>OW121815.1:60633284-61883284 GCA_933228935.1 Pemphredon lugubris
AATACAGTGTGTAGACAATAACATTGACCTACTGTCTTTTTTGTATAGAATTACAAAATTTATTTATTACCGAGAGTCGTCTAAAATTCAACTGCGTTTCCGCTCAGAGAAGTAATACTTGGTACAGGAAGAGTATACAGCGATTAAAACAAAGTGTTGATGAGTTTTGAATCTATAGATGTTTCGTTGTCAGCAAACAAAGTAAAAATGTTTGATAAACACAGATCCATAAATCAATTTTACCAGAGCCAAAAACAATTTTCTGTTTAGGTCTTGAATACCCATACCCGAGAAATTCATGCTGAGGTTAAATGTGCAAATTGTACCTAACACTCGCATTTCCCTTAATCACTGTGTTGATTGAACATTTCTTACTTAGATTTGTGAATATTAAACAGTTTTCTTAACGCCCTGTACATGTATTTGCTTCATATATTGCAGGATAAAGTGAAGCCGTTCAATCACACGAGTGACAATCATTCGCTTGTCGCAGAGCAAATCGATCGGGCACCGATCATAGTATCTACTAACAATCAAAGTGAGCCGGCTGCAGGAAGTACCAAAAATAAAGATGTATGTAAAACGAGTAGAAGCGTTATTGTTAGAGCTGGAACAGTGTCGGTAAGGACTTAATCTAGATGTAGAATAATTTTTTAAAGAATTTACTTAATACACTTTATTTACTTTTAAGAACCGAAGAATAAAAAGTTGTATACATTTGTACAACTTCGACCCAATAACTATAAAATTTACTTTTCCTATTGTCAAAGGATGCCAATACGAGCAAAGCTGGCGCACCCGAAGTCTTAGTGGTTCCAACGGTCGAGACGCAAAACGTATCAGAGGAAGTTGATCCAGCGGTGACGAGTCATGAAATATCAGCTCACGAAACAGTTGAAACGAGTCCGGTGGAAAGTGCCAGAGCAGTTTCATCTATCGGAACAAATATATCGCATAATATTTTACTGGGTCGCTGGAGATTGTCCCTCGACTTGTTCGGGAGAGTTTTTATGGAGTGCGTTGGTTTGGAGGCCGGCTCGGTAGTGTCCGAATTGGGAGGATTTCCGGTGAAGGAAGTTAAATTCCGCAGAGATATGGAAAAACTTCGCAACTCACAACAGAAAGATATTACCCTGTTGAAAGTAATACATCTTGTTATAAATTAACTCTTAATTGGCATCATGAGATCAAATTTGACCCCTAGTTACTTAATTTGTAAAACTACGAAGCAACATGATAAGCAATATCTCTTAACAGTATATTCTACTGCATTATCATCACACAACAGTTCAGTACTGAGTTATTTCATTGGAATATATCTATTAACTGTTATCCGAGAAACATTGTTTTGAGCATATGGCAATATAACCAGATTTAGGATGTTTGGAGTATCTCCTAATTAACACAAGATATTTAAAAAGATACTGCTTTGAATGTTTATTCAATATTTATAAAGCCGTACCTTCTGACTTTAAATAGATATTTTCAGTTCGGGGTCAAATAATAAAAAAGTGTGGTAAAAGGTTTGGGCTTCATCTGAACGTTAAAGAGTGCCTATAGGTACTAACTCCTTCCCTGCAAAAACTCAATCTTATCTCATATTTTAAAAACACTATATCTTTCTAATATAAAATAAATATAAACATTGTATGTTGTGCTACAATGGTGGGGTCAAAATTTACCCGGAGATCAATTGAGAATGAAATATTGAAAAACTGCTCCTAATGCTATTCTACAAACTTTTCGTTGCTCAGGTTGAACGGGACAGGACGCAATTGCTAGTACAGACCATGAAGGAATTAAACACGCAATATAATATATATAACAGGCGAGCATCCAACACGCCACCCCTAGCAGTAAGTCGCATCAAAGTGACATTCAAGGATGAACCGGGCGAAGGTTCTGGCGTTGTCAGAAGTTTTTACACTGCGATCGCGGAGGTTTGTAATATTATAAAAGTTATAGGACACAGAATGATACAAAATTGATTATTTTTACATTTTATTCAAACTGTTTTAACTTATAAAACAAGTAAAACGTATCAAATGATATTAATACGTGACATGCTCGATAATCTTAACAACCTGTATAAATTAACATTTCAAAAAAAATTTTCTTTACGTTAATGACATTTCTGTCCACTTTCTGAAACTAAATATGAATGTACATGATTATTCCAGGCTTTACTCGCGAACGAAAAACTACCCAATCTCGAAGCAGCACAAGTGGGATCAAAATACACGCAATATAATGTTCTACAAAAATTAAAAAGTAGAGATCGCGATCGCGATTTAAGGCGACAGGTATGTATAATTATATCGAGAATATAATATACCGATTTAACGTCCATTTGGAACGCAGGTAACGTTGTATCAGTAAGAACTGCATTAATTAATGTGCCTACACATACATCCAGTTTTATTATTCAAAATGAAGTCTGTACGTGTTCACTTAGATGATGCTTCCGTAAAATAATTACAAGAATATTCTACAGAGGTCACATGTAAAAACTGCTGCTTTTCAGTACTATTCAATTTGCCGTTCCTTTTCCTTCTTATGTGCTCATTTATATATACAAGTTTGACCCTGTCTAACTTACTCCGTTTTGCATTCTTAGGCCGGGTACAGGCGTGCAACATTCGCGCGCATCACACAACACACACCAGCATGCACCAATCGACTAGTTAGGATTGTGTGTTCTCACATACGTTACTAAACATTTACAATGCGGTGTTTGTTACGCGTGAATGTTTCACGTCTATACTCGACCTTACGTGTCTAGTGCATACACGTTGCGGCATGCCTTACTCGAGTACGAACAAATTTCTTACCGGTGCCTCTTACGAAAACATTAAATGAATTATGAATTTAACAATAATCTAATGATAACATTAACCACATTTTCAGAATACTCGATCATCCGGGAAATGCCGCGAGACGCGTCGGGCGTTGTCTTTCGAAGCTCGCTCTTTCCATCCATTCAGATCCGTCGAAGGAGGCAGTGGTTCCGGTGGACCAGGCAGTTCATCCTCGAATCCTCATCCGTTACCAGTTAGTCATCCCAACAACGATCATTTAACTATGCATCAGCAACAACTCGGCGACAGACTTTACCCAAAAGTAATTATTCTTAAAACGTTTTACTCTTACGTCCCTAACGAGAATCATCCAACTTACTTAAAAGGACACCACTCAAATAGGAAAATGGCGATTTTTATTAAGGTTACAGGACTTCTGAGGGTACGAGCTATGAATTTAGGTATTTTCAAAATATGTTGGAAAACTAACCGAAACATTCAGGATAGTAAAATTCAATTGATAAGATCTTATGCGCAAAGTGTGAAATAAAAATATAATTTACGTACTTTGGACGGGGGCATCTATTTGTTGAGTACATATATATACGTACTTCGGAAGGAAAGGGTTAAAAATTGTTCAATGGGTCGTCCCAATGATGTTTTATAGTCTATAAGATAATATACTTAAACATTTCTTAACCCATTTATTTATACAATTTCACAAACAATTCTCCATTTCAAGGGGTTATTTCACCCCTTTAAACCGTTTTCCCCGCATAATGATAATACCTAATTTCATAACTGATACCCCTCTACAAATCCTAGAAATAACCGTCAACGGATTCGAGTCGTTTCCTTGTCAATTGTAATAAATACGCCCGATCTTATATCTGTGATATTGTTACATTATCCAGGTACTAGCATTGCGACCCGCGTTAGCTGAGAAAATAACTGGAATGCTGCTAGAGCTCACCCCTGCTCAGTTATTGATGTTACTAGCTTCAGAAGATGCCCTACGGCAAAAAGTCGAAGAGGCATTCGAATTGATTCACAGTCACAACCAGGACTTGGCGAGTGAGGCGCTGTTAGATCTCGATGTGTTCAGTTTAACCGCACGTTGCGGAGTGAACAAGAAAAAGATCGAGAATAGCATTTTGGACGACACGGAGGACAACGCTCCTCTCTTCTACTCCCCAGGGAAACGTGGTTTTTATACTCCGAGACAAGGAAGAGGCAGTTATGAACGATTGAATGCATTCAAAAATGTGGGCAGGTAAATTGCAGAATGGATATATTAATGGATACGTTCAGCGATATACGCGAAATATATGCAATTCATAATTCCATCTTTCGCTTTATTTATATTACAGGCTTATAGGATTGTGTCTTCTACAAAACGAGCTCTGCCCCATATTTTTGAATCGTCATGTAATTAAATACATTCTGGCAAGGCCGATACGTTTCCATGACCTTGCGTTCTTCGATCCCGTAATTTACGAAAGCCTAAGACAACTTGTCATCGATGCCGAGACCAAGGATAGTAACAGCTTGTTCTCCGCACTTGATCTGACGTTCAGGTAAACACTTTCGCTAATCCACGTTGTGTCTATTTGGGAGTTTTACACGCGAGAGTACCCTTCGCGCCGCATTGGAGCCAAGAAAAGAATTCAATTTTCAAGTTACATACAGGACATGATTCCTAAAAAATACTAGTTTTCACTGAAAGCGTCACAGCTGAAACTTTATTAGCAAAATAATAAAAAATACAGTTAAATATAAAATGGACAAATATAATAGTAATTTATAATAGTTACTCAAGTTACGTTAAAAATCTGTTAGTAGAGTATTATTATCTTGTTTCGTAATTTTGATTAGTAAAAGATTGATGTAATTAAATCTTTAAATTGTTTTTTCTGAAAATTCTTAAAAGTCCAGGTTATTGATCTGTATTCGTGCATTTTTGTTGAGTATGTTAAATTCAGAATTCAGTACTTTGTTTTGCTCGCCGAAAATTGCTCTCGCTTGTAACATTCGCGGGTTTGCACGGAGCGTAATAATGTACATTTAATTAAGTTTCCTGCAATCGAATCCTCAATATTGATACAATCAGCTTCTTCATAATATGTTCGCACTTTTTCAGTATTGATTTGTGCCCCGAAGAAGGAGGAGGATCGATCGAACTTATACCCGGCTGCCGTGACATAGAAGTAACAGCAAGTAATGTCTATGATTACGTACGAAAATACGCTGAAGTTCGCATGATCAAAGTGCAAGAGAAAGCCTTGCATGCAATGCGAGAGGGAGTATTCGACGTTCTTCCGGACGGCGCTCTCGACGGCCTGACAGCCGAGGACTTCAGACTCCTCTTGAACGGGGTCGGTGACATTAACGTTTCTGTTCTAATATCGTACACTTCGTTCAACGACGAGTCGGGGGAGTCTGCGGACAGATTAGCGAAATTCAAACGATGGTTCTGGTCTATCATCGAGAAGATGTCTCACGTCGAGCGACAAGATTTGGTATGAATTTCTACTACGTCTCTTTAAGCACGCTTGCACAGTGACGACCGACTGCGAAATATCACGAACAACTATTAAAAATAATATTAAACATAGATTATTAAATTTAAACTATGTACAATGGTTTGTTGAGCGTCCAGGGAATGTGAAAAGAATTCGACGCTACCTTGTCCGTTTGTGTTTAATTTTTGGTCGTGGTTCGCCGCAGCGATCCATATGGATTCCATTTACTTGCAAGTTACACTTTTCTGCCGGATCCCGTGTTAGACATCGGAAGGTTAAAATACAGTGGATCAGTGTTTCTTAATTAATGCTTTATTATTTATATCCTATAGGTGTACTTCTGGACAGGATCTCCAGCGTTGCCGGCAAGCGAAGATGGCTTTCAGCCGATGCCAACTGTTACACTCCGACCAGTGGACGATCACCTACCAACTGCAAATACATGTATTTCCCGACTATACGTTCCATTGTACAGCTCTCGTCACGTTTTACGACATAAGCTACTCCTTGCTATCAAGTCAAAGAACTTCGGATTTGTATGAATATATTATGTGACACAGTGTTTGCGCGCAATAGCCCTAAAAGAAGTCACATTACTGATAACGATGTAAGAAAGAAGTTATATGTTGTTACTTTTTTCCTTCCTAGAAAAAATTTATAACATTTATAAATTTATAAGGTGTAATTATGAATTGTAATTTCCTTTATTGAACACAAGTGGTCTTCATCAAAATAAGGTCTTACGTTAGAAGTGTCATTTTTAGTCTTTGTAGTAACCCAATAAAATTTTCTCAAAAATTATCAAGGCCATAATTATGTTCATGATAGTCCTGCCGCCTGCATCACCCAAAACATTGCTTCAACAAATTACTTTTTAATGATTACTGCTGTACCGCGCCCTAGCACTGAAGGTACCTTTTTAACGTTCTTATTAGGAATTTTAAGAAATTATGATACAATTAAAAATTTCTTTTATTAGGCATGTTTAAGATGTAACATAAGGTGTTGACAGGAAAATTGCAATTTTTGTTATGCATACCAGTAGTAACTTTTTTCTGGGTATCAGCATGTTGTCGGTTATAATACATATCATTTTAAAAACCAGACTACGACACGAGTACAGGTTACAAAATATGAGGCTCGATGTTTGACAATAATGAGAATCACATAGTTTTACGTAAAAAAAAAAACAACGGCTTTCATCGATGAGAATGTTTATGAAATATATCAACATAAAATCATAGATAACCTACACTATGCGTTTGCAATGCTCGTAAAATATGAATCCTCAATTGTATCGCCAATTGTATGATTGAATTTATAGGCGGAATCGGCCAGATTGTGGAAGTAATAGGAAAAATAATCTAGGAATGTCTAGCTGCCTATTTCGTATTGTTAGATACTTTCTTTTAACGTGTTCGAAATTCTTGATTCTATGGTAAAACAATAATCAACTCCGTTACTTATGCTGGCTGAATCTTGGCATGCACTCATATATGTCCTCGTTTCTGTCTAGGATCATAACAATATATATTCCCAAAATGAAGAATCATTTTGAAAAGAAAAATCGAATTTACAGATTTCAAATATATTTCCTAAACAGTAAACTGAAATAGTAAAAAATAATCTATTATCTTTAATTTACTTAAAAAAAAAATTACTAACGCTAATATGTATAATATAATAAATCTCATTGTTTATAAATTTCTAAAAATCGTAAAGTTATATACAATAATTATATTATCCATTATGTACTTGACAAAGTATTAATAGAAACTTATGTACAACGGTTACCTATTGACCACTTCCTGAACTGTTTTGGGGTAACTTTGCGGTTGATTGACTCAATTGGGCCAACGTTTCCGGAGTCGCGTGTGCTTTCAGAATTGAATTTTCAGCTTCCAGTTGATTGATACGATCCATAAGCTCAGCTATTTTTTCTTTCAGTACTTCAACCTCCTCTCGCACAGCAAACATCAAGTGACTCTTAACAAGATCCTACAAAAAGATCGCCGTGTTAACTCCAACATTACCATTCATTACCTTTATTCAGTAATTGCCCCCAGCAAAGAACGCTTACCATGGCTTGTTCAATCTTATTATCAATTGCTACAGCGCTAGTCCCCGACATACTGCAATAGAAAGTAAAATACAACATTTATTCGGAGAATATGCACATGCTATACTAATTACAGCCGTATAAAACGTTTTCTATTTATAGTTACTTGGCATACCGTTCTTTTAAACAGTTGATCTATGGCAAGACACAAGTTAAAGACTAAGAGCTAAAGTATTTCTCGAACTAACATAGTTTTGTTAAGCACTTTATACTGTACTTTTAACAGAACAACTCTGTTTGAAGTTCTTTCTAAATTACTACTAGACCATTACTAGATTAAAAGCCAGAAAATTTCCTGTATGATCATACTTCTATCAAACATTGTATATTTTACTTTTAATACAACAAGTATGGTCAAACACGTTACTAAACCTTAATTTTGATTCATTCGTAGTACCTTTCATTATCATCGAGGGTGTGATGCTCATCACTGCCTTGAGTCACTTCAGTTAAGGACTCCAGAAGGGTCGTATCAGCCGACTGAGCAGCAGCAGCAGCCGCAACAATGCCTGAAATGGAGTCCTGCTCCGGATCGGGTTGATGAAACGTCATACTTCCTTGTTGCATACCACCTACAACATTTTGGCAGCTAGCCGAGACTTGTGCTAATTGCACTTGAGCATTACTGCCAGATGTTTGGGGTTGCATCTGAGATGGCGGTATGACTTGAGATTGTACCGAACCTCCAGGAGCGTGGATATTCGAGGAAGTTTGCTGCGCACCCGTTTGAGGAACTTTGTGTATATTTTGGATGCCTTGCATTCCCTGTATGGCAGTCAACGGCTCGGAAATTTGAGTTATCGGGTTCTGCGTTTGCAACGGTTGCTGAGGCTGCTGTTGGGGCGGCTGTTGCTGTTGGGGTTGCTGCTGCTGTGGCTGCTGGGGTGGGGGGTGCTGTGGTTGCTGGGGTTGTTGCTGAGGTGGTGGATGTTGTTGCTGCTGCTGCGACTGATGTTGCGTGACAAGAATGTTGGGTGCCTGAGATGTTGGAACTGGGATCTGCTGAACTGACGGTTGACAAACATTTTGAACAGGCAACGATTGATTTTGCGTGGTCACTGTCACATACGTATCTTCTTTAGAATGAGGGATATTTTGCTGGGCCGTCACATTGTTATTACTAGTCTGTGTGATAATAGGAATAGAGCCTTGAGGCATACTTTGAGGTTGAGTCAAATTGTTCGGATGCGTGGGTTGCAAATTAGAAGGTAACGTAGCTCCTTGTCCACCTTGTTGCTGCTGCTGCTGTTGTTGTTGCTGAGATGCTAATTGCTGAGCCGAAGACTGGAAGTATTGAGGAATCTGCGCGGGTGCCTGTACCTTGCCCTGCGTTTGAACTTGCGCCGGGTTATGCTGCGGATTGTTAGGCATTGAATTGCCAACCGCATAGTTCGCACTTGTAACCGCCGCAGGATTGTTTGGCACACCGATCGACGAATGCACATCCGGGTGCCCCGATACCTGTCCATTGGAATCAATGCTAATGCCCTTGTCTTCGGACACAACCGACTGCTTAGGCGCGTCTGGTACAACGATACCACTATCCGTTACTCCATAGGATATGCAGACCTCGTTAGGATCGGACACTTTAGGCGCACCGATCGCTGTTGGCTGATTAACCGACGTGTGATCCAAATAATCCATGCAAGTCCATCTGCCTCTTTTAAAGGGTTCGGTACTTTCAATTTTAACCACCTTAAATCGTTCGTTCCTACCATGAGAATGCACCTCGCGTAGATCCGCATCTTGCTTTACGTCACTCGACAGTAAATTAATAATATTGTTGTCCGTGACGGAAGTGATCTCCAATGTATTGATATTGCTGTCATTTACAGAATTGCTGACGCTATTCCCCTCGGAAGGTACGATCGCCAGTCCATATTGGGAACTGGTAGGAATCACCGGAGCAGTGCTGAGGGAACCATTGCTAGTATTGAAGAACACATCTTCCTTGGAGAAGGTGTCCTCCGAGTAGCTGGGCGTCTCGAGGTCGATGTCGGTAACGCGCGAGTGCTCGACGGAATTGTCCTCCGTATGGGATTCATCCAGGTCGTCGTTGGAATCTTCTCCAGCATCATTGCTCATGCGGCAACCGACGGTAACGCTCGTGATCTGGAAGGAGGACGTCTTCTTTCGACACTGGTTGCTAGCCGTCACGTTGCTCGGGGTGGTCAAACTAACCGGCTGGTACAGTTTCTCGGGCTCTCCTAACCGTATCGTCTCTGTGGTCGTACGGTGCACCGGGTTAGATATCTTCCTACTACCATCCGACAGCTTATGCGATTTTCTGTGCACATTATCTGCCATTATTATAGGAACTTAGCATTCGAGAGCCACGATCTTTGCATCCGTTCTTCTCTCGCATGTTAAAACCGACATCGTCTCTTAGCCGGGGCCTTTCGGCATCGGTCTACTCGTCCCCGTCGCGATCCTCGCCGTTTACTTTCGAACGCACCGATTCTCACTCTCCACGCTGATCCGAATTAAATTCATATTCCCATTTCCCGTAGGTGTTGACAGTTCACCATTTCGTCAAATTACCAACGGGATGGGAGTGCATTCGCTCGAGCACCGTCCACTCGAAACGATACTCGCACTGCTATGAGACTAGCTGTCCCTTCGCTCGCTTTCACGGACGATCAGCCTACATTTAATCCCTCACGTTTGCATTTACTATCTAGCGATGCGATTTCCCATTATCCATATCCTTTCTACTCTCTATTATAGTAAGTGAGCAGTTTAAAAATGGCTGCCAATTCACTCGCGGGATTGCCACGAATTATATCTAGAGCATCTCCGTATGTGAGGAAAAATCTATTTTCAGTCGCGATGTAGGCGCATTGCGAGAAATAAGCGCATACCTACCTTTATCTATGCGAATGATGCCGATAGTGGCACTTCAGACGTCCGAGGCGTTTAGCTTATTACGGCGACCTTTATTTGACTGATGCCATACAATTTCATTTGATTGAATACTCAAATTCGTATGTGCCTGAGGAAAATGTAGAACCTGGACGAAAGCGTGTGATATTCTAATTCAAAACTTGTACTCGGAAAACAAGCAAATTCATATATTGAACATTTTGGCGCTCGTTCTTAAAAATGAACTCCTTCCGCCTTTACTTTTTTTGGACTAGCGCGCAGAAATTGTCGCAGATGGAATTCAGCCCTTAAATCTTAAGCTGGCTGCAAGCTGCGGCAGGTGGCTGCAGGTGAATGTTTCGAACCGGAAAGATCCGAAGAGAAATAAATTGGCAGTGAAAATAACAATTTTAAATTATATATTAAATCTCTGTTGCAACTTGAAGAAACGTCCTATTAATATTTTTATTAACGTCACACTGACACCTAACATTTATATAAAGGAACGAACTTTTTCAAACTGCACGCATTTCTCCGTGAAACAAAAATAAATTATGATGAACGTAGTAAGATCATGTTTGAAGAGAAATTTAAAGAAACCTAATAGAAATGTGCAACTGAATACAGCAGAGGCCAAAAAACCGGTTGACACACCTTTACCAAGTAAGTAAAACTCAAACCCAAATCTGAAAAACAAATAGGTTAAGAAGTATTTAATCGATGTGTAATGCTTATGGAAGAACCAAAATAAATAGGTTTCTTGCTTTGTGTAATATTTCCCCTGTAGTTTTTCAGTATCCGGTAAGTAAGCAAGGCGATCGAAGAGTGTATGTTTGGGGATTAGCAGAACATGGTGCCCTTGGTACATTGAAAACCAGATTGAGCGAGAATGGTCTGGCTTTCATTCCGAGACCAAAGCGATTGCCTTTTGGAGAAATGCACGACGTAAAGGATATTGCCTGTGGTTATGGTTTTACAGCATTCGCTGTTCAATCGAAAGATGCTAATGTTTTATATGGCACTGGGATTAACACTGATTCACAGCTTGGTAATGATAGATCGTTTATGATACAATATTCTTTACTTTATGAATACGACAGCCAATGTTGTCAATACTAGTTAAACATTATTCCAGTAATAAATTTGTCTTGTCTATTCGAATTAGGGTTTTCCCTGTATTGTCGGTTAATATTTTAATTCCAATGGATAAATCAGATTTATTCTATAAATAGAGATTCACTACAATGTGTGAAATCAGCCCTAAATGATAAAACTCAAATTGAAATATATCAACAGGCTTCTACGAGACCAAAAGATCAAAGACTGAGCCTGTGATAATCGTTGACCCAAGACCAATTAATTTACCGCTTAAAAATTCTTCATCGAAGGTGTTAGATATAGCAGCGGGAAGAGCACATTTGGTGGTATTAACAGACGAAGGTGTATTTACATTGGGAAACAATGCGTATGGTCAATGTGGTCGACCAATAATAACAAACGAAGAGTATAACAAAAGCAACGTTATTCATTGTATACCTGAAATCAAGGGGAAAAAGATTAAATCAGTAATCACTGGTCAGGATCACAGGTACATAATTTCGTAACCGATAATTACAAAACATCTGATTTCTACACTGCGATACTACTTGTTATTACTATATGATAGCATGCTCTTGACAGAGTCTGGCGAGGTGTACACTTTTGGTTGGGGTGCAGATGGACAAACTGGGTTAGCACATTATCGAAATGAATATAGACCGAGCTTGGTCAAAGGAGACTTGGCTGGTCAACACATCATAAAAATTGCGTGTGTTGCAGATTGCGTATTAGCCCTCAGTGGTATGTACAATGCATACTTGCTCCCATTTTAAAACAGGCCTGTTCAAGTTTGAACCTGTGAGTTTGATAGTCTGATCTTTCCACCACCTAATAACACAAAGAGATTAATTAGTATGGATTCTGAAATTTCGATCAAATGCACACTGGCAATGCTGGGCACCTCAAGAGAATGTGGAGGTCCTCCCAACGCAAACGGGCTCAAATTTAGACAGACCTGTTCTGAAAACCTAGTATGCCATTGGACCGACTATCTTTACGGAAATTAAGCAATTCTAAATATGCATCGAACTCATTTATGATAGATAAAGGAAAGGTGTTTGGCTGGGGTAACTCGGAGTATGGACAGTTACCTGTTAACGGTGACACTCACCAAATTAACATCGCGACGGAGCTTAGTTTCTGTCAAGAATTAGGACACATTGTTGACATAGCAAGTGGTGGATGTTTTTGCATGGTGCTGAATAGTATGTACTGAATTGATTTAATGAATCCATTGCGCGATCCTTATAGTTATAGAAATATACATCACACTAACTTCAACACGTATATTATAGATACGGGAAATGTTTATGTCTGGGGATACGGAATTCTCGGTCTTGGTCCCAATGTTCAGCAACTTTCAAAACCAACCTTAATTCCATCTGTCCTGTTTGGCAATAACGCCTATGAGAGGAACACGAGGGTAAGTGTTTTACGACGATAGAAGTTTAAGTTTTATTAATTTATTATTTCTTTTAGGTAGTAAAAATATTTTGTGGAATGAGTCATTTAGCAGCACTGACTAATACAGGCGATTTGTACACGTGGGGTTGCAATAAATTTGGATCTCTGGGACTAGGGCATACTAAAGATCAACCTTTTCCATTGAAGGTGGGTCTTAAGTCTATTAATTGTCTACACGTTATGTTAATTATAGTCTACAAAGGAGACGTTTGTTTCTATCGCAGGTGAATTTGGGAGCTCAGGTAAAAAAGGTTTCCTGCGGAATAGATCATACAGTTACGCTCTGTAAGCCGTTTATTTAAGACAAATGTATTTTTCACGTTACTCTAAATAATAAACTGTTTATAAAAATTATGTACAAATTAATTTTTTGTTTGTAATGAATTTGGACAATGGTGCAGGGGCTGGTCGATGAATTTTTGCACGTATCGTTTAGACGACACGGCACGTGTAATATAAAACTTGTACAGTCATTACAACTTAAATATATATAGTTTTATGAATATGTAGACGATCAATTGGTTGATGAAGTTGAGCTATGTAAACATACTCGCTCGTCATTATACATGAAGATAAGTAAAAATTAAAACCAAAATGATAGGGGTGAACATGATTCTACTACTGCCACTTGTGCATACTAGATTTTCATACGAAATGGTATATTTTATTAGAGTGGCGAATCGGCAAACCCGGTAATCTGGAACAGAGAGACGGATAAATTCACGCATATCTATTTGTATATATATTATATTGAATATATTATTCTATTAAATTGAATTTAAGCCAATCTACCGCCGTAAAAATGTATCTGGAAACCCTGACTCTTGATTATCCAAAACTATGATTTGAAGTTTAAATACTACGTTCATGTTACTGTAAATCAGAAAAATTATTTACACACTGCCGAAGTTTTTGGGATTCTACTGCGTTTGAATGTAACTTACTGATGACAGAGTTATATATAAACAACTTCCAGTTATATAAACGTATATGTATATCAAATCTCAGATGAGGTGGTACCATAAATAAAATGCCAAAATGAGGCTTCCAAGGTAATAAGTTTTGTATTATTTATCGTGCTACTCACTCCAATGAAATAATTATGCTTACCCGTGCACTGGTACGAAGTACTCGTAGAATTAGCACTAACTGAGAGAAAAAGCGATGGACACTCATGAATCAGACCACTATCAGAACAAGAGACTGTAATGCTGTGCACATCGTTCATTATCGAATTACAAGACGCGGATGTCATACTTTCCGTAGTATTCACATGTAACAATTCTCGCGAACTACACACTGTTAAACCATCCGAGCCAGACCCTTGAATCTGAAATGATGCGTATAGAACACGTAATTATAACGTCTCGCATATAGTATGTATAAAATACAACATAAAAGAATTAATAGCTTACTTTTATTGTCGCTGTGTTTGAACCGTCACTACTATAGAAATAATTTGGATGAAGCTGATAAAAATTAATACCACGCGGCTCAATGTAATCTACGTATTGATTTGATGATCCAATTGATACGTAATCCGACCCACATTGTGTATTGATCAAGCGCTTTGGCACTGTAATATTTTTTTACACTTAGCGACTAATGATTTGCTCCAGTCTAGTTATCAACCAAGCTTTCTTCAACGTTAATTAAAAATTATTCATCGTATAAATCTTCTTTGTTGATTAAAATGAATGATTTCTGCTTCTTGCTAATAGAAGTTTTGATTTTAACAAATGAATAAGGTTTATTCTATTAATAGTGTTTAACTATCGTTGATGAAACTAATGCTAAATATTTAATAATTTATTCTTCTTACCTTGTTTCATTCTAGAGATTACCGTGGTAAGAGAGGATAGTGCTTCTTGTGTGTCACCAATGTTAATAGAAAACAGATCCGTTGCAGAATTCAGAACCAAATCCGACCATGTGTCTTTGGAGCCATAAGTCAGAATAAGCATTGTTGTATCTGAAACAAATGTTAGCCATTTATGAAGCTGTATGAGCGATGTTAAATTAATTGTAGTAATTGTTACCTGGAATTTGTTCTCGCATTCGCCGTATATTTTGCAAGCAATATTCTTTGTCGGTTTTATCAATCGACGAAGTGTGCGGAATAAGTAAAACGATGTCAGATCTCGCACCACCAATACCGTGCCGCTCGTTATTCAGCTTATCCGCCAGTATCGAATTTAATTTCTCGAGAGATTTGGGTAAATCGAAGCCACGAGATACTGAAGAAGAATGTTTTTATATTCGAGCTCAGTTAACCAGAAGGTGTCATTCTTATACGTACCATTTTCATAATGGGACGAATTAAAGTAAAAGAAGTCTAAAATATTGTTAGTGCTGTTAATAATTGGTGTCCCATCATGCCCGTTTATTAACGTAAAATTGCTGTTGTATTGATTTATATCGATGTTATCCAACAGATGCCTGAAAAAAAACATTTGTATTCAGATCATAATGTTCTAAATTAAATATCATTATTTCACGTGCAGTTAGAAAACACGCGTAGTCGTGATTATTTTGCCTTTTATCTAAAAAATGAAGGAAATCCGTATTCAAGTACAAACTGCAAGAGAAAACGAATGCAGATACATCTATACACTGGCGATAAATTAAATGATCAGGTGTTAATTATCAGGATTTTAATACTTTGTATACCCGTGTATCCATATTCCATGCATCCCTGTAAATAATTTGACTCGAATCTGTTTTCTAAATAGATTTCTTGTCATAATAAGTTGCAATTTTATAACAAATTTCCGTTCTCAACAGATGTCACAAAGTGTGTAATACATAACATTTCTCAAACTTACGCAAGAACAGGCTGTATCTCCGTGAAAAGCCACCTTGTGTCAAGAATAATTGTTAAATCAACAGATATTTGATTAAAATCGAATAATCTATCTGTTTCTAAACACGACTGATCCTTGTTCATCTGGGAAGCTGCAGATTATTGAAAATACTTTTAATCGACGATTAATTGACAATGATATTTCAATGAGGCAGACGTAAAAGTTTGACAGAGCACTTACGAATATATGTTGTTAACTCTTTCACCGCTTGCACTGTGAACTTTTCTATCGCAGCAAAGTCAAGAGTTGCTTTTGTTAAATCTGGGTCTAATACTAACGCAGCACTGTAGGCCTAAAAAAGCAAAAAATTTCGTTCAGATTACCAGAAATTTCGAACTAACAGCGTTTTACAGTAATTAGAGTCGCGGGAACACCTCTTTCTTTTCCTTGGATCTTTTTTTTCTCTTTTTTTTAAAAATGTTATTAATGTTGTTAATATATGTAATATTACTCAATATTACAATATTTTACCTGAGGCGACATTGTTGAATTTGGAGCGAAAGCCGTAAACAAAGTTCGACGATTACATGCTTTAATAGCAGAATCAAAGAACCCTCTCGGACTGTAATACATATCCAGTATCTGCGAAAGTCTCAAACTGGGGATCTTCGAGTACCAAGTATTAACTTCGTTAGCGAGTATCAAACCGTCCAGACCTCCCCTAATCTCAGCCGTTGTAAATTCCAGTTTCTCCGGCGAGTTTAAAAAGTACCAGCGTGGTAGAGCCGTTGAATTCCAATTACCAGTCGCTCCAACGCTAAGTTTTTCAGCTCGAGGGCCTTGTCTGAGAGCTACCTCGGCTAAATCACCTGCAAATTTAATTCGATACATAATTGGACCATTAGATAAATCATACTAAATATATGAATTAGTGTCAGATCTATGTATAATTTCCAGCGTTTCTTTTACAAAATGTCTTCATTAGTAAAAATGCGAGAACTTGTACCAAGGGTTAATATTTTGCACAAAGAGATTGACAATATTACCGCCTAAAGTGGCAATCCATTTATTATCCAAGGTTAATCCCGTTGGATATTTGTCCTTCTGCAATAATGCTTCTGTCTGTAAATCTTGGAGAGTAATTGTTTCTGGCTGGGATCCAGCAGTTATTCCTGCAAGCAGTACACCAGCAGAAACTGGGCCCCATCTAGAAAATATATTTATTACGAACTATAATTAAACATCTTATTTTCACAAAATTCGTAAATTTAAATTAAAAAAAACTGATGTTATACATCATCAGGCCATTCATAATAACCCTAAATTTGAATCTTCATTAATATTGTTGTAAATGTGCTTTCCGCTCAGAAACAAACAGTTTGCGGGCATGTACCGATATATCTTAATTTTGAATTCGTACTTCCATTTCTATTTCCAATACGTTTTCAACCAGTATCATAATTGTCGAAGAATATTTATTCAGATATTTCAGTTGTTTACTGTTTAATATTATAATCTATTTCAGGAACGTAATACATATCTCAAGTAATAGAAAATCGTGGTTTCCACGAATTCTTATTTGTTGGATTTCAAATACATTGGAAATGAGATCTTCAATTGTAAATATGAATTGAAATAAATATAGTCATTCGATAAGCTTGCTACTCACGGAGTTTTTATGACACCGTTCTCAACGGGACATTTAGTTTGTGGCGGTAATGAGAACATCCGTGCGCTATCAGGGTGGTTTGGTGGTAAATCTGGGTATAACGAATTTGGATCAATCGTGCCTGGCGCGTCTGCATCTTTGCGTTTTGTAATGATCTCTCTAAAATATAATATTCGAATATTATGTTGTGTCAAATAAATGTACGAACCGTCGTGTACTATAGTACAACTCGCTTACATTTCATGAGGGGAAAGCGTTTCAACGTCGTTAACAGTACTCTGAGGACTACTTTTATCGGTATCGGCAGTACTTCTCTGATTTCTATACGGAGCGCTTGCAAATCTGCAAACTTTTGCTTCGTCGCCTCTTTGGAAAATTTCGATGCTGCTCGAGAACATGAAGTGTAGAGTGCACTATAATGTGATCAGATTAAATATTAAATAGTCAGGCACCTTCCTACAACAGAATATTAAAGATTTAATGTGTAGAAGAATATCGATTATTCGAGCTAATTGGAGAACATTCCGTTTCAAGTAACTGATCATTTAAAAAATAAGTCTTCAACAAAATACTGCAGCTTTCCACTCTTTTCCGAAATTCTAATATCTTTCCTTCGTTACATTTAATTCTGGTAATCTGTGTTGTCAGAAGACGGGCCATTTTCTTTTAGTAGAGAAGAAAAATATCTCGCATATAAAATACTCTAACAATTAAATTTGATATTATTTCAATGTTGTTTTAGATGATCGCTATTTCCATTAATCGACGTTCCGATGACTAACATCTTGGAGATAATTCTTACATACATCCGGCATCGCAACGGTCCGACCATGGTCGAGACACGGGTTAGTCCCTGCCAGCTTAAATATTGTTTAATGCTTCTTAAATAGAAGCATACACACTAACAGTCACGTTCAAAGCACAACCATAGTGTGAATTCTTCCATTTAAAAAGCATTAAACAATATTTGACCAGACCATGACTCGAACGCGATCGAATCGTTGCGTGAGGTATGGTGTGAATTCTCCCTCTCTGTTAGTTTAAATTTAATCATTCTACTGTATATCAATATATCAAATACCCTTTCGATGTCCGTAATACTGTTATTGGGAAATGAAACAGCGTTTCCAGGTATGAAGCGTAATGTTTGCGCATGGCGAAAGAATTGATAAGCATTTGGTGCATAAGGTGTAACCCCATCTTGTATTGGAACAGAAGGATTTGGGACGATTCCATCCTGCCGAAATCTGAAAGCAGATCATTATAAGTTTAAAATTATTTTCTCCGTGATCCATAAACAAGGAAACTAGCCTATGTTACATTTAACAGCGTGATTTAATCGAAGGTCGCAGACTACTTGCATTATAAATTGAGATGCGATGTCAGGATTACTAAATTAAACTAATATTCAATTGCAAACTTTACGACATCCAGTGGAGGCTTTCATCAGTTACAAGTACTGTATTAATTCAATTTCAAAAAGTAAAACTTTGCAGATACAGTAGCTGTATCTCACGAGGGATTCATTGTTAGGAGTTTGTTTACGTCTGGCGCTCCTAATCCACCACCGAATACTCATGCAAACTATTGCAATATGAAATTTAAGAAACGGTCATGATGCCCAAATGTTTACCACTAAATTGGATAATTATTGTACTTAATAATTCCGACCATCACGTCCCAATGTGTACTGGAAGATATTTAAAAACCAACGAATTTTAATTCACGGGTGTACTATAGTCTTCTTTATAATGTATTGAGCTTTACCGATGTAAAAGTGCGACGGATAAACTTCTAAGATCCATGTTCAGTCCTTCCAAATTCTCAATCTTACGAATAATCGCAATGAGAGAATTTAATGTATGCGGTAGTCGGTTGTCCCGTTGCAGAAGGTACTTGTTTTCATAGCATTCTCGAAGAGAAGGAGGAAGATTTCTAAGTGCATTTTCTTGTGCATGCGTAGCTGAAAAAAAAGATTTGTTGGAGTTTTTCGTGAAATATGTGTCACACTATTAAATTACATAATAATACTTTAAATTACATAATAATGAAACGAATTTTAATACGATTCTTACCTGTTATAATGAAAGCGATGAAATAGAGGAACTTCGCCATTTCGCTAATCCTGAATTACAGAATATATTATAATCGACATTATTTGTATTTATGTAGATAAAGAAAATGTATGAGATGCTCATAATTGATAGACCATGCTGTGAAGACTATACAGATATACAAACAAGAATTTATTATCTGTTACCATACAGTTAAATAAATAAAGTTAAAAAAGAATAATGTTTTAAATACCATAGACCACGCAGAACAATCGAATCACGGCCACTTTTCCTACAGAATAAACGATTTTCCTTCAGTTCCATTCAACAAGGTACAATACCACACCTTTACAGAGATATAGTGAAACCTATCATCACTAAAAAAGATAAGATATGGACACGTTATGAGTAATCTATCCCCACCTTGTTACAAATACTCTTATTAAAAATGCTTTTCTGAAACTGGGTATGATAATAAAAAAGTTTGGCTGTGCTAGACAACAAATCCTTAATTATTAAAACCACTGTTACATTGTAATTATTTTGAATGCATTGAATATAATAATATAAAGCTTTATCTATAAAAATATAAAAATATTTCTCAAATAAAAGTATTTCTACATTCGGCGAAACATTAGATGGGCTGCGTCCCTTAATAAATATTAAAACAACAGTAATTTTAGAATTCTTGTCAAGTAATCTGTTAACAAGCAATTCTTCTTCATACAGTTATCTTATCAGAGTTAAAATAGAGCACAATCTTTCTCTTCATCCCCGCACGGTCGTGACTCATTACAAAGTAGATTCAGGTAGATACCAAACGTACAACATGTGTCTTAGGATTCTTGGGAGATCATGTTAGGAACATGGCAATTATCAAAATATTATTATTTCTTATATGTTGCGGTAAGTGGCCGGTTAGTAAAACTATACAGATTTTGTGATTGACAAGACTACTTGATAACAGTAACTGTCCAATGATATTGACGATTAAGATAAAATAATGGATGACATCTCTGCCGTCTAGAACTGTATTTGACACGATGCCAAATAAGTATACCAAGGCCACTCAGAGAATGTTATTTGAACAATGCTACGTTAAATACTCACCTTCCATTGAACTTACGCGTTCTAGTGGATATTATAAGGAAAGCTGAAAGACATTCATATACAACAATGGATATGAGAATGATGTCTTCATCGCTATTACACAGGTAAACAAAGCGTAAAATGTTTCATTTGTCTAAAGCAGCTTTTTATAAAATTGGCTTAATGGATTCGAGATTTAATTATGAATTTCCACCTCAGATTTAAATTCGATGGAATTGAATATCACGAAGATGTGTTAGCAAGAGATGGTATACTTCCATTCAGTGGAACTGGCTTGAAGCGAATAAAACACAGATTGACTGAGGAGTTGGTCCCAGGCAATGCAGAATCTTTTCCAGCTGATGTTCTCACAGTAGAGGAACGTTGTCTGCTTCACCAGGCAATATCAAATACAGTCTTAAAGTACAATTTCCTAAACGTAGAGAAGTCTTGCCAACACATTGGAGAAACAGAAAAAATGACTGGTAATAATTGTTTAGCATAAAGTGTTGGAAATGGTTATGTTAAAGTAATATTATACAGGTAGAACTGTACTCACTGGTACATGGGACTGTCCGCAACAACAAGGGGTTATTTGGACACCATACGGTACTGTTGCTCCAGGAGCTATTCTAGGAGCGGTCGCTGCATCTCTTCAACATCAGAATGTGGCCGTAAATCAATTGATTGCTGCTTCCAGTGTACCTTCTTCAGGTATGGCGCTGATACATGTATTCTTATAATAAATTTCATAAATATAAATTATAAATTTTTCTTTGAATAGAGGGAAACGAAACAAACATACAAGATTTAAATTACAATGAAGAAGAGGTAGACTTTGTTTTACCAAAGAACCAAATGATTCATGCAAGATCTTTGTGGCACCGTACTTTGATGACTTCATCCACGAAAGTTGATAATGTTTGGTTGGCTACAATTGCAGGTAAAATTGAGAAATATATAATGGTATCACTATTTCTGCTAATGCTTTGTATATGCGTTCTGTGTTTTATTAGGTGAATTAGCAGAAATGGTGGTTTATCAGGGACCTTTGGTAGGGCAAGATATGGTTCTTGGCACAACTGGATTTTGGAATAATACAATGCGTCCAAGTACTTATTACCTTACAAGCTCGCAAGAAAGTTATGACGCAACACGAGCCGAATTATTTGGAAGCATTGATGGTAAATAATCCTTATATTCTGACAGTGGGAATTGGAAACGCGAATGTATGTATAATTAGAAATTGACTGTTTGAGGTCTGATTGTAACAAGCAACTTACAAACCTGGGTCCAAGATTTCTACAGTCTCCGTCTTAGTCAAGTTTTGGACATGTATTACTCTAATCGTGGTGTTACCTTCAATGTAAATGTTAGCGTCTGTAATCGTGCACAGGGTTTTCGTAATGCTGTACCAAAGACCATTTTAAATGAGCAGGTTTGTCATGCTACGGATTATACTTTACAAAATATAATTTCTTTTATTGAACTACTATTTTTAACAGACGTATGCAATCGCTCAAATGTTGGCATATCGCAAAAGTATTGCATACATCTCTCCAGAAGCACTCAAGCGTATGGTTGGATATGCAGTTGATAAATTTTCCACATATGCAGAAAATCATCTGTTTGCTGAATTACCTTGCAATGGGAAAAAGCGTCAAGCACGAGTCGAAGCACTAATTGTGTTCGATGGTGCATGGTCGGTAGAATATACTAAAGATTTTATGGCGTAAGTCGTAATTACTACAATTGAATGAACTTTTTTACGATATATTTTTAACTATAATAAAATTTTTCTTATTAGTGTTTTAATACAGGATTTAGATGTGTCTATGTACGGCTCAAAACTGGGTATAATACATGGCACTTCAGGGGAATGGTTGCTGAACGTTACTAACAGTCCATCGAGTGCATTTCAAGCAATACATAATTTTACGAACATTCCATGTAAGTTTTACCAAGCCAGATTTTTGATTAATTTTGTTTAAATACTTTAAGCGATTTATCTGTAGGGCCTACGCAATTGAATTATACTAGAATCCTGGAGACAACACTTACTTATTTTAATAAAACGTGGGAAGAGAATCGGAAGCAATATATTATAGGACACCTTGGTCAAGTGGTAGTACTATTAATTCCATTGGCCCATATGTCTAGTAGTGAACAAAATTCTACTTTAACCTTACTGCGAGAAGTGAAATACCACCACCCAGGTAAAGGCACCGGTCTTAAATTGTCGATCTAACAACGTAGAACTCAATACTATATTACTTGATATTTGCAGATGTGCACTTCATATATTACACATCACGATACAATGCTAATATGTTCAAATCATTTATATTGTCAGACGAAGACCATTTGATAAATAATTCCAATGTCGACACTATTACTGAATATCTCGCGACAAGTAAGTTTTACTGTTTAACACACTTTCACTTTAAAAAATACGATTACAGAATGCATGAAGTTTAGCAAATTGTGACATTTAGAAATTGTTTAAAAAAAAAGAAAATGTATAATCCATAATTCTATTGTATTAAATAAATCAGATTTAATTGTTTTAAGCAATGGTAGTGTTAATAAATACTAAGAACTGTATCTTAGTATTACACTACGAATACATCAATATTCCCTGCTGTTTTTAGTACCACGGTCAATACGACCCATGAAATCCTCAGAATTGAATAACACCAAAAAATTCAATCCACAAGTTGAGGATTATATAAGTCCATCAGAATTTATTACGTACAGGTTGCATCCACATTGGAGGCGAAACACGAAGAAGATTTTAATTACTGTCTGTAGTCTTAATCATTTTTTGCCTCTTTTAAATGTTATTTATACTTACTATTATTACCAAATGAATATTTCAGATCCATACTTTCGGATATGGTACAATGAAAGTTTGCTCATGGAATGAATTACGTGCAAACGAAAGAGACAGTGTGTACTGCAAGGAGTTAGCTGGTTATAAAGAGATTACGTTGACGGATGATTTTAAATGTACCAATAACGTTCTATGCCCTAGTACATACTATCAAATACGAAACGTTACTTCTTTATATAAATGTGCAGGTAAATATCGTTGCGCAAAATGATCTAAATAATGTGCAGATTGAAAATTCTATGCAAATATACATTCTTACAAAAGGCACGGAAGTAGCATGAAAACAAATTTTAGTTTCGTCATTACATATTTCTAAAAATATGTTTTGAGTACAGTTAATATATATATTTCTTTCCCCCGTTGGGGTATCCTTCACGTTCTGTAGGAAACATGTATTTACATAGAATCCACAGTCTATTAACGATATATAAAGAAGAAATAATCAACTTGTGTTTCTTTCAGAGATAGACTGTAAAACGCCGGATCAAGTGAGATTCATTATAAGAACGCAGAACGTATATTACAAAAGTTTTGCGACCAGAAATGAAGTATCATCTTCGATTGTCTTCCTATTTTCATTTATCTTTCCTTTGGTATATGTACAATTCTAAGTTTTAGTTTGAGTTGTGCAAAGTTTTTTTATAGACTTTTTATAATTATTTATAGTTTGTTTTAGTGCTATCAGTAAAAAAGAATGGTAAGATATTTTGAAGTACATTTAATTCAAATAGAAACTTGACGCGTTGATGTTGCTGTACGTTTAAGTGTAAGTCTATGTCTAATACGGACAAGCCATCGACTAGTAATTTATTTATGGTGGAACTTTATTATATAAAAAAAAATACAAAGTTTCATGTTACTTACAACTGTTGATCAATATTGGTAACTACGATATGCATACTCGTACACTAATTTGATGAGAAATTGGAAGCTGCTGGAGGCAGCGAGACTTCCCAATTCGGGCTCCACCAAAATCATGTCAAGCGGTGGAAGAAATTCTTCTACTTTACCACCTACATGCAAGCAAAGTAGAATAACTTTTTTATAGACTGCTGTGCATTTCGTATGGTTCTTGACACAGTTCAATTTTATTATACCAATTAATAACTTACCCATCAGGTCCGCAAGCTCCATTAACTTGAAGAATACCATTTCTTTCACCTGTTGCTCAGGATTCTTTTCTACGGTATCCCATTGATCCCGTTTGGCGGCCCGTGCCCAGATGCACAACCTTAAAGAAGTTTTTTCTTCCTCTTGTTCCACATAATTCAGTAAATCAAGAGCTTTTTTGAAATCGTATTCGTTCGCAATCACGTTATCTTCGGACGTGTACAGCTAAAAAGGATAATTGTTGGAATGTTAATGTTTTTCATAACATTGTTTTACTCTTAATTACGTCAATTAAAAATTGTTCCACAATTTCACACATTACAATTATGTAATTATGACGTAGGCAGAACAGGGTAGAGCGTACTTCAATGTCTATTTCTAGTATACTGAAATCACAAACATCCAACATGTGCTCCATTGGGCCACGCTTTAACGCAGAGGTCGGCAATAGGCGGCCAGCGGTCCGGATCCGGACCACGTAGGGTAAATAAATGGACTGCCAAAAATATTGTACTTTAATGCTGGTTCTTTTTTCATTATTGGCTGTGTTTATCCAGAATAACTTGATAGCAATCTGCACGTACCTAATTGATATTTCAACTATTGTTAGGATGTACATATTTGCTGATTACGGTGGCATTAATTGTTTATCGCTGTTTATAATAATAGTAATAGCCACGACAACTAGTATTATTTTTTCTGTCTCTTGAACTTTTTTTTTAAATCATCTGGACCCACTTAGAAACTGCCGACCCCTGCTTTAACGTATGCTTTGTGTTATTGTACTTATATCATTACTGTATGTTGCTTAATAAATTTCCTGTGATGAACCGTAGTTGTTAAAATCTTTTATGCACACCATGTATTATGCGGCAGCATAATCACAGTTTATATCGATTTACTTATTATAAGTACCGTAATTAATTCCATGGGCGTAAGTACTCGTAACTTTTCGATGTCGTAGCCGTAAGTCGTGAGAACTTGAGCAGGCAGATCCTCTTGATGAGCAATAAGCGCCAACTCATTATTGATTCTTTTCACGCAATCTTTGACTTCTACTTGGGGATCATCCGAAGCAAGAAGGGCCAGTTTGGCTAATGAGAGCATGGACTATAAACAAATTCAGATAATCTGTACAGAGTAATATTACTATCACAGCAATGATAAAACAAGAAACATTTTCCTCGAAATTTTCATGGGAATATAAAATTGTAAGGAACCTCACTTTTTTACGTGTTACAAGTTCAAACTCCTGAACCGCTAGAGAATGAAGCGTATTGGCGGCGAACCGCAGTTCATCGGTTAGCACGGCTTGTACCCAAGATAACGTAGGATGTTCGGATAACTTTTCCGCCAATTCAACAGTACCACCGCGTCTGCACCTTTCTACGAGTTGACCCTGTCGGCCGTCTTTTACATACCTATAAATAGTAATTATGTAGAATTGGTTGTAATTAGATTTTGATATGCAGGCTACCCCATGTAACCCAAGTATTGCCAACTGTTTCCTCATAAACGGGTAGAGATATGGATACAAAGTTGTTTTTACATTAAATGAGATACGGGACCAACCACTTGGTTATTGGAACAAATGTCGATAGTCCCCCGGGTGACAAAAGGGCTGCTGTCCCATTTTTTAAATAGAATTTGAAAACATTTATTTCAAATATTTTTCTCTATTACGCCTAATTGAAGAATTTTACCAAAATGATAGCAGTTTTGTAATTGTTGGAGTTCATATCACATTTTCCAAAAAGCACTTTGTAATAATCTAAACAAAAACCAGTAAACACACTATCAGAAATCAATGAATAATTGTTAAAAAATATATCAACCAAAACGTCAACGTAACACGCAGATTTTGATCCTGTTAAAAAAACTACAAGATGTATATTAAAGCTTTGCAATACAGAATCAATTACAATTATTATTAAAAACCGAACAAACTTTGTTCTATTTAACGTAACACCAACTTTCAGTCGATACCTCCAACATTTTCGGAGAAGACAGATTGTAACACTTTATATAGGGCGCTTTGTACATTACTAAATAGTTTGCGATTGCTGGTTGTTACCAGGAGAATAAAAATCCGGCAAAGTCCTGCGGCGCAAATTTTTCAATGTATCCATCCAATCGTGCTTTGTTGTTCGTCAATTCACATATTTGTATAAGAGATGCAAAATCGCAATATTTCTCAGCTAACATAGCAGCACTGTCGTACTGCTCCTCTTTTACTGGAAGAAGTTGAACGTAACTATTTACCTCCCATGCTATCTAATCGATCGACTCCTAAATTCTAATGAATTACGTACTTAGAGGTTGAATTAAATTGGTTCGATCCGTTTCGTACTGTTTTAAGAGTACCTCAAACTTCTCAGTGCCACGAATGCTTTCCAAATGACATTTCCGACCATCTAATATTAAGTCTACGAGATTAACCAATTGCTCGTACAATTCATTTCTAACTGTCGAATCGCTAGTTCCAGTTATACCATGTTTCAGTGTTAACGAGTGCTGGAAAAAAAAGTATGAATAGCTATCGCACGATTTCTGTGATTTAAAAATGTATTGAATGTAAAACGAACCATCGTCGTAAGGCAATTTCTAAGATCGTGTTTACCCACTGCTGCCGTCCATGGAAGATATTCTGTGATACCATTGGAACATCTTGTAGGAACAAATCGTTCCGCATTATATTGCCGATATTTAACCACTTCGTGAAGTACTCCCTTTCATTAAAAAATGTTCAATAATTTAGTAAGACATGTTTCCGTGACCATATAGCCTGTTGGAATTTTACGATTATGACTCTAAATATATATACTTACCAACAAAACGGCGTTTATTTGCATAATGTAATGCGCCACTTGTTGCAGTGGTCTTTCAGATTGCGTCACTTCGGAAGCATTATTTACCAAAGTGGGTAAAAATAAGTGGGCCGTGCTTACTTCACGATAAAATATATCACGAGCTGTTAGCTCTTCGGATACGTAAGCATCGGGGCGCAACGTTTTTTCTATTACTGCGTCCACTATTTCGGAATTTCTATATGGGAATGAAACAAAAACTCTCTCATGATACCAAAGTTGAAAAAGTGTTGTCATACATCGTGTATTGAACCCGTCGTACAATGAGATTTTTGAATCAGCACATAGCACGAATCAGGCACGTAATATATTAAAACGGTCTATAAAAATGTTACCTATTTTGAAGATTATATATAGTTAATGCCGCAACCACTTTCTCCGCATATTCGCCGAGAACATGCGACGTAGACATAATTATCCCCCTGTATGTAACAGCACTGAACTGAATGAAGAAAAGCCATGTGGCGAATTAATAATAATTTCACTGAATTAAAATGTCAAGATTAAACAGATATGTAACTCACCCTATTCCATAAATTGTGCTCTTTCAGGAATGAAATAAATAGATCCAATGCCTTTTGTTTGCCTTCTAACTGACGCGGTATTTGCATCGAAACGACCGCATTTACCGTCATTGCTGAAAATAATACACATTCAGAGTGAATATTTGAGTATGATTAACAATGAACAATTAAAAATTCAAATGATAATTGTGCTTGACAATTAAGTAGGTTGATTGAAATTGGGGGTTTTAATTGATTATAATCAATTAATTCTTAAGTGCGGGATTCGAATGATTACACTTAATTAATTGATCATTGCCTTTATATTCATCTAACAAATCTCCACTCTCAAAAAAATTATCGCCATCTGATCAATGCTTCTGAAGCGTGTAATTTGCGTTAGACAATTCTTCTTCGACATCTACAGCCTCGAAGTTGGTTAAGGTGGTAAAAGATAGTGCAAATTAATTACATAAATCTCTGTGATTCGACCACCGTGGGTCGTTCGCTGGGTAATCGTCGATCAAGTCTTTCGCAACTTTCAAACTGAGAGTATCAAGAGTAGCATCTATGTCCATCACAGGTTCCTCTTGTAAAGGGAAAAGTTGAGCGAGTATATCTTCACACTGAGCCTGAAACGCCAAAGTGCTGTGTAGTCAGTTGTTCCGTTGTACTTGATCCTGAAAATTTGTAACTTATACAAACCTTGTTTTGTCGTAAACTAAGAAGAAATGCAGCTCGTAGCTGTTTAGTGCCATCGGAACTGTAGAACATATCCTGAAGTTCATCATTACTTATGAGCGACGTGAAATTCTGTGCGGCTAAATTGGACCGATGATTATAATCCGTGCTTACACTCGCATCATTGTAACTTCTAAAAATTAAATCAAATAAAATCAACAATGAAGAAATACAAATTTAAAAGTTCCTGCGAAATGTCAGTATTTTGCCATAGAATTTTTACTTTGCTTAGAAATCTAGAAATAAGGAAGCTGAAAAGAAAACTGAACGAACGTAGTTATATCTTGCGTTGCAAAATCTGTCGGCATAAGAGAAACCAGTCCATAATTTTTCGTAAACAAAACTGGTGTTCCCGAACACAATGCACCTCCAAGAATACGGTCTTCTGCTCCGCGCACTAAGTCTATTTTATCTTGATCGTGCTCGGACGTGCCTACAAAAGTTTTTAACTCTCAACATAAAACTAATTTGAACGATAATACCTATACATCTGAATATAATAAAACTGTACTTACAATTTACGACAAGCACGTCATACTGATTATATATAATTGCTTCCCAACCACATAATATGAAACGGTAAGAACTTAGAACTGAATCAGTGTCGTCATTGTATAATAGATTAATTATGACTGGTATAAACCATTCAAATGAGTTTGCTAATGTTGTGCCAGACAGATGAATTAAACCTGCGGAATGATCGAAAAAAAAATCCTTACAGATGTTGAGTCAAACAAAAATTTTAAAAAACTAACATCCCTAGTAGTATAAAATAAGTGGATTATATATTTTTGTAATATTTAAATCTTTCTTATGCATGTCTTAGAAAGAAAATATGATATAAATATTTATAATACTTAACCCATTTGCATCGAAGCGCGGAATAATCTGCGAGCCGCAACTGTCTGCTATCACCAAGCGCGGAATAATCCGCGAGCCGCCCGTTACTACGCATACGATCGACCGCGCGCGGTGATACGAGTCAGTCGTCAGTTGAACGTCGTTGATGTTTCAACGCGGCAGCTTAAGTAGAGCGATGATGCAAATGGTTTAAACAATATTCCATTAATATTAAGATTCAAATACCTGTGCGTAACGCAATTAAATATCTTTTTCCAAATGCTTTTTTTTACCTTCTGGTCACATGAAGAAGTTTTAAATGTAAAATAAATATTTATACAATTCCGTGTGCTACTAGGGATGCAACCGAATATTATTTATAACATTACCGATCGCAAAATGAATTTGAAACGATACATGAGTTGCCATTAAAAGTACTATCCCCTGATCACAAGGTTGCATATCAATCAACCACGTCTCGTCTATTTTTGGATGGAATTCCGAGTCCTAAAATATTACTCATTACTACGAATTATGAAACTACTAGAAGATATTGTCTATAAGATTGCACGCTGTATATACCCAAATTTCTCGCTGAAATGCTTGTGTAATGATGTGACCAATATCTTCATCAAATTCCATTTTTTCTTGTTCGTTATGGGGGAAGGACCAATATTGCAAAGATGAACCAGCTAAAATGAGAACCCGGGATCCTCTCTCTCCAAGTCCTGTACAAGCAACTTTGACCAATTTCTAAGGTAAAACAAAACTAACGATTAAATCTCTGTACTTTGTAAGACATAATCTAAATTCCAATATAGCATACTAAAAATTTACAGTTTCTGTAACAGGAGATTGGGGAATAGCTCCAAAGATAAGGGAACTCATTCTTCTCCCTATACCACCCAGCCATCCTTGACTGGTTCTAAGAACTTGACAGGAAATACTACTTTTTCCACCAACGAACTGTGGTTGCAACAGTGCTACTGTACACGTGGTTGTAGCTAGAATACAACCATGTCCAGGAATATAAGTTAAACAGTCTACTTCCTGTCCAGCGAGTTCGGCACTTGTTTCCACCAAAGATCCTTCATGCGCTGCACTTGCCCAATAGCGTACGATACCTTCTGGGGAAACTGCCATACAACTAGGCACCTATAAAACACAACATTCCTTTATTTTTCAACCAGGATTACAAATCCCCATCAACTAGGTATGTAAAATATGATATTTTCATAGTAATTATATTCTTTTAATCTCTCAAATTTGGTCATCGCTCCACTTGTAACATGCTTTGTATTTGTATCGTTAACGTCACAACAACTACCTTATTTGATTATGAACAATAAAATACAAGTTGGACATAAAATGCAGAATATTTCACTGTGTATATACAACACGTTATGCAAGGTAACAATAGCAAAAATTTAACAACCTGATGGCCTGGTGGTAACCATACAGCTATGCATTCAGCTTTGTGAGCTAAATCGCTTTGAGGCAATAGTAATTCACGGCACTGACTCTTGAAGGTTCTCCTCTGCTTAGGATCATGGATAGTAGTTTTACACTGCCACACAAGCAATCTACGGCCACGTACCAACCAAGCCCAACCGTCTACCGACACATTAACGCTAACCGCAGTATTTTGATTTAAAAATGTTAAAGCCTCCGTAACAAGCACAGGTAAGGAGGATCCAAAACTTTCTACAACGTGATTTGGCGTTCTACATATTATCTGTACAGATTGGTTTGAACGTCCAGATACACTGACACCCCTGTAAAAAACATAATAATGATATGGATGATTGCATAGACACTGCTATTGTTTGTTCCCTTCCAATAAAATTGGGCACTATTATAGCAAAATTGTATTAAATTATTTATTCAGACTATTTTTTATCTTATTTGATCGGCAATTGTTTTCAAGTAATTCTGCATTTTTTATTTGGGAAAGTCAATGATTCTCTTCTGAATTATTTCTGTATTTTATTTCTAGACGAATGGTTTTCTTAACTGTCTAAAATAATGTTGAACTGTATACCCGTTCTAACAAATGATTTGATTATTAGTTATATGCACTTAAGACAGGATCAGTTATACTTCTTATTAATTCCCGCAAGTAAATCTTTAATTTTATTAAATGACACTAAAAATTTAATCTTGCCATATATCGTCGTTAGTAATTCAAATAATGCATTATGTAAAATAGTATTTTTCATTCCCAATTTCAAATAATAATTGCCCACAAATAATTATAATAATTTCAAATAATAATTTCCAGAAAGGATTAAATCTGTGTTTGTTGCAAATTTATTAAAAGAACTGTCAAGGACGACCAATTGGATTGTATCAATACAAATTAATAAAATATTTGACAATTAACTCACGAATTATTCTTCTTTAAAGATTGAACTATTGACATGCGTTTTCTCGGAGATGTCAGAGTTCTGCCTAACGAGTTTCCTAAACTTGAACGTTCCATTTCGTTGTTTCTACCGAAGTTTCACATCCACATATAAATAGGTACTCGGAGTATACAGCGAATTCCCCTACTCTAAATACACTTTTTAATCTTCCGTACATTCAAAAAAAAGTTAGGTTAATTTTCTAAATGCACATACCGGTAAAAGCAAATTGAAACGGATTCATGTCATGTGCTTCGCATGAACTACTAAAACTAGGAAGATACATAAACGTACCGTAAATAATCAAATTCGTCTGATGTAAAGTCCGATTTCTAATGAGTGTTCGCATTTTAAAAATGTCCCCCATGGCAAATGCTTAAATGAAAAACCATTTTGTTTAAAGAATATTTACTCTTTTTGCATATTATGTAAATGACAAGTCTTAAGCGAGAATGACAAGAAAGAAAAACAAATGGTCATTTTCATGCCATCTTGCGTTTATCTCGTGAAATTGGACAGTATATCCAAGTATATCAAGTAATCTATCATCAAACACGTTCTTGTACATACATACATACTATCCTATTTATTGGCAGGCTAAACTAAAACCACTAAAACCTCAATTACGTTATGGTTAGAGAGCTCGTGCGAGGAGAGCGCATGGTTGACATTGTAATTTTTCAAATTCTGTCGTAAGCCGGTTTATGCACGAGGTGTTAGTCATTTTAATCGTGTAAAAACAGACTGAAAGATGGATGATAAGAAAAACGGGGAGATTAATGGTGAGAATGAAGGCCCGCCGAAAACCGCGAAGCAATTGCAGAAGGAAGCCAAAAAATTGGCAAAGCTGGAAAAGTTTAAACAGAAACAGGAAAAGAAAGAAATTGACAAGCCGTTGAAAGCAAAGGAAAAGCCTGAGGTAAGAGGAACTTTGGTGCCTATCACTGTTATGTTACTTTGTCATTCAAAACTTAATGCTGGTCTCATCCATATGGTCTTTATACGATATGCTCATTAGAAAGTCATGACGCGTATATTGTTCTAAACTAGTCCATTTTCTAAATATCAAGTGACATGACACTCGTAAATTGGCCTTTGGTTCTATATGCATATCATAATTAAAAAATAGTGATATACACATACACGCATAGCAAGTGTGGTTTCATCAGACATGAATTTTTTAATTCGATTTGTTTTTGTTGGAAAGTTTACACAAGTTTGTGTAACAGATTTATGTTGTTTACACGTTTGATGTTTTAAAAGCAAAGTGAGTTTTGTGGGCTCTGCTTATTCGCTGCTGAATTACTGTTATCCATATGATAACTATTGCCACAGAGAAGATACAGCAACTGCGAATACATACTGTTATATCACACTTGTATAAATATTTGCTTTTGCCAAAAATTTAATGACAGTGTCACCAAGCAAACAATAGATCTAATACGAACAACGTGAGTCCGTTACCTGAACTGACCAGTTATCCGAACAATTCTGTTCCCTAGCATGTCTGGATAAATCAAATTTCACTGTATATTTTTTTAAAGTTTAGTGTTAGGTAGCATACACTTGTAGTCTTTACATGTTTCTTATCCTTTCTGTGGAATTCATTAATTAAATCAAGAAGAAATTTGTTAAAAAATTCTTAAATTTGCACGTACACCATGTACCATACTGAAACATTATTTTGCAATCATTATAAAGCATACTTTTACGTCAAAGCTTCATTAATTAAACTACACTTTATCTTTGACATTCTAGAAAATTGAAAAGAAAAAAGAATCTAAAGAGTCAGCCGTGTATATTGTAAATACATCTGAAGGGGAGAAAAAAGATGTTACATCCCAGATGCCAGATACTTATAGTCCGAAATATGTTGAAGCTGCATGGTACGCTTGGTGGGAGAAGGAAGGTTTTTTCAAGCCCGAATATGGTGTATGTAACTAAAATAAATTTATATTCTCCATAACATTCTGTTATTAAACACAAAACAGATGTCTTATATTTTAACATTTCTAAGATCGATGCTTTTCTCAGCCATAAATTTCATTACAGAGGAAGAGTATATTAGAACACAATCCTAAGGGCAAGTTTATTATGGTGATACCGCCTCCTAACGTAACTGGTTTTCTCCACCTTGGACATGCTTTAACTAATGCCGTAGAAGATGCTATTACAAGATGGTAAAATTCCACTTGATCTGTGACATCGCGTAGAAATGCTCATCTTATAATAATAATATCATTTTGAAATACTGATCTAAAGGTATGTGTATAATATCTTGATAGAAAAATTTTGTATAATTTTCAAGGAATCGTATGAAAGGACGTACAACATTATGGAATCCAGGTTGCGATCACGCAGGTATAGCAACTCAAGTGGTTGTAGAAAAAAAGATTTGGAAAGAAGAACAAAAAACTCGTCACGATATAGGGAGGGAAAAATTTGTAGAAAAAGTATGGCAGTGGAAACAGGAGTGAGTACTAATAACATATATATCGTTTATTAATGTTTTTAAATTATGTTACATACAAAAATTTACATATGATAAATACTTTTAGGAAGGGAAATAGAATTTATTTGCAATTAAAAAAGTTGGGTGGTTCATTTGACTGGGACCGAGCTTGTTTTACTATGGATCCAAAATTGTGCCGTGCTGTTACAGAGGCTTTTATAAGATTGCATGATGATGGTGCAATTTACAGGAGCAATCGGTTGGTTAATTGGTCTTGCACCTTAAAAAGTGCGATTTCAGATATAGAGGTAAGAGTTCTTAAGCAACTGCAACACACAAGTTTAATTCTGTTTCATTCTACGGCAATAATATAACATTTTCATTTATTATTATACATATTTTACACATTATTGCACTCTGCTAAAATACCACATTACACATAATCAACAAAACCTAAACCGTTTTTTATAAGAGTGTGGTTTTTTTATCAAAATTAGATCATCCATGCTAATAAAACTCTCATTCCATTCTATTCTATCCCATTTTCCTAAAATACATTACTAAACAAGAGGAATTTTATGTGATAAATTCACATGTAGTTTAATGTATTTCCAACAGGTTGATAAAGTGGAATTGAGTGGCCGCACATTACTTTCAATCCCAGGATATAAAGAGAAAATAGAATTTGGAGTGTTAGTATCATTTGCTTATCAAATAGTAGATTCCAATGAAAAACTAATAGTTGCGACAACTCGTGTTGAAACTATGCTTGGAGATACTGCTGTTGCAGTGCATCCAAAAGACACAAGATACGCCAAGTACATTGGAAAATACGTACAACATCCATTTTGCGATAGAAAACTACCCATAATAGGTGATGAATTTGTTGAAGTGGAATTTGGTACAGGCAAGTATCTAATTAAATACATTATCACCAATCATATCAAGCGCGTTTATATGTACCATTTAACATTTTCGCAGGTGCTGTAAAAATCACGCCAGCTCATGACCCCAATGACTACGAAGTTGGGAAACGGCATAATTTACCGTTTATCACTATTTTCGACGACAATGGAAACATTATTGGTGATTATGGACAATTTACGGTACTCCTCTCAGTTATCTATTTTAATACGTTACCTGTTGGAATTTTACGAAATTATCGCTAATTCGTTTTACAAAAATATAGGGCATGAAAAGATTCCAAGCTAGACAAGCAATAATCAAAGAACTGACAGAAAGAAGCTTATTCATCGAAATTAAAGATAATCCAATGGTGGTGCCGATGTGTAGCCGGTCCAAAGATATTGTCGAACCACTCATGAAACCCCAATGGTAGATGACATGTTACCTCAATAACCGTTAGTAAAATATTCCGAAATACATTCTGTTGTTATAATGATACGCAGGTATATAAAATGCGATGAAATGGCTGCAAAAGCAATGGAATCTGTGAAAAGTGGCGAGTTGAAAATTATTCCAGAGCAATACAAGAAAACCTGGTATCACTGGATGGAAGGTATTAGGGATTGGTGTATTTCCCGCCAGCTGTGGTGGGGTCATCGTATTCCTGCTTATTGCGTTAGAGTGATCGATTCATCTGGAATAAGCAAGGTAATTTCGAGAGGTTTTAGTAATGTGATATATACGTTCTGAAATTTCACAAGTATAAGGTGATTTTTACAACTGAGATGTGTATTCACTATTTTTAAATAAGACAATATGTTAAAAATTCATGAATTTGGTAGAAATATAGTATAATTCGGCGTTTTTTAATACCTTTGGACCATGTATTATTCGACGACGTATTAACGTACTTTCTCTCGGTGTGTGAAAAGTGCAATTACATCTATTTTTTTTACATCAATCGGTCCTCCCATCATTCTCCACGTAATGTCACTAAACCTTGTAATATTTCGCTTTATACAATCTTTTATCTACATTTAGAAAGGAACGACAGCCTGTCTTTGTTGCCAGTATCACCTTATCACCTTGTATATACTTTCAGTAATAGGTTTCCGTTTTTGCTTAGCCAGATGAAGATTATTGGGTGAGTGGACATTCGGAAACTGAAGCTAAAGATAAGGCAGCCAAGCAATTGGGTACCACCGTAGATAATATTACGGTTGAACAAGATGCAGATGTACTGGACACGTGGTTCTCTTCTGGCCTATTTCCATTCTCGATATTTGGTTGGCCGGACGAAGTATGTATACGCATTTACGCGAAAAACCGTAACACACACATTCTTTTTTTTGTACAAATATAATAATCCAACTTTGTAGTAAATCTACCTTAAGAACTTATACGTACTACTAACACAATATTTCTATTTCGCTTTAGACCGAAGAGATTAAAGCCTTTTATCCTGGCACATTACTAGAAACTGGCCACGACATATTATTTTTCTGGGTAGCAAGAATGGTGTTTCTAGGTCAGAAGTTATTAGGAAAATTACCGTTCAAGTATGTAAACATTCTATTGTTTGCAACTGTTTCTGCTCTATCGTGGATATACAAAAACGATTCTGTTTCAACAGGGAAGTATATTTACATGCTATGGTACGCGATTCACATGGAAGAAAAATGAGTAAATCCTTGGGTAATGTGATAGATCCTATGGATGTAATTAACGGAATATCACTGGAGGTACGCTTTTTAGAATCTGCTACCTAGACTACCAATCAAATTTGAGTTATCGAAGTCATAGAAAATGTGTATTTCCGTCTAGGACCTTCACAAGCAACTAACAGATTCTAATATAGATCCAAAAGAACTTCAACGTGCCATACAGGGTCAGAAACGCGATTATCCACAAGGAATTCCCGAATGTGGTACCGACGCCTTACGATTTGCTTTGTGCGCTTACACATCGCAAGGTCGCGACATTAATCTCGACATTCTCCGCGTGCAAGGATACCGATTTTTCTGTAACAAAATCTGGAACGCGGTGAAGTTCGCTTTAACGTACTTCGGCGCTGAATTTAAATACGAAGAGGTAAAACCATTGCTGAGTGTCATTATTTAAAGTACATAACGGTGTCTTGCAATTTACAAACATTGAAAATTTTACATCCTAATTCTCTTAGAAGAATCAACTTCAAAAGCGTAGTGATGTAGTGGGCGATGTAGAGTGGTATCAATCCATCCTGAACGAAACCTGCATACAAGACGCTTTGAATAATTATCTCGGAGACTATTCCTATCTTGATGGTCACACTCCATCGCAAATCGATGTAAAAGTTCATCAAGCTTTCGCAAAGATAAAGATCGATTTTACGAATCATCCACATTTGCACCGTTGGTATAAACACGTTGCAAGTTTCAATAATAACGAGAAATCCGCATTCCGCATAGAAGAGACCAAAATACTGCCCCAATGTGCTTGGAAAGTTCAAAACAACGGCAATAGGAAGCAACAGGTAATATGTCAATTTTTAATCAATTTTGCTGTTACGAAAATATTTAGCGTAAAAGATAATTGCCCTAATTTGAACGATACAGCCCCGGTCCAACGAACCAAATGTAGATTTATGGATGCTTTCTCGCGTCAGCCATGCTGCAAGCATTTGTGATGAAGCGATGACGCAATATGACTTCACAACGGCGACCACTACTTGTTACAGTCTGTGGTTATACGATTTATGCGACGTTTATCTGGTTAGTTGATCATTTAGATTAATTTAAGGCATTTCATTATGCTTTAATAACGTTTAATACTAATTGTAATTATTTTTCAGGAGTACCTGAAACCAGTATTCCAAAGTGCGGACGAAGAAAGAAAATTAACAGCCAGGAGAACCTTATTCAAAACATTAGACGTAGGATTAAGGTTATTGAGTCCCTTCATGCCGTTCATAACAGAGGAACTTTATCAGCGTTTGCCTCGTAAAACGTTGATCTACCCGAGTATCTGTGTGAGCCCGTATCCAGATTCTACGGAGGTATCTATCCTTTTAATTTTAATGAAGCATTGTTGAAGAAAATTTGAACTTGATCGATGGATCGCCTTTTAGTGTCCTTGGAGGAGTGAGGAAATAGAAAAGAACGTCGATTTTGCGCAAAAAATAATCAAAAACGTTCGATCGGCGCGTGCAACTTACAATTTGCCGAATAAAGTTAAAACCGACGCATTCCTTGTTTGTGCCGACAATAACATAAAAGTGACAATTATGGAGTATCGAGCATTGATCGAAACCTTAGGGTATTCTACGCTTAGTACAGAAAAACCACCAATCGGATGTGCTATCGTTACTGTGTCGGACAAAGTTCAAGTGCACATCTTACTAAAGGTAGTTAGTCCAAATTATAAATCACAGTTACACTTTTCTTTACTTTCATGCACTAACGCATATTGCTGTTATAGGGTTTGATCGATCCAAAGAAAGAGTTAGAGAAGCTGAGTAAAAAAGAGGAGCTGTTAATCGATGTGATACAAAAGACAAAGCAAGCACTCGCAGTTCCTGGTTACGACGTCAAGGTACCTTTGGACGTTCAGAAAACTGACAAAGAGAAGCTGACGAACAGCGAAGGAGAATTACAACGGATCACCGATGCATTGTTGGCTCTACGAGCAATGTAATATTTATGCAAAACTTTTAGGCCACAGAATTTTGTTCCCATTTTACCTCCCTATTTATTAAATTATGCATCTTCAAGTCTACTTTTACCAAAAAGAGATGGTGATTTGTATCCTTACTGTACCGTAACAAAAGTGTAAAAACTCTTTTATAAATTTCACTTAAACAACATCGGGATAGCGCGAAACCACCTTGCAATTTTACTGTGAAAATCTGTATACGAAACAAATCATATTTACGATAAACTCTTGAAGTAGAATGAGTAAAACATTCTAACGTATAAAGTGGAATGATAAAAGAATGATTTCCTGTAGTAACACCTAAAATACGTAGGAACTCAAACTACTCTTGTACGTGACTTATCATACAAAATTTTTAATTGTATGCACACATTAAAGAACCATGAAACACGAATGTGCGATTGATGCGATAAATAAATGTTCTGTTAAAATGCGAAAATAAGGTAGGTAACACAACTTGTGACACTGTAAGAAAGAAAGTATTACTTTTCATATTAATTTATTATAAAGCATTACCAATAAATGTGCAACAATTGTTAAAATTATTATAATCAAAGTCTAACAAGGATTAAATAATAGTCTATCGTACTTGATTTGTTCCAATCGATCATTTTTGTTTTTGTAGATGTTGCGAACAATTTCTATTATACGTACAATAAACAATTGTACTTTTCTAAGAAGACTTTTATGCTGGAAATAAATACACTTGTACCTTCGAGTAAGAAATTTAGTTAAATTATACTAATTACAGCATAGATTCTGCTGTAAAACATTAGTAGTATCTATCATAATACTACAATTTCTAGCGTGATACGTAATTCAGTAACGCAATGACTTTAAATTGCGGTTTCCGAATTCAGCATTCGTTGTTCGATTGCTACAGCGCTTGAGTCTTTCAAAAGCGAAAATACTCTCAGTTCAATGAATAAAGAGGATCGATAGAAACAAGCCCTGTACGGAAATAAACCTCTTTTACACAATATTCAAAATCTATCCTATAGGAAACGCACTGAAATTTGGAGATTCACTACTCGATTAATTGTAAATGCAAAAAAGATTTGGGAGTGGGGCGTACTATCATAATTGTGCCACTAACAGCAAATCTATCATAATTTCTCTTACTGACTGCTACAGCGTTATAGTTAAAATTTACTCTAGTATCGTTCCTGGAAAAATCTTGTTAACAATTTCACTCATGAGCATTGGATGATACTTATGCTTAAATGAATAACAAAAACGGTACTAATATTATATGTACAATCGTGATATGTAAATATTATAATTTCATTCGTCGCTTACTCGAATTTCGTCCAATTGTTTTGTGACTTAATGGCAGGTGTGTTCAGTGTTAAACTGAATGTGTTATCAACATTATTAATACTGCTCTCTGGTGCATTACATACTGCGGTGTTTTTCGTGGGCGTGTCACCGTTACTTACGCTAAACTTATTGAAATCTAAGCCGTATGCTTGCAGCAAATCCAGATCGCCGACGTTTTCCGATGATTTTTGTTCCTTATCGTTAGTTTTGTGCATCGGTTGAAAGTAAGGATACAATGGATTACTAAGGCCCTCGCCCATTTCTGGGATGTGGAGTGATTGGGTCATTTGGTTGGAACCTGGATATTCGGAAGACTTTGACAACAGCGGTTCAAAGTCATCGCTGCTAGTTGTTGAATCTAATCTAATTAAATCTGGCACTTCGGAGGAATCCTGTAAAAAAATGTAAATAATGTTAACGAAACTGTTACACCTATATTTAAAGCGTTATACAGTGTGTCACAGAAATGTCCATGGCTTGATTTATTGTCAAGCCAGCTTGAAACATTTGCAAAGTACCAGCAGATTTCACAGCGCAATTTTCATTAGCAAAAGCATAATTAGTCTTGATTGATAAAGTAGAATCATATACCAACAATTATTGACATTATTATCTTTAAAGCATTATTATATACCAGGGGTTTCCAATTACTTGAAGTAAGATTATGAAGAGCCGCACCACTATTCAAGTTGTTTTAAGTTTTTTTACGAGCGTTTTTAATTACTAACTTTACTAAAGTAAATAAGTTACTCATATATGTTTTACCTTATTGCTAATGACAAAATTGTGTGCAAGAAAAATTCAACATTTTAACAATCATTTGGCCACCCTGTTATACACATTGAGCTACCTTAAATGACTCATAGGTACATTCTTTTGCACTTATATTCGCAATAAAGGTGAGTATAAGTACTTTTGTGACTCACTGTATGTTCTATAAGCATTAGTAAGTCTTTATTCTTTGCGTAAGAAAATAACAAGATAATGAAGTAATGAACAGTATGATCTGAACTGTAATAACTGTTTCTGATTCGGTTTTCTCTCGTCAAATCACAGATTTGTCCATTTGCTTTCAACAATTTAGAATACTAAGCTCATTGAAGAAACAGATTGCGATAAATGGAAAATTGTACGAGACGCGTACTAACGAACGTAACGATGATTTTAAGAAAGCGGATACATATACACGACCAAATAAATAATGAACGATGACGTTTACCTTCGCATGTGCAGAGCAAGATGTACTATTGAATGCATGGGATGGAACGCGAGAATTAACAGACATGGATGCACTAGAGGGTTGATAAATTGACGGCTGCAAGTAGGAAGGAGTGAATACTTTGCTCGTATCAAAGGGATCATCATCCTCTTTAAAACGGGAATCCTGCTCAGTATTTTTTAAATTCTTATCGAACAAATCTTTGCTCCACGTGCTCGGAACTGGATGATAATTTGTAAGGATATCGGAATGAAACGAGGCGGCCTTCGAGGAACTTTCGGATTCAATTTTACATTGATTTACATTTATTTGTTCCGGATCTAAAGATGTGTTGTAACTATGTTTTACAAACTCACAACTCTTGTGAATTTCATGTAAAAAATTACTCGACTGTGCGTTCTCCGCTGAATATTGCGGAGCAGATAAAAAAGGCGACTTATTCGCTTCATGTCCTATTTCAGCGGATTGCGTATCCCGAGAATTAAATTGAAACGTTTCAATTGTAGCAGATTGAACGCCACTGTTATTTAATTTAATACCGGTCTCTAACAAAACGTTTGGTTGAACAAGTGAGCTACTCAACGAGGATCGTGCGGTATGGGACAAGGGTTTTTTGGAGCACATTTCGATGGGATTTGTAAGGAGTGTACTAGGTGGAGGGCCGTGCCGCAAATGCCCACTCCATGCAGGTCTCAAGCTGTCTAAACTGCGCACTGGCTTCAACTGAAAGTGATGCATGATACATTCTTACTCTTGTCGAACAGAACGAAACTTCCTTAAACGAAATTAAAGAAATAAAGATCATAGGCGATATGATAGACTTCAGTGGCATATACTTAGATACTGTGCGATGCATGCACTGTAGAAAAATAATAAGATTTTATAAACAAATTGTATACATCGACGTGACAATTCTGGTAAAGTTGTGGACCAGGGTCTTGGAGAAAACATTATAAACATCTAGTGATTGTATATAAATTAATATAGGAAGTAATTTAAATATATAACATCGAGTGTTTTAGTGACCTGTCACCAATATTGAACGAGACGTAGAGGTGACCAATACAAACTTTAATTATGTACCTGTGATCAAATGAGCCTTGTTACAGGTATACTAAGCTGACTTTCTCGATGTGTTTCTGGGCGAGCAGCAAAACATAAATATGAGCGACGCTTAATATTAGAGGATTCAAATCAATTATTTGATTAATATAAATCTTTGAGCTCCGATCAAGTTGGCCGCGAGCGGTACAGCCTGTCGTAACGTACGTTAAGAAGGACATCTTCAATAACCTGCAGCACGACAACAACGGTCTGACGGCAGGTATCTTATTAAAATTGATTTATATCGGCTCCCACTACGTAAGTTCCTTAATATCGGGTGGTAACTCACTAATGCAGCTTGCATACAGGAATGAAAGTATTAAAAGAATAATTTCAGACATGGTACATGCATAATTTCGAATTTGGAGTGCCCAATTTTGATACACATAATGGATTATTGTCATTTTTCATGCTGCGTACATTCACTGTAATAACGTACACATTGTAATGTAATAAGCCACATGATACGAAACAAGTTACAGATAAACCCTTTTATCGCGGACGGCATTAAACAATTAATGTAACTGGAAAGCTGTCTGTAAAAACACTATTACAGATGTGATATATGCTATCCTAATATTTTTTCAGTATATTAATATTCATCTGTGTTATTTAATACACTCATGTTATACGAGAAGTTTTTATGAACTGTATGATAGCATATTGAACTATGAGTTTTATGCAAATGTACATTTTGACAACAAATAGAGAAGTGAGACTGGAACGAAAACTTGATTACTCATTTGAGAGTTGGAAAAATGTATTTTGAATACATTTAATAAATTTGTTTTCCTTCCAGGTACTATCTATCTCCTGTAGAAAACATGTATTAGCGCGAAGTCCATAGTTTGCTAGCCCTAATCAATGTTATTTAAAACATCACCTGTAATGTTTCGCGTAATTCCCGTAATTTCTTTCAAATATTTCCGTTTGGTAAAATATGCGGAACAGAATGAAAACCTTACTTACTGTTCTATCAACGGGCGGTGTATTTGGAAATATCACGTGTCGAAGCTCATTCATCAAATCAATATTCACGCGTTCGGGCGGGGAATCAGATTCCTCGGGTGAACTTGGGCTTAACGGCGAGTATTGTTTTCGACTGCGACACAAACAAAAGAAGATGTATATTGTTTTCCAATGCAGGCAACGTCATATTTTATATCAGTAATCAGGGCCGTGGCACAGCAGCGACTGGCAGGTGCATTTCTATTAGGTGCGCAAAAACAATATAAATTTTGAATAAAATGGAGTTTTATCATTTTTGTATCCGCATGGTTATTGCTGATGCTATTGTATTTATTTTCCCTATAGATATTTTCCCTTCACACATTTTTACTTAGGGCGTACTATGTTTGCTCAAGCAGCAGCTAGAAATGGTCGCGAGCAGACACATTTATTTTCTTGAACATGCAAGATGAAAAAAGACAGATGAGTTTTTACGGCATATAGCGCGATCCTTTTTCCGTTCAAATGAAGGAAGCGGTTTTACACTCGGTTAGGCAATCTCAGATTTAAAGCACCGTATCTGTCCCTTTTGAGGAACTTGTTTCAAACATTGCGAACAGTCCTGAGACTATCACAAACTAGTAACAAACGTTTTTATTCGTAAAACATTATTAGGGGAAGCAGTACAAACGGTCCTGTTTATCCTAGACGGAAAACTAACTAAGCACAGCCCTGTTTATAATTATGCAAAAAAAACTTCTAGCTTTGGGAAGGATACCTTGATTCAGGAAAATTACTATTACGTATACGGAGGTCTTTGCGATAGCTGGTTGTAGCTGTAAAGCCGTTCGGAGATTTTGGTGGGGATGTGAAATCGATTGGCCTTCTGTCTAATGTCGGAGAGCTAGGTGCAGATCTTGGTTGATGAAACCTCATACCCGTTTCGCTTCGGTTTGCGCGTCCTACACAAGGAACGAGAAAAAAGTAAATATTTGATTCTAGTAAAATTCTTTTTACTTTAAAAAATAAAAGATGGTAGAAAGCAATGTATTTGGCATATCTTAGATTTGTATTATACTAATTACCAAAAACGTTATGACAATACATGTTTTTAATGATGATTTCAGAATACGTACCTTTCCATTTTAAACCTTTATACGCTGTTTTCATGTCTTTTCCCTTGTCTTTCACCTGTAAACAGAATTATTTGAATTAGATCAATTTTGGTAATGTTAAAAGTGAAGTTCCCATGGTGTACATCAATTATATTAATTGTATGGTGTGTATTAACATTAATAATCAAACGTACCTTTACCATCGAATGATACCATACGATAATAATATAACATTAAATCTACGCTAAATGCTACTGTAGAGTTTTTTATTTTGATTAGCAGCCCTTTATAATAGCAGTTAGCAAGAATAGAAAAAGACGGAAAATTATCAATCCGTAAATACGATATAGAAACTTTGTTATAGCGAATCTCATAGCGAACAAAGCTTCTGCCACCTCACGATTAGTATTGTTAACAAGTTTGGTACTACTATTGCAAAACAATGGTTAGCCAGAAAATGTCAAATATTGTATTAGTACAAAGTAACACGCAACATCTATCAGATACAACAAATTTGTTACATGTCTATTCCAACTTACTGATTTGACTGCATACTTTACTGCAGGATTAGCCTGGAATTAAAGGCAACCAGAAATACGATATGAGACTTGAATTTTATGTATTTTGTTAGAAAATAAATCAATTGGAAACTGATCTTTAAAATTTTTTGGGAAACGCAAAATTTTCAACAGACCTTATCTTTAACGCTACGGAAAAAGGCGGAGCTTTCCTTCCGCATAGCATAGGTCCATTCCCGATATTGTTGCATAAATTTACTACTAGATTTAGCAGAATAGCTACAAGCTTCCATTTCGAATTCATCTGAGAAGCCAAGTCCTGAATTAAGCATGTTCAGTCTTTCCTCTATAAACTGAAATCCACATAAATCCCAACAATGAACCATTAAGAGAGTTAATGACGCATCAAAATAAATTGCTCAATCGTTACTTCTTACTTGTTGAAATATTTGTAACTCCAACATTTTTCGTAGAAAAGGTTGCATAGAAGATGGTCTACTTTCCACAAACGCATTTTGATTAAACGTAATACTTTCTCCTTGTTCTAAAGTTAATGCGTCCCTGTAACCAGCAGTCAACTGCACCAATGCTCGTAAAAATGCTCTTGATACACCATCTCCCAAAAGAGCAGCTCTATTTCGTAATGCCTTTTTCAAGTTTGCCACCTGGGACAAAGAAACTCTTTATTTTATTATTTAAGATGTATTTCGATTCTTAAGAGTACATTCGTCATTCGAACAATAATAAAATATTTTTATACGAACTACATCCTGAGGTAAAGATTCCAGATCTTGGAAAGGAGTCTCAATGGTATTATTATCAGCATCCAGAACAACTACTTCGCCCAAATCACTTTTACGAACTCTCTGAAAATTAAATCAAAAATGTGGTAAGCAAAACCAAGTGCAGCTTTACATGGATATTGCTGAGAGACCCTTGTTCAGGTACCTGAAGTGTTGGAGCAGGTACCCCAATCAGAAACGGCATCGGCGCTAATAAATAGTCCATCAGGGATAATGGTAAAACTGGAATATATATGTGCTGCCATATCATAGGATAAATTAATGCATTACATGCTTGAACGCAAGCACTTAATCTCGACAGCCGTTTTGAAGTGAAAATTATACGTCGTTCATATAACATAGAAGCAAATACTATCATCATATTGTGAGCATCAACGGCACTGTAATATTCAGTCAAGTTTCTCTGCGACAATAACGATTATTCTATATTATTGAGCTGTTGGTGAAATTATTTTTGTCAATGAATTCAAATTCATCATTAATATACTATAATCACTTACATTCTCTGGTATACTGGGTAATTGAAATTGTTTTGGACTTTGACAAACAAAATTCTGAAAGTTGAGTGTTTTTACATTACGGCATGTAATTAATTTTTCTAGGATTGAATTAATTAATATAAGATCTTAAACGTACGAAACTATTAGTATTATTTACCACTTTCGAGTTTGGTATGGGAATTGACACAGAACTTCCAGGAATCGGAACTGCACTTTTATATACATTATCAAGAAAGTTCCATAAATCTTCTCCGCTGGAATTGCTCATTAAAGATGCAATGTGATTCAAAAACCTATTCATATATTAACTATTGTAGTTCATTCAAACAGCAATTTCATGTATTTACATCGTTTTAAAAAACTCCATAGAAAATCTGGGAGCCTATAGATATTTAACAGGCATTAATAAAACTGCGAAAATATAATATACTAACTTGTAAAATATTTCGTGCCATGGTAGTGCACTCAAGATTACCAATGCTGTGTCTGTCTTGGGATCGTGACGACAGAATCCAAATGTCCATTTTGAATCTATACTTGTGAGCACGAATGAAAAGTGCTGCACTAACAAACTAAAACAAATGACACAAAATTACAGCCTAAAATTGGCACATGTGGCTGTACAATTAAATGGAATTACAATTTCATATAACGTATTATTCAATACAGAATAAGCTAATTTTATGTTGCAGTTATCCCACATTGAATCAAGATTGGAAATAATGATTTAAAAATGGTTCCAATCTACTATTACATAGCTCCCAGTTTTGTTTTGATGTGGGTCACTGTATCGTAACCATATAACATTAAAAAGAAGAATTATAATAAATATTAAAGTCTAATATCATATCATAATTTATATATACTACATTTATGAAACTCACTTTTCAATTTCACAGGGATACGCAAATTTGGGAACAGATTTAAGTATTTCTTCGTCCGAGAAACAACTAGGATATTTCTGCAGTATCCAAGGAGGTTTTTCCCCTAACGGTGTAGCAACTTCGCAAAAACATTCAAAGAGCCGTTGCACATTGTCCCTGAAAATTTTTGTATAATTTAGTTCTAGACAAAAGTATTCACTTTGCGTCTCTTATACATAACTTATATTATACGATCAAAATAAATGTTGTATAAATCCAAAAACTACATTATTCTTGAGAAACCAATATTAAAGTAAAATTTCTGAAAACATCTATAAGAATTCTATTCTTATGTGTAACTATCATACTATGTATGCAATGTCAACAACACATTTACGCAATGTTAAATGCATATGATTTGTATTAATCTATTACTGAAAGCGGAGCCAGTTTTACCAATGCTATTTAAATATTATTTCAAATCAATATTTTTCTTTTCAGCTGTATAACGTCAAAACACAGTAACCAACATTTTTATACAAATTTTCTTTTTAATATAGTCCTTCTTAGTACTAAAACATGCTGAATGTTTCTGTAATAAATTTAAAAAAAATAGAGATACTGTGTTTTGTCGTTGTACAGCTGATTTGTTCTTGCACAAAAATTCGCCTTTAGTAGATAAATAAGGTGGGTTCATTGTATATTGTTTAATTACCACTAGTGAAACCAGCTTTTAAACATTTAATTCACACTGGCAAATCTAAGGACCTATGACAAACAATATAAATACACAAAACAAATAATACATCTGTTTCAAAAGTGCATTCAACATCATATATCTATTCACAATGATTTGTGAAGTTGATACCACTTGCTGAATATCGTGTAAGAAATTCTAAATAAAAGATAAACTTGTGACAAGAATAAGACACCGAAGGAGATGCTCACACTTATTTCATTTATCGTCCAAAAGGGTATAGTTTTTAAGCACTACTGGAGTGTCAGTGCAAATAAAAGATAACTCTTAGATATCTCCGGTGAGATCCGTTTTAATGGGTAGTTGCGATTTAATAAAAAAAACTAAGACAGAAGAAGATCGATAGAAATCCACTTGCCTCAATCTGGATCCCATGATAACAGTGAAAAAAAAATAAGTACTTTGTATGTTCTTGACGTCTATACGTCATTGTACTACATGACAGTAATGTATTCCATTCACGTGAACTTTATTGGCATCCGCGTGGCTCGCTATCACTTCACGCACTACTCCCACGGATATTAAACTTTCGTTTTTCCTTTTTCTTCGCGTAATCTGTTCCAGGCGAGTCACCAGGTACCGTACCAGGTATATCGTTGACTAACCAATAATCGCATCTCGTGTTGAAATCAGACCTAACCCACAAGGATACGTAATCAAGATAGAACGTAAGGGTGCTGCCTACTTTTAGAATGTGTTCCTTTATCAGCCGAAATTTTTTGGGGTTTTCTGAGGATAGTAAATAAAAAGTTACTAGTTTCCATCTATCACTAAATCCCGAGATTTGAGATTTCTGAAGGGAGTGTCCCGATTGAAAATACGTATCAATCATTGCACACTTCTTTTATTTTACTTTGCATTTCTTTCATCGAACAATTTTAAATTAAAATACTTTTTCATCTAACGAAAAACCGATTAAAAATGTGCTAGGATAATGTGTTGCTCCCTAATATTACTGTCGCGTAACAGGGTGTGTAAATGTGTATGACTTGTTTCTAAAAGCAGGCGTACTTGTATATTTAGTTAACTCGACAACTTTACCAAAAACGAAATTTAACGATTAAAGAGGCGTGTGTCAGAATGGAACAGTTTCCAATCCGGAATACCGCTTGTGTACGATAATTTATGTGCGCATTCAGACAACTTCGTTAACTGTGATGAGTTCCAAAAACTATAATTACGTAACATGTTTCCCTTCTATAAGAATACTACTCCAAGGTGGCTTCGTAACGTGCTTGCCACGAACCTTTCTTCTCGCGTAAATTTAATACCGTAAAACATGGCGCTTAACCTTACCGTCAAAGTACATCCTGTAGTTTTATTCCAAATAGTCGACGCTTACGAGCGTCGAAAAGCGGAATCTCACCGGGTGATTGGAACTTTGTTAGGTGAAGTAAAAACTAATATTCAACTCTGCGGACCTTTTCCGTACTTTCTCAGCTATAACCGCATTATACCCGACACATTTTGACAGCCACTCAATTTTACGGAAACATCATAGTGTATGTTAATAATTACAGGTACCGTGGAAAAAGGAATGGTAGAAGTTACAAATTGTTTTTGCGTACCTCACAAAGAATCAGAAAGTCAAGTTGAGGCAGATCTTACATATGGAATTGACTTGTTTGATTTAAATCACAGAGTTAACGCTCAAGAAAATATTGTTGGATGGTGGGCAACTGGGAATGAGGTATATATTACTTACTTCGTCACTTTTAATGTACACACCATTATGTACTCGTTCTGCATGGTAAAGTGAAATTCCAAAGTGGTGGGTACCAAGGAAGCAATTAGACAATTCCATATTACAAACTAGTTATTTTTTTGCTCCATGTCTTTGCTTGCAATATGTTACAATGCTTGCAATCAGAATTGCTAACGTAACATGCCAGAATTCATGGTCATAAATGTTTACCAATTGATATAACCAAAACACGATTTTTTTGGGGTAACAGTCATGGCCACTTTGCTTCTACACAGAATTATACACTTTGTGGTAGACTATGGTGATCTGCTGTACAAGCCTGGATACTGTTCATTGAATTAATAATGAAAAAATTTTTTAGGTCACCACTCATTCTTCGGTTATTCACGAGTATTATGTTCGTGAGTGCAATAATCCCGTTCACTTAACGGTTGACACTACGTTAACAAATACTACTAGATTGGCAGTGAAAGCTTATGTATGCGTTTCATTGGGGGTGCCTAATGGGAAACAGGGTTCTATGTTCACACCTGTTAAAGTTCAGGTATGTCACAAATTAATAAAACCTCATCCTTGAGCCTGAAGTAAGGAATTTCACAATTTATGTACTCGTTCAGATTACGTCCTACGAGCCAGAAATCGTTGGATTGCAGCTATGTTCCAAGACGCAATTACCATCGCACGCACAAATAACAGGAGCAAAAACAGGGGGTGGTATAGAGCCAATGATGGACCTTGCACAGATAGCAGAGGCTAGCTCCAAACTATCTTCCATGTTAGAACAGGTGCTTGCATATGTCGACGATGTGTTAAATGGAAAACAGCCGCCAGATAATCAGGTGTGTATCAAGCTTTGCATGTTCTTTATCATTTCTGTGGATTAAAGGCGTTACTATAAAGATGTTTGTTGCTTTAGGTTGGCAGAGCTCTTTTGGATATGGTACATTCTGTTCCCAAAATGTCAAGCGATCAATTTGATCAAATGTTCAACAGTAATGTCAAGGATCTGTTGATGGTTGTCGCGCTTTCACAATTGATCAAAACACAACTGCAACTCAATGAGAAGCTCACGCTACTCACGACTCTATAATTAAGATCAACCAATTGGAATTGTATAAAATAAATACGGACATTTGATTTATACGAATTAAATACATTGGAGACACAATTTTCTTTTATCTTGATGTAACTCATATATGTTCAGGAAGCTAATCGATACATTGGTGCAGTCTTCGTAAAAGTACGAAATTGCAAAATAAATAATATGCACATTTTATATACATTTTAAATATAATAATTAACGTGTGGGTGATCTTTATTACGAAGATTAATTTAACATACTCAACCGTGGACTATTTCTGGTTTTCCCAGAAAACCATTACTTTGATTATCGCTGAGATTGCTCCAGTCTGGAACTCTATTTAACTTCAAATAGTCCTCTTTCATTAAACATCTAAATGGCAAATCTACAGTTCCAAAAATAGCACCACCTAACCATGCCGTATAATTTGGTTTACTGGGTGCAGAATGGAACTTAAATGACTGTATCTTTAATTTACTGTTGTAGAGATCACTTTTAACTAAAGTTAATAATTCAGATTTGAGGCGACTGGCAAAGCCTTTCGCCATAGTTGTTCCACCGATCAGCAATATATTTTCTGCCAAAGGCCACCTGGTATCCACAGAGCACTGTAATAAAAGAAAAGGAAATTAAATATCAAATAACTTTGCTATACTAAGCGGTTACCATCAATGTACCTTTAGAATAGCATCCAAGATCATAGTGGATATGCTCAAATTGTCGTTATCTCTTTCCCACAATACTTCGAAAGCTTTTTCTCTGATCTCGCCTGGTATAGTTAAACGTTTAACCCCAGGATATGTAACTGGGGGTGGTGGTGTAGGAGCATCCTTGGTTCCCAATTTAGCAGATCTCTCAAAAGTGGTAACGAAACATGTTCTGACTTTAATGTCTTCGACCATTTTCTCTGTTACATGTACGTCAGGGGATGTCTCTTTTAGAGACTTTATTAAACGCCTACAACGTAGTTCATCATATTGAATTTCACAAATAAATTATTCGTCACCTAGAATATTTCCAACTCACTCGTTTACAATCTGACCCGCTAAAGGTAGAGCCTGCCATGCTTTCAATATTGGTATACCCTCGAAAATTGGAATTAAAGTGGCTTCTTGATATCCAACGTCCAATACTAAAGCTGTATCAACGCCCAAAGTGCTGGTAGCTGCCAAATGGGTAGGTAATAACATCAGAGAACCAATTTCAAAATGCCGAAACATTACTTTTGCAAGTGTATCCCTGAATTGCGTTGGAGCTAACGGTGACTCCAATACAACAATTCTGGCATCCTTCGGACTTATTAAGACATGCCTGGCACACAAGGGGCAAAGTTATTATATAGTAGAATTACATACGTCAATTTTTTATGATAATGTATCAGTTATCCGATCTCCTTCTATTATCGAAATTCATTGGTACTTTAGAAGGGAGAGTTAGAAAAACTATTAGCCGCAGAATCTTATAGTTTTCTCAGAATATTCAAATAAACGGAGTTCTATTACACTTTGAAATAAGGATACGCAACTCAATTGTATCTGGTACAAACAAATGCTACGCACCTAAAAAATAGGTTCTCCAAAAACTCAACGAGAAGTTGATACAGATCCTCAGTACTCTTGTAATCATAGATTTTTCGAATTTCTTTCGTTTCCGGACACTTAACTTCCGTCCGTATTATACCACGGGGTGTAGCCTCGCCCGCATAACCAAACCTGTTTGCAATGAAACGTTCACTTGTGGGACTACGTATAATTTTTTAAAAGAACATAAAAGCAGCTTGCTTACTTTGTGTAAGCGCTCCCAATATCGAATATCACCATCTGCTTGTCCGAAATGTATCGGACACCTTCATATCGATGAAGCATTGTCAGAAATTGGTTGTTACTATTAATATTTCCAAGAATTATAGTAAAACGTAACCTGGCAATGTATTAACGTAACGAAAGAAGATACCTCGTAGTTACAAAGAGTAATTTTACATTTTATATTCAGGTAAATACATTATTTAAATGTGTCTGACAGAACGCGTCCTTATTCTACTGCCTGTTTCGTCTGATTCTACTGTCGCTGTCAGTGATTGTTGAATTGTGTTCCTAAATCTGAGTTATCTTACCCACTGCATGTCTATCATTTCACGTTGAAGGAAAAGAGACATTGCGTGTTCAATTGTAAACCCCTCTACTCAGGTTCGTATCAAGCGATTCGGCTATCAATAAAACTAGATACAAAATTTCATTTATAATTATTACGATGATTGTGTTTTTGAGAAAATTAAGGGCAATTCTAAAATGGGTTAAAAAAAACGTAAAAATTTGTATCCCTTATTTAATTTCATCATTGAAAATTTGATTATTCGTCGAATAAATCTGACGAGCAGACCCGGCCAAAAACTAACGGGCTCGGGGAACGTATTGCTGCAGGCTAGTAGCTTGGGTCCACCAACCAGGTCCAACCAACCTGCCCTTATTTTCGATAAAAACCCTTTCAATCTTTGACACGGACTTGATATCCCGAAAATGTACCTCTTATTACATTAGTTGGTAGCATAACATCACATAAAATATCACTGCGTACCAATGCAGAGGTCTCCTGTTCTTGGGTCTTGTATGGCTTTCTTCACAACTTTTTTTCTTAATTGCAGGCTTGCGTTCAGTGATTTTTGGTAATAATAGGACAGTGTTCATTATAAAGAAAACATATATCATAAACGTACATTATAAAGAAACATATAAATACAGGCACAGTCCTTTCTCATAAGGTACGTTTCTCGATTTTTATAATCCCCTGGATTGGGCCTTGATTTGCATTGGGAAGTGCAATTTCATTGTATCCCATTTTGCGGTGTATCATGCATATCTGGAAACAAAATATGGAAAGAAATAAAAGAAACTGTTACATATACTATAAGAAATATATATTACACCAAGGAAAATATATATATGCTTACCGTATCATTCTTTGTTTTTTTTGCACACATATTTTGTCACACGGCATTTGGATATGCCATATTTTCTTTTAAAATTGTTCACCCACCCTGTTGATGCAACGAAATTAAAATTTGGGTTTTTTAACTGAGTTGCCGCATCCATTGCCCATTGTTGTAGCATTTGAGTTGTGACAGGAGTGCTTTCATTGTCTTTTGCTTTAAGAAAGCGATCATAGACACAATGGTTTATCATTTTATATTTGTCAAATCGACTGCCGCCTTGCTTGACATAAGCCTTCCATTTTGCCAACTGCGTTCTGCTAGTTAACGACCCAGTCGAATACCTAGCTAAAGTAGCTATGGACCACTTTGGATGTAATTCTGCCAGCCGCACAGCTTTCAGTTTTGTGGAAAAGTCAACTATATCAATAACTTTTCTTTCTTCCTGGTAGCTAAACGGAGAGTATTCACGATCGTTCATCCTTTTGTTTTTCGGTGGAGTACGAATATCAGCTTCAAAGTCTAAAGTCATTTCATTTGTCAATGTGACAGGAGAACTTTCAATGTTTTTTGGTTGATGAACGTGGTCGCAGACGCCTCGGTTTATAATTTCATATTTGTCATATTGACTGCCAGGTTGTTTTACATGAGCCTTCCATTTTGCAAACTGCGTTCTGTTAATTAACGACGTAGTTGAATGTCTACGTGAAGTGAGTATGGACCACCTCGGATGTAATTCTGCTGGCTTTTCAGCTTTCAATTTTGCGACAGAGGGAACTGTATCATTAGCTTCCCTTTCTTTCTGGTAGCTTGGTGGAGAATTTTCACGTTCATTTATTCTTTTGTTTTTCAATGGAATAGGAGTACTAGCTTCCGAGTGCAAAACCACTTCATCTGTGAATTTCATTTCCCCCAACATTTGCATGAACCGTTTGAATATTTCCTTGCCTATAAACATGGGTCGGGTGCCAATTTTTGAACTCACAACCTTCCCGATAAAATTTGTTTTAATGAGCAATTCCCGCGCGTAAAACATCCCATCGGCGAGTTCCTGCTTTTGCTCATCACTGATCGGGGAATAAAGAAGCACGTTGATTGCTTCCTTCTTTATTTCCATATTATTCTCCGCTTCCTCGCTAGCAACACATACTTCTGAAGTGCTCGCTATCTGTTCCATTGCTGCGTTTGAACGGTTGCGAAGAAACAGAAGTAATTCTGAATAAGTTGAAGCGCATTGCCCAAGAACAAAGGCTGGTGGACTGTTACAGAAGGGGAGGTTGATCATGAACAATCGAAGGGCCCAAAATAATTTCGGGAAAACGACGCCTGGATAGCTGGACAGATGAAGGCGATTTGCAAGGAAAAATCAAATAGAATCTTGCTGTATAAATCGCAGCGTATATCGTGGTCTCAGAAAAAAATAAGCTCGTACAAATTGTTGCCAAATGAATACATGTTTTGTTGTAATATATTTCCCAAATAAATAAATGTTCTTTTGTAATAAACATTGAGGTATTAGTACGACCAATATCATCCAGCATATGCACTTGCGGAAGCGCATGATTAGAATTACCGAAATAATAAATAAATGTTTTTTTTTTATAGTAAACGTTATGCTTTTATTAACAAAAATGACTCAACGTAAGGTTGCAACAAGAAGAAATACCACGCGGAAGGTCAAAACGGTACCACCACGATGGTAGGTACGCTGTTGCGTTACCAATCAGACCGTTGTGATAAGAAGGAAACATTTTCAGAATGCAAAGCACGTGCAAAACTCAAGAAGGGCTTTTCTCAAAAATAAGCGTAGGTTGGACCCTACTTCTGTGCGGTTAAGTAAGGGTAGGTGGACCCAACTAGCCTGCAGCAGCGTATCCCAAAAGCCCGTTGGCTTTTGATCGGGTCTCCCCGTTAGTCTTATATTAAAACCAGACTTTCCCTGATTGAAACAGAAAAATAAGTTTTGTTCGATACATGATATTAAACCGGCTGTAAACATAGCTAAAACGAAAATAATTTAAAGGGCAGTGCTTTTAAACAAACGGAAGGTGCTACTTTGTTTGATAAAGATGGTTTAATCTGTTGTTAAATTTTGAACATATAAGGGTCATTCCGCGTCAAAAAACTGTTTTTTACACACATGGTCGAGAATTTTTGTGAATTTTTGTGACCATGTGGTGTTCGCGGAGAAAAAAATTTTGGTAAAAAAAAACTTCGAATTTTTGAAAACTTTTTGAATTACAGCCGCTCAAACTTTTAGGTAAGGTTATATTTAAAAATTCATATCTCCCGAACTATTAACAATATCGCATTCCGACAAATTCGGCTGCATTTATAAAAGATTAAACTGTCAACAAAAAAATATATGATTGTCAGATAATGTTTATAAACATTGAAAAAGTTAATTTGAAATAAAGAAATTGCTCTATCTGCGAAAACAGGGCAGCAAATTTTTTCGTTATTTTTTTACAACAACTGTGAAGCCTTCTCTAAAGAATGACGCAAGAAACTCGATGGTCGTTTTAAAACTTTTGGAGATATGATTTTTTATTCACCGGCGCGCGCCTCAGAGGCAACCGTGGTAGTCCAGTCAAATAGTAGTTTGAAGTGGAAAGTTGTGGTGTAATTGTTTTTAGTGACTTACTTTATGTATTTCGGGGTGCTGAACACGAATCTGAAGTTGTCCAACAACATTTTTTACGCCAAATATGGCAAATCATCAAAAAACACTAAAAAATTTTGTTTTTTGCTAATTACTTGAGAAGTAAGCTTTTTACGCAAAAGGTGGTTCAATATAAAAATAAAGAAGAGAAAATTACCTACATTTCATGTTATTATCATTTTTTGGTGCGGCATATGGTTTCCGTGGAAAAGAGCATTATAACTGGGGAACAAAGTTAACGCAAAAAGAATTTACGTCAAAAATTTGCCCAACTTCAAATAAGCATAACTCCGCGAAAAATTGTTATACCCGAAAGATTTTTTTTTCACTTTAGAGGGTGAAGTCTGCACTTTAAGGGACCATAGTTAGATTTTGGGTTTAGCCTCCCCCTTCCTCCGTTTTTTGGAGTGCAACACGTCCTTACTTTTCCTAGAATGGGGGGAGGGGGAGCCTAAATTCAAAATCTAACAATGATCCCTTAAAGTACAGACTTCACCCTTTAAAGTGAAAAAAAAATCTTTCAGGTATAACAATTTTTCGCGGAGTTATGCTTATTTGAAGTTGGGCAATTTTTTGACGTAAATTCTTTTTGCGTTAACTTTGTTCCCCAGTTATAACGCTCTTTTCCACGGAAACCATATGCCGCACCAAAAAATGATAATAACATGAAATGTAGGTAATTTTCTCTTCTTTATTTTTATATTGAACCACCTTTTGCGTAAAAAGCTTACTTCTCAAGTAATTAGCAAAAAACAAATTTTTTTAGTGTTTTTTGATGATTTGTCATATTTGGCGTAAAAAATGTTGTTGGACAACTTCAGATTCGTGTTCAGCACCCCGAAATACATAAAGTAAGTCACTAAAAACAATTACAGCACAACTTTCCACTTCAAACTACTATTTGACTGGACTACCACGGCTGCCTCTGAGGCGCGCGCCGGTGAATAAAAAATCATATCTCCAAAAGTTTTAAAACGACCATCGAGTTTCTTGCGTCATTCTTTAGAGAAGGCTTCACAGTTGTTGTAAAAAAATAACGAAAAAATTTGCTGCCCTGATTTCGCAGATAGAGCAATTTCTTTATTTCAAATTAACTTTTTCAATGTTTATAAACATTATCTGACAATCATGTATTTTTTTATTGACAATTTAATCTTTTATGAATGCAGCCGAATTTGCCGGAATGCGATATCGTTAATAGATCGGGAGATATGAATTTTTAAATATAACCTTACCTAAAAGTTTGAGCGGCTGTAACTCAAAAAGTTTTCAAAATTTCGAAGTTTTTTTTTACCAAAATTTTTTTCTCCACGAACACCACATGGTCACAAAAATTCATCAAAATTCTCGACCATGTGTGTAAAAAACAGTTTTTTCACGCGGAATGACCCATAATTGTTATCTCCGTTTGATGCATTCATAATTAATTGTACACCTAAAAGTCGTATGACAAGCTTTTATTTATCTATAAAATACAAGAAAATGAATACGTATTAAACAATCATTTCAAGTTCTCTCGCATAATCAATTGCTAGAGTAGCCAAAACTGCACTGACTATCGGCTCTTTTGTTTTCTTTTCGTTAGGCGAACTGAAATAATAATATCCATCTTTGGTCAAATTCCAATTCTTTTTGGTCGCAAATGCCTTCATATCTTTCTCGGAACTCAAGTTGAGCATTCTAGAAGCATCTTGAATGGAAATCTTGTCGTACGCACTCTCCATGCAAGCACCGATTTCATTGCGAACAGTATTTAATAAAATATCTATGAAAAAATTATACGATGCAGCGGGCACATTGCCCTTAGCTAAGAATATTTTGTTATAAGATCCTTCCATCAAGTACTGTTCTAAACTCAGGGGATGCCGAATGTACACGTTCGATTGTATCTGATCGGAAGGAAGAAGTTCCAATTCTGTGTGAAATTCAGCCACCCGATTTTGAGACAACAAAAATAACAGGTTTAGACCAAGGAGATGGTATTTGTATGAGGACTCCATTAATCCAGACTTATAATCGAAATAATAACACTTCAATTGTGCCATATAACGCTCGAAAGAAGGTATATCTTCCGTCACTATACTCCATTGCGCTCCAACTTCCAAAATATCACCTGCAATTTATAAAGAATCCAATTGCAATTTTTCTATTCAAGTACTGACTTAATACCAAAAAGACAACTTTTGCAAAATTACGAGTATGTACGTACGAGCTATGAGTAGTTCATTCTGGGTTGCTGTATTATTGGATGTTGGAAGAAACATCAGATGAGTAAGACCGATCTACGAAAATTGATGGTAGTATTAAGAACTAAATAAAAATCACAAAACACGGTGTAACTGATGATAAACTTTGTCTTTGAAAAGCGATGACAATCCATTTTGACAGTCCACGATAGAATACGAGGTTATGAGACTAAATTGTTTGCGAAGAAACATTATTTTACGAGTGAAAGTCAACGCATATCACCTTTAGTTGATTGAGTAATTCCCCACATTTCTCTAAATTACAAGGGGTTGCTGTCCACTCTTCTTTCAAATTTTTATACAGAGAAAGAACATCCTTAAGTCCTGCCATTTTTGGATACAAGTAAACACAATCACAAATGAAACGCACTGATACAGCACTGATACAGTCACTATTATCCAACCAATCATATAACACGTGCATCATTGTAGATTGCAAACGTTGCAAAAAATTCCCACAAACGTATTCTTATTAATGGTTCTATATATTGATATGCTGAATGCGATCGATCCGAAATATGTGATCTTAAAAGAATCTAGGTTATATATATTTACATTTTTAAGTTTTTTAAATATATGGATATAAAGATAGAAAATATTGACGACTGTAGATCTCATGTAAACTGAGCTTCATGTTGACGAGAATTTAATTTTTAAACATTCAAAAATTGGAAATCTGAAATGCAGCCTCTAAAAGCAAGTTTCACTAATGTTGGTTAAATATCATTCATTAAATACGTAAATTCTATTTCCTTGTTAAAACCAGAATGTTCTATTTTATTTTCATCGAAGATTTATTCGGCGATTGTGTTTAACCAATATTGTCGAAACTAGATAATATCAGACGTATACTTTTCTACTGAAAATTGTCTCACGTTAAAAACTTATAATTTGATAATCGTCCAATATCGTCCAATCAAAAGGCTGTATTTTGACAGATCGTAAATGCTCTGCCGTGCATTTTCTCTGAATCGTAAAGCTAGGTCTCTTAATTCTCAAAGATTCTACGATATCAACCACATTCATCGGTTCGGGGTAACGTGAGTCTGAATTTCATTTCGGGGAACAGAGATTGGCATAATTGAACGTCCACCGCTCTCGCGTGCACGTCAAAGGAAGGGACGTATCTATCAGCGTGGAGACTTTATGCACTCGAGCAGAGCGATCTTTACCGGCCTTCGACTTCCTCTTCCCGTAACTGGATACAATGGCGTCCGGAGTAAGTCTCTCTCGCTCAATTCGCACCATGAAACATCGGCGTGATCATGAACCGACGAATACAAGTGCATTGCCGAAAATTAAGCTCAACTTACGAACCACCTAACGGAATCACGATTTATTTCAGACTCTGTACACGTACCCTGAAAACTTTAGAGCCTACAAGGTGCTGATCGCGGCTCAATACTCCGGCACCCAGGTCAAAATCGCAGATGATTTCGTGTTCGGTGAGACGAACAAAACTGAGGCGTTCTTGAAGAAGTTCCCCCTGGGAAAGGTGAGTCTGCTCGTAAAAAATCAAACGTTTACGACTTACCGGCGTGTCTTCCGAGTTTTTCATTAGTCCAGCTGGCATGAGTGTGACGAACGTGTAGATAAGTAAATATCACGCACTGATTTCGGTATCGCTATTACGAAAAGTAATCACTTAAATATAGTGTAGAACTGCCAGAAATACTGTGCTATTTTTCATTATACTCATATTTCAAGTCATGACTGGTGACAAGATTCTGTCAAGACATTGAGATTTATCTTTTCTCATATTCCTGTTTGATACACTCTATTATTTATGCTAGGTCCCAGCATTTGAAACATGTGACGGAAAGTGCATCGCGGAGAGCAATGCAATTGCTTATTACGGTAAAACTTATACTTAGTTTCGCATATCCATGCAGGTCATTTGTGTTATATGTGTATCTATATCACGTGTTCTTTATAGTGGCTAACGAGCAGTTAAGAGGCAAAACTGATCTTGAGCGTGCGGAGATCATTCAATGGTTTGGATTCGCCGATTCTGAGATACTTCCAGCAAGTTGTGCGTGGGTATTTCCGTTGCTTGGTATTATGCCATTTAATAAACAGGTATTGCCATTAAATTTTATCACAGATTGTTGAGCTGGATGTAGAATATCATTTATATCAGATCTGCCCAAGTTTGAGTCCAGGTTATTTGGTAAAAGGTTCTTTACCCACTCTGAAACAGCAAAGCAACACGAGCATGTGTATTACTGGTCATTCAAGGGTTACATTGCTTACCAGTAGTTTCTTCCATTTTATTTTACTGGTTTAGCTCGTGTTGAGACGTACAGTCAAACCTGTGGGCTTGAACTAGAGCAGAGCTGTGTTTATATCCTCTATCAAAGGCAAAGTTAGCGCTATCTTAACTACTTTTGTAACACAAGGAGGTAGATAAACATTAGCATATACTTTAAACACAAATGCATATAGCATATGTGATACAAAAATGCTTACAACAACACACAGAATGTTCATTAATTATTTTTATCGCATATTCTTATATAATGCTCGAATCGTGTTTATGGTTTTAGACTGTGGAGCACGCCAAGGATGATGTAAAGAAAGCATTGACTGCTCTCAACTCTCACTTGCTTACCCGTACGTACTTAGTCGGAGAACGTCTGACGTTAGCAGATATCAGCGTAGCCATGACACTATTACACTTATATCAGTACATTCTTGAACCAAGCCTACGTAAACCGTATCAAAATGTGAATCGATGGTTCCAAACTGTAGTTTACCAACCTGAATCAATTAATGTGATCGGTGCCTTTAAGTTGGCTGAGAAGACACTCGAGTACGATCCAAAGAAGTTTGCAGAAACTCAAGGAAAGGTTAGTATCATTACTTGCGCCGTGCAACGAAATATAAAAATTTTACACTCTGAATGTATAAGCTTACTACAACTAGAATACGACATTGTTTTATATAAAACTACTGGTTTTATCCATCTTACACAGTCTTCGAAGAAAGAAAAAAAAGAAAAGGAGTCAAAAAAGGAACCGAAGGAGGCAAAGGAATCCAAAAAGGAATCCAAAAAGGAGGAGCCAGAAGAGTTGGACCTAGCGGACGCTGCTCTGGCCGCCGAACCTAAGACTACCAATCCTTTCGATACTTTACCCAAAGGCACCTTCGACCTTGATGACTTCAAGAGATTCTATTCTAACGAAGATGAATCGAAATCCATCCCCTACTTCTGGGAGAAATTCGATCCAGCACATTATAGCATCTGGATTGGCGAATATAAATATAACCACGAGTTAACTAAGGCACGCGAAAAATATGAAGAAATATTATTCTATCTATATATCATATCTGCATTTCAATTAAATTCATTTTATATGATTACGGTCGAATTATTATATTTATTTTTACGAGTATTTGTTTTTCTACAGGTTTTCATGTCCTGCAACTTAATAAGCGGAATGTATCAACGACTAGACAAAATGCGAAAGGCTGCATTTGCTAGTGCTTGTCTGTTTGGTACGGACAATGATAGTACCATCAGTGGTATTTGGGTCTGGCGTGGACAAGAGTTGGCTTTCACGGTTGGTTGAATTACATTGATATTCTGTCTAATTTTTCTCTTTTCTACATTTTGTTTATCTTTAGAATCAAGAGAGTTCTTTACGAGATTTTTGTTTTTGTCTCACAGCTATGTCCAGACTGGCAGGTGGATTATGAATCGTACAGCTGGGCCAAGCTAGATCCAACCAAGCAAGAAACAAAAGATCTGGTTCAACAATATTTCAGCTGGAGTGGCACAGATAAGGAGGGACGCAAGTTTAATCAGGGAAAAATTTTCAAGTAAAACTTTGGCATATGCTTACCACTAAACAGAAAACTTTATTCGCATGAAATAAACGTGAAAAAACTTGATAACATGTCACCGAACTTTACATACAACCTTTAGAATCCTGTATTTTATAGGATCTACTTCTCTGGCTCTATTTTTTTTCACATCTGGATATGTTCCTTACTTCAGATCTCTATTGTATAATTTATAATATAACGCGATGCTTTTATCCTTCTTATAGTTTTCTTGAACACGCAGTCCCAATTTTAGTTTTAGTATGTTTTTCTCGCATATGGTTTAAGCGTGGTTTTGCATTTCATTTTTAACACCAGACGAATATTATAGTACAGAACCGGAAGAGCTCGTGTCTCATTATCTTCAATCTCGTAACACACACGTGATATTTTCATCGAGGTGAATACTCTCGTAGATATGTACTTTGCGTGTAATTATATTCGGTTGTTTAACTTATGAATTGTTTTAATGTATCTTATAATATAAATTATGAAAAAAGAAACAGAAGTGATGTTAGTCCTGCAAATCAATAGAATAAGGAATAAAATTGCATTATTCATTTGTTATAACTGATCAATAAAGAGACATAATACAAAGCTTTCTAATAGAGCGAAAAAATTTTAAAACAGGAATTTGAAATTACAAGCGTGTGTAATATCGATATCTAGGTCAGCCGTTACAATTACTACGATACATCCTCCAGAGTAGCTTGTGTGAAGTTTAGTTTTAAACATAGCGCATATTTTTACAGAAATAAAGCTGTTGAATTTTTAACCATCAGAATAAAATTTGTATTTTTTGAAAACACGGTATCACCATTTGAATACTCCCAATAAAAACCTTATGGAAACTTACAGTACGACTTTATTTTCCCTCGTATGTCATGTGGTAGCATAAAGAAAAAGTAATAAGTAATTCAAATTTATTTTTTCAGTATTTACACAAAAGGTTATAATAGATCAGAGGTAATTATTGTACTCAAAATCCTTTCATGTCTAGCCATGCTTTCACAAGATTCACGTAGTCTCCTCTTAGTTGTATCGAACCTATTAATTCGTCAACTCTGATGCCAGGTCCCACACGAACATATTCCGATAGGTATTCCAGTAAATCAGCTTGAAATCTCCAGATATCTCCTTCAATTTTACGAATGTATGTTATCTTTCGTGTTCCTCTAAACGAGAGGTGAAGGTACACAGGCTGCATATAATTTTTTGTGCGTTGTACGAAGTATGGATAATCTCCAGGTTTTGCTGTTCAAGGCATAATACATCAAGCTATGTTAATGACACGATGGATGATATTTGTGTTACAATTATTTTTGTATGTACTAAGTGGGTATCGTAACCAATTTGCAATGCAATCTATTAATCCTTGGTGAATAAGGTATACCAGGACTGGTCGACTCAACCCCCATTAAACATTATCCATAGAATAACTTTTGATCTATTTATTATTAACCAAAACTTTGATTTTGAACATCAAATAAGTTATACTAATGTCGATAATTTAGAGAAACTACGAGGTAGATAATGGTAATGATTTGATCATTAAACAAAGGATGTTTGTTTGAAAATAATAAGTGTGACTTACCAGTGGGTGGTATCCATCCTGATGGATACTTTTTATTAACAAAAGGAGGTTTAGGTATTGTTTTAGGTATAAGCAAACGTTCTACATATTCCCATTCTGTTGGATCCTTTGAAACTTCGAAATCTGTGTATTGTGAAAGATCTTCCACTTCGGTGGATGCTCTGTAACCTCCCCATCTCTTATGAACCTAATGCAAATCGAAATTTATACAAATTGTTTAATGACACGAAACATACGAAATAGAGAGTGCACAAAAGTTAGTTTTAACTACAAAGGACGTACCGTTCCTAGTTAACCAATATGTAAATTTATTGCGTACAGTATGAGAAATGTGGCAAGCGTTGATATAATTGCGTATATTTTGAGGTTATCGTAAAACTGTCGAAATCCTATTTTTCACAGAAAATGGAGACAGTCGAGTAAAAGAAGTGCATGTTCTTACTTCTAACGAAACCAAGAAAATCATTCAATTTTCGTTCGCCGTACAAGGATAGAATAATATGGCGTACATTTTGGCATTAGTAATGTATTTCCCAGGCATTTCCTTTTAACTCTGTATTTTGCCTTTCGAATATCCACAGTGTTTGTCAAAGTGAAAGGCATTCATTCGTATTACTAAACAGTTTACCGATTCGAACAAATGATCTTTGTGGCCGAGAAACTTTGACAACCTCCCTAACCAGTTGAAATGAAACACAAACTAACGAAGTAAATATTCAACATAACGTCGTGTGGCCCTTCGTGCCTCTACCTTAAGTAACGAGCACGAGGCATCACGTTAAGAAAAGACCGTGTTTCGCTTTAAAAAACCACGCGACAGAATAACGCCGCTCCCCGATATTACCTGGAGAGTTGCTGCCGAGGGTTGTCCGACTGTTTCGAACCGCGTGGAAGCACGAAGAATCGCTGAAAGATTCGAGCGTGCGAAAATCCGAAGGGCGGCCATTTTGACTTCAGTAAATAAGGGTCGGTGGCCGCCATTGGTGCGCACGGGCGCGTCTTCCTTTTCGTTCTCGTGCCAGATCGCATTTTTCCTTGCTACGTGCTCGCATTCCTATCATTTTTCGTTCTTGGGAGGAAGTTCCCTTCTACCGCGAGTAATCCCAATGGACGAGCGTCCGATCAAGTGTTCGTGAGCGAGTAAAACTCGAGGAATAACGCGGGGTTAGTTAGCGCGAATACTGCATAGAAGTTGGAAGTGCCGCGTTGCTCCTATTTCCCTCGTGCGTCCTCGTCGCCGGGGACTGCGTCTGCCCGGTTTTTTCGGGCTTGTTAGTGAATACACGTGACGCGAAGGACGGGCGTGTGTTAAATAGCGTCTCGTATAACGCGAGAAGGGTTGAATTCGGTGAAATAACATGATGAATTAGCGGGAACGGAATATGGGCCTGGGAGAGGTCGCGTGTTCAGCCGCCAGGTGGCGGTAGCCTCAAAACAGTGGGACAGCGTACAGACACCCTGCAACGGGACTGTGTTTTTCACAGGATTGTTTTCCGCGTTTTCCCGCAAAAACCACGGTCTTTCAAGGTGATTTTTCGCCTCAGAGGTAAGTACAGACGTCGAATCGAGTGCTTGGTCAGTAAATTCCGTCGATAAGTCCAGTCGTGAGCCGTGACGAGCCGCGGAAATCACGAATCGAGTCCGACCTTTTGTTTATTCGTGGCGATTTTTTCGCGATGATTTGTTGCGCGATTTTGGATAGTTCTCGCTCGCACACCCCGCGATTTTCCATTTAGGAAGTTAACATGTGACACCTCCTCTCTCTCGACATTGAATTTTGTGGAATAGGAGCCACGCTCGCGGAGATATCGTGCTAAATATTTCGAAGCGATTCCTTCTGACCGAGAAGAGGCGCTTCGTGTATCCGTGTAAATGCAAAGTTTGTCACGTAATTTTTCTGACCGCCAGGGCCGCATCTATCAACCCCACTATCCGGCCGGCCGTTTACCTACTAGTACCTAAGACGAATTATGTAGTTTTTCCATTCTGGAATACAGTTAATTTGTTCCTGTCTCGCTTTTAAGAGGAAAGGTACTTCTTCTTTAATTGCAGTTTAGGCGCTATTAAACGATAGCTTGTTCAAATATAAACGAAAGTGCATTCTATTTTCTTTTTTAAATTACATCTCATTTACTGCACAGAAAAAAAGCTTTTCTATTTTTGTTTTCAGAAATTTAACGTAAAAATAAGTTGATTCTTCTTTCTATTCAAGTTTCATAAATGTTTGTTATTTTATTGATAGGAGAACATTATTTTGACTATGACGATGATAGTAGTAATTACGTACTGGTCGATAATCGGCTTGCAATTTCATGTTACGAATGAAATTGCAGGAGCCCAATGTGGGTGGAAGTGAGATGGCATCCAGGGAAAAGAGACCCTTAGCGCCTTCCAAAACAAAACAGAAGGCGAATAATGACTCTGGCTTGCCGTCCAGTGAGATAAAAAATAGGAAAGGCAAGTCTGTATCTTATGTAAAGAAACAGCAACTCGCGCTTGAGATTTTTGAGGCAGTAGCGACTAGTAGCGAGATTCCTCCAAAACTAGAGGCAAGCTTACCGCGCAAGAAGGCACTGAGAAACCTTAAGCGTAAGCAGAAATTGAGAGTAGGAGAGGCAAATCTTATAAAATCTAAGGTCAGGAGAAAAGCAGCGAATAGGAAGCTTTGCAGAATAACTTCCGCCATAAAGAAGAGTGTGAAAACAAAAAGGGTTAAGCTAGCGGAAGGGGATACCACAAAGACAATCGATATCAATTTGAGGGTTTCGGAAAATCACGTCAACGAAGCTGAAAGCGAGAGCACAGGGACCGAAACAAGCAACAGAAATACTAAGAACAATCACAGAACGAAAAAAACCAAGCTTACTTCAAAATCTACCGGGGAAACAGAAAGCGACGATATTCAGGATAAAGATACGAGTATTGTTGCTGGATCTAGTGCTAAGAGTAGTCCAAAGTTTAGTAGAAAAGGAAAAAATATCGAGAGTCTGGAGTGTTCGTCTAGGGGAGCCAAGCAGACAAAACTTACAGGTTTTAGAAAGAGCAATATCAAGGAAAGAGAAAGTTTTATAAAGACCACGGAAGCATATACCAAGTGTACTAAAGGAAGAAAGAGTAATAATAAAGAGGTAGATTCGACTGTTAGCCCAAGAACTTCGAGTAACGATACAAAATTTCCAAAACAAATTTTGGATAATAAAACCTCCATTGATCTTACCATAGACGAGGTTATAGCTTCAATGTTGAGCGATTCGGAAATTGATAATCAACAAGGCGCGCCAGAGAGAATTGATGGAAAGATTACGAGGAGTAGGAAGATGATAGTAGAAGAAAACACAGACATTGAAATTAAGAAGGAACCGGACAACGATGATATTAAAACTACTTCAGATGGGGAGTATGCAGAAGCGGAACACATTCAAAATACAATTCAATTGAGAAAAAGATTTAACGTGCCTGGGGGTCAAAGGAGTTTACGGAATGGAAAATTACGTCAGTTGTCAGACTCTGGTATATCGCCGGACTTGGATCTTAAAAGACGCCGAAGATTAAACTCGGATGATACTGTTAATGCAGAAACCTTGGTAGATCAGATTAACGATAGCAATGTAGACACAGAATCCTGCTTTTCTGAGTCCAGTGGCAATGACCCTCAAACCATTACAGTAGCTGCCAAAGATGAATCTTGTATGATCAAGGAAGAAATGTCTAAAAACTTTGAGGAAGGTACGCAAGCCGCATCCGAAACAGAGAACAATAACAACAGTGATCGTGTAGATAGAGGAAGCGAAGTAGGACCAACATTGCGCTCAAAAACTAAAGCCAAAAGTACAGAAAGTGACATAAAGAATGAGGATGTTAAAGTCGAATTTGTGCGAATTGCACCCAAGTGTACGGAAGTTCAAGAAGATTTAAAGAAGGCGAGTAGTTTAGACCAAGTTAGGAAGGACAATATTTTAGCAAAATTTTCGGACAAGTCGAAGAGCCGCAGAAGTAGTTTGAATATAGATATGAAGAAAACGGTAAACTCCTTTTATGGTACAGAAAAGTCGGAAGGAAATCGAAAGTCGCAAATAGATCAAATGATAGAGAACATTAAGCTCACGATTGTTAAGTCGATTGAGAGTAAAATCTTCGGCCCTGAAAAGGGCCTCGGATTAAATAAGAATTTTGATGTACCGATAATTGAAGAGATAATCGCTCCCTTGAGCGCCGAATCCCAAAAACTGGGCTTAGAAGAGAATACAGACGACGAGAAGTCTACCGTTTCGAAGAATGAGATCAAATCAGATAGTACGGAAAATTCAGTACCCAAAGTGGCCGACACTGCCAAAGAAATTGAAAAACTAGTCATGGGTGATATTGAACTAGCAGAAACTCATTCTCAAAATGTACAGGAAAGCGAACAACCGAGTATCGATGGAATCAACAATATACACAATGTTTCTGAAGCCACGCATGCCATAGACAATAATGAGAGTATTAGCAAATCCCCGGAAGAGCAGGAAGAAACGAACGAAAGTTCCAGCGTGACGGCCGAAGGATCGGAAAAATCTGTGGAAGAGTCTGACGATAATCAATCGAAAGAGGACAGCAAGAAGGCAGCTGTTAGAAAATCTCTGAGAATCATCGACAAAGGTTCGTCCGAACATCCAGCTGCCGAAACTGTAAAGAAGATTAATAGGGTGACCAGTAAAGTAGCTCAAAAATCGGAAAGTTCGGGAGAACTTTCGTCGGAGGATCTTCAGAAATCATCATCCGACGAAGCATCTGTCACTGATGAAACGCGTAAAACTGAGTCAACTAAAAAACCGGAGAATCCTGAATCTTCCGAAACTGAAGCCTCATTAGCAACATCTACAAATACATCGAAACAGGCGCAAGAAAGCTTGTTAATAGAAGAGACGCCAACAGAAATTAGTAATACATCGGAAACTGAGATCTCCTTGAACATCTCTTTCGATTCCGACGAATTGGAGACCTTGGAAAGTATATCGGAAGAAGTAGAACGATTAGTAGCAGAAGATCAATCCAGCAGTCAACCACAAACGGCTGCCGAAGATGCTGAACTCGACAACCAAGAATCCACCAAATGCTCCGAGGAGACAGAGAAAAGTGATGAATTATCTCCGTGTTCAAATAATTCTCCTGTATCGTTGGAAGCTACCAACAAAAGCACGACGGCTGCCGCCACGAGCGATACGTTAAACAAAAGCAACGCACACGGTAAATCTCTGCAAACAAACGATATCAAGGAAGCAAGCATCGGTACACCAGAAACTGCACAAAGTACAAAAAAGCATAAACATAATTCTCACATATCTACTACCCTCTCTGACTGTGATTCAAATTCGGAATACAACGTGAATTCTGAGCTACGCGATACATGTAATTCTGTCGATGAGATTAAGAAAGACGAAGATGATAAGATTAAAGATGATAAATGCAAAGAGGCCAACAACACGTGTAATGATGTAACCGCGAGTCTAACGTGCTCCGATTCCAATCAGACCGAAATGCTTCCGGATAATCATTCAGAACGTAATGAGTCTACTGTCCCCGAAGAGGAGAGTGAGAAAGCGGGGAGCGAGAGAAGCTCGGAGGAGCAAAAGTCTCCCAGCGAGGAGAACAGGAGAGTTTTGAGAGCACGAGACAGATCAAGGAAATCGGAGAAGAGACAAACATCGTGCAGCAGAGATCGAGCCGATAATGCGACCAAGATCAAAGTGGAGGAGGATGTCGTTCAAAAAGCGACGAATTCGGGTGTGCAGAACGAGACCGACGATGTCCAGAGTTCGATCGAGGAAAAAATGGAGGTTGCCCAAAACGTAGAGGAGATGGAGGATTCGCAGAACAGCCCTGAGTTGGATACGAATGATATTTTAGAGCCCCAATTTCGTACGAGACGCAGTCGAGAAGTGAAAAAACGAAAGGAGGAACAGCTGGCTAGTTTGAAGACAAAACGCGCAAAGCGAGAGATAAGAAAATCTGATCAGCAGAACAAGGAAGAAACGTTATTGGATAACGAGGTGGCGAAGATCAATGAGAACAATCGATCGTTCTTAAGCAAATACGGAAGTAGCGCCGAGCGCTCGGAAAATTTCCGGGGTTTCTCGGAAGGCGCGAGGGGCGGATTAGAAAAGCTTGAAGACAGCACTGACAACGTACGAAGTAAATCAGAGAATGATTTGACCACCGTAAATGAGCCTGGAAAAGCAGTCTGCGAAAGTCCACCCTCCCGAAATCTTTCGGAAAATCACATGTCGAAGGAAGCGGAAAACATCGGTGTACTGGATGCTGAGTGCAAAACTGTCAAAACTCCGGAAAATTCGAATAAAGATTCGGACGAGGCGTCCACGTCCGGGGAATCCTCTAGCAGCGTCAATATCACACCGAAAATTTTGGAAACTCCCGAGGATAAAGTCAAGAAGGAATCCATTTTGCGGCTACTTGGTTTAGAGTCTCTGGAGAAAGCTGCCGAGAGGCTGAATCATCAAAAGGCAAGAAAGGAGCAATACACGGGTACTTTGAAGACTGTTATCAGAGTTCAAAAGGAGAAGGAGAAGGATAAGAGACGATCGAGGTCTCCGCTGAAAATGGTGCTGAAACAGGGCCGCGGAGATGGAGAAGGAGATTCACCTGAGTTTTACACCATTCAAAAGGAGGTGAGATGCATGGAGAATATTCCGAGTTGATACGACACGCTGTGACCGAATAAGAATAATGCCAATCATTACGTTCTTTTTTTTTCTTTCAGCTTGGAACCAGTGGTTTGGGAGATAGCAGCTCTGGTGCGAACCGAAAGTTCACTACTAACCACAGACACTCTTGCGGTAATCCTGGTTGCGGGAATAACTTAATCTTAATCGCTCCTCGTCCTCCACTGCTTTATTAAAACTCACACACACTTCTACCCCCAAGCAGACAACCACCTGTTGAGATCGGTGTGCAAAAAATTTATCCCGCTTGACAAATAGAATCGTAATCGCTCCATGATGTTACCCGTCTTAATTTGACGATTCACTTCATAAAGAGTAATAAGTTAATTCCAAATTTTCGATTTTGGTTTTGCACATTATCATGCATTTTATGTTCAACGTGGACCAATTTTTTCCCACGGATCCATACTTACACAGATTATATATTTTCGTAACAAAGCATGCCGTTTTATGCTACTGCTTCATGTACTAAGAAACAATATTCTCTAACTCCAACTATACTGTCCAATTTTAATGAATTTATTACACGAAGAAAACACACCACACTCCCAAGTAGTACGAGTTTTAATAGTAATACCCTACTTTCGGTTGTTTTACCATCACAGAGGAAGATAATGAAGATGCCGCGCCGAAGGACCGTCAGTCTCTTGTTATTCCAGAGAAGTCCTCTTCTTTTTCGATTCATCCAGGACGTTTGTGCGCGGATGTGTGTTGTTACTGCTTTGGAAAATTCGGCTCTCTCGACACGCCGATGCATCTGGCCCAAATGAAATCCGACGATAGGCGTAAAAAAATACTGAACATCGAAAGACATCTGACTAAGGATTCGTGTTTGTGCGACGCGTGTTATCGTCACGTTGATAGAAAGGTGCACATTTTATTATCTGAAATAAAACTGCTTTTGCGTACATATTTACGTTCTCTTCCTCGGTCAAGTAGTTACATTAAACTTTCCTCATTATACAGAGGATTCGATCGATTTTGTATTCGTCGTGTAACGCAGAAGCAATTTGTCCAAATACCAATAATTTACCTATTCAACTGAGGAAAAGAACGTCAGTAATTCGCAGTTTCTTTTTTCCAGGAATTTTAGTACGTATTATGTACATTGTACATTGATGGTTGAGAAGTGTAATTTCTTGAGATTGTAATATCTATTCTTTGTTTACTATATTTTGTTTATGTTGAACATTTTTAACATGATTTTAGAGTGATATCACTACTATTTTATTTCGCTTAAAGTAAGATACGAATGATAGATTTTTAGAACTATTTATTATAAAATTTTTACGTTCGCAGAGCTATTGTCACACTAATTTCATGTTATAACTTCGTACGTTGAATTTTTGAATCTCAGCAACGCGACCGATATTTATAAAATTGATGAGTAAATTGAAATGGTTTACAACCTATTTTCGCTTTCGTGTAATCGGTGTTTCTTAATAATCGTTTCGGTTAGCAGACGTTCTTCTATACTTACAGTCTACTTATGAAATGTACTACACGCTCAAACTTTCACTTATCCATTTAAAAATAATATTCGCTTTGTACTTGACAGGCATTATCGTAATTTAATTATTTAACGTTTAACCGTTGCATGCGTTATTTGTCTTTTCAGGCAAACACTAGTCCAACGAATATGCAAACAAAACCGCAAAAACAGCATCGACAATTGATGGTGTCCAAATGTACCGCACGCGAATGTAGAGATCCTGCGCGGCATCACGTTAAACGCCGGTGGTTGCTCAAAATAAAAGCTGGTCTGCAAAATCAGGTAAATGTGACCAGAGATTAGAGGCAGAGACAGTGTTTTACGGCGCATGCTATACACTTATTCGTAATACGGTAAATTTCTTCCAGGTGGACATCAATTGGGAATCGAGTCAACACACCTCTATGTCATTTTGCGTCAGTCACTATTCGAAGATCGAGCGATTCTTAACTTGCGCGCTTTGCAAACGTCGGCTGGCTAGAAATCATACCCATCAATTAGCGAACGCGGAGACCGACGAGTTGAATCAGTTGCTCGGGCAACAAAGGATTCCGGTTTTGTTGGCCGCCGGTACATTCGTCTGTAAATTGTGCCGATATTTCACCCAATTGCAGTTAAAGTACAAGGATGTCGAAAATATGAATACGAACCATAGATCCTTCTTTAAAAGTTATCGAAAAAGGTGCGTTTCATATCTTAAATATCACTAATCGAATAAATTCAAGTTGGTAATCGACTTAAATACCGTTAGAAGTCAGGAGCCAGAAGTCTCTTCGAGAAAAGAGAAATTAGTTATTATCGATATCCTTCCTTTTGTATGCTTATAGGATCCTACATTATCACGATATCGAAGTTTTGGAGAATGAGGATGACGATTCGTCTCAGAATCAATCGAAAGATAAAGATAAACGCAAGAAAGCGAAGTGTGCTCAACCTAAAAGCGGAACTTCCAAGTCCCCGGACGTAGCGATGAACTCGGCCTCGGAAAAGTCCACTCCGGAGCCAAATAAGAACGAGGGAACGAATTCCGAGACCGACAATGAAAATCGTACTACAAAGTCAACCTCGAACGATGAGAACGTCGCGACCGACGTACAATTCCTGGGTATTGAAAATACCGTCGAGAAGCTCAAGAAACGGAAATTACTCGATTTACACCCGTACACGACAGACACGACGATATCTTGCGACACCCCGAACGAAATGGTTGAGATTCTCGCCATGGATAAAGAAGTGACCTTGACGAGATTGCCAAAGAGAGCAAGGACTAGTAACGACATAACTCCCGTAGTGCAAAGACTCGGTGCGAATCCCTCCATAAGTGTGCGCACTCTTTTCCCCGGCGAGGAAGAGATGAACCTTCACGCCAACATCGAGTTCACGAACGTTCGGGAAATTACGCCGCAGGGTTGGGAGAAGTGCGCGACTATGATACAATACGACAGGGACACAAAGCTCCTGTGGCAGGAATTACAGAGACCGTACGGCAATCAAAGTTCTTTCCTCAGACATCTGATACTTTTGGAAAAGTATTATAGATCCGGGGACCTGGTGTTGGCGCCGAATGCGTCCCGCAACGCGATCAATTACTCCACGTCCGTGCAGAACAGATTGATCTCGTACGAGGGCCCGGAAAAAATGGACGAGCCTATAATGGAGCCGATCGCCTCGGAGTACAATAACTCTCGTCGTTTGAGCGGTGGTTACGTGCTTGAGAGGGACAGATTGTCTTTACCGAGTACAAGCGTGGGGAAGCTCGCGTCGAGTACGCCGCAGCCCGCAAAACGAAGCCCCCCACGCGTTCTGAAATTGAATCCGGGCGTGTCGATTATCAAGAAACCGCCGCCCAATTTGCAGCGGCTCAATTTACCATCTACCAGTATGGCAACGAACGGCAACGTGAAGCGAAAGGATGGCCAAAAGTTACCACCCTCCTCCGGCGGTAAGGTGTTTCAATTGAGCGAGCCGGACTTCAAGCGCCTGCAGACTCTCAAGAAGCAAAAGCAACTGCTCACGGAGAAGCAGTCGCTGAGTCCAAGCAGCGGTTCGGGTAGTTCAAGTTCGCCGCCAAACTTCAAGTCCACCACGCAGTATCAGAAAGCGCAGCAGATCGCGGCGCATACTCAGTTTCAGAAGCACCTGAGGATGCAGCAGGAAATGCTGAACCGCCAAAGTAGAAGCGACTTCGAGCCTCTGATCTGCGACGTTCGGTCCCTCGCAAACGAGAACAGTCCGACTCAGAACTTGCTGCACAATCTCAATCTACCAAAGTCGATACAAGTGACGACAAAGCCGCCCCATCCAATTCCAATTTTGCCAAAAATTCCAAAGTCATTGACGGTAATACCGCAGACCGTTACCAGACCTACCGAGAAATGAAAGCCGAGAAAAGCGGGAAAAGTAAGTAGACGTTATTCTTTTAGAAAGGGAATAAATAGAGCTCACCCGAGATATCCGTGCTTCGATCGGTGTGTGTTCACGAGGACGTAAGCTCCGCGTGCAACGTGATTCGATCGAACTCGGTTTGCTTTCTAGCGCCGATCGAACCTCGGGTACAGTCGCGAGAACGCGAGATCGTTTAGCGAGAAGCAATTTGCCTTATTGTTAGTGCAGCGTGATGCGCACTTGTCGAGCCGCGATGCTCAAACGAGATAAACGTGATCTTACAATACGATCGGGACGATGCAGACTAATAACTTATATATTTGTCGCGCGAACCGTGATCAACCACACAAACGCACGTACGCTTACATACGTACGTACGTTATAGATAGTAGAAAATGTTCGATAAAAATTGAATTATTTGATTACTAACGATACATTAACAACCAAAGCTTCAGTGTGAGAGAACCGCGAAACACGTAAATATGTTTCCCCCGGGAAAAGTGCCTAAAATGACACAGACGGAAGAGTCGTTAGTTTTTAATGACAAATGATGTATGTTCAACGGACTTGAAACACAGTATACGCGTATACGTATGTAAAATGATTCATCGTTCGGAAACGAAGGAGATCGCGGTGCGTCCTTGCTTCGAGGACCTCGCCCTTCGGTCCGTTAATTAAGTTAACGGAAAGAGTGAGAAGAAAGATATATCCACTTTTCTTCGAGCTCCACTCAACGAGAGAGGGTCGAACGAATTCCCATACTGACACTGATTTGCCTTGCTGTTAATATTCTCAGTTCACTGCTAGACATATCTGCGTTCTTCGAGAGGGAAAGGAAAATCGTGCGGGTCGAAGGATGATTTAATCGGTAGTTCGTTCCTTTTTCGCGTCCGAGAGAAATCGAGCATATGCGCTGTACCTGGCGGAGTACCACGCTCGCCAGTATATTTTGTCTACCTGGAAATCTTTAGAGAGTGGTTTCTCGTACCGTTGCGGAGCCCAAAATAAAACCAATTGTACATTATAATATTTGGCCTGCTCACCAGAGGAGCGTATAAGACGACTTGTAATTATTGTAATAGGGGCGAATGTTAAGCGGAGCTAAGTGTTATGTGTGAATCGGTAAAATACACTAAGTAGGCGTAGGTCTTACGCCTCGAGCTTATTTATTACGTTACTACATTATATTACATTGTACATAATTGATAATTATTTCTAGTTGGTAATCGATTATTATTTCATTACGGATAACGACTATGTCACGGCGAAAAGATTCGTCCTGCAAGATTCCTTAATTGTGCGACACGATCGGTAGTTAAAGAAAAAGAGAGATAGAGAGAGAAAGAGAGAGAGAGAGACAGAGAGAGACAGAGAGAAAGAAAGCGAGTGATGGAGAGAAAAGGGTTTGAGTTTTCACAGTTCTTTTGAGAGAGTCCTGGATTCTTTTTTTATCCCCCTGTCTTTTGCATTGTTGCCACGTGAAAACGGGACGGGGGTAGCGGTTCGTCGACCGGAGTACGGACACTCCGCGACCAGCTTCCTCGTTCTCTTTGTCCGGACTCGCGGTGTCCAATTAGCTTCTCGTTATGTCGTTACGTAATTATCGAATATTGCCTTAGCAAAGCGTTCGTGACTGATAAATTACCAGGTAGTGGCGTTGTCGTTGATTGTAAATATTGCGGGAAGCGTAAATTAACTTCCGTCACTGGTGGGGGTTGAGGGTGTATCGAGTTCGAGATTTAAGAAAAATATTGAGAAAACAAGGGGGGGGGGGGGTTGGGGTGAACGAGAAAACGAAACTGTCTTTTTACCGATGGACCTGAAATTATTCCGTATGGGTATTCCTTATTCGAAGAACCGATTACAAAAGAAATGTTTATTGGATAATCATGCTACAACGAGCGATCAAAAAACAAAAAAAAAAAGAAATGCATCGTGGTTTCTCACCGCCAATTAGTTCCGTTAAATTTCGACGTTTCGCTTACCTTGATTCTCTCGTAACTGTACAATTTTCTCTTCGCATGCCTTTATTAGAACGATACTCGAACGTTTCGCGTGTTCATTTATCGTTCGTGTTTAGTACAAAAAGAAAGACGCAGTGAAAAATGTAATATTTATTTTTATTGTTGATTCCGTTGGCACTAGTTACGACGTCACGAAAGTATTTCCCCGCAAAACGGAATCCAGCGGACATTTAAATAATTCTTAATTGTGCGGACATTTAAATAGTTCTACCATGCCTATCATTATCAGAAGTATAATAATAGCGGAAGTTAATCGGTTCGACGAGAATGGATTTATCCAAGATTTAATGTTATTAATAATGTCGGCTGTGTTGATCTCGAATGGCGATGGATGTCGGTCGCATTGTGTTCAAGATAATGATCCAAATGATCACAAAAATTCGTATCGCGTAGAGAAATTTGTATGCAAACAGCTGTGAAATGCGTTTTGGCAAAAGAGCACGAGGGCGGATAGTTTTTATGGCCATTTTCTTCGTTTCTCCGTCGACGAGCGATGCCATTTTTGCTTCGTTTTTACTTTCGGTAATGAGTTTCTAGATTCATAGTTATTGTGAGAGATTTAAACACAAAAATGTGATTCACGTTTCAATTAGGAGCAAATCGATTTTCGATAATACCCTTTTGGAATCTGGAATTAAAATGAAATTATACTTTCAATCATACATTTGTCTTCTAATTGCAGTAAAATTACCGAAACGAAAGTATGATTTTTTCTTTCGATTAGAAGCGAATTGACTCTTGATAATGCGGTTTTGAATCTACTAATTACTATAAGATTATCAAAAATGGAAATATCTCCCATAATTTGAATAGAAGCGGCAAATGTCTCGACGACACATTTACAGCTTTGTGATTACGGTAAAACTATTAAAATGAGACTGTGATTCCTAATGGTAAATCTGTACAGTGATTAGAGTATCCGCACACCCGAATTTTTTAAATAACTTCAAAGGAAAACGAAAAGTTATATGAGAAAAACAACGTGCGCGAGCAACTCGTTTATTCACTGTACAAAACAGTCCTGCGTCAATTACGTTTGATGAGAATGAAAATTCGGTTTCTCAGGAGTACGCATAGCCGCCCTACGCATCGAAACAATTAAACAACAATTGCAAATCTCTCACAAATGGAATTCGAGAAACGAGAATTACTCGAAAGTTCAAAACTAGCGAAACGTGTCTCTATGCGGCGCAACCGAGAAACCCGGAAACCGACTCGCGCTGTAATCTAATCTGGAAAACGTTCACGTGGCAACGCATGAAGAATAACACACATACACACACTTACACGTACGCGGATTCATGTATAAGCGCGGACATTGTAAGCGCACGCGCGCGCGGTCATTAGGAAGGGTGGCGAGGGTATTATATGTATATTGAATATATATAATACTATACGTTATATATATAAATATTATATATAGTGGATAAAAAAAAACTATAATACAAAAAAGTACTTGGCGGTACGTTATACATATAAAATGCTCTATTTTACTAAGGATATTTTTGATATATCTATATATATATAAATATAAATATATGTATATCGAACTAAAAAGAAGCGAATCACTGGAGGTAGAGGAAGACGATCAATAATTATTATTATCGTCGGACCGGTGGTGTCTGAATTCGCGATGCAACTATTGGGCTGTGTGCGGTGGACGTCGAGTTTTATTGATTTTCGCGGAAAAATGATTTGTATTATCATCGATTTCTAAAACTTTTCGAATAGATGGAATTCGTTAACGCTTGCGTTGAAACGGGTGGCCCCATTCGCTGTTTACTTCCTGTTGTAATGATTCCGCGTTCTTTTTCGTAACCCCATGAAACTGATGTATCTGCTCGTAAGAACGAAAACGAATTTAACGATCGTTGTTGTAGAATAAATTGTTATTGCTTGTTTGTTAGGCGAATACCGAAAGAGATGTTGAAATGTTGGAAAATCATGGGGTCCGTTATGTACTCTCGTCGAAGTAAAACAGGCAATTCAATTTGCCGATATAATAATGTAACCAGATAGGAATTACAGGATATCTTTCTTTTTGATCAAACTTATTGAACGATACAGTTTGTTGGTGCCACTGCGTCGGGATTTTGTAAACGTAGCGTAAATTCTTTATCCCTGGATAGAAGACAATGTCGAGTTTCCAGGAAAGGAAGAACCCATCAAAAGAGAAACTGTACACCGGACTAGGGAAAAGAAGAAACAAAGTAGCTCGTCGAAGCCGGACGCTTCGGTTCGAAACGCGATCAAATCCGATTTATTTGCAAATCAGCATTGAAGTACGTTGCATTTAATCGACGCTCACTGCACACCACTCGAAAAACAATCGTGTGTATGTGTACGGAGAGAGACACACGCAGAAAGTGAGAGAACGAAAGGGGAAAAAAGAGCGTGCGAGCGAGCGAAAGAAAGAGAGAAACAAAAAAGAAACGGTGAGAATCAGAGTGCGAGTGAACTGAGTTTAAGTTTTAAGAATTCTATTTTTGTGATGGCAGAAAGTATAATTATTGTAATCGGTAAAAGAGAAGAGGGTAAGAGAGAGAGAGAGAGAGAGAGAGAGAGAGAGAGAGAGAGAGAGAAGGGGAAGGGGGGAGACGGAGCAAACAGGGATCGCCGAATGATCTTTAACCGAAGGAACGAGCTTGAAGTACACTTCGATAGAGACTTCGTAAGAATAGCGACGCCTTGAGAAACGATCGTAAGAATTGCTTGATACTGTTATTATGAATTTTTGTATTTACTCGAAGAACAGCGTGAGGGAAGTCGATGTCGGAGTATTTGGGTATACTGGCGTCTGACGATGGTGTTGTTTCACACGGTGGTGTTTCTACTTACAGTAGACACGATCTGTACGGATCCGACCGGGGTTTAGGCGTATGATTAGTGCCCCTTGATAACCGACCCGATTGATCATTAACGAAGTGTCTTTAATTCTTCTCATTGATGGATCAACTCGCAGGTTTATAGAATTATGCTAATATATTTTTCTAAATGTAAATCTAATTCGATTTATGAAAATTATATATATATATATAGATATATATTGCGAAGTTAAATATCGCCGCTTGACTCTTGTTGGGATCTAACGACTCATTAGTATGCTGTTGGTATCAAGCAGAAACACAACCCGTGGGTCAATAATAATCATTATTTATTGATGACGCGGAACATTGTAAATATTCCTTTTAACGAAACGTAAATGCGCTGGAGTCGTGGGTTCGCTGGGGGCTCCAGATTTGAACGAGTTTCTTTAGCGGAGATTATTTTTGCATCTTTGACGAAAGAATCGAGGTCTCTATATTCGTACAATAATTGATCGTTTAACGCGTGGAGAATACGGTTTAACATCAGTGTAGAAAATAAAACTTTGTGAACTTCTAACAGCTCCGGGCTTCTGGTTTTTGATTCGCTGAACGAGGGGTCATATGAATTGATTAAGGATATCTGGGGATGGATTATTCTAGAAAAAAATTTAATCGATCAGCCTCGTTTGTTAATCGCGGGGAACAGTTATTTTTTTATTTGATCTTTTTTCCAAGAGAAATCATTCGATGGTCCCTGGGGTGAAGAAATATTTTTGAAGTTAGACGGATAAACCGAGAGCGGATCGAAAAGTGACGGAAGTGGGATTGTGCCGGCTGATCGAACGATCGATCGGTTTACTTAGAAAAGATATTTTATTACTCGAAACGAAAATCGCGCCACTGATAGCAATGGAAGCAGAAACAGAAGCAATAAGAATTTTAGAAGGGTGGGAGTAAAGGCGCGCTAGATTTTAGGCGTCGACGTTACCTCACGAGGTGCGGAATTCAACACGATTTTTAAATACCGAGGAAAACGCCGATCGCGCGATGCGTCGCTTCTGCCTCTCGAACGGAAAACAGAACTGATCGATACTCGTGAAAAGAAAAATCGAAAATGAAACACTGCCGTACCGAAGCGATCGGTTCTGTAAATTTCTTTCTTTTAACTCGATGAACATCCTGAAAAGAAAAATCACCAAAATCGATGAAAATTATTAATCGCAAATCTATCGAGCGGTTCGTTGGTGATCTATAGATCTCCTTTTACGGGGATAAGGAATAAGAAAATAGTTTTTTTGATTGTTTTAAAAATATTTGTAGACGACCTTCGTTAAAACGTACCAAACTCGATCGAAAATATTACTCGCAAATCTATCTACCGAAAAATGATTTCGCGCGTCACGTACTCGTGGGATCTTCGTTGAAACTCTTGAAAATCGATTGAAATTATTACCCACGAATCTATTGACCGCGATCGTTGGAGATCCATAGATCTCGTTTTAGGGAACTACGGGGTATAATTGAAAATTGATTTCGCGTTTTGGATACTTGTCGTGGATCTTCGTTGAAACGTCCGATCGTCGAGATATCGAGTTGCATTATTACATTACATATAAAAATCATGTTCGCATTTTATATACCGTTTTATATCTGTGTCGTGCACCAAGTTAATCGCCCTTTGACGTAAGCTCTAGATTATAATTCAAGCAATCGATGTATGCTCGCGATTTATGCGTTTCTCGGTATAATCGCGGTACAAACGCACAAATCAGTGACTCAACGGAACGGACGTTAACTGCATTGATCGTGGACGAGTGACGTTTTCCAATTTCAATCGCTTCTCGGATCGAGAATTTTCGAGTTTTTACGCAATAATTAGCAACGAGGAAATGCGAGAGTAAAACTCGTTGATTTAAATAAGAATTATGATAATAAATCGTCAAAACAAATACGCGGAACAAAAGTTTACATCGTACCTGCGTTTCGACTGATATTTTCGGTCGACTCCACGATCGAGGCATCGCCTTGAACAAGGAATGTAATTAATTACTAACTAGGAGTTTCCATAATAATTCGATGAATGCTTAGTGATTTCGCGTAATTCTCGCGAACCCTTTCTCGACGCGTATTTTTCTCGCGCTATATTTTGATTTTTAACGAGGGATGTAAAAATATAATTTCTGTCGACGACGATCGAGATCTCGTCTAGCGAACGACGTCAGAGCGGCGATCATGCGTGATAACGATTATTAAGCAAAAAATAAAGGATATGCGAATTAAGGAAATGGCAAAGGGGCGCGTCGATCGTGAAAACGAAGGGCCCCTTTTGGAAATTCGGCATCCGAATTATATTTTGGAAAGGCCGAGGCGGCGACGCGCCCACGCTCACAGACAGTTACGAATATTATGTTATTTAAATGAATATTAACACGCGTTAATACTATTATAATAACCTTTGTTTATTTAGTTCTAATGTAATAGTTATTATTAGTTCTTCATCCTTTGTATATATTCGCAAACACTCAATAAAAAAAATATCAAAAAGTACACGCAACGCTTTCCCGTCGCTATACAGAGAAGCTGATTTCGGATTGTTTCAATAATTAATTTATAATGTAATTTCCAATGTGTCGTACTACTTAATTGGTCGCTGTACGAGAGTAATTGTAAGGAAGAATTCGTGGACTGGAGAGGTCGGGTAAGAAGCGATCGAACATTGTTATAACCCTTCCCCAAACATTTTGGGACTCAATTAACGCTCAACTATCTCGCGCGTGACCGACCCTGGCGACGAATTATTCTTTAGAATTGTTGTAATTTTCAATTATAAATAAATAAGATTTATACGACCGTCTTGATTCTCAGAATTTCCAACAAATATTGATTACCTATTAAAAGTATTTTTATCGCGCGTATCTAATATTTCTAAAACACTTAATTATACCAAATATTTATTTAACGTAAAACTGGGGCTCAACAAATATTTCTTGATTTTTCCAAGATGTATTTGACGGTATTTTTTAATATTTAGAAACGCATATTTGATTGTTAATATTAAGTAAACATTGTTCAAGTATTAAAAAATATTTTTACCATAAGTCTGCTATTTCCGAAACATTTATACCTAATATTTATTTAGAGCGAAACGCTGTGGCTAAAGAAATATTAAAAATAATATTACCTGCTTTAGGGGTGGGTGCCTCGTGGGGGGTAAAGAACGAATCATAGCGGGCGATTTTATTTTTGCAGTTTATTTGCAATTTGTTCGTATAATTGGTAACTGATCTTGGATAACTAGTACTAAAAACCTAAACAACGTATGAAACTTTATACATAGCTAATTATCTTAAAGGTGCTAAGGCGGCTATTTACAATAACGCGTTGAGCCGCGCATCGAGTTATCACCTGTCTTACGATAACAAAGCCGAACAACGTCCTAAACAAACGTTATTTCCACATATCAAAGTCGATTGTTTTCCTCGAATACGCGACCCACTCGTTTAAAGGAAGATTGGATTTCTGTGCATTATTTCCACACTTTTATCTTAAATAGTTTTCACCCACGCTGTGTCTTCTCGGACTTTTCGAAAATAACGTCAATCGACGAACGGTATCGATCGAGTTAAATATTTTGATTAATAATTGCATTTGTTTTTTTTAATCCTTATTCCTTTGACTATATACAAAATTTGCATTGTTCGCGCGAAAACAAGATACCGTAGAGTTCGTATAATAAAATAATCAGCCAGATTTGCGTGTGTCGTTTATTATTAGACTGCGGATGTTGATGCGAATTCACATTTTTTTTATAGAGATAATCCAAAGAAACTGAAACTGAAGTACTATTCTATTTCGTATCTCGCGTATTCAAATATGTTACCGGAAAACAAATGGAAACCAAGTGTTCGATATACGTTTCATCGTAATCTGCCGCCGGCAGAAGACACAAATTTGCATAAGCATCCCCAGCCTGTTCATTATCCTACAATCGAAATTCATCGTTTGGGGGTTGAAAACGTTAAATATATAAAATTCGATTTAAATTAAATATATGTGTATATAATATATATAAAAAGAAGCTGCACGAGTGATACTTTCCATGGGAGACAATACATCGTCGAACATCCAATTCCTTTTAGCACTTTTGTGAAGGAGGGGGTGAGAGGGGGAGGAGGGGATAAATTAAGAAAAAAAAAGTAGGGACACCCTTGTCAAGGGACGCCCTAACAAGACCCACGAACCGATGGCAAGCATTTATATAACTATACAATAATATGCTTAATGCTCGTGATAGATCCACGGGCCCTTCGCGTTACTCCAAACGTGCCTGATAATTTCCTTTTGCATTTTTTTTTCAAGTTTTGTTTCGGAGTAAAATTTTGCTTTCCCGGGAAATTGAATAGGGGTAAGGCGAGGGGAGGTTTGGTACGGGGACAAAGTATTGTACCTCACATTATCCGCAGAACTCATGCTAAAACAACCTTATCCATCGAACTTATCTATGTACCTTTAAACAATACATTATATACAAGGGCATGTATACAAATCGTACAGTCACAATTTTTTCGTAACAAAAAAGAAAAAGTCAACGTTGCCGTAAAGCTTCCTCGACATTTTACGAATAAATGTAACCATTCTTCGTTAAATGACGTTAACAAAAATCCTCGACCGAAACGATACTAAAAAATATATATATTTTTATATATATATATATACTTGAAGTTCTATGCAATATTTAGTTTATTATCGAGTAACGCGCAAATTAAATAATTTACCATTTCAAACATAATACAACAGAATACTTTAATAATAAGGGGGGAAAAAAAGAATACTTTAGTTTCAAAAAATAGCAAGAAGAATCGATCGATGTTATCGACTTTACGTTCGTTGACATAATTTTACAATTTCATTCCGCAACATCTGCGTTGCGTCGAACGATTTAAAGACAATCTGATTTGAGTAGTATAGCACGTTTATCGTCAGACGTCGACCAGCTAAGAAAACAATTCGAAAGCGTTAATTCAGAAACGTCAATTGAAATGCTCGGAGGAAGCAGTTTTACGCATAGGAGGATCGGGGGAATCGGGATCAAGGGTCTGGGTCTAAGAAGATCGAACCTCCACGATAACAGGGGCAGGGGATTCCGGCGGAAGTCTCCGTGGTGAATAATACGACGGTGTTCGTCACACGTCGAGAAAAAGAAAATGGAATATCGTTAACAAAAAGAGAGAAAAAAAATCGAATAACGTACAACAGCTAAGGCCTGTCGTGGCATTACGCGGGTTAGCGAATAATCCATTCAATCGATCGCACACCACTTCCTGTTCCTCATCTCCGTCGGCTACTCTAAAGGCATTTATACAGGCGCACGTCTCGCACAGAATCGAAGAGCTTATTTCCAAAACGTCTCAAGTCCGAGACACGTTTATTCGAACAAAGCAGGGTTTTCTCATGATCACGATGATACATCGTTAAACAATTACTTGCGGATAATCCGTATTCGGGGGAACAATTTAATTTTCCGCATTTTGTTTCTTTAGGAATTACATTTACCTTCGTTGCGTTTCGATCGAGCAAAGATAGCATTTTTTTATACAGTTATATCTTGGGAGTGAAATCTTTATGAACGTTGGAACTTCCGGTATTTCTATTTTGCGAGTGAAGAGATAGTACTGGTATCTCGTTTCGAATCTAATAATTTTTATCTTGCTCTCAAGTACCGTCCCCACTCTGTTGATAAACTCATTATACATGTATTTTACTCCAGGATCTTAGGATCCATTATCTTTCAGTCCATTTGTTTATCAAACTGTTTTGTCGTGTTATTTTGATAGTCTTATTGGCAGACAGATTCCGTTTTAGATAATCGGTATATCCACGTTCTATCGCATTTCAACCGAGTGGTACGGCTCTGAAATATACTATTGTATAATAAATACCCGAATTATCTTTGTAACATGAAAACCACGGTATTGAGAGATGACAATCTGTAATTGAAAATTGAAATACAAGAGTTGTAACTTATGTTATATCGACTTTTTACACGCAGAAGAATCGTTTTCGACATTATACACAAAGATTCAATTTTAGGAACACGTCGAACGGCTTCGCGATATATTATATAAATTTTGATTTAAGAGGGTTTAGAAATAAGCTCATCGATCGTCGTATCGGCAATTCTTTTTACTTTCGTGTCCCACCCAGTGCCGTTCCACTACGATTCGATCTATTAATTAAACGTGCTCTTAAAAATTTACTCGAATATATACAAATTACATTATGTTTCCTTAAGGACATTTTGGTACCATTTAAGAGTCCATTATCCTCACGGAATTCCGAAAGTGGAATTACGAATCCTGAAAAAGCGTGTGTTGAAAACAACACGTCAGCTAGCAGGATCTATATTCTTACAAAAAGGCGCGCATCTCGGATCGTTCGCACTCATTATTTCCTATTCTGCCACCAGGCAGGATCCGAAGAAAACGGCATTCGGCATTCCTCCGGATAGCTTCGAATTTTCTAAGAACGTAAAAAAGTACTATCGTTAGTTTCTCTCGTCGTGCCAACGACGATCAAGATCGCGGCTGCATCCTGATCGAGGAAGGCCTCCCTCGGAACTTCCGGTACCAAATATCCCAGCCACCGTGTCTCCAGCGTCTTCTCCGTCCTTCCCGGTCGGCGCGTAAGCGCGGAGCGTCGGTCACCGCCGTTAACGCGCCGACCAGTCGGAGGACTCTCTTCTCCCCCATATGCTAAATCGGGGCAGCGATCAGCCTTCAGTCCAGGTTCAATCCTCGCCGTGGTTCCTCGTGCGTGCCGCGCATCCGTCTACCCGCATCATCCTCGTCGTCGTCGTGGTCGTGGTCGTGGTCGTGATCGTGGTCGTGATCGTGGTCGTGGTCGTAGCGACTCTGGTCCTCCGTCGATCTGGGCACGACGATAGGAGGGTGCTCGAGGCACGAGGAGGCTCCCTTCTAGGTCTCCAGACCCGGGACCAAGCTGTGGAAGGTTTGTATATCATGGGAAGCCCTTCCGCAGCTCTGATTGTTGTTTCTCTCGAATTTGGCCAGGTCGAAGTGCTCGTCCAACGACTGCAGCTCTACAAGACGCTCCTCCAGGCTCTTCGCGGAGTCCGCGAACCTCGCGAAATCGAATTTGGCCAGGTCGAAGTGTTCGTCCAACGACTGAAGCTCTACCAGACGCTCCTCTAGGCTCTTCGCGGAGTCCGTGAACCTCGCGAAATCGCAGATCCTCTCCGGATCAACCGAGTCGGAGACCTCCATCATTCCGACGTCCCCGGGTCTGGTGATGCCGTTCAACTGTCCGCCGGCGTCGTCGAGGTCGCTCGGAAAGAGAACGGAGTTGCAGCAACTGCTCCCGGATGTCGTGCCCGTGGTGGTATTGGCGGTTGCCGTGCTCATGATGGTCGAGCCCGGTCGTACGTCCACGGAGCCCAGACGATCATCGGGATACACCAGGTGATGATGGTGGTGCGGTGACTCCGGCTCCTGGACCTCGTCAATGTGGGACAACAGCCTGGGGGTGGGCGGGAGGATGTAGAAGTCGCTGAAAACGTCGTCCTGGAGGTCGAGGTCGTCGTGCCTCTGGCGCTTCGGGCCGAGTCCCTCGTTCCTCATGTCGTCGCCGAGTCTGCGGAAGAAAATCAGCGGGTGAACTTTTGACGCCAGAACACGGGGAGGATTCGTTCCGAGCGTCCTTTTGAAAGCTACGCCGTGACTCGACGCTCCTACAGATATTGCGTAACGCACGTCATACGGCGTTACGTAATCTTTATTATGTAAAACGACTCGAGAAGACACGTTGAGACTCTAGGGCCTGTCATTAACGTTCTACGGAGTTTTTCCGGTAACGCCAGAAATCATTACTATTACACCGTGCGAATGTTTATGTCAAATGCGTTGTTATTACGGGGTATTTTTTTGCGAACAGTTTACGTTGAGCAGTAGTACGATAATAATAATTGTAAGAGCCGATGATTAGCGAGATTTACTATTACGATGCAATTAGGGGGCGGGGCTAGAGAATGGTGTTTTTTTTTTTAATTGTAGAATCTTAAGTAAAGTTTTTGTAAAAATGAGGTTTGACATTCTCTTGCCTTGGCTCCCTGCATTGTTCACGTACCGATTCGAAAGCGGCATTTTGTAATTGACTGTACTAGCGAGCTAGCTTACTTTTTTTACCAGTCGTCCAGCACGCTAGCGACGATAATTTATTCAACTTTACGCGATGCTAGTTTTAATTGGAACTTAAATGTACCGGAATTGAAAATGAAGTATTCGAGCACGAGACATATTGGAATTACAAATTGAAATTTTGCATTGAAACTTTAGACGTATATAAATCGAAGAATTGGAAGTATGATAACAATTGCGTGCTTATAAACCGTTTCTTTACGCGGAACAAAAACTATTCAATATTAGAATGTCTTTAAATCATCTAAAATTTAAATGATCTAAAATGTCTTTAAATTTTGATTCAAGGTGAATTCGAAATAAGCCCTTCAATTACATCACGTCAGTAAATAATATCGCGATAATAAATTAGGTGGCGTGTAACTTGTAAGTAAACTAGCCTCGTACTAATGACTCTAGACACAAAACTTATTTCACACGTCTGAGCAGATACAGAGTAGACTACTGATTATTCGAAGGAGAATAAACTGGACCTACGTATACCACTGTTTACGTTAGCCCAAAACAGATTTTTCAGGATATGCGAGAGAAATTTTTGTATACAAAACTACAGTGACAAAACAAAATTATTAATACACCGCGAAACGCGACTTTAATCGGTGAGTCGCATAACGAGTGCCATGCTAATCTGATAGTACGATGATAAAGTGATAATACATGCTTCGCGTTCGGGTTATGTTGAAATCAAATTTATTCGATTTACGTCAAATTTCTAAAATCACCCATAACGTCAAAGAAAAACAAATCGTTGCTTCTACTCGACAAAAACTCGGATTGATAAATAATTGCTAAAATTACCATTTTAACGAAGTGACACAATTACAGCCGATTATTCGCTCATTCGGTTATCATAGAAACTGTTCTTTTTCAATCCCGACGGATAATCAGGAGTCGACCATAATAAAAGTAAAATCGGATTGCGTCGCACCTTTTCCTCGAGGACGCTTCGTCGTCCGTCACTCCGACGATAAGGTTACTGGAGACATTGTTCTCCTTGGTGGAGTCGCTCAGGTACGTGACCACCGGAAGCCCGTAATTCCTCGTCTTTTCGTCCCGGTTTTCACGCTGGAGTCGCCTCACCGCGTTGTTTATCAGAACCGATCTGCATAGGCTCGCTTCCGGATCTTCGATTCTTCGGAGCTTGCCGGCAGAGATTTTCAAAAGACGACGGCGTTCCTCTCGTGCGCGATACTTGGCGGAAATCATCGTGGGTCTGCTCCTACGGATCACTAGATCCTCTTCTAATCTCATTTTAGCGTCTGCAATGAGAAATAATGACAATTATTTTGACTGTCATGTGATTTCATTTACAGTTCACACACCGCACCGATCCTTCGCGTATATTTAACCATCCATCGATTAGATTTAATTGATCAATTTCCAATTCCATAAACTTCATTATCACATCAAAAAAAAAACTTGCAAAAAATGTTCGATACGATTTGATATTAACTTCTGCATTTAATTTTACACCAGATTGTCCGATAAGTGCGCAGTTGTTTTTGCAAGGAGTGAATAATGTGTCCTTGAAAGTTATTTTACATTGAAAAAAGACAGATGGGAAAGGTACGTATGGACAAAACGAAGGAAAACATGCGATCATTGAGTTTGGCTAATTTATCAAAAATCAGTATTTTTGAAAGTAAGATCGAAACGTTGCAAACTTATTACAGGATCTGCTCTTTATTTGACAATACTCAATGCTACTTTAGAAATTCCAGGGTTCGACGGTGGAAATTCGATATTTCATTACATCCATCGTTATATGAATATGGGAAGCCGTAAGCTAACGCAAGTTAATTATTCTCTGTTTTGAATATTGTTATTAATATTTCGTTGTTCGACCTTAATTAAATTGTTATTTTAGCAAGCCTACGCTAATTCCAAATAAAACGCAGAATCTTTAATTTCTCAGTTTCAATTTGAACCGTAATTCTACTATCGTTAAAAATGTTCAATTTCAGGCAACCCGTTTTTCCCAAGCACCGTCGATCTATCCAGGGCAATGTGCGCAACGCGTTACTGTACTTCCATCGGCAAAGAGAAATGATCGTCGAAAAAGGCTAGGAAGATTTTTGTCTAACGGTATACGGCGAGACAGTAAAAACGCGTCTATGGAGGGCAAGACGTAGCGGTACGTAAGTGCGTTTTACGCACTCTCGTCGTGCGTACAAGACCGATAATGGGCCACGAGTCTCTTTCTTTTTCCCTATTGTCGCGACTGACCCAGATACGAGTTTACGATGCACGGAAAGAATCCCGGACTCGAGGACCCGCTTCAAATTCTCAGACAGAAAAGTGTTTCGCGTTTTAGAGCGCGTTTTGTTCTACCAACGGAAATGCTTTCTGCGAGTATCAATGGGTATCTTCGAATATGTCCGAAATTCTCTCATGGGTGCTAATAAATGTCGTTTCAGGAAAACTTGACGCAGAATTTTGGTAGTTCATTGCAAAGCTCTGTGCGTGATTGATGAGGCTTCGAATACTTTATGCATAAATTAATAAAATCGTAATTATTTAATAAATATCCAACAACACTAATTAAACTCACAACGGTTCGAACAATTTCTTTTTATTAAATATTAAGAACCAACGTTCGAGTCTTCAAAACACCAACACGTCGGCGAGGCATTGAAGGCCTTATCCAGAAATTAATAACAAAATCAGTGATCGATCGATCGCTTCGTAATTCCGTTAGCTGTAATTAGAGCGCCGTCGAAAGAAGACCCGTAACGATCGACTAGCTGTTGACATCGACGGTCAGTATACGTACGTGTGCGCTGAACGAGGCACAATTCATTTGCAAACGTCTTATCGATGACGACGGGGCTTTAATTCGTCGCGACCGATTCGCACGGTTGCCACGAAAATGGCGCATAATAGATAGGTGCGAGCTCAACAAACAATCGCCCGTGATCGCTGGTCTTTTCGTAATATCGCGTTTCACAATATCGACAGCGAGCCAGCGCGCCCGATCGCTTTGACGTAATTGTCGTGCATTTTAGCGACCAGATTCTCGGCCAAACTGCGTTTGATTTCCAATCGCACCCACTGAATGTACAGTTTTATTCGGTTTTGCATAATTTTGATTTGCACAGTAGTACGGAAAGTAATGAAACTGAAGCGTTAGGACCCGGAAATTCGTGATCCGTTCCTGACGGCCACCATTCGATTCGTTACCATCGAATATAATTTTATTCGTATTGATAGATAAATGTTAGCAAGGTGTATAAGCGGCATTCGGTTTTGCATAATCTTTATCTTCATCAGGAACGAATTTGTATGGGAAACAATTAAATAAACTTTAAAGCGATAATTAAAAGGCACCATTTTATAGCTACAGGACATTAACACATACAGGCTGAATATAAAACCCGGCTCGACAATAACTTTGTTCCTATAAAAAGTACAATTGCACTTTGCAACTGTGCCGATGCACTTCTGTGGAAGCTCTCACTGCACCATAATGGAGTTTGAAATTGAATGCAAAATTTTCTTCTACAATTTTTCCGTATCTACGATACGCACAGTTACAGCCGGGTCCTGTTACTAGATTCGTCCTGTATATTATTATGCTCTTTAATAACACCTTCATTACTTTCATTCCCGCGAGCCCGTCAAAAATTATTAGTCCCAGGGCCCGAGACCCTCCGTCCCTGATTTCCATTCCCACCATCATATCCTACCATTTTATTCATATTGGTGAATCGCTGGTTAGCGACGAATATGTTTCGGATCGACAAGATGTCAATGATCCTGTAGGCGTCGAGCATGCGTGTACGATTAAGAGGCTGCGTAATGTACTATTTATAGAGCGTACACTTTTTGTGGTAAGAGGAGCTGCGGAATTCTTAAAGATGGGGAACTTGTACTACGCTTATCTATAGAGAGAACTCTAAAACACTTCGAATCGAGCGTAAACGCGATAAAAACACGCGCGAATTTTCCCGCATTTATATAATTTACGATAAAGTGGTCGAACACCGTCTTCCTGCCAAAAAGATAAGAACACTCGACCGTGAATTTTTAGATCTATTCCCAATGGTTATTTGCGCGTTAATATGTGTGGCGGAGAAAAAAGAATTATTTATGTTTAAAAGACAAGAATAATAACCACGATATCAAAACTAGATCGATGGAAAGAAAGTATACTCAACTCATCTTTCCGAACATTCTCTAACACGAATTGCAACTTTTTTAAATTGCGCGCACCCCCTTTCGAAAGCGGATGTGACCCCGTGACCAGTCCGGAAATAACTTCCGGAGTGGCTAAATCGTTGACCGCGCGGTTCGCGATGTGCAAAAAGGATCCAGAGTGTCGAACGTACGTTAAAACTGTGAAACAATGCACGTTTTCCATATATTTTTGTGCAAATCTACCTGTTCCGACGACATTGATAGTCTTTTCGCCCGTAATTGCATAACGGTGTCGCGGGTTACGTTATACGAGGCTGAACTTGAAGATTGCATGGAATTATGGCGTTCATTGGAACTGCATACCGAAGAGAATAACTGCGTGGAAGGTAAATAAACCGAATCGTTTAACAGCGTTTATTTGATTCGCGATATAAGCATATATTTATCCAGATTGTGCCAATTTCCAAGTTAATTATAGACGTAGCGCAAAAGGGATATGGGTATCAAATCAGCAATGATTACAACAATCAATATTCTTCGTGCACGTCGGTAAATCGAATCATATTTATTCGATCGAGAATCCCATATTTCGAAAACATCGACGGAAACTTTTTCAGCCACATACACAGTAACGTAATCGAATAACTTTTCCCCGCGAAATGAGTCACATTACCGTTTCCGTGGCCAATAATTAACATTTCGTTGGAAAATGTGTCCCGTTCAAAATCATTTCTGCGAATAACCACTTGAGTCACGCGTGTACGAAAATAATCCTGAAAAGATCCCCGAATTAGCCGATAGATGGCACGGCCGACACTTTTTCGCGCCCGAACAAGATGGCTGCCGCGGAACGTCAGTCACGTCGAGGAAAAGAGATTTCTGCGCGAGTGACACTTGTTGCTAAACGATCGTTCGCTTTGTCCTCCCGATCAAACGGCCATCGTTCGGATTAAATCTCGGGAGAAGCATTTTTCGCGTGACATTGCTGTCGAACGTTACATTTATCGCCGTTTCTGCTATTTTTCTTCGTCATCCTGCCGTTCTCGCGAACGGGGTGCACGTCCGCGTTCGGGGTACATGCACGGTTTTAGTTCATTGTCTTAGGATCAGCCACGCGTTCTCGCCGCGAAACGAGCAAAACTGTCCTCGGGTAGATTACTTGATTTCGTTGCCTCGGAAAATAGAGAGGAATCGTGTAAACCGATTGAAGCGATTTTACGCTCGAGGTGCGCCTAGGCTAACTTTCTCCGCGGGGAAAAAACCGTCATGGATACGCGTTACCTAACCTGCAAAGTCTGTTCTGGAGTCGCTGACTCTGCGTCGTCCTCTCCTTCCTCCTTTCCGTAAGTTTGTTCTCATACGTATAATGTATATATTGTAATACGTTTATATAGGCACACGTATAAAGCCGTCCCCGTTCCCTTGTACGCTGTACTTTATCTGTGTTCCATTATTTTTATCCGATGTAGTTATTCGAAGTAACGCATCGATTGCCGACACGATCGTCGTTAGCATTGAGTAATTGAGAAAGTAAGCCGATCACTGTATAAGACAATCGTGATTGTAGTACAGCTGACGGGGATTGAATTTCATCGTTAACTTTCCTGTATAAAAGTGCACTTTAAAATCTTTTTCTCATTAAGCACAAAGGTGTTTAACGTTTATGGTTTATTCCGTTAAAGAATGCTCCATCAGACCTGGTATCCTTTGACATTTATTTTCAAGGAAAATGTAATTGTACTTGCACTTTTTCGTTACATTGTCCGATTATTTAGCGAATTAAAAGCAGGTGATCTACTTGGCCATTCATTGCAGCTTTTACCCTTTCGAAACAAAATAAATTTTACTCGCGTAATTGGAAGCTTCTTCCATTTAATGAAAAGCTGAGGAATCAGATTTATTAAGTCCTTCTCCTTAAATAGTTTAACTTAACCATTTCGGTCAATGCTCGAAAATGACAAGATATAAAGATTTTTTAGCTCAAGCTCAAGCTCAAGACAAATATGGAAGTAATTGATTCTAATCGCGTTGCGCGCTTTGTTTTACAATCTTTAATAATCAAGTGCGATTACTAGAAATTCTTGAAGCACGTACGATCGTAATTAGTAATTAACCATGATTAATTACGATGGAGAGAGTTGATGGAGTATGTTTCCGAAGAGTACCGAATAATTTCGAGCCCCCAATTTCTCTGGGCGATATCCAATTCTCACGCGAATCGTTTCGAGAATACGTCACTTCGATGCCGTTACATCTAATCTTACATCACTGTACCGCAGTGTGTTTGGCAATTAAACGAAGCTTTGACCTCGGCCGAAATTAGACCCTCCTAAACGCGTCATCTTAAAACCAGGGTGATAGATAGTTAACGGGGCAATGTCTGTTTTTCTCTTTCCAAATTTGAACAAGATCGCGCAGCTTTAATCCGACGCTAAACAGCCTACGATTAATCTAAAAATATTTCACTTTCTCTCATCGCCCTAACGGCTGTTTTATATTCTTGAAGAGAATAACCATCAACGAGGTATCTGATAGTTTGAGAAACAGACTTCGGCATTACCCGAATAAAATTATTCTTAAATAAGTTATTGGATGATTTTTCACCAGATCAGCAACGATAATCGTAACTAAATAAATAAAATAACCTTTGAAATCATTACCGGAATAAAAATGGCAAAGTAATTCAAGTAGCACGACGTTGTTCAAACTATTATCTCTCGTTTGGTGCCTCGAATTCACCGCAGACAGCGACGATAATCGTAAACAGATAAATCAAGCAATTTTTCAACGTATTACCAGAATAAAGATGACCAAGTAACAGCAGTAGCGCGTCGTCAAAATATTATTTTTCATTCCGTGTCTCGAATTCGCGGAAAACATCGATGACAATCGGAAACAAATAATAATTTCACAATTTATTACCTAGCGGAATAAAAATGATAAAGAAACTCTACTAGCGCGTCGTTTGGAATATTATTTTCCATCTCGCGTTCGAAGAGTAACCGACCAGCTCCGCGTCAGCGTGTTACTCGATATTATGCGAAAGATAACTTCTCTCCCCCCGCCCCTCCCTGCCCGGCCTCCCCTCTTTGCCGAGGCAAAGATTATTCCGCGATCTACGATCGTTCCTGCAACGACGTTTCGTCAGATCGTGACGAAACGAAGGAAGGAAGGCTTCGCGGAGTGCCATATTGAACCGCGTTCAGAGTAGAAAGCGTTCTCGGTGCGCAGGGACGGCCGGATCGGCCCGTTGCCCGCTTGTCTCTCTCCGCGTTCCCTGCAGGGGCCTTGAAAGGAATGTGCGGATAAAAAGAAATCGGCGAGCGCTTTTACATGCTTATAAATAAATGCGGCCGGTGAACCGGCTGGCCACTAACTTCGCTCCTCTATTGCAGGCGGTTACAAGCTTCGCCAGGGCGATGCTTATCTTCCGTTACGGCTCGTTTATATCGCTCGATTATCAACGGGGGCTAACTTTATTTTCTCCGCACGAAAGGCCTGGCTACGGGTTACATTTTTTTCGATCGGAATAATTCCCTGCTAGCGCCAGATATGTTTCGAATATCCCGTTGAAATATTTACGTATTTGTTTCAGCCGCGCCTCCTTCGCATTAAATAAATACTTGGTGCGAATATTACGGAAATGTTAGGTTCGTGTGAGAGTTTTTAAGAATTCAACAAGATTCGTCCGCGGTAGCGCAAAATGTTCTTTAAGCAGTTTTTTAAAATATTTACATATTTTTGAAATCGCGCCTATGCCACGTTAGATAAATACTCGATAATGTTTTAGAGATATTAGATGTACAAGTGTTGACAATATTTTAGATGGATTCTTCCCTGGTGGCAGATAATGTTTAGCAATATTGCGTTGAGATGTTTATAAATATTTCTTGAGTTACACGTTTTTCAGGGCGCACAAATGTCACGCGGCACTTTCGAAATAATAGATATACGCGGCATAAATATATTGAACGTTTCAACAGTATTTGGTCGACATTACTATTAAGAATCCGTTTGCTAATATTTTCTTAACCTTGTGCATTGAATATTCGAAAAACGCAATACTTTTCTAGTATGCAATAAATATTTATAACGTTTTTCTATCGAAGCGCCATAACGCGAACCAGTCATGTTCTCATCGCCCGGCTTTTTCTCCTCCCCCGTTTTGTAATCAGCGTAAAAAATCGCGGCGCAGTTTCACCTGTGCAAATTAGTTATTGATACTGCAATTAATGGCCACACTAAATTTCGGGGCCGGTGTATTTTATCGAGCACGCGGAAATCGACATTTTATCAGAGAACGCGAGAGGGGTTCTTTTTTTTTTTCGTCTCGCAGGTATCCGAAACACGTGCCGCCGCGTTCATTAATCGCTGATAAACGCGCTCATCATTAGAGCGAGCGTAGTTTTCAGCTGAATTAGCATTAACGATCTTCCTTTTCGCTCGTTTATGCGCGCTGAATTCCCCAGCAGGAAAATGACAGAACGATGCACGCTTTTATGAAATTTGTTTTATGCAACGATCAACGCCCGCGGAACTAATATGCACATTACGAAGTCAGCTTTTAATCATTTAAATTACAACAATAACGTAACGATATTTGATTTGATCATAATCATAGCAGATTGGATAATTATACTAAATTCATGTTTAATAATCGATAAATCCGGAGTTTAACGCGTTGTAACGTTCACAGTGAGCAGAAATATTTTATAAAGCGACGAAGAATTCTGAAATAGATTCAGAAGAATAAGAAAAAAGATATTTCTCATTTTATTTTATCATCGAGAATTCCTGTGCAAAAAGTAAAGTTTATTAACTCGTTCGAAACCACTGTTTTCGTTCGAGGGGAACGTAAACTTGAAAAAAAAAGTATATTCTTTTGACGAAGTTCGATTATTCCGTTGGCAAATTATTTTTTATTCGCTCGATATCGCAACGTAAGGTTTTCTGATTTTGAACGTTGTAACTATTGAGCGAAATCCAACGTCAACTTGATAGTGGAAGGTTTGAAAATCAAAAAATGATAACATGAATTTTTGTAGTGTTAACCAAGCGCGATTAATTTGATAAATAAATCAAATCACAATTACAGTGGACTAAAACAAAGAATTGTTCTCTAACACGAAAGACTTACGTTCACCGTGACAATATTTTCACCGCACGCACACGCGTTATTCGACCCACATTTCCAGCATCGACGATATTAAGTTGAAACTCCAAATCCGCGTTGACTACGCACTTTCTACTTAAATATCACGCTCACGTTTCTCCGCAAGCACAATCTTATTAAACCACGTTCACCGTCCTCCCGGGCAGTCAATAAACCACTGGCAAACAGTCCGTTAACAAAAGACACGCCGTCGATAAAAGCTCCGACAAACACAAATTGAACAGCAAAAACAAGAGAAGAAGCGGACGCAGGAAAACCGCCTTTCGCGTAAGTCAGAGTCTCTGAGAGCACTGCGATCGTGCGTCACGCGTAATCGCGGCATACGCGCGTCGACAACGCCGACGACAACAAAAGTGTTATCGGGCGTCGCGTGACGTCACGGCTCGCCGTGTTGTACTACGTACGTCGAATACGAGCGCGCACGCGCCTCCGCGCCGCGGCGCGTACTTATACACGCGCGCGTACGCGCTCACTACGAGAGATACCGGATTTGCGCGCACGTTTTAACGCGTACCTGTACGTACATCGGGCGCACAGGTGTGCGTGGTTGCGCGTGCACTTAGCTCGCGATACCCCTCCGCGATAGCGCGTTGGCACGGGTGCGCGCGTGTATGCGTGAACACGTACGCGCAAGACTTGGAGTAAGGATTCCTTCGAGCTCGTTAATTGCGGCAACGCAAGTACTTTTACCCGTCACGAATAATGAAACGAGTAAGTTTCTTTTTTGAAGCACGGCGACCTGTTCGCTCTTCCGCGGGACGCTTTGAACTCTGATTTGTATTTCAACCATTAATGTGCTTTAATGAGAAATATTTTTCAAATATGTCGCGTCTTTGTTGGGTCGACGTGAGTCGAAAGTCGACACTCTTCAGATGTTTGCGAAATTTATCGCTGGAACTATCAAACCAGCCATTTTGACCGGTTTTGAAAATTCGTTTGAATGTGTCATTTTTAATGCTTTGACTACCGACAATTAATGTGTACCTATTTTTATCGGACCAATCGAAGTGACTGATTGTTTATGAAATACGTTATGGCGGAAAAAAACCTTTATTCTAATTTTTCAATTTTTATATTTATACGATCGAGAACGTTTAGGCGCAAAATTATATTCTTTCCGTTAGGTTGCTATTGTACGAAATGCGTGATGCCTGCTTCTTAAAGGACGAAAGTGAATAGAAAGTTTTTTCAACGAGTGACATATCTGGGTTTTGAAACATTAGTGCAATTAGTATCGCTACGTTGAAGAAAATGTTACATTTCTTCTAGTTGTATGTAATACCGTTCGAGGGATTTATAAATTTACATTAAAGCCAAATACGAACGAAAAGGGTCATTTAGGCGAGACTAGATTGTTAGTAACTATTTAGTAAGAGACTAGCTTACTCCCGCGTTATAGTTGTTCGCTAGTTGCTTCAGAACTGATACAGTACAACTTCGCTGCAACTGGTATAAAGCTTACCTTGTAATTGTTCGCTAGTTGTTTGCAAATTACCATCGTGGAATCGGGCACATTACTAACCAGTATAATTTTTTGGTAGTACAGCCAATTACGCAACGTTAATTTACAGATATTGAACAATTACAAAGAATAAACAGGATCGTTAGATCATAGTAATTTAAACTGGTGTAAATCATCCTTTACGTTTAAATTTGGTTGTAACGAAGAAACCAAAAAATCCTGATGCGTGAATTATTATAGTTCAGGACTATGAAAAAAGTACAATAATTTCTTTATAACGAAACAAAGAACCAATGTACGAGCGTCGTTGATTTATGAAAAATTAATCGCTTTAAGTCGCTTCCTTTTATTTCATCGCTTTGTTCGTTTCCCGAGGTTCTTTGTGATCCGCTGCGATAGAAACGCGATTCGTAGGAGAATCGTTTCCATGAAGGACGCGGTACCGTTTCCCCGAGCCCGTTATAACTTTTCTGTTTTTCCAGTTACGCGCCACGTTTTTTCTGCTCGCTGGATGTATCACCGATTTTCGAGGAACTCCATTATACTAGGAATTAGCGGGAGACACAACTCCGCGCGGTTATGTCGGAAATTATTAATAACCGCAGGTAGGATGTACGAATCGTAGTGAGATATTGATCCTAATTATTTCCAGTCCCTGCGAAGCTACGTTTGACAATTGAAAATGGAACACCGACGAATTATAGTTGAATCGATAAATAGAGTTGGTAAATGAAAAATCGTAGGGTTAAATAGTAGTCTCCGCGACGAGCCGTCAATCTTTTTCGTTAAATTCTACCCGAGTACGGTGGCTGTTTTCAGAGATTTTATCCATTTTCACAGTTGTCCAAACGGATTTGCCAATATTTCACGTATTTTCCAGAACTGCTTTATTAGAACAAAAGTACTTAATTCCGTAATGAGATATCTAAGTTACTACATAATTCCCCTCGCATAATAGCAGACTTCAAACCAACGTATATACGTATCGCGGAAAATCCAAGGAATCTGAACAAACGAATAGCCTATATAAGCGACGATGATTCATCTTGGAACTTCTCGTATTTAATCGAGTCACTGATATCTAATCGTTTACTTGAAGTCAATTTTGTTTTCGATCAAAACAATCCTGTCAATCCTGAGACCACCAGTTCGCAATACATGATTTTGTGCTTTAATTTCTCCGATCCTAATGACGTAAGGACGAGTCTAGAATATAGCAAACGTAAAGTCCTTTGCTCGCGACGTGCCACGTAAACGAGTACCCATCCAAATTCTTCGATCTTGCGTCATAAATTCAGTTCAATAGTTTTACATGACTTTACCGGGCTTTACGGAGCCAGGAATAGGATTCGAAAAGTAAAGAATGGATCGTTGGCAAACCTGTGGCGGAGGATTCCATTATTCACTGAATTTCTTTAACTTAGAGAGTGTACACGGCCGTCGAGGTTGTGCAGAGCGGCCGTTAAATAGGCCGTGACCATTCGGACGACTTTCTCCTGCAACCGCAATGAGCGAAGACATCGGGGAAAAATTGCTCGTATTTGGAACAGCTTTGGCCTAGGTGTACGGGCTTACACGTATCGCTGTGATATCGTTGTAATGTCACCACGATCGCGGTATCTTATCCTGAAAACACCGTGGTCCCGAGACAGAACGTTTCGGTCACTCTCAAAATAGACTGGAGAAGCCGGTCGTGTATCTGCTCCTGTTTTCTTCCGGATTTGTGCTACTTAACCCTTTCAATAGCAATCTTGAATTCTTCTCGGGAGGTATACATCCGAGTGGTTTTCAAAGGATTAGTTTATTGGGAATAAGTTTATTCGTAAATTCGTTAGTGATAGCTTTCACGAGCTTCTTGTAAACTAGCGCCATGAACTTGAGCAAATTTGCAAAAACTGCACTGGTTTAATATTACGCTCAATTGCACAATGTTGATTTACGGGAAGCTGAAAAGTATGGTAGTTTACCGGTACGCTTAATTACGCAATGCTTGACTGGTTTACAACAAGCTAGCGAATATTGGTAACGTGGCAATCAACTATGTTGGTACACTGATCCAGCTTACTGGTTACTTCGACTATCTCGCTGTAGATGTTAAAATAGTATAGTAAACTAGAAAATTCTTCTGGTTTAGATGTTCTCGGTACGGTGAACAATATTTCGCTAGATCTACTTAATACGGCGTCTTTATTTTTTATCGTGTAGAGCAATTTGTCGTGAAAGTAAGTCTTCAGATTGCTACTAATTAGATTGTTTCTAGAGGAAGACCCGCTTTCTCGTGAATCGTATCAACAACTTTATCCCATTGTAATGGCACTCGCGAAAGAGTAAAATACGACACCACGCGCCGGAATTAACAAACTAAACCGGGGAGAGCGCGAAAATTGAACGATCCGTCGAGTTACATTTCTACTATTACGTAATTGGATTGGACTGCAAATCGATAGGCTTCCGAAACGTTTTCTCGAAGCCAGGCACGACGAAATCACTTCGTCTCGCTGAAACGAAATGCAAGGGAACGCTTTAATTGTACCGCCGACGTCTAGCTCGCGTTAACGCGACTATGTCGGAATATGTAGATTCTTGCGAAAATTTATTTCGACGCAAAACAAGAATTGCGAAATTCGTTTAAGGAAAACAATCTGACGTGCGCGAAACTAAAAGGTTAAGGAACGAGAGAATGTAGGAAATCGTGCGATTACGGGCTATTATATGTATATGACGGCAGCGCACGGTATACATGGTGTTGCATTTGTGACGCATTGTCAGTAATCATTAAAGATTAAAATTTGTCAGAGAAGCGAAGAGTAGATTTAAATATCACAAATATTGTTTGTTGGACATCAACGGAAACGTATTCTACATGGTCGTTGGGAGATCGCGTATTAAATGGAACTGCCTATTTTGTTATAGCAGAAAGTACCTCGAAGAAATTCTACGAAATGCATTCAAAACATTTTCAGAACGTTTTCTTTTCTTTCTTTCCTCCCTATTTTCTATGAGAATGTATATTTGCATAAAATCCGCGGTGATAAAATGATTTTAAAATCGATTTTCTCAAAAGCTACTTTCAGGGACTTATAAATTTTAAACACGAGTAGCTTCGTCAGTTTTGAGGATTTAGGGAGAAGCTTCGCGTCAGTCAATTTCGTGCGAATGTTTTTCTAAAGATATCTTTAAAACGGACATTTTGAAAAATGTCACATTAAAATTCTTCATTACGCGTTACACAGTGTACTTCAACGTCAAAACTATCTGTACTGTTCTCAATTAACGTTTTTTTTCGTACCGTCGAATGCAAGACAGATATTTTTAAAGTTCTAGCTAAATAGAATACTCTGCACAGCAACTGTGACTCTTGCATAAAGTGAAATTGACCAGCTGACGCATTTGCCAACTTTATAGGCTGTACACACTGATTAAATGTCCTTGCTTTTTTTTTCTACTACTTTTCGCTGCTCACCGTACGCAGGTCGAATTATAGAACTTAATGAGCGAAAATGATTAAGTGTTGAATATTTATTATGTAGATAAAAAGTTCGCTTGCTTCGAAGTCATGTCTCAGACCTAATGTTCTAAACGTTGAGTGAGGAATTATTACTCGTTTATTTAGTTGATGAACTTGTTAAAAAAAACATTAGGGTGGACTACCATCGTTTCTGAAGCAAGTAAACATGTACGCGAAACAATGCGGCACTCGTTCAAGTAAAATCGCATTGGGGTTAAAGAAAACCTCTTTCAGCCGGTTTTACGCGCGAACAAAAGAAAATAACATGCTTACGCGATATGCATAATTTGTTCGTTCTGCACCTGCATTTGTGTATTCTGACCAGGGGTTGAATTTCACCATTAAATTTTTTATCTTTTTGAATTTACCTTTAACAGCCTTTTTTTAAACAGACCAACAAAAATTTCGACGGAACTTATACCTCCCGACGTTTATTTTAATGTAAACTCCAAAAGTAGTTAGAACTGGTAGTTCTTTTTTAAGTCACCCTATTATGTAAGTAATTAAAAGCAGAATAGGGAATAACAAGTTCCACCTTTTCAAAACAACAGTGTCTATCTAACCGGAAATTTGTTACAATTTCCGAAAGACTAGGAATTGCTCATTTATTGCAAAAAATATCAAATTAATCTCTTCAAGTATGTTTATCGAAGCTCCGTTATTCCGTTGATAAATTGTTCTTTAATAGGCCCTTGATTACAAATATCGAACTCCCGGTTAAAACTCTTCTCACTAATGTCACGGATTGAAAACCCACCACGAATTATACAGTTCACTCAAACCTTATTTTTAATCAAAGCATCTGGTCATTACGGGAGGGAACGTATATCATTTTTAAAGAAATCACTATTATTCCACAGTCAGTTCAAAATACTGACAATATCTTCCGAGCCTTGATACTAAAAAGCGTTTCAACTTGCACTCCCATCGACGGATAAAAAAAGCAGCGCGTATGGCGCAACAGGTTGAAAAACTATTGGTTAAAAATTCGATAAAAGTTCAGAAAACTTTCTACGCGGATTAGATCTTGCGATCTCGAAAACGGTTCGGCAACACCGAAGTGAGGAACTTGTGAAAGGAACGTCGCGCCTCACTTTCTCCGAATCACTCATTTCACGCGACGCACACATACACGCCAAACTCGCGCAGTAGCAACGTTAACCGAACAAATCGAGTTTCGTACAATCGGCAATAACCATCCCATCCCCCCGGTCTTCTAATATTCGGCTGCGTTGCGCGCAAATACCGCGGTTTCCTCTGACATGCCGAAAGGGACAATACAGTCCCTCCCGAGTAGCATCCGGAATCTATTTCCCGATCGATGAGATGAAAACTCGTCGTACACCGGCAGGCGTACAGTGTGTCAAAAAAGTCTGCGCGCAGTCTATTCAATCTAGTTTATCATAACGGATGTTTATGCAAAGTGGACATTTTTTTTGTACTAATTTTCAGCATGGTGTAACGAGTACGTTAAGTATACACTTGATTGACACTCAAGTGAAACGCGTAATATGTAAGCGTAATGTGAAAAAAAACAGTTTTAGAATTTTCTCATAACGAAAGAATTTTCTATCCCGGTTTTATTTCATTACATCAATTTGAATTTGCATAAACACTCACATACCAACTACAATTTATCCATTTATTGTGGTACACATGTATACGTGTACATTTTATTTTATCTTTGTTGTGGATTAAGGAAAAATTACAGTGAGTAAAAGAAATGTGTGTGCACACCGCGTGTTTCCGAAATATAAGTTAGTACAAAATAGAAGTTTCCGCCTTTTGTTTAAAATATTAAAATTGCGATTTAAAATTGTTTGACTTTCAACATTCGACTGATACGATGGAATCAAACTTAACCACGAGTCGTTTAATTAATTTGTAAAACGATAAATGTCGCGGCGGGCGATATCGCTTATCAGCGAATACTCTTGTATTATCATTGCCCGACGGTTTGATAGAAATATTAGTATTTTCCTAGAACAGGTATGATGAAAACTATCTTTCGAAGAAAATTGATAAGAGTAATTTGTAACTTCAGGAAGCTTACTGCATTTTCGAATATGTTGCTGAAAATTGATTCCGCAGTAAGGTCGTTTGCTGTCATTAAATAATCGACACCAAAAATTGTAATAATGTAGACTTTAGTGGGTTAAGTAGATCGCATAATAAGTTTCACGTTTAGCAGAAAAGTGGGATGACGACACGAATCGCGTAGGCGCGGCTAGAAAAGGCCAACTGAAGTTGAGCGAAATTCACTTGAACGAATCACGTAACATTTTTTTGGACGCCGTATGTACGTACCTGCTAGTATACACGGTGACTAGGAAATCAAACTACGTAAACGAGTACGATACAGATTCGGTGCGCGTGTGTTAATTAACTTTTGAAAATTTTCAAATTGCTCAGCAGTTTTTCTATTAGCGCCGGTGTTACATAATTTTCGGTAGTTAATCCTCGAGGTGCTATTTTTGTAACGACGGGTTTGCAAAAACTATTACGTAATCCGCCCAAGTGAATTACGGCAACGTCTCACTCGCATACACGCGATGTCGCATAGTAATCCATGCTCTGAATGCAATTCATCGTTTAGGGTCAATTTCGGCTATAATTACCCCCAGGGCAACATAATTTCTGTCGCACAAATAATGTCGCGCCACCAATGTCGGGAATTCCACCGACGGGGGTCTTATTTTACCAACATACAAATTCGTTAATTGAGAAATTGAAATATCCAGCGTTATAGTATGTAGATAAATTCAGCTTGGTAGAAACGTTAAGAGGAATTGCTCTTTAAACGTGACATAATCGACCAAAATACAAATTCGCCGATACTTAACGATTTGTTACATAAGTAAGACTAATAATTATTGACAAATAAGCCAGCCAAGAAATATTAATGTACTACTGTTACAAGGATAGTTTTCATAACGGAATTAAGAACAATCTCCGTTGCGAAATAGAGCGTTGGTAAAATAGACCTCCGAACGAATTGCTGCAAAAATTAGCGTACCGTAGTTCCGCTCATGAACGACGTTTATTACAATAATTCCACGAATTCAATTACTTTTCCATTTCCTTTGTCGTATCCTATCAAGTATTCGTAAATTGACGCATACCAGATTCCACAGTTTTGCCGTCGGAATTTGTAACTAGATGGGCAGTCGTATAAATTAAGAAATCTCAATTGCAAAATTGGGAGTTAAGAGAAATTTACGATAGACTGGTTTATCGGTAACTGGTAAGCTAGTTTCCAATCGCGGTATAATTGTTCGCCTTGCCGACTCGTACGCTAACATTGTGTAACTGAGAGTACTCGCAAACCAGTACCTATATGTTTTATCAGCTAACTAGCGTGCCAGTGAATATCATTTTTCTCAACTTCGCTATCACTAGTAAAATACCATACTTTTTCACGGGCCAGCGGCAAGTGTACTAGTTAAGTATCATTTTTCCAACTCTCCTACCACACTAGTTGACCAGTAAAGCAGTATGTTAGCTCACCAATACATTCAATTGCACAGTGCTAATTTACAAGCAGCTAGTAAACAATGACATAATAACTATAAACAATAACGCACTTGCTAGCTAGTTGCTAGCAAAGCATTCCCGTAGAAATTACCCTTTAGTAAAAAAACAATTTCCCCATCCCAGGATCTAATAGTACGATCTGCTGTACAGAATTCTCCGTTTCAGTATATAATAGTAGGTACTACTGTAACGGTATCTCGTATTCCATTATCGAACAGTAGATAATATTCTAACAGTATTCCCTATTCCCCTATCATACCTTAAACACGTCAATACAGTTAACAGTCCACTCCTAAAACCTTTCATCTATCATAACTGCCTTCAATTAACTTCGCCGTCATATTCATGAGTTCTTTCGCCGTCGCGACTGAAAAAAAAACCGTCCAGCGTTATATCTCCGCGCGATATAATCCCAGGGCCGGCGATCTTTAACCCAACTCCAGCGCGCAAACCCGACGCGGTCTCGGCATTTCTTGTCTATTCAGTCCTACCCTCCCCAATCCCCTTTCTCTCTCTCTCTCTCTCTCTTTCTCTCTTGTACCGTAACTTTCCGAACCTCGCCTGGAACGCGGCAAGCACGCCCCGGAGTCCTACGCAACGCAATATTCCGCCGGCCTCGAATTTCGCGCAGGGAACCATTAACGATCATAGGCTTACTTTGTTGCCCGCAGCTCGCCGCGCGCCATAAAGCCACATCAATACACGGCAATCACGCTAAGAGCAGATGTTATCCCCACCAGGAGGCGCCTACGTCCCCCTCCCTCGCCCCGCCCCTACTCCGTCGCACTCGACACCGGAGATCGGTGAATCGGAGGGTCGAGGGGTGGGGGCTGCTGGCGGATGGGAAAGCGGTGGGGATGAATCGGCTCGTGTCGCCGATACTCGGAGCTTTCCCCTCTACGGGGCCACCGTGTGTATCTACTACGTATCAGGGTCGTGCCGCGAATGCGTTTTCTTCTTACGCTTCTCCTCCCCCTCCCTCTCGCCCCTCTACCGTTGTTCTTCTTCCTCCTCCCTTTCTTCCTCGCTCTTTGGCCTACCTCGATGTTTGTTTTATGTTCCTTTATCGATGCGATCGACGTTATCGTGGGTATTCATCGATGACCGTGACAGGGAACTGAAAGACGTGGCGCGCGCTTACGTTCCGCGATAAACGTATAATCGTTCCAGGGCTGAATTACGAAGATTGAGCGTGCGCGTTCGTGCGGTGACGTTGATTTAATGCGGCGTAATTTTGGAGACGGTAGAGGAATTTGATCTAGCTGGAAACTTGTTTCAGGTTTTCGCTCTCTTGGCGCGGAATTGTTTGTCGAAGAAATTGTTTATCTTTGTTGATAGTGGCGTGGTAGAAATGACTTCAAGTACGAAGATTCTAATTAGGATTCCGAAAACGAAGCACACGCAGAATCTATGCGATTAGGTTCGTAATTAGAATTGTCGTACTCCGAATGATTCCTTTTAAAGTTAGTTTAAGCCAAGAGTGAATGAAGATATGAAAGTTCATATTTTAACTATGAGAACGAAGCAAATTTTGCAATTCATTTATGATCACAAACTTATATTATTAGACTGTGAATTTCAATGTGTTTAACACTAGAACTACCAAACCAACAAAAATTGTTTAAACAAATAAAGGTGTATTCTCCTTGCGTAACGATAATTTTATAAATAACCAATCATTTGCCCGGTCTGACAAAAATAGGTATACATCAATGGTCGGTAGTTCTAGTGTTAATTCCCAAAACGATCGCAAATGGGATCTCCGTACTTGGAGCAATCCCTTCCAAATCGTTCCGAGTAAAGCTGAACAAAAGTGCAGTCTCCTCTCTTACCTAATCGGACAATAACAAACACCGCTTCCCACCCAGCGGCAAGTTTCTCTTTTTCCCTCGGGATACCCCCGCAAAATCTACGGCCCTGCCACGTGTCTCGTGCCACGAACGTCAGTGCGCGCGTACTCCCGGAGTAATAGTGCGCTGTGTGAGTGCTCGAGCGCTCGAGCGCCTCGACGCGGGGGGAAACACAATGTAGTGGTGGTGGTGGTGGTGGTGGTGGTGGGGGGGGGGGGGGCGAGCTATAGTATATCGATAGAGGGTGAGGCGAGTCGTGGCGTCGGTGTAGGTAGACGCGTGACGTCACGCGTTCCACCAGCTGGTCGGGAGACGCGCCACTCTCCTTGTTGCCATGCCCGTGTTTTCTGCCGCGACAACAAGGCGGGGTGGGGGGACCGCCGTGCACTTTGCGGGGCCCCATGAGTTTTTTTCGTGAAGGTGGGGAGGGGGCCGTCGATACGGTTCAAAGGTGCAAGTGCACTGGGCGCGTTAACCCTTGGCGGCGTCCCTTCTTGTTTCGCTTTGGACGCCCGGTAGGAGGATATTGGAAAGTTGGACGCGTTGATTGGAATTGAGAAAGACTCGTTATCCGGATGATTTTGTCTTAAACGTGGTTTTGTTAGATTTTCGATCAATTGCAAAAGTCACTTACAGATGAAATACTGATGGATAAATTTGCCACGAATGGTTCATTGGCAGGAAAATTGATTGACGGCTCAAGCTCACTGACCGATCGACTCACCGGGAAGAAATTCGTTCAGAATTTAAATACACTGACAAATAATACACTCGCGGGAAAATGTTGTGACATTTCGAATTTACTTAACAAGAAAATTCGTCGCAGTTAAAATTCTGAGACTTTCGCGGAAAAGAAAATTCGCTCGCGCTTCAAATCGTTTCGTGGATAATTCACCGACAAGGAAACTTACTCGGGGAAACCTCACGAACTATGATTCACCGACAAGAAAACTCAAAACCCAGACCTTGATGAATTTCCAGGGCATCATTCGAGTACAAGGTAACCGCGTCCAACGGTGAACTCTGACGGAATAAAATCTTGGAACGAGTCACCCGTGGGTTTGACACATTTTCACTATTGTCTCGAATAACCTGCGCGAACTATATCCGGATTGTAATAGCGTATCGATATCCGTGGCGTGCACCGAGCGACGCGACACGACTACTCGGGAGGGAAAGTTTCAACGACTTTGTCGACTAGCACGAAATACCTATCCGTCGATGGACAGAGAAAATCTTTGTCACTATCGCGATTACTCTCGCAGCACGGTCACTCTCTATTTCTAGCTAAAGCGTCCACGCGGATGCGTCAGAGATGCCCATCTGGTTCGTTTCTTCCCGATCACGATTATTCTAATTTCGAGTCGCGTCTTTTCGTCTATCTGATTCGATCGACTCTCCGACGTCGTTCCACTATCCTTGAAAGTTTCTAACGCGCCACGGCCTTCGGTAGTTTTCAGAAATTCCTACGATAATTACATTTTATTTATGTCAATCAATACCAGAGACACGACGCATAATTACGTTGCGAGTATAGAAATGTGTGACTGAGGAAATAGGTTATGTCCACTTTCACTTGTTTTTTAAAAATATTTTCTTCGAGCCAGATAATAGAGGAAATTTGTTTTTCATTTCTGTGGTATGGATAGAGTTGTTTAATTGATCGTGTGCTCTAAATCGGTGGCCCTCAACTGCCGGTTCTCAAAAAGTTACAAGACTTGTAAACTCGACTAATTATACTATTTTCATTTTATAATATAAGTAAATAGTTTTTATTTCTGCCTCAATGATCTGAGAAAAATTTATTCGTAGGTATTACGTTATGTTAAGGTTGAGGACCACTGCTCTAAATCATCGTCGACTAATAATCCTAAACTTCTAAATATATAGTTCGAATAAAATTGTTATGCGTATAAAATCAATTTTATAATATACCCCCAAAGCTCTTTTCGCTAAGAATAATTATGTTAAATCGTGCGGAATTAAATTCGCGGTTTAGAAATTCACAACGACGCGGTTCTCTCAGATCTAACGAAATTCCAGAGTTAATAGGCGAGTTATTTTAAAATGCATACATCAATTCGTCGGGGAGTAGCGTTATTTCCAGATAATTAAATGAAACGTCATGGACCTCTTCGCAATTTTCCTCGGAAATAACGATACTAAATCATACGCGCCACGAGAAATAAATTCGCGACTTAAATCTAGATGCAACCGTGCCAGACCTTTACGCGTACAAGTTGCAACCGGTAACCCGAGGAAAGAGAAAACACCTGGCAGATATCCGATCCCGTAGCTCTTCGACGAAGAGAACCGATGACTTTCGATCGGCGTAAATCGATCAACGCATTCTACTTCTCCTCTACTCCGCTGCTTTGTCTCGAGACGGAAATTCATTCTCCGAGCTTGAAATCTTTGCGAAGTAGAACTCGGCTTCCACTCCACCTACATTCGTTTAAAGCTCTAACAACGAAATATTGATATTAAGACACCAACGTGGTTGCGATCGGCAACCAACCGTCGATTCGCTCACGACGCCATCGCGATTCCATGGCGATCGAGCATCGATTTGACGATGACATAGCGTTGCCGTCATCGAACGGCAAAGCGTTAAAAGCATAAAGAGAATAGGGTGAAGCTCGTCAACGCTCCGTCGGTGGCGTCAAACGCTTCGAGGGCGCGCCGTTAATGACGTTAACGTACGCAGGATTTCCCTGAAGGCGCGCGTTGTCGCGCGTATAAGCGTGACGTAACACGGACATTAGTAATTATTGTGGCATAATGCCTCCGACTCCGACGCACGGCCGACGAGCATTTACGTTCATGGCGACGGAAGCAAGACGCGCTACGAAAGGAATTCATAAAAGTGAGCACAGGGGCCGCTGTGATGAATACACTTCGAAGCTCCTTTGGATCTCCGCCATTGTAGGGCCATGCTTTGCAATCTAAGGACTTCACACGGTTCGGTGATCCCCGACTGGGATTGTCAATAGCTTTCAGGCATTACTTGTTTCGCGTCTAGCGCACGCGGATTCCATAGTCGCGTGCATTACTGGTTAGCGAGAGAGAGAGAGAGAAAGAGGGGGGGGGGGTGAGGGGGGGGGGGGGTTGCGTGAAGGTGGGGGTTGGATTCCATGATAGAGAACACCGCGAAAGCAACGATGTTTATAGCGTAATGTGCTCGCGATACGAGAGTAAATATTTGCCGGGATAAATTCGGTGGCGCGGGTACGAGAGAGGGGGGATACCGATAAACGTAAATCGGAACGCGTCTCGCAGTTTATCGACGAAATTTATTGATCAAAGTAGCTACAGATTAGCGGGTATCATTTTTTTTTACCGCCCAGACTGTGTGAAGAATATCTTTCGATTTAAAATTACGGACGCTGTATCGTCGTTCGAATTACGGTTACGTTGGGATTGTTTATTAGAAACATTGTCATCCGCTCGACGGGAATTACGCCTTGCGATTCTTGTAATCGACGGGAGTTATTAATTGGCATTGGTATGAATTAATATCGCCTTTATGGCTGGTATTCCATGAAAAAAATATTTCAAATTTAAATCACGGGTGTTATTTCAATTTGAATAAAAATCGTTATAGTTTGACGACTGTCACTCATACCGTGAAAAATATATTTCGATATTAAATTGTAGGTATAATCTAATCATCCGGAGTCAGGTTCCGCTACGCTCGTTTATTATAAAAATTATATCGCCCTCCCCAGAACGAATTTCCCCCTATTATGCTCCGGTAATCCAGGGTTTACACGCCAACGTACGTGTTATCGCGTGTCACGAGACGCGTTCTCACGGCAGGTCAGTGACGGGGAAACGAAATCGCTTCTCGAAGAGGGAAGCCGCAGTCATCGTCCTCCCCAAAATTTCTAGCCGCGTCGTCGCAGTTCCACCGCGCTCAACGAACCTCGACACTGCCCCCGTCCCGAAACGCATTCCAGGAACGAACCAACGGACGCGCGTACGCACGCTGCCTCTGTTACCCGTTTCCATTATAAAGGCGCGTTTACACGCCGGCTCGCCGGCTGTTAACCCTTTGCGAGGGAGCGGAGAACGGGAAGAAGGAGAGCGCCTGGTACCTTCCGCGTTTCGTTTGTAAAATTATCGGGGACGCGGCCGACGACCAGTTCGTGTCTCCGTTCGTTTGTTTGTCTGATTAAAATCTTGCAAATAATTTTTCATCCGCTTCTACCGAACATATGTTATAACGATGCAATGTTTGTAATAATAATTATAATGGGATAATGCAATATTTCATGGAATTTCAGTTGATTTACATTTTATTAATTATTTTTGCATTTACTAAAACCATGTTTTATAATGTAATGCTGGAATGTTTTTAATAATAATGATGAGATAATGAAACATTTCATGAAATTCGAGGTAATTCTCATTTTATTAATTATTTTTTGCGTTACTAAAAACGTGTCAGTTAGAACATTTTTTTTCGTATGTATTTCATTATTTTATTTTACTGACTCACGAATGACCTTTTCTGTACACTCACGAAGTCGTAAATCTTTTTTTCCACGATTCACGCTATTCGAGGTGTCTTTTAAATGCTGGTAGTCCATTCACGGTGCGTTACTTGAGATAATTCCATCAGATTTTTCCTTATCGAAAATGTGGGCTGCGCTTTAGTTAACGAGATATTAATAAAAATCGGGGGCCAATCAGAGCGGGACGCGGTATTTGGCAGCGTTAGCTAATGGCACGCGCTTGGACTCGTCTACCCGATAACCAATCACCGTCGCTCCGGATCCCGTGTTCTTCTCCGATTGGCTATCGTTTTCGGCCAATATATCGTTAAGTAAAGCATATCCAATATTTTCGTTAAAGAAAATCCTACTCGGAATAATCTCAGGTATCATGCCTACAACGGATTGCCAGCATTTTTTGGACACTTTATATACACAGTGTAAAAAAAAGAAAGTATTAGTGCGTCCCATTTTTCTGGAACGACTGTCCGCAAAATAGAAATCTTTTTATTTCACAAAAACGCGATGCAGAAATACAGTTTTTAAGCACTATCTTTTTATATGTATATCGTTGGTACTGATTTATGGAAAGTTCCGATGGATTCGGAGTGCTTGTATCGTAAAATAAAAAAATCGTTCCGCGGGATTCTTTTTCTCATGATTGCAGTGATATATAGTTTTATACATTGCAGCCATTGATTTATGGAAAGTTTCGATGCATTCGGCGCGCCTGCATTGTAAAATAAACAAATCGTGGAGGATTCTTCTTCTCCCGATTGGAGCGATATATAATTTGATGTATCACCGCTACTGATCTCTCAACAGTTTCGACGAACAATAAAATATAAAACCGAAGCGAGGAACTCTTGAGGCATAAACTCGCTCAACGAGTAGAACGAAATCGAGAAGCACGCTCAAACGGTGGTTACAAGTTCTTCGTGCACGCGATATAATTCTTTAACCTTTCTCCGCGATATAAAATCTTTTCTCATAATATCAAACTTATTTACTTTCGTGTACAATACTGCACGTTCGAAAATAGTATACAGCAGAAAAGCTGCTACAGATTTAGTGCTATTTATGTTTTAATGACAATTTCCTTACAACAATTCAGTTCCCTTGCAATGTTTCGAAGGATTAAACGTATTCTTCTTTTTTTCCCCCGAAGAGCATTTATGTGGCGACGGGTTAACAAGTCATACGTGGTTAAGGGGGTTAATTTTAACAACACGAGACGCGACATTATCCAAGCCGAACATCTCGTCCGACACGATTTGAGCTTGTGGCATGCGCCTCTAGTTAGCGCTGCGATTACGCGTTACTTGTCGAATGCAGTTGAACCGGTCTAAACGCACCTTAATAACACATCCGAGCCACGGGCTCGCTATTTCGGTACGTGGATTCACTATAGAATGAGATCAGTCCGCTAAATTTACGATCGGGCCTTCTCCTCTCCTCACCTCTCTTTGCGCTGGAACGTTAGCTTTTACCAAAAGCTTTCCCGATCCTGCTCGTAACACTGGATATTATACGGGGTACTTCAAAACGATATCGACGAACTTCGGATGCCGAGGGTGATAATGCGCGGCGCTGCGTAATTGCCGAGACTTTTCAAACCACGACGAGGTATCTCGAAAATTTCAAGAATGAGGAAAAGCGTGATTGTTGCTCCATTATTAAAACACGCGGTGTAAGAAAAGTCGAAAAAACTAAAAGCGGGTCGCGTAATTTCACATAAATATGGAGACACTACGGAAATTATATAATAAAATATGAAATGCAAATATTTTGGTTATAAAAAGTATTATTAGATATTATGTCGTACGATTCAAAATTATGCAACAAATAAACACTACCAAATTGATTATCTGATATTTTTATATTTAAGTAAATGATGCTCTCCGCGACGTCCAATGCATTAATTGCCACGTCACCCACAGGTGGGTGACGCGGCGAGCAACGCGTTAACGGGATGTCACTTATACAGCGGACTTCGCGTGCATTTATAATGTCGATTAATTCGAACTACAGTATCGCGGTATTCGCCGTGGAGTATAAATTCTTTCGATTAATCTGTCGCTCCGAGCGTGCGAGGGAATTCTCGTTTGCCAATGTAACTTACGGGAGAAAAACAATATTGGTTAATGCGAAAATGAATTCGCGGGAAATAACGTTCGACGAAGAAACGCGTACGCGCGTAATACGCGTGTGTATACAAATATTCGCGGCGAGAATTTTGGGATGCGGCCGACAGATCGACCGAAATGGCTGTTTAAAATTGTCCGCTTGGTTCTGTTAAAAACAATTTTCCCGAAATATTATCCGAATCCCATGGCTGGTTTTTTATTACGCGATCCTCGCGATTCCACGATTCGTTGAATCCCGCTTCGATGGAATATTTTTTCAATTCATGGTACGCGAAAGTGGGCACGAAAATATCGTTGTCGGTTGCAAAATTTCACCACTTCGGCAATTAACGTTTGAAAACAGATGAAAAATGTACGACCGTTTTGGAAATTCCTCGGAGCGGGACCATACATTTTTTGCTAAAAAAAAAAAAGTAACGCGATTTTAGATTCCAGTCCTGATAATGGTTTAAAACGACATCCGACACTCTCCCAAAGGTCAAAAAGCATCTCAAAATTATAGGAATAAGTTCAATAGAGTTCAAATTACTATATTACATTGGTGGCGCTTTAGTTAACGAGGCATTAACCGTAAAATGAGGGCCAATGGGAGAAGAACTCGGTAGCTTGTAACGCCCCCAGCTAACCCGCATCCTTCTCCGATTGGCTCTTGATTTTCATTAATGTCTCGTTAACTGAAAAGCTTCGAATATTTTCGATATGGAAACACCTGCTTAGAATTCTCCCAAATATCCCAACTTCAAACGACTATCAGCATTCACGGAACACCCTGTATAACACGAGGTAAACACGTAAACAAACAAGCGCTTTGTTATCGTTAGCAGAAACCGCGTGTCGTCTGTAGGAAGTGTTTGATTCTCGAATGCTCTACAGTCAAGTAGTTAAACAAAACGTAACTTCTCGTTATTCCCGCGTTTCACCGCAAATTGCATTGCAATTTATAATAATCGCGGATCATAATTTTACATTAACTTTGATCGAACGCGAGCTTTAATAGGTTAACAAGAAAAAAGGGAACAGAGAAACGTTATTCGCATTCGCGTCGAAACATAATAATGTTCCAGTTTATTAATATCTCCCTCGGGGCGATGTAATATCGTGTTGGAAAGATTTTATTTCGCCTAGATACTCGCTGTAACGGCGCGTTGTGATATCATCCATACGATTGCCTCGAAACTTCTCCCTCGCGCGAACAATAAAGCGTCGCACGCGTGCGCGCGTGTGCGTCGACATAAAACTTACGTGCGCGGAAACGTACCGATATTAAGCTTTGTACTTTTGACGAGGGACAATGACGATTAGTCAAACCACGTTTCGTATTGCCGATGGGTGTTTTGGTACTTATTCATCGTTCTTAACCCTTTGACTAGAGCCCATACGAGAATATTAATCTGCGTTTCTAATAGTACTACATATTCATCCCTACTCAGGATTAATTTAACCATAAATCATGGAAGTACCATAAATGAATCGCGTCGTAAGACGTGGCGTGGGGACGCGCGTTACAAGCGTGTACATTGCGCGAAATATTGTTTATAGCTTTTTTGTCGCATAAGATGCAAATATGATTAAAATAAACGTGTCATAAATGATATAGCTAAATGAAAGCTGAATTTACGTTAAAAATACAAGCCTTTTTAGTCCGATATACATTTTAAATCATATACATGTGTAGACGACAGGCGATTCGTAGTAACTATGCACTTGTTCAATCATATTTGTCTTGCATTATGTTTGTTAATCTCGCATTATACTCTCTAACGTGAGATACACGTAGCGATGTAAGCATGCGCGTTCATCGGGAATACCCGTACTTTTTGCTTCTATCAGGAATACAAACTGAAGAAACTCGTCAAACGTACGTACGCGTTCATAGTCCACACTGATTACATTCGCTGGACCACAGCACTCAAATGATTAAAAGCTTCGATCGATGTTCCGTTTTTACCTTGAAGTTACGTTTTATGGCGTATTCAAAAAATGTTACACTTCATTGTAATATGAATATTTGTTTAAAATAATTGACACTGATGGTGCAGTATTTAATACATTTCTAATTACACGCAATAAATTAAATATGCACCAAATGTCGTAAAAAAATATATTATTTATTTAGCGTTGAACATTTAAAAAATGTTCGGTATAATTTTAATCTAAATATTTAGTTTAAATATTGACACAAAGTATGTATTTAGTAATTAATATTTCATTATTTGATACGTTTTTGATTACATTTAGTACATTTAATAAAGTTTACAACATAATTCTAATACAAACATTCATTTAACATATGTAATTTCTTTTTATAACACCGAGTAAGCGATTGATTTGAACAAAAAAAGGAAGCTGCACGCGAGAGTACGTTGATATTTCTTTTTTCAATGTCAATCAGAAACCCGATGACATTCCGGGAAGACAACAAAAATCCTATTGTTCCAATTGATCGCACCATCGTTCTGATAAAAGTGATTCGTACTCGAAAGTACAATAATTCAGGGTTTCCTATGGCCTCACACACGCTCCACTGCGGAGTATACGTTCAGTCGACACGTATACCGAATTCGTTAGGCTCGCACGTGCGTATATTTAACGCACGATAAACGGCCATCGTCTTTCGGAGGCGATTAGCGAGCACGCACGTACACGCATGCTTTCTTTACGATAGCGCGTTAGTCCGAATATTCAAATACCAGATAATTTGAATACAAGACCCATAAAAAGACTGTGAGGAACATTAAAAAAAAGCCGGAGTTGAAATTAGGGTCCCATAAAATATAGAGAAGATAAAAAAGTTAATCGGCTTAAATTAGTGGTACGCTGTGTGTTCGGGGTTGGTGTACCGATGCGAATTACGTAGACAGATATTATTGTTGGCTTAACTATATCGCGTGTTTATTATTATTTATTTTTAACATTGGTATGTAATATTGGATGGTATTTCTTTTAGGGCGTTGCGTATTAATAATTTGTTGATTCAATTGGACGGATGAAAATTCGATGGATTTGCTAGAAATCGAGTTTTTCAAATATTCCTGTTCCTGGATTCAATGATATTCTTCAAAAACATAAAACATTTAAATATTGTAAATATTAACTAGGAATTTGTGATGTGGAAACGTGAAACAATTCGATATTTACTACCGACTGCAATTCCAGATTTCTTTCTCGACAATCCACTGATTAGATACACTTCAAAATGTTGGAGAAAAATGATACGTCAACGTCGCGATTTCAAAGTGAAAGAAAGTGAACGGAATATAATGCGTGGTTTTGTTTCCACTTCTCAGATAGAAAGCCCACGCGCCTCTGCGTGGCATCAGATTCCACGGTTGCACCGCGTAATCGTACAACGGTATGTCCAACGCATCTCAGAATTTTAAATGAAAACGAAAAAATACTCCGTTTCGGTGGGAGAAGACCGGCGCAGGAAATATTTATTTAAATTTCGTTGAGCGAACGCACGAGGTCTTAAAACAAGAGTCGAAGCGTGAAATAATCAAATAAAGAGAATTTTGATATTAAACAAGATGAACATTTTCTTTAATGCCGGATTCTCTTTGCTAAAGTTTCGTTTGACTAATAAATGAATAAAAAACATTACTAATTACCATTGAGAGAGAGAGAGGGTCGAGGAATTAACTCCGACCTTCATCCATTAAATCAATTGTCATAATTGTATTGTACTGAGTTTCAAAAAAATTATGTGCTACATTGTTACGCGAATATGAGAAATGGTACATCGATTGAGTTAAGTTAGTTAATATTCAATTTTAATATTACTATTACTGACTCAAGATCGATATCGACTATGTAGGTTGGGTTTTTACTGACCCAACTCGATATGTATTATCTACATTAAAGTTCAATGATTAATAACAATTTCAAATAATTATTATTAATATTTTATTGTTCGTACTTTAATTGCATCATTCTTCTTGAATGTTTATGAGAAAAAGGGTAAGTAATATTACAAATAAAAAGGAGAATCCTCTTATTTCGAATTCGGGTCTGAATGTCAATGTTTGTATGCTTGGAAATTTTTGACTTTCATATCAGAAATTGGTTGCAAACAATGCGACACTTGGAGAAACATGTTACTTGTTGTTGTAACGTTTTATTATTTTATTTTTATAGCGAGATCGGAAGTAATTTCGATAACGTAAACGAGGAACCATACAATCAATATTTACTCGATCTATCTGACATTTCGCAACCTTTGTTTGTCGCGGGGCGGAATCTTCGGAAACAACTTTACTTTATTCCAGCAATCGTGCGATTGCACATTTCAAAGTTCAACTTTAACCCGTCCCTCTGCAATTCTGAGATCTCTCGTTGTCGCGTGAATAATTTTAAACTTACGAACACATATGCAACGCGTTAACGCGCGCCTTTAGTTTTAGACGCTTTATATTCGCATTACAAGCGTTACAGATGTGTTCGCTCATGCGTGTTATGCGTAAGAAAACATACACTCGTTTATTAATATTCTATCGTAATTGTTTCTTATTGATATTTCGAAAAGAAACTATTCAATGGACTGACGTGAATATTTTTTAGATTTGCAGTTGAACACAAAAAATAATACATGAAAATTTGTTGAAACATTTGAGAAGTTTTATCAAGATTTAATTATTTAATCATTCCCGTTCAATATTTTTTAGTGAATCTAATCAACGAATCATCATGGAAAAAATCTAGAATTGTAGTTAGAAGCGTAAGGCTTTAGATAAATGTTTATTTAAATATTTGAGAAATATTATCCATGTTGAATCACTTAATCGGATTTCTTTTCTGGTATAAGTTTTTTCTTTTTTCCCGTAAAATAAGAATCTGCGAAGAAAAATATAGGTTTCCACTTAAAAAAATGGAAATTGACCTTCGAGTAACTTTAAAAACACTCAACGAATAAAAAACAAATAGGACAGTTTTATTTCCCGCTTGAAACTTTTGTACTCGACATTCCTCTCGAAAATGCGTTCCTTTCGAGATATTTAGATCTGAAATTTTTAGATGAGCACACGCTATACAAAATGTATTAATTTTCATAATTAAGCACCCGTCGTTCGTGTGTTTCAAATTCTTACCCGAAGGCAACGCGACAGAATAGCAGGTTAATACCTTCCCTTGTGGCTCTAAAATAAAATCTTTCTAAAGCCGAAGCGAGTTGAGTGTCTCGAGAAGCCATCCGATGGAACGATGCCAGCTAATCCATTCCTTGACGATTTTATTCAGAGGTCAAAAACAATGACTGCAATAAGTTTCGCGATCGCGATACAATTTCCGCCGAGTTGTTCGTGCTCGTTGCTGCGTTTTCGCAATCGTCATTTACGCCGTTAGCGGGAATGCGCGAAAATATTAATATAATTCTTTTATTGATTTAATAAAAATAATCATTTATAATGTAAATTATTTTGCATCTGATCGATCACCATTTTCCAACTTTCTTTCTGTTTTACAAACACTCAAACAACCAATTCCGCCTATACGACGGATTTCAGATTCTTTTATCTTAAATCCCGAAAATTATAAAGGTGGCTTCTATATAACTCTAATACAACAAATATCTGAGTCATATTTGGAGTCACTACGATAATATAATAATTAATAATATCCCAAAGCTATCAGATCGTAATGAATTTGATAAAATGCTAACAATACTTATAATAAAAAAGAAGACCTTCCTGAATAAAAAGAAACTGTTTTCATCCACTGCTAAGAAACAACCAGTCGAATTTGTATTTCGGAGTCGTTATCCGCCGCGACTCACGGAAGCGTACGTTTCTGTTCGCGTTACGGCAATTGCAGCTAATTGGTTTATTTTTCGCGCGAACCTGGGAAAGGTTTGCTCGAGGCTCGTCAGCGGAGGGGAAAAGGTAGAGGGGGGGTTGGGAAGGGTGGAGAAACGACCTTTCAATTTCAGACGACGACCCCGAGGGGTGCGTGGATTTTTGTCACCACCTCTCGCGTACACGCCGATCACAGACTCGCGCCAAATTCTTTGCTCCTCGTCTTTGTTCTTTCTTTTCATTCATCGCGTGCTCACGCATTATTCCGAGCTACCTCCAATGAATTCGATAACCTCTCATCGCGGCTGCTCCACGAATAAAAGTTAACTCTCCATGATTAAATTATAAATTGATTGTTAATTCGAATTTGGTGATTAATATTAGTAGCTAGTTCAATACTGGGACACCCAGTGTATAACGCCATACGCAGATATTTTACCCCACTGGAGCTCCAAAATTACGAATCATCATTTTTTGGAATAAAATGTTTAAAAGTTGTAAATTATTTTTTAATTCGCATCTAGAGGTTAACGTTTTTTTTGTTTTAGGTAACACAACTTTTTTATTTACGAAAAAAAAGATGTAGAGTGTTATACAGGATTTTTTGTATTGATATGGTTTTTTTTATAATGTCGTTACATGGATATTTCCATTGATACCTTTTGCCCTTTTCCGATCACCTTGTAAGCCGTTCATTTTCCCGTTGAAACTTCAATAGAATTCATTAAAAAAATAGAATTCTATTGTTTCTGTATATTTGCGTTAACTCTACCTGTACATATGTTTTTTTTGCTCCAAGCGTCGGTGAGTGGTGGAAGCTTTGACCGTATTAACGTTGTATTTTTACAATTTTCAATGGGCGTACATACGTATAATAGACACGCTAAAAGATTTTCAGCACTTCGTTAATTTCAGAAGATATTATATTACAATAAGCAATTACCATCAGGAGAGAAATAAAACATTAGTGTTACGTTCACCCGTAGTAAAGATAATATTTGCATCATAATATAAAATTTTGTACAAATATATGATACTGAGATTTTTCGGGACGTGCCTAATATACACCAAAATATTAATATTTTTCATCGCCATTTTCGCGATTAAATCTGATTTCTTTGATTTTAAATACTCAAACATGATGGGACCCAAAATTTAGTTAATGAGAAGTACGATCGGTCTAAATAGGACACCGTTTTCTTTTTTAATGCGCATGTTATTTATTTTTCAACGTATTTTATACCGTAACACGACTTCATTTTTCGACCGCATATGGAAGTAAAAAAGTCAAGTTCTAGCAGAAATACCAATGCCAATACATAGAAATGCAAATCGACATTGACACGCGTCGCTCTTTTAATACTGCGCGGTTAACTCGCAGCAATCTTATTATTGCGATGAATCGATACACGTTAGTGCGCGATAATCTCGACTCCGCCGACGATTTTCAGCGCTGGCGTTTAGCGACGTTGATATTGGCCGCGCTCCAAACTCGTAACAATCACCTTGACGACAAGACTTTCTAGAACCTCTGACGGAATACGATTAATTTGCATTTCAGTGTTACGAATATCGTGTCTTGTCGGTAAAAGTAACGCGCGCGCGACCGAGTGAGCAGGGAGGGAGTGAGCGAGAGAGGGGGAGGGAGAGAGAGAGAGAGAGAGAGAGAGAGAGAGAGAGAGAGAGAGCAAGATGGAAGAAAAAAAATATAATCGAACCGCTCGGCCCTTTGTAAGCAACCCCCGCGCGATTGGTAATCGATAATCTCTCAAGAAATTAGCACGAATAAAATTTTCTCCGTACTCCGTAAACGCGGAGTGAATATAAAACGCTAGAATCGCTCAAAAGAATCTTTACCCCGTTGGCTATGCAATTTTATCTCGAAACAGGGTTAAAAATGTCTTTGTTCGAATAATTCCGAAAGAGTTTCAAAAGCGTGCCACACGCACGCGAAACGATAATTAATCCTTTCAGACCCAGGTATATTTCTCGTAATAAAACTAAGTTTCTTCTTTCCCACCCTTGTCCTTTAACTCTTTGAGCACCGAGAAGCGCGATCACGCAATATTAAATACCTTGAGTCCTTATGTGTAATTTCTTTTTTATAGGAAAGAAATATATTTTTTACAGAAAATGAATGCAAATGCGTCGTTCCACTTTGTTATACTAACGGGGGCGTAAACAAGTATCCAATGTTCATTGATGTTTTAAAACCGAATTGAATTATCATGAAATTCCAGGGTGCAGTCATTTTATTAGGAAACGCGTCGACGTTGAAACGGTTAAGAGGGAAGATATGCGATGGTAATGTGTATTGATAGTTAAAACGGTGCGCGGAAAAAAATATTGTGGTTACGCTTACCATGTCCGGATAGAAAGATTTCTCGCTATTTTTATCGTAACCGTAACCACGATTGGAACAAACATAGCTATCTTTTGGCGTGGGTTACAAATTACGAGTAATCGCAACGGTGTAGGTATTTTAATCAAAGGTACCGTAACAGTGACTATTTTTATTGATAAAATTAATAACAAAGAACAGTTATAGCAGTTTAATTTAAAATCGGGAATTCCGTTGCTATCGACTTTGTTACTTTTAACAAAGTTTTAAAAATTCATTCATTATTATGTGGTACTCGCTACAGCTAATTATTATCTTTTTTCCGTATTGTTACGGAACGTGATCAATTTTCTTAGAATGTCTGCAGTACGATAAGAATGTCGTGTGTCTCGCGCGTCAGGGTCACGCGAGCATCGAGCCAGCGGACGGTACGACGGACGGTCGCGACGTACGTTGTGTATTTTATTTTACTTTTTACATTTAATATTTTCGTACAATGCAGGATCTACAACCCTTCAAGTTTAAATAGAAACTTAAAAAAAATCCTATGTGATATTCACGTCATTAAATTTAAATTAATTATTATATTACGCTAAGTATTATTTTTCACTTACGCGTTAGCTGGTAACCCTCACAACTAACGCGCCCCTATGATTTCTTGACGATTTTCATTAACATCTCGTTAACTAAGAAGCTCAGGATATTTTCAATAAGGAAAACCCTGTTTAGAATTGCCCCAGGCATCGCGCGTTCGTCGGAATTCCATCATTTACAGGACACCCTGTATAATGCATGTTAAATACCAGCCTCAGACCCAACTTTCGTACAAAAACCAAACATCACGCGTTATTATAAATTATTCGATAAATTTCTACCGACATGAAAGATTCCCCGTTTATTGCCCGACACGTTCGACAAGGAACACAAACGTCCTCGATGTTCCCTGTCGCAGGGGGAAAAGAGATAAGCCCCTTTATCTCGAAGGTTAATTATCTCAAACGCGCAATCAATAACGTCATCATCGCAGAATAGTTAAACCTACCCCAAACCCATTGTGATAACCGACGAGCCCTGTGTACTCCCCCTCCCCCAAATCTATCGGCCACCCACGTGATACGGATACGAGCGAGAACAATATTCCAATGAGAAATATCGACACGGGAGAAATAATTACGCGGGTCACCGCGATGCCTCGAACGGAAGGAAGAATCCGCGATGGCGGTGAGGAAAGGTGGGTTCTAGGTTGAACGTTACTTCGAGCGGCCCACTTTCTTTACTTTCACGCCGCTGCCGTCGCGCCGTCGTGTTCTTCTTTCGACGCGCTCGCCGTTGCTCGGGCTTCGTAACGCTACGGGACAAACGAGAGGGGGCCTATGGCGGACGTGCATACTTCGCCCCTTCGTACGAATGCGCGTTCGTACACCGTTAAATCGCGCGCGCACGCTCAGCCGCCGGCGCGGCGCGGCGCGCGCGCTCCGGACATGCAAGAGTAGCATCGAACAATTTCTAACGGGTTTTTCGTTCCTTCGCCGTGACGCGAGGCGGAGAGGAGATAACCGCGAGCGCTGCTATTTCTTTCTCGGAATGAACGCGGTTTTTAGCGAATGCGAACTCTCTTCGGAATTCAACGTACGAATTTATTGATCGCGAGATGCACTCTCCGCCCGATCGTGGGGTTTGTTTGTTTTTCTTTTTTTTTTTTTTCATCGATCGTTCTCGTATCGTCCGCCTATCTCTTGCAAACGTATCCGTAGTCACTGTACGCAATTAAGCGAACGATGGATAAAAGAAGTGTTTTGTAGTTAAAATAAATTGTATCTCCGCACGAAGGTTTTGACGTAAAAGAGAAGTGGCGTTTGCCGGGTCGTAGAATGCCAAAGGAAAATTTGCACAGCTGTACAGCTGCGTAGTATCGTTCGCAGTATTATTGTCGATTTTGTTTCACGATCGGACGAATCTTCGGCTTTAATGGGACCGCGATTTGCTGGTTTCGAATAGATTACGAATCCCGGAGTGTAGGATCTTTTTGATGTAAAATGTGTTACGGTTGGGTGGAGGATGTTTTTTTGTGCGGATTGCACGGATCTTTAGCTTTGAAATGCGCTTCGTTGAATTAAAATGATCAACTAATTCCAAACGTTGCGGTTTCACGATAAATAGAATATTGAGTGGAACGTCGTGGTATTTTTTAAAGATTATTTAAATTTGCAACTTGAACATGCACTTTGTTTCATGTAGTTTAGTAATCCTGCAAATTGTTTTTACAGTTATTAGAACCTTCTTTTATACGTTTTTGGTACAACAACGATATTGCAATTAAACAATCGATATTTTCTTATGATTATCCAAACTATCAGCTATCCAAACTATCAGTTTATCCAAACTATCATACATCGCCACGTCATCCAAATTTGAGTGACACGCACGACACGCTAATAAGCTTGATTTGAATAAAACTGATTTTCCGTAATTATAATACGATAATCACGCGTCACCTAAATACTCAAATACGGACGACGCGTTAAAACGTAATTTACCGCGTCGAAGTAGCACCAAATTTTCCGAACTACGATTTCCTCGCTAAAGGAATTTCCACTGCACCCGAAGGGCAATCCTGTCCCGCTATCGAACGACGCGAACTTGGAAATTCTGTGTTTCGCTATTTTACCGTCGGTCGATCGATGGCGCGATATTTTATATTGTGTAACGCCGATGCTGTAACACGGTTACCGGGACGTTATTCGCAATGATATTCGAAATATTACCGTTACGTAACGATAAGTATCGTACGGTTTACTTGAGAGTCTTCGTAGCGTGGATAGTTGGTTTACTACGGAATAACCATGGAGAGCAGTGTTATAGATTCTACGTTCGGTACGCGCATAAGTTATGTCCTCGAATCGATAGCTATTTATCACGAGGAACATCGTCGAGCAAACAAAGAATTCTAGGAGAACGAATCACGATAGAAGCTAACGTTGCTCTAAAAAAACCGGGTGGCTTTTAACAGTCGAACTGTTTAATTATTTCGGAAGTTCGAATCGCTAGTTTGCCATATATTTACTAAAAAAAAATTATTAGTTTTGAATCGTGTCGGATATAGAAAGAAAAAATTTTGCATGCAATGAAACTGAATTAATGGTCGCGTAAAAATACCGAGTACGCTTTGAAATAAATGAATAACGAGTTCAGGTTGCAAACCTGTCAAATAAATTATAGTATTTCATAATTTGCTGAAGCGTTTGATTCTTTTACGCTACTATTAATTCGTCGGATGTTTTAAGTCTAGAATACTAATTCAATTAATAATCCGCATATTTTTTACTGTATACGATCAATTTATTTGCAAAGAAATTCATAATTATTCATCATCATTGATACAATGGTTCGCTAAAAAAACGTTAAAGCGTCGGTCTAACGATTCGATCGTTCGTCAATATTATTCTTTCCTTTCGCCTCGCTTTACATGAAGGGTGACTCGGTTTAAAAAAAAACCTCTCGGATAACACCCACATTCTCGGAAATAGAAGAAAATGTCCCGACACGACTGTGACACCTGGAAAATATCGGAGGGGAATCCGAATAATTCTTTCTCATCCCTGCTCGAAACATTTTCTCTCCATTTACAAGAATTCGAGAGCTATTCGGGTGGCCTACTTTAAGGGCCACACTCTGTATACATATTTCGTTTAACAGCTATCAGCAACGAACTGTCGGAGATATTAAAAAAATGCAACAGTCCCCCCACTCCCAAAAACCCACGACGACCTCCACGATTACAAAAAAATATTTTCTAAAAAGGTAACTATCAACACGTATTGCTTCTGGAAACCTCGATTCGCGTATTACTATAGCCACGACTTCCCGTCGAAACGGATTTTCGTTCCGTTAATTAGCAATCCTGCGTCTATTGTTCCCTCCCGCTTTTGCAAGTGCCTCGCAAGTCTCTCTCCCGCGATACCCAAGCGTGTATGCCCTTTCGCAAGTCACTTTGCAAATCAACGCAGATCTGGTATGCCCGATAATACCTTTGTTTAGAGTCTAGATCGTCGTCTCTAGGCGCGCGGAACGCCAGCTCGCGCACACGCGCGCACGCCAAGTCAAGAGAAACAAGCTTGCATATGTTCAGCGGTCAAACAGATGCGTCGCGTAGCCCTATGAAAGTGGCTGTACGCTCGAGCGGGACGTAAATAGTTACGAGGCTCTTGCCGTTGAATTTTAAAGCGAAGTTAACGTCTGTGCTCGACTCCGCGATACGTTTAAGGCGATATCTGACGCATATAAGAAGCTTCCGTGCAACTGAACGTTGCTTTCCGAGATGTATTCTTTGTCCGAGACTCGCGTCCCGCTGAGGAACTCGGTGAATAAAATAAATAAGGTGTAGAACGTTGATCGACGTATTGTAGTTAGTAGGTAATTCATTTTGGAACGAGTTTAAATGAGAATTCTATTTTTCTTTATTTTAAGAATTGGGAATATTGTATTAAGCGAGAGTACTGGTAGGAGCATGCTTATACATATAAGAGAATGATCGTGCTGACACGCCGGAGCACTTTAATCGACACATTCTTGTTTCTTTTGATAGTAATCGGATGCATCTTAACGAGGCTAGGAATATCACTTATATATTTCAATTATTCCGATAAGAACGCTATGGATGGAATTATGTTTATAAATATAATATTTGGAGTTTGCGAAAAAATGATCTCAGCCAGAATTCGAACATGATTCGGAAACGGTCACCATCCTATTCTAGGAAAGTGTTATTATCAATTTGGCTACTGAGGGTATGACAATATTTCCATCTACGGAATACCTATCGGAGTAATTAAGAAATTTAACTCGTATTCCTAGTCTTGTTAATTAGTACGAATCATTTACGCCCGAGCCCTACAAAAAAAAAGATACGAGAATGTGTCGGTTAACGCGATCCGGCGAGTCGATATCACTATCTTTTTAAATAAAATAAATGTTGAATCGACGAGCAGAGTGGCGAGTAAATATCTGGAATGCATCATCGCGGTATAATTTCAGGTTTCGTTTAATCGAGGTAACGACGCAAAACTGAGATCACCGTTCCGAGACTCCGTTGCGCGTGTTTTGTCTCTGAACGATGAGCGGTGTTACATTTACAGTTACTCGTGTAACGAATCGTAGTATGTTTTGTTAATGGGTTTATGCATATTCTATGTTTCAACTAGTAACGACTTTGCGGTTAAAATAAATAGATTGGTGTACAATATTTTATAAATAATTCAATTTTGAGTAAGTTTGGCGACTTGTGTACCAAATTTAAATTATTATTAAAATATTAACATTATTATCACTATAATCAATATAATGATTCATATAATTCAAATATTATTTGTTTCTAACTTGATAATCCTCAGAGCACCGAAGAGGATTTAATTCAAGGTCATAACGATTGAAGCGACTCGTTGTTTCCTCATCATCGAATGATTTGAATATCGAATCTAGCTCTCTCTCTCTCTCTCTCTCTCTTTCAGCCGTGCAATCCCATTTCAAAATTGCTCTCTATATTCTCCAAAAATATGTCATAACTGCACGCGAGTACAATAAATTTCTTCCCGAACCCTGTGTATACTAATCGACTATCATTCTATTCGGTAGAGGCGCTAGGATGATTCGTCTCGATCAGAGTAACTATACATAGTGACTCCGCGATGACTTTGACTCCAAGATATATGCATTATCTAAGCGCTTCGTACGTATACGCGGTGCATTTCCATCCGTATGTGGGATGACCTGAGTTAAAGTCTCGACCCTCGTAAATAGTTACACCGATGCCGTCTTTGAATTTTAAGTCCCACGAAATACGCACGTTCGAGAGGATGATGCATAATACGTAGAATAATGTAGATCAGCTGTTCGGAAGGAGGGTGATAACGTAACTTCAATATCCGACGGTTACGGGATAAAACCTACGCCATTCGATGCATTTTTATGTCAACCCGTGCTCTTTTCTTTTACTAAACCATAAGCGGGAATTGTAACGCGTTGATTCTTTCGGGTTCTGATACCGTGGAGAAAAATTGCCTGCCCCGGTTTGTCCTTTCGAAAGAAAGATTGCGTATCGCTGGTAACTGCGTTTATTCGCGCGTATTAATAGCACGGGTATACAAACGAAAAAGAATGCAGTGCTGACTTTGTCTCAATCGCTAATTCCTTGTGCGTCTGCTAAATTTAAAAATAGCCATTTTCATCTACGTCACGTTGACAATTTGGGACAAGAAACAAGTACCTTCGAATAATGAAACAATTTATCGTGAATTTGTGTTAATATGGAATTCTTTTAATTTTATTGGAATGCGATTGGATATGTAAATGTAAATATTATATAATCGATCTTTGTTCGAGTGGAAAAGACAAGTTTGCTTGATACAGTAATTGCTGATACGTTTTAATGTCTCTTTAAAAAAAATTAGTGTACGATCCTATTATACCATATTTACTTATATAGTTACGTTAAATAATGTTTGTTTATGTCAAACAAAAGATCGAAGCTATTGGACTCTTAGAGCCTGAACAGGTTAATTATTAAATTAAGACTTATTTTTAATTCTTACAACATAATATACATAGCTCTTCCATGATATTTACGAGTAGAAAGATTATTTTTGAAACGCGACACAGTTCTAACTCTAACTCAATTGGGGAAGGTTCTGGCGATCAAGGCGGAAGCGTTGAAACTATACTAACTCAACAATATGTCCACTTATATTAGACAGAATGGTGTTGAAATCCCAATATCCTCGTAAAAAAAACTCAACGTTCGTGGTCGAGGGAAATGCACAGAAAAATAATTCTGTACACTCTGCTATATCGCTATGTCGATCGATTTGATTAAAAATACTCGGAATTTTAAATAATACGTTTTATTTAATCTTTAACAAACACATCTCAATTAATAACACCGTGAATACCGTGCAATTGCTTTGTCGGACGACGTTCTAATAAATTCTTGACATTTCACTTCGTGAGTGCCACAGAATAATATTGATATCACTATTCCTCTGTCGCACACCTTCGTTCCTGTGCAAAACAATTAAACACCGAAATTCGCCGCAAATATCCAAAAAATTTCATCAGTAAAAACCTGCAAAATCCGCGAGTTGTAAACTGTTCGCAGTAATACGACACCAATTGCAATATTCAAACAGTTCTGTTTTCGATAATAAAAATCGATTTGTTTGATTCATTCGTTCGTTGCCCCGGGCCAATGGGATGCAACGGAGGGTTAAATCGATGAAAAAAACGGGAGATTTTCTGAGGCTTTGAAAACCCATTTTGTCCTTTACATCTCGACCAGACGATATTGTCCTTTCGCAAATATTAGATCGTCCTGTAAGTTCGTTCGTCTGATCCATTTGAAGAATCATATATTTTATATCACTTCCGGTTAATCGAATTATTGATTCAGACATACGCATACCGTGTGACGGATAAATCAAATGAAATCGAAACGTGATTTTGTACCGCGACAATTCCAAGCCACGCGCGGCACGAAAAGTACAAAAAAAAAATCACGCGGGTTTGTTTGGAAAATTTTATGATAAAACCCGTAATTTTTCCTAATCCCACCGGGATTGCACTTTTTTGCTCGCCGCAATATTTTCTAGGTGTAAGCAAATTTGATAATACAGACGCCATAAAACACGACTGATAAGATTTACGACGCAATCGATTAATGTTTAAAAACTTAATGTACTCCTTAACTAATCATTCGATCCGGCGTGCAAATTAAAAACATTGCACATTTTGGTTTCTTTATTTTGGTTATAACAAAATAGCGCGTTGTCAATTCTTGATTGAAAGGTTGAAAAGCGTTCAAAATTAAGGGGTTTCCAATATTGGCAGCTGTTACAAGTTCGAATTCGGAAAAGTGACGAGTTTCGGTAGGACGAATGTTCATTGAATATCTATTGTTAAACAAAACAATAACGAAAGTTCGAGGATGACGGCACAAAAACAGAGCAAGGACGAGAGTGTAATTGCATCACTTATTTGTCACAGCATACGCTGGTACGTACGTCTCAAAATTTTTCCCCAAACGTCCCAAACTTACCGGACGACCTAAAACATAATCGATTCCCGGAATAACGAGATACGAATCGAGCATAAGAATGTAACGAGTAGATTTTCTGTTTTCTTTTCCTCGAACGAAGCGAAGGACATAATGCGAGAGCGGTTACGTACGTCCGGATTGTCCTTGAATGTAAACGGAGATAACGGCGCAACGCGCAGCGTGGAATGCAGCAGCGCGGGGGCAACGCGAAAGCTTAAAGGTTTTGATATAACGCGTCGGTCGGTAGCGGCCGCTATGATTAGCGGCCAATGGCGCTTTACGTAACGCGAAATAGATTCGGATACCCGGTGGTATCGGTGGCCCTTGTTACCGGTCGAGTGGTCGGGGTTAATGCGGTTCCCGCGATAATAACTCGATACGTTGGCCCGAACGTGCTCTATCCGTAAATCTGCATGGCATACGTTATGCCAAAAACACAGAGTGAGAGAGAGAGAGAGAGAAATATATATATATATATATATATATATATATATATATATTGGAGGGGGGGGGGGAATGTGCGTGTACGCGGAGCGAGGAAACCGCGGAATAGTGTCGGGACATCGATACGTTCGTGCATCTCGGTTCAAACTTTCGTTAACCCTTAACCCTCTCGATACTAACGATGACTATAGACGTCCATCGTTGGACGCTCGCTGCGTATCAACGGCAACTATAGTCGCCCATCGTTGAACGCTCGCTATATATTAACGGCGACTAACTATCCTTTCAACGGATGCATAGTGGTCAAATATGAGTTCGCATTCGAAAGGGCCAATCGGAGATCTGATTTGTAAGTTCTCTTAAATCCGAATTAAAAAAATATTCTTCGATTCTCGATGCAGTCCTTTATTAGTTTAACTCTCAATTATATTCGTGGGGTACGTTTAGGGTACACGCGGGAGAGTTTTCTGTGTAATTGTGTTGCCACGTCAATCAAATTTAATTGATATTAATACTAATAATTGAAAAACTATGAATAAATGCTTTATTTTCTCGCGTAACGTATTGTATAAATAATCAGTTATTTCGACTGGTCTGATAGAAATAAGTATACGTTAATCGTTGGTAATTCTAGTCTTCATATTGAGTGTGGCACAAGTGTCACCCAAAGACGGGTGACGCGGCATCAACGCGTGGCGTAACGTAAAAACGATCACGAGTATTCTTATCTACCCCTCGCCGACTTATTTCCGAAAGTACTGTTATTTTTTTTCTATATTGTTTCCGAGAATCCCCGAAAACATTTCAAAAACTGGTTTAAAAACCAACGAACTTTTGAGTTGAGAAACCATTCCATGGAAAGTGGTTTGTGAGTGTGCAATTATTTTGAAGGTATTTACCCCAAGTTTTCATTTTTGAAGTTCTATTTTTAATTACGATTTGTCTTCATTTTTTCCCGTTAAAGCGCTTCTGTTGTTTGTTATTTACTCAGGCGTTTGGGAGTGGAAACGCGTACTTTAAGCGATTACGCGGAAATGGTGGCTTCGTCGAATTCTTGTTTGTTGGGTTTGAAAAGCTTTGGAAATAAACTCTTCGATTGAAAAAACGTGTTGAATTAAACAAATACGTAGGTTTGTCAAAAGTCACTGCACCAATCGGCGCTCATTATTAGTAATGATATTTTAAGTTAACCATTGGCACGTTATTATGCGAACCTTTAGCTCCGAAAGGGAATTTAAAAAATTGGAGCGACTTAAAAATTATGATAACCACAATTTTTCAACCGCAGTAGATTTTTCGATTTTTCATACCATTCCGGACATATCGCCAGCAATAATTTATTTTATGACACACAGGCTATCACAGTTTTATAAAAATCGAAATAACAGGAACGATGGTTATTACGATCCTTTTTGAACAGCTGATTGAAGAGACCTCTTCCAATTTAAAAATTGTATCCTCCACAACTTCCGAGCTATCTTCGTTGCTGACCGCTTTGTCACTTTTTCAGACACAAGATATGTAAATCACACCACGCGTCCTCCTTGTAAAATTACGTTTCGCGGAATTCGTATAATCCGCGGATTGTTTATATCACTTTGTCAAGAATTTCTCATATTTCTCTCGCACATTTGATATTTAAACGCTTCGAGCAGCATCGATCATCTATTTATCACAATTCATTTATACGTTCGACTCCGAAAAAGAGTTAACACTCGAGAGTGTCATGGATAAAAATAAATAGGATCAACGACAACGTACCATCGTTAAGTCGAAATGCGCATTCACGCGTTACGCGTCGCACCAAAAACTACGCCGCCCTCGTCGAAAATTTCTTTTGTCCGTGGAGGGGGGACTCGATATTTCGATCGTACGGAAAAATTCTCCGACCATTGGGAGGACACGGATTGAGCGGGATCACGTATAACGGGTCTAAAGTGTACAAAATCGATAGCGGCTCTGCAATCCACTTAATGGCATTCCCTAAGCAGCCGCTGGACGTGATAAATCGACGGCTGCGGACTATTTAGATATGCCGTAACGATATATGTATGTGTATCGAGGGTCCGCCTCAGTATCGGGCAACGAGACGCGAGGAAAGAGATCGAGCGTCGAGCGGAACCATTTTCATCGCTTTAAAACGTTCTAAACAAGAGGATATAAAAAAAAGAACAAACAGGGAGAAAAGCGAAAAGAAAAATCGTGAGCTACAAGAACATCGACGGTAAAACTCTGCCCCCCCCCCCACCCTCAACCCCGCATAAATTCCACAATCCGCGCGCGCTTTCGATTGTTATGCCCGCATCGTTTCGATTATACCGTCCCCTCGAAACCGCGAGTAAACGCGATATATTGAAGGATTCTCAAAGTATTACGCCAAGGTGCAAAGGGGGAGACAGGGAGAAAGAGAGAGTCTTGCACGGTTCATCAATTCTCGAGTAACGCCCTCGCAAAGAAAAAAAAAAAAGAGAAGCCCGAACGACGGTTTTTCCCTGGATTACGTTATCCATTGATGATAGATGCTGTGTCATACGCACAGCGCGTAATATCGCTGCTCCTGTCGCGCAAGAGAGAGATCGTCACGCGGTAGTTTGTATGTACAAGGGGGATAGAACGGGGGAGGGGGGAGAGAGAGTTTCCAGGAGAGAGTGAGGGTCGAGGGGGAAGGGGGTAACGGAGAGTCAAGGATGAGGGGGAATGGTGCGGGGGGGAGGGAGGGTGGAGGATTGTGAACAAATAGCGACGTACGTCGGATGGAGGTTGCTCAACTTGACATCGCTTTCGTGACGTCATTTCAAAATCACTTTACCTCGAGACGAAACGAGCTCCCGTTGCTGTCCACGCCACCGGGATGGTTGATAGCTCGAGAGAGAGAATCAGTCGGCGTAGGTGTAGAGACGAAAGAGCGCAAAGGGATGAGAGAGCCAACGACGAGTCTTGCGGGAGAGCGAGCGAACGAACGAACGAACGAACGGACGAGCGAGAGAGACAGAGAGTGACGTAGGGGGACAACAGTCTTTGCGCACGTAGGCTCCGCTTCCACCGACTGGCAGGCAGGCAGCACGTAGCTTCTTTGTTCTTCCTTCCTGCTCTCGCAGCCACTCTCCGCGATGCTTTACAACACGCTCCGCTTGGCTAACGGAACGAAGTTAATCGGAACACGTTAGGACTCAGGGAGACCCGCGTCCCTTCGTCACCGTAAACCCCCCAGTCGCCGTCAACGTCGTCCTCGTAATCACTGATCGGAACAAGAGTCGTCGCGATAACGTTTACGACGCACCACTGTTTTACTTTAGCGCACTAGCACGCGACACCGCCAAAGTCCCTCGGTGGTATGTCCCTTCGTAGGGAGGGGGTGGATGGTAGAGAGGAAAAAAAAAACAAAACACGGCTCGAGTCTCGGTGGATGACCGAAGGACAAAGAAGGAAAAGACGGGATATATGCCCTGTGCGTATAGATCCGCGTGCACGTATACGTTATTCACACATCCGCTAAAACTCGCGCGACCCGTACTCACGTATGTATGCGCGTTCACGCGTACGGGGAGAGACCGTAGGATAGAAAACACTGTATTACATTCGTTGCGCTCCGTGTCTCATCGACTGGCACCCGCACCACGTTCGTACACAAGCGAGGCCGGAGCACGACTGAGCGCGTATGCGACCCGACACCGGCCGAGCGTGTGGCCCACGATTGCGGAGATACCCGAGCGAACGTCTCGTATCCCTACGACACGAGTTCTCCGTGAGTCTTTTTTCCCCTATCCGCGCTCTCCGTCACCTCCCCCTCTCGCCCCGCGTCCACCCTCCCCTACCTTCCCTCTCCGTCCTTCCCCTTCACCCTTCCCCACCTCACCGCGCTTCGCCGTAATCCGACGGCTCCCTTCTCCCCCCGCCCCATTCCGCCGCCATCGTCTCCGGCCCCCACGGAACATCTCGACGCTTTAAACCCGTACACCACGTCCTTCGGTACGTACGAGATACGTACACCGCGATTTTTCCACGGCGATGAGTCCTCGCGTACGGTATACGCGAGTAAAAAGATCTTTTCCGTGCCGCGGTAGATTTTGGTCGGACAAAAGGTAATTTAACTCCGAATCAAATTCGAACGGGAAGGAACGCGGAGTCGGGAGTCGCCGGTTGTACCTCGTTAACGTAAAGGGGTTCGACCGGGGACGACCGTGGAAAGTGTGAGAGAGTTTGTTTGTAATCGGTAATTTGTATTCTTATCGATGATCGGGGAGGTAGTGGGACTGGAATAGAAATTTCTTTTGTTATTGAAGAATTGTAGCGATATGCTTTTACATTCTGTGTACTTACATGTTCTATGTACACGTTTATATGCACATCTTGTGTATGTATATATTTCAACATGTTATACATATATGTTTCTAAATGTTATATACCTACATATATTTTACTAGAGTGTGGTTTATTGGAATGCATTACGTACTTTATGCGTATTTAGCGTATTCGCGTCACGAAATCGGTTCGTGAATCAGTATAGAAAGCATGTATTTGCATAAATATCTGCAGTTTAATAATCAGCTGTTATTATCAATCAGAAGGAATCGGAGTAATTCGGGAATGATGGAGACTACGATTATTTTTCAATCATCCGATTATTTTTTAATCCTAATGTCGATGGGGGATAATTTCGTGATTATTGATTTTGCCAGCCCGAATGGTGTTTTGATTCTGTGCTAAATCGTTGATTGTAATGAAATTCATTCAATTCGACACTCAACCGCGTCAATGTACAGGGTGTTTGGAGAGGAAATGAGAATGTTTTGCGAATGAATTCTGGAGTTAGTTCTATGTAAAAATTTCACGTCCAGGTAGGTTTAACTGAAACACGAGCAGTGTTTTTATCACGACAGGTCTTGCTTCACGTTTACAAGATGTCTGTTGACAGTTTTGTCGGCAACAATCGTTGCATCGAGGTCTCGCGAAATGTATTAATACCATGCTTGATGATTGTTTTAACCCTTTTAATGCTAGGCCCATCTACGAAGTACATGAGAAGAACGCCATGGGCTCATGTATCGGCCGCGTTTGATCACCCCTTGACATTTTTCGCATAAGTCCCAAATTTAACCCTTTCCACTCTATGTCGCCGTACAGGGGACGTTATACGTTCTATCGTTGCAAAAATACGAGTGCAAAGGGTTAAATTAATATTAAAGGGCGCACAACCATTAAAGCGAATTAGTAACTACGATTTTTCTTCATTCCTTTTTAACAATACAATTTAGGCGTCAAAGATAGGGCCTGTTGACGTAGAAAAGTTTTGAGTATCGCCAAGGGTATGTATGCTCTTTATCGTTCATCGAAACTTTGAATATTGATCTCGAAGTGTAGGGGCTGGGTAGAGTTACAAGTGTGCCGCTTGAGGGAGGGGTTGGGGGTGCATTACACTTGCCACCTTTATTTCCCTCCGTCAAAATCGATTCGATTGTTTCCGAGGAGTTCCCGTAAACAAGGTTCTTCGCTATGTTGGAAGTACCGGAAGCAAGAGAGGGTTACGCGGTAAGGATGATTAGCGGTTGATTCGATAACTAGGGGCGCGTTGCGCTGTTCACCTTCCCCCACCAACCCAATCGAAATCGACTGTCCTCGAGATCCCTCGAAAGGGCGTTGAGAATTTCAAAATATCGGTTCTGCTCGTCGTGACAGTTTGTTTCTTAAATCACACAGAGGTATAATATAACTTCATGAACGTGTCATTCCTAAAATAAAAGCAATAAAGTGTTCGAGATTATTTCTTGTTACAAGTTTTTTATTTTCTGTCGTTATAATAAAATCCCAACACTGATCAGTAAGAAATTCCTAAATTAATATTAAAGTACGTACCAAATATTAAACCGCTTTTTAGTAATCGATAATTTTTTTAATAAACGGACAGAAGGGACGCGTTACATTATTTGTCCTCGGTTCTCGAAATTTTCCCCGAGATTCTTGTAAACGGAGTTTCTCGCGATTTTTAATGTGCCGGAAGCACGAGAGGGTTGGATCGCGTTTCGGGGGTGGGGGATGGCAGGGGCGGTTTGGCGTTTGATTGAGATAAATAGGGGTTGCGTTACACTTCCCGCCTTTTTCCCTCCTGATCAAAAATAATTGTCTTTGAAGTTCCGTGAATAGCCGTTGGTAATTTCCAAAATATCGCGACGAGGGGTTGATTCGAATCACCGGCAGCTGATTTGCGGTTGATTTAATAAACGCATCGAAGAGGATAAAACTTTTGCCGAAAAATATTCTACGAACGAGATCTCTCGTGATTTTTAATGTACAGGAAGTGCGAAAGGGTCGAACGGAATCGCCTTTTGGGCAGGAGGGGTGATGGCAAGGGTGGTTTGCGTTTGATTCGATAAATAGGGGTGCGTCGCGCTTCCCACCTCTTTTTTTTCCTCCCCACGATCGAAATTGACTGTCTTTGAAATCCCACGAACGGGGGTTGACAATTTTCAAAATATCCCGATCGCGGGGGTGGATTAAATGAACTGTCGCCAACCACCGGGTGGTTTTGCGTTTGATGGCGTAATAGATAGATGGAAGGGGCGCGATACGCTTCCTACCCTTTACCTGTCGGAATCGACCCGATTGTCTTTGAAACCCCCTAAACGGCTCGCCGATTTTGAAAATATCGACGCGATCGACGGGGGTCGAATGAACTGTCCGATGGGTAGGTAGTTTCGCGTTTGATTTAATGGCAGATAGGAAGGGCACGCGTTTTGCCCCGACGGGGCATATGTAGAATTTAGTGGATGTACGCGCGTGTAAGTACCGTAATGCGATATGATAATGCGCCGTTGCGCTTTTGTGCGAACGTCCACGTGAAATATCGTGCCCGTGGTTCGGCGTCCATTCTTCGCCCCGGGTAGGAGTAAAAAAAAAGTTTCGCATTGGAACTTCGACCCTTTAACGTCTGCGTTTTTTTCTTTCGAATGAAAAGGAATGAAAATGAAATTAATTTAGGTTTTAATGGAGTAGACTCTAGTACTGTCCTATGATAAATAGATATTCTTCCGAATATGTGAGTAATGTAATGAAATTTAAATAAATATGGGTATTCATATTTCACCGTATAGCGGTTGAAAGAAAAGTTTTGCATCGGAACTTGAACTCTTCTAGGGTTGAGGTTTTTTCTGTCAAATGAAAGGAAATGAAAATGAAATCGAGTTAGGTTTTGATGGAGTATATCCTGGTATTACGATATACATATTAAATATATGTATATCCTCTCGGATATTTGAGCAATGTAATGAAATAAAAATGTATATCCAGGCGTCAAAGATAGCGCCTGTCGACGTAGCAAACTTTTGAGTATCGCTAAGGTTATGTATGGTCTTTATCGTTCATCGAAACTTTGAATATTGAGGGTGTTTATATTTCTCCGTATCATGGTTGAAAAAAGTTTCGCACTGCAGTTTGAAAGAACGTAAGAAATGAAAATTACATTTAATTCAGGTTTTAACGGAATAAATTGTGGTACTACGATATATTAAATGGATACTCTTTTAAATATTTAAAAACGCTCTGGAATAAAAGTAAGCTTTGGCCTCCATGCTTCGCTTTATCACGTTTCAAAAAGGGCTTCGTCTTGAAACTTTAATCAAACTGAAATTACAACCATCACGTTTTTCTTTAAAACGAATTTTTCAAACGCATTATCCTCATTCGCGTTCATGCGACGAAAACAATCCTCTGACCCGTTATTAATAAAGTAATTCGTTATTATTAATGACGATGCTTCGACATCAGCTGCGCGCCGGACGTTTTATCCAAAATCCCCGACAACTCTTCTTCCGTTTTTTACAATTACCGCGACAATTCGGTCCATGCAAATTCAGGACTTCCCGTATTAACTCGTCGGCCTCGTTTCTCAGTTTGCCCGTCGGGGATGCGAATCCACGTCGAAGAAAGTGAACGCCGAGCGCCTTGGATCGATGGAAACATTTTCGACGATTATTTAGCGGAACGAGAACGAGAGTGGTCAGAGCTTTTGCGTTATCGTCGATTAAAGCGAAAGTATATCGTCGAGTCCACGTTGTTTTCCTTTTTTTTCCATCTCCTCTCGAAAGAGAGTAACGCGCATTTCTTCCTTTCACCGTGGCTCAGAGTCGAACGATTTCGGTCAAGTATTATAAACTCGCGTTAGGTTTTTCGGCTGTTCGCGTGGGTTCGTACGAATAACGTAATTCGGAGCTTTTCCGCTTTTCTCCGCTTCGGTGTAATCTAATGAGAATTCAGCGGCAACTTTACGAGGGCTCGGCGGGGGAACGAATGCGAGGGGGGAGGGTGGAGGGGTTTGGGACGGATGAGAGGGTTGAGAGCACTTTCGTGGGAAGTCGGAGATGCTCCACGCATATTTTCATCCTCGATCCGCGAGCACGGAAGACTGTCGGGGGGGGGGGGGGGGGGCTGGAGAAAAAAAAATGACACGCGCGTTTACTTCGGTTATCGAAAACCTTCCACCCCGGATTCCAACTTGAATCCTATGAAAATCGTTTTATTAATTTTCTAATCGTTCTAACTGTTCGATCGTACGAATGGAAACAATTACGATCACCGATGCACGATGCCAAATCGATATTCGATATTCGATATTCTGTATATTCGATATCGCTCGACTTTCCGTCGAATATATGTGTAATACCTACATTTGCACGTTATATTATATGTATACTGGTAATGTGAAATTACACCGGAGTTTGCGGAGATTGGAGAAATGTAACACTACTGGTCGGGGAAATGCATCATTAATTTTGTATTTTAATGCAACGTTTCAGAACGCAAATTGACGACGCCCTTTTGTTTCAATTACGACCTTCTGCTTGAAATATCCTACGTCTACTTTGCCAAACTATATCACGATTCGTATAAAAATTGCAGGGAATATTGCCCGCTTCGGGAATGTATCATTAATGGAATGCATTTGGAATATAAGATTTTTAGAGACAGTTTCGTTGTACATTAAATTTCCTAAATTGCACCAGTATTCATAGAAAAATTAAATGGAATGTAATATTACTCATCTGAGAAATGTGTCATTAAGTGGTTACGATTTGAATGTTAAATTTTGAATACCCTTTTCTTCTAATTACGACCTTCTGTCAGAAACCTAATCAATACAATTTTTCAGTTGAAACATCAATGTCACAAAATTACACTCAAATTCGAAGAGAAATTGAAGAAGTGTAACTCGTATCCACCGACAAGATGCATCCTTAACACTAGAACTACCGACGTTTAATACGTACCTATTTTTACAATTTTTAAAATAATTTTACCAATTGTTACATAGATCAAAAGTATATGCTTGAAATTATGCGTGTTCACGCTACTTAAAAATGGTACATTTGTGTAGCCTTAAACAAAAATTTCAAACCAGTCAAAATGACTGATCTGGTAGTTCTAACGTAAAGGGATTGTCTTTTGAATATAACATTTTGGGAAGCAAAGTTTGAACTCTCTTTTGCTGTAATTATGATATTCTACCAGAAACACGATACGTACAGTTTTTCAAGTTCCACGATATTCCATAGAAAAATTGCAGAAATATACCGTTCCTCGTCTTTCAAATGCACCATTAAAACATTACTTTTCGAGCGCTAACATTTCGAGACCCAAAGTTTCAACGCCCTTTGGTTCTATTTATGACCTTACATTGCCCGAATTATACCCCATCCAATTTTTCGCTCGAAATACCAATAAAATGAAATTACACCAAAATTCGCAGAGAAATTACAGAAACGTGGGATTCCTCGCCGGAGAGATGCACCGTTAAGGGACTCCGTTTGAAACGCAATATTTCGGGAGGCAAAGTTTCAACGCCCTTTTGTCCTAAGTTACGCCATAACGTTTTAGGCACCTCGAACGAAAGTTATCCCGCGTTACGAGAAGGGCGAGGGAAAGGGTCGATCGAAGGTAGAGGGGCCGAGAGAGTAGGAACGATGCGCAGTACGGCGTAAAATAGATACCGAGTTCGTACTTGTTTGTACCTAGCGGTATTCGTTTGCTACGGACCGACATACTTTGCGGCGATATCGACTTCGTTCGGTTTCCTTTCTCCCGCGCTCGTTGTATAGTTATTGTAATATAATATTCGCGTACCGTTCGAAGGCGGATCAATCACGTTACGAATGTTGCAACAAGAAAATGCGACGTGTTTAAAGAAATATTAACCTCTCTGAATCTGAGTTTATTATCCGAAACAAATGTTGCTTTGTTATCGCACAGCCGATTACGGTCGGATATTACGCGATAAAATTAAATTTATAATTAAAATTGATATTTAAATAAATGTATGCATCTTTAAAGATAACGCTCTATTCATTTCGATCCAGGGCAATTGGTTTTAACGGTTTAAGAAAATATTATAATTTCGAGGATACTTTAAAAAAATAACTGTACGGTCCTTTTAATCAACGGTTAATGAAAATATTCTTACGAATCTTATTATTGTATGAATTTTTCATAGATTTTAAGGGTTTAACAAAATATACTTTCGATAAGAATATTATTATTTTAATTCCCTTCTTAATCGATAGAAACGCTGCATTATTTTTTAAAATAAATTTTTTCCCGCTCCAATACATAGCTGTAGGTACACGATTTCGAGTTAATTAATTATATTACATAACATTCTGTCAGATTCAGCTTTAAATAAATAACCGCCCCTCGATATTCGACAAATTGAATTCTTAATAGAATACAGAATTACAAGGTTTCATTACCATTACTAGTTACGCAAATACAATTTAAATAACAATCCCCCCTAATAACGCTCATCCTCGTCGCTTTCTCTAATAAATCACGATTTCAATGATTTCGACACATCGAATGCACGATAATCATCGAAGTCACGGGGAACCCCGGTCTCCACGATATCCCGAAATTTGAATTTCCAAGTTACACGAGTTTTCAGGAAGCTTTCTCGCCGAACCCTCGACGAAGAGCTTCGTGGCTCCAAAGGACAATATCGACCTTACGAGGAGCGCCTCAAAAATTTGAATTTCCAAGGATCGCGGAATTTTGCACAAAACTTTTCGACTGGAGAGCCGTAAAGATATTCTGAAGGCAGCTCCCCCTCCCACCCCGACTCTACCGATACTCCAAAAACGCGTTCCAGCCAATTAGGCTCTTTCGAGGGGCCAATTGCGGCCGGTCAGCGGCGTGGTCAATTTAAAGTTGAGAAATTTGAACCTCGACTAGCGCTCACCTACCCACGGTTTGTATCGCGGTTATTCAATTTCGTGGCAACGAGATACGCGCGGCTGGAGAACAAAACGAGTACCGCTACGACACGAGTTCCGAGTCGTTTCCCCCTTCGCGCGGTTTCCTCCCCACTCTCCTCACCCTCCCTCCGTCTCTTTCTTTCGTTTCTCCGTCGGCGACATCCCCGTCTCCCTTCATCCTTCGTCCTCCGCACCGTTACTACTCTGCCATTGCTATGCCTTCCACTTCCTCGACCGTCCTTCGCGAGTACACGGCGATTTTTCTCGGTTAGCAGCCAGGTCGCCGAGGCCAAACATGAAAATCGAGCTCCGAGAAAATTCCTGACGCCGCTCGTCCCCCGTCCTTTAGCCCGGACCTTCCTCAAGGCCGTCGGAAATGCTTTTTCGGAGAATCTGTGTCTCACCTGAGCGTGGATCGGTTTTGGCCCTGATTTACGATTATCGTGGGTTCTTGGCGATCGGGCGTGGAGTTAAATGCGAGCGATCGTAACGGGATCGGTTACGCGTTGGCTGAAAACGGATTTCAGGAGGATACGCCCGAATCCGGTTGGAGGGATTATTTTTTTGAAATGCCCTGAAGTGACTGTTTATGTATAAAATACGTTGTACATGGAAGATAAATGTTTGTCTTTATTATTAAAATTTGTGTAGGTATACTTGAAAAATATGTGTGATGAAAGTTTTTAAAACTGATGGATTACGTGGTGAATTTTATCAGCCGTAATTATTATTATAAAGTTATACATATTTAATCATTAGTTTCATTATTATAAAGTTATACATATTTGCTGGAAATATCTTTCTTTTGTACTTAAGAACGGTAAGCTCGAGTAATTTTTAAATGAAAATTTACTAAACTCCCTTTATTTATTCAATTTCACGATAATATCCATAAATTTACCTAATTTTCCCTTAAATTCATATACGCTCCTGTCCAAAAGTATCAGGACACCCAACATGCAAAGTGAAATCGATTTTGAGAAGTCATTAGAGAAGTATATAAAATTTCGAAGAATTATGATCAGCTTTGTCACTTTTAATCACTTTTTGCGTTATGGTTAATTTTAAAGATGCTCGGTTCGTTGCGAATCCAATGAATTGATCCGAGGAAGCTATCAGCGCCGAAGCGAAGGCATCTCCTTAAACGAACACGGTAAACGCTTTTAATAAATAAACAATAAAGCGATAAATGGATAAATTAATTACGTACGCAGCACATGCGCGTGCTCCAATATACCGGGTGGATCACCTACATTTGCTACCTTATACGCCTCTGAAACGTTAAGAGTCACGAACAGCTTTATTTAATTCACCGCGTCTCGCAAAAAAAAGTTGTTATCGCGATAACGTTGTCCCTCGCGTCTCTCTCTCTCTCTCTCTCTCGACTACCCGCTAAACAACTTTTTCCCGCCATCTACAATTTCGGAGCTATCGATAGTTACAATCGTTATCGGTCCACCCTGTATACTTTTGCCAATACGATGCCATAAAATTAATACGGGTTAGTTACGAGCAGGGGTAACAAAATCACGCATTCAACATTGATCCCGAGCATCAGTCCTCGGCCGAAGGCCCCAAACGCACTTATTCAGGTATCGAGATCACAAAGTACAGTGACTCGCGATAAATGACAAATACTCCCCGGCATTGCACGAGCAGGATACGCTTCGTTACGAGGCGAAGGCTGCGGCACGACTTTCGAGCAGTTTTCTACGGTAAACTTCCTTTCTCCGCTAGTGGCCACGCTGTGCCCCGTCCTTCTCGAGATATTAAAACTCAATGTTTTCCGTAAAGTCGACCGCTCTCCGATGCTCACCGAGCAACAGAAGCAGCGGCAGAACCAACCTCTCGTGAGTATAAATCCGAAGGAAGAGGGGAAGAGAGAGAGAGAGAGGGGGGGGTAGAGAGGAAGAGAGCTCTCCCTTTCTTCGGACCCTCCGAATTCGAAAGGTCCTGGCTGCTTAACCCTTTTAACCCCTCTGCAATCTCGTCGGATCCCACGGAGGCACACGGAGACGCGCGCGCACTCACTTTAAAGACACGCTCGCGCCCCATGTTTATTCACCGAGCGACGCGACAGTACTTTTTGGTTTAACCGGCCGAAAGGACGCTGGCCCGTCGGATAATTAAAGGGAAATATGGGGAATTAATAAGCCAGCCGCGGAACACTTTTGAGAATTATAATTGGACGCTCGGCCGCGAGATACACGCGCGACGGTGCCCTCGCCTCGGTGCGACGCGTTTTACATTTTATTCGAGGATCTTCGATACCGCGCTTCTCTCCGCTTCTGGTCACTCTGCGGAACGGCGATGCACGGTTTTTCGTTGCGAGCGCGAACATAGCGATTTATTTGGTCCTGAGAGATAACTATAGTCCCGATAACAGAAATACCTTGGAATAAATTATTACGAGCTCCTCGGTATTCTTAGCCTCGAAACTGCGACCTTCGACGAATGGACGGTACCGGTATTCGCTTTAGATATGTAGATACGAGGAACGACGGAGCGTTTTCTAGTTTCTACGTCGAATATGTGCTTTGGAGAGTTTAGGAATTCGATGGAAGAATCGTTGGTTGACCGCAAATTATCTGTTATTGGTATCGATTATGTTATAGGCTAACTATTAACTTACAGATTGTATTATAGGTTAAATACGTCCTTTTTATCAGACGTCTCGGCACCACATGGAGGCCCTCCTCGAGTAGCTTATTATTATTTTCCAGATATAAATTGAATATGATTAAAACATATGTAATAGAATAACAATGATATAAATATGCATAATAATATACACATAATATATTGGACTTATATCGTTTATTGATTTATTATATACATATTAAATTTATATCCCTGAGGAGCTCTCCCCGGTGGTGACAAAACTTCTGACAAAAAAACAAGTTTTGTATACATATTAGGCACACCCACAGTGGAAGTAATTATTAGACTGCCGATTTTTAAGTAAATTCGTATTTTTATACGCAGAAGATCGATAAAGAAGTGGGACTCGAGCAGAAAATCAGAGGCTTTGTGTTGAATGTTCTTGCCATAATTTTTTTTTAACGCTTTACTCTCATTGCCACGATTTTACACCGAAACGACGTGCTTTGAAGTGAAAGTAAAAGAATGCACAAATCCTTTTTATCGGGTTAGTTGGAATTTAATGTGTGAATATTTTTAAAAAATCGTTTTAAATTCATCCATTCGATTCATCGAGACGGGGGAAAATAATTGCAACGAAAATCTAAATGATTTCCGTTGAATTTGGTTCCGGTAATTTCTTTTCATCGCTTTCAATCGATTCACTCTCATTGCTGCGATATGCCAAAAGTGAAAGTAAAAACAAATTATAGAATGGCTGTATTTCGTTACTCGGAATCGAATGCGACAAAAATTCTTTTGACTCGATTCATTTAACGCGTCGGGTCGGATAGAAATTACCGCGACGAGTTGCTAAATAATTTCAATCGCGATAATCGTTTCCGTTTTAAAAGATTACTAATTTAAGGGCTACTTTATGTATGTACTTCACTCCCGTCGCTACGATCTTCCGTAAGGAACGTTCTGCCGGTAGTAAACTTCGAGAAATCCCGTCAACCGAGGAGAAGCCCCATTCTCGGGAGTAAAAATAGACGGTGAAAATCGTTGCTCAAAAGCGGAAACTCGGTGATTCCTCATCGGGGACAAACAAGTTCCTGTCCTGGGGTGGTGGAGGGCCTAGAATCGGCCCTGGAAGAGGCCAGAAATAGGGATGATTCTCGGGTGAAACGGACTCAGGAAGTTTGGTGGCTCGTGTCTGTTCAATTACGAGACACCCGGAGAGTACAACGCTCCCAACAGCTCCGCTACGAAACGAGTCCTGACTCACGTTTTTCTCTCCTCGCGTACTCTCTTCTCTCCCTCTCTCTCTCTCTCTCTCGCTCACTCGCTCGCTCACTTTCCCTCTCCCTCTCGTCTCGTTCGGCACGCACACCGGCGTCCGACTAGCGTCGGAAAGATCGGGGAGTATTCTTCTCGTGAACGTGAAATATCGTTCGATAACGCGATGCACTTTTGTCTCTTTCACCGTTGATCGTAATATTTAAGCAAACTGTGTAATCCCGTGCGACGATAATATAATAATTGTGTAATAAGGCACGAGTGATTAATGTTTGATACGGATTCTCGTAAGGGAATGTTAAAATCGATAAACTGATGTCTCTTCCAACCTTCGGCGTTAAATCAAATATAATAAATAGAATCAAATTGAAATTTTGTCATAACTTTTGACAGAATTCACCGATCAGTATGAAATTTTTGGTAGGTCTTATTTAAAGGTTTTCTCGGGTAACGCGCGCAATTGAATTTTGGAAATTTGGGGAATGCCTATATTACGAATTTACGAAATTACGACCAAACTTGCAATGATTGCCATTTTCAAGTTTTGTATGCCGTCCTGGAACAAAAATGCGAATGTCACTCATATTTGGAAGACACGGGAGTTTCAGCGCCATAGCAGCTTAATATTGATCATATCAGTACTAACATTAAGATTATTAATCCTCAAACCCATGGATGTTTAAAGAATGACGTGTTCTAAACTAATAAAATTGGCATTTTTCTAAATGGCAACACTATGCATTTAAGAGTTCATTAAAAGCGATTTTTTTTTTCTTTTTTATTGCTAAGTGTTTGATGACAAACACTTCTCCAGTTCCCACGACCATTCTTATAAAGGAAATAAGAACAATGCGGCGCTCGTCGCATTGATAAAGATAATAAGAAAACCAACGGCTCGTTACCGCGCAAAATCAATTTTATTCAACTAAACTTTTTAAGAATATCGACAATCATTAAAGAGAAATGAAACGCGTAAAGCCCTACGATTATACTACTCGCGGAATGAAATAAAAAACACAATCGATGAAACGGATCAGGATTTGTGTATTGAAACTTCAATTGCCGATGGTCTGTTCGTTGGCGCTTGGTTGGCCAATAAAAATATTCCCGCAACAAAATCGTATGGCGGCTTTAACGTTTCGAGCACTTTTCGAAACACCCCCGGGGACGAAGAAGCGAAGGGTGGGGCTTTGAGCTCTTCAAATAATTTTCATGCTGACTCCCGCGCGCGTTATGCGTCTCGTGAAAATATGTCGCGCTCAGTAAATCAAAGGAATCATTTGGCGTGTCGATTCCGAACGGGGGAAGTGCATTCTATCGGTGGTAAATGTTTGCGCTCACAGGGTGCGTTATAAATTATAGGAATAAACTTAATTATCGCTCTTTCGTTTCTTTCAGCGCGGTCTATCGACTTGAAATGCTTTAATAAATGTTGGCCCATAAATTAATCGTCTCGAGGATATTCGATTTTATTTATCTTGCAGATTTGTTTGCGTTCGCTCGATTCGTTTCGATAACGTAAACGTCATCGATGGTACGATGAATCAACCCTTTCGGACGTAGGGCAGTCCAGCGTATATTTTCATTGTAAAATGATAGTTTACGTTGTTCGTATTATTTATTCAATTATTTCACGTTGTAGGTTTTATTTTTTATATATTTCACGCAATGTTTGTGAATTTTTGAAGTTAATAATGATTGTAATAATTATGCGTGATAAGATTCACGTTGTGATCGATCTGTTTTAATAATGTGCAGTTCAATTGGAAAAGAAAAATGTTAAATATTGAAATGAAGGACACGCGTTGCTATGAATATGAAAAAATTGAAATAAATCGATCACGTCGTGAATCTTATCGCGTCTACAATGTCTATAATTTTTTCACCGTACTTCTTTCCTTCTGTTGACGTTAAGATAATTCAAATTGTACCGATCACTGATTAATTACAATTTTTTATTTATCTTGCTCATTTGGTTCTATTTACGTGACTCGTTTCAATCGTTAATGTCAGCTATCGCTCGATTAATTAATTGTTTCAAACTGAATGTACACCGTAGTTTATTTTTTCTCTTCGTAAACTGATATTTTACACAGTTCATATTACTCGCGGGAGATTTATATACATTTTTATTGTTTTATATTGTAATATCTATACAATTACAGTGTATATAAAATACGTGTAGTTTTAAGTTGAACGTTCGATGTGATTTGTAAATATTTACATTTTTAAAACGAAACAGTTTAGAATCGCCGCTTTTTTAATAACACATAGACAAAAATACGCGGTTGGCGAAAAACACATCGTGCAGTAACAAAAAATCACGTTTCCAACTTAAATTAAAATTCAGGATAAAACAAAGCAACATATTTGTAATCCGTACCCGTCAACAGTTAAAAATAATTGAGCATACTGGTGCACATTTTCAAACTAAAATAAAACACTAGGCGTGTTAAGAAAAAATGCATTTCATTTGTCCGGGGAGAGACTAGGTGAACTCAAAAACTGACGATTTTGAGCCCTGTCCGTCTTTCGGTCCCGATTATTGGAAAAATCGAAAAACGGATAGAATTGTATCTTCGCTTCAAATCGCAACGTTCCATCCCCATAATAATATCCTACCATCCTGTCGGAGACTGTCTCGTTTCCTCTTACGAGGTTTTATCCAACCGTAACGTCGATACGTATAATTTATATACACCCCGTATGACGCTGTGGCATTCGATAGACCCTCGCAGTGAAATTGCATTCCGAGGCTCCCTTAAAATCCACCCGTCGAACCACGAACTTCGAATGTACAAAGTTGTTCCTCGAACCGAGTACCAAGCTTTCCATCCGCAAATTGGGAGATACTCGAAAGGACCGAGGATCGATCTACCAGAATTAAAATGTCGATCCTTGGATAAGGACTTCTGTTACGGAGTGACGATACGGCTCAAGGATTTAGCCCCTTTTACTCTCGTCTCCGTTAATCCTTCTTTATTAACCGCCCTTACCGGGGAGCAGGGACAGAATGTTGCAAGAATATATGTATGTGACTCGCGTTGCAATCGAATTGGTGAGTAGAAGACCGGCGGGGGTTCAAAGTCAGCCATTTTTCGATCACTGGAATACTTAACCCTCAATGACGCTGTGTGATATTGAAGTCGCGTGTCAATACATATATCGATATTCTTTCGATTAAAGTCAAATGTAAATGCTTTTATGAAATTCGACCTGTAAAATTAAGTTAAACCGAGTGTCAAATAAATGGTGGTAGTCCTAAAGGACTACCGAATTGGTTAAAACCAATTCGGCACTGATTACGTATTTCCGAGCCAAAAAATCAGTTACGCACCGTGCGTTTAATGATAGCGAACAGAAAAAAAGTTCACTCCTGGGAATCGTTTTAAAAATTTTTCTTCGTTCCAAATGGAGTAAAGGCCTGGTGCGTGAGATAATTATAAACAGATTTTTTTTTTATCAAAATGTTTGGTTGTATTTTACGTGAAATTAACAAAAAACGGGAGCCAATCGGAGTGGAACTTAAATTTCGTTTCGGGTATTTTCGACGAAAAAAAACTGCTTGGAATTCTACCGAGTAGCGCACCTACAACCGGCTAACAACGTTTGCGGGACACCCGGTATAGGTATAGGTATAACGAACAATTGATTTCTGAAAACAAATTTGGCCCATCATCGGGCCCCCATAATTTGAAAAATATCAGCTCTTCTGCAAAGTCTCCATAAGATTTTCAATAAGGAAAAATCAGCTGGGGACTCTCACATGTATCGAGCCCTTAGCGGACTACCAACATTTATGGAGCACTCTGTGTACGTGTATTGTCCCGAACATTTCTTATCACTGTTAGTACATATTTTACGGTTTAGTCACAACTTCAATATTTTGTACCTCCCTTTTCTAACTGGCTGGAAAAACAGGGTGATTAATCCACCATGGACTCTACCTTTCCAAAGACCTAAAATTCTATTTTTCCATCCTTTACTTTGTATCGTGAGTAATCCTCGTAGAACTCGTCCTTAACCCTTTGGTTTACAAATAAAACATACTTCGGGACCACTGGAAAATACTATTTAATTTAGCTGGATCGAGCAGTTACGTAAACTTAGAAATGGAGCGCAGTAATATAATATAATCGTTTTTGTCATACAGTCTTCATCGGTGAAAGTTCTGGACGATCGGAGACGTCAAAGTCTACAAAACAAATGACACCTCCCAGACGTCGGCACTGGCTTTTGGATTCGGATTAATCTTTTAATTTGCAATTTGCAGCCCGCGTACGCGTTGCATACGTATTATTCTTAACACTAGAACTCCCAGCAATTAAACAATATCTATTTCTACCTGACCAATCGGAATGATTGGTGATTTTTAAAATACGTTATGCGAGAAAGAAAACCTTCGTTCATGTTCTCTCGATTTTTTGTATCATTCAGAAATATGTACACATACGTATTACATATATACATATACACGTACTCATAATACTTAAAAATATACTTCTTTCATGCTTAAAAATTATAGATTTAAATGAAAATGTAATACCATACAAAGCGACTTGTCTGGTAGTATAGTGTTAAACCGCGCGTATACTCGAATGGACTCGACGGGAAGCTGTACTCGATGAAAATTTGTTTCCCCTCACCCCACAGACTTGTTCCCTTTGGTGAGAAAACAATGCGGTGAAAATTTGTGGTCGGTCGGACAATGGGAAACCGGCGCGAATCATATTTGAAAATTTTATGTTTTTTTTTAACGTGAATGACGTCGGCTCAGGCTTCGAGCTTCAGATTGATCATTTTTCAATTTGCAGCACGCATACGCATTCCTTATGTATTACGCTTACCACCAGAACTACCGTCAATTAATGTATCGATGTGAACATTTATACGTAGAAAAAATATAATTCAACGCGTCCTAGTTTTCCGTTGTCCGACCGACGTTAAATTATTCTCAGGTCGTTTTCTCAGAAAAAGGAACAAATTTGAAAAAGTGAAGGTTAAGTAAGACGAAAAAATCCGATGGACGAATAAAGTCCATTCTAGCGTGCACGAGCATTATTACATACTTTGCGTATTCGTTCTGGAGAATCTATTCAAAATCTGTATAAAGAACCACGCGTTTCGTGCGAACGTTCACAGTCTGTTGACAAAACGTGAAAACTAAAATCATTTCTTCAAAATGCCCACAAAATTATTCTTTTATCAGGCTCGTATTGTTTTTTCCCCGTCTAATCGATTATGTTGAATAGGTTCTAAATTTTTATTCGCTTTTCAGATCACATCGAAATAATACGTCTCCAGTGCAATTGTTGGTACGAAAATGATGTTCGCAACTGGAGGTGGGTTTGCAGGAGAGGCGCTCGATCGGCAGGAATTAAAATATCGAGCGTCTCGAGCTGCGAGTGGAGCTCGAAAGCTGTGTGCGAGAAAACGAGAGAGGGAGGGAGGAGCGCAGAGGGAGAGAGAGAGAGAGAGAGAGGGAGAGAGATGCAAAGGGTGATACAGCGCAGTCGGAAGGTGCAACGGAGAAAGGAAGAGAGACAGGACTTACCTTCCCTCTTTCTCGCTCACTCTTTCTCCCTCCTCTTTTCATTCTCTCACTCTCGGGTAACGAGAGACGTCCTTTTGTTCTGGTTCGTGCGCCGGATAATCCGTGTTTAGACGAATTTTAGTCGATGGTTTCACTCAATATTATTAGTTGCCAGCCGTGCGTCGGACGCGTAATTATTCCGGCAAATTCGGGAAATGATTAACAAAGTATGGTGATCGTTTTACATCGTGGAACGGCGACGCAATCATCATTTACACCGCGGTCAGTTTAATTGGAAATTTTCGCGGCGAAGCCGTATAATCTGGTATGCTCGAATTCGCGAATATTCGCTTGGCAGGCGTAACCAAGTCGCCAGAGGAGAAATTCGTTTCGTCAGATTACCATAAAAGATAAATGTCATTCGCTGTCTTGGGTACGAAACGCTAATTTTGTATAACGTTCATGCGATGGTTTACCTTGTTAACGCTCGATCTCGCAATTGAGACTCCCCTAATGGCGCGAAATGTTTAAAAAATATCTGTAAAAAATTCTTTGGGGCGGGATTTTTGTCGGAATGAATAAGTATAAGAATATTGTAAGAATGCAGTGGCATTAGTAGAATTAATAGATATACACGTACATACATTCAGTATACCATATAACTTCATACCCCATATATAATTACATTATTTAATTTTTACAAGGAGGATCTTAATCTCTTAATTAATTTCCCTGTGCTCCAAATGGTGTCTTGAATCTGCATCACTTTTATAACAGTTATGAATTATTCTTTAATCAATCCACTGTGAAAGACGAATCCGTTTAAATGAGCGAAAAGCTGAATTTACCTTCATTCTCGAATTCCGGAGAGTCTCATTTGCTCAATTAAGGAATCTCTGGATCGGCTTATATCGAAATCGATTATAAAACTCATTGTCAGTTGGAGTTAGGGTGCAGTCCGACCAATTCTTCGTTTTGTCCGGCATTCTCGTCATCGGACACAGTCGGTTTGTAATGCCCTCGAAAGAAATTCTCTCCAGGACACATACGTACGTTATACATATAAAACGTATACGTACACGCATACGCTCGGCCTTCGTACGTGAGTTATTTAAACTTGTAATTTTCGGATTACCCAGACTATACGTATTTGCCTTCGCGTTAATGCGCCACGATTTAATCGAAAGACTATGCGTGCGAGCGAAATTACCGCTACGATCTCGATAACTAAAGCCTGGAACCCGCGAACGCGCTAATCGCAACAAACGCGTGGATTTTGAGCGCGTGAAAAGATGTTACGCGATCCGGTAGATTTATTCCGTGATGGAGCTCCGTCGCCGAGGGAAAGAGCGAGCGAGAAAGGGCTATCGAGAAAATTCGAGAAAGAGGGAGAGAACGGAAGAGAAACGTAGAGAGGAAAGACGAGTCGTGGCTCGCGCTGTCCCGCTTCGTCCTTCGAGTCGCACCATCTCCTCCTCCCTCTCTCTCCCTCTGCCTCTCTCCTCGAGAGAGAGCCTTTTGTTCTGGTTGTCTACCGTTCTTCCCCATACGATTGTCACGTGGCGTCCACCTCCTCCAGAGCTCTCCCTTCTCTCACTCTCGCTCTCTCTCCCGCTCTCTCTCTCTCTCTCGCTCCCGCGCTCTCCGTTGTATTCGTTTTCCCCGTTCGTTTAACTCTCTCCCTCTTTCTCTCTTATACTTCCCATGCTCCCACCCTTTCACCCTCGTGCTTATCATTCCGTTTCTCCGTCAGGCTTCTCGTATCGCTCCCCTCTTTCTTCGTCGAACATCCTTCTCTCCTTTCCTCCCCTTCGCTCCCGCTCACTGCCTCTCACCACTCTTTTGGCGGGTCAACCGTGTACGCGAGCGCACGCGCGCGCAGCTGCGTTCGCGCGTGTCGGTGCGGACCGGCAATCTGTGAACACCCGGTTCAACCGGGGAGGAGGGACGACCGATCGATTTTCATCGAGTCTCAAAATTCTCTATGCGCATCCTGGGCCAGGAACTAACCACTCGTACCGAGCGGCAACAACGACCCTTTTTATCTACTCGACACGCCCTGGATTGACCCTTCATTTGTCCCATCGTCTTGAGAGTTAACTTCGATCGATTTTCCATTCCGCTCGCGTCCACGGCGAACTCGCCCGCGGAATGTATTTAGCGTTTCCTCGTTATTGATAATGGATCGTCGATAATAGACGCGCGCTCCGGCGAAATTATTTTCGAACAATGACACGTCGCTGACGTTAAAACGCAGATGATGGAAACGATTTAGAAAGTAACTCTTTCAAACTGTTAACTGTCGGTTATCGATATAAAGGTTCTCTGGGCAAACCAATAGGTTCTGGTTTCGGTTCTTCGAATCGATATTGTATCGGTTCTGTATCGGTCGCAATTCGGTTCTACATAATATGTATGGAAGGGATACAAAACCGAAAAGTTACGGTTATGGGGTCGATGTAGAACCGATATAATATCGGTTTCGAAGAACTGAGATAAATGTATCTCGAAACCGATATGGACGAGAGCCGATATATCTGTAACAGTTTCAACATTTTTTCAGTTCTCGTAGTTGTTACTTTAGCTGGTATTTTTTAAACAGTTTCAACCACTGATGAAAACTCTTTGCAACCCTTGGTTAAAATGCACGCGTTCTTTTTCTGGTTTTCCGTCTGTGATAATAGAATAAATTCTGGAGCAAATACAAGTTTATACTATATTACGACTTCTTAAGTATAGAGTTGAAAGAATGACTATATGTATAGTCTACATACTCTCACTTAGAAATCTTGTCGTAGAATATTTTATTACGTATATTGTAAATACAGTGTTAACAAAAAAAATATATGTACATATATAGCTAACGTTAAGCATACTAGCTTTTAATCGGATCTCAATTACAATGGAATGAAAATTTAATTACGTAATTTAATCACATAACGTGGCACGTTACTCCATGTTAGTGTCTACGAGAGAAATTTTACCGGGGGGTATGTTTCTTTGATACCACACCCCCTTTTCAACTTGGTATTTCGCGAGATTGGCCCGCTCGTTTCTTCTGCCTTTTCCCACGCTTCGTAACTAAGTATTAATCAGCGCCCTGGAATAATAACGCGATGCATATAGTTGACAAAAAAAATGACTAATACTTTTCTGCATCGATGCGTGCAAACCCCGAACGAATCGGCTGAATTTTCGCGTTCCATACTACTGAATAATTTATTTAACTGCAATAAAACTTCGGTATACTGTTAATATATTTCTGAGTTTCGATGGAACGTACGAATAAACAAATATGACCACGGATAAAATTGAGAACCTTCTTATTTCTAAGTTGGTTCAGAAGTACACAATACAATGAGAATTATTTCAGGTAATTTTCCGAGGCCCTAGGAAATTTACGGGAACCCTCCATTGGCTCTCAGACGCAGGTACGATGAACCCCCCCCCCCCGCACCCCTCGAGGGTTCTGTTCCATATGGCAGAAACCCGGTTATGCGACCACCTGAATCCTTGGACCTCGATTATCTGGACACCGAACGAACGACTTGTGTGCTTCGTAATAAGAATAATTTCGTATTTGTATTGCAAATAATAAGATTGGGTAATCGAATGGATATACAATGAGTTGCAAAAGTATTTGCACACCCTTCTTATCTGGAATGAGGTTACGCAAATTAGAAATTATCCCTGGTCGGGGAAACTCGTTCCAGGAAAGGAGCTATGCAGATATTTGTTTGGCAATTGTAACATTCTCAATTCATCCGATGAATTGTCTTTGGAGTTGCGCAGATAATCGGAGTTCTGTCGTAATTAAATAAATTATAAAGTGGGTTGGAACGCAAAAATTCTCGTGTGCTGTTTTTGCCGCACGAGCGTAATAAAGGGAGATGCTAATTTTTTAAAGTTTGCAATTCTGCGGTTCTACCTTGTAGATTTAATGAGGTTTTATTATGGAACTGAAGCGGTAGATCAAACTTGACTATTTTAACAGTCTATGCGCGTCTGATTTGATGATCGGTTATTAATTTAAGTAAGACAAATCTAATTCATGACTGTTTTTCATGTCAAAGACTTGAAAAACAATTGATGTTTAAAATAAAAATGACAATAGAAATACACTTTCTAAAATAAAAAAAGATACAAGGTCTAGTCTCGCGCACTTGTACTTGGCCCGAGACAAGACCTTGTCTCTTGATACAGTGGACAATTAAAAATAAATTTGACGTACAATTAAAAATACGAGTACAGTAGTAGTTTATTAATTTCTGCCGAACTTAATTCTCAACTGTTTTCATGTATTTCTGGTAATTGACGTAAATTTTTAGAAGTCATTTATAAGTAATTCATGTTTTGCCAACCGTTGGAATAGTTTCTGCGTGACTGTTTCAAATACCCTTTAGGTCGAAGATGTTCCTCAGGATTTCAGGGCTCGGGAAAAAGAAATTAGAAGGGACGATGAGTAAGATTATCAGGAGCGGACAGGTTGGAACTTGAAAATAGGATTTCGAACGTTGGAAAATAAGTGACTCAGTGTAGATACGGCAGGAATGAGTCAATAGACCTCGAGGGTTTGGTTTTCAAAATATTTGTTACACCGTTTTATCTCCGAGATTTAAAACTCAGAAATATACAAATAGACGTTTGGAGCGTACGGAAAATACGATGGCTGGGTTCGGTACGTTGCGATGTTACTGTAAATTGTGAAGTAATTATAAAGCTTAATTTGTTGTCGTCGTAATTGCCAAGTATTCAAAGAAATTATTATTTGCGGCAGATTCGTGCAAACATTCACATTTTAGCCCGCATTATTAACTCGTATTTCGACGAATCATTAATCATTGCATCATTAATTGGAGTGCAACGTTGCACAAATTCTCCTATGTCATTTCCACGCAGAGACTCAGGAAAGCTACATTACAATTTAATTCGCATCATTCGGTTGAACTGCTTTGATTTAGGATTATTTATACGATATTGGTTTAGCAGTAGCTGGCAAGTTGGTTAACATCATTTCATAATTGTTCCGCGTCTGCTTTGCACATAAAATATACCATTTAAGATGATTTACATGAGCTAGCTTTATCAGTTACTAGCGAATTGATTTACTATTAGGTTATGATTGTTCCGTAGCTGCTAGTCCACAAGCATCAGGTTATAGTTGTTTCCTAGTTGCTAATCCACAGGAGTTTATAGTAGCTTAAAGCTATTAGTCCACGAGCAACAATTTGTAACTGTTTATTAGTTTCTAGTTTTCACAGAGCAACTTATAATTGTTCGCTAACCATTAGGTCACAATCAGCAATTCATTATTGTCCACTGACTTCTATTTTTGAGCAGCAGTTTGTAATAGTTCGCTGATCCTTAGTTGACAAGAACCTAACGACTAAGTATAAAGACATAGTAAACAAACTGACCAGCTACTAGGCTCCAAATGATCGTAAATGCTACTTCACAAGCAGTTGTTAAACAATTACAAACTCATTATACATCAACTCGCTACTAAGTTACAACGTAAATGATTCTAAACGGAGGCAAACAGAAAAACTAGAAAACCAAACGATACGAATTGACTTTTCGGTAATTAATGGATAAACAACAATTCTAATAAGATACTAATCTATCTCGCTAGTTCTCAACGATGCTCCCGAAAGAATAATCGATCCGTTGGTATACGTTTCAAGTGTACGGCTACTCTCCGGGAAAATTGATTCGCGTTACGGTTATCTTGTTTATCGAATAACAAGACGCACGGTCGATTTTCGTTCGACCCCCGGGGCGTCGTTAAGCTGTTGGTTAATCTGCGAGCGGACCAACGTCAAGGTAATTCCAATAGTACGCTCTATGGAGTGTTTATTGAATTGAGATTTCCTAAACCCTCTCGAAAAGTTCGCACCTTCCGGTATTAACGTCACGCTCGACGAACGTTTAATGATTATTAATGATACTATTAATACTGTGATAACATTTGTATAATATTATACCGACTATTAATAATAATTTCCAAATTGCTAGATCGACGATCCACTCTAATAATTATTAATAATAATACCTTGATTATTTAACCAGCAAGGAAGAAAACCGTGATAACCAAAAAGAAAGACCCTAATCTCTGTATCAAAATCGAATAGAATCGTTCTTCGAATCGTCCTTTGTAACTTTGTAAAAGATCCTTTTATTATACCGTTGATTACACTCCACGGGGACATTTGTGTTCGATTGACGCATATCCGTGACGCATTCCTACGTGGCGAGAAAAAAGGAGACGGAACGATCTTGTGGTAACAATCTGTCTGCCTTTCGCTCACACAGTACGGCGGCTACGGAACAGCTGCGTCATAGATACGTGTGAAATGACCTTTAAAGTTCCGTTCCTTGATGAATTTTTCATAGAATTAAAATTTTTTGCTGTACGTACACTGGTATTATAATTTTTCAGAGTTCCAGTCGAATTTCTGTTAAAACTCGGTTCGAAATATTAACAATATTACGAATTTTAATATTAATATGGGTTACCTGTATTAGCTAGAATAAATAATGTTCAAAATGTAAATATTTTTTATAATTGTCGATAATAGCAAATCTACTTGAAATCATCTTTGAAGGAGGACGTTTACTTCATGGGTTGAAACAAATCTTTGGTTTACGTTTTCTGAAAGTATAGGGTGCCAAAAGAATTTTCTTAGGGGTTCAATTAAAAATTCAATTATTATCTATCGACTTCAAATTTGGACTACATATCAGGAGGAAGTGTGATTTCGGAACGAGATAGAATAAATCAGAAGTCAGTAATAGTTTTTATTGGTCACAGGAAACGTCGTCAAAACCGTATGCCAAACAAGCACCTGAATTTTCTCATCGCCATTACTTTTAAATCAAACGGAAAATCCTTTTGCTGATTCTAAGTCACTTTAAAATTGCAACCGTACGATTTAAGAAACCCTTGCATTTTTTAAGCTTTGGTGAACCGCGGAAACGGAATCACGCACGAAATATAATTAAATAAATATATATGTATCCCGTTGTGATATAATTCGATTAGCGAGTCACAAATTTTAATAATCTGACAAACAAATTGTATTGTCTTCCTATGAAATTCGAAAGGTATCACGCCTTACACGCCACTTTGCACGAGCGCGCAAATATTTATCAACGGCACCATACCATTCGCATTCCAATAGTGTTAATACTTCGGACTCGTGATACCGCTGGATAAACGTGTCGCAAATTCTCTTCCAGCAACTCGAGGGTTAAATACCTGACAATGGCGTCATTCTCGGCACAGATAGTAATTCAGGGTTAATTAACCCCTTAGCTGCTCAGCGTAAATATGAGAAATGAAACGGGCAGCGGAGGGGTCGAAAGATTAAATGGCGCGCGAGGGTGGGGAATGAAGATCGAGAGGAGGGTGACGGATCAAGAACGACCTAAACGCTCTTTTCAATATTTACGAATAACCGCACCCGATTAACCGGGAATGCGAGCCGAGTGGCCGCCACTGGGCCGCCGTCGCTGGGGAGAGGGTGCATTAACCCCCCCCTCCCCCACCGACCAAATCCCGCGCGCGCCTAATATAATGTTGGCCAATGAGTCGCGAAGTGGTTGTGCCGGGGCGGGTGCCGATAAAGTGCAACGAAGCTGCAACACGGTGCACTCCACTCTCCGCAACTCGATACTTTGGAAAATTTCGATGCCAGAAATATTCTCTCCGATCTTCTTAGTAATTTGATACGAATTTCGAGAAACTTTTCGAAATTTCATGTTTCCCCGTTCCTCGAGCTAACGAGGTTGTTTCTCATTGCGTCGAATGCCGTGACGGAAATCGGTGGTCGAGGATAATTGAAGTCGAAATTGATTAATGGCAGAACTGCCGACGATTGAAATACGTTATGCGAGAAAAACCGGTATTTGTGTTTACATATTTAAATATGGTAAACTTAAATGGAAATTGAAAAGTAGTCGGGATGAGTGGTTTTGTAGTAACAATGTTAAGACTAGTAACAATTAATCTACTAATGACTAGATAATTAAACTATACTCATCTCTGCGGGACCAGTCGAAATCGCTGGTTATTTATAAAATACGTTATGTAAGAAAAAGAATTACTTATTTATATTTTTTCAATTTTTATATAATTAAGAAGTATATACGGAATATTATACTTGTTTATACTACTTAGAAATACACCTTTTTCATGCTTAAAAATGGTAAATTTCAATGAAGTTTTCATCAGTCAAAATGACTTCAATTGTTAAAACGTGTATAATTCGTGCGTTCGTTTGAACGTGTAATAAAATCATATTTATTTATTTATTTATCGCATTGCGGCTCGTTAATCCTTTAACCGCGTATGACTCGCGTATGAGGTAACCCGTCGCCACAAAAATGCTCTGCGGCACGTAAAACGGGATAACTCGTTGTAAAAATTTGAAAGTGGCGCGCGTAGATTTAAATGTGACAGATCGTTTATTTACCGTGGGCATGACGAGTTAACTCGTTACGATGGATACCTCGCGTCACGCTCGTAATACGCGTTTGGTAGGTTAGCTCCGCAATTAAAAGGTTAAGTTAAAACTAATATAATGCGGGCGTTACGTTGTGCTGTAATTTTGCATTTATGAATCTACTTTAAATCTACGATCACGTACAGTTTGCTAACACTTGAACTACATAAAATTAATGTATACCTATTTCTACCATTTCTATTACCAATTTTATCAAATTTTGCACAGTTCAAAAGTATATTCTTAACATTATACATATTCACATTAAGTACTTAGAAATAAATTTTCATTCATATACTTAAAAATGCCAAACCAGTCAAAATGACTGGTCTGGTTGTTCTAGTGTTAACGATAATAATTGCTCGCTCGTTATTTGAAATTATCTGTTAATTCTTTATCCAATTGGGTATTGTTGAAATGAAACATAACGCTTTCATTAATTTACACCTTAATTATGAAATGACCGGCAGGCGGAATTGAGCACGTCAATATTCGCACAGAAAACACAGTACGCGCCAAAAATAGTTTCGGGAGTGCTCGGTTACTTCGGTTAATAAATCAGTGAGTGAATAACGTCGAATTAATCACCATAATGTAACGTTAAACAAATCGGAATACGATCGATGACCAAAGATCACACTGATAATTTATAATATTCCAAACATTTTGAACGAATTACGACAGCTGCGCGACTAGCGAGGTATCGTTTCTGACGACTTACGATTTCATGATGCGCTAATCAAAATATCGTATTAAAAATGCAATCGTTGCGGCGCGATAATCGTGGCGCGTAAGAAAAATTGAAAAACAATCGAATCAACGATGGGTGGGAAAATTATTCTTGGAATACCATACGCGGGGTTAACCGAGACTTCCCGTCGGTGCACCCTCGGCCGCTCTCCCCCTTCCCCGGCACCCCGCATCCCCCTTCATCCCCTCCCGCGAGTAATTGTAAGGGCCGCTTTGAAGGTTCTCAATGGAAGCTTGGCTCCATTGCCCTCTGTCCCACCCCGGGTATACTAACCTCCCTTGCTGATGGAGGGAATTCTCTCTCTCTCTCTCTCTCTCTCTCTCTCTCTCTCTTACGCACACTCACACACCCTCTCCTTCTCTCTCTCACTCCCCGTCGTTCTCCCACCGCCTCACTCGCTCTACCACCCTTCCTCCCTTCCTTCGTCCCTCTCACTCTTCCTCACTCTCTCTCGTCCTCCCTCCGTCTCTCTCTCCCGCGAAACTTTCGACAACTCTGGGCTCTCCGGAAAGCCTGCAGTTTGTTTTATTTCCGTCCAGTCGCTGGACTCTCTGTCTGATTTTTCCCCGCTGTTTGCATTTACTTGATGGCGGAGATTACTGATATTCCTGGGTTTCCCGAGTTTCGTAATCTCGGGAAACAGGCGTCTCTCTCTCTCGCTCCCACCCTCTCGTAGACCCTTTAGGTGACAAGGTGTGAGAATGTTGGCCGGAGGTAACTTTTGGCGGAGAGGAGAGAAAGTTTTTGTGAAATATCAAAATGCGGGTTTTGGCAATAATTAAAGGTCAATTTTATGAAATATAATAGAATCTTCGATTCAACATCCAAATTAGTTATCGTTAGACTGCGGATGTTTATGGAGATTCATATTGTTTATAGAAGATCAATAAAGGACTGTATCTCACGATGAAACCATGTCTTAACTATTTTAATAAAAAATTTCTTATCAACTCGTTAGTGGTTTCAGCGTATAACCAGATCCTTACTATTTTCTAACCAATTCTTTTCGCTGTTAAACCACGCACAGAAAAAAGCATCGAGAAATTGAATAATTTAAACACAACATTTAATTACCCAATTTGTTCTTATATTCATTCCAACTGATCTTTTTTATTTATTTGATTCTTTGTTGCGGAAAATTTGCAGATCGATCAGCGAATTAATTTCCATTTGAACATATTTTTAAGCGAACGATGTTTCGTTTGCGCGTCGCGACGTCACGGAACGGTACTTAAAGGGAATCGAAGGTTCTTCGACGCGCGTCACCCGATAATTACACGCGAGCGGCTAGCGCGATAAAACTGTTTTAATTAATAATGACAAACGATACTTTTTAGGTCATCCTAATTCTTTTAATATCCGTGAGACAGAATGCGGATAATCTTCTATTTCATAATAGTTTCATGATGAATCTACCTTTTTACTATTTTCAATGAATTTTCATATCTATCCGTTTAGTTGCTCCAACGTTCAACTACCTCTTTACTATTTTTTAATCTATTGTTCGTCCTTTTGACTGCTGAACCTCGTACGGAAAAAAGCATTGGGAAATTGAATAATTTACGAAACGAGGGTGTACGCCCTCTTACACCCTCAATTTCGTTTCAAGCGATTTGCATTACCGATGAACACTTTACCGTTCAGAAAGTGGATAAAGAAAAAAAGAAGGTAGTCTGGACTAACGAACAAACAAACAAACAAACAAACAAACAGCCTCCTGATAGTTTATTTTCCAACGCCGTGTCTGCTTGTCTTACGAAACTCACTTCGATCCCTCGAAACCCGATCTCGACCTGGTGGAAACACGAGTTTTACTTCGGTGGCATTGTCTACTGTCTCGAGGCAAATCGATAAAGAGGCGTTTCGTTTCGAAGATATCGCCATTGGCTTTTCTTTTTCGCGCGGCGCACCTGCTGCCCACAACTTTATATTTTCACCCAATCATTCTTCCAAAGCACTCCGCTTGGAAGAATGCAGGGACTCGAAAGGGGAGGAATAACCGTTTTTCGTGTCGATCCGCGGGAAAGGAGAAGTCGAATCTTTGAATTTCGATTTTCGCTCGCTTTAGCCGAGTATTCGTCTAACCTGCAGTGTTTTATAACGCTTTAATGTATGCATACATTACTGTATACACAATTAATGTATGCATACATAGACATAGGTATACCTACATATGTCTACCAGTTGAAATGAGTCGTTATTTATAAAATACGTTATGGGAGAAAAACAACCTTTATTCGTATTTTTTCAATTGCTATATTGGTAAGGTATATGTAATAATTTTTATTCTTAAAAGTGGTAAATTTAAATGAAAATTTGTAACTGGTCAACATTTTTAAGTTGCACGCATCCGTTCGGGTTATCATGATATAGATATCGAATATTAACTGATTGCAGATGATTCTTATACTCATTTTCAACTGCGTATTAATTTCCATTTGAACATATGTTCAAGCGAACGGCGTTTCGCTTTGACATCGCGACGTTGCGGAACGGAGCTTAATGGGAATCGAAAGTTGTTATCGAAACATCGTAAACTCCATCTTTGCCCGGGAAGCGAGATATCGATTCGCGCGATCGACCACCGCCGTTTTGCGATCGATATTACTCAGAGACGCGGGGATGTGAACAGGAGCTCGTTGATTCCGAAGAGCGCGGAATAAAAAAAACAGAAATACATATACGCCGGCGGTGGTATAATGGAAATCAGAATGGCGCGGGACAGAGGCGTATTAATAAGCATAATTAATTAACTCGACCGAGTTTCACCCGTAAATAACCCAACGCGATTAATCGATACGACCGTGTCGTAGCGAATTTCTGCGAAACAATTAATTATAATGCGCTCCTGATTTTCCGCCGCATTCAAAATAATCCGAAAATCCCGTCGGAACAACGACGAATCGTTTTTAATACTCCGCGACACGGTGAATTCAATTTCCATGTATTTTCGATGTCACGACACTGATAGTCCTGGGGATCAGTTTTTAGGGGCGAAAAATTCGCGTTCTCCTCGAAGGCTTCGTTTCACAGTTGTTGCTCGTTTCCTCAGAGAATAAGTCATCGAAGAGGGACCATGATGAATAATATTTGATACGTTCGAGTAACGTGATTTTCGAAACGTCATGCGCGATATTGTCGTACGATCGTATTAATCGCGCAAGTTACATCTACAAGCCACGAAACGACGTCGCAAATTGCATTATAAAATCGTGGCTCCAGGATTCTCAGGAGTCTCAAAGCAACCGACTCAAAAGGGTCACGACGGTTTCGAGAAAGAGAGCAGAAAACAAAACGCTCTCGTCGGCGCTAATTCGACACGCGTGGATTTCCGTATTGACGAATCTTATTAGGTGGAAATGAGCGACGAGTTCATTAAAACTTGACGTCGAAACGCGAGGCCAAAATGCCAGTGATTTCGAGAGAGTTAAGGACCCCCTCTCCCCCCCTCCCTCTCCGCCACTCGACCCTTCTTTCTCTGCATTTTTTTTTCCTCCCTCCAGCATTTCCAAGGCGCCTTTTGCGAGGCAGCCTGGCCCGGTAATCGGATTATTTTGGTGCGGTGCGTAAAACACGCTCGTTATCGGACGACGACTACTAGCGCGAGTAAGAAGAGGGGGGGTGGCCACGGCGACGTCGACGACGGCGGCGCTACCGGCGCCGACAGCTTTTCACAGTTAGTCGCGCCATACCGGAAGATCGATCAGCACGGATGGCCTCACTGAATTACCCGAATCACGCTATCGAGAACACCTCAAATTTTTGCGTCGTTGTGTTCAATTCGGTATTTTTTTTTTTTTGGTTTCCCCCGGAGAGCATATGTTTTCGACAATTTGTTGTCCGCGGAAAGTTGAGACTATACATTTTTCAGGACGATTACGATGCCGATGTTAAAGGGTGTTTGTTTTTTGTTTAATGTATGAGTACAGAATGCCCCTTGTTGCGTTGAAAAGTACCATAGACTGAAAGCGTTATTTGTAGCGAAAAATCTGCTCGACGATTTTCGAATCTTGAAGGTTCGATTGGAAGGAATCTTTGAAATTTGTAATATTATTTCAAGTCCTAGACGGTCGTACTTACAATTAGCACAACGTTGTTTTTTAATTCAAATCCCTTTGAGCATAATAAATCGGCAATTTTCTTTACTTTTAAAGATCTATAACTCCTCCGGAAACTAAACAAATTTAATTCAGCATAAGCATAACTCGATTACTTTTGTAGTAGAGAGCTTCAAAATTTTTGTTTAAGGCAGCGATATTAAATTTGAAAACAGTGCACTTTGCGACTATGCTCGTAATTTACAAAATTCGTAATGAACAAACGTTCAGCTAAACGCGCTAACTAGCGAAACGTTTGCAACTAAGTTCACACAACGCTTCGCCGTCATCGATGTAAAAAGTTATAATGAAATTTTAAGTGTTAGGATATTTGTGGATGAGGAAGAGTGAGGGGTCTGGGTGTAATATGCAATGATTATAAGTTGGTCTCCTTCCTGAACTTTATTTTTAACTACTGGATGAATCAGTTTCGAACTTTAGGGGTATGTTTTATGACGTTCAAATATAGCGCATAATTTATGGTGACGTCACGTGACGTCGACGACGGGATCATAGAGCAAACGCGTGTATGCCAGGTTGACACGATATCTCCACTTGTAGAGCTTTGGGACAAAAATGAATCGATAAGGTTCTTCGTTGTACCTATCGCTATTACAGGGTGCTCGCATAAAAAGCAATATTAAAAACTAGGAAAATGGCCGATTGGAGGCAAAGATGGTCGATAAAAATTCACCTCTCTTTTTATTTTATAGAGAAAAAAAAATCTATCACTCGAACAGTTCTGCCCGAGCTGCCTTTAATGGAGAAGCCTGTGCCTGATATTTGATTAAAACGTCAAATTCCCGAGAAACCCTGTCACAGCGCAGTCAAAAAGACCCTCTTTCGAGAAAAACACGTTTAAAGTTTAGTTCTTGCATTTCTATCCCACTCGGCACTATTTTAAAAAGCATGTAACCAGATGAACCCTCCAGACTCGATTCTACATAGGCAATACCTGTGAGAAAATGTAAAACAAAATCGATTTTTTTATCCCGCTAATTTACGATCGTGCCGCGACCCTGGAGGAAAGATTTGAAATTTGAAAGGTCGAGGGGTAATCTGGCGGAGGAAAGAAAAAGAATTCGACTCGACGATCACGAACGCGTGCGATCGCTGTTACTATAAAATTATTGAGACGTGAGTAAGCGCTCGCAAAACAACCGGCTCACGGTCTGATAACTCCGCGTTTTCCAATAAGTTAGGTCAGGGACTCGGGGTAGGTACAACCTTCCGAATTGCGATGCGAATGTTAACGCGATCCTTTTTTTTACCGTCCGCTCACAGTCGTGGTTACGAAACACACGAAAACGGGGGAAAAAAAAATACTTTTTCCTCGTCGGCAATTGTTTCGTTGGGGATCGTGGGAAAAATTGTGGAAGGTCGTTAACCCTCGTCGGGAGTAAACAAATGGAAACTATGTACCAAGGTTGAAGTTTTTGCGCTCGAACTAATAGGGAGATATAAGTGCTCAGGCGAGAGAACTATTGCACTTTTTGAAAATGTTTACTTTTTAATGCAGTTTCTCCACCTGGAAAACCCCCGTTTGAGGTTTGCTCAAAAGATGCAAGGTTTACTTTCTCCGTAATTTTGCTTGGCTCGAGACAAAACCTTGCCTCTTATTTTTGGATAATACAGAACGGCCACTTGAAGGGATGAACGAAATTGGCAGTTTTTTAAAAGTATATGTGTGTCCAGTATTTTTTGATTGATGGATCGTATAAATTTCAGTTTCTTATTAAACTGTTATGATCAAAATTAATTTGTGTTGTTACAGAGGCGTTAACCAATTTATTAATTGTAAATTATTATATTAATTAATATATGTAATATATATATAAATATAAATAATATATATATACATTTATGTACAATAATATATTACTGTAAGTATTATAAAACTATGTGTTAAAGCTTTAACATTTAAAACAGTATTCTGTACTTTTAAAATAAATATTATCATGCGAGGGAATATTAAAATCTGGCCCAAACTTGGCTCGAATAATATACGAAATAAAGTAGACAAATATTTTTCCAATGTTCGCGTCATTATGATTATCGTTTAACCATTTCAAATTAAACCAGCGACTCGTGTTTACGCGTACGAAGTAAATTTACCGAACGTTATGCCACGATATAAAGATCACGCCGTGTCTTTAATGAAACCTGCGGAATGCAAGTGAAAAGCCGTCCTCCGTGTCGCCTCTCTGACTTTCCTCTAGTTTTCCCTCTTTCTCTCTCCCTCTCTCTCCCTCGCCCATCTCTCTTCGCCCTCTTCTGCTGGCCGCTCCATCGACTTTCTTAGAGGCTTTGCGGAATACGTACAGCTTTCATTCCTAAACCACACGGGCTACGACTTCTCGTAAGTTCTAATAAATAATAACTTTGCTCTCGCTGAATTGTCCCGACCGTTTCTTTTTCTCTCTCCCTCTCGTTTTTGAGAACGTCGTCATTTCTTTGCAATAAATTTATGTCGATGTATTCAAATGTTACTAATCGTTCAGTTTGCATTTTCTCTCATATTATCTGGACTTTTACCGAGAAAATAAAACAACGCTCACTTTCTGTACGATTTACAGTTTCTGAAATATAATTTATCGAAAAACGCACGGTTTTGGCATTTTTTCTAAAAATCATGACCTTGGAAGAACCGTAACTTCGTTCATTTGTAATACCCTTTGATAAACGGAAGAGTTTCGTTTATGGGATGTTCTCAACTGCTACGTACGTGATTTTTATAAACATCTGGAACGTTACTCCGAAGAGTGATCGATTTCTCTTCGAGCCACCATTTCGTAAGAACATATCGTCGGCTTACAAGTGAAACCCACAACGTCAAAAAGTATAGTTTTTGTTTAGATTTCACCAGTCTAATGATCGCAACATTCTGGTGTAGGAAAACTGAGAAACTTGAAACATGGTAATTTTGACTCACGTCAATGCGTTTTATTTCCAAGTCGACGAAATATTCGCATAAAATTTGTAGTCTAGTTGTAATTTTTTATTGCAAGTAATTTATACACTTACTCACAATCAGTACTTCCGTACTTACTAGCTTGTGATTAGAAGTAACTTGCTAAGTAATTTTCGATTATAAGTAACTTGATAGATAACTTATTCTTATAAATAACTTGCCAGGTAACTCACAATTATGAGTGACTTATATGTCAAATACTACACTCGTTTCTAAAACCATTTTTTATTTTTCTATTTCCATTCACCCTGTATAAGGAAAAGTGAATGTAATAAAGGCGAAATAAACACCGGATGCGTATGCATTTGGAAATTTCGATTGGTAACACTGAAGGATCAGAAACTATAGTTTCCTCCTGTAAAAATATCGTTGCCTCTTGTACTTTATGCATCGAATTTAAAACTGGCTTCACATTTTCCCTATCGGCCTCCAATTTTTGGTAAATTGGAATTTAATTGTCATCTCTCTGCGCGTTAATTGAAAGTGTAATTGGTCCCATACTAACTATGATCCCGTAATTTTATTGGATTTCCATTCACTTTTGCACACGCGTATAGTTATAAAAGGAAAACTTAATCCGTATACATTTTTAAATACAAAATTTATATAAAATTTAATAGAAAATACATCAATTCATTCAAAAACTAATCAATGCAAATACACAGATTAATTCCTATTAATCTGTTTACTCAAACCGCATTCCCACTTTAGATCAATCGCGCAAATTCTGCTGCGAGATCTGTCAAATTCAAGAATCCAGCTGCACTTTTTTTTTTCAGTGGCTCTCAATTTTCGATTAATCAACGCGCGAACCGTTCGTTCATTTGTAAACGCATCCCACCGACGTAACGTATCATTCCTGTCCCCACTTTTGATCAAGAATCCAATGAGTCTAGCCGTAAAATCCGCGGATTTCTATCGGGAGCGCGGTCCCAGATACACTTTCCTCCCACATCGACGGAAAGAAGTGAAAGTCAATTTTTACTGGGCTCTTACAAAAGCATAATTGCACGGTTAGCCAATCGGGCGATCACTGTTTTGAACGAAATGATAGATCCCATCGAACTATCATTAAATCTGTTACGTAATCGGCTCGCGCTTAGCATTAAACGTTTACATCTTTCCCGAACGAGTCGGTGTGCGCGCGCGTAGCCGCGCGTGCGCCCCACCGGTAATACCGCAATACGCGTGTCAACGCGTATCGACGATCGTAAGCCGGTGATCGTGATTTATTGTCAGCGAATCACTACCGTTTGCGTGTACTCTTTACCGAGATTAACTTCTTCGTTAACGCGCGATCGTTGCTTACGTAACGCAATTAGCGCCGTCTTTCTCCCAAGTGTATTACTCGTGTTTTCTTCCAATATTGTGCCCGGTAGCGCAAAATACAAGTATATGTTTTTAATTCACACTTCGAGGGCCTGGTACAGTTCTGAATATTCTAAACGTTCAATAATTGATGCGCATTAGTTACATCACTGTCGCTATAACTCATGTTTCTGATCCATTATAAAGTCTTACTAAAATTATTACTACCCCTCGCGCAAGGACGATTACCTACACGTATACGTTTTTATTTCACGCTATTCGCAAGATCAGTTAAAAATCAGTATAGACAACATCGTTTTCAATGTTTTGCGTAAACATCCCCGGTATAGTGATAACTTCAACGATTTTTTATTTTCGGTGTAGCGCACCGAGGAAATTTTGCGACGCTGCCGCAAATTGGGAAACTTTTCCTACTTTGACTTTAAGCTTACGTTACGAAAATTAAAAGAAAGAAATGAACTCGGAATGCTTCTGGCCGAAATCCATAATTCCAACGTCATTGACGACGCTTTCTAATTTTTCACCGTAAATCGATCGATCGAATACTCTAACAACGACGTAGTACGCGTTACGATGTTATTTGCGTTTCAAGAATGGTCGAAGTTATTTGCGTTTCAAAAAATTGACGTTTCGATGTTCGAACGCATCGAAACGGAGCGATCGTGCGTCGAACGAGTGGTACTCGTCTTTATTTTCAGTAGCAACGGTGGCTATTCTTAGGTGGCTTTGGTCACCTTCGAAAGTGCCTCTTCGTTGAAGACTATTCGACGTATCGACGCTGGGCTTTGTATAATCAGGGCCGCGTCGGTCGTCTGGGTGAATTCACTCTCCCCTTTCGCAGTCCGAATACATTTTCTTTTTTAGCTCGCGTCTAATTCTATGGCAAATAACATCGAAACACATTCTCAATCGTCTGCGGAGTTACGATCGAACTACCTGGGATGGAAAAATCGTCGATGATCTTCGAATCGTCGAGGAAAATGTTCCGGGCCGAATCGACATTTATTTAACATTTTTCCTTATAAGAAACAATTGTAATATACTGCTGCAGCTTAGTAGAGGTTTCTTTTACAATTTCCTCCTAATAAATGAATTTATATGCTTATGAATGTAACAAATAATCCGGAACATGCGTTCCGGGCAGAAGCAAGATTTATTTACCATTTCCTCTTATCAGGAATAGTTTTAATATAAAGTAGTATTTAAGTAGATCCTTTTCTTAAAGTTTGTATCAGCAAACGGATTCGTATAGTTATTAACATAACACAAATAATTTGGAGCACGTTATAATTATAGTAAGAAGTAAAAGGGGCCACTTATTTCCTAGAATATCTAAAGACCATAATATTTTGGGATTAGCATAAGAAAAGTAGCTCAGCTCAAAATCTGCTCAACTGTTTTTACAAAAATCTTTTTTGCCTAACAGAATTTCTCGGCAAGTGTTAGCCTCAAAATAAAATCAATGTGATTGTAATTAAATCAAATGTGAATACAATAAAAAATTATTTTCTCCAGCTTTATCGGTTTCCATAAAATTTTACGAAAGAAAATAAAGAAACGCGTAAAGAGTCCCACGCACGGTCGATCTTGGTTGTCGATCATCGTGATTGGCGGGGCGTACGCGTGAAAATCACGAAAAATGACTGACAATCATTCCGTACACAGTCAAACATGATTGACGATCAAGATTGACCTTGTTTGGTTCGCTTAAGGAAGTGAAATAAAATATTTGAAACCTCTGTAGTTATAAATCTTAATCGAGAAAAACATTGGGAAAAGCTCACATGTTACGATCTGCACTCACAATCTGTCAGTGTAACTTCAGGGTTTTATTAATACTTTTTTTTTTAATGAAAATTTATAGCTATGGAATTGAAACATTTTACTACGTTTTCTTACGCTTTCCTTTATACCTGCGTAAAACTTTAGTAAAATCGGTAAAGGCATTGGTGAGAGTATTCGTGTTATTTTACGATTAAAAAATTCTTCTACGCAAAAAAATTTAAATAAAAAACGCAGCTAATTTTTAGCCACGTCACTTTTCTCATGCTGACTCTTTTATGGTCTCTCATTTCACTTTGCGCATTTGCAAAAAAGGGAATAAATATTATTATCGCTCTATGATAATGATGTACAAGGCGTACATACGAGACCTTTCCAACTACGTTTTTGAAAGGTTTATACATTGAAATTGAATACCACGATAGAACTACTTGCAATCAGTGATTTGATTCAGCTGTTAACTATCACAAATAAAAGTTACTTGTGAACTTTTAACTTTTAAATCGTTCACTTTCTGTTTTAAGACCGGTTCTGTCGTTGACAGTTTAACTCTGTCATAAATGTTTAGTTTTAATAGTTATTTTTCAACTGATTAAAACAAAGTTGTAAAGGCACATATATTTTAAGGTGATGTATAAAAGTTTGAAGTATTTTCTTAATTCGCATTATTTATACATACTATGCCAGTTGCCTTTCTTTTTTTTCAATTTTTTAATTTCCATATTTCTCAGCTTTTCTTAATTCCGATTAATGCGCAAAGTTGCAAACATATTTTAAGCGCACCCGATACATATTGTGCTATCAGGAACAGGCGGAGTAACAATTACGAAAAATCTCAACGGAATGACATTGTATCAAGTTGGAACGTTCCCTTGTTTACCGAGATCTGCCCCAATCCTTCAAATTTGATTTCCTTCGATAATAACGAGATCACGACTCCCGTGGATTTAATTATAGCAAAGACCGCGGTACCACGCGTGGGAGGAAATCTTCCTCGTATGTATGTTAAACAAATGAACTGGTACCTTTATTACGGGTTTGTCGTGATTGTAATGGTAACTATAAGGCGTAGACGCGAGCCTCACATCCTTCCGCGTGATTACAATGCGCGAACGTAGAATCGCGCGCCGATAACAGTGTTTACGGAATCTGACCTGACGTTATCTTCGCTAGCTTCCGCAATGTTCCCGCTTCTTTAATAAATTCACGCATAATTTGTCAGGGTACCATTACGTCCATTGACGCGGAGCGAAGTTTCCCCGCGAACGGTTCAATTTCAAATTCCTGCGAACGACCGTTCCGAGGGGAATAAATCACTTTTTTGAAATGGGGATACTAATTCTGTTCAAAACGAAATACAAGGTCCACGTAAAATATCCTTACAATCGTGATTGATCGTAGGGAATTTATTAAAGAACTTACAATTTTGTGGGGCCAAAATTATAAGTTATTATTGAAGTTGTATCATAAATTGACTTCAGTCGTAACTCACTGGCTTATCTCATAAGTTCATTTAATCATAACTCGTTAACTTATATCATATGTTCTAATATAGTTAATATGTAAGTTGCAATTAAGCCGGCTTACGATATTAATTATGAAACAAGTTAAATTAGAATATATGACTCAAATTGTCAAGTGATTCACAAACACGATTGTAATTAGTTTAATAAATTCCCTATTTGTAAACATATTTTACTTACACCCTATACTACAATATAAGACAGATATTAAGAACAAGGAGTCTAGGAAACTAAAAACTCCCCAAAGTAATCGACACGCGCAACACGCCCCTGAAAAACAGTTTTTTCTCATCTCTGACGCCGTATTTCTCAAATCTCAACGTGGAAAATTCAATTCCTGAAAGCGTTGGTTTACAAATTCTTGGAAAGTCTATGCGCGACCTTCCGGATGCACCGTTCCGAGGGAACGCGTGCACTTTCGAGAACGCGCATCGAGAGTCAAATCGGAGTGCGGCGAAAAATAGCGCATTTAATTATAGGTCAAACGCGGGATTCCACGGTGCAGCTGTTTAAATAGCAACGTAGTCAGCAGCTGACGTTAACTTTAGCAAATCTCGCCGATGCGTTATCGACGTTGCCGGCGACGACGGCGATCGGATAATTTCTCCAAAGGAATGTCGATCTCTGCGAGCTCCGTGTATTTTTAATCAATCGCATCGCGAAATGATTCGATTTTACGTTCGGCATTCGCATTCCCGGTATTTATTTACAATTGGACCACGGATCTTTCGGAAATACGTATTTCGAAGGAACAGCATATAATGGAATGCACGATCATTTGGAACTGCGATTATTCAAAAGAGATAGTGTTTATTGTTTAAAATTGAACAAATATGTGTAGCATGTAGACATGATTACGATAGAAGCAGGGTCTTCAGTTGTGTGCAAATAATTGTTTCTCGTTAGTAATTATACAGACTATCTACTACCGACTGTAATTAGCGGAATTAAATGTGACAAAGGAAAAGTATTTAACTGGTTCGGAAAAAAACGGAAAGTTCTGTTGCTTTTACAACGACCAATTGTTATTATCGTTGTAGTCGGTTATTCGAATGAAATTGTTTCCAAACGAATTGTGATAATTGTGTCTATTTTGAGATACAAATTCGTGGGGACGATCTTTCGTGGATTTAAGAAAAAATTCGTAATGCCCCGCAGTTGATATTTTAACCATTAATACGCATTAATAAAAAAAAAATAGTGAGACACCTTGTACATTCCTCAGAATAGTATCTTTTTAATTATATGTATCGGTACGTTTGGTCATGTTCCTTGGTGGCAAGTCTTATCGACCGACTGACCCTGAAAATTAATAAAAATGTAAGTAAACAAAGTATACTATACGATTGCCAATATTACGTTCGATTATGCTCAACGCAGTTGTATTGCTTAAAATTTATTTACATACGCGTTCTTACTCGATAAACGTAACTAAAACAATGGTTAAAAATACGCGATGACACGCGAGCGAAAATAAGTGTATTTATCGTCGAGTAAATAAGTGTATTTATCGGGCGTAAAAAGAAATCCGTGCGATGGTACGTACTGAATTTTGAAAATCAAACCTCCGATACGTATTATTCGTGCATTGCTATGATGTTAATCGATCGACGTATCGTCGATGCGATAAGGGAATCTTTTATCAAAATCCCCGACGTTGCGAAGCGCGTACACGAAATCCGTTTTGACCGCTCCGAAATCGTTTAACCCGCTTCATTCTGCCCCGTTTTATTTTTAACTCTCTATTTTTCTCAACGTTATCCGGCAAGGTTAAACAATCGCGCAGAAATAAACGCCGGTAGCCCTTTCAAAGCGGAGTCGAAATGCATCCACATTTTTTTTATCCATCTTTACTCGAATCAACGTTATTTTTTTTTGTAATCTTCGCGAAGATCTCGCGATTAATTGAACGTACGCGCACGCGCAACGGAATACGACCCGAGGCGAGGTCGTTTTTATTTATAAACAACTGCGCTCAAAACACCGCCGGCGCGTACATTAAAATTTAATCCGCGCAAAACAGCAGTGACACTCAAATTGTATTCAAGATAAATAATTAATCGCGTAGTCGTTACTTCAAAATTAATATCGCGACCGAACATCTGTGCTCCCTAAATTCATAATCTGTGCCGTTAATTTTGAAAATGGTGCAAGTCCACTTTTGGTAACAATAATTTGTTCGCTCCGATCGTAGTCATAGATTGATACTATTCATCCGTTTATAATAAACTATTAATAACGAGGTTGATTACACGAAAGAAACTGTTACCAAATGAATTCGGGTAGTCTGTTTTTACTTTAAGTTTACTTTAAGTCTCAAATTCTAAATATGAATGTTCTCGTTTACAAAACTCGTTTATGTTTCTGTTAGATACATTATTAATAGACTGCGGACATTTATGCAAATTTATACTGTTATACACGTATCAAACGTAATTATATGTGGAAACCACTGGACATACTTAAAAACTTCTACGAATCCATGGTAACGTTTTGGCTTTTCTAATACCTATTTTGAATTTTCCGAAACTTACCGTAAACGTATAACAAAGTTTCTAAACTATAACGTAACCACTGTTTAATTAGCGAAACTAACCGCAGCTGTAATAAAATAAATCTCACACCATTCAAACAAGTCAAATCGAAAACACAATATTTTCTTCGTCTTTCTCCGTTAAAGAACATAATATTCGTTATACACTGTAAGCCATGTATTGTCATTACTATGGGATCTGTATCTTTTGATAACAATAACCGGCTGATAACATTAAGCAGAAGATAAACAACACATATTATTAGAAAATAATACAATCTACTTAAATTCATCCAAAACTACATACTTGTGGGATGCATCAATAATTCTCAGAATTGATAACAACAGCCGAAGTTTAATTATAATAAGCGGATTATTTGAAGTAATTTTATACGATGCGGTTTTTGAACCAACCAATTGTATTAACAATAACCGATTAATAACATTATCCGTGATGGTAATACTTGGCCAGAGATAAGACCTTGTCTCTCGATTCGTTCTTTCCGGAAAAGATACAAGGTCTAGTTCTCGCGTACTTGTTCTTGGCCCGAGACAAGACCTTGTCTCTTGATCCGGCTTCCACTAAATTATACATACACATATACATTACATATATTATATTACAAGAATATATATAATTCTTTCGTCCGTTAACCATGCGCTAATTTACCGGTCACGTTTACCCTACCGACCAATACGAAACTCTCCTACGTTCTTACAACTCGACGCGAAAAAGTTTCTCTTCGAACTACCTGCAATTCTCCTTCGTCCTTCTCCTTTCCGCCATCGATCCAATCGACTCTGGCATCATAACTCGCGGGGACAATGAAAACAATGTGCTCGGATGAGTAATCCTCCTTCGGATACCTTCGGCGCTAATTGTAAGAGATATACCTCGTGGATGGAAGAGAGGCGGAGGTACACCGGCACTCAGACGAGGGAGAAGGACGGAGACAGACGGTGACCCACCCGTTTGTTAAGACGCTCTTAGTCATACGCATACCTGGCTACTTAGGGTATTCGTAGCCAAGTATGGCGAGACCTTGCATTATCCGAATCGACGTTTCTCGTCAACGTTCCCGTTTCCAACGCGCCGCTTACAACCCATTCGGGACGAAGACAAATTTTTGAAGACGACCCTTCGGTAACGAAAATTTTTGTTTCGTTCACGATCGTCGCGCGCAGTGTGTGACTGTTATTTTTTTTTTATCTGGTAAATGTATCACGCGCACAGGGCGCAATCAGTCTCGGATGGATTAACCCTTCAATTGCAAAAGGCGTATACATATGCCCTGGCGTATGTATCATTACACATGTACGCAACGTGCACATGTGTACGCCCTCTAAATTTCTTTTACTACACTCATTCACCGTTTTACTGAACTCATCTAACATTGAATTTATCGTTTCGCGTAAAGCAGCGTACAAACGTGTAACATACGCGCCAAACAAACGGCGTATTGTACATTCCGTTGCAAATGTGTTAATAATGTATGTGGGGAGATATAATTCTAACTAGTCTATTGTCGCGCGGTCCTAAAATCGTCGCGAATATCGTTGCGCGCGAAAGTGCGTCGCAGTGAAATCGTTAACCCTTGGTTTCGTAGATTGTTTTCTATCACTATCACCGTCTCTCTCTACCTGTTCCCCATCACCGATTGATTTTGGGGAAGCACTACGTTTTCGGAATCCCTACAAATATTAGCCGCGTTTTCGTGTACCGCTCGAATCGTATTATTTGAGTAAGAGTTTGGTCGCATACGCGACCACCGATGTGTTTGAACGATTCCTAACATATGTAAACAAGATTACGCGAATAGTCATCGCTGGACGGCGAAAGTTTATCCAAATTTGCATTTTTGTATGGGATTGATATACTCGGTCGTTTTTTGCACTTTCAAAGATGGATTGCTGCTCGGCGGACGAAACAAATTGAATTAACGTTGCAGCGTACGCACACTTTAACAAGTTTTGCATACGGGAGCTTTCAGATTTTTGTTTCAGGGTGGCGTACAAAATTTTAAAAAGGCAAACTTTGCGTATTTGGTCGTAATCTCAAAGGTTCGCAAATTTGTAAAATTCGGTTTAACGCGTGGACTGATAAAATATTTGAATTAAGTTCACAGAACATTTTATAGTAATCGGTGCATTCTATAAAAAATTATGATATATTTTAAAGTATCCGAATTTTCCTATTAGGCCACAGTAAACATTGGTATGATAATTATCTGATAATCAGGATAAAGTTTAAAGTGTCCGAATATTAATTGCTCTAAATGACAAAAAATCTACTTATAATTATCCTGAGTGCTATACGTTTTAAAGAGTACCACCATTTACGAGACACCCTGTATGTTTCTGACAGAGAAGTCGATTCTACGCCAAATCGATCACTTAAAATCAAATTTAAATATAATTTAGTTCTACCACTTTAGAAATACACGTGCGATACGTGAGTCAAAGTGGGTAACCCAGACTGTTTGGAAGATCAGCAAATTCGATGACAGATGGTTACGACGTTCGACGATAAACAACGTTAACGCACCAATGGCCAGTCGTCTCATTTCGATATCCGCCGGTATCGCATCGAATAAATTATTATAGTGTAAAGTGCAGCACGGGGTTAGAGTTGGATTGTGTTCGCGAATCGTTGTATGCATTCGACATTGTTGCAGAATCTCGTCGTGGCTAACCGAAGATGAGACCACTGGCGACGCGTCGGTGATAGGAGCATTCAACTCGCGATAAGATAACGTGACGCGATTAATCATTGCGGTCCAATCTGTGACCTTCTTCGAAGACTTGATGCTTAATACTCGCACGATTCCCGAGTTTGTATTAATTAAGAATCAATTTGCGGAAACTAAGGTGATTTAACGATAATAACGGTTTGTTTGATTTTCTAGTGCGGAGTCCAAGGAGCATGGTCGAACCATTTTTCATACTTCTGCTTCTTTCACAAAAATTATCGTCTGGCGGTTAAGTTGTACGATTAGACCTTGAATCAGATGGTTTGGCGAACATTTTGATGTATTATGTCCTTGCAGAAAATGGAATCGTAACGTAGGAATAAGAATTACGACACCGAACGTTCAATTTTGAAGTTTTCAAATGAACATCGTGTACGTAGATGTACTTTCATTATTATTGGATGTAAAACTGCTTTTATTGTTGCGCATAAGCTATTAAGCAATCGAATGAAACGAACGTAACATTTAAAAAATTATTCCTACAATAATTTATTAGGGCGTGACTCTTGTTAATCATAATTTCAACTGTGCTTTTCACCTTCGTGATAACGACAAATGTATCTTTTTGGAGTTTATTCCACGTTTGCTGTGCCTTCAGTTCTTACGATGGACGAATTTTATTCAGTAAAAGTATTTGAAAATGGCAAGTATTTGATACTTTAGAATACTTAGACATACTTAAATTACTAACGATGTAAGTAAACAACCGTCATTTTTAGGGTGTCAAAAAAAAAAAAACGTTCCATTTTTATACCAGGTGAAAATTCGATGCACAGCGCTGAGAATCAACGATGTTTTTGTTCTGTTACAATCAATTATTATACCAAATCGGGAATTAAAAGCAAACATCAAAATTTTCATGATTTAGAACTCAATAAATTCAAACTCGAAATCGAATGCAATATTAATTTACCATCTCATATTGATAGGAACGATCTTTTCTTCCCTGGCTATCAAATCCTTCTGAAAGTCTCGTAATCAAAGGGAGAACAGTTTTTCTCCCGTCCCGAAGAAATAAAATGACGACGCAAACGTGTATCACACCTGAAAGAAGATGACAAACAACAAACGACGCACGAAACAAAAAGATTTCTATTTAAACGAAACAATGCGCGGGTAGTTATCGCGGCTTGTATTATGCATTCGTACCGTGTAAATATTTTAATCGGAGTTCCCCTCCCGTTTCAACCGCACTTTTTCACGCGCGGTAATTGAGTCAAGATTAACCTTTCATTTTTCTGTTAACCCGCAAAAATAATATTTTTACATAAGCGCGAACACAGTTTTATTCTTCTGATTAAATCAACCTGTGCCCTTAATTCTACGTCCCAAGAGATGTCCCCATCGTCATAATTAAAAAGCGAGACAGATATACAAATAAAAGATACATGCCGGGAAACGTTACGCCGCCGAATAAAAAGAATCATTAAATCCGACAAGCCTGGAATGAAACGCTCGAATAAAAAAAGGGAAAAGAATAAAGTAAGCAATGCTCTGCCGACTGGAGCAATTCCCACAAAAAGCGACAAAACAAAAGGAGTAATTCATATTTTACCCCGCGAGTACTCTTCAAACTAATAACAGCGCAATGAATCCTCCATTATAATATACATATATAACACTGCCCAGCCACGGATAGAAGTATCGAACATTTGTCGAAAGATAATATACAGGGTGAGAAGCTCGAAACAGGTCACCCGAATAACTTTTAGATGGTCTTTTTTAGATGGATAGGAAAGGTTAGGACAATTTAAAAAATGCGCCGAATAATTGGTTTAATTCTTGAAGAGTATTCTAACTACCTTAAAGCTGGCAAGGTTTAAAATGCGAGATAGCGATTATTATCGGACGGTAGTTAACCTTCTATTGCATCGGGTTTCGTTGAAAAGATTAAGATAAGAATAAAATTAAGAAGAAGACCTAGATTAGGTTAAATTACATTTATTTTAGTTAACAAACATGCTTTCCAATTCGAATTTAATTACATTCGTACATTCATAGATAATTAGGTAATTACGAGGGAAATTCGTTGATGTAAAATTAATTCATAAAGATCAATATTGATCTCAACAGTTTCCGAGTTATTTTAATTGATAAAATCGTATAAAATATCAGCAATAAGAAACAAAAATTCTCGTAACAGAGGATTAATGAAGCATACGGATAAAATGCAACTTCTTTATTTTTTTGTAAGCTTGATGATTTTTGAGTCACGTCGTCGCGTAATAAATAAAGGGAATGATTAACAGCGTAGGCGAGACAGATCCGGTGGTTCTGATTAGACGAAGAAAGAGCACGTGAAATGTGAGTAACTCTTAATCCCGAGGGAAAACGTGTCGAGGGACACAATAACACCGATCCAATGGTACCCCACTGTGCGTAGACGCATGCGCGTTAACTTGCATCCGCAGGCGCGCGTGCTTCTCGCGTGTGCGCGAGGACGCACACGCACACACATGCCCGCGCGGGCGCACACACGGGATGGAGAGCACCAACCTACATATTTCGTCGGAGAATCGACCGAACGACGAACGAAGGAACTCCGGGGAGCATCGCTTCGTGAGATCGTTCAATCTGTTTGGAAAGCAACGAAAACGAGGATTAGCCGCGCATGAATGAATAATCGACAAACCCCAAGAGTTATCTGAAAAATATCGGGACGATATTTTGAAGGAAAATCGTATCACTTGCTCCTTGTATTTCTTTTCTGTTAATTTTCGTTGTTTCTAATTTTTTTTTTACATATGGCAAACGTAAATCGGTGGGCGTTATTTGCATAAATTAATAAAGGAAATTATTATTGTACTTGTTCCCAGTCGAAGAGTTTGAGGAGTTAGCGATGAATACTTTTATTCTACTCCGTTTAATAGAATTTATTTTCATCATTGTTTAGTTCTAATCGAATTAAGTTATAATTAGGCGAGAACTATCTTCTATCGTGGTATGCGGATAGAAAAACGATGTGCCTCGACGGAGAACAGGCGATAGTGGACTGTGCTTGGACGAGGCTTGGAGTATTTGCAGAGCGAGCGTTCTACTTCATGGTTTGAGCAGTTCTCGGCTCTGAGATTCGAGTGAATCTGCCGAGAAATTAGGTGTATAGGGTTTGGGAAAAGGAAGTGGAAGGGAAAACACAACGTTGGATATTGGAAAACAGCTGAGTCAGCTTGAATGAGTTAGGTAATAGTGAGTCTGAAGGATTTGGAAATTTTTGACGTTCAAAATATTTGTTGCGCTATCCTATGACTATGCTTCAAAATACAGACAGAGTCCCCAAATCGAAAATAAGATAACGATCAAAGTGGATGACCGATGCTTCTGATTTTGTTTTTTTGGGAAAGCCGCCAATGACATTAAATATAAATAATTTAAACAAATATAAATCAGTGATCATCACCACTTAACGATTTGGAATGGCCTATTTGTTTTGGAATGCTTACAAAATATTTGCCAAATATTAACGTTAAATTTGGATTTCTAGTCATTTTTTTATTTGTTTTACGGTAAATATTTAAAAATCCCGCAACGTAATTTTCATGTAACGTACATATTTAAATCAGCTGTTTATTTTGAAACTATTGGAAATCCATTTTTCCATACTATTTCCATACTAAACTGACAAATACCGTTCGTGGATATAATCAGTGTGAAGCAGTTTTTGGGAAATGGACGTAACCACTTGCAAATTAATGACACATCAAAATTTATATTTACTTTTTTCCCCCACATTTTTGACGATCCAAACTATAGGATAATAAAAACAGTTTCCATCGATCTGCTTGCAGCTCCCACAAGGAAATTATTAATTCGATTTACCTTCAATCATCGATGCAAATTAATAATAATCGACGTAAATTCGGGTCATACTGAACGTTCGATGAATTACGGTTACATAATTTTAAGCGCCATTTATATAAAAGAAAACAAAGCTACCGTCGTCGCGTGATTTACATATGACATACATTTCGCTTTTGCCAGTTTGTCCCGACGGGAAAGTGTCAACACAATTTCCACTTGCGGTCAAGAAGTTAAAAATAAAGGAGGAAAACCTATAACTTTCATATCTTCACGATTAAACCCACGTTACGGTTAAAATCGAAATAAAATAAACTTACGTTTTCCTCAACGATTTTCCGCAAAACCATCGAGGAAAGAAGCCTACGAACGAATGACTTTAATGACACACCTGCATTCTGATTTCTAATCCATCGTAATATTATTTATTTTCACGGCAAGAACGACATTTGGGTTCTCCTATCTGAAAGATGGTTAATAACATCGCAGTACCGATCCATCAAATATTAATTAACACTAATAACATAATAACGATCGCAAATATATCAAAGCTTGTGAAAAGGAGATCGAAATAGCCAATAGTAGTCGGCAACTCGACTCACAGTTTCTTTTCCTCGGCTATATCGCACGAGAACGAGGGGAAAAAAATGGCTGACACACGGGAACAGAGCGGCGAACAGGATCGAGACACGAGTTGAGGACTAGGAGCATTGTCCACCTGCCCCTCTCTCCCTTTCTACCCCCCTCCCCTCTCGCCCCCTTAGGCACCTGCGTGACGTCACACGAGGAAACAGCTGGTCGCTCCTTTCTTACCTGCTTCGCAGTCCGCTGCTCTGCATTTTGTGCGTGGAGGAGGGAGGGGGGAGAGTCTCTCTCCCTCTCTCCCCTCCTCTTCCGTCACATAGCCGAGGACTACTCGTTCCCTTTCCCTGCCTCACCCAGTTGCCCCCCCTTCCATCCGATCTCCCCTCCCCCTTAACTCTTCCGTCCCTTGCCGACAATCTACTCGGTATACTATCCCATGCCACTCGCGTAAGTAGATGTCGCCCTCCTCCTCCCCCCCCCATCTTCTACTCGCTGCGTGTCTCTACTCCTTCGAGCGAATTGCGATTCCTTTAGCCGATGGGCAGAGTGTGTGAGCTCCGAGCCCCTTTAACCTCTACGTCCGCGCCACGTAGAGGAGCTCGCGGTCTTTAAACTGGCCGCACGCCACTGCGGGACCGACGCTTTGCGGCCGTTGCATTGTGCCTGTGACGGGCCGGAAGGTGACCCGTGAAAAGGTGCCGATGCGTCGAATGAAACTTTTAATTACGTTTTCTCTGGCGTTACCGTTCGCGCTGGATTATTTCTTGCGAACGAGATCGGTTTTACGTATAGAATTACAGCAGAACTGAATACACCTTGTACATATCCATATACCGAGTGTTTTAGTAACAACGCGTAATAGTAGGGGTAACGTCGGATCTTTTCGTCAGAGGTCGTTTTTAAAACTAAAGACTATTTATAAATTATAAAGGACGCGTACAGTGGAAAAGGATGAAAATGATCGTACTTTGGTGAAATTACATATTTTCACATGTTTTAACAATATACTTATATTTCATTATAGAATTCGCATTATATTATTTTAATGGGTCATAGTAGTGACTACTGTCGGGTGCAGTAGCAACGTATTATTGGAGTTATATTTGTATTTGTACTTATTTTTAAATAAAAGATTTACTTTTACCTCTGTAATTTTCAGTCCCGTATTTGGCACGACTGCGATAATTATGGCGGCGTATTTTGAGAGTGATTTCCGGATGCATTTCTTGCGAAGGAACACGGGAAAAATAGTCAAATAATTCCGAGGTTATTAAATTTTGTATATTTTATTCCCATTGATTTTTATTTTATTTACTCTGTTTTAGAGAGGTTTGTACGCTAGTCAATTCGAAGTACGTCTTTGGATTCCTCTAATGACTAATGACCTCCAATGACTAAATAATTTCTGATTCAATCTCAAAATCAGTTCTCGTTTATTCTAGTTATTACTAACAACTGCGAATAAATTATTATCAATCAAATAAATCAAATAAATTCGTTGAAAATTAGTTGAAGATAACACGCACACAAAACGTAAAACATGTAAGACCTACATGCTGAGACGAAGAACATTTCAGTTGAAATACTCCGAGCTCCTGTTCCAGGTAGCTTCAGGTAAATCAACGGCGTTGGTGATACAGGAATATCGAAGCTGTTTCTTCAAAATATTTCAAAATTATATCCTTGTTCTCGCACTCACCTTCCTCTCACCGATTCAATTTCTTTCTATAAATGTCGAAAGAATGCCAATGATAAAACTAATCAAGAGTAATGCGAAAGGGTCTTTCGAATTTCTTGGCCTCCTCGGTGGTGGCTATTCTTGCCGAATACTTATTAGGTGCTTCGTGTTTCGAAGGCTTCCACGGACCCTTTGAACCTCTTCGTGTCTTTGGTGGCCTTCGGACTACCAAAAAACCAATCGATAGTCTCGATGGAGGAGCTCGTAAATCTTACCGTTGTTATCGGTGGCCCTTCGACGAGAACGATTCCCCTGCCGTAAGAATTCGCTTTTACCTCGGTAAAATCATCGGCGGGGAATGGATTTTTATGCGAATACATATTTTTACCGTTCGGTGAACACTCTAACCGTTAACCCATCTTCGAATCAGCGATCCCGTCTGTATGGTTTTAACGTTAGAACTACGGACAATTAATCTGTACCGATTTCTCTGATTAGCTCTGAAATAACGGTAATCGTTTTTTTTGCTGTTCCAAGAGAATGGTTATAAAATGATATTCTGTATCTCGACGAAGCTGATGATTAGAGAACTGTTTTTTTTTAATATGATAAACAAGTGCAAACATTCACCTACAATCCAACCTCTGTAAAACTAGAATTGTCTGAATTCAAACACGAGCTTACTTTAACTCGAATTATTTGCCACACATTTACAACGGAAACTGGAATTACAGATTTTTTTAGTAACAACGCGTAATAACGTCGGATCTTTTCATGAGTGAACGGTTTTACTGTTCTTAAAACAAAAGGCTATTCGTAAGTTGTAAAACACGCCGACAATCTAAAAGTATGAGAGTAATCATACTTTTGTGTAATTACATATTTTTGCAGGGTTTACCAATGTACTTAAATTTCGTTAAACAATTCGTATTAAGTTCTCTTAATAAAATGTTGAGAACAGATTTTTCCTACAATTTTATCTTCCTTTTTTACGCGCTAAGAATCAATTTATCGATACTTTTATATTGAATGGTGCGTATACAGGGTACTCCACGTGAAACTACACCTTCTGACAATATAATGAAAACATGGGTGTCCTTGAGAACTCTGTAAAACTGATATTGGAAATATATTTCCTTTGTTTCGTGCAGTGAAATAGCGAACGTTATTATAGCAGTTGAAGTGAGTACGTTAAAAATAAAAATAGCAAATGATTAATGGTGAGCAGTTGCAATAAATCAGAGATACCTAACCGAATGCAAAGACGAAAAAAAGGATAGCGACAAACCACTCCTCTTCCCATCTTTTTTTTTACCTTCGACACTTTTTGCCAAATATTCTAATTACTATAACATATATCTGATTAAAACTGACTAAATCAACATAGTACAACCTCGATAACTCGAGTTTAAAGGGAAGAGCGAAAATATTTGGATTGCAAAGCTTTCGTCTTATCGAAGTTTTCGAGTAAGAATGTTTAAAAGACGAAAATTCAACTTACGGAGTCTTTGCGCGAAGTTGAATATTTTTCATTTATTGTTAGCGTTGGTTCAAAGGCAGACAAATCTAATGTTTAGAGGTGAATTATTTATTGCATATCTACGAAAATAGATAGATTATGTATAAACAGAATCGTAAGACCAATTTTAAACAAAAAGTGAATAGCAGTGTGCGTTTTTGTACCTAGGAGTTAGGTAAGGAGTTAAAGGAGAATTGGAGTTGAAGTAAGTTTATATTTCGATTTGCAGAAGTTTTCTCATCGGGACGGAAGGGAATGCAGAAAATTGTAATCTTACCGTAAATGTTATAATTTTTTATGACATAAAAAACAGTTACCTAATCATCAGGTTCGTGGAGACGCGTAGAAAGTAAAACCGAAGGCACCCGTTCCTTGCCGTTTCTAGAGACGAGGTGTATAAAATTGTTTTCTCCCCATGATCGAGGTTAATCTACGTTCCACTCTAAGTTTCTCTGCGCGCTAATTCTCGCTTTAATTTGTTACAAATCCGGTAAAATTGAAGGTACAATGGAGGAAGAAAATAATTTGAAAAGTCATACCGACGATAACGACAAAGTACGATTGTTACGATGAGGTAGTGATAACTAAAAAGTTCTCAATAATAACGATTATGATGAGTTGGCGCTAATCGAAAAGTTGTCAGTAATAACTGTTACGAGGAATTACCAATGACACGATGATCGCTAATAATAAAATTACTACCGATTATGACGACCATCTATTAACAATATTTGTCAATCATAACGATTATGATGAAGTACTTACTATAAACTGATTGTCAACAATAAAATTGCTATCGGTTACGACGAGCATCGATAATGCAATGATTGTGTAATTGTCTAATACTCCAGAAACTATTGATAATAATCAATAAGAAAATTACCAATAATTCTCGACAGAATTCTTACGACGTTACCATAAAAACCTGATGTAAAAAAAGCCACCTACGAGCATTAGTTCTACCCTCAGCATGCGCGGAAGTTATTAAAACCAACAGCCATCTCGCGTAATATTAATTTCCTAAAAACGTTACATTATTTTTTGTAATATACACAACTTATCAGGTATGGTCGAAGACGTAAGTGATCCAAGGAAATTTCATCGACAAATTGTTTTAACGCTTCTCAACCATCAAATCGTTCGTCGTACAATTGTAACGCGTTATTTCGCGCTAACTGGCGGAGATTTCTTGGAAGAGATGATAAGCTGCGACGCGTTATCTGTCGAGTTGAATTCGAGTCAGCATTAACGTGAGCCCATGTAAGTGTATTTGGGTAATACCGAAAGGAGAATCGTATCCGAGGCTATTTTTAGATGACATATTTACATGGAAATCAATTAGTACAAGTCGACGATAAACAGAGTAGCAACGCATTTGGTACGAGCTTGTTTTCAAACCGAATTCGCGACAGTGATTCGTTGTACAGTTTGAAGGAATAATAATTATAACGCACTATAAGTTATATTGTATTTGTTTAATTAAATTTGTTTAAATATTTATATTGGGTCGCGGATTAAAATTTAAAGCAAGGGAATATTCGCGTTGAAAATTTTCGTCAGGGGTATCTCGAGAACAAGTTAAGCAACTTGGTTGATCCACCCTGCATAATATTATACCTACACATTACTATACATTTAGATCAAGGTCGAATGGTTTGGAGGGAGGCATAATTTGACGCGATTAGTTTTTTTGCAAGGGGACGCGAGAAGAATACATATACGAAGATCAAGTATTTTTCGAAATGGAGTCGTATATATTTTTATTACGTTAATCGAACCAGAACATAATTTTGTACAAAAAGTTAATAAAACCGTTCGTATAAAAAGAAAACTATTAATTTAAGAAATATTTTAACTTCAATTGCTGCTACAGTTCTTCTAAAAATGATTTAAAGGCCATCGTAATATAGTGAACTTGTTTTACCCATTATGTATTTTTATTATTATCGAAAAAATTTGACTCTCATTTAAACGATTGAATACCAACTTGAAATTTCGAAAAATACAAGTGATAGGAAGAAACCGAATAATCCATTGTGAAGGAAATAGTCACATATATGTATATTATATTATATGTCAGTATTACATAATTCACTACGAATATTTCAGTATTCACTATGAATTATTCGATTTCTCCCTATCGCTTGAATTTGTTGAAATATCAAGGTCACGATCAATCCTTAAAACGGAAGCCAAATTTCGTTTCATACCGAAAGTTACGAATAATACTAAAACGAGTTCACCGACGTCTATTACGATGATCATTAAATCATCTTCAAAGGAATTCTACGAATTTACGTGCGGAGAACGGGTACTTCATATGTTTTGTTATATTCATTATTACATTTACAATTTACATACAGGAAACTCACTTTTTGTAATTAAACAGAATATACTAAAAGTGAAAACCGTGAGTACAATTTAAAGCATTCGACATTATAGTGTCGGATAAACGTCAAGCCTGAGTATCGTGAGAAACGAAGCACGAACGTGTATGTATGTACGCGTACTAGAAAATGGATGCATAAAAAAATTCACCCTCCTCTCGGGATCACCCTATTCGACGCAGGTCACAAGAACCATAGAATTCACTTGTATAGATCGCCTTGAATTTCTTTTTCGTCGTGGGTCTACCCCGACTTTCGAAAGGTAGTAGAGATTTCTACGACTAGAATGGAAAATCTTCGAGTAGGATCATGAATTTTCGAATTTTCTCTCGGCGATCAAGATTACGCTTTCGACGATATTCCACGGCCACTGTTTAAGCGAACGACGTAGTTTCGAGGTATTTCGGTTTAAGAGGAAAACCTTGCTAGTGCTTATTTTACCAGTTTCATTAAAAACTTCGTTTTTTCACGGCAGGTACCGGCTACAAAATTATTGGCACGTCTGCGTTTAACACGCTCGTTACCAGCCTATATGAAACGAGTGATTACTAAGGGTCCACGGAATAAGAAATTGTACAAGGTCTAGTTCTGGCGTACTTGCACTTGACCCAAGAGAAGATCTTGTCTGTTGATAGGTACAGAGAGTAGAAAAAAAAAATTTATTGAAAGACGGAATTACCTGTTTGATTGTTGATCATTCAATTTTGTACTCTTTTTGAACGATATCACTGGTGATACTCGTGACTAGATTACGTACCTTTACCCAAAATACATGCTTTCCGTACTGATTTTCAAATGATTCCGCGAGAATATATGTTTGTAAGTATATATTACATACATTACGCACACCAACTGTGTACGTATAATATTGCATGCACGATATGCGAAAATCCATTTACGAAACAAACTTTTGGATATTTAACAAAAAGGATGTCCTCTATACTGATTTTGAACTGATCTCGCGGGATGAATATCCCGAGTACGCCTGAAATAAATACGCTTACGCGTATGTAATCGACCACACGTAATGTAAAAGTGTATATGTGGTTTAAGCGAAATACATAAAACGTATATAGAATGCAAAATGTATGATATAAAAAGCGAATATATGTATATCCGAAGCGTACTTTTTAAACCCTCTACTAACGAAACGAATTTCTATTCGAGTTCCACTTCTTTACCGATCTCCTTTAAAAATATCAATTTGCATAAACATTCTCGGTTCGATTAACTTGTTTTTATCTACGTGCCATGGGCATCGCGGGTGATATCAGTAAACAGTAGAAATAAACTAAATGTAAGTGAACGCTCGTTACGTGCCCAGTGTTTTGGGAAGTAGTAAATAAAGCACGAGACGTCGCGGATTAACAAAATTTATTTCATTTATTATAGTATATAATATAATTGAAACGTAGAAGCTGGAATTACCAATCTAGTAACGTTTCGCCATCTCATTAGCAACTTCTCGAACCAATATGTTATATATTATAATTTTGTATTATTTATATATTTCGTTGGTTTATTATAATATATAAGTTCGAGAAAGTCTCAATGCGGGAGCGCAACCATTGCTAAATTGATAATTTTATCAGCATAATTAAAGGGCCACATTCCCGACACACTCTCCTTTTTTAATTTAAAGTGATACGAACACGAGCTAGAATTTATTTCATATTATAATTTATAACAATTAACGGCAATTACCGCTGAGACTTGGATATTCCCACCGCCGTGAACGTTCGATTCATTTATTATAAGATACGGGTGCAAAATGGGGAAAGAATATAAAGATTTGGAGGACCCAAAATGTTTCGAGTAATACCGGCGATGCTGGCGACAGCGAGCGCGTCAAAATTGCAATTCACGTTCTCTTCTCAATTCAACCCGGCTTCTCCGTCGAGGAGTAAATTTCAATTATCGCTCTGCCCATGGTCAGCGAGACGCTCGTACTCATTACAATATTCGTTGCTATAAATTAGGTCCTTTCCTTCCCGTCAGATGGGACACCTATTCAAAGGACGATTCTCTCTCTCTCTCTCTCTCCTCCCTCCAAATAATCTGCGTAGCAATCTACTTCGCGGAAACAAGCCAGAGGCGGCACATCTTTGACGGCGCGACGATAGCCAAAAGAAAAAGCCGCTCCCCGGCGTCCACGAGAAAAATCAAGAAAAAGATCCGTTCCGGGGAATAAAAACCGTGAGCAGCTCGCTTATCTCGAAAATGTGCCACATGTTATTCGCAGCCTGGCGTCTTTGTTCCTCTCCGCTGTCACCGTCCTCGTCTCGGTCTCTCTTTCTCACCCAATCGTCGCTCCCTCACTCTTTTCTACCAGGGTATCCGCTATAGATGAAGAGGGACACGAGATCCGGTAGCTTCGTCTTCGACTTTCCCGTTGCGAAACTCGTTCCTCTTTCCCGCACCTTTCGACCCGTCGTTCTTCCTTCTCCGTTCATCCGGCTCTCTTTGCCCCTCTCGCTTTCTCACTCTCTCTTTCTTCCTCTCGTCAGTCCTCTTTCTCTCGCAGTCTTTCTGTATCTCTTTCCCTCTTTCTCTTTCTGCGTCTGTCTCCGTTGCTCTTTCCATCCCTCCTTTCCTCTTACTCTTCCTCTCTCTCTCTCTTTCTCTCACTCTTTTTATCTCCCTCTCTCTGGCTCGCTCAATCTTTCTCCCTCTCTCTCTCGCTTACTCACTCTTTTGCTGCCTCTTTCTCTCTCTCTCTCCCTCTCACTCCCCTATGCACGCTCGAGGTTTCTCCCCTCGGCAGATAGTGCAATTGCACACAGGGTGTTCCAAAAGTACCTCCTTAGCATCGGTGGTATTGGTATTTCGCATTCTATACCTCGTGTCCGGGAGGAGCGATTGTTTCCACGCATCGATACTGATATCGATTTTCTTAAATCGCTGGCGCACTTATTACCGGGGGGTAACTGAGGGTGGATCGATCGTATCTCAAAGTGTGTTTTTCGGGGCCATTAACTCTATCGTCGCGGCACACTTTGGTGGAACAGCGTAGGAGTTCCGAGGAACGAAACCTAATTTGCTTTGGAGAGAGGACGTCGTCCTCCAGTTGAGAATGAAAATCGATGTTTAAAATCTAGTAAAGTAATTGCGATCCTATCGATCAGAGTTTTCCCTTCGCGAGGGCGGAACGGCGCTCGCCGAAGTATCTAAAAAGCGATAACTTTAGCAACTGTGTTTAGGTAAATGAATTTCGTGGAACCGACGGAAACAGATGCGGAAGAGGTGCTCGAAATTGCTCGAAAGTAATTGCAACCCTGCTTGTCTCTACTCTCATTGAAGCGAAGTTGGGCTTGTAAAATTACGATACAAGGAACGCAACGTTTGCGCTTACGGTTCAAGAGGAAAGGAAACAAGAGAGATTCGAAAAACAACGAAGATTTTTCGATTATGCTCGGGACGAATTTCTTTTACTCGTGTAATCGGGCGATATCTGTGAATTTAACGTTTAGTACGACGCGAATAAATTTGTGGCAATTGTGCGACTCGCGATTACCACGTTTTCCCCGGCATCATTGATTCCCATGTAGGTATTTTCATTTTTTGAAATAGTTACCTTTAATACTTTGAGTTATATGAACGCACATACAGAGTGTCCCATAAACTGTGGTAGCCCGGAAATGGCGCGATACCAGAGATAATTCCAATCAGGTTTTTCATTACAGAACATCTTGGTGACGCTTTAGTTAACGAGATATTAATCGAAAGCCACGTTCAATCGGAGAACAACAGGGTAGCGGCTCGCTGGTTATCGCGCAGCTGTTATACATAGCTATCGCCATCTACTTATCGCGTCCATCTTTGATTGGCACACTATTTTCATTAATATCTCATTAACTAGGGCATTTAAAATTTTTTCGATAAAGAAAAACCTGCGTGCAATTATCCCAGGCATCGCATCTTCAACGGACTATCACCATTTATGGCGCACCCTGTAACTAATAAAGGACGACTCAAAATCTATGTATGTATCCTACTTATGTATCCGTCTAGAGAATGTCACTTACATTGACTATGAACATTAATTATAGAACTTCTAATAAAAGGAAGAAAGCATTAGTGGCCACGAAGACATATACCTACTTATGTATGTTCCTGCATGCATCTCATACTAGCAACGATAAAGCAGGAGCAAAAATATATTATACGAGATAAGCCAGATTTGATAAATACGTAAACAAATAAACGCTTTGTTATCGTTACTACAAACCGCGCGTCGTCTATAGGAAATGTTTGATTCTCGAATGCTCCGCGGTCAAAGGGTTAATAACAGAGAGTTATGTGATCGCGACGCGTCACCGGCTGTCATACATTAAGATTCAATTTTAAATTTTGCTGGAGATGGGAAATACGTTCGAAAGACAAAAGATCAATTTTTAGATCTGAGAAGAAGATGATTTTATATATTTCAACAAATATTTTACGGATCTCTAGAAATGACGCTGATTTATTTAAGGAATTTCATTAAAAATTAGAAATTACCGCTGTTAGTTACATTAAATATTAGGAGTTACTTCTGGTATTTCAGTTATTTAAATAAAAATTATTAGTTATTAGTTATTATTATTAGAGCTGGAATTTAATTAAAAATTAGAAGTTGTAAGCATCTATGTAATTATAATTGCCGTCGTTTTTATTAAGTTTGTAAATATAATGATCTTCGTCAATTTAACTGTGTGATACTTTGTTACGTGTAAAAAAGATGCACTGATCAATGCGCTATAACCAGAACAAAGAATATATATAACAAAACACATACATAAATAAAACAAACACGACACGTTTAAACTTTTCGTTTTTCTCAAAGATTATTTTGATAAATTATCAACTTTAAACGACCGTACAATTGTCCATTTTGAGGATAGAATGACGTAGTGTGCGTTATCCTGTTTACCGTTAAATTCTCTGCAGAAATCATCTAAATGTGGTCAAAATAATGAATCAATATCTCTAAATGATTAAAAATACTATAAAAATTGCTACTACGTATCCGCAAATGATTGTAAAATGATATATCGATTTTAAAAAATTGCTAACCGTAGTAAGTAAAGATTAACCCAGGAGAATAAAAATGAAAACCCGTTCTTCCGAAATTCCGATAGAATCCCAATTAATTTGACATAAACGGATGCCATGTCACGAAAAGTCGTCAAACAAAAAAAAAAAGACTTTCGAAAGGGTTTTGAAAGCAATAGCAACGCTATCTTTGGAGCTCTCTACTTCCTGGACGCCTCTTGTGCACCGGAGTAAAGTCGTATACGTGTACGCGCATACGTACTGTTCGCAGATCAAAAGAAGGCACCTGAGGCGGTCCGAAGGCAAGAGTGGGTTCGCCTATCCCCACTTTTAACGCCCTTTCGGCCCGCCGTTTATTATAGTAGTAGGAGTCCTATTTGCGCGAGGGACAGGTAAATCCTAGTTAGCGGTACTTTACACCCCGAGTTTATTAGTGTGCGTGGCAACTTGGCCAATGGCGAAAATGCGTGTGCCCCGTCCCTATGGTTGTGTTGGAATAGGCAGGACCCAAATGCTACAACCAATGAGGGCGCATTTTTCTCAGGTGCCTTCTTTTGATCTGCGAACAGTATGTACCGTTTGCATTGCTCGAGCGTCGTCGTCGTCGGCGTCGCCGTCGAGGGACAAAGCGTTCCTCGTTCCTCAGCCCAGGCTACGTTAAACCTACAGTTAATTATCTCGATAGACGAGTGGCTCAAATATGCACAATATAATATTATATTTTTAGCAGCGTAACGTATTAAATCAATGTTTTTTAAGTTTCCATAGATTTTGAGTCGTCCTTTTTCAAATTACATGAACGTATACCAAACACTTGTTTATCGATTGATATTCGGCGTGTATTATTGTCCAATCTGAATCTGAAAATCCACGTAACTTAATTAATATAATCATGTCTGAAGCATTTGTATTCTCAAAATATTTATAAAACAGTTCCAAATAACTAATATCTTCTAATATTTCTAATATTATGTTATAACATATTACTTTCCTAATTACTTATAACATCTTAAAAATATTTACATCGACTATTGATTCTGAAGAGTACCCTGAAAGGTGCATATTCGATATACAGGGTGAGTCAATAACACTTGCTATGTCGATAAATATTTATTGATTTTATAAATGCGTAAAATAAAATGTTTTGCATCCTAAAGAAATGATTTTAATTTCTGTTTATATTATTTGGAACGAACTTAACCTCTGCCTGGTAAGCATTATTGCTTATAAAGTCGAGCAACTCACGGTTACTCGCTGATCGATTTTGTAAACATTTTTCAAATTTTCCCAACGCTTCGTTGGTGAAGGTTGATTCGACGAATGATCAGACACGTGGTTTTATTGGCGATAACACTGTCTAGAAAAAATACGTGGTTTCAACTAAAAAATTAAAGATCGCCATTGAAAAAATATCTGCGATGAATATTAATTGATAAAGAATTATTTGGCGCGTATGTTTATTTATTTCGGAGAAAAGTAATTCAAAACTCAACAAAATGTGATGGGACATTGATAGGTATGTTGCAGATGTCGATAGTAAAAATATCTGTGCAGTAGACCCTTTTGTAACGTGGGTGTTAAGTTCTACTACCACACAGATCGAAGAAACATACATTGCAACAGTCTATTTAATTTGAGGAATTATATCTGAGAATCAAATGAAATTTAATTAGAAATTATACATCAAGTATTATACCGTACAAGAGTCTCGTGATGTATTTTCCAGCAATTTGCTGCTCAACGTATTTAACGTTTTACGCTATTAGAACCGTATCGCTAATTAATGAACGATTATTCGATTAACAATTAATTTTATAAGCAGCTTATCAATTTACGTTATCCAGCGGCGAATCGATAAACCCCAAACAGCCTCCCACTGACTCACGATAGTTTAAAGAACCTCTTTGTTATTTCTCTTTAAACGACTCGCTCGCTTCTCGAGTAAAATAATCCAATCTCCGATTACATTTCCGGGTTGTTAATTTTCCACCGCGTTGGAGCATTTATCGTTCCCGTTATACCCTTTTGCCGTTAAATAATTGATCGCGGAGCGGTCGACGTACGTTCGAGTACGTTCCCGCGTACGTAGCGATACTCGTTTTGTCGGATCGCGATAAGAAATACAGGGTGCCCCGTAAATGGTGGTAGTCCGTTAAAGATGTAATACCTGGGATAATTCCCAGCTGGTTTTCCCTTATCGAAAATTTTCGAAGTGTCTTATTTAACGAGATATCAATAAAAAGCGGGAGCCAATTGAAGAAGAACGCGATAATCGGCAGCGATAGCTACCGGCGCGCGCTTGGACTCGTGTGTCCGTTAACCAATAACCACCTACCGCGCTCTCCTCTGATTGGTCCTCGTTCTCGGTTAATATCTCGTTAGCCAAAACGCAACCAACATTTTCGATAAGAAAAAATCTACTTGAAATTATCCAAGGTATCGCGCCTTTAACGGAGTACCACCATTTATGGGACACCCTGTATACCTACGTCGTACAGAACGCCCGGACGAAAAATTGTTCTCCCTCGCGCGAGCTTGTAAACGAAAAAGAAACCAAGGAATTTGCATCCGTGCTCGTAACGTATTCGAATTTTGAAGTGGGTACACCACCGCGATCACTTCGATTCTCTGCTGACTGTTTTAAGTAAATCATGCTCGAGGGGCGCAGCCCCCCTCCCCCCTTTGCCTCCCCCAGGCGTGTGTGTATGTACAGCAGTGCGCATACACGCGCATCGTTGTACGCGTGACCCTTTCATCGATTGGCGATAAGAAGTACTTCGGAGTCAATGGAACAGCAGAATGCTCCGCTGGAGTGCGATGTAAAAATATGGAAAAACCGAGGGAGCAGGGGAGGCAACGTTTCCTTCTAGTTAAAAATAATATTCGAAAATTGGTATCTCGTTCTTACGGGAGACGAGGAGGCGAATAGTCATTTGGAAGTTTTACAGTTAGATAAGTGGCGCGCAGCGTTTTGTAAATATTCCTTTTACGTTTCGAAGATACTGTAATTATGTTTCTGGAGCGTGATAAGAACATTTGTAGGAACTACTTCGAGAGAAATATTTTTGCAGCGGAAGGTAAGGGAATGAATTAAATTGTACTCTCTAGTGCAGCGGTTCCCAACCTTTTTGACACTATTACCCATAAATCGGATATGATATTACCAAATACCCTCCCCCCAAAAAGTTCAGTTTAAACAAAAAAAATAATAAAATAAATAATATTTTTAATTTATTTTAATCATTCAATAATCATTCATTATTTCCAACAATCTGTTTAAAAATTCATCTTGTCTTTACCCCTCAGAAAATCCCGTTTTCCTCTTGGTGGGTAATTACCCCAAGGTTGGGAACCGATGCTCTAGCGCGACTGCATTTCTACAATATTTTGTCTCGGCACCAGCTCGAAAGCGACAAAACACGATGCACGACGACCATGATCGAGAATCGATTAACTATACGGATGAACGGTAGCGTCATCGATTCGCTATACCGGATCACTCGAATGCAGCGCGATTTCAATTTTATATCCCAAAAGAACTGGATCTTTTTTTTTGTACGGCTCGGAGGAAAAAGAGCACTCAACTTTAGTTGGGGGAAGGATGGAAGCTTCCTCCGTAGGTTCGCGTGCCAGTCAGACATATACGTAAAATGTACTTCGGACGCGCAGGTGGGTTCTGTCGCGAAATACAACCGGGACACGATACACTCTTTGTAATCTACATCTGCCGTCCTACACCGGGGTTAATTGAATGAAATTGTTAACTGCGCGGACCTTGGACGAGGCTCGTTCGTGAGATTGACTTTTTTTTTACCTTCCCTATTTTCCGGGGCACGTTACTCGAGATAATTGTTCGACGAGAAATCGAATGAGAATCGAAACAATTTTTCGAATGTTCCTTCTCTATTTCGGGTTACGGGAAGCGAAAGCCTAGCGTTTCGGAGTTACGATCAGAAAAATACGTCAAGTATTTTAATTGTCATAACTATAATTCTTTATACCATGCTTTATATCTTCGTTGTTATTTAACGATCCATAGGGAGAAATTTTTCAAATTAAAACTTTTCATCTTATTTGCGAAGAATTTCCACGCCTTTGCTCCGACGAACGCCGTAAACTTTCCGTCGACTTATCGTGCGCGTAAAAGTGGATTGACGCGAATAAAACTCAAATTCGGATGCACGACGGAGTAAATTTATTTCTCCGATAGTTCCCTCCCCAAAGTTCGCAGTGATTTTAAATTGTGCGTACAAAGCACCGCGTCGTTTTGATCTTACGCAGCCGAGACACAAAGACGACCCCTTTTAGGCATCGGGGCAGGATTTTTCTCTTGGCAGGGTATGTCAATCTCGGTAGGAGGGAGGCGTAATAAAGGGGTGCAGAATTACTTACGTTCGACAATGCGTTTTTTCTTTACTCCCCGACTGTGCCGAGCGCGATCGATATTGTTTTATTTCGGTGAACGCTGAACTTACCGTGTTCGGGGTAAACGTACCAGCGAATGAACGGGCATGTGAAAATGAACGAGTGAACTGTTTGCTAAGGGTTTACCGCCCCTGTAATTTACCTGAAAACAGAGTTAATTTTCGAAATTAATTTCGGAGAAATTACAAAAGTGATATTATTATTATTCTGACATGTATTTATATATACAGAATGAATTCTATGGTTAACTGATGACCTTTAACACATTGATCGCCACGTCACTCACATTTGGTTGCCACGAATGACACGTTAATAATTTTAATGTTAATATTAATAAAATAAATATCTCGTGAATATGGTACTGTAATTCAAGTGTCAGCCAAATGTAGGTGACGTGGCGATCAACGTGTTAAGGTATAGTAACAGAAGTATTTGATTATATTCTATGAATCGAAAGTCCACCATTTTGCGCAATGAGTCGTTAAACATTTTGCCCTCAAACATTTTCAACTCTGCATCTATTAGCCGTAGAAGGGCGGCGAGTTTTCTGCTTTCCATCGCACGAGTAATCGCAATTGTCACCCACTGAATTATAATTGACGTGACTAGTGCCCTCGAACCAGAGCAGGGGGATTTCGCTGGAGCCGTTAATAGGAGATTAAGTACACATGCGTAAACAAACTTTAGAGCTATTAGAGCATCCTCGTGTCTTAAATCTACTGGCCCTTTGTAGCCACAGATGCTCAGAGAAGGTTCACATATATCAATCTGTCTCCAGTGCGTACGATCGAGTTTATTCACGTGCCCAGAAAATGTCGACGACCACGCGTGTACGCATTTATACGCGGGACCTTGAGTTTAAATCATTTGCGAGTTTTTTCCCTGTCAGTGAAAATTTGTTAATCGTACCAAAGCGTATCGTCCTTCCGGAACAACAATGACAAGTGCAATGTTAAGATTTGTTGAGCGACAGGCGTTGCTGGTGTCTGAAATAATTTTGTGGCTACTATTACAAAAGTAACCAACACGAACTAACGATCGCTTTAATTCCAGTGTCATCAAATATTTCTTTCATTTTGTAATTGCAATTATAATTGTGTAATACTTATTTCTTTTTTTCGTCTTCCGACTTTCCAGTGAGTAAAGTGAAACTTCGTTCAAACTTTGGTCGAAACATCACCATTTTCTTTTCTCCCTCTGTTCTCAAATTAGGATAAAAATTCCCCGTTTAAGAGAAACTTTTCTTCATTTCCGAAAAAATCAGTGTTCTCCATTTATTTAAAATTTATTCGATAAAAGATTCAGATAGTACACTTCAGTTTATAACTACTTTTTTTTGTACCACAAAAGATAATTTGGACTCTCCCTATTAACCCTTAAACGTTTTTACTTGGCCATAGGCTCACCCTGTAGAATCGCCCCAAACTGCGCCGATTGCCCATCCTTGTAGCAGAGGGTGAAATTCCAGCGCGAAGCAGTCAGCGCTGGAATAACGAAAAATCGTCGAAAGGACAACCGAGAATCGATACACATAATTGGTAGGAATGCAGTGGTCGATAAAGATTCTGCCTTTGCTTCCCTAAACACTGAAAATAGCACGGTGCTTATTTCAGGAAGGATTACCATGAGAAAGGGCTGACACAAGAAACTGGAAACCGAAGAGGACGAGGACGTAATACAAGCGACGCGGTACAGCCTGTTAATGGTCGTAATTTACACTGTAAATTGGATGGCAGTTTCATTCAAGGTTTTAACCGCTTGACGGGGCGAGTAATATTTAGGTAAGTAATTATTAGGTGCACCTGAACCTAAGAGCACGGTAGTCCGTCAACAACGAGATCACTGGTTTATTTGCAATCGTACCGAGTTTAAGCTTCTTCTCCGCACTTTTCCCCCGCGCTTTCCTCGTAAACGAGGGTACGATAATCGAGACGATAATTAGATGAATGAGAGCGGAGATTTGCAGATTAGTGGCTTCTTCGTACAGCATTGTAACCAGTACGCGCGTTATTCGAATCGTTCGTTGATAGTTGTGGGCAGACTTCGGATGTTTATGCCAAATGCATAAGTATGCTGAATACGCGCTTCGTATACTGATTTTTAACTGATATCGCATGACCAATAGACTAAATACGCATTAGATGTATCATTTCGCGTACGCGCCATTTAACCTTAGAATTCCCAAGTCTCTAATCGTTAAAAGAATCCCATCGGGGGTTTCCTCGGATTCACGTCACATTTTAGACATTTATGCTAAAAGATAATGTTTTTTGGAGAAGTTTCGTGATATTTGAGCCTGCGATACTTTGTTCGCGACATAGCATATCTTTAATAATGCCAACGTTTATCTCGATTGTGCTCCTTAATTGTATCTATTATTTTTTAAACCGTAGTTCTTCCAAAGTGTACGTGTACCAAAGATTTGTTCCAAAAAATCAACAAGAATATTGTTTTCCCAAGTTACACAAGATTTTCTTAGAGTAGTAAATTTTAACTCACTTTAAAGTATTTTAATCTGGGGTTAACACCAAGTTTGGTTAAAGAATTCGAGTGTGACCTTGAAAATTTCGGGAAAATATAACACGCGAAATATATTACAATAATCGCGAGGGCTTCTTCGAATCATATTACGCGACAGAAAAAAAATAAGTCGATCGATCCGCTAACAGAATAGCCAAAGGTGATCGCGTTACACGGTCCACCCTGTATATCGGTACGGTAGCGATTTTTTAATTACCGCGTGCATACTCTTGGAATAATTTCTTAGAGAAACACGGTATCTCGCGAGACTCTCGTACAGGTGTGTACTCGTAAGTCATCCGTTTTATTAAGAATCGTGTTTCGAGGAGATAACAATGGCTTTTAGTGGCTCCATCCACTGTGAACCGGAAGTGCACGTTGATTCTAGAGTCGTTTCCCGAGATACGCATCTCTTTTCCTCGTTACTTTCTCGTTACATTCACTTCCCCGAGGCAAACTTTACTATTCGAACGCACGACACTTTTCCCTCGATTAATTCAACGGCTTGTTCTTGCGCCTGAAATCACTGCCAACTTTAAACTAGAACGAAAATGTCTGTCTCTGGTGCGCGTATCGTTCCAGTAACTCAGATTCGATTACCTACAATCGATTTCTTGAATGACTGTAAAATAAAAAGAAACACCCTCTGGAATGCAGGGCGATCGTTACAAAACGCAACTCGAAATCCTTTGTTTCGTAAAACATGGATCGCGTTTTTTTAATAAACCCCCGGTATTATATTGATCGTGATAAATTTTCACGTTCGTTGTTAAATAGCGGATGTTTATGCAGAATTGTGTTATTAAAGATGATCGACAATGACGTGAGACCCGAACAGAAATTTGTTACGTTCCTAGAGGCATTCAGAAATCTATTATTTAAAACATTGTACTGGGTTACTCATTAGCGTTATACAGGGTGTCCCATAAATGGTGGTAGCCTGCTAAGGGTGTGAAATCTTGGATAATTCGAAGCAGATTTTCTCTTATTGAAATCGATAGTTGCCATTTAATTAACGAGATATTAACCGAAAACAACAGCCAATCGAAAAGGAACGCGGTGGCCGCTAGTGTCATTGGTTATCGAGTAGATTGGCTCTCGATTTTCAGTAATATCGCGTTCAGTGAGTCGCTTCGGATATTTTCGTTAAGGAGAAACCTGCTCGAAATTATTTTAGATGTCACATTCTTAACGGACTAGCAACATTTATGGGAAAACCTGTATATTTCTCTTAAATAACGCGCACACAAATGCATTACATATTTCCCGCAAGCTTAGCGTATTTATTTTACAAAATCAGTATAGATAGCATGCATTTTGCATAAACATCAGCAGTCCAGTGATAATAGTTCATTAATCATTCATACGCAAAATGGTGCTATTGCAGTCCCCAGGTGCATCGTTGCACCTGAGAAAAATGTAAAGGTGTACGAAGAAGCTTATTGAAGCATTCGACTTGGTCTATTGGTATCTTTTCTTTTAGTAAAAAACAAGATGTAAGCAGACTGTTTCGTATTGGCCACCCTGTTTAATAAATATATCGTTGCAGTAATATTATCGGGTTACGACAGTGCAGTAAATCGGTATATGCGTAAAAATAATGGTGAATATTAATATCAACTTCATTTTATTTAAACATTGCGTTCCCTCTAAACTGCTATTTTCAATACTTTATCGATCGCCACGGTATAGTTATATCACTATGAACTATGTTGCGAACGTAACCTCCTTTCCGTTCCGCATAAAAAGATATTCACGACGTAAATTAGATAACGAAAGAACGTAGTGAGAATAGAAAATGTTTGTCATATCGCTTCCTCTCTGTTGTCCCCAGCTAAACAATTAAACAAACAAGATAGATCTATGTTCATTAATACTACTTTTAATACTATACTCCTTTTGACGTTACATTAATAAGAGCTACGTAGTACGTCCCGTTGTTTTTTCATGAAAAGAATTCTCGATGTAAATTGGATAAGAGATTAAATGAATGAAAACAACGTAAGCGTGACTACATATGTGATATCGGTTTACCTCTTCTGCCCAGCTAAACAGTTAAAGAAACAAGAGGGACCTGCGTTTAATTAATCGATAATATTATTAATAGTAGGTGATATTAATGTGTCGTTAATACTATTATATAAACTTGTTATATAATTGTGATTATGATATAGTTGGTAATATTGACGATACTGGTAATACTACTTAAGTGCTATTTGATTATGCATAGCTTAAATATTATATGATTATATTATATTAATTTCTATATAATTATATCATTTAAGTAGTACCAACAGTATCGTTCATATTGTTAACTACAGTAATAATTAATTAAATGCGCATCCATCTTGCTTGTTTGGGGAAAAGCATAAAAGTGTGGTCATTGTTTATTGTCGCGGTGTACACTAATTCTCACGTTGGAAATATATTATTACGAATTGTCTTCCATCATTTCTTTTGTAAAAAAAAAATTCTGGACATAACTTATACACAAGAAAATAATCTACGTTTAATTCAGTATTTTCAATATTACGCTCACTTCCGCATTACATTACACCAAACCACGTTTCGTTATTTCTTCCACGTAAAAAGAATACTCGATATAAACTAGATAACTGAGGAAAATAATGAAAAGAACAAAACGATGACAACAGTTCTATTATATCACTTCCCCTCTCTCCTCCTCGGCTAAACAATTAAATAAACAAGACGGATGGTTCGCGATCGATCAATGTTAAAAAATAATTAACTCGAACGATGTATCCTTCGCGGAAATGAAAAAAGAAAGGAAACCATTTACGGTGGAATGGAGGGTGTTTCTGACAATCCCGCCTTCGAGTCCGAAGCTTAATCAAACTAATACAACATCGAGCTGATAAACGTCGAGGTCTGTCGAGCACGAGTTCGGTCGAGCTCGGTCTGACCTTGACTGACGTCATTCCACTGTAAATAATTGTTGCTCAATAAGTCGCGTTCTTCTTACATCGCTTCGATACGTTCCTTTTCCTCCTCGCGAGAGGGTCGAGGTGTTTCCTTCGACGTTATTTCTTTTAGATGCAAACAGAATTCCGAATATTTACTTCGTTTGGAAATATAGAGTGCCTTTTCGATGATTCGTGATAATTGGACTGCATATATTAATGAAAATTTGTTTCTGAATGTTGGAAAAGCAGTGGGACTCTAACAGAAATTTGTGTCGTTATTTGAGGATTTGAAAAACACATTGATTGATATTAAGAGTTTTGCATTATAGACGCGTGATTACCGGTATGATGTGATTTTCTGTTGTTTAGAAAGAATTTTGATATATATCCTTTAGTAATTATATGGCATAAATCATGATTATACGTGTAATTGTAATTAGATCAATCTACCTTATCTTAGTTTTATTATCTACGTAATAATAAAGATCAGAAAATGGAACTTAATCTAATCCTTATGTTTATTCTTCGGTAGTTTTATGTCTTCATTTTAGGTTTCACGTGTTCTTAATTTTGACTGCGAATGGCAACACTGCTTTTTTATCAAATTTCCAGATAATTCATAGAATTCAGAGATCGTTCAGAGAATTGCTTTTTTATTTATTTGTTTACATTAAAGCAAAAAATGTACTGAGTTCGATTCGATAAATTGTCGGTCATTTATTAATAATAAATAATACCAATAAACTATTAAACATTATTATAACGAAAAACCATTGGAATTTAAATTACTTTGGAAAGTAAATTCTTCATCAAAATTATAGTGAATGCGTAATACTAAACATTTTTGCGCGAAGAAAACTTATGAACGACGAATCATTATTTATTTAATGTGAGATAATTAATACAAGGAAATTTCATGGACATTGTATTTGAGCCATGGCACTTTGCGGAATACCTATCGGCGGGCCTTTCACGTGAAATTCTACGTTAACAATACGAAGAATATCGATATTGAGAAAAGTATCGTTCGAGATTCGTCGAAGTTCCGTACTAACAACGCGAATAATCGAATTTTAATTACCGATTAACCTTCGGGAATCTACGTCGCGCCGGGACTGCGATTTATTGTCTATCAACAACGAAAGTAGGTCATTTTGTTTCCTTGACAAAATTTCGACCTCATTTCCGTGTACTCCGCGTACGCTGATATTTAATCCGAAGGTCCACGCTGCGGAAGATAACAAAAAATCCATCGCACTCTTCGAAGGTGTACTGAATTTGCTCAATTTTCTGAAGTATGAATTTTCTTAATTTTAATACGTTCAATATGTTCTATTTATTGTGATGGAGAATAAGTCGAAAAGTGATTCATCCCGACGCGGCTTTTCCGAGCACTATCGTACTTTATGGAAAATTGATATTTTAATACAATTTGGGCACCTTAGGGTTTCCTTTAAACTCTAGTTTTTTCAAAAACTTTTTGACATAGAGTAACACGATACGGGACTGTATTCCATACCACGAGAGACAATAGTCGCGATGTTACGGATTTTCGACATTCTGCTAACGATCCCTTGCATTTTTTTGTTTATGTTCCCGCTTGACAACCTTTTGAAAATCTCGCGGGGGATTTAAGAACATTTACGGAGGTTGGTTTATGCCATAGCCAGATTTAGAAAAGACTGCAGATTATACGAGTAAAAGAAATTATTCCTAACACAATTTATTATTCGAATATGGAAAACAATAATTAAGTTAATATTTCTCTTTATCCGTCCCTTTTATTTATAATATTTTACTTATAATATTATTATTTCTAATCCGAGTTTGAGCTTTAATTGTTGTGTCCTTTAAAATTTCCAATTGTAGAATTGTTGAATTGTCCCTAAACATAAAAAAAATGTCCGCATCCTTAAACGATATCCAAATTATTCGTGTTTTAAGATTCAGGTATTCATGGATTTGAATATTCAGGTACTCGGCCATATCATAAAATTAAAATTTCACTTTCAGCCCTAGTAGTTTCTATTAACAGACCACGGCGCAGTGGGACTGACTTAGAAGCTGCTAGTAATCGCAGATCACAACAGTGTTACCACAAGATTATCCTAAGGCTGACAAACTACCTGGCTACCTGTAATTTACGCCACCTCTCCTCCGGAGTTATCCCCATCCCTCGTAAAATCACGTTCGACTTCTTCGTTGCGGGGGTACGATTAGGCGGGACAATAATTTTCCTCGAAACTGTTCTCCCGTGCCACGAGTCATAAATCAACACCCCGAGTAAATTTTACACCCGTAAAATCTCGCTGCGAGATTGTACTCGCAGCTGAAAGTTGTTTGCTCGACCTCGCTAAATCGCTCGTTGGTCGTCATGCTGTTTCGAGTTTTAGTCACATCCACCTCCCGTTTCGATTATTACGATACCTTAACGGAAACAATGCTGGATCCGCCATTTTATACAGTTTTTTGTGGTGTTGGATACCCATGGTATCTGTCATCATGTTTTCGAGCTAAAACCGTTCGACCGCCCTGAGTCACCTATTTTCCAACGTCCAATGTCCTGTTTTTCAGACTGATACATTTTCGCTCCCTACGGGTTTCTCATCATCCCTTCCATATCTCTCTCGTATATAATAGTTTTCTTAAAACCAAAAGCCGGAAGGCTTCGATATGTTTGTTAATACCGAAGCGTTTTTCCCTTTATCCGGAATTCCAAGCGAGAGAAGTGTGCTTTTCGTAGAGGGGACCCAATTTTTTAACAGAAAATGCTACATATGAGTCCCCAAAGGAAAATTGAAATTTCAATGGGAGGGAAAGCGAAGATTCCAATTTAAACGATCAACCGCTCGGTGATGCCGAGATAGACGAATTCTCGTCCATGTGCCTCGAACAAGTGCAAAGAAAGGAGAAGGACCCACGCGGTGAAAATTCATAGCGTCGACTTGCTGCCTGACCGGCTGAAAGCTAAGGCCCAGCAACACTCGCGCGCTGTCGACCCTCGTCGGTGTGTCTCGACAAGTGTGACCGCGGTGGGGCGAAGAAAGGATGGAGAGGGACGTATACCCTGGAGGGTCAGCCAGACTATGTTGTTGACGTGCGGAGCCGAATGCTGAGAGAGAAACCGAAGGAAAGAAAGAGAGGGGCGGGGAAAGCACACGGACAATAGTAAGCTACCTCGGAAAGACATATCTGTTGACGTAAAAACACAAGCTGGGTTGATCACCCTTAAACTATCGTTCGTTAAACCGATGAAATTTCAGACCTGAGCAGGTCCGTTTGAGGCTCATCGTCATCTAGATGATCCAAGAATATGTTTCCAAGACCAAGAAATCCGTAAGAATTTCCAGCCGGCCATCTGCATTTAAATCGCCACTGTGCGCGTCACAGTCGGTAACAAAAAAATCTTACAAGTTTGCCTCACATAATGCGGTTAGTCTTACTGCGCATTTAAAGTATTTTGAAAATGAGTGTATGCCAAGTTTGTGCATTTTTGTTACGATAAATATTTGGGCAAAATATTCTTAGGAATCCAAGGTGCCCCCTTGATTGAAATCATGTGAACGTTTTTGTCAGAAATTGTATCAAAGTCTAACTAAATAATAAGATTCTTTTTTTCTCAGAATAAATATGTACTTTTATCTTTATGAAACTGCACGGTACTACGAGTTTTCGCCAAAAATTGATAAAGGACTTCAGAATTAAATACAGAAGCTTTGTAGTACTAGAACGCGAGAACCTTCTTCCTCGTCACTCTAACATTGTCTAGTTTATATTCAGTTTTAAAAAGTTCTACGATACGAAGAATCTTTCTCAAAAAATTTTGCAGAAACTCCGAACCAATTACGGACGTTTGCGGAAAATGAAGCTTCTATCTTCTATAAAAATATGCATTTGCATAAACATCCGGGGTGTACATACATTCATAACTTTTATGTGACGGCTCGCGACAAAGCCGCAATATTCTTATGTACCTTTATTAACACCTGTACAAAAATATTTGGGAACCATTCTTATTATTGTAGGAAATAAGACGCATATGGTTTTTTTTAACATTTTTGCAATAATGCTGGGAATTTTGTCATGTGCGCGCGCGCATGAGAGATTCCTTCCTTGTTTATATAAAAAGTGTGACGTAGGTCGAAAAGGATTGGACAAAAGCAGAGTCGTAAGAAGGAAGCGAAATCGTAAAGACGTTAAGCCCCGTACATACGCCGTGTAACCGAAAGGCTTAGCGTAACCGCGTGACGTAAAGCCGCGTATACACTCCGTAATCGAGCGCTCTAACGTAAGAACTGAACACCCCGAAACCCCAAAATGTTAATCGTTCGTATTACGCGCCGGCGTACGCGGTACGCCGAACTGTTAAGGCGCGTACACGCAACGCAATTAAATGCCGTTACGCCCTGTCTTACACGCTATTCCAAAATGTTACGTTGCGCAGTTCGTGTTATACCGTTCGGTTATACAATATATCGACCGTTTATTTTGAAAATGGTGCAAATCTATTCTTTGTTTTCGTTTTACACTAAATCAATTACAAATTATGGGATATTTTATTATTTTTAAATGGACTTACACCACTTTCAAAATAAACAGTCCACATATACTATACACGGCATAACACCTCCGCGTAACGTGACGTATAATATTTTGAGACGATCGTTCGGAGTTCGATTGTTACGGCGCTCGATTACACTGTATGCGCGAGACTTTAGTCTCGGAGAAGACACGATGCGCAGAATCATTCGTTCGAAAATAAGATAATAGTCGCTGCGGGTACCAAGAGAAGACTTTTAGAAAAAGAATGACAGCCACGGAGAGCAGCCGGTTATCCTTGAAAAAATTCGCGACAGAACCGAACTTTCCGTACTGAAAATGATGCAAACCTCGCATTGTCGTCGGTGCTTTTCACCCGTCACGGCTATCGTGCCGCTCTGTGAAATCAGGCCGTGCGAGGAATTAGACAACGGCGTCTACTACGGCGTGCGTGCCTCGTCGCGCCTGTGCCCGTGCTCATCCACACGCTTCGTGCGCGTGTGTCCTTGCATGTGCATTCGTTTGGAGGCGCGTGTTCGTGCTTATGTGTCTCTCCTCTCTCAATGCCAGGCCGCGTCACAATTCATTTCCCAACCGGTGTGCGGTGCCCGACATTCTTATCCTACCTGTCCGCCGACCTCCCTTTTCCTCGACCCTCTTCGTCCTCACCGAACCTCTCCGCGAGTATGTACAGTTAGACCTCGCTTCTCTCCGTTCGTCGTTGCTTACCTTTCCAGGTGTTGCGCTCTTGGATTTTTCGTCTTGCGCTAGGAACGTCGATGCCAATTGTATCCTAGTGGATTTCATTTTGGGGGTTATTGTTTGCTGAAAGCAATTACTGGGCTGCGCGTTTATTCGATTGTTATTTTTCTTTTTATTGGTTGAATTATTTTCAGCGAGCTATACCGAACGTGCAACGGAGATTTAATTTGGTACACTACGTGTTTAGGTATATAGATGTACAAGAATGTATTTTTTAGTCGTTAAACTTTTAATACTCCAGGAAATATTGATGTAAAATTTCTTGCTTTTAGGACAGGAAGTAAGTGAATCCTTTTGATACGTAAGAAAATATTTATTCGACTGTCTGTGGTACTTGTAAATATTTGTGGAAAGATTTATTTAACATTTTCTGTCTACTAAGGAAATAGATAGAGGAATTTTCTGGATAGTTGAAAAAACAACTGTTTACCACTTACTGTTATTGGGATAGTAAACAAATTAATTTTTCTAATATTCCAAAACATTCATTTAACAATTTGTCCACCAAAGGAAGTAAATAAGTGAATATTCTTAATATTTGAACACGTTCATTTAACATTTTACGTCATTAAGGAAGTAAAAAAAGATTTGTACTAAATATTTTAAATATTTGTTCTTTCCCAAAAAGATACAAGTTCTAATTCTCGCGTACTTGGCCCTGGACAAGATCTTGGCTCTTGATTTAACGCTTTGTTTATGAACTTCGAAGGCAGACTAGGTTCGCGTAGTCGTTTTTCGGCCGACACGGCCGTAGGTATTTAATTTCGGGACGCGTGACGCAATCGACCGCCGTTCGAATCGCGATCAGCTGAGATAGTTTGCGGGGTCTCGTGATTAGTTTATTGTTCCTCGCGACGGTGCGTGTGATCAGGTTTTACGTTGTACAGTTACAAGATATAACCCTTGCCCGTGCAGTGACTCAACGTGTGGCGAAACGAGACGTTGGAGGCGCCAAAGAATTCTAGAGCTGACGCGGGCGTGGAGTCATTGTCGGCTCGTGTTTTGCCTTGAAGATCTTTCAACTCCAGAACGTAACTGTACGAAGTTCTGAAAGAGAATTTTGAAGTGCTCGAAATAAAAATGAGTAAAACGCATTTTACGTGTACCGCGTGGACGCGAATCGCTATGTCGCTTTTCTCGTAACATAATCTGTCTCGCGTTTGACGGTAAATAATAAAAGAATAATAAAACAAGAGGTAGAATTAGATTGGACGTTGAATAATTTGAAATAAGTAACAAGAGTACGGGTTTAAGTAGTATTGTAATCTGTCTTATAGTCGACAATAAATAAATAAATAATAAAAGAAACGTGACATCAGTCTAATGTGAAAGTAGAATTATTAAAACGTGTATGGGTTTAAATAGAATTGCGTTGAACATCCAATAATATATAGGCAAATAGTAAAAATATGAGTTTACGTAGAATTATATTGATAATTAAATAATTTATGAATATATAACGCACGCTAGGGTCTAAATAGAATTACAATCCGTTTTTATAGTAAATAAAACGTAGAAACGTGGGTCTAAGTAAGTAGGATTATAATTCGCTCAACAAATGATTGGATCGCGATTAAACGAACCTCGTATTAATTATTTGCTGGTTAAATAAATAATTATGCCCCAATGAATATTAATATTCGCTAACGGAATATTTAGCTATATTTTTAATATCATGCCTCGATTCAAGAATTATAATTTCCATAACATACTTCTACAACATAAAGTTAAATGTACCTCTCGTTCCTTTTCTTTCCACCCGATCGTTAACTTCACACTGTTCTCGCATCTTATGTCTCGACAGAGAATGTTGCGTCGAATTTGCGTAAGGACAAACGTGAGCTTAACCCGATCGACATGCACATTCCTGAGCGGAGAACGTAAAAGTTAGCGTTACCCCATCGAAACCTACGACTTTCACTCTCGGCAAAAATGTCTCCGGCGTATTTCTTCGAAAGGAGCGACTTTATCCGGTGATCTCCGACGGTTCGGAATTCTTTTTTTCCAACCGTTCGATGATTTACAGCCAGACTCTCCTTCCACTACGAAAGGCGAGACGATACATAAGCTTCAACACAAAATTCCTAAACAACTCGATGAAGATACTACGGAACTATTAAAAAGGAATGTAAATTAATTTTGTTTTTAGAGTTTATGGTGGAGTCAACCACTGTGGTTATTAGTGACTTCTAATTACAATCAATATCCTGCACTTATAACTATATACATACTCTGTATAAAGAAATGCTGCGGTTAATATTTTGGGTAGTCGCAAATATTTTTGGAAATATTTGCAGATTATTTGTTGAGCTACACTTTTTGTACCGCACACTATTAATGGACACATATTTTTTTTCGTTCAGTCTACAGCTAAATTTACAGTCATATAATAAAATTCAGTGTTAAGAAAAGAAAATTAATTTACATAGATTGTAGTCGCGAAGTGACTCCATCCGTTCATTTGTGACGATTAAGAAACAGTCTGAAAAAATGAACTTTAACCATTTTTAAAAATAAACGGCTCGTTATAGTTAAATAGTTATTTTATATTAGAACGATGGTGTATGATTATTGAATATTCACTATGAAAGAGGCAAGAAAAATATTTGTAAATTAATATTTTATAGTGTTATCGAGGAAATATTTTTCAGCCATTTCGAAAGAGATGCCTCGATTTTGTTTATTTTAAGGTGGTGGCGCTGGCTGATTTACGTTTGGCGTATCAAACCACTTACATACATAATTTGTCATGCCAAATATTTCCCCGATAATATTATTCGATATTGTTTTACAAATATTTTCTTTGCCTCTTTCATATTCAATATTTAAAGATCATACGTCACCGTTCTAATGTAAAATAAATATTTTTACGAGCGGTTTATTTTGGAAGAGATAAATATTCATCCCCCTATATTTGTTTATTCTTACAAATGAATGAGTAGCCTCAGTTAATTAATTTTACAAAATTTTAATTAATTAAAGTAAATTTATTTTTTTCAAAAGTTGACAGAGACTCTAAATAAACGTAATATTTTACGATATACGGGTTTGTGCGAGGTGTTTCTGAAATGGTGTCAGAATGTTTGTAGCCATACCGTACAGTTAGACAGTAACAAAGAAACTTGAATAATTATGGTTTCACAATTTTTTACTCCCAAGATACAGCCGCTTTAAATTTGATTGCAAACGTAACTCGTACTTTGCCACAGGAAATTATTTCTCACATCGGATAAGCCAATCAGCGACGCGACGCATGAACGCTCGCGTGCATAGCAATGGAACTCATTTCGAACACCTCTTATAAAACTGTATTTACTGTTTTCCGTTTAGCGCGATCATCGTGAGCAACGTTCGCGTTAAAACCTGAAGCGACTGTATCTCAGGAATAACTGCTTATCAGCTTCAAAATTTGTTTTATTTCAACGTGAACTTTGCAATCTGTTCCAGTGTTTACAACAGTTTATCGAGTCGCTCGTTGTTTTTATACTTTTTTCCCAGCAAACGGATTTATTTAGATATTTGTTTCTGAGCAGTAAATTGTTGTGATTTGTACAGAATGGTAAGAGGTGTCAGGTGTAACGTGAAATACTCACGTTCATCCAATTACGTGTGTCGCTACAAACGTACTTAAGATAAAAGTAAAATTTGTTACTTACTTAAAAGGTATAAGTTTGTTTAAAAAGTAAAAATAGAGTTTATTGGTAAAAGTAGAGAAGCAGAGAGACACAGAAATTTGAAGAGATCGAAAGAAGATTAAGACTGAAAGAAGGAAAGTGCAGGAAGTGTATTGTGTGTAGAAAGTACACCTAAGTACACTCAATGTCAAATAAAACTTTTATTTTGTAGCTACTTCCAGTCGTAAGTTACACCAATTGAGCCTGGCAGTTATACTAATTGAGTATAATCTAGTGACTCTGAAATACTAATTACAGTATATCTAGCATCTCTGAAATATGTCCGCAAATTTCGTGTCACCGTTTCAGAGTCATCTTGTACAATTTTTACCGCTACCACTAAGTTCGCCTGTCAGTATGTTTCCTCTGCCCTTTCTTTTCTTCCTCTCGTTTTTCTCTCATCGTCAGCCAGGACGCCTCTCTTTTCTTCGCGCGACCCGTCTCACTCGCACCCTCCAGGCACACGGATAAGAGCCGGGTGCACGGTGTACGGAGCGCACTAACCCGCGTGCGCCGAACCCACGTCTGTGAGGCTGCTGTAAGTGTGAGAGTGACGGACCGAAGGAAAGAGAGAGACGTATACGGTGAAGCTTTAGCACGCGCAGTCGAGGCTGACAGAGGAACGAAAGGAAAGGTGAAATTTACTTCCATTCAAGTGGAAATGAAGAATTTTATAAAAATTAACGTGGCTTATCGCGATTCCTTCTACGACATAAGTATCCTGATACCAGAATTTCGAAGATTTTACGTTATCGTTTTGCGGTCGGATCGGAAAATTGTAAATGTCCTTGGAAGAACTAAAGGGCTCGGCCGAACAACGAGACAAGCGTCAATTTCGGAAAATTGCTTTTTTCCACGGAAACATGTACCCACGGGTACAATTTAATGTATTTGATGACTGTTGTATTGAAATTTAATTTCGAAATAGGTTGGGGCTTGATTTAAGTAAATTAAATTTAGTGTTTATTCGTGGAACAACGTGACACGTGTCAGATCTACCATCTATGATATTGAATAGTTGGGTCAAACATTGATTATCAGAAGACGAGTGGAAGAACGAGCTACGTGCGAAATTCAACCGAAACGTACAGAAAACGAGACGTAGTCTTTGAACACCTCTCCTGAAAAGTACTCGCGGTGGTGCTTGTCTCGTTGTTTGGCCGAGCCCTTCAACCGTTTACCTGGATGGAACCTCGTATCCTTCCCTTTATCTAGTTTCATTCAGTTTCCCACTCCAGATGAAAACAATAAGTACAAGATCCATATGTCCGTTTGTTAAACGAGGAGGATATGCAGTGGTAAGTACCCGATCATTTGCTATTTTGATTCCTCCGCACCCGCCACTTTTGTTCTTCCGTATTTGGCGTCGTGAGACATTCTGCGGCGCAGTTCACTGGAGGTCGTTCTACAAGTTAGCTGTGTTACTCGAGTGTTCCCCGCGGTCTAAATCACGTTGAAGTTTTACGAATCGAGTTTCGAAGTATCTCTCCTCGCATTTACTTTTTCCTATTGCACGTATTCTGCCATCATCGCGTTTCTAAACGTTAATTCATTCAGTAACGCGCGTGGAAAAATTTGATTGACGTCAAAATCTGCGCTTAGTTTACGATGTTTTCACTTTCTTATACTTTGTTTTTACATTCGAATAGTTTAATAAACTCATCGCAGCGTAGATTGTGTATCCCAATCTTTACGTATGATTAAAATATTGTTCTTTTTTTATAATATATAATACAACAGTATTATATAATATTATATAGTATATGTATAGAAATAATATAATATACAATATAATAGTATATCGGAGATTAGCGAACAACTGCCGTTAATATTTTTATTCGCGTTAGTAAAATAATTTTCTAAAAGAATTTCTCATCCGAATCCGTATGATTAAAATATTGTTCTTTTTTGTTCACGGGTTGGAGAATAATGATCGCAGTCGCAATACAGTTGAGTGATGGGCCCCGAGGATGGTTTGTCGTAAAGGATTAGTAACGACCAGCATCAGTCGATATCCCCTGAATTTTGAGCCAATGAGGCTCTTTCTCTCTTTTCTTTCTTCGGTGTATCACACTCGCATTCGCAGCAGCTTCACAGACGAGCTCGGCAATCACTGTGTCCGTGCGCCCGGCCCTCGGCCGTGTGCCTGGATAGTGCGAGCGAGACGCGTCATCCGAAGGAAAGAGAGGGCAGAAAAGACACATCGACAGGCGAACGTACTGCTAGTAGTATAAAATTTCGGGCCAGCATTTCAGTGGGATATTGTAGCACATCGTTCGAGCCATAATTTACGCGAACAAACCAAACGAACGATACGCGCGAGGAAACAATGTGCGCGGAAACGATTGTAATGCACAATGGGGTGGTCGCGCAAATTGAACTTCCAACTTCAGAAACGATTCGTTGATTCCGTATTTTATTTTGGGGGGTCGTGCGCTACGTTTCAAATACAATACTCCTACGACCGCGAATATCGTCGTTAAAATGTACTAATATAATGTTCGTGGTGAAAAATGTACTTCGTTATTCGCGTAATGTAGGAGATTTGTAATTGGTGAGGATCGATCGGTTTGCGGAAAACTGTTATCTCGCGAGAAAGGATGGGGAAAGGATGATGAGTAAGTTGCGTTGGATTTTTGGTTTAAGGAGAAATTCTTCGATGTCAATAAACCTTATTACTTTATTAACAATTAAACGCGAAGTTACTTCTTACTTAAAATTACCAATGACCAAATGTAATTAATAATTTCGAAGATGTCCTACGACTCTGTTTCGCGCTTAGTACATACATTGCGCGTTTACAGAAAATCTGGGTCTTTATTGACCAGAGCTTGAAATAATTCTGGGTCTCTACTGACCGTAGTTTGGAATGATTCTATGGAGCTAAAGGATCTGTAGAAATTAGGAAACCCAGGTTTTTAGATGAGTGAAATGGAAGGGATGATGGGGAAGTAGCAAGAAAGTTCCGGTCAAAGGACGACGGACTGGACATTGAAAATGCGTGAAGCACTGAGGATGCGTCAGGAGTGAATCAGTGTACAAAACATTTGCTAGGAAGAGAGATAGGAGAAATACAGCGCTCGCTCGAAAATAAGATAACGGTTGGACTGGGTATCCAACAGTTGTTTTCTGGGAAAGTAAAAGAGGAGAAAAAACGAGGATTTTGCACGGTGGACTAGGCGATAAGGATAGGTGAATAAGGGTATGATGACTCAGGGTCATAGCGGGATTTATGCTTAGAGAATTTATACAAATGGGGTCGACGCTTTACACGCCGTGTGCTTGATCATTGTAACGTACCAGAATATTGACAATGTTAATAAACTTATGACTAAACTTACGATTAGAGGAGCGACGGGATCATTGTCTTGCGAGAAAGGATGTGGAAGGGATGATGAGTAAGTTGTGTTGGATTCTTGTTTTAAGGAGAAATTCTTCGATGTTAATAAAACTTATTACTTTATTGACAATTAGACGCGACGTTATCACGGGATTATGATCCCGTCGCTCTTTTAATCGAAAGTTTAGTCATAAGTTTGCATTGTCAATCTTTTGTACGCTGCCGAAGTACTCGAAATTTTCTGATTCGCCATATCCTCACGCACCCATCCTTATCACCGCGGCCAAAGTCATTCTGCATCATCGCTCCTGTTGTGCATTACATAACTGGTCTTTTTTTGCTAGGAAACGCATTGCGCGCACGGTGCGTAATCAGCCTCGAATGGGCTAATTCGATCGCAGTCCGGATATTCTGGTGTATTATCCGTAAAGCTGACAGATCCATCGGCGCGATCGATCGACGAGAAAAAGTAGCATCGAGATGGATACGGCACTGTGCGAAGAAAGTCGTTTCCCCGCAAGAGCCGTGTCAAGCCGTTGCTCGTGCTCCGCGCCGCTCCGTCCGCGTACTGACCCAGAAACCCACTTTCTTACCGAATTAAAAGCGAGATCGCCTAGGGTTCGGCTAGATAAACCTGGGGAAATAGATACCACGATCACGGTGACTAGAGGCCTCCCCGCGGTGTACGAGAAATGTCTGCGAAAATCAAGGTTGCCGGGTATAGCGATCGAAGTTGCAGTAATCATCAGTTTCATCGTTTCCCATTGCGCGACGGTGGGATTGCGTAATAACGCAGAATGTTGAATTAATATTGTTGCTGTAGCATTGCCGTTATATTAGGTTCGGTATACTTTTTTGCGTTAGAACAAATATTAATCCGATAGTCCGCGTTTCTTTTAACAGCATTATGTTGAATGTGTTTCTTAACCAAGTGGAAAACTCTATAGAAACTAGTATTGTACTAATATTTTTGCGACAACGCTTAGTAAATGGCCATCTTATTCCAAGTGTGTTTTATACTGTCCAATGTAATGTTATTACGATACAAGTTTATGGAATGTTCTGCATAAAAGATAGTGCGTTGAATTTAAGTGGGTCGATTGATGACACTGCACGACTTAAGAAAGTATTAGATTTTGCGTAAATTCAGGTCAAACGATTCGACTGGCATGTACATACTGTATAAAATTGAATACTTTTAACGGTACAAAGAATTAAATTCAAACACAGATCAGAAATTAAACAACTCTTTTTTTTATTTTTGGTAAACACTCTTGTGGAATGTTTGAAGAATATCTTTGGATTCTAATAAACGTTCCTCGAAATACGTGTACAACGTATACGTTTACTAGAGTCAAAAGATATTCCTATCAACATTTTTGATAACACACTTTTCAATCGTGTACGACTTAAAAAATAAATTTCCCTTTCCCATTCGATAAGTTTCAATTTTATTTGTCGATAGATTCGCTCCAAAGGAATAGGTGAACAAGACGTGGCGATTTATGAATTTTAATTCAAAATATACGCGTAAAATGTGTACTCTAAAAATATGAAAGTCAACGTAACCACATGAATTATGAGTTAGTGGAAAATGTGGTAACTATACGTCACAATTACCGACGTTTCCCGCGCACTGAACGGATCGACTGGGATCGAGAGTTTTTTTTTTTGCTGATATTCCCCGTAATCACCTTGTCTCACGGCGTGTTATATCCCTTATTAAGAAAAAGCAGGTTAAACAATAGTAGAAGGCGAACGGGAATGACGAGCATAAGATATAGAAGAAACGAGGTTAAATAGTAGGCGCGCAAGAGGAGCGGAAATACGCGCCCCCGATCCGCTAACGTAACCGCGATGATTTCCGAGCTTACGTATGCGCGGGCTCGGTCAATTGACAAGTTCGCGAAAGTTATTTTTTAACCCTTTGGGTGATATGGACGCACATATGCGTCAGCAAAAATTAACAGCGTGGAGTATGGATGAGTATATGCGTCAGCAAAAATTAACAGCCTGAAGTATGGACGCATATATGCGTTGGGCAAAAGTTAACGGTGTTTTCGATGTCTCACGTATTGTAATCACGATGAGATAAATACATCTTAATAATAATATCAGTTTTATTAGTCCTTAGAGTCCATGTCTTGTCATTATCGCAAAGATGTTAAGTTTTTAATTGCGTTACTTTCCTATCTACGCAACGACTCCTTTAATTTACCAGGAGTTTAAATATTTCTGAAAATTCGTGGAACGTCATAGCCGTTGGGGGTCGAGACTACAGAATCGGTATCATCCTGTGTGAGGTTCAAATGTTTTGACAAAAAATCGTGGCAGGTACCATAGATGCGAAACTTGCTACGTTTGACACGACACAAAGCTTGTAATAGTAGCGACGTGAAACTAGAGTACGCCAGTCTTCCGCAGGACGCGATAGCGTTCGAGTGTCCACTGCAAAAACTGTCGAGTCTTGACAAAGACATTCGCCGTATCAAACATACTTCTATCAACGATGCTACAAACATTTTGTCATGCGATGTTGAATGTCGTTACCCAGTTTATAATGAATTTTGATTACAAACTGATCGGGTACGCGAGTTAGCCATTTGTATTTTATACAAATTTGCCAACAATAAATTGTAAAATGAATAATTACGTAAATAATAACATAGTGAGTCACGAAAGATGCCACTTCTACAGTTGGTGGGGGATTATAAGTTATAAAGACCAATGTTTTGCATATCATCCTCTAATGTTTCAGTTTGAATAGAATATTTAATACTTAATAAAATATCTAATTATAAATATGTATCTATTGTTGTAACGCAACGAAGGGCGAAATATTCAAAATAAGTATAATCGTTCCGGAATAGATACAAGGTCTAGTCTCGCGTACTTGTACTTGCCCCGAGATACGACCTTGTCTCTTGGTATTCAAAAGCATAAGAATGATATTCAATATATTATATAATATCGAAGAGGATAATATTCTAGATATTTATTTTAACCTAAATCGTTTCGCAATTTATTCCTACTCTTCAACTTTCAAAATCAATATATCTATATGCATTGCGAAAAGCAGCACTTTTCGATTTTGATCTCGAAATGCAGCAGGTTTTCCTTTTTCCATACAAAAACTATCGCGTTTTAATAAGCTATAATTTCAATAATTAATGGCATAAAGTAGCTGCCAAATCCATCACGCTTAAATAGGTCGACCCGGGACGTGTTTACATCATTCGGAGATTTGCGAACAAATTAACTATCATTAATATTTTTATTCGCGTTAGCAAAATAATTTTCTAAAAGAATTTCTCATCCGAATCCGTCGGCGCATACAGACCAACGAAACGCGTTACTTTTCGCCGCAGTGTTTTATGTATGCTATTTTTCACCACGAACCGTGAATCGTGCTGGCTGTCGTGGTAAATGTCAAACATGTTAGTTATCGGTGGACACGGTGGAAATGTGCCTCTTTTCCCGTTAAATTGAAATGCGTTAGGCTTCGCGAGACAATTGAAACGTGCTACTTTTTGTAACGCACGCCAGTATCATCGACGAACCATTTTCGAGCGTATCTTTGGACCAAAAGTTTTTCTACTTTTGAGGTTCTAAATTCGTATCTCAAATTTGTCCGTTTAATCCGAGGGCACCCTGTATACGTGGTGTCCGAAAAATGGTGGTAGTTCGTTGCAGTCGCGATACCTGTGATAACTTCAAGCAGTTTTTTCCTCATCGAAAATATTCGATGCGCTTTAGTTAACGAGATATTTATCAAAAACAGCAGCCAATCGGAGAAGAACGCGGTAACCAATAGCAACGGTTATTGGTTATCTATTATAATATCTAGTACCGTCAGCTATAACGTCCCTGTCCGATTGGTGGCTCCCGATTTGCATTAATATCTTGTCAATTTAGGCGTTACGGATATTTTCGATAAGAAAAAACCACTTGGAATTATTCCAGGTAAAATACCTTTAACGGGCTACTATCATGTATGGGAGACCATGTATTTGAGTAAAACCACGTGCACAGGAATATATTGCACAGTTGATGTTTACCTGGAATATTCGTCTGGAAAAACCACTTCAAAATTAGTATAAAATATGGTTTTTGCGTATACACCCGTTGTTTAACCCTTTCGACACTACCCGTGACTACAGTCACCAGTCATCGGAAGCTCGATCTATCCCGCGAGTGAGTATAGCCACCTATCAAGTGACTATAGTTCCTCGTTAAAATTTTGTATTGATTCGCAACTTCGGCCGAACAATTAATCCGCTAAATTGTACTTCTTCGAGTTTCACGGGCAAATCAGCCCTAATTTACATTACGTACATCGTTACAGCGCAACCATACTGACGACCTGGCCCTATCGAAGAGGCTGATTGTAATGATGCCCCGAAACAAACAAACATCGCGGGTTTTCCATCAAAAATAATTTCGACGAGCTTTTCATGAATACCGCCCCCGCCGCGCGATCGAGCGTGAAGAGCGGATACGAAATAAAAACTCTCGCCAAAAAGACTAAACGATCGCGAAGGGGGAGTGGGCGCAGGGGGTGGAAGTTCGCCGGCCTCCGGAGTAAATTCGTGGCAAAATGGCGCGCGGGGTGAGGGCGCGAGCCGAAGTTTAACGACGCCGTGCGAGGTTGTACGAGCCGCGGCGACGCTGAGAGGTCAAACGCACGACGACGCGAGAACGGCCTAGCCGACGACCTTGACTCCTTTCGACTGTTGTTCTTAGGACCTGTAGGGGTGCTTGGGAGGGGAGGCGTGGAGGATACGTGGCGATGGAGGGTGGTTGGCGTGACAGGGCGAAATCGGTGCCTACCGTCGAAACGGGTTTCGCCTCGGATTTGAATAATCCTCGCGTCGGGGAGACCTCTTTTCACCGATTTCTGCATCCTTCGATAATAGTGCGCGAATATTTTGCAAACCTACGTTGCAACGGTTTGGGCAAGGCTTTAAAAAAATTAGCAAAACGTGTTGTACCATTCAAATTTCTATCAGCTTCTTTCCCTCGCTTCTGCCGTCGGTACATTATAATGTGCAATATATTTATAATTTCTATCAAGATTATTTACAGTTATTTGCATATTCTCTTGTTAAATCCGATGCGTCCAATGTAAAAAATACGACCGCGTAGAACGTAGGAAAAACGTACAAAAAATACATTTGCATTCATCGCGAACATGGCGTGGGCATTGAAAGGAAAATTACGATTAATGAGATTCATAACCTATGAAATTATTATTATACAATCGTTGTGTTCATTTCACTCGATTATTTAATGATTTATGTACAACGACAAAAATAATTTTCAAGCTGATAACAATCTGTTTGACGCGTATAATGACATTGCGTGAAGGTACACCAATTGCGAGGGTAATCGACACAATTTCAGAATTATTTAACATTCTATTTCTCATTTATAATTCGATCTTCTTTAAAAAAGAAAACATGATACTTTAAAATGATCGGCAAACATTACGCTGGAAAGTGTAGTCGTTAAAATTATTCAAGGGATAATAATTTCTGCGAAAGAAGCGAAAACGTGAAAAATAATTTAACGAGACCTCTTCCCACGTCCCTCGTACTATTTCCACGAGGTGATTCCGTATATCAAACTTTTATAATTTCATAAGGTTCGATTCTATCCCCGTACTTCGCGGGTTGTTTCGCATTACAAGCATAAAGAAAAGTCAGATCACCTCCCACCGAGCGACCCCCGCACGCTATTTGCAACTATCGATTTTCAATTCAGCGCCGCGTTCCCACCAAGCTTCTACCCTATTAGTTTATATTTTATAAATTTATCTAGCACCATTCGCAGAATATTTGCAGCTATCGATTTTCAGTCCGTTCTCGAGTAGGAAAAGGGCCTTCTACTCCATTAGCCTACATTTTATAAATATACCCATCGAGCGCCATTCACAGAATATTTACAACCATCGACTTCGCTTCGTCAGCTTCATTGTTTTTCTTCCCCTCTATTTCTCTTTTTCTCTTTCTCTCTCTCTCTCTCTCTCTCTCTCTCTCCTTTTTTTTAACCGTCTTCCACTCTCGACTAACGACTCTCGGCCGCGAGTCCAATTACTTTCTATACTTTCCGCCCCGTGACATCCTCCCCCCACTCTCCCTCCCCCTCCCCCTTCCCTTCCGTTAGCCACGAGAGTATTATTTTCATAATTGGCGAAACATCGTCGCGCCGGACAGCGCGGCGGCGTCGCGACGCCCGGCACGTTTCTTCCACGCTCGCCGGGCGGTTAATTTAACCGGGGCGCAATTCCGCGCACGGATATCTTACGTTAATTGTCAGTGACGCACGGACGTGACGAAACGACGGTCCATCTAATTATGACGGAGGAATGGCGCGGTGAAAGGCGCATAACTGTGACTAAAAGCCCGCAACGTGCAACGCTGTAACGCTAAATAAGTCGTGGCCAGAAGGACTTCTGTGTTGCTCAACTTCCTACTGTTCTAAAAGACGCATTATTGTGTCGGAATGCACCGACGGTGCGCGCCGCGCGAAACCGAGTTGATTACCGTTGATAATTAACGCTAATTAGGGACCCCGAAGCGAGATGAATCGGGGAGAAATCTTGCGGACGTCTCCGGGGGTTCGCTGATCGTGATTTCTTTTTTTTTTATCTTTTTGTAGCTGTGATGTTATTTAGAAAGGGACGGGGTGTAGTATTATCTAGTATTAGTTTGTTTACTCATGGAGTTGACCCGAGACAAGACCTTGCGTCCCGACAATGTCATTCGTGACGTGATACCGTAATCTACCAACTTTGATCTCATCCCTTCTCCGATCGTAAATTTAGTCATAAGTTAGTATAGTTAATATTTTGTACGCTGCCGAAATTTTTGAAATTCTCTGACTCGCCATATCCTTGAGCACCTATCTTTAACGTCGGGTCCAAAATCTAAAATCCTTTTTCCCCATGAACTTGACAGCTGCTCCGGCCTCTTTGAAGAGTGTGCATCTAAATTGTGTTATAAAGATGAAACGATGACCAGCACATTATTTTTAATGAACATATTTTAATAGTTTGTGGCTCGGATGAACAAAGAAATAATACAGAAATCACTTTAGTGTTTCTCCTTTAACAAGATTCCCACAAAATTTAGGAATATAATTTAGTTTTCAGTCAAATATCAATTGAACTACCAAATGGTAACTACTTTCTCGCATGGCGAGTATACCCGTCGGAACACAAAATAGTGCAATTTCTTCATGACAAGTATAAATGTCAAAAACAGCTAACTGGTTAAAAACAAGTTACTCCTCATCCCTTCCACATCCTTTTTCCCAAGGTATCATTTTTCTTAAACTTACCGTCACACGTTATCCTCGGAATACCCTCGAACTCTGAACTAACAATAAGAACGTCTTCTAAATTTCTATATTGATCGAACTCAAACTCGCGAGTTTAAGAGTCTTGACAAACCATATTTTGAAATCATTACCAATAAAACCTTGGAACTTTGGTTTGTTCTGAAATCTTGGAAAGTTCATTCCGATCAACATCCATTGTTCATTAGAATACGATCGTAAAATGACTGTACATTGGCTGCATTTAATACGATTGTATGGCAAAGTATTCGGATATTTGATATAATTAACGACTTTTTTACAATAACTGGCTAATAACATTAAGCAAAAGATTAAAAAAACACATTGTTGAACAGAAATTATTATAAAGTAATACAATGTACTTATATTTCTCCAAAACCACGTTATTGCAGCATGTATAATTATCAGGATTGATAACAACGGCCGAAGTTTAAATATAATAAGTGGATTACTCCAACTAATTTTCTATGATGGGGTTTTGGGACCAACCGATTGTGATAACAATAACCAATTGATAACATCAACTGTGATTACAATAACCGGCTTCCACTGTAGTAGTCTTCGAAAAAATTTCAAACAACGTACGCAGTTTGGACCTTCCTAGATATAAATCCCCTCTTAAATGAATCACCGTTTGATAGATCTTATCTGTGAGTGTTCCGGGGTCCGCGCAGTTACTCTACGCACCTGTCAGTATCCCAGGAGCGGCGCGATCGCGATGATCTCCGAAGTTGTACGACAATTCACGAGAGCACAATCGATACCGCAAAAGGGGGGGCCTGTCTCCCTCGTAGTCACAGTATCCACTATGCTCCGAAAATTAAGAATACGGTTTTTGCAACACAGGAGGGGAGTAGGCGATTCGAGTTCTGTTTTATAGAATTTTAGAAAAAATACATATGTATATACCTGTCCACGATTCGATAAGAATTACGCGAAGGATTTTTGGAATAACTCCCGATCTTGTCGCGTTTAAATATTCAAAAGTCATTATTGTAATTACCAAAGGAAATAACTGATTGGGGATATTGAATACACAACAGTTTTTTGATGCTTTTGATTACCTTTAAATAGTATGGAATAATTAGGTATTTACTATACTAGTGACGCGTGTTTGTCGAAATACACCTATTTTTTAGGTGCCATATTGTTTTTTCGGAACAGCGTCGTGTAGTTTAAAAAGCGCGCCATTTGTAATCCACTATAATTAAGACTTTAACGGTACGGCTGTTTCAATTAACCAGTAACGAGGTACGCGTTGTTATTATTATTGTCATTATCGGTTGCTTAAAGTTTCCAGACGACTGGCGTTGTTTTCTGGGTGAGATAAAGTTGCGTCGGCTCGTAGATGGAAAGGAACAAAAGGAAAGTAGACCGCGAACCGGAAGTAGAAACATTTTGTTTGCGTTTAAATCCATGTTTACCTCGGTAATTTTTCGACCGCGGATGTTTATGGAAATTCATGTTTTAATACAAATGATGTGAATAATCGAAACTGAATTACCAATTTATTTCAACAGTTTTTGCGTATTTAAATACGTTATCAAAAAACGATAGGAAACTACTGTTTGATTCAGCTTTGCTTGCGTTCCGGCATCCGTAGAAAATGCATGTTTGCATAAACATCCACGGTGTACTCATTATTATCGCTAATTATTTACTTACGTTGAACAAACTCACGAATAACTCGTAATCCGTTTTAAATTTATGCTTTGAACGACGGTGGAGGGTGTTGCGAGTGAACGAATTAGAAATACAAGAGGAAAGTAGAAACAGATAATAAAGTAAAGTAGCAGCGAAGGAAGGGAGGAAAGAGGAATAAAAAGATTAACGAGAAAGGTAGAGATAGGGAGAGAGTTCACCACTAAATTAACAACAGCACTCGTATCGTTAATTATTAATTATTCTCGAACTGTTTATCCTAAGCTGACGCGTCGTGCGACGAAACTGATTACAAATGAACGGCCCAGAGATAAGAGAGGAAAGTTGAGCAAGCAGGATGGAGAACGAGAATACGAATAAAAATGGCGAGGGAGAAAGAGGGGGGGGGGGGGGGGTGGTAAAATCCACCCCCTCGATGATTATCCGACGCGTTTAATCTGGTCTATAGATATACTCGCCGACTCTTTTCGAGCCAGCGACCCCCCTCGGCGTGCTCGCGTGTGTTTATGAGAGAAACTTTTGTACGGCACTAAGGGACGAAAGTTTCGCGGCGCTTCAGCCGGGAGAAGCCGATCGATGAGGCGGCCCTGTTTTAGCGCCGCGGAATACCGCTCAACGCTTCTCAACACTCGGCTGACAGATTTGGCCGATGACGAGTCGCGGTAACCGAGATTTTTAGCCCTTCGAGAGGGTGGGGAATGGGTGTATATGTATACATATGTGTGCGCGACAGAAAGAACGGAATAGGATTTGATTAAGCGAACGACCCGATCGATGAATTTAATATGCAAATTCGAACGTTCTTGGCTACTCAAATTAACGTTGGATTAAAAGGAAATGTGTCACTTAATTCAGAAAAAGATGCAATTTTAGAAACAGTGCCGACGTTTCGGCAATCCACAGGGATATTGTTTTATTAAAGAAATGTTTAAGCTAACGTGGCGATGCGATGTAGTCAAATCTGGCTAGGGCAACAGATGACACGGATGACTCACCGTCTCTCCTCCGTCGCTTGTGCGTCCCCACTATTATTCCTTCGGTGCATACGAAGGACCGGAAAGAAGGATAACCCTTTAACCCTTTGAGTGCTATGGATGTGTCCGGCGAAAATTATCGGTGTCGGCTATGGGCGCATACATGAGCTCGGTCAAAGTTACCAGCATGGACTTTGGGACGTATATACTGTAATGTGGTCGCGGATGGTTTGGATATACGAGTATCAACCAGTTAGATGTTCTCGACGAGTATACTCGTCATGAACAAATGGCAAGATTTTGTGTTATCAGAAGCATACAGGCATATACCTGCCACAGAACGTAGGACGATAGGTGATACAATTTGATAGTAATAGTAATCACGTTTTACGTTGTAATTGTAATACATAACTGGAACATCGTGTACTAGGGTATCAAGTATGGAGATGATTCGTTGCAGGAGAAAGACACAGGACAAGCTTGTCCAGAATGTTCCAGGATATCTACTAAGAATCGTTGCCAGTCAAGAGTTGTAACTCAGCGTACAAGTGACGAAGGAACTTAATGTAGAATGATTTATTATAATGATTCGTTCATACGACACTATACTTTCACTCGCACTCGCGTTTCCAAAAGCTTGCGCGGGAGTTAACGACTCTTGCGAGGGTTTAATACCGAAACGCTAAGATGAGTATAGTAGGTGCTCAGCTACACTTTGGCTGACCGGTTATTACTTCGTTCTTCAATAGAGTCTTAGCCTGAATACGATTTTTTTTACTTATTTTTCAACGTTTTAAGTGAGGGATTCGCTTAGTAACTAATTAAACAAGCTGTATTCAAGCCGCAGAGCGGCGTCGAGAATACATATATCTATCAGCGTTTTAATATGAGAGCGGTAACGTGGCAGATTTAGGAAATTCAGCGCAACGTGTCCGCGACAGGGAATTCACGGAATATTCCTTTCTGTTGGCCGCTGTTACAACAACGGGAAGAACTATTAATTTGTGTGATGGACTTAGGCGACAATGCGTCTTAAATGCGGCAGGGTACGGTGATTAAGGGTGTTAGCACGATTTCGGCGGCATACAAAATATTGACAATGCTAACTTACGAACTAAACTCATGATTAGAGAAATTACACAAATGGGGTCGGCACGTTATACATTTGTTCTACGTTTGCGCCCTGAGTTGGGACATAGCATCGCACGATCGCGCAAATCCAGCCGTATACACTCGCCTCGTTCGCCCCTGGGAACCTGCTGGGCGAATAGGCCAACCACTGGTGTTTCTTTTTTTCATGCTCAAAGGAATACATACAGCGCACGATCGTGTCCCCTCGTCATGCGCGTTCGTTCGTATTCGAGTGTGCTCGCCTTCCGCGTCGCGTACCTTGAGTTCGCGTGGTATATCCACCCCTTCCGATCGTAAATTAGGTGTCTAGGATTTGAGAAGTGGAAGTGGAAGGGATGATAAGGAAGCCATTGGAGATGGAATCGTAATGACTGGAAACATTGGACAATAAGTGATTCGGTGTCACTGAGTCGAAAGGGTTTGGAGAATTTTGATGGTGTAATGTACTGTAGGATATATTGGAGGATGGATGTACCGTAGAATGTATGTATTGTACAATGTGCGTATTAATGTATTAATGTATGTATCAAAGTGTGAGTACAATGATTGTCCGTGTAAGCGATCGTGCTTTGGGTCCTGTGCCAAGTGTGTATCTATGTGTGCCTGAGTACATGTGGATCGTCAGTCAACTCAGGAATGCCATAGGGAACGAATCTAATTTAATAAATTCTTCTCATCTTTTGTGTGTTACATCGGAATCCTCGTTTCAACACAAATATCCCTGCAGTATCAATCTCATTATTGTGGTTAAGCCTTGGTCATAATAAATTAAGTTTAATAATGGGTAGAATAAAAAGTATTGAGGCCTTTTCTAGCTAGATGGCTTTACAGTTACGTACCCCAGGTAATATAAGTCTAAATCGGGCATAATTAGTGTCAAATGAAAGCTGACATGTAACAGTAGTAGACGTGAAAAACTATTGGAATTCGATCGTTCAGACTTAATTTAGACCGCCTCGAAGATAAGTGATGATGAGTCTGGAATTTTTAACAAAACGTTTTAACTATGCTCATGCAACGTTCAACCTGACCGTTTGAATTCTATTTTACGTTTTAATTTTAATTGTCCGCATATTAGCAAGAATAATTCACTCTATTTTTATTTTGTGTACAAAACTTGCATAAAAAGTCGTTAATTAGCACCGAAGCAAGTAAAAATATAGAGAACTGAGTGGTTAGTTGGAAAATAATATGACGGTTGAAGTGGGTATCAAACAAATGGGTACACCAGAAAAATATTGTGGTTACGCGTACTACGTTCTGGTAACAAGATTTTGTTTACTATTTTTATGGCAACTGTAACAACGATTAAAATAAAGACAGCTGTTTTCTAATGTAGGTGCAATGTTGCATAGTATACTTGCAACAGTGCGGCCATTTTAAGAAACCGTTACCATTTTCTTTGGTAAAATTAATCGTTGAATTAAGTAATTAATTTAATATATGATTAATCGAACAATAACGAATTATTTCATCGCATTACAATTTTGGTTGGTAAACTTTGTCGCTAAGGATCGTTATTATTAAGCTGCAAATGCGTACGGCATTTAACAATGTACACGCGTGAATTCGATTGTTCCGTATACTATGCTATCGAGTTCTTCTCGTTCCAAATTGTTTACCATTTTGCGTTAGTTACTGCAACTATACGGTCGGACAGTCACGCGTGAACCGTTTATTTTGAAAGTGACGTAAAGCCCATTTTTCCGTACTATTTTTTCATTATTGCAAATTGGACGAATAACGTCAGTTTGTGTCTGGAATCGGTGTAAACTAATATTTATTTAACGAGTCGACTTGCTCGAATTTCAAGATAAACGGCACATTCGGTACCTCGCAGAATGATTCAGTATGCCACGATTATTGTAACTCCGTTTACTCTTAAATAAAAATGATTTGGACAATTCAGGACCGTAAGTAGTCCTTACAGACCATACATATTATTAGATAACTACCAGAATATCATACTGTTACATATCGTCACATGATTCATGTACGTATTGAATTATATATTTGCTGAAGTTATATATACTGTTTAATAACCACGTCTTTAATAATTAAATAATAATAATAACAAATTCTGGCAGTAGACCATTAGATCTACAATTAGATTATTAGTTGAAATAATTGTCAGAGTTTACTAATATTACTATTATGGTAGATACTCATGATTATTAGAACTGATAATCATTACCGTTATTTACATTTATTCATGTATCCGCTTACCTATTTATGTATTTATTTATTTACTGAGAGTATATGTATATACGTTTTGTTTTATTCATCCAGATATAAATATAGCCATTGAAAAGGATTCACAGTGGGACCGAATCGTTTGGCATAAAGTAATACGGCTCGTGTCGAGTTATTGTTATCTCAACGAAGATTTCTTGAATATTTTTTGGTTGTTGCGCAAACGGTATAAATTTCTGTGCGGAATAAATACATTCTTTCATCGCAGGACATCATAATTAAACACTGTTTTAAACGGAATGAAACTATCAGAATGTATATTTAAAAACCTATAATTAGAAACATACTCATGCTTTAGATAACAACAAAATAATCTTTAAATTTTTTCCTTTGGTTTACGTCTGCGGAGAGGACCTCTGGGGCCACATTAAACACCACACGGATTTAGGACTTTTTCAAAATTAATCCGATTGTCTCGGATCGTAATATCTGCCTCTCGTTTCAATATAATAATTGTACGTAGATAATTGAATTTTGTCTCCATTTGATTAATTTGATTGTGATCGATTAATTTGACCCAGATTAGGTTAGAGATGGTAATAAACCCTTATAAAGGGTGTCCCGTAAATGATGCTACTTCTCTAATCGTAAGTTTAGTCATAAGTCGGCACAGTCAATATTTTGTACATACGCTGCCAATGTTCTCCAAATTCCACTCCCTCACACACCTGTTCTTATCATTACGTCCAATGTCTAAAATCCACGCTTTCTCTCCACAAACTTCCCATTAAAAAACACGGGACCCGTCAATCGTTTTACGTCCTTTTTTCTAAGATAATAGTTTTTCTTAAACCCACCGTCACTCACATCCACGGCATACCCACAAAGTCTAAACTAATCAAAATCTTCGGAACCTGCATCAACCAAACCCAAAAACTCGCATTTTCAGAGTTTCGGTAAATTGTAATTTTTAATTGTTACCAAAGAAACCTTGGAACATTCGTTTGTTCTAAAATCTTGTAAAGTCCATTCTGAACAATGTCCGCTGTTCATTACCATGTTTCTAATATACGCGTAACAAAATCCACCCGCACATGTAAAATATATTTTGTTTTAACCACCGTGCGCTCCCGCACGAAGCGTCGGTGTGTTTCCATAAAATAAGACCTACGAGCGAGAGATTTCATTGGCCGATGATCGCGGCGTACGCAACAACGTTGCAGCGTCCCGGCAACCTTAATTAACGCGCGCCGCGTCTCTTACCACCGAAATGCGTATAATCGTAATCGAGATAGGTGCCCGCTAGCCAGTTTTCTTTAATCATCGTGTAACGAGCGCGATAAGAAGGTGTTTACACATCACGGATCGTGCACGGTAATAAAGTCCAATGAAAGTTGCGAGCTGGACGCCTTCGAGGGATCGTTTTACCGCTGGAGGGACGTCGCGATCGATATTACATGCAGTTCTCTCTTTGGACAGAGAGAGGGAGAGAGAGTGAGAGAGTGAGGTAGTGCGAGGTGGGGAGGAACGATGGAAGAGAGAGAGAGAGAGAGATAGAGAGAGAGAGAGCGAGCGAGCGGTTCGATAGTAATTCGGTGTTTTACGATGTTGATCGAACGTCGACATAATTACGCGAACGAGCCTGGCGCGTTACAGATGTTTGACGCCCGATTAATTCGACAGAAATATCGAATTATGCGGAGGGAAATGTTTGCGTTCGGTTCTCCAGTTTTTCCGGTAACTCGGTTGCCGCTTTTCCCTCGGTGAAAGGGAAACGGGATTTGCGTGGTCGAAGGAAGGTAATTCGAAAATATAAATGTTGAGTGGAACCCTGGGGTCAAATTAAATATCACGCGGTTTCACCTTTTTTTTTAATTGATCTGGTCATGTCAGATCGTAATGTCCATTTGTTGTTGTAAAATAAGAATTGTACGCGGATAATTGAAAATCGTTTGTGTTATTTGGTACTAATGTTGATCTATGATTTAAGATTAATCCGGTGTTCTCAATTATGAAATAATAATTGTACATACGTGTACTGGGTCCCATAAGTATTGTTTTTACAGAACCGTGATTCCACATTAGGATGAAATTTCGCACGAGCTTTGTTTAGATATTTTGCTAGTTGGCGTGTTTAGATGAATTTTAGAAAATTGCACATTTTGTTCAACCGTGATGTTTCGATGATAGTTGGAATTCAGTCAACTTTTTCAATTGCGCTTTTAAAAGTCAATTTGAACTTTTCAAAATTGATAACTACGTTTCGATGTGTAACATTCGGCGAGATTTGCAAACGGAACCTTCCGGATTCTTGTTTCGCGATGACATATCAAGTTTCAAAATTCTACATTTAACGAACTTGATCGTAAATTTGAAAATTTGCTTAAACGCACCAAGTTACAATATTGTTAAACCAAGGTTACACAAAATTTGGCCGTTTCTAAAAAATTACGTAAAAATTTTAAGTGTTCGAATATTTCTGGGAACCACTATAAGTAATTAAATTTCCCTCGTCTTTTATCGATTTGATATAAACTAATTAATGTCACCTAGATTGGATTACAGATTCAATTAATCCATGATCTACGATCAATCTTATGTTCTCTATTTCCGGATAAATATTCTATGGAATTGAATACCGTCGATTCTTAAATGATTCATTCGACGTACGTTAAATCGAAGATCCGATTAATCTCGTGTTATTTAATTTATATAATTACATTTGTTCTTCCCCGATTGTTTTTTATATCCCCACCAATTATTCTCTTCAGTCCCCTTAATAAACTTATTTAAAGCTGTATCGTTATTAACGATCGTTGGCTATTAGGAAAGATTATATTTTACTAGTAATATCGATACGGTGATATCGACGTTTGATTTTGAGTCGTTGTATAGGAAAAGACGGCTGTTTGCCTAGTAAATTTGGAAAGCGCTCGTAATACGAGATACGGAGTTACAGTTCAAGATGGCTGTGCATGCACTTTCCTCTATCGGGAGCAGTTTGCTAGTAATTTCGTATTACTATGTTAATCAAATGGTCGATATAATTACGAGAGCTTGCTCGACGTATTAAATAATTAACCGAGTAGTTGAATTATATAACGCAAATCACTTCGTCTCGTATCCTGATTTACATTTCTTCCTGTTGATCATTCTCGTTCGTTTCTCTCCTAAAATCTTAACCATTATTCCACGCGATTCTCTTTTTGACGATTCTAATGATTTTTAGTTCTAACAATTTCCAGAGGTAGTTACAATTATTTTTGCAATTCCGATGATGATGAGAACTAATAATCTTTACAATCCTCTTCTATAATTTAAATAATATATTATTAATCTTCACAATAATTTCAGATTCCGTCAAAACGTTAATTACAATGGAAATGGAGGACGGTTAATCAATGTTACACGTAATTTGTTATATTCAAAAGTTCATGCATTACGTCATCTAATTTCTGTAACCCATCCTTATAATTGTTAATATATCAATTAATTAACCCTCGTTTAAAAATCCAAGTTTAACCCTTTCAGGCTCAATATACATAGACTAACTTGCGCTTTTTTCATTTTGTAAAATCATATTTCACGCAGTTTATATTATTCGTATGATATTTATATAATTTTTTCTATCCTGTTAGTGTTCCGATAATTCGATAGTACCGAATATTGAGTTATTACAATTTACTGGAATGCAGATACACGAGAATGCCCGAGATTTGAAACGATAAATCATTGCGTCATTAATAAATAGAGGGTGATCGATAAGATTGTTCACGCGTTCGAAATTCAATAATTTTTCTTGTTGTTATACATTGTATTTTCTGTTTACTTCAGGAAAAGATATATGTAGAGTGTCGTGTAAATTGTGGTACTCCGTTAAAAGTGTGATACCTCAGATAATTCCAAGCAGGTTTTCCTTATCGAAAATACCCGATGTGCTTTATATAACGAGATATTAATGAAAATTGGGAATAAATCAGAGGTAGCTGGTGGTGCTTGTAGAGCAAATTAATTACTTGCTACCAATCACCTGATAACCAATCATCGCGCTCTTTTTCGATTGGCAGTCTTTGTTCGCTTAATATCTTCTGAATTAAGTCGCAAGCAACATTTTCGATAAAGAAAAATCTGCTTGGAATTATCTCAGTAATCGCACCATTAACACGACTACACCATTTATAGGACACCCTGTATATTCTCCAACAATAAAATGCAACGTTTCAGGGTTATACGACGAAAATTGTTGCCTTTCACCTTGAAAGCCAAAGGAGTGTTTCTGAAACACAACAGAAATATCGATTATTTGGAATTTACGCGAATAAATCACGGTTCATAAAAGATATTAAAGAAAGTATACCTGCCGTATGTTTCGGAATGAGCACGAAACGTCATGCAAAATATTATATTCAAATTTTAGTGCAAAAATCTTGGAATTATTAAGATATATTTTATTATTATAGACAGCTGTTTTTCACTTTTTCATTATTTCCCGTAAAAGCAACATACGAAGAATCTTATAGGCCACCCTGTACAATAAATATTCCCCATCACCATGCAAAATTACGATTCCCTTTCCATTTTAGTTCCATCCCCTTCTCCATTTTCCTTCTTACTCCATCTTTTTACTTTCTTACTATGCAAACCACGGACCGAGTGCCAGTTAGTTCCTTCCCTTCCACGGTCACACGCGTCTTTCAATTAGACTGCTCGATGACTATCCCAAAGTCATTCCACAGTCTGAGTCTGGCATTTCGATTCGGTAGTAACAGCGAGAGAGACCGGCATGCGCCTCGGTTCGGTGGTATACGCACGTGAACGCCGCACCGATGCAAACGTAATTACGGATTCGCTTTGATGCCGTAAAAGGTTGAGTGGCGGAGGGAACTATATGTATATCTTAGTTTCAGAGGCAGTTAATATTGAAGTTTATAGCTGCCGAAGACAGCGCAGTATCGATTACCACCGATGAAGGGTCGGCGAAAATGTCCACGCACGAACCTTCGCGCGCAAATACAATTCTTTTGTCCGCACGCACCCAAACGAGTTTAACCCATTCCGGTCGTAATCCGGGAATCTCCCGGCACGGCCCCGTTTACCACTTACGGTCGCTGTCCGGCAATCTCCTGGCTCAAGTGTTTGGCTATTCTATGGCTTACACGGTTTGTCTTGACTCTATTAGCGCGTTATTGACACTCATATCCTTGATTCGTTGGATCGGTGGGCCAAAAACTTCGTTGCGCTGAATTCTTTGAAATGCGATAAACAATTGGCTATGCCAGTGGCATTAACCTAAGCGAGCGCTACGATCAGCTGACGACACCTGCCAGGAAACGCTACGACTTTCCAGACGTAGTACATAGTCGTAGTACGACTGGAAAGTCGTAGCGTAACCTATTTTTAAACCTTAAAAAAGGTTTAAGCGCAATCCGAAGTTTGGTATTTACAATTCGAAATATGTAGTTTTTTAAAGGCACAGTGTAGATGTAGCTGATCTCTTTAAAACATGTTTTTCACGAAATTACTTGAAATGAATGCTATGGTTTTTTCTTTATCGTGATTCGTTTTGGTCTTACGGTTGAAGATGTTTTTTTTAATAAAACGATTTGAAAGAGCGTTACCAGGTCTGCGTTCTTTCGGTTCTTCAGAAAATCCTGTGATACGCGTAACATTTGATCTTAACAAAATATAGTTGACTTTTTTTTATTTGAAAATGAGTGTAGCCCCTGCGAATCCCGCTGATAGACGTTAACAAAAAAAAAAAACAGCCTACGTCAACAGACCTACGTCAGACAGTGACGTAGTTCCTCACCAGAATACGTTCCCATAGCTTACTGACGGTAAGGCAAACTTAAAGCCTCGTTGAAACATGCGAATGGATTCGGCTAAGTTTTAGTAGGGTCAATTCTGCCTTTTCGTTTCCACTAATCGCTTATTAATGGAGAGAACTGACCCTACGAAATCTCGGCGGATTCTCCACGCAAGTGTCAACGAGGCTTTAGCTCCGTCATCTCGCCTCGGGAATTTTGTGGCGAGGGAACGTCCGTCACGCACTGACGACATCTAACTTCAAATTAATGACAAGAAATGAATAGTACCGATTTATTCTGTAAAAGATACTGTACACAAAAAAAATATTGGGTTGTATTTATTGGGTATCCCATAAATGGTGGCACTCCGTTAATGTTGCGATGCCACAGATTATTCCACGTAGATCCTTCTACCTTCCTCATTTTTGTAAAAAGAGATTTTCACCGAAAACGACAGTCAACCGGAAAAGAAGGTAGTAGTTGGTACCTGCAGTGCTTTCATGCATGGGACTAGCACTTGCTTAAGCGTTTACTTGAGTGCTTGCTCGTACAGGAGAACCAAGCAAGTTACTTGCTTGTTTCACTTACTCCCTTTCGGCTTCTTGCATATGATCTTTAGGTAGAAGTTTCTAGCTATCATAGCTCACGAAATATAACGAGAATGAATTATGTGCCACGCGTGGCACAATCTGCATTACTTCTTGGAATGCGGAATATGGAAGAAGGAGGCTAGTTGAACGACTCTTGACATTTTCACTTCTGTTGGGTAAATAATATACCTTATGCTGCAAGATTTGGTGTACATTTTAACGTAATGTACTCACGAAGATAATGAAATAATTATAATTAAAGAAAGTGTCTAAAAAATTTTTAATTAAGTGTCAGGAATTCTATTCGAAATGTCAAGTATTTTATCTATGTAACATTGAGACATAATCAGATTATAATTATCGTGTTTTAATTTGCCGACGAAAAACTTTTGCATTAAAAATTGTACAAGTTCATTAGTGCACCTATTATGCAACAGTTATGCGTAACATAAACTTGATTGCAATTTTCGTGACGATACTAGTTATTTATCAGACTCTCTCTAATCAATAATCGTAATCAATTAGCAATGCTCCCAATCAATTTTAAATCAATAATTCTAATCACTTATCAATACTTTCCAGATGAAACCAAATTCTGATACTAAACATTAATTAATACGGCGGTTAGAGGGTTAAAATATTTACAAAGAAAGTATGCCCAGTTACCTGGCTCGTGCCCCAAATTTCATAAAATCCGTGATATTACTTCGGTCGATCATTTGTTTATTGTACACGGTTGCTCATTGTTCCGGATATAGCACAAATACCTAATTTACAGCTTCCACGAACAATGGCCAGAAACGGCACAATCGTAACTTCGCTACGCGTTGTTTCACACGTATACGTTGCAATTTAAACTTTCATCAAATTACAGTGTGAGACTCGCGCAAATATTTACTAATGTAGTTTTACTATAGTAGGAAGTAAGATGTACTGCGCGTGCCTTTTTGTAATACTTAGAATGCATCTACGCATTTTTCGAAGCGTGCATACGCGTGAGCGGTGAAATGTATTCATTTTTTGTACACAAGCGATATATTCTATCACGAAAACTGGACAAAAGCACAGTCGTAACACAACTGTGTTAACAATTAAACACAAAAAAACGTATTGTATAAAATCCCTAAAAGACTTTCTAGCTATATTATAATAGTATATCACCCGTTAATAAATTTATGTATTTCACCGCAAGTCTTATTATCAAGGAATCAGGACGTCTTTTGTCGTAAGTAGATATTGTTCCTGGGAAGAAAATCATCCATCTGGATGGCAACTTTTTATTCCCAAAATCCTGGTAATCCTTTGTTTAAACGGGTTTCATGAAATTGGTATTGCCTCTTATGAAATGGCACGAACAATTAACGAGTGTGTTTTCTTTTGTGCCGTTTGCATTCCGCAAATTACCGCCTGTACGGATTAAAACAGACGGGTTGGTATTCTATGTATGTATCTGCGTCAGTGAATCCAACGAAGTTACACGCCCTCGGGTTACGCCATTGACCCAACTTCGGGACCCTCGTTTTCATTAATCCTTTCAACATCGCCCTCATCTCATCCACCTCTCGGACCTTTGTAGAGAGCTCATTTATCCATCGATTCAGTGACACGGGATATAAATAGTATGTCGTCTGTCAAAATTTGTCGCTTTCCACGCACATCCCTTCCGATCAATCTCGTCGGGGGCTTTCATTTTATTTGGTTTTCGTTCACCCGATTTTACCACGGGATTGTTATGGGAACAAAGAACGAGGAAGGATAATTAAATGTATAGTTTCATACACATATAAATTAATTTTCTATCGGGGAAAAGAAGGTTTTCTCATTTTATTTCGTGCATGTCACAAAAAGGACATTTCAGTATCTGCCGATTTGTGTCATAAATTTTACAAGAAAGAAGATTTTTGTATCGTTTGGTTCATTTTGGGAGTGCCGCAAAACGCAAAAAAGATTCAAACGTCTTTCATTTTACACCTTGTATATTAAAAACAAAGAAAATCCTTGTGCCTCACCGAGAAAGGCGATTGTTGACCCATTTATTTTCTTTCTTGCATATCGCAAAAAATAAAATTCTTGTGTGTCAAGAGAAAGAAGATTTTTGTATCCCTTATTTTGTCTCTTATACCTTACAGCAAAGAAGATTCCTCTATTTTCCTGATGTCTCTTGCACCTCGCAACAAAAAACATTGTCTTAACATTCATCTCGTTTCTCCTATATCCCCCAAAAGATTTGTGTACCCCTGTCATCGCGAAACTTGTCTATCTCTATCACCGGTTCTCCAAAAATCTTAAAAATCAAGAATTCAATATCACGAAAGTAGCTACGATTTCCGAGGTCCACGAATATAATCCAGCTTCCCCCATCACAATCCAATTTATTCCCCGATTCCAACGAGGTACTCCGCGCGTCTTTAATCTTCGAGAGCGAACAAAAACTCCAGAAACGTCGAAACGAGATCGCGAGGAGTCCCGTTAAGAAGATATCCAACTTTTCGCGATTCTCTCTCAGCCGGCATGATCCCACTTGTAACGCAAGGTCAGCGAAGCGTGGAGACGATAACTATCAGCCGGTACGCTTAGTTATCTTTCTCCGATCGACATTAACACGACATAGACGGTAGCGTTTATTATGCCCGTGTTATGCGCGTACACGCCGGCAGGGGCGGAGTTGCAAATCAATAACCCGTGTTATAAGGCATTTGGGCATGGCGAGATATCGATTATGTACCAGTGTGTACATGGTAGGAAGGTGTTCCAAGACGATGAGGATGCGTAACGCAACGTGACTCGATGGAAATTAGGATTTCAGGTGATCGACGTATCCGTGGAGAGAGCGAGAGACCGAGACGGAAATGGGAATGAGTGAAAGAGAGAGCCGTTCGTTAAACGCAACGAAACGTGTTCCTCGAAACGCAAAGATACCCGGTTAAAACAACATACAAAGAAAACAGGGAGTCATTCGTAATACGGGTATTCCTGTACATGCGTATACAGGGTGTGGCAAAAAACGCGGTACAACTGGAAAGCCGTGTCACGTTTGTACGGCTAAGTTATGCTTACTAATAAGAATGAATATGTATAATCGTTCAGCGCCATTATCGATTAATCGTTGTTACGTTAGGTGGCGGGAATGGTTAAAAATGATTCCGAGTTTTGTTGAGAGGCATTGGAATCTCAGTTGTTTTTTTAACGATTTTAAAGAGTGGTAATTCCTTAATCAATCAACCAAATCGATTAAAATTTTCAGCACATATTTAATTTAAGTAGTTATCCTAAATGGCACGTTTCACATTTTTTTCAGTACAGCGTACGAAGTTTAAGAATGGCACACATTGCGAATTTGGTCTCAAATTCGAAAATTACAATTCATAGAAAATCCCATTGCATGTGTCAATTAGCAAAATGAATCACGCACAAAATTTCATAATGATCTGTGCATTCTGTAAAAAATTGTGATAAACTTGTAGTTTAGGAACATTATTTAGATTCACCGTAAATACTGGGATGGCCAATAAATAATATCGAATTATAAAAGGTATGTAAACTCTGTGCAGTTTTTCAACCAAAATTTCGATATTACTTTTCCGCCAACCCAATATATCCCTCCAAAGACGTGTGACATCCCTTTTATTACATTACATTTTTAACCTACAACATGGGTTTAGAAAGTGCTTTATTTCGGATTTGTCTTTTATTTTTTATGGTGTTTTCAAGAAGTCCCGTTTCTTTGGGGCACCATGTACAATTCAAAATTCTAGTTTTCAAATCAATCACCGAGAACACGGTGAATGAGCCGAAGGACCAGAAAAAAGTCTCACGGGTACGGTACTATGTCATTCCGGAAGTCCGGTTTCAATAGCGGTTGCGTACGGGAGTTCGATAAGTGGCACGAAATACTTTCGCCGGTACACAAAGAATTTTCTTATCCCTTCGTAATATTTTATTATTGAAGGAAAAACATATTAAGACACAAAATATCAATTTTTATAAATAGTGACGGGGGGAATTAATTCAATGACGGATCGAGTTATTTTTCATTTGATACGAGCGCAATTAAAGGAGGTACATTTGCATCGAGTCATCGGCAATCGCAAACTATATTTAGTTAAAATAATCCGGGACGGTTTGTTTTGCAAGTTAAATAGCGACTAGTGAAACTGTGGATTCCATAATATGTATATATCGCTACGCCTTATCGAAACTGAAACTTTTGTCAGTGGAAAAGTTGAACATTCAAGTTCTCAATCATGACTTAAAATATTGAAACGTAAAGATTAAGCTTAAGGATTATAATAAAAAACATACAAGGTTGGGAATTCGTCTTACAAAGCGTTATTCAAAATAGTAAAGATTGAGTGAGCAATTGATTGAGTTGAGGCGCGTAACTTAAATTATTAAAGCTTGAGAGTTCATCTTAAAGGTCATGACTCAAATTATTAAAGCTCGAGAATTCATCTGAAAGTGCAAGTCTAAAAAATGTTAAAGGTTGAGAATACGCTTTAAGGACTCTAACTTCAAATGTTAAAGCATGGAAAGTCTCCTTAAACGTCGTAACTGAAAATTTTCCAACGTTAAACGTTCAGTTTCAGCGTGCAATCGTCGATGGCAGTTAAGACGCAGTAGCTTAACAATCTAATAGCCGGCCTGGAGAGCACTCGCAATGAGTATTGCGTATTCCTTGCGCGAAATGAACGCCCCGTGGAAACAGCCTTGCGGCTCTACTTTCTATTGCGTCATTCTGAGAAGGATGAGGCCTTCGCCGGTCATTTTGGTATTTCGTATCTGCGCGTTATTGTCGCGTACCGAGTGTATCCTCTTTGCCGTTGAAAACTTTCCGAACGAAGTAGACGACAATTAGAAATAATTAACGATCAATTGACGATCGAGCGCGGATGATGCAACACGGTATGCGTGTTCTAGCGTTCGGAAATTCGGAACGAAGCCGGAATCTTAAGTCTATAATTTATAGGCCGTTCTACGCGTCGTTTTCGCATGGATTTGAAACATTCGAAAGATTTTTATGCCCATTTCATCGATTGCGAAATTGAAACGCACGTTTTGGCAACGGAAATTACGAAATTGAAAGCCCGATTCAAATTATTTAATTCTTTGATGACTCTTGGTGCTCAGGGATTGGTAATTAACGCTGTCGACGCTGAGCGTTGTCAATTTGGTATACTGTTCGGGGTGCACATAAAAGATTTCTACAGTTTCCATTAATCATACGAAATTTATTGGAGAACTTAAAATTATTATGATATACTTACATATTCAGAATAACACTTAAAAGTTTGCTCCAATAACACACATTGAAGGATTGCAGTTTCAGTATTCTGGAAGGTACTTTAAAGTATGCTCTATCTTATTCCGTCTAAGTGATAATTGTAAGTTGTTTCATAAATTTCCTATGATCGATCGAAGATGTAAGGATCAATTACGTACACCCTGTATTACGGACATGAGTAAGCGCAGCCGTAACAATCAACTTATCGACGCGTCGTGATCGATACTCCAACGCATGACGTAGAATCGACATTTATGTGACACTCTTGAATAAATATATATTAAATGTTAAATAAACATTTCAATATTTGTCGTTATATACTTTTGCATGTTTGAATCGATGTTTATTCAATACTGCGCAAAATGTTACGGACATATGTTTAATACACGTTTAAAAAATATGCGCTTAAAATTTTGTGCATTTAGCAACAACACATTTTCAACGAATGTTTTAAAAGTATTTGAGAACATTTACCAGCAGATACTTAAATATTTTTCAAATGTATATTTAAGATATCTATCGTTTAGGTTTCGAAAGATATTTAAATATATAGGAAACTCGTTTCTTCCAACATATGTTTAGCATGTTGTACACTTTGCACCGCTAAATATTAGGTAAACGAATTTCCGTAACGTTTAAAAATATTTTAGAAGGATTACTAAGAGCACAAAATATTATATAAACGTATACATATTATTGAATGATAAATATTAAAGAAATGTTCTAAAAAGTACTTAACCTTTCATTTAATCTTTTGGCAGAAAGTGCGATCAGATATTTAAAAAAATAATAATAAAAATGAATCCAAAATATTTTCTCAACTTCTATTCTGCTCGTTAAATATTTGTAAAGCACGTAATGCAATTTTGCCGTATAATAAATATTTACACAATTTTTTCCCCTGAAAACTGTACACCGATTACATTTGGCATTTCGATGGATTCCAATGTCAACGCATAATATATTTACAACAAACTCGATGATTATTATATCAGCCTAAAAAGTATTAAGCCGCGTACACATTGCGCGACCGAACGCGTAAACGTAACCCCGTAACACAAAATGTTACGTTGCGGCATTTAATTACACGGTGTGTACGTGGCTTAACCTTTTTTTGGGTTCGCAGGGGTTCCGTTGTCAAGTTACGCGAACAAGTTTCGGCGTTGGGTTATACGGTGTGTACGTGGCTTTACGTATCGCGATACGCGTTATCCAAAAGACTATTCCAAAACGTGTATGCATGCAGTGTGCACGCGGCTTTAGAGATTTCTACAATTCGATGTTAAAGGAAGACAAACACATTTTGCCGCTCTCGTCATCGTTCTGCCAAGGATTCAACCTTGAATTATTGAAAACAGGAATCCCTCGCCATTGAAAGTCTCCGTGTATCGTACGTCAAATGAATTGATCCGACTGAATTTTAAACCTCGTTTTTACTACGCGAATGTGTGCCACGTTGAATAATTTCGACAAACGGAACGCACGTGCTTCCGTTAAAATACTTTGGTTAAAGTATGAGAGCGCGGGATAGGCGGGAGCAAAAGCCTCCGCGCGAAGCTTTTTAAAAGGGAAAACCAGGTTATTGTTTTCATCGCGCGTTATTTCGAAATCATTTTTGAATGCTTACGAAACATGTTTCCTAGCGCGCTTCGAACAAGCATTTGGTACGACATGCGCTCGTTTCGCGCAATATTTTTAAGGCATCCGTTGCGAAACGTTACGTAAAACGACGGATTAAAAAGGATACCGGATTAGCAAGAATTCGTGAAAAGTGAAAACCATGAACTTGTTAAGAAACTGTTTTTTAAATCTTTAAATGAATATGCACGAATTTCAACTTTCGACTTTCCTTTGTTAAGAATTATATGAAACTATCCGTTAGAAGAGTAATGGATTACGGGAAACTTGTACAAAGTAAATGCCACAAGAAGTGATTTTTAAAATCTCCAGGCGCGTATGTACAAATTTTTATTTTCCAGTTGCCTGTGCAAAGGGTAAAGGAAATACCGGATAAACGAAAAATTCTCGGAAATAATCACCTGACCAAAAAACTATTTCCAAAGTCATCAACGAATCATACGCGAATACAAATTTCCCAATTGCCTTTCTAAACAAAGATTTAAAACCATCGATTAAATGAATATCAAAACCTGCAACCCCGTTAAGAGATTATTTCGAAATTATTCAAAAGAGCATATAAGGATTTTAATATTACAGTATCCTCTGTAAAGGATTATATAGAATGACCAATCGAAAGAATACCGGATTAAGGGGAAATTCGTAAAAAGTGGAAAAGCACCGTTACGGAATCTCCCCCCGCCCTTCGTCCCCCACGCTCACTCTCCCTCTCTCTCTCTCTCTCTCTCTCTCTCTCTCTCTCTCTCTCTCTTTCTTTCTCTCTCCTGGTGGCGTAGCTTTGCAGTAGGATAAGGAATTCCAGTTGGCGAATATTCAACGAGAATCACGCTCCGGAGGTATCGAGCTTGCACCTGAACCAGTTCTGCCGCAGTGCTGCCGTCGAGGCCCTCTCCCGCCGCGACGCCTGCGTTTGCATTTTTTTCATCAAAACGTTTCGGACCGGCTAAAGACCATATAGCTTTTCCACTGGAACGGATGCATTTTAAATCTTGACTCTCGATGAAAATTCAGTGGCACGAATGATATAAACAGTTCTCCCTCCCTTATACACGGAGGGACTCCCTTTTATCTTTGGAAAATCCTACCTTCGATTCGCGATTTCCCCCTCGTTTGTCCGCCATTAATGCGTAAACTCGGTGAATTTCGGGGTTGGAAATTCGAAGGTGTTCCCGTTCTTTTTTTATCTCGCATGAATAGTCATTCCGTCCCGTGCCATACAATTCTGTTTGAAGTTCGAAGTGCCATCCGCTCTAATGATCTCCGGGTTTTCATGCGTTTCTGTTGTAGAATAGAAACCCGATTATCCGTACTCATAGGTTCAAACGTACATACATGACTACGGTGGCTCAGAAAATTGATAGAGTTTCGGAAATTTACTTATCGTTAACCCATTACTTTCCAAGGTTAGAAAAAATAATTAATTTGATGTTTTTACTGTATTCTACTACTAAACATATAGTCAAATAACAGTTTATGAAGTTGATTGTTTTTAATTTCTTTACAACAAAACTATAAGAATAATGTATGTAAACACTACATATAATCGTAGTGTAAAATATCACGTTATGCATCCTTTACTAAAAGTCAGGTTAATTTAAATTGTTAATTTGGAAAATCCCACACTATTTTTTGTCGCGAAAATATATCGATAAAAGTTTAGTAGAAGAAATTCAACAATTTGTCATAGTTCAGAAATGTACAAATATTAAATTTTTTGTAATAATCGACGTATTTCATAAAATAACGTAATTCCTGTTAAGTTGAGAATAAGTTGTAACAGCAAAAGAGTCATTTCATTCAATAACAATATCTGAAAAAAAAAAAATCATTATGAAAATTTTGTATTTTCTCAATTTTGGGAATTAATGGATTAAGCTAATAATAAGAAGAATAGATGAGACGAGCAGGAAACTGTTTGTAATTTTTATATTATCGTAGGAATATCAAATAATATACAAAATTGTAAGATGTACACAGGGTGTCCAGTTTCAGGGAGAATTGAAAAACTGAGAATAGTCAAGGAAATTCGCAACGTATGGAAAAACTATGGAAGTGTCTTGAAAAGATATTTTTCTGGTATTCTTTCCGTAAATGTTGGTACTCCGTTCAAGGTGCAATACCTGAGATAATTCCCAAGCAGATTGGTCCTTATCAAAATATCCGAATCGCCATAGTTACCGTATGAACGAAAAACGGGAGCCAATTGGAGAGGGACGCGGTAGCTGGGGGCGTTCGATTAATATCTCGTAAACTAAAGCACAACAAACATTTCCGTTAAAGAAAAACTCGTTTAAAATGAGCCCACGTATCGTACCTTCAACGAACTATCAACATTTATGGGACACCCTGTATAGCTTCCAGAAAACGCAAAAGAATATCGACTTTCATGATAATCCAAAGTAGGAACAGCTGTTAAAATTGTGGGATTCAGTGACTTCTAATTTATAAATTATTCCTCGGCGCAAGTTCAGACATAAACGTTTCGTGAAGCAACAAACGGCGGGTTATAGCAGATGTCGCGGTAAACATGCTTCCAAATTAATTGGTACGATTTTACCCGTGAATCATGACACGATTTCGTTGCGAGCCACGTTTCTCGCATGACTCGGAGATATTAACGATTAAAGTCTACAAAGCGAATATAACTCTGAGCAACGATGCTTATGAAAATCTTATTACCGATGGATTACATTATTTATAGAAGAATCTATTAACCTGAATTCGGACGGCAATGCACGAACATTCTACGAAATATTTCGATCACTTCGGATGGGGATGTCAGAGCTCTCGTGGATAATCGATGGTACGGATACCGATAATAGAGGCAGTATATCGATATTGATATTGATATTGATATTGATATTGGACTCAAATATTGATAATTCGTTGTGGAAATCAAATTTTTTTACTTTAAGAAAGGATATTAGGCTTAGAAATAACAATAGAATATAAAAAATAAGAAATATAGGCTTGGGCATCGTTAAAAGAAAATGTGTAAAAAAATTACATAAATAATGTATAACCTTATTACGGTATAATTACGAACCGTTTTATTTAAACGAGCAGATAATCTTTCCCCAGATTAATAAAATATTTGGCTAAACTAATATTTTTTTTTATTTCATGTTTTATGTTTATATAATTGTATAGGTACATCAAATTAACTTCATTTCTTTGTGTCGTGTAAAAATATAACTTATTAAATTAATTTCAATCCATATCACGGTCTTCTAAAATCACATGTCCTTGAAACAGTGAGCTATTAATACAGCGAACGACAAAATTATTTTATAAAAAGTCCGCGTTAACCAAGGATTTCTTACAATTTGTAAATTGTGTCACGTCGAAACTGCGTTGTACGACAGTTACCGGTACGAAGCTTCAAAACCATCAACCTCAAAATTTGCGAGTTCATAATTGTTTGAAAACAGCCGAATGGACAGCTAATACTCGATGCTTTATTGTTTTACGTGTGTGAAACCGCTCCCAAAATTATCTTCTAAACCAGCGTAATCGCGAGCAAAAACATTTCCTCGTTAGAGCGACGTTGAAATTTCGCAAAAGAAATGTTAACCGTGCAATGGCGGCCTGTGGCGTATAACACAGGATGATGACCTCGCGGATGGGTCAGTCGGGATACCTCTCTTTCTCCGAGAACCAGGAATACGCGTTAGGCGTGTATGTGTGTACTATGTACATAGGTAGATCGAGGCGAAACGCGGTGTGAATGAACTCCCGGAGGTCCTTGGGACGAGTGAATATCCAGTCGAAACGATTCAAACGCATCTGCAAAGCCACCGCGTGTCCCTGATTCACCAATTAGGCCAATGCTTCTGTAAATCGATGAGCAATCGAAAAATCGTTCCTGCTGCTCCGACCGACGCTTCGAATCGCGTTACTTTATAAACGTTGGAAACGAAAATCTGCAGTTTCGGGCATTTATACAGGAAACTTGTTAGTTGAATTTTAAATATCGCCAATTTCACGACGGCGTGAATTAATTTTAAGTAATATTATCGATTCATTTGGATGTGTCGATCGGTGAATAAACGCATACTTTTATTAATAAGGATCCTTCCCTCGCACAAGGATTTCGTTCTCTACAGGGTGGTTCAAAATAAATCATCCGATTTACATGAAGGCTTTTGTCAATGACGTTTTCAATTGCCAAGAAGAATTATGCAAAAATCCACCACTTTCCTCGAGCCGACTTTGTTTCTAACGTCAATGCTTCTGTAGAAATGGCACTGCGCGGTGACGTTTTAACGATCACCTCGAACCGGTAAGGTCACCTTAATCGGTAAGGTTGTTTGAGGCTAAGATGCCTGCATCCTCGTTAAAATCGCCCTTCCGAGGAGGAAAAACTATTTGCGCGTTGAATGGCTCCTTTCGCTACAGATAAAGTTCCTAGATATAAAATTATTCGAAAGTTACCAATTTCTAACCTTCCTAACCAAGTCAACAAAAACCTACCGATTGTTCATGTTACGCTTTATGAACAACTGAATTGCATGGCGGGAGGATTCGTTTGAAAAGTGCATAACTTTCATTCCTCGAAAGAGCATTTTAACGGCGCATTATTAACTACGACATTAACCTCGAAACACGTTGCCGATCAAGATGCGAACATTCGAGGTTAACGGTAAGACGTCATTGCGCAGTGACGCAAAGAGAGTCGGCATGAGGAAAGTAATGAAAAAAAGAAAACCGAAAGTGCAATACAATGCATCACTGGAATCGTCTCAAAACGTTGAAACTTTTTTAAAAATGGCTCGAAATTTTAACATTCCAGATTCTAAAATTCCAAATGCTCTTACAGTGTATTTATTAACACTAGAACTAGATGAAATCAGTAATTTCGATTGGTTTTAAATTATCACTTAATTTGACCATTTTTAAGTATGAAAAAATGTATCCCCAAGTAGCACAAATATCTATAATATTACGTGTATATTTGTTAACGATATAGACATTGAAAAATATGAATAAAGGTTTTTTTTCTCCCATAACGTATTTTGTAAATATCGAGTAATTTCTTCTGGTCGGGTAGAGATAGTCATACATTAATTGGCGATAGTTCTAGTGTTAATCATATAATTGGTACAAATTAATCTTTAATAATAACAAATTATAAATTATAACTATTAGATATAATATATTAAACGATGCGAAATATAACCATTACAAATTAATCAAGTTTTCCATACATTCATAGGAAATGATTCTTCTAGATATTTAATATTTGTAATCAACGTGACTATTAATTTATTTAAAACAACGCGAGCTTTACTTTCGGTTACATTTTACAGCGCAAATTTAATCCTCCTACAAAGTTTCGCCTTAGATCGTTTATCAAAACGTAGACTCGCAACCGGGTTGCGTGCTACGTCTTTTTGTAGCTCGAAGCAACAAAAAAGCAACTAACGCGAAAGTAGTCCGGTAAATAAATATTCCGCCCACGCAACGATTATGCCAGAACGTGGCTACGAATGAGCCATTTCAACGACGTTCCCCACCACACTGCTAAATTGAAGCGTTTGTCGAAAAAGTGTTTGCATTTTTTCGTGCTTTCCCGTCGAAAGAAAAACAAAAGAGTGTTGGCGCGATAAAGCAGCCACCATTTCCTACCTTGCATAAATTTTTCGTACTTCGTTCGCGTCAAATTATAAATTCGGACTCCGTAATTTTATTCCAGTTGTCACCGAAACGTAAGTCTGAATATCTCTTTAATAATTAGATAAAATTTTAACAAGAATGTTAAATAAACTGAAATAAGTAATATTAACAAAAGTTAACGAAAATACAGTAATTCATAATAAATAAGCGTTAAGTAAAATAAAATAAAACCTTGTACACTAATCTTATCAGTACCACTCGTAAATGTGCTACTACAATAAATAAAATTTAAAACGTTTAAGTATTAGTACAAAAAGTGACCGTAGGTGACACAGAACTTTGTACTATCGCAAGAAAATAAACATATCGATTTACGTCTGACCGCAATTGTACGCACGCTAACGTAATGGGCGGTGGCTAAAAATGACAAGGGAGTACCGTATTAAGAACATGTCTTCGCAGCGTGAAACCTGCACACGATAACGCTATGCAACTTACGATAAGGCTACAAGGGGAGTACTAGTTTCTTATTTTGTCATTATCAAGGGATGTAAATCTCTCAGTTTTATAAATATAAGAGCAGCGTTAGGGGGTAGTCCAATTTCTACACTTGTAACTTGTGTACGGTGTCGTATAATATCATTTCATTTTATAAATACAGGATCTACCATATATGGTGGTACTCCACCTAAGATGAGATATATGAGATAATTTGGAGGGGGATTTTCCTTATCGAAAATATCCGAGGCCTCTCAGTTAACAAGATAAAAAAAAATCGGGAGCCAATCCGAAAAGGACGCGATAGCCAGCGTCGTTAGCTATTGGCGCGTGCTTAGACGAGTTTGCCCGTTAACCAATGACCGGAGCTAAGAGCTACCGCGTTCTCCTTCCGATTGACTGTTGTTTGCGCTTAATATCTCGTTAACCAAAGCGCGACCAACATTTTCGATAAGGAAAAACATACTTGGAATTATCCCAGGTATCGCACGTTTAACGGAATACCACCGTTTATGGGACACTCTGTATAAACTATAATACCATGCCCAAACGCCAGGAAACGTTTTCCAAGTATCAGTTTTGGCTTAGGATAAATACCTAAAAAGAACTGCGAGCTCGAGAAACCTCCTCTCCTGACTCCGCGTGACGATAAAGTCTTGGTGGTTTTAGGGTGAAGAGGATTCATGACCCACCGTTTTGTGAGGATTTACGCCATGTGTTCTGCAAATCATGATTCTTGATCGATTTTGCTGAACCGGAGTTCGTTGGAAAGATAAAGAATGATCACGGTGGCAATACGTTCTTTTGTTTTTGAAAAACAACGAATAATGGACAAGTGCTTTGTAAATGTTAAATAACGATAGGATAATTCATTCGGTTGATTATATTCTACAATTTTTCTGTAATATAGGGGAAACTTGACTATGTACGTGGCAAGGGGAGGGGAGGGGAGAGAGATAGCTGTTACAAAATTTAATAAACCAACAATTATTAATATTTCTGCAATAAATTTAATAAACAAGTTTTAAATTTAATAAGAAGGACAGTTTTTCAAGGAATCTGTGTCAAGTTCATGAATTTATTTTGATAATGACTCATAAGGATAATACACGGAGAGGAAAAGTTATCAAAAATTGCTGGAGTTCGAGACAAGTTTACGAATGGAAAGAAACATTTATAAAAAATTTGAAAAACCATGTTTTCGCGTTCATCCCTTATTTTTCGACCGAGGTCTGACTCACGAAAATCGTTCGAGAATTACGATCTGCAAAACTCATTACGTAAACTCTTGCAAAACGATGAGTGGTGAATCCCCTTAAAAGCTACATTTATTAGATGACATCGAATGCTATAAAGAAAATCGTTTTAAAGATCAGGTTTTTATACCTGCTTATTAAGTTCATTATTTCCCTGGCAACGAGTATTTTATTCGTTCAACGCACAATTTAAGGCAATTTTACTTTAACGCGAAGTTGGATTGTATCAAAACGTGTTCATTGAGGCTAATTGCTACATTTAAATTGAGGCATGTTGTTACAGTGTTACACTTTCTCTTGATGTTTTATCTTTACCGACTTCCGTCATTGTTTTAATAAGTTGGATTTACAATTTGTATACATGAAATATTTTTAATTGTAAGTATTAAACTAATTTGCACTTTTTACATGAAAGGCATTTACATTTTTTTAAATTGCTTCATTTTAACCAAATACATAATTTTTCAGTACTGTAACCTGTAACCACTTTCCCTCTTCGTGTATCACCTTGATGAATCATCATTAAAATGAATTCATGGCCTTGACACAGTTTCTCGAAAAACTGTTCTTTTAACAAGTTAATTTGTGTATTAAGTTTATCGCAATTATTGTCCGTGCGCATCGTTAAATAATTCAATTTATGAATTACTGATTTACTGAATTTTGTGACAACTAGCCCCCCTCCCCCCACCTCGTACTCATAGTCTGATTTTCTCTATTTTGGAAGCAAATTGCAGAATGGAATTAACCGAACGAATTAACCGATCGAAGTAATTACCCCGGACCACTTTCACGCTGCCAGCAGTGATTGTTTTCTTTACTTTACATTCCCAGAGCACTTGTCCGTTATCCACCCTGCGAGCAGGACACGTCGGTGCACACATTGCGCCATGGAAGTCACGACTCACACCTGTCTCAGTGAGCAGGACATAAATGTTTGCGGGAACAATATCACGTTCAGCAATACCTGGCCCACCTGGCTGTCGCGCCAGGGGCGTGCATTTAGGGTCCCACTTCCGGCCGATTTAACCCTCCGGCGAGCACATTCCGACGCAAAGCGCAACGTTTTTAGTTTTTATTTAATTTCCGAGATTGTTAATTTCGATCCCAGATTTGAGATTAATTTGATATCCTTGGAAAAAGCACTTTGTACGAATTTATTTTTGACAACATCGATAATTATGAAATCCTATATTTATAGTGTATGTAAATATTATAAATATGTTATATGTATTATAAATTTATATTATATGGATATGTGGTATTTGTGTTACCATATTAACAAGATAATATTTCGGATTCATTAAAGTAAACGGATCCAATGGTTATTGTTATGGACATAATTATTTTGTATACAGGATGATTTGCAAACGAATGTTAATATTTCGAGCGGATGAACCTACTCATTAAAGCAAGTGACAAACCTTGTAGCATCATACATAGATTAAACACACCATAGTTCTAATCTATCGGCTATGCTGCAGAAATCGATGACAACCATTATTTACAACAAAAGATACGTGGTGGATACGAAGTTACTCGAAGGACACCTGGCATGTTCCAATGAGTACGAGACTCGCCGCTGAAACGGCGCTTTCTTTAATCTTCCATAATTCAAAAAGTATGGTAAATACAATTTTTTAAAATCCTTTTTTGAATGTAATTTAACCACCTCGAAGACTCTCTTTTGTTCGTTCCTAAAAATAAATAGGATCTACCCATCAAAAAATTGGCGTTAATTTATGAACTACTCTATATTATTAATGCGAAACTCGTACCTGTAAATTATATTCTTCCCGTAGTGTAGAACTAACATAACGTTAGTATCATAACCTATTATTAGTATAATGATATAATCGTGGTTTAGCATTTCGTGTCACGATTATTTACATAACGATTGCGAATAATAACGGAGGACGAAAACTTTGACGGATGACGAAGTCAACGAGAATCACAACGGCCAACGGGAACAACGATGCCAACGATGACAAGACGAAGACGGGCGAAGACGACGCGGATCACGACGAACGACGGGAACACACGATGACAACGATGGCAAGCCAAAGACGACGACGGACGACGGGAATAACGATGACAACGATAAGGAGGACGAAGACGACGACGGACAACGTGAAACAGCGGAAACAACGATGGTGTTAGGAGCAACAAGGATAACAATAAGAACGACGACCGATAGAAAATGATTAACGTAGGATGGCCAGGACAACGAGGATCACGACGGATGGCAAGGACGGCGAGGATCATGACGGATGACGAGAACGACAATCATGGCGACGACCACAACGACGAACGCCGGTAACAACGATGACAACGACGAGGATGACGAGGACAACGACGGATGGCGAGTACGGCGAGAACGATGAGCACGTCGACGCTGTGTGCATCCGTGCGCGTTATCCGCGAGGAAAAGTTTTGCATAGTTATAGACTTTTGTAGGGGGACTGAGGGAGCAAATTTCTCAATCCCTTACCGTGGACCTTCGCGTCTGATGAGAAGCTTCAGCTGTAGGGAAACCCTTAGAAATTCATGAAAATGGAGTTTCCTCGCGTGAAACTTCTCGACGTGAAATACGGGCATGAAGATTCTTTTCGAGACAAACTGTTCCCCGCACGCAACAATGTGTTTCGGATACCTTTTTTTCTTTCGTAATAAATAATTCGGCGCGTACGGCGAAACAGTGGAACGTAGTACGTTTCCCGATGAATTGAGATACGGTTTATCGCAATTTAGATGGAAATAATTACGACCGCGGTTTATTGATAAACGAGTCGTATCGGGATTCCGCACGCACCGTCGTTTCATTTGTATTACGTTTCGACAATGATCGTGCTCAAAGGAAACATAATATCGAAACGGAATACTCGCGTAAACTTATTTTAATGTATCACTGTTTTAGCAACGTTTGTACAATCGAATAGCGCTTTATTCATTAAAGCTACAACTGTCCACAATTTACGCATAACCATTTCTACCAATCCGGTCAAAATGAGTCGGTATATATTATCATATAGGTATTATTAAAAATGTTGTTCTTATTGTATTGTAAGTAAGTCAGGTAAGTTAAATAGGTTAACTTACACCAACTTTTATAACTTGTAGTTCCATATTCTATAATCAATAATCATTTTTACCAGCTGTGCCAGAAATGCGATAAATATTTCTAAAATGCAGCGTTCGGAATTGGAGAGATTTTTACGAAGATCTAGCGGTAATTACAAACAAATGATTACCCGTTCCGTTTAATCCTCTAACCGTAGCTTGTGTACAAATGATCTCCGCCTCTAATCACCGACCATCGTCCTTATTCGCAATCGCGAATCAGTGAAATTCGCGTCAGCCGCGTTATTATGTTTCCTCGAAAAAGTATCTTGGCGATCACAATGAAGCCCGTAAACGCGCGTCCAGATGTTCGTGCGGTCAGAAAAAGGAGGCAAGGAATGGCAGGAGCGTGTCGGTCGTTTGGAAAGGCAGCTGCGCGATAAAACAGCTCCTTTGAAACGTAGGATAAATAGTCGGCCACCGACGCCGCCTTCGCGAAACTACGAAATCAGTTTAGGAATTACGGATTTTCGTTACAAGTGTATCGATGTACGCTTTAAATGCTTTCGGGGCTCAACGACAGCTGACAGCGTTAATTTACGTGACTGAAATCACGTCAATAGCAGAAATTGTAACGCGGTAATTACAGTAATATCCCGCGTTCGGTGAACAAAGCTTGATAATTGCAAGATATTCATAACCGCCGATAAAATTTCGCACCGCATTGCTGGAAAGCCGTGTGTTGCGCGCTGCACCGGGATATCGTTGTCAAACATTTCGTGGCGTTATACGCGATATTACGAAATTGCGGATACGAATCTTACGGGTTGATGGAAGTCGTCGAGAGAAAGAAAATAGTTTTATCGTACGGCGGTTGAAAAAGTTACGCGTTAATTCGATTTCCTTGTGATTTGATGTGCAGAATACGAGATCTACGTCTCGTTGTGTCCATGCTGTGAATATTGAAACGGATAAATAAATAAAAGTGCTAGGATAATATTATGTTATAGGTAACTATTAAGTGGTTTCTAAAAATTTCGAGGCATTGAAGTTTTAAGGGTGGATAGGAGATAGTTTTATTGAAGGGTGATTCGAAAAGTACCTTTTGAAAGTTAGTAGTAACACACTGGAATTGAAAATAAACAGTCCAAGTATAAAACTTTATTTATTTTAATACCGAGGCAACGTAAAATTGGTAGGACTACAAATTTACTATTAATAAAGATTCAAATTTAGAAAATTAGGTACTAACCGTTTTCAACGCATAAAATCAATTTTCATTCAATTTTGATTTTAGACGACTTGGTGATAAGCTCTTCGACCGTGTCACCGTGTTCAATAACAGTGAAACTGGCCAAGATACAAAATTGACAAAAATTGACTAATAAAACGTTTCTATCTCACGTTGAATCGAAGTAGTCTTCGAGGTCGAAGACACCTTTTCCAGGTGTCGGGTTCCAATGTTAGCTGTCTATAGCGACTACTTTCTCGATGTGTCCTCGAAGCAACGCAACGAACATGGATCCTACGTGCGCACGTAACGTTTACTGTTCTTTTTTAGCACGTCAGGACGCGAGAAGGTACGCGCCTGGTTATTATTACATTAGAGGCGCAATTACTTTAAGGAAAAGCGATCCACGGAGGAATATTTCCTAACTATGCGCTGCTAATACGTATTTTCGCCAAACGGGAGACACGTATATGCATACTTTGTCGAGCCAGCCTTGAAGAGGTAAGCGCTAAAGTTTTTCTGCTTCTACGAACGCCATTCTCCGATAATCGTCGACACATCCAACGTCCGAAAATACTTCGCTGGATGCAAATAACCTTGTTTTACAAAATTACGGTTACTCAAAACGCAATACGCTCTCTCCTTCCACCCCTTCCAACCCCTTTCTCCCTTACTCGCCGGCTTTTTAACGTTGAAGGACATCGGAACGCGTGGCAGTTTGTCAATATTAAACGCACGCGTTCGAATAATTGAGGTGTTGAGCGAAGAGATACTAATCGTAAGTAGAAAAATGGTTATTTCCGCAGTGCAAAATTAACTAATATCAATTATTACTGAAATGTCTTTTGATAATAAATACTTTTAATAATACACAAAATTCGAGACTTCAATTATAAATTTAATTTTCTATATCGAATCTTGGAGTTTAGGGTAGCCTAACCTTCGCGTCCTTTAATACGTTTCAATATTACAATTGCAATAAATTTACATTAATGTAAACGATCATGTTCAAGAAGTATTAAAAAATGCCGAGACTACCATTAAGAATAATTACCGAGATGCAAGAGATCAAAACTCGGGAATGGACGGAAACCAGCGCCACGGCGCCTACCGGCGTTAAAACGCGCAAATCCACGGTTTAGCCACGGTTCTCGACACCGGGTGTCTCGATAAACGTCGACGCCACTGTCTAGTTGTTGCGGGCACGGGCTTGCGCGTGCGCGCGCTCTCGCCCCGCATTGGAAAGGGAAGAAAGAGAGAAGAAAAATTGCGAAGGTCGTGCGCTCACCCTCGAGCAGGTGCCAGTCCTCATCGAGCGAGGCCAGTGCCTGTGCCTGATTGGCCTGTTGTTCGAAGTCGAGCATCCTGGCCCTCTCCTTCTCTCTCCTCTCCTCTCCTCTCCTCTCCTCCGGCAACGGCCTCTCCTCCCTCGTGGTACAGTTTCTTCGTTAGCACGACAAACCTCTTGCCACTTCACCTCCCCTCTTCCCACCCCTCCCCTCGCTCCACCCAACGATACTCTTCCTCTCCTTCTCGGACCCGGTCCCGCTCACCCTCCCCCTCACTCCTCTCTTTTAACAATTACGATCTTCGATCGGACGATTATCGCGAGGGGAAAAGTCCTTCAAGTAGGTTTTATCGCGCGGGAGCGTGAGAAATCACGTGGGAGAGCTCCAAGTAATCCGGAATTGATACGAAAAGCCCTGGGCCCTCACTCGCCTTTCTGAAAACGATCACGGATTATCTCGAGCGTGGTTTCGTCACGAGAGAAAGAGGGGAAAAAACAAAGGACCGAGAGTAGCGAGAGAGTGAGAGAGAAAGATAGATAGAGGGAAAAGAAGGTAGTCGGACAGAGTTCGCAGCGATCTCACTTCGAAAAACTCTTTATTCCCGCGAAACTTCTAACGTTTAGATCGGCTCTGTTATTGGTTTACTTGACTGACCCGTTCCTTTTCCTTTAAAGATCCGTGACCGGGGCAAAATGCTCTCACAGCCGGCCCTGTCCGATATTCTCCGGTAGGAAACGTTTTCTTTTTTTAGTTTGCCTTTATCGCTCGTACAGTGCGAACGCCGACGGGATGGTGGTGGGGGGTAGGGGTCGGGACGGTGACTCTAATTTACCGTGAACACGTGGATCTTTTATTTATTTGCGACGATGCGACTGTGTTGAGGCAAAGTTGTGATGATATTTACGGTCAGCGAGAGTGAAGGTTTTTAATGTACTCGAGAGCGTGACTCGCTCACGTGCATACGCGGCGGTACTCGAACCGCGACTGATTTCCCCTATCACTCCGTACTCGGCTGCCACCCACTATCCACCCCTTCGCCCCTTTACCCACCCCTTCCCCCCCTCCCGCTCTCTCCACCCTCACCAACCGTTCCGAGCGATCCTAGCTCGTTCCAAGCAACGGCGGAACGTCTGACCCCCTTCACCCCTTTCTCTATATCTAGCCATGTCTCTCTCCCTCTCTCTCTCTCTCTCTCTCCCTCTGCGACTCTGTTCCTCTTTCTGTCCCGCTCCCGCTTTCCGCCCCACCCTGTCCCGCTAGTTCTCTCGCTTCCTTTCCCGTTCTATCTCTCTTCTATACCAGCTCTGTCTCGCTTTGCCTTTCTTGTAGGCTGTCTCCCGCTTTAGCGCCCTCTCTTTCTCTCTCCTTGGCGTGTATACATGTCCTTTTCGGGCTTCCTCTCTCTCACTCTCTTTGTTTTGCTCTATATACACGTCCCACTCTCTCGTAAGCTGTGTATTCGTCTTTCTCTCTAGCTTTGCATCCCTCTCCATCGTTGGTCTCTCTCTCTCCCTGCCTGTCTCTTTCTCTCTCGTTATATTCTCTGTCCACTGGATGGAGTGTCTCACCCGCACCACGGGCCACATATACACAACGATGGGACCAATGCTATGTGTGATCTCGCTGTGTGTGCCACCTGAATGTTCACGCGATCTGTTTTGGGATCCGGCGTACCTTGTTATGGGGCATTACGCGGGGATTTGGGATCGATTATGGGGATATAGGTGCGGAGAGACTTTTTCGGATTTCACGCTGCCATCGATCGGATATCGTGTGACGTTTTTGGTGTCACCGATGGGAGATGGAATATTGAATTCCGCGTTCGCTGTTCTGATAGATCTATGTGAAGCGGTGCTTTTATTTCCGTACAAAATGAACATGCATGTACATAAATCAGCCTTGTGGTACGGGAAGAAGGCAAATTTGCGTCTATCCGCTGGCACGCAGCTTACCTATGTTTATTTTCATCCCCTTTGAAACGATTCATCTCGTTCTCGGCTTGTTCGAATTAATCTTCCGCGTTCGGTAGCTTTGGTGAAATGGACAATAAAATTGTTACCGCGGAAGCGTATTAGAACGCCGTTCTGCATCCCGCGCGTGGACGCGACGAAAGTGATTCGCTGTTTGAGGAGTTTCGATTACACTGGGAGTTCAGCTGCTGCGGATTCGATAAAATCGATGTTGCGAAATACCGCAGGGCGGTCAGAATGATTAAACATTAAACAAATCTGCGATGTTCAGTCGTAAGAAAAATACGATCGATTGGAACAGTGAACTGGAATGTATCGCCGCGTCTCAATCCAATTTGGACATTAATCACATCTATTTTACGAACGATCGAACACTCGTTTGACAGTTTATAGTTTTATTTTATTTAGTTTTATAATAAAAAACGGCGTAAACTTTGACTGCAATGTATGTATTATAGTTCTAAACATTATTCATAGATATAAATATAATACAATAACAGTATGCGGAGTGTCCCATATATGTATAGTGGTAGTTAGTAGAAGATGCGATACCTGGGATAATTGTAAGTAATAGGTTGTTCCTTAGCGAAAATATCCGAAAAGTCTTGGCAAGGTTTTGTATTATGACGAGTATACTCGTCATACGCAAAAGTAGTTATTATTTTCTATTTAAATATGTATGAAGATATGTTTGTTAACACTAATACGCTCATCGTCGCTTCATCTTTGCGACACAATTTACATAGATGTACACTTTTCAAAAAGGTCGAAACAGCTGAATGGTTAACCCTAGAAGGATAATCTACGTCCGTGGAACGTAGGTGGCCGCTAAATATTTCTATCACTCTTTACTTATAACAAGTAGCGTGCTGTCTACTTCAGCTAACCGAGTCGTTGGCCAGAAGTACCGTAGTATAGCTCCGTTGCAGCAGCAAGTGTCCTTAGTACTTTAGGTACATACAGCTATGGCGTGCGTTCGCGAAACGTCTGATCATCTTTAAGCCGTCTGAAACATGATTATCTTTCTAGGGTTAATGAACATTGGAAACCAATCGGAGATGGACGCGATAGCTGTCAACGCTAGCTATTGGGGCGCGCTTAGAACCGTCTACCCGATAACCAACAACCGACTGCCGCGTTCTGCTCCAATTGGTCCTTGTTTTCAGTTAGTATCTCATTAACTAAAGTGCAATCAACATTTTGGGTAGGGGTAAAGCCTGCTTGGAATTATCTCAGCTATTCAGCCCAACTTTTAACGAAGTGGGTAGCACTATTTATTGGACACCCTGTGTATTGTTCACTAGTAACTAGTAAGTTGATTCACTATCACGCACCAATTGTTCTCTAGATGTTTGTAAACTGTAATAACATCGCGCCATGGGCTGTACTCGTAAGAAAAGATTGCACGAAAACTATAACTGGCAATGAATATGAACAGTGCATTCAAGTAGGTATAAATAATGAGTAAGTACTAAAATATAGATACTGATCCACTTTACTTGAGTGTGACTGAATTTATTAATCAAAAGGGAGTATGCACATTTTTACACTCAATCGCGCTCAAATAAATTAACTCACGAGTAACTGGAACATTAGTGTAATTATTGCTTACAGCCACGTGATAATTCGGCACTAACTGCTGGCAAACAATTATAACGCGATAGTAAACTAACTCATTAGTAACTACCCCACTAGATTCGTGTAAGTGACCATTTACGAAACATCCGAGTGCCAGCGTCCGTAGAAAACGCAGCTTTAAACGCAGTTTAGATGTCGGCGTCCTACCTGAGACCACGAGGGTATTGGTCCCATCGCTAAGTGTATACTGCCCTCACTCTCTCTCTCTCCCTCTTCCTTGCTCCCTCCCTCTCTCCTTTCGTAGTCCACGACCGTTAATGCAGAGAGAATTCCGTGGGGCACCCGTGAATCTTCTCCCACTCTATTTCAGAACCCATCTCTCTCCCAATCTTCTCTCCCGTTCTGCTTCAGCCTCCATCTTGCTCGCCATGTTATCCTCCACCGTTCTCTCTTTCCAGGCTCGATCTCGTCTCTCTCCTTCTTCGTCTCTCCATCTCACCCCCGCACTTCTTCTCATTCTCTCTCCCTCTTTCCCTCGTACTCCCTCTCTCCCCTTTTTCGCGCGTACTCCGCCTCCGCCCTCTCACCCTCCTATCCTCTCGCTCACTCCCCATAGTCCCTTTGCGCTCTCGCCGAGGGCTTCTCCGTCAGCTCTACGCTCTTGGGTTGCGGCTAAGCCGAGTTAACCGGTAACCGGCCGGTAAACGCAAAGTTATGCGTCTCCGGTTTTCACCCGCTACTTTTTAGCGTGATTCCTGGGAAAGGAGACAGATGCATCAAAGATTTCAGTTTCCGACTGATGTCGGTGAGCGCCGAGCGCCTGCCAAACGAAAATTGTGGGACTCGACACTGGTCTTACGTAGAATTCTGGTCAACCACATCTGACCCTATAAGGGTCCGTGTCAGGCTTGTATACATATTCAATTTCGTGGCCGTGGGCTGGTTTCGTCCCTTTCGGCTCCCCCTGTCCAATAGGCCCAATGGCCAACAACGAGTAGAGTACGGATAGATACCGATGTCGATGTCGTGGCAGTAGCAGAGGTGACGGTGAATTAAGTGGGAGGCAGTAGACGGAAAATTTCGACAGGCCAAGCGATTAGTGGAGAGGGGTAAGGGCTTCTTTGCACGAGTTTTTGGGGCTTTCTCACACGAACGCTAAACATGCGTGGAACGCGTCGCAGACTCTCGAGCGAGAGTCGGACGGAGACCCTTTTGACCGCACTTGAATGAGGATGCACACTGTGAGGGTTGCGAACGTCCTTAAAAAGGCGTCCGAGTGTCGCACGTTAAGAGGCAGGGCCACCTTAGAGGTTGGAAAGAACTGTAGGAGTAGACAGTGAAATGCCACCGTTTTATTTGAATAAACAAATACCCTTAAGTGGGATACACGTATGTTGGCACGCGTTGTCAGGTAGCGCCGATTATGAACTGGACCGATACTCTTGTTGTTTTGAGCTTCTTTTATTAGGAGGGAGTAAGAAAAGGATTTTAAGTTCACCAGTGTATCGTGGCAGAAGACTGGCAATTTATACCCTCCCCTTACCGAAAGGGATGTTTACCAATTAAGAGCCCCGACAAATTCCAGGGCCTTATCTAATACGTGGATTCCACACCGTGAAACTATTTGAATTTCATTTAAAACATGTTTCCACGTATTTAACAGTTACAATAATAATCCATCGAAGAGATTAAAATGGAACATTAGCAGACACGGTTACTTTAATAATTATTTAATACGGCTCTATGCTTTAACCTCCCGTTTGAAATTCCGTCTTTCGGTGGAACGATCAGATTCTCCCTCGGGAAATGTAAGATAACTCCAACGGAATTTTTTTCATAGTAATTCCGTACTTTCGCGTATAAATTGGATGTCCGTGGAAGAGAGTATAATCGAAAATAGTGGCGGCCTTGAAAATTGTATTACACTCGGGCCAGAGTATCTCTGCGTATGTAACTTTCTCGATAACATGCGTTCTTTCTGATTGCACGGGAAATCGAGCGCATGATCAGGTATTTTATAAATTCGATCGGATGGCAGGAAATATCGACGAGTGTGCCCTACCGATGCCTTTGGGGGTTGCCGAATTGTTGAAGACGTAACAATCATTTGGACAGTAAACAACTCATAGTTTTCTGGATGATCGAGTGGGAAAATTAAAACGAGGTGTATACGTTAATAGCATCAATAACTTTAATATTTGTTGGCACCTTGTTCTAGGAAGAAATCAAAATAATTAAAAAATGTATGCAATAGACATAATTGTAAAATAACTATATGGTCGATTCCACGCCAAACCACACACTTAAAATCTTCGAAATTCTGATTTTTAGACATGCATATACAAATGTTCCTTAATGACAACACGTGTTTGTTGTGTTAATATTTCACAGTTCCGCAATCGATTTTCCACATTTACAAAGTTGGATTTGAATTTTACAGATTTTAAAACTGATATCTTTTTTATTACTTTCGTATCACCGAAAAATCAATTCCGGTCGTTGGAACGAAATCCCCTCGCGTGTGTCCTATCGATCGCTCTCGCGACATCGAATAGTCGGGAATATAACAATCGTTTCGAGTGTAAACATTCGAGTATTGTGACTCATAGTTTACGGAATACCGCCAAGGCGCTAATATCGCTTCGCATCCACGCAAATTCGTACCGGCCGTTTTTCCCCCCGTGGGATAGGAAACATAAAAAAAAAAATTCGTACCGTGTACGTTGATTTTTCGATATCGAGAATTTCAATCGCGGCTGTGACATTTCCGCAACACCTTTACGCCGTTTATTAACGCAAACCCGATTGAGGGTTAAGGTCGCGGCACCCGGAACGCGCGTCGCGTGCTCCCTCGCGCACGGCCCTGGTGGCTCGCGCGCGTCGTTATTTGTCCTCGCCCCTCTACCCCGCGCCCTTTCCCGCGAGCTACCATCCACCCTCCACGTTCGCCAAACCACTCGATTCACTCCCCACCCCGATATCCTTCTCGACCGGTCACCTCTCTCTCTTCGCTCAGTCCGTCGCGTGGCACTCTCTCCCTTCCGCTCTCCCTTTCCCCCCCACCACAACTCCTACTCTCCTTCCCCTCCACTCTCCTTGTTCCCCTCGCCCGTTCCCTCTCGCCGTCGCGCCGTTTTCACCGACTGCATCTGCCGTTTTGCTCTTTCTCCACGGTCGACTGTCCGCGCGATCATTTTCGATCTTGCCCTTCTTCTTTTTCTACCTCTTCTTCGTGAAATTGACCACTCGTTTTTATGGTAATTATTGTAATTAATGGCAGCTCTCGAACGTGATGCGTGCGGTTAGGGAGACGGTACTTTGACGTAGAATAGAATATTGGCCAACCGTGACGTCAACGGGAAACCATGGGAAAACGGAAATATTACTGACGTTGTTTGAAAACCGATTTATATCTAGCTTCTTTGTAATGATTTTATTCTGTGTTAATAGTCCGAGTAATTGCGACGTATTTTTTTTTATAAGAGAAAATGTCATCATAATAATTGCGTAATACTTAACGCTAGAAATACCAAACACAGTCATCCTGACTGGTATTTAATTTACCATTTACAAGTATGAAAAAGTGTATTTCCAAGTAATATAAATATGTATAATATTACGTATATATTTTTTATCAGTGTAAAAATTGAAAAAAATATGGATAAAGGTTTTTTTCTCTCGAATAACATATTTTATAAATGACCAGTTATTTCGATTGGTCTAGCAGTACGTTAGTTGTCGGTAGTTCTAATGTTAAATATTACATTAACTATATTAATTAATATTTATAATATGTCAATTAATTATCATATAATTAACATGCAATAATAAAAAATCCCCGCTTCATAATTATTACTTCGCCCGCGAACCTTATACACCAGCCTCTTATCGAAAAAAGTAGAAATCACTCCCAAGCAGCTTTGTGAATTCCAATACTTTGAAATAAATAATCCAGAATGATTTTCCCTCAAAGCATTCCAAAGGATCCGACAAAGTTACTTACCGGAGGTTCTCGCCGCGCACCTTGTTGTCCAAAGTTTCAAGTTCTCTCCGAACAGGAAACCGTATCATTTAGCGTCAGCGTCCCACGGGCGAGAATGCATTAACTGGCAGCAGTAACCAACATTGCGGCAAAACGAAACCCCCCCTCGTCACGGTATAGTCACATTAAAGCGAGCGACGTAAAATAGTGTAACAATTGCCGACCGTACGTTGCAATCCCAGCAATGTTCCTTTCCGGCTCGTCCCTTATTCCCTTTGCGCGGTGGCCCTCGTGAATCTCCGGAACCCTTCCCACTTAATAAGCGTGATGGTCGTACGACCTTCTACTAGCCACTCGCAAAACACAACCTCTTATTTTCCAAACAGTTTCAATTTCACCTGCAATCGTTAACTATGTAAAATGGGTTTCTTATTTCTATTTCTATCGTCACCCATTCAAAAAACCTTGCCCTCCTATTTTCAAAATGTTGAATGTGTATTGTCGGCATATAATCTTCGATGCTCTAATTGAATTGAATTTATTAATAGTCAGAGCCTCTATACCAATTCCATAGACTTATACATGAGTATATAAAATACAGCGCGTGAAATATATAGTACAAAGTAGATTAACGAACATGTTATATGAGGTCTAATTGCACTTGTTGAGTTTAAGATTCAAGCAAATTTTCATTCGTTTCGATTTTTACCACGACTAGCAAAAAGCTTTTGCTCCTTTACTTCCCCAGGGTTTCATCAATTTCAACGAAGATTGCTCATTATATAAAACAGATTTTCTAATTTTTATTTTATACACTATCGACTACGAAGATGAATCTGTCTTATGTCCCCAAACAAATTACCAATTTCAGTCCGTGAAACTATTAGATTTTGCGTAAGATGATTACGAAAATTCTGAAATCTATTAAAATTTTCAGCAGCGGGAAAAGAAGAAGTAAAAATTAATGGACACCTCCGCTCCTCTCGCGGTTATTTAATATATAACTCCCGGGGTGTCGACTCCGTTTAGAGTTCTCTTCTCGGGGAAGCCAATTTAACTACGTTTAAGACCCTGCCGTTATACGAAGCGAGTTAAGCGTCCAACAGTCGTGAACGGGAAGAAAGGTTCCCCCGGTTTTTCACATTTCTATTTTTATCGCCAACCTCTAGAAGATCTCACACTCCCATTTCCCCCAACATACTTTTACTTTTCCTCCATGAGATTTATCGATCCTCGTCCGATCATGTGTTTCCTGACCGCGTCAAATCCCGGCCTACGCAAAGAGTGCTCACCCTCGGAAGTGAATTATTATTATTCTTTTTTAAACCCCGTCATACCTGTTGCTATTTTCGTCCTTTCATCCCCGACCTATCGCAAGGACTTTATCCGCAAAGCTGCTGGGTGTGACGTCCGTGTCGGTGGAAGTTTAAAACCTCGTGGGCGTCCTCCGCGTTGATACCCCGAGGAGGAGGTGGAGTTTCCATGGCGATTGGGTCGCGGTGACCATGATTTAACCGGCTGTGACGTCATCCCTCTTCGAAAGGACAACCACGTGTTCCTGTTGTTTCGGTGAGTGAGTTTTTACCCCTCGATAATTTTTCAGTGTTACGTCACCGAATAGTGGCGGTAAACCGTGAACAATTTGAATTAAGCCGTGAAAGTATCACTTAAAGAAAAAAAGAGATACGGTGAAAGTAGCAGTGACCGCTACTAAACCGTTACTCCAAAAAACTGAAACAACCAGCAACACTGTTGCCGATACTTTAGAAATGATCGTGTACAGTCGCTGCTATCGCCGATCGTACTTCTTAAACCGTTCAATCCTGGAATTCAGTTCTAATGAAATTAACATTTTTGCTATTTTTCTCGATGTTAAATTTGGTCGGACTATGAATGAAAGCAAACTAAAATTTTGAACGTCTTTTTTTTTCTTTCCATTTTCAAAAACTAATTCGTATATAGAACTGAAACAACGTTTACTACTGCTACAGCTATTTTTAGCTCCGTCTAAGCGTAAGTCCTGACATAATATTTGAGAAATAAAAATATGATTATCAAAAATGAAATTGTGAAATCGCGCCATTTAGATAGCAATTGATACTGAAATGGCTAGATCGTAACCACGATACAAGATGAGAAACGTAAAACAGGTCACCTGAATATGTCGTCTGTTATTGGTCACAGAAAAAAATGCATCGAACTAAACTTGTTTGGTGTCTGGGTCAATTGGAATGCGTATAGCGATTTGTGATTCAATGTCATTCAAAGTACAATAAATAAATGCATGAAAGAGTTATCCCGTATTATCCATCCCGCAACGCTTTGCAGCGTGCACCGTTGCTCAAGGTCACCACTTTGAACATTCGCATTAGCAGTGCGCTATTACGTAAATAAATCGCTTATCGCAAAATCGATCGCTTGCATAAAGTAAATTATACCCCCACCCACGCAGTTGACATTCAGCGACCTTCAATGACCTAGAACCACAGGTCACTGTACGCGTCTTGCAACGCTCTCCTGGATGGTAGGTAAAAAAACATGTCATTTGATTAAAAAAAAAGAAGCAGACTCAAGTATGTTCCTTACATGTCCACTTATCAAAGAGCTATTAACGTCAAGTCACGTGTCTCTCGACACAAAGCAAGTTTAGCAGATGCTTTTTTTTTCTATCACCAATTACAGCCGAATTACATGGGAGGCCTGTTTTGAGTGCCTCACCCCGTACACTAACGTAAATTTCCGTAACATTAGTATGTTGATATATTCGGTGGAATCGACGATTTAAAATTGAATAAATCGTACCCATGGCAACATTTCATTCGAGTGGCGCCACTCGTACTGGTACTTTAGAAATCACTGTAAAAAGTGGCTGGTGCTGCTAATCCTACTTCTTAACGTGGCAATCGCTGCTACTTAGCTTCCAAGTGGCGCCACTGTCGCTGTTAATTTAGAAACTACTGTGAACGGCCGCTGCTACTGCTACTTCTCAACGCCAGTGGTCATGCGTGAACTAGCAATTTTGTGTTGAGTGGGCGTCAGTTTTTTCCGGGAAAGAGACTCGGCGAAATCCGAGCTGGAAAAAAAGCCTGTTGCCAATGATTCGCCGTGTTATTGCTGAATCGCAACGCACACGACACGCTATTGCGTCTTAATTGATGTTGGCGTAATATTCGCGCGTACTGTAGTTGTAGCAAATTAGCTGGGATGCCGGAGAATTCATATTTTACGCGGATACGTGTATATCAAGGCTGGCAATAATCGATTATCGGTTTAATCCAATCGTTTTTAAAGTAGACGTCACTTTGTTATTGAATCTTTGGGGTAGTCAGGTTTAGATTTCCGGCAGTCGACTTTTGAGTTCCAAGTTTTGTTTGTTGGAGTTGTGGGGAAGCTTTTTTTTATTGATATCTATACAAAAATCGGTTTTCAGTTTTATCGATGTTGTTGATTTAATTCACAGTCACATATTGATTTTTCCATTTCCGCTTATGCGTAATTGTTTTTGTTTTCTTCCGATTTTGTGGATCACAATTTGGGACTATTATTTAAAAATGTTTAATTTGTAAATGACACGTATTTTATTTATTAATGTTACAGAGTTATGAAACTTTGGGTTTGTACATTGGAAAATGCAGTTTCCAATTTTACTGATTTTCTCGAATCAATAAACAATTGACTTTCGATCTTTACCTCCTATCCATTCGCACAATTTTTTACGGGCCACTTTCAATTTCTAAGTTTTTTTCCAAAAAATAACTGCCAGTATTTTTTTTAGCAATGTCGCGTAACCGGAAAGTACATTTGACTGATATTGTTTAGTTACGGACTCTTCGAATGCCGCAAACAACGTCGGGAAGTCAATTTTTTTATTTCCTATTTCAACAAATTGTTCATGCGGTTTTTAAATTAAAAGTTTCCCTAGCCGAACGGCCGACTTTCGAAAAAGATTTGCGAAACTTGCCAGCCTCATTACGCGAATACCTGAACGATCATGCACGCTCGGTGCGATTATTTTTAAAAAATCGATACACCCCTCTTCAATGGGTCGCTATAAACTACAAGGTATGTTTCAGCGTGACGTAGGCAGAGGCTAATTAATTATCTGGTCGGGCGATTTCTCTTAGCGTGTTTCCTAACGAATGACGATATTGTACCTTGACTGCTTCTCAACGAGCAATTACGCGGAAGTTTCGTGACGAGGAACAGTCGTCGCAAATTTTTAAAGCCTCGAACCCTTCAAATTTCTTTGTCATTCTCCTGCTCCCGATGATCCGGTTTGATATTGTACTAAAGGAGCGAGAGGGACAGCGAGGGGGCGAAGGAGAGAAAGATAAGATAAGAAGTTTCCAGCATTCATGGCTATTCGCGTAATCGTGTCACGAGAAAGAACGTTACGCGAGTCGACGTAATGAACTTTTTACGCCGGCAGAGTTTTTCAACGGTAATCAATTTTTTGCTGAAAAATTTTTAAAACGAGAGGCTTCGGATGGTAGATGTTTGCGCGCAAAATCATTTCATACAAAAAGAAAATAAATCTAAGCAGATAAGCTTGATGTGAAAGATACAAATAATTTGTGTATTCGTGGCATAACGTTTTTGAACCAAAGTTTTTATACAATTTTTCCTCCATCTCTTCTTCAAATTCTTCCAACCAATTAGCTTTTAAAAAATTGATCGGTTACAGCGTGAATCTTACTGCACGTAACAAATGTATTTCCAATTTTTTTTTAATCTTTGAATTTTGGAAATGTAATTTTGGAAATGTAAGATAATTTGAGTGATAATCATTTTAATAGTAACTAGGATTATTAGTTGATTACCAATATTTTTAAAGTACCCCCCACAATGTGTCAAGATCGCACGAATCGATGATATAAAATATTCATCAACGAGGCAGGATATATAATATTTATCTGCAAAGCATAGTGCCGTGGGTTTCTTACATTACGGGTGAGTAGAGTTGGAAAGTGTGCCACGATCGAATTTGATGTGGCTACAGCAAAATGGGGTTACACAGTTGTATCTTCTACCAATCTCTGTTAAAAACTGGGACTTTAAAAAGACTGATTGTTACCGGAGTATTGTGCAAATTCTTCTATTTATCATTCCTTAAAAATTTGTATATAGACGAAAATAATTAGATAAGCGTCGTGTCCCATCAAAGAAGAATCTTTTGTTCCTTTTGTGGCATAAAGATTATTTATATTATTCGAAAAATTTTTATAAAAGTTACGTAAATTGTGTATGTTTAAGTCACATTGGTTATTGAAGTTAGATTTGCATTATACAAGAGCTTTAAAAATATTCAATAGATACGAAAAACGATAACTATCGAATAAAGGGGACGTGTCTGCTACTGATTCATTTTATGTTGTAGCTGAATACCTGGTATGAAATTAAATGTAAGAAAGATTTTGTTTAAACTGTGTCAGAATACTACATTTGTATTAGTCTTGATTATGATAGACTGTTATACAGTGGATTACAGTGTTTAAGTGTACGTTTTCAGTGACTTCTACATTGAATTAAATCATCACATTGTTTGATCGGTAGAGTTTTATTTCCCTGACTACTATTTTTTAAATTGGGCAGTAATATCTGTTTGCTATTATTACAATAATACAACAGTAATGTAACTGACCAATATTAAACAAAACCTTGATCAAAGTCAAGTATTCTTGGACACAGTTGAAAGTTGTCATAACAGTGACATCTATCAGCGGTTTGAGAATAATGGGACGAAGCTTATCTTTAACGTCGATAAGGAAGAATACACGAAATGTGTTTATCAATACATGGTATCGATCTGTCAACAGTAGAGATACACGAGAGACAGGATAATTTACCTGGTGGGTAAAAATCGGAAATATCGATGTTTCAAAATGACACTTTATCGAGCGATCTCTGTGTTTGGAACGTGATCAATTCGAGAAGTACAATGTAGTGATGGGGAATATCAAATTATTATATCGTGAGATACAAAATATTATGATAACATATACCTGGTCTCGGCCTTCGATCGGGTATTAGTCCTGCTATGAAATAAAAATGCATTTAAGGGCTACGGTCTTCACAGTAGCTACCTATAAGAATGGGAGTGTTCCGATTGTACACGTACATATCGCACACAATTCGGATTGGACACACACTTCTTTGATCAATAAATTTTAGTATCACAGAACTATCGAACGTTAATACAGCCCGCAAGTGTGGCTCATTTAGGAACATATTATATACACTTAAACACTTTGTTACGCGATCTACAATATATTGAGGAGTAGCTCGTTATACCAGGATACTTTCAATCGGTGTTTGTGAAAGGTGAAGTATCTGATTTTAAAATTGACCGAACAAAGAAGTCTGTGTCCGATCAGGAATGAATCCGATGATTTTTGTGCGCAATTATGCACACCCCATTTCTAATATGTTGCAGTTACAGGCCGTTACGAATGTTTATAATGGTCTTGAATGGAACCCAACTGCGCAATGAATTCCCCGAAAGTATTTTTAATACATATAATAAAATAGTAAGTGATCAAATCTTATCTTCTGAAGTTTCAAATACCGCTTCAAATACTTTTCTTCAACCTTCGTTTAAGTTGTATAAAAACGAAATTATTGAAATGTTTCTAGCCTTCGTTCGGTAAACGCGTTTTTCACGAGGAACGGGATAAATTATGGAATTACCAAGAAAAATCATGGTCGAATCTAACCTTCAGCTGACAAAAGTACTGTTCTGTTACGAATGTTGCCGGGAAGTCGCTAAAGTTCCAATTCTCACTATCAGGGGACGCCACTGGGTACTTCGATGAAAATGAAAATTATAAGCGAGATTGCAATGGCCGCCAAACAGCTGACGGGTGATATCTTGAACGGATAACCTATCTTGTCCTTGTTATTCTTCGTAAAATTCAAGTTTCGTACACTATATATTTCGATCGTGACGTCTACAAAATGTTGCGCCACGGAATTAGGTTGTCTTCCCTTGCTCGAAATTTTGCTACGAAAGCCGAAGATATTAGCAAACTGGTAAAGGTTAGTGTATCTTCATTACTAATGCCGGTAAACAGAAGCAGCGACTGTTTACTATTTGCATTATAATATGTGTAATTCATTCTTGTATGATTTTGTGTTTCTATAATATAATATTGTGCACATTTTTTCGTTTTCACAAGTGTAACTCAATGTTCTTAATTTGAAATATAAATTATTTTAGTGTGTAGTATATTTTACGAATTGCATCAGATCACGTGTGAAATTCAATTAGATATAGATGATAGCAATTTATTCTTGTAAAGAGTCGCCTATCATCATTGTGTCTCTTGCGTTAATCGTACTTTACAGAACAACAAAGTGGTCGTGTTCATGAAAGGTGTTCCCGAAGAACCTAGGTGCGGGTTTAGCAATGCTGTCGTCCAGATATTTAGAATGCATGACATTAATTACGACGCACACGATGTTCTCAAAGACGAGGATCTCAGACAAGGTACAGAAATGTAGTTGAATGGCTTATCCTTTGACCGCATCTAAACGGTGTATGCTTTGCAAGTGAAACAAAGAAAACAATATTGTTAATGTCGTGAATAAACTTCAGGTGTGAAGGATTACTCGAACTGGCCCACAATACCTCAGGTGTTTATAAATGGCGAATTTGTGGGTGGTTGCGATATACTATTAGAAATGCACAAAAATGGGGAACTTGTCGAGGAGTTGAAGAAAGTGGGTATTAGGAGCGCGCTTTTGGAAAAGGAAAATGCCGAAGCGAACAAATCCAAGGATTAGCTGATTGACTAATAGTTTGTAAATAAAAGAAATCCATGTTCGTTGATAGTCGATTTTTGTTACAATAAAGGTTTTAATTTTAAATAAAATACGATTATCTCTACTAAGACAAGTGTGGCTAGTCTTTGCTTATGTGCCAGGAATTGTGTATTTTTATATAAGAATATAGGTATGCCTGTGTCAGTATGGTTCCTAGAATTTAGATAAACCGGAGGGTTTATATTATAAGGTATATTATGAACAAAAAACTTAATACCTCGCATGCTGTAAGACTCTATATCTAGACTAATGGTTTTCAACCACTGGTCAGCAGAACGGTCCTACCTGAACGCGAGAAAGTTTAAAAGTTATAAATTCAATTAATCATAACATTTCCATATACTAATACGAGATTTGAAAGTTAATAAACATAATACTATCACATATAGTGGGTTCAATTTTTAAAATACATCCTAAAATTTGATCGTGATAGTGAATTTGCAGATCAATTTTGCAGTGCAATTCTTTTATTACGAAGTGATTGATTTCTTCATCGAAGACACTTCACGTCGGCGTTGGAATTTTCCATTTGGGTCCTCGCGCGTAACGACAGCACTTTTCGTTTAGTAATGAAATCCTTTATACGGAAAACTTATTTTTCTTGCATCTGACGTCACGAACGATACAGTCTAGAAAAAACAATATGAAATGAACTCGAATCGATTTACCTTAATTCAGGAAATATAATTTTATAATTATATATGGTATAACTATAATTATAAGATTTTGGAATTTCTATGCAAAAAGATCCTTTTATTAATAATGAATACATTTTTATTTAATACTGTATTAAATCAAACTTATCCTAATCTAAAAGCACCGTTCAAATATGCTCTAATTATTACATTATTTAATTCCGATTAAACAAATATTTTCAGTTACGCATTCATTTATAAATGTTTGCCTTTGCACATTCTGAATGAATAATATAATTTTATTTAATAAATTAAATGTGTGATATCTTATTATGTGTCTATGGGCATCACTTTGATAGATCGTTTTGTTTATTATTAGTCGCACATTATACACTGCAGAACATTTAAAAAATGTTGCGCTTACCATCCTTTGTTTAGGAAGAATAATTTATCTGTAAGTTACTAACGTATCATATTATGTTAGAACTTTGGCTATACGAGTTGGATTTTGTAAGTATTTGGTTTATTCGGCGTTTTATTTTAAACAATACGACACTCAAGAATACTCGTAAAAGAACACAAACATCCATGAAAACTGCAATCCTTCATTCCCTGTGTAGTTATACTTCACTACGGTTGTTTATGCAAATTCATATTATTATAGACGACCGTTAAAGGAGTGGGGCTTGCGCAGAAGTTTGGTTCGTTAATAAATGGTTTGAAAAACCTAGTTTTTTTATATTGTACATTTTGCATTATACATGCATATTACGTATTCCATGTAAATAACGTGTACACGAATACATTACGTACTTCACGCAAACTTATCGCACTCCACGCACAAATTCAGTTTTGCATAAACATCCGCAGTCTAGCTACAATAGAGTTGACTGAACAGAGAGCAGAAAATATCATAAAACTACCACAAAAATCATGCGATGGCAAATTACATTGCGCGGAAACTCGTAAAAAAAATGCGCGTTCATTTATAACTCTCGACTGACAGGGAAAGTCATTAAGCACAGTTTTTGAAAATTTGGCAACGATCCGGCGTGTCTTGATTTCAGCCAGAAGATTTACGCTCACCAGGACTATCCGCATATACAAAAAAAAAAGGAAAGGGAAAATTTAATTGAAACCATTCGACGAACCTGAGAGGACCGCAGTATTTCCCGGATTGTTCCCAAAATTTACAGCTCGCTTACGCGTCTCGCGAAAAGGACAGAAAAGAAAAAAAAAGTGGATCAAGGCCGCGTGTTTTGGGGTCACGATAGTCGAATCCTGGTTTTACGTGCGCGTACATGCGTGAGTCCGCGGAATTGCACATTGTACTCTTCCGCATTGCGTTGAAGAAAGCTATAGGACACATATTATATCGTACATCGGTGGTAGTCTGTGCTATTCGTAATCGTTACTATCACTCACTTGTCGCAAAGACGTAAACATGGTATGGAATAATTAACATTTATACGTTATTAGTATCGCGATCTTCTTTCTTGGAAATAGTACAAAGTTACGATTTATTCTAAGCCCGCCAAGAAATTGTATGCCATGTACAACGATTGCTGGTGCTGATTTTCACTTTACTTTCTGCAAACCTGGACCATATGGTAGACGGGATAATTAGTTTACTACAACGTGGGACGTAATTTAATGGCGGAAAACGATCAGATGGTTTTACCCGTACTACCACGTTTTGCGACAGGTCTGTCACCGTGGATCACTTGAAATGGTATTATCTGTAGATCGCACCTGTCCAAGTTCTAGACCAGGCCTGATCAACAGTGGCTCCAATGAGCAATCGCCATATCAGCGACTCGGAATTCCCCGCTTAGGCTATCCCCCTGAGCCACACCGTCACACGTTTGTCTCCACGCGATTGTTTTATATTTACTTATCCTTGTTTTCATTCCCTTGTGTGCGCTAAAAGAATAGTGGTGGAGATGACGAGTCATCTGTTGCCCTGTGGCTTGAAATAGGCTTTAAGTCTATTTTGCATTGGTAGATAGGGTTGAAATAGTTCGCGATATAACTGTTAATAACTATCTTGAAATGACACAGTTTTAAAGAACCGGATTGGTATAACGTGTACGGAGAAAAAGATTCTGACTTGTAATCGATTTCCATTTCCGATCTACAGAACCCGCCGATTTTATATCTGTTTTACGATCGTATTAACAGTATTATAATTATCGTTCTGGAATCGATATGACATGTATCCGAAATCGATATGGGCTAGAATCTTTTTCACTCATAACTGCTACGAGATTATCTCGGTTGTTATAACTGTTTCAGGAACCGCAATCGATATCATAACCGTTTTCAAGCCCGATTGATAGAGGAAATGGTAGACTATACTAGGGCAAACCTACTTGAGCATACCATTTTTTTTTACTAAAAGCTTCCTTTTCCGTTTACACGCGCATTCAAAGTAGGATAGTCCGAAGAATAGTACCAAAACGAACACGGTTTAATGAACAAGTATCAGTTCTGCTGTGAGAAAATGTTTCAAATTATTTTATTAAGCGAATGTAGTTATAAATTTAGTTATAAATATAAATGATTTATAGTCAAGATTAGTCATGTCTAAAAATGATTGTCAACCATTTTCCATCTTGGGCAAAACGTATTCATAATGTGCGCTTAAGAGAAGTACAGAGCAGAAAAAATAAAGGTGTGGAAACTTCCTTTTCCAGTCTCCTGCTTAAAGCCTTCACACGTTGCTCGTTTCACATTACCATTTTTCTAATGCACACTACATATGTTCCACAAACACTCGTGTTCCCGGTATAGTTTAACAAATTTTATTGTTTCATATTTGGGTCGCTTCATCCTGCAATTCATTTGCCCGGCAACTCCACTCTTCCGAAACAAATATGTTCACACGAGGCTAGCAGACGGTAGAGTGCGCGGTAAAGTAAAAACTGCTGTGTTAGGGAAACTCTAGTGTAGAGTTACTGTAACACGGCGCTATCATACTCTACTGTACCAACTACTAGCTTTAGTACTCCACCAACCACTGGTCGAATCGTTTACACGAGTATAGCATACAGATCTGTGCTATTGGCCTTACCGTACCATAAACTCTACCTATGTAAACTAGGCTATAACCAACACCTCTCTACTGTCTACGTCGAATGATACAAACGCAATAGAGTAGGATCGAGAAGGGCAGAGGTCCTTGAAGTTTCAATCCGATCCGTCGTAGCATTGCTTGGAGAGACTGGATGGTGTAAGAACTTTTATTTGATAAGATGGGGTCAGTCAGACCTGCTGTAATTGTGGTCTTGGCCTGTTTAGTTCATTTTACACGAATCATCAAACAAAAGTCGTCGGTCGTCTATAGTTTTCAAAATATAAGCACTCAACTTTATAGATATACATACGTATAGCGCGTGTACCATGCCGCGTGGTATACCTGAGGGCCGATATCTCTGCAGGATGGCCGAGCGTAGAAAATGAAAATGTAGCGGCAACATTGAGTTGGTACAAAAACAATTGACATCAGTTTATTGCGCTTTGGCACTAGGTGCTCAAAGAACGTTTCTGTATTCTCCCATTTCAATAATTGAAATAATGTTATGTAAACACGTTGCGAGTTGTTTCATTGCTATCGCATTCCAGAAAAGGATACATAACTTTTCTCACTTAATTTTCAAAATACGTAGACCGTTCCCTTACCCGATTGCCAATTCTGCTGCGTAACACTGAAAATGCCGCTCGGAAATAATTCTGTGACATCAAAATCAGGCCGTTTGGCCTTGTCGGACAGCCAAGACCGCGTATGTGTAATCCCGTGTTTATATATTATATATATACACAGATATTAAGTAACAATAGAAGCCAGAAAATTAAGAAGAGCGGCTCGGAAAGATAACGACGACATTCTTTTGTCTGCGGAAGGGACACTGTTTCACGGATCGAAGTCATTTCTATCGCATATAAAAACTCGTACTGTTTCTTCTTTTGCATTTTTCTCGAAACAACGTTTTTCGCGGTGCTTTAACAGATACGTCCAAAACTTGTTGCCCAATTATTCCAATTTGGTACACATATTCTTTGTAAGATTATCTATCGTCTAGCATACGATTTTTTCGAAATGCTTAACCATTCGTTAATAATTCTGAGGGGAATTTAGTTTTAAGATAAAATTCATTCTTAGCATTGCAAAAAAAAATCTTGTAACGTTCTGCCCTTACTGTTCGTGACGTTTGCCGAATCCTTTTACTTCCTGACTCGAGTGTATCACGTCGAGTTCAGGTTATTGTTTTCTAACGCAAACAAAGGATTCCAAACTGGAGATTCGTAGCGGATGAAAAAAAGACAGATGACGGGAGTGTTTCGATTAGCGAGCGACATTATTGTCGGCGTAAAAATATGCAAATCGTGGAATCGCGTATCAGGACGGCAAGGGAGGGAAGTAGTAATCGCCCGGTTCACCTTTTTCTTCCTCCGTCGCCATTTCTTTATCTAGCCCTCTTTTTCGTTCTCGTTAACGTACAATAGCGTTCAAAGGTGCTGTCTCTATTCTCTTCGAGTGGTTCTCTCCAGTTTTGAGTTTACGGCTGCCGTGAGAGTGACAAGGAAGTAGTTCGGTGGCGTTAAGGAGCACTTCTCCGCTCTTCAGTGTCCTACAGTCAGCTCTATAGCTCTGAGCTTGACGCTGAAGTGCAGAAATGCCATCTTTACTCCTCCAAGTGCGTGCCCTTATTTTCAGGTTTATACATGCAAAAGTGAACAGAAACAGCGGGAGGGGCAGAGGTGGGGGATGATAGCTAGAGTGAGACAGCACTGGAGAGGAATACCATGAAACCTGAATATTTTCTCTATAACCTGTGCAGCAGAGCTTCTCGATTTGAGAAGTTTTAATTTAGTTTTTAATTCGACAATTCCGAATTTCTATGTCAACAGATTGGTCGATTAAATTTGGAGAGTCTAGAAATGTCAAATCTTAGATATTTACAATTTCTAAAATAGTGGGCCCACTGATTAAAATGCCAAATATTCTGATTGTTTTAGGGTCCCATACTTCGAGATTGAAGAAGTTTTACGTTGCTCTCGAATTTTTATTTGCCAAAATCTTTTTTCAAGTTCTGGGTTGATACATCGGTCGATTGAAACGTGAAATTAATTGGCTGATCTTTTGAGATCTTTGTACCTCTTGGTTGAAGAAGGGTACTTTGATTCCGGAGTTAAAAATCCTGAATTTTGAGATCTCGCAAAAATTTAGCAAATCTTGACATCATTCTCAATTCAAAGACTTTTATTCAACTTTGGCTTTCCAAACTTGAAAATGTCAAATTACGCATTGGCAAAATTGTTAAAATATTTTTGAACGAATAAAACGAGTAATGAAAACGTTGGAGTAATATTTTCATTCTTCAATAACCGTGTTTCTCGTTTTAAAACTACTTCCATTACTCTTGGATTGAAAATGTTTTTTTGAAAACTTTCTATAATTTCTGGATCGACCGATAATGCAAGAATATTTGATCCTTTAGATCTCGTTGCTTCCCAATTTAAAAAGTTTTGCTTTAATTTCGAATTCTTTGCGATGACATCGAATTAAACGAGCTTAGAGTATCGACGAACTGAAGTCGAGGCACGCGTTCCAAATAAGAAAGTTAAGCGCGGAATTATGGAATTTGTACGTCCATGCAGGGCGCGGCACTTAAAACAGGCCATTCGAATAACTTTCACATTTTCGGAAATAAACGAAATATTTCAAGCATAAGTTTCTCAGTATCGTGGACAATACAACCATTCCTCCATTTACGTGGTACTTTTGATGCATATTACACGTATACCACCGGTGGCTCACGCTTGAATGTCTCATTGGACGGCGTGTACCGCGGAATAGAAAAAGTATCCGTACAGTTGAGAATCAGAATTACAAGAATTTAAAGTATTACTTATTGAAATAAAGTAGGGTTCATTTATATTTAAATCGATAATTATAAATACAGGGTGGCCCATTTTAATCAATAAATCTAAATATCTCCTAAACTGATCAATATATAAAAATTCTGTTTTATCCCGGTTGAAGGGATTCGAGGGGGGCGTGTTTTCATACGACAAAAAATGACCTTGGGTGGAGGATCAAGGTCAAATTAAGGTCATCGTCATTTGTCTAATATAGGACCATAGTTTTTTTTAACGTTTACCTTTGTAATCCTTTTTATTGCGAGTTCAATGGCCTCCTACTTAAGGTCGTCGAAGGTCATGCAAACAGCTGCGAGGTAAGAAACACATCAATATCTCTTAAATCTGTACGCAGATGGCACTTCTTCCTTTCTTTAATTCTCGCTTATTGAATTGCACGAATGGGCTATTTCAATAGGGACAGATTATTTACATTCGATTTTTAAACCAGTTAGTGATTCTTTACATTCGTTCGATTGGTAACCGCGTTCACAGACTTCGTGTAACTTGTGCGAAATTACAGAACGGACAATCCGCGTAAATGAAGAGATGGATGTACAACGATTCACGAGATTCTACTATAATAATAAACAAACTATTCTCAAAGTGAAAGCTGATTTATCGTAATATCGACGATCGCTCTAAATTCTGTTACCAATTCCGAACGCTTCTCCCTGTACAGCATCAATTATTGATTACGATTTCTGCAAAGCTCAGAAGTAATTCCGGATTATCCGTCGAGCTCGTTTTCCTTCCTCGACGCTCGTTGCCCTAAAACAAAATTACCATTCTCAAGCCTCACTTTCGAGTTCCAAGCTTCACGTCGCTCTACGAAGTCCACAGTTTCTTTCTTTGGTCGCATTCTTTTTTTCTCGCTGGGGGATAAAATTAGAATGCTCGACTGCTTCACTGTCGAGCTCTCATTTATAAAACTCACAATAGGGGTACGACGAAAGTGTTCTTTGATACTGTGACGCCGTGTCGTTTGTGTACCTACCATGCAAAAAGTTGATACGGAAGGACAAATGACATAGATGATTTTCAATGTTTTTGAAATGCTCTGTAGCCGACCTTCGAGGGACGACTTGACGTCGGTTCCTTTCGACGATTCTCTTTATTCTCTAGACAGCCCGGCGCACCATCGCATTTTCCGCCCACTTACGATATCACAGCCAACACTTATGAAAGACTAGCCGAATGAGCGTATTAATACTCGATCTGCAAAGCCAGTCATCTTGACGGGTTGTAAATGTTCATTCAAATTGGATTATCTTAAGTATCGAAGAAGTGTATTTCTAAGTAGTATAAATATGTACCTACAATATTAGGTGTATTTTTTAACGATTTACAAATTTTTTAAATATGAATAAAGGGTTTTGTTTCTTGCGCAATGTATTCGACGAATAACCACTCGTTTCAGATGATGTGGTAGAGGTAGGTACATATATACATTCATTGTCGGTATTTCTAGTGTTAACCGCTCAAATGTATTTTGAAAGCAAGTGGTTAAAGTATAAACAGACCGCGATTTGTTCATGCAATATGCGTGCTTTCTACAGGGTGGAGCACGTAATTGGACCCGACATCGATTATTGCATGGGGAATGAGTTTGCTGAAAAATGTTTTACATGCAAGTTGAATTATTACGTGAGGAACGTAAGCTGACACGATTAATATTTTTGTAAGTGGATGCATACAGGAGATATGTACATACATGAAGACGGATATTAAAAAAAATAGGATCATATGTTTTTATTGTGTTAGTCAATCCAGCTCGTAATTGTATACAAACGACGTAGTAATCTGCACGTATATGAAAACCGTTATATTCGGATATACTTTAATTTCTATTATTTGCACTGACATACCTGGAATCACTCTGAACACTCCTAAAGTAACGGCTTGGTGTTTCCCGTATACCGCCTCCAATAATCGAAGTTAAAGTGTCTCATAAACTAGTGATTTCAAGATCAATAATAATCTGCAATTCTACACGTATAATACAGTGGTGTAGCGTGGGGTTGGCGCTAAAGGTAGCAGGCGCCTTTCGCCGTTAGTTTCATATTTTTTCATGACACTTAAGTACACCTTGTATTCCGTTAAGAAGCATGGTTCAACTTCCAAAAATTATAACCAATTAGTATACATAATACAGCATTTAGAAAATGAGATACATATCGATAAATTTTTACAAAGTGGTTGGACGGGAGCACATTCTCCAGATTGATCCAGAGTGACAAATACCCTTGATACGCAACTGATATAATGACTGTTGTGCCAATTTGCTCCGATTACGAGAGTAACTAATATAATTTGTGATTTTTTTTTTACGTTTTCCCGTCTCATAGTACCCGATTTTGTTGAAGAAAAGAATACGTTAGAACGTTGACAAAACCGTACGGTGCAATGTGTCACTATGTATAATTCGCAAAGAATTCGCATTTCTTAAACTTCAGATATTCTGGAAGTAAGCCTTTTAATAAACGTGAGAAAATAATCATTATTTAGCGACGCTTTTGATACATTTAATTGTTCGTATCACGTACACCGATATTTTGGCTACTCCGTTACCGTGGCCGGTGTTTCCGCGGCATTATCGAGCACGTAGGACGTGTATTTACGTCTGCCGGCGGTACACAGATGCACTTTGATTCGGCGACACTAATTGCAACGCGCGTCTACCGTGCTCTTGAGCTCCAAATTAATTAATGGCATACCAAATGACGAACAAGTCCAGAGGCTGAAGAGTCAGAGGCCGAAAAAAAGTTAAATAATACGACGTACGATCGTGTCGGGAATATTAATGTTCCCTCGTGTTATGAAAAATCGAACGCTTAATTAATAATGAAACGTTGCATTCTCGGAAAACGCGGGAATTATTGTCGCCTAACTTCTCATTTTCCGCAACGTTGTGATATAAATAATTGTGTTGATTTTATTGGAAATCTACTAAAAATCATTCATCCTTTTAAACAAACGTAATTGTTCAGATAAGTCTGCGAATCGTTGTTAGCGTGATCACGAAATATTGGAAATATTTAAATATCCCCATAATTTGAATTTGTCGATATACGAGAGTTGTATTGACTTATAATAATTTTAAAAAGGAGCGACTATAGTTTGACAAAATTCTGCGGATTGCTGCTAATTTAATAGTGAGAAATTTTTTAATATCTTCATTAAAATACATTATGCAATTGAAGATATAAATATAAAAAAGTTATCCTCTGCGTATTATGAACTACACAAATTGTTTACTTTCCGAGGACTAAATAATGATGTGTTTGCATAATTGGAGATTTTAATGGGCTCAACTTTACATCATTCCACCCCCTTTGTCTAAAAAAAAATTACTTTACGTTAATTATAATATAACATGCAATTCGATTTGACGGACATTGTCGGACTACACCATTCCTCATTGATGAGATCGTTACACGAGATATACAATGTGATTCCAGTATGCGGAAACGAATAAATTTAGATTCTAAAATTAAACCTTCTACTGTACATCATAACTGCGTACATTCATTTTGTATTCTCACAGGCGTGTTACCATATCAAACACATAAATTAAAAACGAAGAATAATTTTTTTTTACGAAAAAAAGAAACCCAACTATTTTCACAATAAAGTTGAAAACTTGTTACTAACTTGTTAAATAATTTTATATTATATTATAAACTTCAATACGAAACATTTGAATAAATCAACTTTTTTAAACTGAATTTAATAATATTTGAGGGAGTAGCGTTTATCCACTTACGGCGAAAAACTGGAGACATTTATACATTATATTATATATATATCATATTGCATATCTTATATTATATTATTATATTACTATTGTAATACAATAATAAATAAATATATAACATGGAATGAAAGTGAAGTTATGAATATCAATTACGCTTATTAAAACGTCGTTCCAATACAGAATTAAAAAATTGTTCTATTCACTGAAAAATTGGCGAGTTTGAGACACGTGACATTTCTATTAACGGAACGATATATCCTAAGACGCAAAACGAGGTACTGTTATCCGGCATTCCTAAACGAGAACTCTGGGTAATTGAAATAAAATCTACGACTTGGATAGAGAAAAGTAGCATCGTGAATCCATTCCAATCCTGGAATTCAACAAATCTTTGAATAACGTGACCGTGTTATCCGCGTAATTGAGTTACGAATAAGCGGGGCTCTACTATATTTAAAATTTCTCAAAATTACGTGAACAGCAATCTGCGTCATATAACAGACGATACCGCTCACATTATTGCTCACGCGCGACTGGAATTAGTGTGTCAATCGGTGCTATGTTAATTGCGGCATCGATACGCGTTGCAATTTTATCGAGATGTTCCGGTCGGAAGCGGAATAAATCGTGACCCACGAAAACAAAGTGACCCCGTATTTTCCCTCAAGGAATATACAGGGTGAGTCTATATTCGACCGATAAACATTATGGTATGGTAGAGGAGATCGAAATACAAAATTGTTACTAATATACCTATCGTCGGAAATGTTTCCGGTTTTTTTCGCTATAAGTCGACAAACACTACACCTTCAAATATGTTTAACTCCTCTTTAACTAGTAGCAATTTTCTTTCTTTTTTTTGTTTTCACTTAGATACTCATTTCAAGCACAAATATTAGAATGACACTGGAAATTATTAGGGTCCACGTACGTGTACGCGGCTCATGAGTGGGTTCAGAAAGTTCATTTGTCGATCGTGATTACATAAAAACAAGACAGAGTCGTTATTTTAACGACCAATTAACCCACTGAAACTAATGAAACATAATACATTCGCGTAGCGTAACTCAACGTGAATAGATTGCAAGAAAGAACATACTGGGAGAACAATTACTTTCCGAGTTATCGACGCAAATGTAGCGCGGAGTCGGAAAGTCTGTTCCTCAAGCCGCGTTTACGCGCTGCACTTTCAGAGCCTTTTCGACCTCCTCTGCAAGAACGAGCCCGCATGCTGAAAGGGACTTTGAAAATGGAACGTGTAAATACCCAAAAGTAACGCGATGTCGGAAAGTCTGGTGGTAAAGCCCCGTTTACGCGCTGCACTTTCAGAGCCTTGTTTTATGCATGTTGAAAGTGCTTGTAAAAGTGCAGCGTGTAGACGTGGCTTTAGAAACAGACTTTTCGACTCTGCGTTAAATTTGCGTCGATAACTTGGGAACTAACTGTGCTTTTAGGCTAACCGTTCTTGTTTAATTACGTGGCAACAACACATTCAAACAACAATTTTTAATAACAATTATTTTTGATTGTTATAAACTAGCGTTTGGAAAATAGACTTTATCTATAAGATTTACAATGCCTGGTAAAACACAAGCCTTTCTGTATCATATCTATAGAAAGAAAATTGTTCTACGACGAATATAACTGGAGATAAATACGTTCGAAGGTCGTTGATAATGTTTATCGACGCGTAGCGTAAAACTGGGGCATTTCCGTCCACGGGTAAATTAGTAAAAACTGTTTGTATCGAACACCACTATCACCTGCAAAAGTTCGTCGGATAACCGCAGAATCACCCGCTATGTTAATATCAATACAGTGGAGAGCGTGTATCCACGGTAACAATGGCGCTCGGGCGAAAGAAAAATGAATACTTTTCTTTTCATCCATCCCCTGAATTAATTACACGCGATTTCCAAGTACTTAGAGTATAAGGCACACGATATCTCGACTGGCTCTCGTCCAAATGGATTCTTACATACGGTTTATTTCAACCATCGAGCGGGAAAGTGAACAAAACAACAAATTGTTGATTTATCGCCTTGCACTGATCTTCGGCAGTTCAGGCTATAACAGTGATAATTGAATTGCATCGAATCACTGAACTTTTGACAAATTTACAACACTTTCCAACATTACGCGGTGAATATCGTACAATTTTCCACGCCGGATCAAAAATCTGTTTCTTGTAAAGCTACGTACCAGGCATGTTTCAAAGGTAATTGTCACTATTTTTTTCTTGTCAACGATAAAAGTTATTCATAAAAGCAACACATCACAATATTCGTCAGGAAGTTCTTTATTTTTCGACATAATCGCCATTTACATTAAGACATTTATCATAGCGGCGTATCAACTTTTCTATTCCTTGACGCTAGAACGCGCTGTCCAAGTGACGGATTATTCTTCTACTCCTTCCCTTCCGAGCCTGGGTAAACAGGCGTATGTCCATTTAATACGCAACGGAGCCCTTTCGAATTCCGTCGAAGTGATGTCTAGATTGCATCGCACAAGGAAGAGCAAAGGGTCTCCACGAAAGAAATAGATACGGAGTTCTTCCGGATTCGGTCAAAAAGGCCGACTACTTTAGTTTTGTTACGTATCGCCAAGGTCGACGCGGGGGAATAAGTGCGGTCCCTTTTACAATGTGAGGGGACGACGAGAAAAGTTCAGAAGGATTGTCCAGGACGGCGGTACAAAGGCGAGTCACGGTCCTCAGGTAGAGCAGTTAAGAAAATCCCCGGCGGAGAAAGGAACTGCAGGGAGCCGGAAGGATATCGATTTGCGATCACTTACGCTTCCGATACAGTATCGTACGTTTCATCCCGTCCTGAGAAAAGTCCTAAGTCTGGTATTATAGACACTCGTGCGTTGTAGAACACTCAGTGCGAGGGACTACAGCAGCTGGTATATTTTCTTAATTCGTTTCATAATTTTCACAACTAGCATTGAGCCCCTACAGAAAATTGTGTAGTGTTAATTCGGAATTTGGAATAATTCTGAGGAACCCTTAGGGCTTAAGGTTTTAAGAAAAATATTATTTAAAAGAGAAAAGTATGGAAGGGATGATTAGTAATTCGTAGGGAGGGCATAAGGGGTGATTGAAAAACAGGATATTGCACGTTGGAAGGTAGGTGACACGATGCGGGTGCATAAGAACAGAATCAGGGGGTTAAAGATAATGCTTAGAAAATAGAATAGATACCGCGAAAGTTCGAAAATATAACAGACATCATTCGTATCCAACAGCAAAAAATTTCTAGCCGAATAAAATGCCGTGCAAGATGCGCACGGTTCGGTTGACAGATGTCGTGGAGGCACCTAGAAATAACAATGAGCTCCCGAATAAACGCTTGTGATCCGGGGAACTGCGAACAAGTTAACTTTACGTAGAGACATGCACGACAGCAACAATCGCGAGACAACGGCTGGGTCCGCCCCTAGGCACTTTCCCGGTGTGCCATTTTGTTAGAATTACAAAGTTTTAGTGGGAGAGAATTGGGTGAGCGGTGGCTGAACTCTCGAGTTAGCTATGTCTCATTTATCAAGCAAAGTCGGTTACGTTGTGAAATTAAATGGAACGCGGAATTGTTTGTTTTCTTAGACATAAAGAACGAGTTTACTTTGAATCTCATTGGTGGAAATGGCCATGTGATATATTTGCCCCTTTGGAACGAAGATTTTGAGTTATACATTCTCGCGTCTTTGTCGGGACTTCGTTGAATCGCAGATATCTTTTGTTGTCTTTAACGATATAGATGAATTGATTCTCGATGATTGGGATAGTGACAGAATATATAGTGTTGTTAACCAATTCTTTACTGGCACGATTGATTATTTTCGCATTATTAAACAAGTTTGCCGACGATTTTATTTCTGGAGAGTGAGACAATTTGAGAATTACTCATACAGATTTTGAACGTGTAAATTTCAACAGATATTTACGCACAAAATATTAGCTATATTTAAGACTAAACTCATGATTAATGAAATTACACAAAGGGGTCGGCACATGAGAGCAGTATTTAATGTTCCTTGTTAATGATCGAGTTATGTAATAATTTTATTTATGTATAATGAGAAAATATGGAAATCATAATAAAAATTTTGAAGATGCAAAGAACGTTAAAAATTTCCAAGGATGCGAATTGCCAAACTTTGAAATTTGCATCTATGCTCCCTTGCCAAAGTTGCCAGAGCCGTGGATTCTTTTGAACGATACAGGCTAATTAATGTACGGTAATCAGTATATTGGAAGGATGTAATGTTTCTCGGCGAAACAATTATTAATGGCCGAGATTTATTGGCAGTAGCATCGAGTGGGATCAGTTAGCCTGATTTACGTCCCGCTAAAGGAACATAAATTTGAAGAATGTCTCAGGATCGGGAACTGCACTATTTCCACGTAATATGTGTCACCCAATACACACGTGGAAACCGTGTGGTGTATCGCTCTTTATATGGGTCGACTCGAACGCCTATCTCCATTTCAAATAAGTTTCATGGATACAGTTTGAAATTTGCCGAGCACACTTGAGGGTGTGCTGATCTGTTAATCAGTGACTTTGCAAGCATCGAAATATCTTCTTAATTTTTATTTGCAATTTGCTAATGCAAATGACATGCAGAGCAACTTTTATGCAAAACAGCATGACCCGTTAAACTTGGCGTTTTAAACGAAATGAAAGAATCATAAATTAGTGATATTAGTATGCATTTCAAGTTTCTGAATTAACCGGAAATGCATCGTAATGAAATGTAAATAACGATAAACAATTAAAGCGATCTTTGTGGTTAGGAAATTATTTATACGTAACGGAATGTTTTTATCCGTAAAAGTATGTGTGAGTTATACGCAATTAATTATGTTAACATTAGCTGTACCTATTTTTCAATATTTTTTGTATCTCATATATTATCTTCCTGTTACGATGTTTCGATTTTCATGTTTTATTTTTGGATAACAAATGTGAGTACGACCTCGAAACCCATAATGCAACAATTGTTTAACAATATTCAGTAAAAAGGGGGTTAAAACAAAACACTGTTTTACAAAAACTGAAGTGGATAGATTAAAAGCATTTTTACAGTTGTGACCGAAAATCAATAGTCCATTAAAAAATTACGTCGAACTTAAAATAACAAATTGTTCTGTGGCTGAACAAAAGGGCAACTAAACATTTTTTAACAAAAAGTGGTCAAATGTTTTCCTCTATTTCTTTGTTCTGAAGTTCCATAACTTTTGTAGAGTCGAAATGTAAAATCTTAAAAAATCCGGACTTTAAAATTAGAATTTCTAAGATTTAAAATGATCGATCAAACGTTAGCGATTATTCTCTTATTCTTAACTTTCCTCCCATCTTTCAACGATGAACATCATTCTGCCTATTTTAACCCTTTCCGGTCGTAGTGCTTTCAGTCAGGTATAGTCAGCTGGTCACAGCGTTCACTTGCGTTAGTGTCATGGCACACCCAATTATTTATCGCATTTCAAAGTATTCAGCAAAGTATTTAAAATTTTCGACGAACTGATCCAACGAACTATGTTTTCAGTATCAATAATGCGATAAAAGAGTCAAGACAAATCGTGCGAGTCATAGAGCAACCAAACACTTGACCCGCGAGATTCCCGCATTACGAGCGTAATAAAAGGTTTAATTCGCGAATAGCAACTTCAAAAGAGTCGCGTGTCGGTCCTCATAATCATCAGTCGTATAATTGAAATACTAAAAACTTTGCTGCAGTGACGCGTCGAGCACCGCGTAAAGAGAACGTCACCAGTTGCTGACGTTACCCCGACCACCGCATTCGATTTTATTCCACTGCACTGACCCCGACAACTTCGCCACCTCCACCTCCAGGTCCATAAAACTTTCCCTCGTTGTACTCTGTGGATGCTGGTAGCTTCGACCCTCTTCCATCCCTCCCTACCTCCCTCCCGTCCCTCGTGAAGAAGAAGCCTCTGCAGGGGATTGAAAATCATTGTACGAAATAATGCGGTACCGGTACACTAGGGGCATTAACACGAAACTGAGATAATCGTTGACATCCGTGAAATGTATGTCACGACGGGTTAAGAAATCGAACACGGAAGCGGAATGATCGTTCTTGCAGAAGAATTGTAATTATCTCTCCCTGGGGATTAGCATGTCTCAACAATATAATCGAGTTTTATCGTTCATATTTGTATCGAGAGGAATGTGGGTCACGATTTAACAAAAATTAAATTAAAGAGTAGAATGGTGCGTTCCTTGAAAAAGAGTACTTGCAATTATCTCGCAAGGAGCTGCAGGAGTTGGCATTCATTGCACGTAATAATGCGGTACTAATATACTAGGTAAACTATTGTATTACGAGACTGTGATAATAGTGGAAATCGGGAAAATGTCTGACGATGAATTAATAAATCGAACGCGAACAGTGAAAAAACTGAATTTCCTTTCTTTGAAAAGAGTTGCAATTATATAATATATCTGCCTTTGGTTTAACATATTTCGACAATATTCTGCCGTTGCATTACTTTATCCTTGCAACAAGAGAAATGCGTGTCATGATTCTTTTACGAAATCAAAAAGTGGACGTTTAATTTATCGAAAAGCATTACTTGCAATTACCATTGTATTATTCTTTACGATGGAATGAACGCATTTGTACCGTGTAAATGGAACGTATTGCTGGTGTCACGATCCCGATCACAGATCCCATGTGCAAAATCAAAATTAAAATATTTTACCGAGCCAAAGGGTTTATGGAATTATTTCTGCAACGGAATTAAAATATCTTGGCTATGCAATCGCGGTTTTCGTTTGGACAAATTTGTGTTATCTTGAGGTTACTCACGTTAAAGCAACTGCAAGGTATTTTTTGCTGCCCGTTGTGCCTGCATATTCCAAAAGGTGTCAAACGAATACCAACATTTAGAAACACTTTGTCCACAGTTAAGCAATATAATCGGAGGCGTATTTCAGTTTTCTTTCGGCTCGCAGGCTACATTTGTTCGTAGCAACAAGTTGTGCACGCGCAAGTGTAGCAGTGAATTTGTTTCAAAGTCTGAATGTCGACAGAAACAACTCCACAACCTGATTTCTTCGTAGAACGCCTCTCTCTCGATCACTAAAGAAATAGTACAGATACCACTTTCGTGTTTCCTCTTTAAAAATATCCCCACAAAATTCAGGAATACATTTTAGTTTGCACTCAAATTTAAATTCAAATAGCAAATGGTTGCTACTTTTCCGCATGTCGAGTACACTCATCAAAAAGAGCTAACTGGTGAACTTGTAATCTTAACTAGAGCACCACTTCCCTCGCAATTCATGCATTACACCACTTTCCTAAATTCCAATTCAGCGCAATTAGTGATATCATCCAAGAAACCGGTTTAGATAAACTTCCCCAACGCCGCACTCCTCAGATTGACTTTACCCCTTCGGCGAACCTGGGTTCGATTTATTCTGCTACGAGAGCTTGATGGTAGGGAACTGACAACCTAATTCCGACAAAGCTTCACCGAGATAAAGAGGTTCTGTATTAACGCAGATTTCCATCTTTCTTAATCCTTCTCTCATTTCTACTAACCGAGATACACCGACTGTAGCAGATTTCTGAGCCGTATCAGCCGTTCTCAAATATACATATTTGTTATCCATTTGAAACCGAGTTACATTTCATTCCGTTTTACTTCAAAACTCCATCGACTCAAGAATAACTAAGGACACGTGGTTAGTCCTCTCGCCTTTAGACCCCAATTTTGGATATTAAAGCTAGTTAATATATGAATTAATATATGATTCTCTGAAATTTACATATATATATTTACCCGATTTGAAAGCTACTACACCTAAGGCAGGTGTACTTCTGCCCTAGGGAACACAACCGAATAATGAATTATCATTTTATTTTTCGCAAGGCAAACTACGGCATAAACGTGTTGCGAATTTCAAGGATAGATATTCACACCGTCGAGATAACTGAAATCCTTAGTTTATATCTTGTTATCGCTCCCAACAGAAATAATACGATTTTCATGCTATAAATACTGTTTTGGACATCCAGCTATTGCCGCTTGATAAAGAGTTATGCTAAAACCTGTCGTGGTACATAAAACTGCTTCGGATCGCAACTTATTGCAATTCCGTGCAATACTTATCGTGTAGATACTACAATCCAAATACATCCAGATTTTCGCAACGTTCAGATAACCGAAATCTGTTAATTTACTGGCCAAACCTTGGCGTACTCGAATTGTGTAATTTGAAGTTTACAGTTATTCGATAAAAAAGAAGTGATTATTTGCTATCCATGCAACTCATTCGTGTATCATTTATTGGATATTCGTGGGCTGAATAAAAACACGTATCAAAATTTATCGGTCTCACGAAACATTTTTATTGAGCGATACAACCATAAAACAGTATAAATAACAACGCGATTTTAGAATTTACAGAGTAAAAAACGAAGCTGAACTATGAGGGCCACCGGGTTTATATTAAGCGTCGCAGTTCTTCTGATGATCGCACTTATTTCATTATCAACTTCAACGCCAGTAGCCGATCCATTAGCTGATCCCGTACGTATTGTTCTTTTTGACAACATGTAAGCGCAGGTGACGCTCGAATAACACGGCGACTTGGTTCTGTGTTATTGAAAATTGTGTAATCGAAGACTCCAGATCCGTATAAATTGGTTGCAAGAGATTTGTTTAAAAAAGAATAACATGTGTTTGTTACGCATTTCAAGTTTCATCAAAAATATGATAATGGAACTAGATAGCGAGAAATGTAAAAAAAGAAAACATTTTTATTCCCCCCCTTATTCCCCTTAATCAAAGTGATAGCATAAATAAAAACATTTCTGCTAAGAACATGAAACATGAAAATTTTGAAAAACTCGAAGGTAAGAATGAATGGGCGCAACAATTTCTCAACTACCATATATTGAATCACTGTCGTACTAAAAAAAACGGATTCTTTTTTTTTGTTTGACTGGATCTATATCGTTGGAACTATTTGGATTTCAAACTTCATCTTCCTCGAGTAACGTGGAAATTAAGGATACACTGTTTTTCGAAATCTCAAAGTTAATTACGATACCTTTTCCTCATTTGAGACGTATAATACCTTTATAACTTTGTTATTTTTTTCAGAAACCGCAATATCCCGACCCAAATACTGTACTGGCTGCAAAGAGAAAGGCGGCGGGTCAGCACTGATACAACAATTTCCTGTAACACACTTGCTCTTCTCCGTGTTAATCTTGGGAACACAAAAAAGTAAAGAACACGACCCATATTTCCCTCAGCTGATTTTTAATGTTGACATTTAAGATTCTCCTGTCCCAATTTTCGAAATCTAAAAAAATTTATTTTCCGCGCATTACATTTGTTTGCACAAGATTATAGCAATATAATTACACATAATGTAATTACACGGATGTTCGAGAAAAATTTGTTAAAACTTTGCAAAAATAAGAAATCGGAACTATAAGTCGAGAGATAAGCAGTCTTACAAGAATTTTGATTGGCCTATCTCATTCCCCTCTAGGACACAATCTCGAAATCAGTGTGTCCAATATTTTAAGCGAACGCTGTGTCATGAAATCGACCAACTATCAGTACTCCTTCTCTTTTGCTCGACGTACCGTCTATCTCTGAAAGACATCCTTCTGGTAATTCTAATTTTGCGAACATCACGTACAAGCAAGCCACGCGTCGATACTCACATCAGAACTGTCAGTTGTATATTCGAAATGTCCAAAATTTTTCGTCACCGACGCGTCGGCCACCGCGTAAAGAGAACGTCACCAGTTGCTGACGTTACCCCGACCACCGCATTCGATTTTATTCCACTGCACTGACCCCGACAACTTCGCCACCCCCTCCACGAGGTCCATAAAACTTTCCCTCGTTGCTCTCTGTGGAAGCTGGTAGATTCGGATCCCCTACCTCCCGCTCCCCGCGGAATAGAAGCCCCTGCAGGGGGTTAAAAATCATTGTACGAAATAATGCGGTACCGGTACGTTAAGCGTATTAACGCAAAACTGAGATAATCGGAGACATCGGTGAATTGTGGGTCACGATGAGTTAATAAATCGAACACAGAAGTGGAATGGTCGTTCTTGGAAAAGAATCGCAATTTTCTCTGCTCCGCGATTAGCATATTACAACAGTATAATCGATTTGTATCGCTTTGATGTCGAAAGTAATGTGGGTCATGATTTTTGTTTTGTAAAATTAAAGAGTAGAGTGTTTCATTCGTAGAAAAGGATTACATATGATTATCTCTGCAGTGGAATTAACGCTTTTGAACAATTAGTAAACCCGACGTATTGGCGCGTTTTACGTTAAGAGAAATCTGTGTCACGATTATGATCGCAGATATCACGAGCGAAATTGAAAAACATATTTTATCACAATGGTTTAGTTCGTATTACTTCTGCAATGGGGTTAAAATATTTCAGAAACGTAATCGCGTTTTGCGTTTAGAGAAATATGTGTCACCGTTAGGATTACAATTTCCACATGCAAAATCTAAAGTAACGTGTTTCATCAAGGAAAGGGATTTGAATGGAGTTATTTCTGCAATGGAATTCGAATATTTGAACAATGTAATCGTGTTGTATTGCTGAATTTTGTGTGCAGGGAAATGTGGGTCACGATTTTTCTTTTTATGGATTACAAAAGTAGAATTGTTATGTCTATTGCAATTATTTCTGCAATGGTATTTAGATATTTTATCGATACGTTTACGTTGCTTTCCATTTTGTGTTTGAATAAACATGTGCTATAATTTAAGTCAACCTACTGAGTACAAGAAATCAAACAGTAAAATAGAATATCTTAAACATAAAAATATGTTCTTCATTACTTAATATTTCTTATAAACTCGCAATTTTTTATTTTTTACCTGTATATTAATACGCGTTTGCATGGAAACTTTAAATAAAACAAGTTGGTTGCATTATAAAATTGACGTCGTTTTCTGATCCGTACAATATTTTCAACAATTTTTCTGTAGACAAGCTCTCCAGGCACAATTATCTACATCCATCTTTTAATTAATCAACAATTACGAATTTACAAATTTGACGAATTTTCGTCATGTTTCCAAATACTCAAAACATATTTTACTCAGAATATAAATTCTATACAATTATTTGAGCAATGAAATAAAAATATTTGGACCACGTTGTCGCGGTGTATCTATGCATTTCGTACTCATAATGTACCTGCCGTCAGTTTTTTTAGTTCCGTGCGTTATTTCAATGTTTCATAATTGCGAGCAGAGATCACGGTTTCTGAGTTACTATGCCGAAATGCCGCGAGACCGTGCTAAGTACGTCGCGGCCCGTAGGAGCCGATGGAAATGGGGTGAACGGCGAGGTGGCGCCCTCCCTTCGATGCCTTCGATCGAACAACCCTCCTTCCTTCTCCTCTTCTCCCACTTTTGTCCTTCTCTTCGCTACCCGGCTTTCTTCCTCTTTCACAATTCTCTCGCTCGCTCAGGAATGTCGCGTTCCGCTTCAACACCCCGGATAAGGGATGATTTTCGATACGCTTAAAATTTTCTTCATTCGCACAAATAATTTGATTATCTCTGATCGAGAGGGGAGAACCTCCCATTTGTCTTATGGTTTTACTGCATTTTGGCATATCCGTCCGATATGCTTTCTCAACATTTTTATTCAACGTGTCTGATTTGCTCGATGAAAACTAGCTGTGGAAACTGACCTTTCAGGATTTTGGTAACACCGTTCGAGTCACGAAATTTTTGGGAGGCAGTTAACACGAGTCTTTTCCGAAAATTTAAACCTTAATCTCTAACCAACTTCTTTGATTAAATTTTTGGCGATCACATTTCTTTGAATTTGTATTAAACTCGTTTCTCGCGTTTACTGACATTTTTCACGCATCGAGCTTGCAGGATTTTCGAAAAACGATCCGAATTAAAATTCTTTTTCCGAAAACGTTATCAAAATACTTCTGAAAATTTAAACTTCTATCTTGAGCCAACTTCTATGATCAAATTTGTCGAACTGGTTTCTTGGAGTTATTATTCAGCTCGTTTGTCTAGCTGCGTCAAATTTTTTTCACGTATCGAACTTCCAAGACTTTCCGAACACGATTAGAATCCAAATTCGTGCGGGAACGGTATCAAGACCCTTTCTGTGAAGTTGAACTTAATTCAGGATGATCTTCTTTGATTACATTTTTATTAACGAGCTTCTATGATTATTTCACTCGGTAAAAATTCATTTCACGTATGAACATATCTCGGAGTTTGAAAGTACAGTTCCAATGGAAATTACTTTCGGAGAAGTTGCAGGTGTCCGTACAATTACATCGTTTTTATTAGACTTATTTTAAGTCCCCCAAAGTTTGGATCTAATGATCCTGACCGGAACATCGCGGCTTTCAGTGTTAGTGATCGATCGACTTAGGTGTCAGGGTGTATTTTCACTGCTGTGGGTTTCTCTCTAAAGCTCCAAGTTTCGGAATTTCAGATTTGAGAACTGTATGTCCCGGTCAACGGAGATTGATTTCTCTAAAGTTCGATACTAGGTTGTGACTCCATTACTATTATTGACTCGAAAGGTTTCTTTTTACTCGGAGAATCTTGTTTGAAACACGTTCCGTGTTTTCGAATATAAAGTGGAAAAATATTGAAAAGTCATACATCCTCCGTACCGCTCTGTTTTATCATTCTCCACCATTTCATATTTTCTTAGGGCAGTATTGCAATGTTTTGGTTCTCTGCTTTGGACAATTCGTTCGCTTTTACGTTGCTTTCATTTTGTTAAGAATAGCAGGACTTGAATCATCTTTTATTAAATTGTAGTAATATGGAATTGAGACCAATTATTTTTTAACCAAATAGATAATTATTGTTTAATGTTTTATTTCGTTGATATAGCAACGTACATTAATTCGCATACTTTTTTCTATACAAATAAACGGTTCATCTCTTATTGAGTAACCTACCGTGCAATTATGTTGAAGTATTATTTGAATGTCGCAATGTCAAAAATATTGAGTTTACGTATTAATTGAGTTCTAGAATACCGGAATTATGTATTTAATAAAAAATGGACATGAAAATAAATTTTATATGTTAAAAAAGTAATGTAATGTTTCTGAAATACAGTAGGACAAACTGGCGTTTAGAACTTTAAATGATAACATTTCGAAAGTGGAAGTACGTGACACGCGACGTTTTTTCTTGCAACCACAAATATATGAATAATATAATAAAAACAGATATATGATACATAGATAAACACGTACGATATAAAAGGTAACTTTAATACGAGAACTACCAGTCGAACTAACTGGTTATGTGAAATACGGTATACGAGTAAAAAAAAACGTTTCTTCATATTTTTTCAATTTTTATGTCGTTAAGAAATATATACATAATATTCTACGTGTTTGTACTAGTTAGTATTACACTTTTTTCATACATAAAAATGGTAAATTCAAATGAAAATTGATAAGCAGTCAAAATGTCTGGTTTGGCAACTGTACCAATTTTGCTATATAATTTCATCAAACGTCCAAACAATGGAATTATCCTTAATTTAATTACACTAATATGCAATTACGTCAAATTATTTATCACGTAAACACATGATTACTGTTCTACTCTGCTACAAAAACGGTACATCTGCGCGTATATAATTTTATTAACCCTGCAAACACACGAATCATTCTTAATTAAATTGAACTAAGGTGCACTTAGGTCCAATTGCTTTTTAACTGAACAGATAATTATCACCTCATTCTTTTATTAATAAAAAATAACGGTATTTTCATGCACACATTCACGAGCAATGAGACGTCCCTGGCGTTCCACTCTGCTCTCTCCATTGCAGACTCGCAGAACTCTCGTCTCTTTTTGACCCGGTGAGCCGACTTCCAGAATCCTCGGCTTTCCAATGAATCTCGTGGCGTCTCGCGGCGTTGCACACACGCGTATTGCGTCTCCATTAACCCAATAAACCCGATATATACGGACGCACACAATCCTACCACCCTCGAAAAGTAAATCCCCGCAACGTCCGAATTAAATTCTCGCTGGATCACCGAACGCGTTCGGCGATGTTCTCCCGATTCTAAATCGAACAACGTAACACCGATCGCGTTGCGACGGCAAGATTGCGATCAACGGATCATCTCCGTTTATTTCATTAACCACTGAATGCACTGAACCAAGTTATCCCCGTTTCAGGAGAGTATACTCGGTTGAGTCAAATTTTTCTGTTTGCGCAAGATTTCAAACAGATTTATTCATCGACAGTGCTATATGTATTGTCGCTCAAACCATTGTACATGTATATATTTCTAGGATTCATGGGTTTGGAAAATCAAACATATTTAATGAAAGGATGCGTCGAGGGGATTAAGTATCACGTGGGCTCATTGAGATCCCATCGGTAGCGATCGCTAATCGCGAGTGGAGGGCGCCGAAACGATCCACGGGGAACGGTTTATATCGGACAAGTAGAAAGAGCCAGCGGCGCGCAGACACGCAACCGACGAAGTGGATACGGAAAACCGTGAACGGACAAAGCTGACGGATGAATACGCGGTTTCGGTGCCTCTCCCAAAGAACACGATAAAATCGCAATCAAGTGACGGCCAATCACGTGCACCTGAACGACCCGAGGAGAACGTATCTCTGTGACGAAGAGAAACAATCAAAAAAATAAAATCGCGAAATAAGCGAGGGTGAAAGATATACAGAACCACGAGAGACGGAGGAAGGAGTGCGCGAGGAGGAATGGAAGGGGGTGGGGGGGTGGGGGGTGAGAGAAAGGCCACGGGGGTGGGGGGAGTTGGAAGACTTCTTCGGGGGGTAGTCAGCGCCGCCATGGAGGGTGAGTCTCTCAGTCGCCACTCGGTCATCCTGCCGCACGGGTGGGTTCGGAAACCATCCCCGCGTATACGCGGATCTCTCTCTCACACATCCAACACACACGTCCGACATACACAAACGCGCGCCCGGACACCCACACGTACACGCTAAAACAGACAACACATATACGCGCGGGTACGTATTCGCGAGGACGGGGACGACGAGCGAGGAAACCGTATGATTTCAAAGAGGATCCTCCTCGAGTGTAGCCCCACTCTCGGGGGGTAGTTGAAGGTGGTGGTGGTGGTGGGGGGCGGGGGTGGGGGAGAGAGAGAAAAAAAAAGAAGAATACGACTGTCGAAACGTGTCCGGAGAAGCGCGTTTCCTGGACGCGTACCGCAACCGGTCAGCGCGTGTGCACCCCGACGACGATCGATCCTCGGGGCGATACGATCCAGGAAGGCGATGGACGGAACCACCCTCCTTGGAGACGGCAGATAAGGGTCGCGGATCGAGGACTCCTATGGATGGATAAATCGGTACGGCGACACGATCTTTCGTATGTCGAGATCGTGCAGTTTTTCACCCCCTTCCATAGCTTGTCATTGGGATACGCGCGGTTTAGGGGTGGTGGATGATGATTACGGGTCGCGTGGTGCGCCACCGGGTTATGTTTCTCTCCCTCTCTCTCTCTCTCACTCTTTCTCTTTCTCTCCCTCGCTGTCTATCTCTCTATCTTTATCTTTCTTATTTCTCTCTTGATTCTCGGCATTGCGTGGATTCGGGTTTTAGGAGTGTCCGAGACTTACCGCACTTGGTGTGAGTTAATTTGTGCTTGGATCACGAAGGGGATGAGGAAGGTTTCCGTCAGACAAGTTTGCCAGTTGGAAGAGTCGACTTGATTTGCGATACGAGTAGTTTCGTGGGACTTTTGCTTCTCCAATCGTATTAACAATTGGTTAAAAAGTTTCTCTGATGACCCAATTAAGACGTTCGTGCTTAACGTACCGTTTTCCATGCGTGCCAGATTTAGATTGTTTGCGTTTCTGTTACGACATCAGCTTAAAGTTGCCTCCTTGCGATTTCTGTGTTTCTTTTTTTTACCTTAGTAACATGAGTTGGATGTTTTAAATAAATAAATGAATACGATATTATTGACAACGATACTTATTATGTGTTTCATACATTTTTGTTATTTATTCATCGCATTTTTTTTCTATGTTCGTGCAGAGGATTTAACATACATATTAAATACAAAATTAACGTTAGTCCTTAATTTAATTTAAGTGCAAACGAAGGGGTTAATACTGAAATTAAATTGGAATGTCTATAATACTTGTACATTTTACAATGGTTGTCATCTTTTAGTTCATTTAAAACAACGTGAATTAAATTTCTGTGACAGAATTATTAAATTAACCAAATTAAATTAATCGGTAATCGTGTTTTTTATTGCTCGTGGTTTGATTCATTTATTTGGAGTGGAATAATTATATTTATCAATGAAGATACGAAGAAGCTGATCAACCGTGATATTCAACGAAGACTTTGAGCGATATGAATAATTTCAAGGAATTGTATTAGTAATCTAGTCAATCGGTTATATGTAGTGTTGTTTTTTCAACGTTTAAGAATTCAGTGATTAATGCGAGGAGAAGGACTTTATCGTCGATTAATGGGGATAGCGAGAAGTTTGTGCTCCGAGTAATTTAACGAAGACCTTGGACCACATTTTGCGAACGATTTTTAAGTCAAAGAGTTTCAGTTGGGATTCGGGACAGGAATCTGTGACGTGTGTTAAACATCGACGTTAGAGTTAGAGGTGTCACTTCGTCCTGATATTTCGTGTCGTTTCTCAATCACGATTTATTGAAATCTCCAGATTCGAGTTCGCGAATCGTATAATCGAATCCAGTATTAAAATCTGTGAGAAAGAATTTTTTGAAACAATGAGAGTGTTTTAAATTATCTAAAAGTAAAAAGTAATTTAATACAGTTTTTGAATTCGTGAGATAAAGTTAAGTAAAATAACACAAAAAAATGGAAGTAACTTATCATTTCAAACTAGATAGTGATTAATAGAGTTTTACAATTTGTGATATAAACTTTATTGAGGTAATAGGAAGGCAACGACAGTAACTTCAATTACTCAAAGAATTAAAAAATCTTCGAGACAATATTTATTAGAAACACAATAGGGGATAATTTTTCAGACTTCCTCGTTAAGCTTTACCAAACCGGTAGGAAACGAGACCACAGTAGTTAAAATTACTTGACGAGTATAACTAATTTAAGCCCATTTTTAAATCTCGGTTATTAAATTTACAAAAAAAGCGTAAAAGAGTCTGGCCGGAAACAAACAAGTCTATTAAACATCATCCATCAGTGTGATATTCAATTAGATGGATTTGGCGATAAGGGTTGGAAGCATTGTTCACCGCGTGAACTATTGTGGATTTACAGGGGGGTAGAAAGTAGGTTAGATTTATTAGGGTTTATTAGTTAAGATAATCGGGAGAAAGGCTTACGACGGGATCGGGGTCAACGTGGTTAATTACATCGCCGTAATTAGTTGCCATAATGGTAGATTTCGAGGAAAGACGTCGCGCTTTCCTTGGAAAAAGTCATGGGTAGGTTTCAATTCGAATTCAGTCTTGTATTTCAGAGAAGCGACCTTAATAAGTGAAAAATGAAAATTATGACAGCCTCTTGGGCTATCGCAGGAAGTGGCGAAGCACGTGCACAGACCCGAATCTTCATCCCTGAAATTCCGATCGTAGGACGACGACTGCGCGGCTTTTTCAATCTTTTCTATTGACTTTCGTCGATATACCTGGTGATATTGATCGAATTTCGACAACTTTTTAATGTACACGCGTATTCTGGATTATCCATGTTTTTGTAAACTTTTGAAAATTGAATGGCGTGCGTGGTGATATTGATCCAATTTCTAAATTCTCTTTATGTTTCATGCGTGTTATAGTTCATTCGTATTTTTTCGAAAGCACTCAAAAATTCACTGAGACATGCGGCGATATTAATCGAATTTTGAAAAATTTTTAATGTGCACGTGTGTTCTGGTTTCTTCGTGGTTTTCTAAAACTCCAAAACCCTAAAAGTTTGATGTAACATTCACGCGTGCAAGGGTTTACTCATATTTTGCACAAACACTTTGCGCTTGATCGATAATATCCGTATCTACATTTGCATCTTTAGTCTTTTCAATTGTTCGGCACAAATTTTGAAATTGAAAAGAAATAGATTATAGATTTCGAGAAATCACAAAACACCTTTGATCAAAAGTACAATGCGTAATTGAGGAATTTTGACTCACTGGTATCAGAACATTTTGACAAATTGGGCTTGATGTGACTCGTGCGGGTCACAATTAAAATATCATATGTCACCGGTTAAATGAGGATTGATAATTCGTTACGAAAGAGAGACAACTCCAAGTGTTTGCCAATTGCCAAATTAAGCGTTAGTAAAATACACCTCAATGAGGACGCGTCAAGATAGTTTCGCTGTACAAAGAAAACCAATCTTAATGAACGATTTCCATTCCGGAAATTATACGTTCACATTATCTCCATGAAGCATTACTTTCACGGATCTTCATCCATATTCGTATAACTTCTTAGACTTCTTACTCATGCGTTCAATGCATACACGGTTCTAACACTTTTGGAATACTTGCTAAACATCGATCAAACGTAAGAGTAAAGAATAAGTAAAGAAAACCTTCCTTTCCAACATTTTTATCGTGCGGCAATTCGGTTGGCGCGAATCCTTTCTTTGAAATCGCAACCCGCGAAGCGTCGTCGCAACGTTAGGCATCGTTCGATAAACCTTAGCGTGGCGAGGTTATCACTAGGGGAAATCCCAAGATGGATTTTATTAGGGGCCGTCGAATCACGACCGTGGATTTTCGGATAAGCCCACGGCGCAAGGTTTTTGTGACCCTCCTGATAAAACTTCGGCTGCTTCGTACAACAGCAATTACGCTGATAATATCGTGAAAACGTCGTTATACTTCAGGCCACATTCACACCGACCACTGTCTGACCACAGTTGCTGGATTATATTCATTCCTTTCCCTTTTCGAATTGTATTTACGAAACGTTTGTTGTTTTCCGTAAGAACTGCTCTGATAACGTGATAGAAACGCCGATAGTCTATAGGCTACTTTCGCGCGGACCACTGCACGACCACTGCTGTAGTGCTATAATCGTTCTTTTCTCTCATCGGATATTAATACTTATAAAACTTCTCCTGTTTTATCAAGAGATACGGTCTCGTCTTAAGCTCGGTACAAGCACGCGAAAAGCTTAACAATCGCGGTGATAATATCATGGAAACTCGATTATCTTTACACCCCTTTCATACGGACCACTCTCTCTTCAGATCCTTCTGGTAAAGTTTATTTTGTTTCGTGTAATAATAATCTTGCTCCTAATATTGTGAATTCACTGTTATCTTTAAGAACCCTTTCGCGCGGACCACTGTCGAACCACTGCCGTAGTGCCATAATTATCTTTCCATTCTGTCAGAAACAGATATACGTACTTCATTGGACTCCACTCTATTGTGCTTTATTAATCTCCGTGACGATGCACCTTTCAATGCACGATATTTTCTCGCAAAAAATTTAGGAATATCACTGTCGTGCGTAATTTGAGACGAGACAGAGGAAACGCTTTCAACAACGTTTACGACGATCCTCTCTCTTTCCCTGCGCAATTGCCCGTTATACAAATTTTGTATTTCTCGTTCTTTTCGCCACGACGTGTACTCTGGATTTCTGCCAGATTCTCAGGTCACCACATTCAAAATTTTCCGTGTATCGAGGACGATGATAACAGAACTTTGCGTTGTCTACACTCGCGAAACTGGATTACTTCGTTTCCCGTGAGTTAGCACGAATGTAAATGAAACGTTAGAGCCACTTGATCGCTCGACGATCATCATTTTGCCAATTAACTCTGGATGCGAGATTTTGTGCGTTACACGTAAGGATAACGTATTCTCGTCACTCTCCCGCTTGATTATTTTAATTCAACATTCTCGAGCCTGGCCCCACCAGCGAGCTGATGAATAGTCGACTAAATTATGAAAGAAAGGAGGAGGCATTTCATTCGTACGTCACAGAGACGTATCATTCCCGATTGAGGAACTTTATTTCAGAAAAAGATACCGCACAATTTTTTACTTTCTATTTCCGTCCACTCCTTTCATCACGATTCCTTCACTCACCGCAAATGCTCCCTCGGTAGTCGTTCTTTTGTTCAATTAAATTTTTCGTGCCGAGGATCGCGAGTTTCCTGATTTCTTTTTTTTTCCGACGAGTCAATAGAAATTTTTCGCCCGATTTCTCACGGATAGGTTTCCCTCGCGAATATCGATTTCAACTAATAACGACTGCACGATCGTTACGTCATCGCGGTCTCTATCTCTCCCCTTCTCTCCCACATCCCCCTCTCTCTTACTCTTTCCCTCTCACTCGCCCTCTCTTCTCCATTCCGTTTTCCCTCCAGAATAGATTGGATTATGAATTTGCTTGACCTCTCGGGGGAAATCGAAAACCGTATATGTGCTCCGTTACCTCGTGGCCCAAATACAATTTCGTGCGTTCCACGTCAGCGATCATTCGAATCTGTTGCTCTTTTTACTTTCCCTTTATCTACCCTTCGCTAGCTGTTCACCCTTTGTTTACGTGTCCCATCCATTCTCCTCTGAACTTTCCTATTTTTGGCAGACCCGTTTCTTTCTCCTCCTTGCCATTGTATCTTCCCGACCGATTGTCTTTTTCTCCCCGTTCTCATTCTTCAACCACATCTCTGGCCTCCATTCTGCTTCAATCGCCCTGCATTTGTGTTTTATGGAACCTTCTCTTTTCTTTCCTCGTCCATTTCTTTTCACCGTTTTCTTCTATTTACAGCCTACCCCTCTCCCCGGGTAGTTCTATCTTTCACTAATATCACGTCCGTTGCGTTCTCTTTTACCGATCTTCCTTTCAGATTGTTCACTAACGCTGATCTTTTTCCATTGTTTCTTACCCGTTTACCAATTTTGCCTTTTCCTACACACACTGTGCACGTCCGACACACTTCTCTCTGTCGCTACCCCATCTTTTTTGTAATCCTCCTATTATTTCACCCAGACTTTTCATTTAAGTTTTGCGTTTGCTCTCTCTCCCTCCTTCTTTATTTCATTGCTTTGCTTTTTTCTATTCATCCGCTCGCAACGAGTCGATACCTTCTGATAAAAGAGTACCGCGTGGAGATCTAAAGAATAGATGAGAAAGACAGGGAAAGGTAGGACTAGGGGAGACAGAGATATAAGGAGAACAAGAGATAGCAGAGACAGGGATGGAGAGTGGCGGATACTGCGACATAGATGAGAGTTAAAGCGAGGGAGGATACATAGATACATAGAGATACGAGAGAGACACGGACAGGGGGTATCAAAGAGAGAGAAAGAGAAGGGAGAAAAGAAATAAAAGAAGTACTTTATTATGTAGATTGGGATAACCCAAAGAGGTAAAGAGAAGGAGAACAGATCAAGGCAGGAAGATAAATGTACATACAGGGTGTCCCATAAATGGTGGCAGACCGTTAATTCTTTAACTGCGTACAATGATGTATCTCCTCATCACAAAAATTCTCTTTGGCGCGTAGGATGAGCAACACTCGTTAGCGCGACACTGTCCGATTGGTTCTCGAGTTTCATTCATCTCACGTTAACTAAGGCCCTTTAGACATTTTTTATTCAAAACCTGCTTAGAATTATCCCAGGTACATTTAACGTAATTTCACCTTTAACGTAATGCCGCCATGTACCGGACACCCTGCGTATATGTATGGTAATATATATTATTTTTATGTATTTCAGAAGTTGATCATGTTCGTAATAACTATATGTAATAAGATTCAGAAGGTATTCGATCAGATCATTTATCACAAAACTATAACCTTTTTTTATCTCACCTTTAACAAACTCTTATCATTTACGCTACACCCTGTATACATGCATATATGCGAGAGGGGGGGGGGGGCAAAGAAAGGAGCAGTTTATTGCGTACGCTGACGACGAAGTAAACTCTAGAGAGGAACAGAGAGGGGGTAAGAAATATTATAAATCGTACCGACTGCTTGAACCTTAAAATTTATGCAAGTTACCGGAACGTCTTTACGACCGAAGGAATATAGTCCATTCGACGTTACTCGTGGCACAAATCGGGGAAGCGATGCTCCCAGGATCGCGAAATAAGGGCATGGTACGCCAATGACGTCATTTCGTATACCGAATTTCACTGACCGAGAGGATTGTAAACCTTATTCATGGAGATTGTTCTCCACTGGCCTTTGAGGGGGGGGGGTTGGAAGAGAGAAGAGGGTAGGGGCCGGGGAAGTGGGGAGTAAACGCATACTTTTATGGGTTTTACGTAAAGCAGTGGCCGAAAGCTATTGGTAGACGTCACGGAGTCGCCATTCTTGGAGCGCCGGGAGAACATCTTCGTGGATTCGATGCGCTACTTTTTTTGCTGTATCGCGGTCAGTTTTCGCATTTTTCACTGGCCAGATTTGAAATTATAGGAAATATTTCTCAGATCGAATACACGTAACGGGAGTGAACGTTGCCAAAAATTTTACTGTCTGCTGATCTCCATCGAGCGTGGATAAACAAGGCTTTTTGTCGATTAGCGTTAAACTCTGAAGAATTATAGAATTTTAAATACGCGTCTAGCGAAGTTTGAATCATTTTCAGCGTCAATTTCATGGCCACGCGAAAAACCTTTCAACGCGAAAGCGTTTGTCAGAATTTTTTTAAAGGCTTCTCGACTCGAGTGCCGCTACGAAAATGCAACATTGTTTTCTAATAACAATTAAGCCAACGAAGTAATGATTTTGTGCAAAGTGCCCGGGCTTCAAAGCGATTTCTCTCCCTCTACCCCCTCCGGACCCCAGTCTTTCTCGCTATCTCGTCTCTTTTATTTTTTGTCTCGCAGTCTCTCTTTATCGGCACTTTATACTCTGGAAATTTTCCCGCATTGTCACAAAACGCGCTGGATACAAATGCTTACGCCATTAGCGCCACTCAGCTTCGTATTTGATAGAGAGACTCTCATTCGATTATCGTAAAAACTGTAATTTTTATTCTGTAGGAGTTTGACAGAAAGATTGAAGAAATTTCATTAGGAAAATCCGTTCCGATTGAATGTGGAAAACGATCCACCGCATTTTCCTGGAGACAATCGTGTCTTCGTATCTCGTGCTTGTCGTATCGTGTCATGTTTAAGGTAGAAAGGTAGGAAACTAATTTTACAACGACGGGAGGAAGACGTGAATTGTTGTTAAAGTAGCAGCGATACCTGTACGCGAAAGGAAATTTCCCAAGATACTTGAATTACTTTGTGCATTATTTATGACGCGTAAGAAATAGTAACCTTATTTTAAATTAGTTATTGCATGATAACTGTGTACCGTAGTTTTTAAGAAACTGTGCCTCGCTTCTTGACACATGAACCTTTCGACATCACTTTAATCGAAATTAAAATAGATATTATACGTAAAAACATTTTATTTGGTAACAATTTGACTCAGTATATAATACTCAGAAATTATGGCTTAGTTTATGCCGGTAAAATCTTGTACCAACGTTTCCCCGATAATCAAAAGACAAGGTCTTGTCTCGAGCCAAGTACAAGTACGCGAGACTAGACCTTGTATCTTTTCCGGAAAGAACATTATAATTTCCGGAGAAATTTAAGCAAATCTTATACCCAAGAACGATTTATTCTGTACAAATCTCACGTTGTCCATTGTATTCCGAAATTGTGTCTTATTTCCGGACAGACGATTCTTTAAACAGCATATCTATGGAAATTAAAATAAATATAAATACGTAAAGTCCTTTCGATCTACACAAGTTTGGTTAAACACGCAACATTAGTCGCGTTGCGTAACAGATAATTGTTTGCGCCTCAAGTACATCGGTAAACGTATCAAATTCTTCCACTAGAACAATTTTCTCGAGATCCTTTTGCATGCCGTTCCTTTCCCCGGATTAGCTGCAAGGTGAATTCGAAAAGAGAAACCTTCCAGGAGTGTGAGACGGTCGATCGATGTACTCCGCCTTTGAAAGGAGGTGAAACGTTACTTCCTTGAACGCATCAGCCAAGTAGCTCGATGGTAATGCTGATGGTGAGTTGAAGTTTCAGCTACGAAAGGAGGATGGGGTTGGGGGTTGGATCCACCGTGTCCTCTGAAAGGTTAAAAAAAAACGCGATAGGAGGGGGGGGGGGGACGTTGGAAGGGGTGAGGACGTTAACGTTATCGAAGTAAAAGTAATTCCCTAGTCATGCTTTTAAAGGGAAGTTACGGCGCCTGCTTTTCTAGTTACTTTTCCATCATGGGTTCCTCTTCTTGGCAGGATTTCAGGATTTCTCTAATGCGAGTAATCGTACCAGAAATGTGAATCCGAATTTCAAAGAGAATTTTCGCGCCGTCGCGTCGCGTCTAGCTGTCGGAAAATCGTAATTTGAAATGGAAAGTGTGCCGAAACTTTGGGCGTCGGTGTATTTATTTATTTTCAATTATGTTGGAGATTTCATGAAAAGTTTCCTAGTATCATGCAATTCGCTGTAATTTGGGAATATCACGAAAGTAATGAAATTTTTATAAAACGTAGTTTTTGGTCTACACGATATTTTTTTTTATTTCTGCAGAAATTTTGGAAAACGATGTTAATGACCAATTAAATTTTTGTAAAACGCAACCTTTATGTGCGGGAAGTTTATTTTATTACTATAGATATTTTGGTTAACGATCTTTGGAGGTTTATCAAATTTTTATAAAAGTAATTTTTATGTACACGGTATTAATTTGATATCTACCGAAATTTGTAAAAACGATTACTCGCGTACTTGTACTTGGCCCGAGACAAGACCTTGTCTCTTGAGAACAAAGAGTTCTCAACAATCACACTTTACTTTGATTTAATAGAAATCTTGATTAAAATATTCCAGTATCGAGAGATAACCTCTAATATCCGAATATCATGAAATTACTTAAATTCCAATGTATAATAATCGTTTAAATTTAAACCCTGATTTTTGGAAAAAGATTCTGGTACTCTAAAGGTATTAATTATTTCTTAAAATCACGAATTGAACCAAGTTTGTACGGAATAAAACGTTTTCGTGTACAATATTTATTTTAACCTCGATAGCAATTTTGGAGTAAACTCCAGTATCGCGAAACCAGTTGTAATGTCTAAATCTCTCGAATTTGATTATCTTTTTATAAAGTACAACGTTGTTGCGCGTGAACTTGAATTATTTAAATTGCTGTGCAAATTGTTGAAACGGATTCCAGCCGCTCGGAATTCGTCGGAATTTGAGCGTATCGCGTACTCGGTCGGCCGTCCATGGAGGATTCAAAGAATCGTTGAACATTCGCATGAAAAACATTGAAAAGGGTATCACCGGAACTCACCCTCTTTTTCCGCCGGAGCGTTCCGTGTCCTGGGGGGTGTGTGTCTAGGTGGTACTCCTCCTCCATCGTGGCGTCTCCACGGGGTCATTTGGTGGTAGAAACTACCGTGGACCACCAACCGAGAAAACTACCCCCGGGATCGATCGATCTCCCGAGAACACGAGAAAGGGGTAGTAAAGCATAACGCTGTGCCAAAAACTCCGCCCCCGAAAAATGATGGGCTACGTAGAGATACAAGTTTGAAATTGGGGTAACCTCTTTACGCGTCCCTTACTCTCGCTGCCACTCCTTTCGTCGCTTGTTTCATTCTTCCGTCGAGGGAGAAGCACCGACTTCCGGTTCGTGTCCATGGAAATTGAAAGAGCAGCGAGATCTAATAAAAAATTATTTCTAACGCGATACGCGGTTGTACTGATATTAAATAGTAGCCATTTTTACCCCTTCTTTATGCACTTTTACTGCACCGTTGGTGTTTCTACTATTTTCATTGTTCTTTTATTTTTGCTCCGAGAAGGAAAATGCGACTTCCGTTGTGCGCCCGTACAAACCGAAGGTGAAATCTAATCGGAGAATTATTTCTTCACCCTTGTTTGCTCTGTCGACTTGTAGTAATATAAAACTTTCTCTCCGTCCGTTATTTTCTCTTATCCCGTCTTTTTTCACCGTCCATTCCCCGTGTATTTTCTATTCTTCCATCGACACAGGGACATAGATTTTCGGTTTGCACGCGAACACGAAGGTGAAGTGAAATCCAATTGAGAAATTATTTGTATAATTTCGCTAGAATAAAACTGTCCGTTCTTCGTTTATTAATTCTTACTTTCTCACCGTTTTTACGCTTCCTCTCATTATTCCACCGATTCTTCTCGCGTGGAAAAAGAAAGCGAAGGAAAATCCAATTCAAGAATTACTTTTAACCCCGTTGTTTTTGTCAATTCTTAGAAGCCTAACGATTTAATTTGAAAATTCATAAAAAGGATATCGAGCCGGGCAAAAAAAGGCCACTCCTCGTATTTCTCGCCAAGTAGAAAACAAGTTTCCCGAAAGAATGTTTTCCATTTTACGTCCCCGTCCCCCAGAGATATGCGATCAATGTATTCGGACATTGCGTTCGGCTGTTACTCGCTTTACTTTTTTAACGCGAAAACTTAGTCATCGATCGCGCGAACTACTTTTCCACTTTAGGACGACCTTCGTACGTTATTAGAATTCTTGTAAATCGGGTGAACCCGATTTCGTTGTTTCCAATATTAGTTACGTTAGCTTGCGTGCCAGCAGAGAAAGAAACACGCGATAACAATCAGGCCGAAAGAATGTTTTAATACACGAGGCACAGGGTACGTTTCGCGCGGTGAAAAACTCGATAAGAATTATTAAAAATTTTATTTTAAAGATTAATTAACAAAATTTAACAATACTTTGAATACTGTAATGATCGTATTGTGCGTAAATTGTCAAAATTGTTTAATTAAGATACATAGATGTGTATATCGGAATCATTTTTTTGTCATATTGTTTATTCATTTTATGAATTACTTTTTTTTTATTAAATGATTATTTTATTGATTATTTTTCTAACATCATCCGACTGTATATATAGCAAGAAATGAAACGGATAATGTATACATTTGAGAGAACCAAATCAATAATATTGAATCATCATATTTTACCGAATCATCTTAAGATTTTGACTCTTGTATTGAGCCGTTATCGGAAGAACATTCTCTAGTCGGTTTTGACTTATATAAGGAGAAATTAAAAACGGAACCATCATCTTCCACGGACCATAGTAAAAATAATATGCCTTAATAATGATAACAATAGGTCTTAATATGCGCAAAGAGGATATTAAAATGTATTATTCAGATATGAACGGGCGATTTGTAGTCTGAATATTATGATATGTACATCGTATACGCATATTGTATCTTGGAATTTCTACCTTCATCGCCAATTCTTCATTTTAATTGAAATCATCCAAAAGCTTTGAGAACTATTTGAAACTGTATACTCCCAAATTTTAATAATTATAATACACCGTATCATGCTTTCTATCGATACTTCTAATTTTAACTCAATCGGAAATCACTGAACCGTGATAATAGTATATGGAGCATCAAACACGGAGAAAGTATTTTATCCCAAGCTTCTACTCCCGATCGTCGAGAAGCTGAAGTTTCATCCGTTTTCTCCTCTCGCTTCATTGTTCCTTTCGCCTTCGCGAAACCACCGGGAATATTCACGAAAACAGCCCATCGAGTTTCTCGCTGGCTAGCCTAAGAGACCCATCTCTCTTTTGAGGTGATGGCTTTTACTCTTTTCTGAATTTCCTTTGTCGGATCTTGCCTCAGCGTCGTTTAGTGGATAATGGCGATCGCAATGTATTGTACAGGGTGTCTACAAGCGCCAGGACATTGACTGGAATAGAAAATTTGATTCTGAGTAAAACAGAATTCTCCAAAACGTATGATCGGAGATACCTCGTGAAAAAGTTCAAGAAACCGTTATGGAAACTATAACGAAGGATAGAAACTCATGAATATTTTGTAGTTACGAGCGTAAAGGTTTATTGTAAAATTTTTTCAAAATGCTTTCGGTTTTCTCGTAAGTTTCGCGTGTTTACGTACGAGATGGTAAAAGATACGCAGCAGAAAATACTATTTTGAGCGGTACGCTGAAGCACAAAGCGGATACTTCAAGGATTTCATATAATCTCCCATAACTCAGGAACTATACATCCATCCCTCTATTTACGCGGATTGTCGTTCCACGTGAATTTTTTTTACACGGCTAAAGATCGCGTAAATAGAGTTAGCTGGTACGGGGAAAAAACCTGGTAAGAAAAACCGAGAAAAGTTACAAAAACGTTTATCTCGCTTAGGTTAACAAAAAAATATAATAATATTTCAGCAACCAATCATAAGTTTTGTTCGGAGTGCCGTTGGTACCATAAATTTTAAATAAAACCACTGAACGTCACGGTAAGAAGTTGCGTATCTCTGACATGTAACAAACTCAATGAAAGATCGCATAAAATTAAATCTCTCTGACCGCGTAAAATAAGATCGCGCAAATTAATATCGCGTATATATAAAATAGTACCACGAAAATAGAGATATAATTTACCCTATAAAATGAAATTCCCGTAAAAAAATTCTAAATGGGGAGTGCGTCTAGTATGTATGACCTGTATTATGTATAATAATTTTCATTTGTTTTAGTATATAGATTCACCCATTGAAATATTGATATTCATTTATGAATCACCCGGTATATGTCCGTGCACGAAACACAATTGACGAAAAGTGCCTATGGCTGCCATTGCGCTACTGTTAACGGGATTTCCAAATTATAAAGCCGGATACGTCGTTGAAAGTATTATCGAAGTAGTATCGAACAGTTAACACGTTCGCTACCGGCACGTAAAAGAGCACCGCCCCCCTCAGGACCAAAGATATATTTTTGTACTCTCACACACACACAAAACTAACTCCAATATGAGTAATTAGAGAACAAATCTAAATCATGCACATCTCCGAATCTCCAGATCTCCAAGCTATTTATGAAGCAAGCAAACACATGTGATTACTTGTGAAATAATTTTCAGTAGAATAGAAATTCTATCATTATTGCGTGATCAGCGACCCGAAATACACTTGATAGGATAAAAAAAAGTTTAGAGATCCGAAGATCCAGAGATGTACATGACCTAGATTTAAGCCGTAATTAGGTTTATTTTGGTCAAAAATATGATTTGTATGTGATTCTCACAATAACTCGTACGTGGTACAATACATAGATCTATGGATAGTTCAGTTCCTTGAATGGACCGGTTGTCTCACATAATAGACTTCACCAAGAAATAGTATACATATATTGAATACGCCTCCATCGGCGTCCCACATGTGTATCATTGGTCTGTTTGAGCAAGCCATGTGGCTCGTATTTGAGCCGGTCGGTACCGAATGTGTTCAGGATATCGAAGTGTCTTATTAGATTAAACAAATACAACCAAAGATACCTTATTAACGCGTATAATAAATGCTTTAACGTGGGCAACAGATGGTACGTGCGGGCGGAATAAAAACTGGTCGAAAACGGGTTAAAATCTGATTGATTTTCACCGTTCTAGGATGATTATCGGGAGTCGGATCTTATGTTGGCCCGAATTCATACGAGGACTAGTCCTCGAGAATCGTCCCAATTCTCAGTTGGGGTTATTTTAATTTTACTTGCAGATTTTCACCTTCGCGCTGTAGTTCCAGCCAACACCTATCTATTCCCCTTTATCAGTGCGCCTTAATTTAAGTTGGTTTGGTTAATGTGATTGCCCAGAAGTTACCATTAGTTTATCGTTGGGTTATCTACACTCGTACTCGCGACGATCAACCGAGCTTTTTCCGACCTGCTCTCTCACCATTTCGAGAAAAATTAACATTGCTGTTGTTGCATGAAATGGGAGTAAAAATTCACGGAACACCGAGGAAGTAGCAGATTATGGCTCATTGGCTATACACAGTGGGCATAAATGCGCGATACAACCGGTCTGGAAAGGCATTAGCATGAATGAATAAGTAGAAATTGTCGAATAAATTTTGTCCTACCGGAGCTTCTTTTTCGAGGAGATCGATCTTTGAGGTGGGTTCATACTTTTGGTCGAAGTTTTGTTTATTCGCTAAGCATCTCACGAACATGAGCATAAGTGTGTGATCTCCGGGAATATATACAGGGTGTACCATAAATGGTAACATATCCCGTTAAAGGTACATACCGAAGATAATTTTAAGCAGGTTTTTCCTCGAACAAAATGTTGGTTGCGCTTTAATTAATGAGGTATTAACCGAAAATGAGAGCCAATCGGAATAGAGCGCTGTATTTGGTAGCGCCGGTTATTGGTTATCTGATAGGCGAGTCTAAGCGCGCGCTAATTTATCGCCAATGGCTCCCGAGTTTCATTAATATCTCGTTAACCAAGATACTTTGAAAGTTTTCGACAAAGAAAAATCTGTTTTAGATTATCTCGACTATCGCACCTTCAACGGAGTACCACCATTCGTGGGAGACACTGTATACAGAGTGTCCAGTAAATGACGGCAATCCATTCCGGGTGCGATATCTGTGATAATTCTAAGCAGGTTTTTCTTTATCGTAAAATTGCAGCAACTATAGGTGAAACGCGGAACTTTCTTTTGAATTTATTTAAATAATGTTGAACGAAAGATGGATCTACTTTTTCGCCAGGCTTACTTATGTTTAACAACGTTTGAACCAAATTAATTAAATGTGGCCTCATTATTCCGAAATTGCGTTATTTAAAACTACATCTCCTCTGGCATCGAAAGCAAGTCCTCAAAAAGTTATTGCAACCAACAATTTTGAAAACCCAACGAGCCGTGGCAGTATCGAAAGTAATCCCGGATATCACAATGCTTGGAAAAACAAAGGGCATCGGTGAAACAACCTGGGATCTGGCACCGAGACAACGTGGAGAGTGCTGATACTGCGAAGCGACAAGCATACCGAAGAGGAAAATGATCCTCCTATTTTTGAGGTGAATCAAAACCACAGCCGAACGACGTTAAAGCTATTCGTATAAATCGTGTCGATTACGAATAATATGTGGATCAAACGTGTGAAGAAAATTTTCCTTTTAGCACGCTAGTATAAAGAATTATGTGACCATAATCAACATCAACGGTAAACGTTTTGCACAGTAAAATTTGCTGCAAAAAGTATTTTCCATATTTCCAACAAAATATGCTACAGACCGAAATTATTTCCAATCTATTTTTATACGTCAAAAATATAATTGGATAAAAGAGGGGGTATTCTTCTTGGCGAAAATTAAATTGTTTACACATTCGTTTATCATTTGTCCTTTTGGAGAAACTCATAAACGCGGAATTATTATACAGAGGAATTTTTGTCCCAACTGAACGCTTGCATTGCAATACTGGAAGCCCCGTTAATGAAATTAATTAAATTGCTGTAACTTTGAACTAGAATCTCGCCTTTATCGTGATCGTCGTCAGTATCCCCTAAAGGGCGTTATGGTTATCGATCAAATGAATTTCTTGTTCCGGCAGAGCTAGTTGGCCTTCATTCATTAATACAGGATGGCACACGTAAAGTGTTAGCAGTTGTTTTATTTCACCACTGCCACAGATATCAATTTTTTCCTTCAATGCGATACCGCGTTACGCTTAAACAAAGCGAGGTCCTCCCTTTTGCCGCCTACGATGGACCTCAATATTCTTTTGAAACATCAAATAGCCAGCTCCTTGCCCCATTTAATTAAAGAAGAATTCAAGTTGATATCTGTAACAATAGTAAAGGAAACAGCTTGTGATACTTTACGAGGACCACACTGTATTAATAAACAAAGGCCAGCTAGCTAAGTTGAATTAGAAACAATATACTCAGTTTATCGATAACTATAATATAGGTTAATATATTAACCTTTATTGTAGGTTAATGACATCAAACAAGATAAGAGGGAGATTCTACTCCGAAGTTACAGCGATCTAATTAATTCCGAGTTTTACAGTTTATTCTGTATTTTTTTCTTACAACGATCAGAATGTTAATTAGCACCGGGTCCAGGAGACACCTTGTCATTTTATTTTCATGTATTCCCCATTTTTCTAGTTAAGTATATTTTGCTCTCGTTTATTCATTAATACCACTAAATGTTTGCCAATAAACACAGCGCTCACAAATATCTTCCATGCGAAGATAAAGTAAGTTCCTGTTAAACAGAAGTACTATTTCTTAATTAACATTTGAAGGCTGAGATCGCAAGCACTGAGTGGTTCAGAGCAATTTTTAATTTCTCTGTAAATGATCGATGACCCATCTAACGAGCGCAAAATCGTAGGGGTGTGTATCAAAGATAATTACAAATTGCTTTGCACCGCTATAATTCTCAGTCCCCTATTTACAAAGCGGTTCGCACGAACAAAGGCATCAAACGATTCGATAATTCAATGGTATCGTGGCAATTTCGGGGTATTTCGTCGACTTAATTTTAGCTTGGAAATACCTGTGTATACCGGTTAGTATTTTCGAGGCGGATCGATGTAAGCTAGAAGGTTAAAGACTGTATTCTTGCATGTACTGTTTGTCGATCAGGAGATGGCACCTGAGAAAAACGCGCCTTTATTGGTTGTAGCGTTTGGGTCCTACCTATTCGAATACAACCATAGGGACGGGGCACACGCATTTTCGCCATTGACCAAATTACCACGCACACTAATAAACTCGAGTAGAAATCGCCGACGAAGAAAGCAAACGAGACGGTTAGGGACTGAGTGGGACAAAGCGACCGTGCCATGGCGTAGGAAAAGAATACTTGTTACCCTACAAACTACCACAACTAGGGTTTACCTGTCCTTCGCGCAAGTAGGACTCCTACTACTATGTTCAACGGCGGACCGAAAGAGCGTTGGAAGTGGGGATAGGCGAACCCACTCTTGCCTTAGGACCGCCTCAGGTGCCAACTCCTGATCGGCGCACAGTACGTTGCTGAAGTACAACGAAACAGTTTATACAAAGTCATAACACAATTATTTGAATCTTTTCTAATTTCCTAACACAAAGGTTAGAAATTTGTTTAAAAACTCAGAAAATATTTATCAATTGAAGTGAACTATCATTGTTGACCGTTCGATGTCCATGAACAAAAGTTACTAATAATCTACTTACATTAAGTAAATTGAATAAATTCAAGAATTTTAAGAGTAAGCTTCATATTGAAATCGCTTTCTCTTAAAGTGATCGAATTCGTCATATCCAAAGTTCAATTTGCCTGATCCAAAGTTGGTAATAATTCTGTTCGTCGAGATAAGGGAAGGTAAAAAGGTTTACTGTCCTGTTATTCCTTGCATCGTAGTTTTTCAGTGACACAGCTTATTTAATATGGACGTCGCGTTCTGAAATTCCATTTGTACTTTAGGATGCCAGGTTGTCGGATAAACTGCAATTTCACGTGAGTTTCGAAATAAAAAAACTCTAGTCATGTACACGGTTTTGGTGATCAATAAACTCAAGGATTCCGTTTTTCTCTGAACTGACAACTTGTTCGATGATCTTGGGTCTGACAAGTACTAAAGCAGCCTTACGTGATGTTACGATACCTGACAGGAACTCGTCGTCAATCAAATACTTCCAACCCAATTATTTTCATCTTTTTGAAACCCCCGGGACCTTCGGCTCCTGGCCACCATTGTTATGCGAATGATGTTTCGATTTTCTCGCATCCCTCCTATACGGCGCGGGTCTGACGGATCTTACTAAAAATATTATCCTCTTTCTTGACCTTATACCACCTGATGTTGAACCGGGAGATATTACGCTCATAGAGTTCGTGCTATTAACTAATATGGATGAAAAACTAGCATAGACATTAAATGCAAATGACCCTGTTACAGGGAAAGGGAATTTTCTATTTTTCGCGTTACAGTAAAGTTATTTATACTTATTTTCCTGTCTGCAAATATTTATGGTGCTCTCGGTACTATGAAATTCCAAGTAATCCCATGAAACTCAAATCTTTTGCAAAAAGTTGCAGAAATGAAAATATACATAAATAATCCTCATGCGGTGAGATATTCGTTGTCGTGACGTAAAGCATACATGCATTTATCTTCATATCTACACAAATGTCCGAAAAATATTTTAGTATCGCGAACTCCATCTGGTATCTACTATTTATGTCTAACTGATAAATTAAACTGATTACACTTCTCTTCTATTTCAGTGATCACCAATCACCGAGAAGACTACAAGGATCACCCGCCTACCACCTACGATCCCAACACGCCCGCTCGAATTAGCGAAGATCCTCGAACTGATCCAGGTGCGATCGAGTGCCCGCGGAAGGGTCGGCAAGATAGCGAGAAAACTGAACCAATACGATGTGATCGAGGGTTGTCCTCCGCCCACCTCCCCCCTTTCAAGGGATGTCCTCCTCCGCAGGCACGACTTGCACCGACGCCGAGGAGGACGCCGAGGATGTGGAGAACGACGTCGCAGGAACGGCGCAGTCGTCTAATTACCTGCCGTCGGCATACCGTGATAGCGCGCGCGATCACCTGGAAGGACTGCGGTTAAATGGGTCATCGATCGCACATCCACCAGCCGAGGACACTTCCGCGAGATCATCGACGTCGCCGTCGGCGCCTCGATAAATCGGAATTATCGTCCTCCTCGTTCGCGTCGTTCTCTTCAGCGTTGTCATCGACCAGTCGGAAGGTGACAGAGTACAACGACAGCTCGTGGGACGAGTGGCCAGGTGGTAGCACGTCGGTGGTATCTCCGCTTGGACTGGGATCATCTCTCGTAGACGCGGGGGGTGGAAGCGTGTGGCGGTGGAGGAAGATTTGCGACCGGACCAATTCGTTCGGGGAATCTGAGATGTCCGGTTGGGTGGCAAAGTTCAGGTGACGAATGAAGACATCGATCCTGGTACACCTTTAGATCGAAGAGGCTGATTGCTTGAAGATAGGAAGATACCGAGGGGACAGTCGTAGGACAGTTTCTGCCCGCGAAGAATACCCTGGCTGGCCAGTCTTGAATTTGCCAAACGATATCTTTGGACAGGAATGAGAGACGCGAAAGTAATTCAGTTGTTTGGACTGGCAATCCGGTATTCCGGAGAGCGGAGACCTTTGGGGGACAACCGGTCCCGCGGGTATTGAGTTTCTCGCCACCCTCCAAGATTTCCGGAATTCTCTGGAAGACAGTCGACGACAACGGCCCAGGTCGAAAGTAGCGTGACGGAGCGAACCTCTTCCCCCGAAGAGGAAACTTTTCGAGAGTAGGACAGAGAAAGGTGGAAAGGGTGATACGTCGCACGTTAAGTCCTCTTCTCTAGTTCCGTCTACTCGAACTAGACAACCGGGAAGTATACTAAATAAATAAAAACTAGGGTCTCCGGTAACAGACGCATCCCACGAGTATACCCCACTCCGCACACGTGCTTCAAGGATTCCTGAATATTGCTCGATAAGTCCCAACGAAATCGTGCTCAACTTCCTCCAAGTAGATACTTGAGATCGGTGTGTAACGTGCTAGGGAATTTCACGATAGCGTTACGGAACTATTCGAAGTAGTATCGAGAGCGGTGGAAGGGTGTGCCACCATCAGGTACTTCGTTATCGCCCTCGACGTTCTTTGGACCGGTTCCAAAGCCAATGTAAAATCACACGACGGGGCTGACTTTGGTGATTCGCGATGGCGGACTCCGTTCGAGACGCGTCGGGAATCATGACTTTATAGTTAGTGAAGTGTGTTATTGCGTGTGTTGTGATTTACAAAGAGATAGATCGAGGAGTAGAGGGGGGCGGGGGTGGAGGGTCGTTGGGAGAGCGAGAAGCCGTTCGAAGTTGATCGGGATAAGAGAGAGAGGGACAAGGTTATGAGGCGTGGAGGGTTTGCGTCTCGCATTGAGAGAGGCTGGACGAGGTCCTGATAGCCGCAGCGACCGGGATTCAGGATCATCCAACGGAGAAAGGATGCCAGGGGGGCGCAGGGGCCTGGTAGCCCCTCAAAACACATTCCTGGAGAACATTATACGGCGGAGCAGCAGTCAACGTGAGTTTTTCACTTATTTAATGAGAACATTGGTACGTTCGCGATACTCGAGACGTGATACCGCGTTCGATGTACTAGAGTGCCTTTTATAACAAAATCTTGAAACCTATAATGTTAGAAGGAAGATTTTTGTTTCTTATGACCTAAATCTTATTCGTGTTGGAGTTTATATTTAAAAACCGTTGTGGGAAAGATTCTAGCGCCACGTTTTCTATGCAAATATCGCGAACCCCAACGATTTTAGTTGGCACGATAAATATGCATAGACAACTTTTATATCTTTGGAACGGCTCAAGATAGTATTTCCACTTATAAAACTTGTTTCTCCTTTGTTTTCGTTTCTGTAAAATTGTTGGGAAACATTTTAGTATTGTCGATTTACCAGATCTTCCAAGTATCACTATCTTAACATAGTCTAACCTGCTTTTTTTATCCGTAGCAACATTTTTGTTAGTATTATTTATTGCAATACCGAAATATTATCCTCGAGCTGATAATTTAAGATACACTCTCTAGAATGTGTCAAGTTCACGCAAACCGACGTAGCAATTAAAATTAATTAAATTCTCAGCAGCTGGCGTGTATTTATTGGTGTACTTTTCACATCCCCGTGATCAGTTAGAATGATGAGATCAACGATCGCAGTTGTGTTAAAGGGTGGGTTTTCGTTGAAACAACATTTTCAATGATACGCAAATACGTGTACCTTTGCTTGCTTATATCGTTGAACGATTCCAAAGAGAGAAAGAGTAAGAGATTAAACAATATCTTGGCTATGTATTGGTAATTCAATTAAGGAGAGTGTTAATATAATTTGTTGATACAGATTAGCGACGCTGGTAATCAAAATTCAAACCGGTTTGACAGAGATCTGACCAAACTTAAGCAAAACTCGAGGAACGATTAACGTGTTTAGCAAAACTTCGATACCCTTACCGTGTCCCTTAACTGTTTATCTTACATAAGCATTGCTTTTGAATAACTCTGAAATATTGAATGCGGGAAATATAGTGACTAGGAGTGATTCGGAACTTTATCTACTCATGCTTTATTAACAACAGAGAATGAGAATTATATTATCGCGAGAACGCGAAATGGTACGGAAAATGATAACAAAATACTATATACTACAGTATCAAGAGACAAGGCCTTGTCTCGAGCCAAGTACAAGTACACGAGACTAGACCTTGTATATTTAGTTTGCAAAAAGAATTCAGGGGAGCACTCGATTAATTTTGAGAGTTTAAATATATGTATATAATTTCATCTAAAGTTGTCATGTTTGATTCAATAAAATTTATATGTGTGTAGAAAATATGTATAACTTTATTATTTTTTTTTTGTGATATTTGCTGTTCTTATGATAATATAAAAGCTAAAAAGAAATTTCTAACCCGTCTCATTCTTCCTTCTTGTCTTTAATTTAGAAATACGTTAATTTCTCCAAAATCCGATAAATTCATACTTTCTTAAATAAAATTTGTTAAAGATTGTACACCTCTTTACTTTATGTATACAATATTATGCCTTCGTTTATTACGTACAGCAGTTTACAGAACTATCCGAGCATCGTAATGCTAACTCAAATTTAATTATTTCATTAGGAATACTTATTCAGCGCTCGTATAATCTGAAAATGTAATTATTAGATTTAACTCGAGTAATAATAAAGCAATAACGAGATTTAAATAAATACGCGCGGCAGGCGAGTACTTATAAAATACATCTCGTTTACATAAAATATTTTTTCGATCCAAAGAATTACGGTTCAAAGGATGCCTTCCTGGTGTTTAAAAAAAACATTCATTATCCAAATCCATCATTAACGACCGCTTCTCTTTACGAAAAAAGCTCCTCTTTAAAAAATAAAACGAACACCTCGAAACACACGAGACAGTCAACAAATTTCTTCGCGTGGGCGGACAAGAAAAAAAGATATTCAAGCACTGCAAACAACCGCCGGCGAAAGCACACCCTTTTCTTTGGAAACCAGTCATTCGAACTGCTCGAGTAATTAACACTTAAACACCTCGATGAATTCGAAAACGTGCCACGAAAGAGGTATCACGGCCGCGTGAATGGTGTTGATACCGATTGTGAGTGGCTCTTCCCCAAAGTGTCCTCGAATTGTAATCTGAGCTTAGAGAAAAAAAAAATATATGTGTACAGCGATCGTTTCGGGCCATTGACGGTCAAAGGTCAGCTATGAATAGCGAGTCGTGAAAGGGTTAAACCAGGTATGGGATCCGTCGGCATTGACCCCATTAATTCGAATGCTCCGAATTCCCGGGATCCATCGGAATATACGTGCATCCCCTCGCCAAAGCTCCGAATCGTACTATTATGTATACAGGGTGACGCGCTTTAAGCAGGATTCGATAGTGACTTCTGTCAGACATTTCTTTAAATGGAAAGGATTACAGTTAACCCTATGACGCGGTGCACAAATTGTGGTAATCCCAATTCAACGCGGTTGTGGTTTAGATATTAACGTTTTACACTAATTGTGGTAATGTAGATTACTACAATTTTACTATAGTGTGACTATAGTTTTCTTGTTCGTATATATGTATATTCTTAACCGAGCGATTGAAACATCAAATAAAAATATACTTTTGTTGGCTAAGTTATTCTTGTTTGTGCAATTTAAAAAAGTTTCTGAAACCTGACCTTAATTTTTCTATGTGATCCGAGTATCGTGTAACCCGATTTGTGAAATGCACTATTTCTGCGGACCCTAAGATCGTCGTTATACGAGGGTTAAATAAATATATCGATAACTTTTCATAGTCCCGTTAATTATTTTCGTATTCAATATAAACTATATAAAATAAGGTTCGAGAGAAAAATTTGGAAACGGAAACTGAAGTAAGACCAAGTACCATATAATTGTCAAAAAGAGATTTAAAATCGGGATGAAACAATTAGCCTGGCTGGTAAGGAAGCCTCTGAAATCAGAAGGTGGAGATTTTGTTTAAATCTGCAGAATTTGTAGTGGAGTACTACTTAAGTATAAATTTGTATTTAATGTGATTTGTGCACCTCGAAAGTACCCGTTCGTTCTTTCCGGAAAAGGTACCAGGTCTAGTCTCGCGTACTTGTACTTGGCCCGAGACAAGACCTTGTCTCTTGATCGCAGTATTTTTGGAGAATTTTTGTAAATGGACAAATTTAAGGAATTTGTAACTATACTATCTGGTATAGCATCGGAAGCCATTCAATTACCTCATCGAGCAATTGTTTATATCTATTGTAGTTTACGAGATATTTGTCAAAACATGATTTCAACTCATCGCTTCAAGGCAAAATTTTGCCACATCTCTTCAAATCTTCTTCTCGCGTATTATGAAAATGCCTAAATTCATATATCGTTCCCTTTTACAAATCCTGCTAACTTGATAAAAATCGCCATCTTTGGGTTCGAGTCGTTTCGTCGTGTGAGTGCCGATGACTGGTGACCCACACAGCATTGATCGTGGTAATGTCGATAATTGGTTTCACATTTCATCGATTCTATTAATTAACCGAGTAATCGAAAATCGATTTTATATTTGATCGACTCTACTGAGGAACAGAAAAGTCAATAGTCGGCTTTACATTTCATCGATTCCGCTAATCAACCGAGAAATCGAAAATCGGTCTCGCGTTTCAACGATTCTATTGATAATCGAAAAGCTGAAAACCTGCGTTATATTTGCTCGACTTGCGCGGTTTTGAATTGTCGACTGTGTGCAGTCCATTTTCTAAGTAGATAGACACACAATAGGTGTATGCAAGTGTAGTCGCCACGAGCCTCACAGTTCACGAAGCGGCGTGCCCTGAAGGAAAAAAAAATCGGCGCGCGTTTGTCATATTTTCGAAGAAACGACGAGGCTTCTTCCGTGGCTTCGTAGATTCTCTCCGACGTGAAAAATCGAAATCCTCCTTTCCCGCAGGGTAATAAATTCCGGGCTTTAGCCAGGACATATGGATTTCTTCTGTCCTCCCGATTCTTTCTTCTTTTGTCGGCGGACATCAATTTGCACCGATATCGTCTATTCGCATCAGTCGAGTTCCCCTCGAATATCCTGAATTCGTCTCGATATCGCCGCATTTATTCGCCGGGAGATAGTTCTGCTGTTATAAAATCGTCGTACGTGTCACATTAAAACGTTTCCCGTCAGCAATAAAATCACCCTTTACCCGTTTGAGTTTATCTTTGATGAATATGAACAGCAAGAATCTGATATTGCGCGTACGTTTAAGATAGTTTTGGTTACAATTTTTAGTATGACAGAATTGGCTGTACGGAAGGTACGTCATAAATAACGTTTGAAACTGTTCTGTACTTTTCTGGATAGTATAATGAAAACTATAAAAGTTTTGTAAAGTTAGTATTTAACTAATAAATTAGTGTAAGGTAAGAATTAAATTATGACACTAACGAAATGTAAATTTGTGTTGGGCTTCGGTAGCTCAGTTGCTAAGACCGCTCGTACGAAAAACTAGCGGTCCCGACTTCGATTCCCACCGATCCCCGAGAGATAGCATCTTCTGTTTATTTTTCAACCATTAAATATAATACAACGTTATTAAACATTTAATATGTCAAATATAGCATTATTAAACTTTCAATGGTACAATTTTAATATACCATTATTATATAACGTTAATAAATATAATACAACTTTCGAACCTGTGGCCCAAAGAATAATATACTTTATGACTAACGCTTTTTCATACGTACGATAAACGTTCGCAGAACGTTTATATAGACCACAGAGTTCACACTTTTATCGAACGAAAACACTTTTGACCACATTCGAGGCTAAAGCGCAGCGAGAGAGATTAAAACATTATTCGGCAGAAGGTTCTCCAAGCGCAATAAAAACCATTCTTTGCTCGACTATTACGCAGGGGTCTATGGTGCATTCCATGCGTGCTTAATTCGAGTGAAAAGGTCCCAACACCTGAGATTTTCGTCACGCTGTTATTATACACCTTAGATTAATCTCTGGAAAACCTGGGCCACCTGTTTTGCCTTATATAAGTTTCCGTCGGTCTACAAAATATGTATGTTTTGAATCTGTATGTCGGGAAGGGCGCGTATACGTGGAGTGCGCTATTCTCGTTATCCATTTCTTCGTATTGCTTTCGTCCTCGATGGGTGTCTTGCAGGTCCGCTAGCTTCGAAATCGTACTCGATAGTGTCGATCCATGCCTCGTGGCACCGACAACGATCCCTATCGTAAAAGGGAAGGAAGAGGGGGACGGTGGCCCCCACCCATCCCTCGTCTAAACAAATCCAGAATCCGCCATGAAACATAGGGTTGGGAAAACAAAGCCAATAACACAGGCTGGTCGAGGTTGTATTTGGCGCTACCGCCGCGGCAACATGTATATTCTACAAAATATCCAAAAATTTAATAACTTTGTTGGGAGTAGCGGGCGGAATGTTCAATTGTTAAAAGGAATCCTTATAGGGACATTCGGTGTCCGGGATAATCATATTATTGTCCAACACTGGGCAGCCGAGCGCGAGATCTTCAGTTGGCAGTTATTTTCCTTCGTTATCTATTTACATAAGGAATCACCTCTTCAAGCGAGACACAACATTTTTGGAACACCCCGTATACATTCCCTCTTTGAATTATTCCTAGCAGTCTTACTCGTTGACGTTCGTGAGAGTATGAAGCAAAGGTGCTTTTACGCGACAAAGTGAGTGGAGAAGATCGTGTGCGCGTAATGCGACCTGTCCCTTTTTTCACGAAACATTCTTCACTTCCGTGCAGGCTCTCGACGACACCCAAAGGAGTACTTCGACTTCCTTGGAATTGACAGACCATCCTCGATCCAGGATATTTCTTTCCACCGTACGTCTACTTACTCTTACTACGAGAAACGCCATTGAAACCTGACTCCCAGAGAAGCTCGGAGTTTTGCAAAAGTTTGCACGAAGTAATTTGCAATTCAATAATTGAATAATATGCTGACCGTGGTAGACCGTAGTACCATCGGAACCGCGTGGTATAGGTAGCACATTACATTTTTAATGTTATTGCCGTTAATATTACAATAATGTTATATTAATATATTAATATACGTAATATAATGAATTATATTTCTTTGATATATTATTATTAATAATAATATTATATTCTTGATAACAACAATTGTATGTGTTGCTATAGAGGAATCTAACGGCTCCAAATTTATTAAATTCTTCGTCCTTTCTCCTATATAACTGTCGTTTCCATAAACAATTCGTCTCCGTGACAGGCGTATCAAAGGAGGCACGGTTTTCACGAAAATGGAGGAGCAAAAAAAATGATTTTCGCCGTTCGACCCTCGAGCTATTCGCATGAAAAATGACAAGAGCCTAGTCGTCACGTTTGTCAGACTCGCTTTACGTCCGTTTCCTTTGTATGTCAGAATTTTCTGTGTCAGCCATTGCCAGAAACGGAGCGTCATGTTCCAAGGATCATTAATTTAACTGGAAAGCTGGTTTCGAATTCCGCGATGCGTTTTTATCAGCAACCATTAGCCAACCCGGTTGTATCAGGACGCGGAAAAAATTGCGTGCATCCGAAGATCCGACAATTAACCGTTAGTGGTGCGCGCTGAATAATTATTTACCCCGGTCTATTTTCAAACAGCTATAAATTATTATCTGGTTTTCATGTAGAGTGTATCCCCCTTAATCGCAAACGCGGCAACGTCATGTGAACTGTTGAAGATACGAACAAATTGTGATTATGAGGATCGTTTGGTATGGAAGGCGACGTTACATGTTTGAAATAATTTTTGTTAATAAACAATTCTTATAATAGTAATCATTTTTGCCATATCGTCATAGAAGTACCAAATATTTCTATGCTTCCAGCTAAAAAAAACACACTGGATACACATGGGTCACGTTATCTTATTATTATATATAATTGTAAAAAATAAGGTTAAATTAAATTTCTTTTAATTAAAATATAATATCTTCATAGAATTGCAAAACGTTTATTGGGAATGGTTAAATAACCTGACGTTCATAATATTTAAATAATATAACGAAGAACGGTGTTTAAAATAAACATTTATTTAAATAAACCTTTTTTTTTCCCGACATATTTTTAAATCTCGCGCGCAACTGTATAACCTGAAACCGGGCTTACCATTAAAATTTACATGCGCTTTAGTTAACGAAACATTAACGTCAATCGAAGAATAATTCGGCAGTCAGTAGCGGCAGTGATCGGTTATTGGGTGGGCGGGACTTAACGTTCGCCAATAACTATGGCGTCCCTCCCTGATTGGCTCCCGATTTTCATTAATATCTCGTTACTTTAGGCTCTTCGAATATTTTCGATAAGGAAAAACTTGTTTGGAATTGTCTCCGGTATCGCACCTTCAACAGAGTTCCACTATTTATGGAACACCCAGTATATGAGAAAAATGTTATCGACGTATTGGATCACATTAATATATACATTATCGTACCTCTTTGGCAGGATTGTTCATACCAATTAATAAGACTGCGAATATCAGTTAAACTTGTAATTATTCTGATAGGAACTATACGGATGAAAACATTTTTATGTAACATATATTTTTCTGTAGAATATCGAGTGTTCTCGATCCAAGTTCGAGCCGTGGCTGAGGTATTTCTTTTTTTTAGAAATCTCCAAACTTTCAATTCCCAACGGGCTAATTAAAAATTTAACTGATATTCACAGACTTATCAATCGGGATGGGAACTATTCACATCTGAATCCTACCAAAAACATAGGGAATGTGTCGGTTAATGCGATACGACATGTCCATAGGATTATACGCATACATTAAATTTTTTATTTCAAACGAAAAATAATGAAATTTGTTAGGGCGAGGATAAAATGACGCAAGCGAATCAATACTCTAACGACATGGTGTATATCGAGTGTCGGGGAAAAACGATACACGGTTTCTTATTTCGATGAAAGATCGGGTTGGCAGCACCCTATCGTTAGGAAATCCTTCTTTCTTTTTACTTTTCCTTCCTCTGTGTCTCTCCCTCGTATCTCTTTTCACCTATTTATATTTTTCACGTTACTGACATAATTATTTTGGCGAGGCACTTATTCAGGTCACTCGAGTAACTCCCAAATGTGCGGAAATAAAAAAAAATATGTCGACGTGACTCTACCACCTGGAAAATTTCGAAGGGAGTGGAATACATTGCTTTCGGTAACTATAGCAACGTATTATTTTTCCGAATTTATCTTCATATTTTTTTCACCCAGTTTTTTTGTGTGACAAAACGCATCCCCTGAATAAGTTAGGCCGCTAATATGTTCGAACAAAATATGCAAAGAAATATTTACAAAGTGTTCAAAAATTGTACACCGTGTTTCATAGTTCAATTAGTTATTTGAAAAAGCTGTCATATATATTTTTTCAAATTTTACGGAAAAGGTAAAAGGCTTCACGATTATTAAATTTTTATGTAAATAATTTCAAACCTTTTTGTGCATCAGCAGAGCGTGATACCGAATAGAAAAGTAAAACACATTATTTATAGTTTACCAAGTTGCCCATTAACGGCACTTTTCCCATTCTCAAAATAAACAAGGTTTACGTAGAAATTTTCACGTTGCGCGAAGAACATTTTTTCTAGAACGACTCCAAAAGGTTTTTTTGTGCATGTGCATAGTTAAAGAAAATACGGGAACAATGACAAAAAAAAGAAGTAGAAATTTTATATAACCAATAACAACTTCCATCCGGTACTTCACGGAAAAGATAAAGAGAGAAATATTTATCAAAGTGGTAAAAGGTATTGTAGAAAATAATAAATAAATAATTTGCATCCGGCAGTTCAGTCGAAAGGAAAAGAAAATAAAAACTGTGTTGACAGAGATTTTCTCGCATTGAAAATCGTAACTTCCTCGAAAAGGTAGACTATATTGTGAAAATAATAAATAAGCAATTTTCGCGCGGCACTTCAGCGGAAAGGAAAATAAAAAGACAACTAAGTTGACAGCGAGGATCTTTTTCGCATTGAAAATCGTACTTTCGTCGATGTTTGGGATAATTTACAAAGATGCTTTCTGCGACTGAACGGTTGTTTTAAAAACCCGGAAAGACGCGGATCACCTTACGGTAAAAAGCGAAGATGATGTTTTATTCCGTTTTCTTCCGACAGTTTTGAAGAATAAACTATGAGCCACCCTTCTTGCCCTCTCTTTCTCCACCTCCTCCCCTCCCCCCTTAACCCTCCCTCCCACTTGTCCTCTCCTCGTCAGGCTCTTGTACACAGGTTGTTACGTCCTCAATTCAAACGTGGCGCGAATGAATTAACTAGCGTCGAGAGATGTCAAGAGGACCTCTGTCGTCACGTACCGAGGTCGTGTGCCTTTTCGTCCTCGTGAAAAACGCCTCGTGAAAAATTATAACTAACTTCTTCGAGGTGCGGGGTTGGCGAGCAAGAAGAGACTCCGTGGACATCGTCGGCCCAACGCATCGTGGGACGAGATCCAAATCTAGCGGGGCAAAATTAATTACTGGGGAAAATAAAATAAGATAAAAGATTCTTTTATGTTTTTAAGAAAGAATTTGTTTCGTCGAAAACCAATTTCGGTAATATTAATCGATTGTACATTATATGCGACTCGGTGAAATTAAAGGTCACAACTCACTCACAATAAATATAATGACTCATGACGGATCTATTCAAATATACCATAGCTGAGAGGATTTGGGTCTTCGTTGTCAGGGGTATAATATACACGGTTTTGAGACCATTATCAGTGACGAACAAAAAACGACTCAAGGGTTCAACGCGGAGATTCCAAATTTAATTATTTGGGACAAAAGGGGAAAGTTTACCTTCTGCACACCCAAGCGTGACATACCGAAAATTCCCAATGTCCCCAGGTAATAGAGTCCCCGTTCTAGGACGGGGATTCGCTACTATATAGTCGTCTTTCAGACCTCGAGTCGGCACAAATTCTTGCGAGGAAATCACTTGGTTGCTGCGCTTACACGACTAATAAATAGTTATCCTATTTATATCCCGGACATAGTTCGAGGAATTGTTGTAATTAGGTAGAGAGCGAATTGGTGAACCCTAGCCAAATTGTAAATTAAAGACTGGATCAAGCAATGATTAGTTGTAATCAAGTTAAAAATTAAAAGACTTGATCAAGCAATCATGAGTTGTCGTTATATCAGAAATTAAAGACTTGATAAAGCATGAGAAGTTATCATCAACTTTCAATTACGTAACTTTCGCTGATTATCTAGATTTCATTGCTTGTCGCACACCTTTATGGCCGCTTACATTATTCATTAAGATACAAATTTAAAACAAAATAAATTTGCTGAAATAACATCAATCATAGATTTTCGAAGAAATATTTAGTTTATGAACCAGATCGAAAATCCTAATTAAATCGCTCTCAAACACAACTTAAAACTTGAAACAAGATCTGAAACAAATTGGCGTTAATTTAACGCTCGATCGTAAACAATACAAATCTTCTAGGAACATCATCGTGATCCCTGAACCTTTAATTCGCTGTAAACGTGCAGATTGAAAAACGGGATTTTACATTTGCTTAATTTTTCCAAGACACGTGATAGCGATGGGGGCTGAAATTATTGTTGATTGTGCGATCGAGCATGAACTATTCCCTCGGATTAGAACAATCGATTGCTCGATTAATTCATCACGAATACCGACGAGAGTTCCTGAAACATTAATTCGCGATACTTAAACATGTAGATTAAAAGGAGCTCTATGTTTGGTTTGAATTGTAGATCGAGATGAAAGAAATCGCCAAACAAAGGAACATAACGATATTGAAATGTATTTACGCAAGTTACATTTTATTCGGACGAAACAAGGATTGCGATTTAAATCAAAGACGCTAAAACCTTCCGATAACTTTATTATACAACGATTCTTTTCTGCCGTTTAATGCAAATTTCCTGCCCCTCTTATCAGCACTCATTTTCAATGAAAAACCGAGCAGTCAAGATGTCCGTTCGTACGGAGATCTCAAAACTTTTCTTCGGTTTTTTTTTTCTTTGATCATACTTTTTCCTAGATCCCTGGAGACTCGACTCGGCTCTCGCCTCCCCTTTCATGTCGCCAACGATGCGCTTCATAATCCATTAATGTCAAGCGTTCCTCTGGCAAAGAAATTTTGCGATGTTTGTTGCAAATCGGGTACCGCATCCTTTCCATTTAATTTTACAATACTGGTATCAAGAGTGTCAATTTAGGAATACGGGAATTAGGACTGTCAATTTTGTGACACGAAGAGCAGAGAGTTTTGGTTTTGACTGAAAATGCAGACGAATTAAGCTTCCCGCTGTCGCAATAAAGGAATTAAGGATCTCCATTTCGCAGTGGAGGGATTCACGTTGTCGTTCTTGTAGAGATGAATCAAGGTTCTCAGTTTCGCAATAAAGGAATTGAAGCTCCCATTTTTGAAATAGAAGAATTAAGGTTCTCCATTACATGAAGGAATCTAGGGGAATTGGTTTTACAGAGAAGAATCAAGATACTCAATTTCGCTATAGCAGAATTAAGGGGGTTAATTTTGTGGTAGAGGTATCAAAGGTTCTCAATTTTTGATTAATTCTTCTCATATAAAAATTACGATTTTCTATGTCGCGTAGAAGAATTTTGAGTACAATTTTTGCAGCGGAGTATTAAGAGTGTGAACTTTGGCATAGGACAATCAACGTTTTCAATTTCGCAATATTAAAATTAAGGTTTCTAACGTTACAATAATAGTAATACAGAATCTAATTTTTTCAATACATAAATTGTGTTTTAATTTCACAGCGTGGAAATTAAGATTCTCATTTTTAAAACAAAGAAATAAAGTTCTCCATTACGTAAAGAGGAATTCAGGGTATTCCCATTTAAAGAGAATAATTAAAGTCCTTAAATTCGTAACACAGAAATTTAGGGTTTGTAATAATAATGAATACGTCCTGATTGTAAAAAAAAATACTTTTAACATATTTCAGCAAGTCCACACCTGTAACTTGACGGAAGGAAATTGTTTGGTATGCACGATTTCGTTATCAAGTAACTTCTATAATATTTTCAGATATGCAGTTTTTTTTGCATATCTGCAACTATCTAAAAGATATTTCAATACTTCCAATTTAAAGAAATACAATGTATACGAAACACCGAGGACCAAAGATACGTTTTGTGGATTTTCTGGCCATAGTCATCGTATAAAAGAAATAATAAAACAGTTATTTTATCTAACGTCCGAAACAAAAAACGTACCAAATTTAGATCTGTGCCAATTCAGTGGCATGCACTTTTCTTTATCAAATTTACTTCGAAAATATAGGGAATCACTTCTCTTGACAATAATTTATTTGGTTGGTAATTTTCCGTTTATAATACACGACTTTAGCGACAAATGACAGAACGGTAGAAATAAATTATCAATTTAAACAAAAAAACGAAATAATTTTATTTTAAAAGCTACAAATTAAAAAAAAAGACATTCTGATGGTATCTCTTACAATATGCATAGAGAGATTTATAAATATGTTTCTAGCGGATTTGATAAAGTGATAAAAATAAGCATAACCACGATAACAATAGTATTGGTGATATTAATAATAGCAATAATAAAAATAACGCCAACCATAATAATAATACTCATTATTCCTCAATCATTTTGGACCTTGGTTCACGAGCACAATCAATTAGTAAATACCGTCGAAAGCAAAATACCTCACAAAAAGATCTAGGTACACGTCGAGTCTGTCCAATCACGTCGTTTAATCATCGTCACAGATAAAGTGAATACAACTTGCGACAGTTCGAATTCGATAAGAGAAAGTAAAACGATTTCTTTTTGCGCTACGTTGAACTTTCAAAGCAACGAACAATGCGTCTTCTTTGTGTCATTAAATCCCGAACGGATTATGTAAAGCGCACGTAACGTTTTTGATCGATGAGTGAAATATCGATGAGGATATCGTGGATGCATTATCGTAATTGATATTGGAATTGTACGAATTCGAAATTGATGGCACCATTATCGTCCGAGACTAACATTTCAGATTTACGATGTAGGATGACAATTGAGGATTCCGCAAGCCATGGGACATAAGTGACAAGTTTTTAAAGAATGAGGTTAAAGTGAAGTGATCCTTTTTGGCGAAAACATATATAAATGATTTCTCATTCAGCGTTATTTTGTTTAATAAAAAATACAATACTTGTTTTCTTCCAATTTATAACGATGATCAACTTTAAACTGCATTTTCTCAAAATCATTTTCCTTAAGTTTCTGTGCTTTGCCTTCTAGGTTATTTAATTGTTTTACAGCAATAAACTGATCCGTATTGCCAAATATGGCAACTATTTTCTTCTTAGATACATAACATACCCTACACAATGAAGAAATATTTGCCAATTAAAAGTTAAATAAATTGAGAACCTATTACAAATTTTTAATAAAGTTGAAAGCAAAACCTTGTCGAATTTTTCACGAATTAAACTTTAATCTCTTTGCTACCTACATTTTTATAGAAATTTATTCATCTAGAGAATATTTAAAATGGTATCGTCCGGAATAAAAACAAATATCCGCGTTCGACGATAGCTCATGAAAGATACTCTGGGACAATTTATTTGTTGCACAGGTCATACAGCACATTCACTATTTCTGAATCTGTGATCCGTGGACCACCAAAAAAGAATGGTATTAATGTTTATGCCAGCTTTGGACTGAAAACTGTGTTGCTTTTGCATTTTATTAGAGTTGATGAGATAATAAAAACTTAAATTCTGTCTTCTTTGTAAAAGTACTCGTGTTTTTTCTAAGTGGTTACGTGTTCAGCGATTTCCAGTAGAATATTTCAAGCGGTCCGTGTATGCGAATAGCTTGAGAAACCCTGCTATAATTAATTATTCAGTAATTATGGTATCGCGACGCTACGGCACAGTTACGCGTTTCACAATACAAATACGTGTACATCTATGTGTGTTCATCACCGTAGGGGTATCCTATTGTGATACGGGCTTAATGCACAATTTGTATAGCAATATGGCCCCATGAAATATTGACAGTATTCCGTCGGTCAATTACACTGTCGCATAGCCACGCAACCTTAACGCAAACGTGCATGTGACATATCTACAGGGTGTCTAAAAGAAGTTGCATTTCCTTTTAAGAGGTGACGGATGCGAAAATTTGAAGTAGGTTTTTCCTTATACAGAATTTTCGATTCCGCATGGTTAACGAGATAGTAATGAAGAATGATAGGCGATTAAGCTAGTCACGGTAACCGGTGGTCCTCGTTATTGACACGTATTAAGCTAGTTTAGCTGGCAACCAATAATGGGCGCCATGAGGTACTGCGTTGTTCTCCAATGGGTCTATTGTTTCTCGTAATTATCTTGTTAATTAAGCCAAAACGAATTTTTTTTTTTTAATTATTCTGGATATCAGCCCCGAGAAAAAATGAGACATTTGTGAGACAACCTATATAGAAGAAAAGATAATTTATGTACTAACAATATCGTATATCTTATTTTCAGATTAGAAATTTTGAGATTGCGTTATCGGGATTTTTTGTAGAACTAATTTTTCAGTCTTTAAGATTGACATCGTTAAAGTGGCTAAAACTATTTATTTACCAATTCAATCAAACCGATACCACTAGTAATTACATTCACGTTCATAACTTGAAATTCTGAATGAACTAAATAAAAAACTTGACATTTGTTACCTTAGATCATGTTTTCAGTCTCCAAACAAACATTTTAATCTACGATATCTCGTGCCGTGTAACAGTTTAAAAATTTTGAACAATATCCGTTCTTACAAACATTTTACATTATACAGAGTGTTTAAAAATCATTGATAATCCGTTTAAGGTGTCACACCTGGGTTGATTTTAAGAATATTTTACAGTATCTGGTTGTCGGTTAGACTGGTTCCAGCACACATCAGTAGCTGACGCCATCGGTGATCGCGTCCTTTTCCGATTCGTTGTAGATTTTTATTAATATCTCCTTAACAAAGAAGAAAGAAAAACTATCGATAAGGACAAACCTTCTTCAAACTGCTTAGGTCTCGCACCTTAAACGGACTATCAACAATTTTGGGACATCCTGCATAAAAGTAGAGTACAATTGGGTTAGATAACTTACATCAAAGAACTGCAACTCCCATAGTGCATGAAATTTATTTCAGGGGAAATATTTTTTTCAAAATTTTCTGCGTGCGTTTGAAGAACATAAGAGTCTCCTGCATCGTTGTTGCAGCTTCCACGGTGATGTGAGGTTACTTAATTATAATTACGAGCCTCTCGTCGGTTTATTATTAAACCAGATGTCGGCGTTATTAATAGTAGAGCGCGACTGGTGTATTTAAGTATAGAATGTGAAAAAGCGTTTAAAACAATCGATCGACACCTCTTGTTAATTAGAGTCCTTGTTCGTAGTGAATTTTTAATCAAAGGAATAATCGCACGACTAATTCCTCATCAATCTTTCCTTTTGATAAAACAAAATACATCTTTCTCGCAATAAATATACGCGTAACATAAACACGCAATGCTCTTGCAAAAAGAATAAATTATCGTACATGTGAACAACATTGAAGTAGTCCTGATCATTTTCAAGAGTCTGCCACGCTTTTTATGACATCCTATTGTTTGTTCAATGTGCCATAAATATCCGAATAAAGGAGGCGTAGTGAAATAAATAAAAGTGATTCTCGGCGCGCCATTGATAAACCTCGATCACTTAACACGTTCAACTTTGAAACTTTGAACTCTACTGAATTATATTTCTTAATGATATAATAATCCAAAAAGATGAACAAAGGCTTTTTTTGTCGCATAACGTATGTTATAAGTAATCAATCATTTGAACTGGTCTGGTAGATATAGGTATACATTAATTATCGATATCCCTAGTGTTAAAAAGTATCGACTTTTATCCGAAATGGATTTTGATGTTGCTAATAATTTCGGTATTTGCGCCGATCGATTAAAATGAGTCAGTCATACAAAGCTTATTTCATACATTTTTTATGAACCCAACGAGACGGAAATAGCGTGGCGCTACTTACGTGATTCTAGACTATACTAGAGATTATGGTCTCTAGAATGCAGATTTAATGTCGCTCTTGTTTTATCGTGACATTCGCATTATTTCATTTCACTACGATTCCGTTCCGCAGGGCGACGTAGTAATTGCTCGACGTTTGATTTTAATCGACGATAGCGATGATCGACAATAAATTTTACTCGGCCGCAGCTTTCACGTGAAAACACGTGACAAATGAAAAAAGAATTATTTGCTGCTCTGAGTTAACAACTTGTCTCTTTCATCGAAATTTAATAATATTAAATTATTCACGAGAGAAAGCCAGAAAATCATTTCCGCCGCTCGACAAGGGTAAATAACATATTGTATTCAATATTGATAACAGATTAACGATAAATTATATGATCTATCGGCGATCGACATTAAAATTTGAACACCCGCGACTTGACCGCAAACAGCTCAAATCAATTCTGTTCCAGGAAACAGTAAATAATGTATTTCATTAAACATTAATGACAGATTATTGATAAATTATTTCATCTAACAACGATCGCCAATAAATTCTGTTCGCCTGCAGATTTCCCCCACAAATTTTGATCAATTAAAAAAAAAACACTTCCGACCCTTTACAATTCAAGATCAAATATTTCATCAAACCTTGATTTGCATGTCGTCGAATTTTATTCGCTTTAAAGGCGGAATATTCGGGATCGATCGACGAACACGCTCACGGTTTTATAAAAACATAATCCTTCTTCGAGTGAGAGCCTCTTTAGGGAGTTAACCCTTTCTCGTAAATTTCACCACGTAGGAAATAAATCCTCGGGACCCGGCGAAGGGACAGAACAAGTTTTTACGGGCCAAGCATTTTTCTGAAATCGACCACGTTTCATAACTCTCCGCGATGCGAGATTTATCACTGAATTTATCTAGTAATTCACGTGGATTGTTCACCTCCGACTTAGACATTTATTATTTAAGATACAAACTGACAAACAACCTTTCAAATAATGTATAACTCCTATTAAAATACCATTGTTATTGTGAAGAGTTTTAAAAAAAATTCTTATTTCACAGGAAAAAATATCATGGTTACGCTTAGTATGTATCGAAGGCAAAATTCTTTTTACTATTCTTGTCGCGACTTAACCACGATTGTAACAATGGCGGGCGTACTGCATAACCAAACGCCGTAGCGCAACCGCGTAGCATAGCGAGGGACCGAAACGCGGTAACGTTGTGCTTGGACTTGTGCCTAAATTCACGCGTTGCGAACTACGAAACGTAATCCCCACTGGAAAAATAAAAGTGCGATCCACTGTTTTATTTTTTCACTGTTCTTACATTCTTTCCATGTCGACCCCAATTCCTATGCAAATGCAATTCCACGTATAATTCTTTTTATATTTGTCGGATTCCACAATAATTCTTTATCTCTATATAATTTTATGAAATTAATCGTCACTTCCTCTGACCGCTTCATGATATTTACTGCAGACGTGATATTTAATTTTTGGATGACAAAAAATGAATTAATACGAAGAACGGAAAAAAGTGAATTGACGCGTAATTAACATTTCCGCGCCTCCTTTTGCGTTTGTTCGCGTCCCTCAGTTTGAAAATCGCTGCGTTACCGCGTTCGGTTTCAGCGGTGTGTAGCGGGTATACACGTTTCCGTTACGCCCGGCGATATACACTGGATCAGTGTTTCTCAAACTTTTCCCACTTGCGGACCGATAAAAATAGGAGAAATATTTCGCGGGTCGCCAAGATGGAAATAAAAAGCATTATTTATAATAATAATTTGCGTACTGATTTAAGTCCAGTATCATAAAATAAAAATTCTATATTTATTTAAAGGTATAACTTTTTTCGCTGGCCGATTTATTTATAATAGGTTCTATAATTATAGATGCGATTGTTCTTATTTCTGTGAAAACAATATAATCGTTACCTATTACTACAAAAAGGACGGTTCTTTGAATTACAAACATTGTCTGATAAGCACGTTAACTATGCAATGCGCATGCCATCAAAAAATACAGATTGCTAAAGTGTGACTCGTCGCATTCACTAAACAAATGGTTTATTTATGCAAATTAATTGAATCATTATCTTGAAATAATTATGCTTTATGTATCAGGATGAAAAACTACTTTATTCGGCTCTTGTTTAGTTCACACGAACTTCATGTTTTGCGTTATATAGCTTCACGTTTTGCGTTAAAACCATGGAAATCAAATCATAATCTAACATTGACACCGAAAATTATAATATGACCCCGATTAATGACATTAATTAACTTGGACATATAAAATAATAACAAAGCGAAGGGAAGAAACAATGGATGAACTCGGGAAGCAGATGACAGTAATGCTTCAGACATGTTAAACGATTTTGAAGTTGCTCCCGTATCAACCCACGTTTCACCCTTCCTCGCCGTTAGATACGGTAATTCCGTCCTTGCCCTACCTTCGGTTCATTAGTTTCGCCCAAATTTCTTCTCAGCAATCACCTCTCTTCTCACGAGTTCTGTGCGCGTAACGACCGTGACAAATGTTGTTCGTAAGATGTAAAACAAATACAAGATCGACGCGGATGATTACGTTAAAGAGCAAACACTGAAGAAAAACATTTAGGCGATCGTGGCCACGCTAGATTTAAGGGGTTATTCTTATTGAGAAAGCAAAAAATATCGCGATTTTCGAGAATGTTTTACATACACACGGTTGCTTGTGGTATTATCTAATTGCGATACACACATTTATTTACTTCTAAATAATGTTTCAACATTTTTTGAGAAGAAACACGAAAATTAATGATAAAACGGCCTGATCGCGAAATTAATTGAGCAGCATGTAATTAATCAAATTGGAGGATTATGGTAAATTCTTAATTTGCAGGAGCGTGATTATAACCTGAACAGCGAAAATTTCAAAAAACTTGTAAGTTCAAAAATTGACGACCTTACGAAACAAAATTCTATTTTCAACCCCATCTTTAGTCCATTCAATATTAGTAAGAACAAAATTATCTTAATTTTCGTAGTTCAAGCCACAATTACACATGTAACCCGCATTTTGTTAAAATTTCAAGTCAATCAGTTCATCCGTTCTCGGGTTATCAATTCCGCAAAATTCAAAACACAGATTTTACTCGATTCACACAATCGTACGTTACGCAACGATCCGATCGCGCTCCACTTACGGTCTGGTCAACTTTTATTTAATGATTTTCAAATAGAAAATACACACTACGATCACGTTCAAGTCACGGTTATGGTGTCAATGTTTCCACTTAGCAAGCATTAAACAATATTTTACGGGACCGTGAGTCGAACATAATCGGATCGTTGTATAGGCTATACCAGTGGTTATCAACCTTCCTATACCGGAGGATCGATGTGTAATTAACAACGGGGGTTGTTCAGAATGGATTTCCAACAATTTTTAACAAACCGATGTTTCAAAGTTTTTTGGTAATAAGTAAACAATCAAAAAGCTTTTTGGTCTGGTCGTTATCAACATATAAAAAACGACCAGGCAAACGCCAAAAAGCTTTTTGATTGTCTAGTTAGAGGTAGAGATCGATTACTAAATTCAAATAATTTTTTGGTAATAGCCTATATTTCGATTTTGGTGAGACTCTTACAGTACATGTTTTTGATTTAGACAGGTCTACTCTCGCGTACTTGTACTTGGCCCGAGACAAGACCTTTTCTCTTGATAGCAAAAACAACGGCCATTGTTTATTACAGTGTTTTGTGTATTAGTTATTGTATCTATTATTATACAATATAAATTCTGCGGTTATTTAAATTCCGTTTAGCTTAAACGTTATAAACATCATCATCAACGTGTATAAATTAAATGGGACACCCCGCATAGCGATACGTATTTCATTCTCATTGGACACAAACGCACCTTAGGCGAGTTTCTATACATAATGGCGAACGTACGCGTATTCGTTCCATTCATCCTTTCGCGAGGATCGGAGGAAATTTTCAATAAAGCTACGTAATGCTTATCGGCTTGATAAGTCGTCAGGTATTTCCAGAACTCGTGCAGAAATTCTTTTCATCGTCGCTGAGTTCGTAGAAAGTGATTGAGGTCAGGGATATTATTGTTGGCGATTGATATGATGGATCGCAAAATTCGCAAGATGTGCAGAAGTGGGAATTGAAATTCGGGTAATTTGTGAAAAATAAAGGTACCTTGAATTTCTGCTGCTTTGTATATTGCAAGAGAAGATTTTCAAATACGATAGAACCTCGATTATTCGAACCTCCGTTATACGAACCCTCTATTATCCGAACCGCAATTGGCGCATCCGAACGCTCTGTTATCCGAACGTCAATACGCGTTGAAGTGCTCGTACAAGCGTGGCCGGTGTACCGATTGTATCATTGGCTTTTATTATTAGTACAATACATATATACATATATTTATATGTGTATGAATTGTTAGTAGACAATCGAGACGCGATGTGTTTGCTAAACGACGTCCACGTGCTCTACTTGTAACTCTTGTTTCGTTTTCTACGGAGCACACATCTTTATACACATGTGGGGTTGGAATCCATACCAAAAATAATTTTATGTAACCCGTGATTTCATTATAAGAACTAATAAACGGATCTATTTCATCTAATGGAAGATACGTCAAAAACAATAATAAGTACGTGGTACATATGTATATATTAAAGAAGTTCCCAGTATCCGAACTGGGTGCGGTCCCAATTAATTCGGATAATCGAGGTTCTGCTGTAGTTCGTTTCTTATAATGACCCATAAATTGTCGAATGGACTCAAATGAAGGGTGTGTGATTCTTTCGGTTCTTGAAATTTGAACGTTAGTTCTCGTAAATAGTAACGGAACGCTGAAAAGGTACTTGAACTACCGTGAACATAACATACAATCATTATGGTCATGTAATTAACCAATCCCGCTCTCTTAATAATTGTAAGTCAGTCATAAGCGAGCTGGAATCCTCCGAATCACCATTCCCTTGCGTACCTATCTTTATCGCCGCGTGCAACATCTAAATCCTAGTCATAAATTTCCGCACGGAAACTAGTTAAGTACTGATCATCCTTTGCACATCTTTTTTCATATGAGAACATTGTTACTTAAATCTACCGCCACACATCATCGAGGGAATATTCTCAAAATCGAAACAGTGAACATCTTCAAAAATAATCTAAATCTAAAACTCGGACTACCCGAGTCTCGTCAATATCAAAATTATAGACTATTACTAAATAAACTTTGAAACTTAAATTTGTTGAAAGCTCTTAAAAGTTATTATGCACAACCGTCCCCTTGCACATTGCAAAGTCCATGATTATTATTACCATTAGACGAGAATGGCAATTATAACGGCCTCGGTGACAATATCTAAGAACAAATAGCTTCCTTCCCATTCCGATGCATAATTCCGTGAGTTAGGTGTTCAACTCCCTGAGTAACGGTCGTGCATACGGATAATTGTAAATAAGTGTGCGTATACCGACTTCCCATAAATTCCGGGGAAGACGCGAATTAAAAGTCCATTAGAGGCAAAAGCGAGAAACTGCTCTGACAAAAGCGAGGTAATTAAGGCTCACGCGAAGCGGTGCATCGTGCCAGAAATTTTTACGATGTCCCGAAATGCTCACCGAAATTATTACTTTTTATGATCCTCTTTTCTCGTTGGTGGATAACAAATTTTGCATTAGAACCTTCTCTTATTTTCGGACGAATAAAAATTTCGAGTTATTCAGCGCGTGTATGGAAATGGTTTTTCAAAAGCTTTTACCATCGTGGCAATGCAAAACATTCCATACATATTTATGTTGTATTACGATTACATTAAACGTTATTTAAATATTTTACGCAATACTTTGCATTTGTTCCGTAACACGAATTAGTACATGAATGTTTATATTATATTAGAAGAGTATCCAATGTGTTTTCAATATTTAGAAAATATCCGATATATTAATATATCAATGCGGTTACACGAGTAACCGCTTAGGAAACGAAATTACGAATTATGCGTTACAAATACTGATATCGTATCTAATAGTTCGTAAATATTTATATCACATAGGTATTTACTGTATACGGGATTAGTCTGTTAATTTAAAATATTTCAAAATTATAAAAAATTACAAAATTCAATACTCAACGAGATCTCATCGAGATCGGCGTCTGTAGTTTCAGCTCCACGTGAAACGCAATTTGAATTTTCCAATTCGCCTGGATCGTTCGTTAAAAGGCGCTCGGCGAATCGAGAAAAATTCGAGGTTGGTTTTTTTTACGACTCGTTCTATAGAAGTTGTCCATAAAACTGACGGGAGTGGATTTGAAAGGCCGTGGACCGTTATTGTCCTGTAACGACATCCGGCCGTATTTATATGCGATGTCGAATAATCGCTGAAAACCGCCCCCGTCCGTTCGTACGCGAATTTGCATTTTCGGGTTGAACGGAGAAACTGAATTCACCCGCGGCGCCGATTTAAAGGGTGCCCTTTCGAGGCACCGTTCCCGTAACGCTTGTTTGTCGAACCTCCGGTCGATTTTCGATAAAATCGAACGGGGGACGGAGTATCTGTTTTTTACCGTTGAACGTTCCCAGTGGCGTAGACAGGATGGGGCGGTGGTTATAATCCCCATTGGCCGTGTTATTTTTGGAGATTAGGCACGACATAGTACGTGAACATACTTTGTAATAAGTAATATATGATATGTAGTAAATGTGAAATGTACTGTGTTATATAATTCGTCCAGAATTTAACATAATTTCAAGGAGAAATTTCCTGCTTCAATTTCAAAGTAATCAGAGCACTATATTATTATAACACGCACGATGGTACTATCGTATCGAATGAAATTACGACTCCCATTACTCTCAAGAGGATGTTTCCAATTTCCATTGTTATTCTTGTAAATTGTTCCGATGGAACTGAGTACACGAAACGTGAAATGATATTGCAGAAACGACTTCGAAAGTTTTTCACAACCATTCAAAACAAAAATACATCGTGCAGTTTTGTATGCACGAATCGTTAATTTTATGCATGCAGTAGTTAAAACACACAGGTTTTATGATGTATGAAGAGGGAAAGAAACTAGCTAGAAAGTATTCATCAAAGGTATAATCAAACTCAAGCTGGAGTTAAATACAAATTGTTTTACTCCGATATTTAACTGTATAGTCACAGATGCCTAAAAGAGTGTTTTTCTGCGTATTCGTGCATAAACAATAGGTACTTATCGTCTTACGAAGCTGCATTCAATTTGGAAAACTGTAACAAAAATATAAGCCATTTATATGACAAAGATTAACTCAACAATGCCAGCCTGAATTGTACACAGCTGTATTTATTAAACATCAAATGTGGGTTCCAAACGGGTTTTTTTTTACCAACGGAGTGCCTTTGTTTATTATGTGTATTTCATTACCGATCACTATACTACTGACAAAGCATGCATTGGTACTTATATTTCAATACCAATCGATATATTAATCAAGTCAAAAAAACTCGAGTGTCTCATCATGCTTCCCTCGACGGTTCCACAACCTGAATTAAACCCAAAATTTCGGAAATTTTAAGTGATCGATCGGACGCGATACGAACCACGTAGAACGTGTATTTTCCAAGCATTCAAAATTTGCCTCGTGTTTCCTCACCCGCCAGCTAAATTCGGCGCGTACCGACCTGTCAAAACTTTTTCCCCGGTTTCCATGCTTGTTTTGCGGGAAAGAGAGCCGTACGAAGTTATAACGTGCACGCGTAAAAAAAACTTTTCGCGAAATATAGTGGAGAGCGGAGCCGCGTATCATACTAACCACAATTTAATAATATTTGCATCCGTCGAATCGATCCATCGAATAGGCCGGTTACCGGAGTTTTTGGACATTCGGGGCGGACGCGAGTCTCAAAACGATTTTGTTTCTCGCGTTAATCACTGTAAAATGTATCTCGTTGTTGAAATAATATCAGACACCTAATAGTATAAGACGATTCGTAAATATTTATCTCGCGAAACGAAGAACAAAGACTGACAATTATTTTAATAATTGGAATTATTTATAAAGCTATTTTAATTTAATTTAATTGTATTTTTGAAGTTCCCATATGGACTGCTTGTCCAATTTTGATTTAACACTTTCCTAGGTAAAAATATGTATGACGTCAGATTTAATAGTACAGGAATTTCTAATTTCTCAAATAAATTAAAATTGTATAAGAATTTTGATTTTGAGGAATTTTGTTATCGTTGGTATTGGTTGGAATTTTTATAATTATATTTTTATTTTTGAAGTTCCGGGATCACAGCTAATATGATGCGGCTTCGATAAGTTCCGCAATTATACTATTTAATACTTCTGAAACATTGCAACGAAATATTTACACGATTTGAAAAAGTGCGATTCAAAAGATATTTGTACCAGTTAAACCGGACTTTATTCTACTTTTAGAAAGTTCCAGGTAAACACAATGCATACGTGCTTTGAATACATAAGTTAATTATCTATCTAACAATTTGTGCTACCACATCATTTCTGGTAATATTTATGAGAAATAAAGTAAATCAAAACAAGAATAGACAAATTCTGTACTCAATATTATAACTATCTAAATACACAACTCTCTTTTGCTGTATCCCAAAAGAAAAGGAAATGAAACGAAAGTTTGATAATATATTGCAGGTGTCAAAAATTAAAATTTTTGTAAGCTATTCATACTAGATTGTGGAATACATAATCATAACAATTACAAATCTCAAGTTCTTCTCCGTTGAAAGCTGAAAGTGTTGAACTTCACTTAAGCACGAAGAAACCATAATTCTTCGGTGACCTTTTCTTTAACGTTGAGATCTTAATCCACCCTTCACGTTTCGGTCGCCGACGATAGATTCGCAAAAACATGACAGGCGTTGCACGCACCTCGTATTCGCCCTCAAATTTTCCCCTTCGTTGTGTTTTTTCTTTACGAAGTCTCTTTGGGCGTCGCAAAAAAATGACGTGGAATGTGCCAGGAATTTTTGATAAGTTGCTAACGTAAGCATCGCAGAAGCTACTTCGAATAAATATCACGTGTATATTGTAGGGGACATAAATTTCCCTGATGTTCTCGTTTGAAATATATTAATGAAAGATAAATAATTCAAGCTTTAACTTTTTATTATATGCACTGTTCTTTTATTATTATTATTACGTATATATAATATTATTATTATTGCTTGTGTACCTATTATTATTATTACTATTATTTCCATGTTGTTATTATCTTATTACTTATACACACCTTTTATTATTATTCTTTAGCTTGGTTCTTCCGTTTGTTTATCCATTTATCCTGGTTAAATCTTGATTTCAAGTTCTGACACACTTCTACTGATTTGATCTTAATGAAATTTTGCATACGCGTGTATTTGAGGCCACGGTACAGTATTTTATAAAACTTGAATTGATGAACCACGGATTATGATCACCCCAAATTCTTATATCTGCAATTGCAAGGAAAAAACGCAAGAGTTACGTATAAAAACATGGAGCGCCTATGAAAGAATTTTAAAGAACTTTATGGACGTCCCATTTTTTATTTTACTTTATTTAGTAGTATTTACTTGTTTATATTTCATTTATGAAATAATATAATCAGAAGAGTAAATAATACCGGGAATTGAACGAAACTTAAAATTTTTGATTTGTTATGTGACTCTAGTAATCGCTTTACAGTTATCTCTTCCGTTCGAAGAAAACAGGAGTAAAATGAAGTGTATTTACCGAAACTTTTCTTGAAAAATTTCAAATGGATGGTGAAGTTTTATTTTTTTCCAAACGTAAGGAAAAGTCCCAGTTAAACCAAACTTTATTCTAGTTTGAGAAAGTTTTAGTTTTACTAGATCGCCAAGCAGATTTCTGGTTATCTGGTACAAAGGTTCACACCGTTCGATCAATGATTGTTCACAAAAATTACTGTTGTCTGGGACAATCAGAACGGTACGTTTTTAGTCGAATAAAAAATAACTGTTAGAATTAGACTTTTTAAACAACGTTGAGTTTTCGAGATTTTCCGGTACAGTTGTAGGATAATCGCAAGCATTGGGGCTTGACTTATTTTCAGGACAAACTTGCAATGAATTCATGTCCTTTTTAAACAAGAAAAGAACATGATCCGAAATGCAAAGTGCTCTTTACTATTGTTGGGATGGTGTCTTAACTTCGTTCTTCTTTTCTTCAATTATTTTAATGGGGACTTCTTGGTAATAATGTTTACATTATGCAAATTTTGTTTCACCAATCTAAATAGTCAATCTTATTATTACCAACGATAGTTGCATGTAATATATCACGTTACTTCGACCATAACTCGCCGGCAATGACCCTATAATTGACACAAATAAAAATAATGACTGTAATAAAAAAATATCGTTTCCATTAAAGAAACCTTGTAATAAATGTCACCCGTGTATTATATTGAGTCATAAATCGTTGTCCGACCTTTTCTAAAATAAATGAGTAAAATATAAAACATTTGGTTTGTCGTTTCTATAGCGCAGAATTGTAAATCATTCCGCTTGAGATTAATCCGATTCATTTCTGGCGGTAGGTTTTCGCCAAAAATTCAGCCAAATGAAAATTTTCATTAAGAAAATTAGAGAACCCAGATTGCAGCTTCATGAGGAGAGTACTAATTTCCAGCAGCTTGAGAAGTGCCAAAGGAGGTCGTCCACTTCGTGCAATTTGAACACAACGCGACTGAGGAGATAAACTGTCTTTTTTTTGTTAAGGGAAATCGTGAAATTCATCCCCGAGCTTTGCGCAAATAAAGTTCCGTGTATAGAGGAGTACTAATATTCTATCACTTTTAGGAAAGAATTTGTAAATTAAAAATGACTGATAGTAAAATTATACCACTTTGATAAGTTATTGTCTGACGTACAAAGTTGTCAAGTTAGTCACTGTAAGGCAAATGACAATCGATTTTTTCATTTTTGATGTTGTAATCACGGTAGCGCTGTAAGTCGATAATTATTTTCTGTTTATGGATTAACAGATACCAAGAGAAATCTCTCCTGCATACGCGAGTACATATTTAAATGTATTGGGGTGAAAAAGTTGGTAAATTTAACCAAAATATTACTTACTTGTGTCTATAATTGCCGTGAACCTTTTTCACAATACCTTTTCCATTATACATATACGACGTAAAATGTATTTGCTTTAATTTTTGTATGTAAAAATAAAAATGGATGCAATAGAGGGCAATGTCTATGATATTGAGAAATACGGACTAACGTAAGGGTGGATTTATGCATTTCCGGGACAGAGTCCGGAAAATTTACCGCCCATAGAATTCACCAGCTGGAGGATTAAAGATACATCCCTACGTGACACGTTCATTCAGGATCCGTTATGAGTGGAGATATTACGAAAATGTATGATTAGGCAAGTTCGTGACAGAGAAATTGAAAATCCATGAGCAGACCTGTTGGCGAATTTTCCTATCAGTTACTCGTCTAAAGCTGAATTTTCCATCAGTAAATTGTCTGCCAGGGATTTTTTTCATTGAGCATTTTCTATATATGACTTTACCGTCAGTAAATTAGCTTGCCGACGAATTATCAGTGGGTCAATTTTTCTATCGATGAATTGGGTCTGAGTCGTCGATGAATCGTCTGTCGGTGAATTTTCCTTTTGGCGGAGTATCTGTCACGGAACTTTCTCATTGGTGAATTGTCTGTCAGTGGAGTTTCCTGTCGCCCAATTATCGGTAGGTGAACTTTCTCATCGGAAAATTGTCGACCAATCGATTTTTCTGTCGTTAAACTGTCGGTAGGTAAATTTTCTTTCTACGAATTACCCGTCACGAAATTTTCACACCGATGAACGCCTACCCGCCAATTCTCCTCAGTAGTACAAAGCGAGGAAAAAGATGAGACGATTGTTACAAGATCGTTCTCTCCAGTTTTCTGTCCCTCAACTCTCACGAACTTACATGAGTTTCCTTCGTTATATTTCCCCACACGCGTAAAAACCCGCCAAACAAACCATTACGAGGATTTACATCATGACCGATGAATTATTAACTAAGAATTTAATTATCGACAAATGAATATTGAAGACCTTCGATCGAAGCGCGTTTACGTTAACCGTGCTAAACAAAAACCATCGCCCGCGCATTATTCAACGATTTCCAGCCATACCTACAAACTCGATAACCAAACTCAAAAAGCTGCACCAACGACACGTTTCGTGCACGCGAACCAATAATTGATCGGGATATTGAAAAAGCGGAAAAACACTGGCTACCGGAAACGCGATGAGGAGCCACGGACGAGACAAGGATCGAGCCAACCTGGAATACGGGAGTAACGAATGGAGGAACAGGGAGAGAAGAAGCGAGAAAGAAAAAGGCCGGTGAGAGAGCGAGAGGGTGAGAAGGGGGTTGCCAGAGAAATACGGGTTCGAAGAGGTAGAAACACGGTCGGGCGTTTCCGCAGAGTTTCGCGTTTGGTCGCCGGGTCATTGGGTCAAATCTTTGGTTACATGGGGGTAGCCATATACGTATATGTATACATATATACACTATATATATGTATATATATGTATGTGTATATATATATATATATATATATATATATATATATATATATATATATATATATATATATATATATATATATATATATACTGGGGCTGTACGCGTTCACAATGCAAACTTCAACCCTTACCGCCGACCCCGGCTCGTTATTCGATGCACGCCTATTTTTAGAAAGGCCAAACCGCCCCGAGTAAGAGGAGCCGCGAGGAGGTCGCGACAAAATGAAAGATGGATAACGCGTGCCAACCGCGACAGGGTGCCCCATGCAACCCCTTCGTGTACCCTTCGAGACACCTTCCTTCGACTGCCACTGATATCGATTCCGACGGAGTCTCTCGATCCTACATCAGACGAACCTTGGGAATTCGCGGTGGTGCGGGTTCTCGAGGGTATTCACCCGTTAATGGTGATCATTACCATGAATTGCGGATTTCGGGGGTAGATCAGGATGTTTTTCCTGGGGTAGGTATCTGGGTAGGGTTAATTTCATAATTAATAAAGTGCTCTTGCCGTGTCCGTGTGTTCGAGTCTACCGTGAACTAAGCGCAGCGAACAGAATTGGGCGAAGCCATCGATTTTGGTTCGATATGAGATACGTGTTATCCTGATTCTGATTTATACGGGGTGAGCCGCTAGAAATTGAACACGGAGTATCACTTTTGGATTAATGGCGCTGGAAAATGTGTAGGATGTAATTAAAATGGTTTCGAGGGGTGTCATATTTGCGGATTCACTTGGATCGTCTTTTAAATCTTGAGTTAAGTGTCGAAAGGGTGTTACAATCGAAGTACAGAGTGGGACATAACGAACCGAGCATATAAATCACTTTTTTTGTCAGAAACCAAAAGTAGTAGGGTGCTCCGAGGTTAAACATTTTCAGTTGTATTTTCGCGTGCAAAATATTTTACAGAATTTGTTCAACCAGGAAAGCCGCTTGTATCCGATGATTTGCGTGCGTTATCCGTATTCGCTACGTTCCACACGTCGCATTATAACGGCAAGGAATTTGAATTAGGTTAAAATAATTTATTTGATTTAATGATTTTCAAACGTTACCTAACGTTAACTCCTGAAAGCATAAATAGATAATTACTGTGTACGTGCGTATTCCAAAAATTTAATTCAGTGAGAAGTCCACCTTTTGAATTTAGTTTAGGTTAGCGTAATCTGATAAAAGTTATTCACGCCAGGATGTTGTAGAAAATTGGGAACGGTACCCGAATTCAAATTAACAATTGCCGTACCTAATTCGAAAGAAATTTTTCTCTGCCGCCAATTAGCTAAACGAGGAGAATTTGTATTAATTTTAATTAGAAACTCAACGGGAGCAAGAGAGTGTTCTCTTCTTTTTTCGAGTAGTTTCTCTGACACCTGGCCAGCCTCTTACAATTAGACACGGTAAGACGGCCAAGGTATGCCCTTGCGCTGTTTAATCGAACTTAATCGCGTTAGACTAATGCTTCCAACGATCCCGATCTTCGGCATTCCAGGGAATGATATTACATTATTTCTTGTAAAGAGAATTGAAATTTCGCCCGGCACAAACGAAATTTTTGTTATTAATGTTCCTACTTTATTCCAAGTTCTATGTATAATGAAAATTTCGGAAAAACTGTTGCAACGGATGAAACTGTTTTATATACAATTATTTGTTAATCATATATGTTTGTGTGACAATATATTTATATAATATATAAGTATATATATTTAATACAGTAAGAATATAAAATAAAAATACATTTTTTAATATTACTGTAATCACAGGTTCTTTGCGTTCAACATATACTTATTTCTAATATTTTAAAACAATAAAATATTTGAAATATTTTAATGTTAAAACCTTGATCCTCGCTAACATCAATACAGAAAACATATGACTAAACAAAGTTATTTTGGAGATGCCCACATTTATTCTCGATCAACATAAAAAAAATGTGTACGAGTGTGATTACCTAAAATAGACTTGTTCTTTTGGGGTTTCATAATGACGATGCATCTAGTACTTTCAAAAGTGTAAATGTGGCGATGTTCAATAGTGACACGTCATCCGTTGGACGGAGGTTAAAGGATTTACAGCTATACATTGAAACAAAGTTGGTCATTCCATATCTCGCGCAATATAAAAGCAAAGGTTCGGAAACGGATGGACGCTGTAGGGAACTTCCTTCCGGTTCTTCGACGATGTTTCGGATGCTGTTAGGTCATCGAGTCAGATGCAAAGAGGGTCAACGTGGAACGTGTACCGTACGCTGCACGCGTTCACAATGCCAACTTCCTCCCTGTCTGGCGTACGCCTACTTTATAACCGATACGGGTTTATTTTTAGTCGGCGCGGTCTCTCAGGCATCAAAGAGAAGCAGGAAAGGTGCATCAAACTGTTAATTTCCTACCATTAGCATCGATTTCCGGTCTTTAACGAGATTCAGTTTCAACATTCCCCTCCATCGACTCGGGTTAGCTTCGGGAAGCAATTTTTAACAATTAATAAAAGACGGTTAATTATCGAAATTGGACTACTTTATACTTTTTCCATGTTATTTAGATAAAAAAAGTTTAACGTTGCTCATTTCTTTGTAATAAACAAACTCGGGGCAACCATAGAAAACAAACAGTCCAAAAGATCTTAGTTTGTTCCGAACGTTAAATCAAGCATGGAAGTCTTCCCAAGATTTATTGTGCTCGTTACACGCCACTGTGAATGTCAATAAAATGAAATTTTCGTACAAACGCGAACTTTTGAAACAACCCAATCGATCCGGAATCGAAAAACATGGAAAGTCGATGACGAACAGAAGGTAAATAAAAATGGGCTGCTTTTATTTGCGAGTCGATGCGGAATGAATTGACTGATAATTAACGGTACACTTGGTATGAAAATGAACGGTTTAACCAGCGATATTGATGACCCGACAAACGCGCGGTTTTATTCATTTAATAGAGACAGATGAAGGTACGCGAATTAATTACCACGAAATGCGATACGTCTAGCAGATTTCCGGCGTACACGCAGTTCGCCGCGCAATGGCTCGTTCGATTCGGTTTATGCCCCGATTACGCGGCAGTATTATCACTCATACCTAGTAATTTAGGATGCCACGATCATCCCCTGTCCACTTCATGTCCGTTTGTTATTCGATCTGATTAATCTCCGTCGGAATTGCCGGTGGCACGAACGACACGTAAGAGGCTAATGTATGCAAAAGTGACGCGTATAAAAAGAATGTAAATCACTTATCATTCAGTTATTTTTGTTGACATTTTATCAATCTTTGCCTTGATCATGAAAGTGGTCTAAGTCATATGTATGTTTTCTTTTTACCAAATTATTTTATTTTAAAGAATATGACGCAAAATAATAAACTCATTTTTTTTACACTGTAGGCTTCGTTAGATCACTTCATAATCAAAGGCTCAAATGCTCAATGATTGATTAATCATGTAATTATTTATCTTTAACTGGGATTCAAATTTAGCAATATCTTACGTAATACTAATATGAAATTTGTTTCGATTTGTATTTAACCTTCTTAGCCCTAGGTATGAATCAACTTCTACGCCAATGCTTGTAAAAGCTACCGGGCTTAATTAGTGTTCGCGAAAGTTACGCTAGTCGCGAAAATCCGTGTGCCCCGTCGGTATGATTGTGTTCGAGTAGGTTGGGCCCACCGGCTAGAACCAATCAGACCCTCTTTCCCTTCGAGTGCCTTGTTCTCCATACAGCACAAGTATGCGAGAACTAGACACAGTGCTACCTCGGTATATGTCCGGTTTGGAATAAGTCCAACTTGATATACGTTCTGTTTGGACGCGAGAAATTTTGTTTGGTGTACTGCCTTTGTTTAGAATACGACTCCCGTGTGTCAAATAATGCACGCTTACATCCTCTGGATTAACTAACTGAATTAAGTTTTTGGAGAGGCGGGGGGGGGGGTAAGATCTGGCATCTCTGCCACAACTGCCGACAAGCGCCAGTACGACTGTTTCTACCATCCAGTTGTAATTTCTTATGGGAAAAATTCGTTTGTTGTATGTTCTCCTTGGTATTAGTCCAAGGATCTGGAGCGGATTAAATACGTATACCGGGGTACCACTGTATATGTATACAATTTGAGAATTAACCTTCAAATTGATTACCCGAAATTGTTGAATAATCGTTACAATCGAGGGTTAACATGGTTTATATCAGTAGTTGCAAATCTTCTTATACCTGAGGACTGGTGGAAATAGGAGGTGTATTTCACTGTTCATTAAGACAGAAATAAAAATGCAATAATATGTTGTTTATTCATTTTTAAATCTAACAATGAAATGCGTAAGTTCTGCAGTTAGTTAAGTTAATAACTGTTAATAACTTGTATCACTTTTTTGCTGATCGACGGGAAATTCCTGCAGAGTAAATCATCGGTTGGCTCATACAAATTCGATCTTCACGGCTCAATTAAAGAACTACAAAAGAATTTAAAGGTGCATGGAATTTGGTTTTTATCCAAACGATATCGAAATCTCAAAAACATCCTGTTGCAAAAGAGTAATTTAAAAACCGTTACGAAGTTAGCGAATGAAAACTCCAATCGGTCAGTTTGAACGCGAATAGGATTGTACATACATCCTGTGCGTGTTGCGTGAGAGAGAGAGAGAGAGAGAGAGAGAAAGACGGAAAGACTAACCGAGCAACGAGAGTGAGCGAGAGAGACGGGCGGACGAAGGTCCTACGGAAGCTCGTAAACACTCTCCGTTCATCTCTCTCGTTAATTTCGATTCTCCGCAAACCCGGGACTTCGTTATGCAGCGCTAATTGGCTTACACACACTATTTTAGGTTAACTCGGAAATGGAGAGTTGAATTTGTAAACGCTGCGATACTCCAGTATCCCACTCGCGGATTCTTCGGATCTATTCAACCATTTGTTTCGGCATCTTGTTTATTTATTTTTGCATATCATTTTTCACACGAGAGATGCAACGCGGCGTATAATGAAACTTCGAGATAACAGGATATTTTCGGACTGGTGGTATTTTAAACCTTTGTTTTAAATAATTATCGCGTCGTGGAATAAATTTTCGTGGAATGCAAATGACGCGTTGCATGAATTATTACTTATAGCATGAAACATAGTATTTGTAAGATTTCTGGCAGTTTTGAATTCGTGGGGTCCACATGGAATGGTTCGAATTTTGCAATTATTTATAATATAACATAATGGCGTGTAAAAATTGAATGTATCATTTTGTAGAATGTTTAATATTACGTTATATAATTAATATAATTTTGAATATATCGTGATAATATTTAAAGCAATATCGCTTCGAAATCGATCGAGTGGTTCTTGCGAAATGCAGTTTGATGAATGTCGAGCGTAAAATTTTTCATATATAAAAGCAGTGTTTAAATTCCAACTTGCTTCGATTACGGTTATCGCAATAACGTGAAAGTAACATTAATATTAATAAATACAAATATTATTACTGTGGGGTTGTTAGTACGCGTGTATGTATGTTTGACCTGGCGACTCGAGAAGCCGGCAATTCTTATCTGCGGGTGCATTGTGCATGTGTGTTGATGTACTGTACTTGGGTTATACAATGTGAATGAACGGCGGACGATTGTACGTTTGATGTTCGCTTTTGAAGTAAGGTATAGGTGTACGTGTTGAGTGTGTGTGTGTGTGTGTGTGCGAAGAAGTCAAGAGCAGAACAGTTCATCTACGGACGGCTAGAAATAAACATATATATCATTATTCTGTTAAACAAAATTCAACATTACAAATGTTATATTATTCTGTTAAATAAAATTCAACATTACAAATGTAATGATTTCTCATCGCGTGTTGTCATTTTTACGATTAAATGATAAGTAGATACTTGTTTTCTTCTAATTTACAGCAATGACCGAATTTGAACTCATTTTTCTCAAAACCATTTTCCTTGCACTCGAATCCTTTGGCTTCTAGGATCTTACAATTAGACAAGTATCATACGATATTCGTAATTATAAGAACTATCGGGTTATCATAAAATTTCTATTTAGGTGATAGAATTCTGATTCGAAACATCGCTTATACTCGAATCAGAATTCCGATTCGACTTAGGTCACCACAGAGAGTCCTGAATAAATTATAATATCAAAAATCCGCACGGATGATCGGAAAAAACTCGAGGATTCTGTGAAACGTATAAATTTAGATTTGCGCGAAGAGAAGAATCCAAAAGGGGAAAACACTTGAAGAAACGTCGAATGAGAACGAGAAAGGGTTGATCCGATGAAAAATATGTTAAGCCAGACGCATTGGGGGAACGGTTTATGCGGAAGGGGTGGTAGTAGACGTTCATCGAAAATCTAGGTGAGAGGATGAAAACACACTCTCTCTTCGTATACCTCCGTGTCGGTGTGCATTCATCTGTCAAGAATGTGTGTCTGTGTGTGTGGCAGGCGGGTAGAAAGGGTTGAATTTGCATTGCGAATACCTAAAATGAGCACGGCCGCCTTATAGCACGTAAGGGTGTGCAAACACGGACACACGTAAACGAGTAATTAACAATTAATCCTCGAGACAAAGAACAAGGGACATTTCCTGTGAGCGCCTTTTGTCATGTTTTTCAAGTTGCATATTCGTGACGTAAGTTGTGATATTAGAAAGATCCTCCTACAACACTTGAATCGAATTTTGCGGTGTAACGGTCTAAAGCGAGCGAATTTAAAGAGATTATTCATTTGAAAACGTACGAACCGTTTGAGAGTAATTAGTGCAAAGATATGAGCTTCCGTGACGACTGCACCGATACCCCTTCGTCTTCAGGACTTGTTTTCGACAATCGTGTCTCCTCTTAGGGCAGAAAACAGTTTCTCATTTAGAACTTAAAGCTGAAAATTGTAGTTTCGTTAAATGTACTGTAACACTTGCGAGCTGAATTGTAAATTTAAATAATTGTAAGTTTAAACAAGTAGCTGTAATCATTTGTATTTGTATTGGTAAAATTTATGATCACCTTGTACGCGATACATTATACTTTTTAAAAACCGAAATGTCCACTTTTAAGTCTTAATAATAAATTCTTTTCTATTTAAACGGAAGACACGATTATTGAGAAATAGTCCTAAAACTGAATGGAAATGATACCATTCGAAACCCATTCCTACTTTTACACTGATTATTCTCAGGTGAGTGATGTATCTTTAAAACCCCAATTTTTTTTAATTGGTTGTTTTTTTGGAATTTTTTTAATTGGTTGTTAGGGCGTCATCAAATTTAATTGAATTATTTGTAATGCCATCGGACGGTTAAATAAAACTAAATTCAACGGAAATTAAACGCGTGTGCGATCAAACGTGAATTTAATTCTTCCGGGTTCGGACATATAGAACAGAAATAACGTTACGCATCATGGGAACGATTCAGTTTACACGGAGAATATTGGTAGAGTAATACACGGGCTCAATTGTGAATGTGGACACTAGTAAAATAGACTGTACAACTGAACTCGTATCAATTATTAATAGGAACAGTACAGATTAACCGAAAACATTTTCCGATTTGGGTAGGATCATAAAATATGCCCAGTACGGCTAACCGAATTATTCATGCAGACAAAGTACGTATTTCGCGTGACTAAAAATTAACGATTTGAGTCGTCTGATTACTAAAATTTAACAATTTGACCTGTTTAACCAATGGAATGTGACGATCAGGACATTTGGTCCCTGAACGTTAACAATTCGAGTCGTACCACTAAATGTTAATATTACTTTTTCTTCCACCACTAAGTATTAACAATCTTTATCGTTTGATAACTCACTGAAATGACCTTGATTTACGCTGATTGTCCTTTATAATAAACGCAAACCAGTTGATTATAATTAGGCGCAAAGTTAACCAATAAAATTCTATTTAACCAAATTCAGTGCGATCATGTCGGATCTCTAACTCCAATCAAGATCAACAATGGGAGAAAGCAAGAAACAAAAATGGAATTGCGAAATTGGGCGTTCATTAAATGGGCTTCAGGACTAAACTCGTAACGATTATAAATGACGACCGTTCAGAACAATTATAAAAGATTTCTGTAGAATTGCAAAGCGGATGCAATGCTACGAAAATATGGACATGGAATATACGACTAACAGAATTCTTCGTGGACGAAAAGTACATATTTCATCGGCTGATGACAAATCCGATTTTCCCCAGAATTCAAAACTACTGCAACGAGAAGCAGGACGAAATATAAGCCTATAAACGGATTATTATCCATAATACGTACTGGTATCGAGAACAGTGGGAGATACGGGTCCATCGGATGCACGATAATAAGTGCATATCAGTTAATTAACAAACAAATGTTGCGACGCGAGTGTATTCATAGAACCAGTCGATGTAGAAACATATTCGTGGGAAAGTTTAAATACAGAATTGTGATTGTTCACTTATTCCCTTCACATTAGAATTTCGAAATTTTATGATTACTTCGGTCCACTACATACTCTAAACCATTTCGGTGAAGTTTTCTCCGGCGATGGCAAAGGTATTGGCAGATAATGGTACCTCCTAATGAGAATTTTTATACGCGATTTTTACAGTGTGTTATCAAACTCGCGACACGACCTCCCACATTTTACGAAGAGGCTTCACCTCAGAAAAATTCCCAGTCTAAAGACAAGACCTGCAAAGGCAACAGACCTTCTTGTCATATATTGATAATTTTAAAAACTCCGTTCTTCTATACTGTAGATTTGTTCTAGTGAACGTAGAGTTAATTTAAATACGTATTTTTATTTGTTTTTTTTTTATAATGAAGTACTTAATTTAAATCCTAACCGCTAACAATCCGACGTATTCCGTATTAAGTTAACAGACATCAAGCCGCGAGAATTTCCAACTAACCATTGCAAGGAATCGGCTACGTATCAACAAACGTTTATTATTACTTCGGAATTATCGGGCAACTTTAGTCAGATTGTACTTTACATTGTTTTAGCATAGTTCAAATTAAAAGAGAAATTGTTCCTCCTGATATTAATTTCGGTACGAAATGAATGCTAATAATGATACAGGATGCTTCTACAGAACTGTCACGAAGTCCAAACACGTATTCTTTACCTCGAATTAGAGACAAAAGTTCTAATAAGTTAGGTTCGCAATACTTCTTGTTTCCGAGATAAATCAATTTCATTTAGCGTGCACGTGATTAAAGCAGACGCGGTCGACGTGGATTCGGATTAATGCTGCCATAACAGAAATCCATATCGCTTGCTTGCCATAGCATGATTTTTCAAAAGATAAGTTTGAATATTTTAAATCATACAAAATTTTGAAATATGTTCTTCACAGTAGAACTATCAAAACAGTCATTTTGATTAGTTTTCAATTTGTATTCAAACTTTGCATTTTTAAGTGTGACAAAAATGTATTTCTGAATAATAGAAATATGTATTATATTACAGTATATTTTTTAACGACAAAACAACATTTTAAATATAAGTAAAGATTTTTTTATTGCATAATGTATATTATAAATAACCAGTCCTTTCGACCCGTATGGTACAAATAGGTATACATTAATTGTCGGTATTTCTAAAGTTAAATATAATTTTGTTATAACTGATTCTAGTTGAACAAAAAATTAGCTAATAAAAACGAACTCTTTAAGCAAGCTTATGACGCACAAATTTCTAAAAAGAATACAACTTTTATGAAAATAAACGACGCGACGTCAATCATTCCTGCGAATATATATGTATAGGTATTCATCACTTTAGCACGAGAAAGGCACCTAAGAATATTTAAAGCACGACTACCTTGCAATGTTAATTAACTGAATTCACAAATGCAAACCTTTGGCGTTCCGACGCGTCGTTACGTATGATATGGCAAGATGGTGGCCAGAGATAATATCTGTTAACTATAACTGTTAACTATTCGTAGTTATGTATCTGTTAACTATATCTGTTATCTTTCGTGCTATTTCTGATCTGATACACAAATATTTTCCATTGTCAACGCTTATCTATACCAAAATTTAATGTTTTTTTATCTGGAAAACAAGTAGATTGCCGATCCATCTATTACATATGACAACTTTTTTACAAATTCGCGGTGTACATACACCTGTGAACTCTCTGACACGTTTACACAATCACCCGGCATAAATGAATTTTTATTTCAGTATATTAGACTAAAGTCATACGATTGGAAATCATTATCAAATATTTATCAACTTTAAACGCAGTTTTAGAACAAAATATTTTAATTATAATTATATTTGGCCGTCGTTGCTGGTTTTTGTTATAATCCCGACGAGTATCGTTCATTTAAAGGGATTGTTCCTCGAAATTCCAAATTGCACACTAAAGACCCTTGACCCCTGCAGAAATACTCAATGTATAAAGATCTTTTGATGCTCGATTTCCAGCGGGCTGGTGACCTTTTTCAGCCATCGATTCACGAAACCGAGGCGAACATTTTTTTACCGACTCGCTGCAAGCGTAAGTTGAAAAGCTTAAAATAATTTCGCGTGCATAGAACCTATATTGTCAAGCTAACAGGATTCATAGAAAAAGTTGAATCGCGATCGTGTCAGTTATTCGTTACAACCCCGAGAAATTGAAAGCCCGAAACTTTCTACCTATTTCTACTACATTGAGTCGTTGTTTGGGTTAAACTGTGAGTCGTGCGAATTAGATTGATTAAAAGAACGAATCAAAAAAGTGGAATTGTATTCGGATCAGTTACTCGATCAAATTGGAAGAAATCGATTCGCTTAAAACGTAATCTCGACAAATTGATGTAATCAACAGGAATCTGGTTGCGTTGGAATCAATATCAAATTAGTCGATCAAACTTTGAGAAATCCAAAATCGTAAGCATTCCTCCATTTTTTTTGCGACGTTTAACGCGAAATTACATCGTCGGGGACGGGAAAATCTGGCAAGGTCATCTCGGAATATCAGCAAAGCAGACCAATGAAATATTCTCAAAATTCGCGGAATTCGCCGCGTCGCGGCGCACTTTTCTCATTAATATCGACTCGCTCCGATGGTATTTGCTCGGTACTCGGGACTAAATATACTTGGCCGTGTGTCTCTCTCGTGTGGTCGGGGCTACGGGAAATTATCCAAATACTTCGATATTCGATTGCCTCCGATAGTAGGTACTTCATCGCCTCGAATAAAGTTCCTCGCACGAACGTTCCCAGCTTCATGAATTTCAATCCGCGGAAACGGCGTTATTCCGATTTTCAGTCTGAAAGGTTTCAACGAGTTGAATTTTTTCGACGCGCTGAATTTTCGTTTGGCGTATAGTGTTTATAACATTTCTTTTTTATTAATCGGATAAATGTTCATCTAATTCGTTGTATTAACAAAATTTCAATCGCTATTCAGAAGATTCGTCACGTTTCATGTTTGTCAAGCGCCATCAAAAAATTTCTAAATTAACTATTCGAAGTTACCAATTCAGATCATTTAATCGTTGGAACTTAAAGATTCAGGTGTTTTCATCATCGTAATGAACGGTTCAAGTTGGTCGACACCGAAACTTAACAATTCGTGTCGTTGGTCACTACGAGTTAACCATTTATCGCTGAACGTTAACGATACGTGTCATTTGGCAACTGAACGTTAACGATTTAGTTTGTCTCACAAGTGGAGGTGAACAATATAGGCCCCTCAACCACTCCCAGTTAATAATTCCGGCTGTTCTACCACTGAGGGTTCATAATTCAGGTCACTTGACTCCAAAAAATTAACAATTCGGGTCGTTTAAAAATATAACGTTAACGATTCGGTTGCTTTGATCATAGAGAGCTAAGAATCCGGATGATTTTATCACTAAATATTGACAAACACATTCAGACTGATCAAACTAGCCGAATTAGACTTTTCACCGATTATAGTTAAATTTTAGAAATTGATATCAAATGATCTAAAGATTCTAACCGAGTTAAGAGATCAAGAGATAAGGCCTAGTCACGAGCCAAGTGCAACTACCCGAGATTCCTATTTCGCGGATCTGTAACGCCAATCGAAGACAGCCATACGAAAAGACGAAGAACGGAAAGGAGAAATGGAAAAAAAAAGAAAGTGAAGAAGGATGAAAACCAGGCGGGGCAGGGTGAATAGAGTAGAAAGGAGGGTAGACAATAGCTCGTCGATGTCGTCACCCCATTGGCATCGCCGGGGTGCGATCATCCTTCGACTTGACATAAATTTTCTCTAAAGCCCGTACTATTTTTGGTCCCAAAGGGTGCGAGTGACAGAAGATCTGAATGAAAAGGGGGACAGGGATCGAGAAAGAATGGGAAAGAAAGAGAGACGGAAATGGCGTTTGCCGGGTACAATCAGATACCCGTAAACATAAAAACCCGAGACACCTTTATTCGGCATAATTTCTGGGAACAATGGAGTACGAATAAACGTCTGTCGGGTGGCGATTACGCGAGCATATGAAATTTGAAGAATGTGAACATTTCCGTTGAGTGTCCGCGAATGTAATTTAGCAAAAAGAATTGGCTAATTTTAAATATCGCTTAACGTGACCTCTTTTTGAGCGCCTATTGTGTCATAAATTGCGCTACCCATAAAATAAACATCCATTTGTTTTTATTCTATTTTATTCTATTTTATTCTATTTTTTATTTTATTATTTCTTATTTTGTTTTATTTTTTTAGTGAAAAAAAATCGACCAATTTTTGCAGCCCAATCGATTATATTTATTTGAACAATCATCATTCTCTGAATTTTTTTTTTCGCTGATTCATCATGCAATAGCCGTATATTAGCCAAGTGAAAAAAGATTTCATCTGTTTGTTTCGGCCTTACCGGAAGATAAACCACTTGCGATCGAGTGACTGTGGGAACTATCGTGGCGTCACGATCGAGGATGGGTGGTAACTGGCGCAATTCTAGCTAAAAATAATTTTTTTAAAGCTTTTCGTTATTTTAAAGGAAAACATAAAACCCGATAAAGTTTAAACTGAATTCCCGGCACAATTTTGTGAATAAAAAATCCGTAACAAAGCGCTATTTTGAGCGCTGCAAAACTGAATCCCGCTTCGAGTACAAAAATAGAGTCGAATCGAACGTTCTTCGAAAGAAAAATGACAGACTCGCGTATTTTATTTTTGATGCCATGCAATGGTGCGCAAAAAATTGTACCACATTCGAGCACACAACTTCATCACATGTACGAACTACTACGGCCTAACTGCGATACGTTTGTGTTTCATAATTAGGTTCTTAATAATTAATTTCCATTCTCTCGTGGCCTACTGAGCACCGTGTAGTGTGCGCTCAGTCTTTAGTTTCTATCGTCGTTCCCAAGAGATGCGAAGGGTGGGAAGAAGAGATTTACGAGTCGAAGTTAGAAAACGTAAGAAAGGAAACTGATTTTCGTGAAAGTATATTGTTCTAATTCGAGTAATTTGAACCCCACCGCCCCTGGGAGCAAAGTTTATTTTCGTCCCTGCGCGAAAGGGGTGATTAAATCCATGATTAAATCTGCCTTGTATTAAAAAAAAAAAAAAAGGAAATTTGCTTTCAAAGACGCTTCTTGTTCAATATTAACGACCAAGTTGGCGACATCGCAATTATCTAACAAATATTCTACCTGGGTCAGAGTACGTGAATGTACGTACGTGAATCATTTTAGGGCTAAGATGGAGATCAATGAAACCAACCCTTATACGAAGCTACTATCGGTACCGTGCAGTTTGCGAAAGTTTGCCTTATATTTCAGCGATACAGTTAGCCTTGGGGTGGATTACCATCTGTCCATCGAAATCACGTAAATTATTCTAAATATACGCGGAATCAACCCTCGTAAATTTCGTTTATGGAGCTCGTGCAATTTCGGAAAGTTTCCCTTGAATCTCAATGGAGTTTCTTGATTTGTGGTGGTTTGACACGGAAGACATATAAGATAGAAAATCGCTATATTGCAATCTTTATATTCATCGTGACGTTTGTAAATCATGTACGTAACTCTATTCTCTTTTTTATTCTAATCGCATCTATCTTGGAGGAAAGACATTCGTTTCCCGTGTTCCCCCCACAGAAAAGCGGAAGTACTTGTTTATCCCTTTCGTGTTACTATCGTTGTTATCAGTTTACGAAATTACAAATCATTAAATTCAATATAAAATGATTATTTCCTGATATGTATTTTTAATAACACTGGTGAAAAATCCTTTTGACAGCGGACAAGTTTGTTCGTAGGGAACGTCCTCATAATGCTTACCCCACCCCTCAGTTTACGATGGTGGGTTTATATTTATAAAAACACTTACCTTTCGATTTTACATAAATCAATTCACTCGCATAGAACATTTTACAAGAAAATGCATAATAAAATTACTATTAAGACTTTTTGCGAAGAAATAATAGTTTCCAAGTAAGGGTGAGAGGCGGTGGGGCTTTATAAATTGAATTGAATGCAAAGTTTTATTTGCAAATTTAAAACAATGATCACAAATCATCGTACGAACGATTACATTTGCTATTTAAAACGACAGGTAATTCAAATAGAAAATCCATTCAACGATAGAATAATTATCCAATAAAAACCACGCGCCCGAAGCTTATGTTAATTACAGCATAAAACAAATTTCCCTAGTTTATAAATAGTGAAAATATATCCCCGCTCTAATTCGGCTTTTTCATTACTCGGATAAGAAAAAAATCCCCGCGGTAACAAAAGAATAATTTTCCCATAACCCTCCCCCTCGTCGTCCCCGTAGCCCTAGTTCATTCCTTTCGTACGATCCGTGAGGGTTCCCCCTGAAATTCCAGCAACGAAAACAGCCTTGGGGTGACTTTCCATGAAAGGTACACGCGCAATAAGAAGGCCGGTGGTACCAACGACACGCGATCCGTGTCTCACCGATAAATCATACCTGTAATCGTTGCAGTTTCATTGGAAGCCACCACCGAGGGAAAGCACCAGGTGCGTGTCGATTTCGATAAAGTCCAAGAAACTCACGGAGAAAAATCTTTAACAACGTGTCGTGTGTACGGCGAAGAAAATTGACCCCGTACCAACTGCGTGACAGTTTCCCCGCGAAATTCGGTGGCGCTCTTCGTGACAGCGGTACAATCTCGGCGTGGAAGCAGAAGTTTTGATTTTACCTCACGGCACGTCCATTTATCGTTTGTTATCCCTCGTTTCGTTAGATCGATGGAAAAGAAATGGAAATTTTCGGTGCCGAGATAAGCGGGCGGAAATTTGTTCAGCGTGTCAATTTGTTAGTCAATGCAAATGGGGTTGGAGTTTAAACTTTTAAACTTTGTAATGCTATGGTTAGAGGTTTCGGGAGAGTATATATTTTTTAAATATATAATTTGAAAAAATCTTGAATAATTATATTAATATACTTTTTTCAAATGTTCAGAAAAATATTTAAATTCTTCTGTTGCTTTTAAAACGTATATAATATATTTATGATTAAAATAAATAATTGTGCAATGTTTTACTTATCCTGGTGGGACAGTAACATTCAAATATAGTACGTTAACCTGTATATGGTTATGGTGCTGCTATTGAAAGCGCGACATAACAAATATCGTATAAATAACAAGAAAAATTGTTTTATTAAAAAGAATTCGACGCTGCACCGTTTTTAAAATAATTTTCCATCTAAAAATATTTTGCAACTTGGAATTTTCACTTTAAAAGGTTATAACTACGGGTTTAGGAAAACAGTGCTTTTTTATTCGTACGGTGAACAGTGGTGACCCAAAATATTCCCAAATATTTTAAAAACCATTCATGTCAACTCTCGCCCTCGATATTTTTTCGTACCGTAAAAATAAGATTATAAATAGTCATTTCCCGCGAGTACATTTTTCAGCTTTTTACTTGAGCACATATCGGTGATGCTTTGTTCGAGATAGATATTAACTCTTTACACTTGTAAGACTAAATTATGTCGCCAAAATTTTAAACACATAAATTAACTATGTGCTATGCCCCCATACTATTGTTGTTTTCCTCAAATATTCTTTGAATTTGTATAAGTCCACATGCATATCTTTAATCTGCAAGCGAAAGTCTCGTATTATAAACTACGTGAAAATGAATGAAAATCTTCTTATTTTAACATGTGTGAAGTTCATTTACTCGGGTTAAAACCTCTGAAAATCAATCATTTAAGAAATTTTACAACTGTATCTCTTCTAAAATACTAAGTAATTAAAATAAAAAAAAAAGAAACCGTAAAAATATGTTTCATTCCAATGTTAAATATATGGTATGAAACCTGGAATTATATTACAGGGACCACAGAGAACACTTGGAATTATATAACGAACTGGCGCTTCCCTAACGTAATAAAATACGAGTGCAAACGGTTAATATTGAAAAATTGAAATGGAACAGCGAAATACATTGAATTCGTTTCGAACGAGGGTACCCGAGATGGCATTCTTCATGTAAATTTCTATTTGCACGTGCTCCGCCAGCTCGCTTGGCAGTGCCGTTAAATTCCATCGTCGTTTACTTCATTACGTACGTTAACAATAAATTTCTAAACGTGTAGCGCCCGTCGTTGTCGTTTGGAATTTTGCGTTTTATCGCGACGTTAAGTTCAATTTATACTTCCCACTCTGACGGAGTGTACAGGGATTTAATTAGCATAGATTATCGCCGATAAACGAGGATCGCTGTGTGCTTCTGTTTCTCGTATTAATAAAGTTTTCGCATTGTACGTTGTACATAGACCGAGTACGAGTAAACGGGACGATTACGTAAAGTAAAATCTGACTAGATTTGTACCGGATACGCGGATACGCGGATCCACGTAACATCATTTTTTATTAAATCGGTTTTATTCGATGGTTAATTGATCAGCTTATTGCTAAATGGTCCCAAAGTATTATACGTGATCGTAATCTCGAAGAAAACGTCAGAGTGTTAACCTCCTCTACTACCCCTTGAACGTTGTCAGCGGACCATAGATACTATTCAAGCATACGTACTGTGACTCGAACGTAATCGTTAGTGTGAATGCATCTGTTTAGAATGCATTGAGCAATATCCGACCAGACAGTACCTCGAGTGTGAGCATACCATTGCGTGACCTATAGTGTGAATTGTCCCTAAGAGACTTAAGGGGAAACCCCGAGTGACGTGCTGAATACGTGATGGTTTTTTTGTTGAATTTTTTGGGGGCAAACTATGCAATCTATCCTCTTCAAAGTTTTAGCATATTTCGTTATCCAAGTCGTTTTTCATAAAACATAAAAGATATAAGGTCTAGTCTCGCGTACTTGTACTTGGTCCGAGACAAGACCTGGTCTCTTGATTTATCCACTTGAAAACGTGGCGTTAAAAAGAAACATTTCTTTCATAAGTACTCACATTCTTTATTCCTTTCGGATAAGGAGTAAAAGTATTGAACACAATTATTAAACGACTTATTAGTTTATTTGTAATTCATACAAAATTACCAATGTACAAATTACAAAATGTACCACTACATTTGTTCACGATCACGATCGAGGGGGTTAAGAACCAACGCTCTCCTGGTGGCTCCGATTGGCCAGTGTTTTTCGTTAACGATTAATAATACACTAAAACGGGACCAACATTTTGGTCAAGGAAAAAATTGTTCAGATTCACCCCAGCTGCTCCGCCCCCCCCCCCTATTTCCGAGTGTCATACTAGTTACACGATACCCTGCATGTATTACTCACTTCCGAGTTTAAAATAATAGAAAATATTCTTGAAATCCAATATCCCCTTGGGAATGGAACGCGACTGTTTTTAGACACCCTGTAGTTTACCAGATCCCAAAATGGGTCGATTCATCACAATTGCGGTAACTCTAACCAATTTTTTTCCGTGTATCGCATCACTCATGATCGTGTCACTGAAAAGAAAATACGGTACAGAAGCCGATAGAATCGAATCGCGATATTAGTCCCGAACAATCGGCAGGGAGTGGCGAACAATAACCAGAACATTAGACTCATTGTTCTTCACCCTTGGATCGGGGTGGAATTTAATAGACTTTCAGCGCGAATCGATAGCTCCCTATCAGCCATTGTGTTCCGCCGGGCGGAACATTGAAAATTTGCCGATTTTCACCGGTGAATACGGAACGCCGTGGGATCTGCTGAATGGTAACGAGATAACCGAATCAACGACGGTATCTCCGTTATTACGGAGCTCGAATTCCCGCGAATAAATGGCTACCGCGATACGAGTAATTCCAAGTGCAATCGATCACTTTTCGGAGTAAAGATCGGGTTTGGTTACTAGCGAAAATTTTCAGGCTGAAGTGAAATTGACCTTTTTGTTACATTAGTCGATTTCCGACACTCTATTAGCATTGTTTAAAACAGTTATGGGTAAACCACGGCCCGCGGGCCAGATGGATCAGACTGATAAACAACTCGTGAAGTGCGTATCTATCAGCTATCGAGGTACGATAGAAACAACCCCCATTTGACTTGCGATTATATTACCACTTTTAGACAGTATTCTTAAGTGATAAATGCGGAAATTGAAGTAAATTCTACGATTTAGTTAAGAGTAAATATATTGACACTCCTTCCAACCGTGGGATGCATCACTGTAAACGCGTGCACATTACTTCAGAGGTGAATGCAGCAAGCAAAAATACTGTCAACACATTCGCTACCAGAGCCAGAAAAGAAAATCTAGTACCACAGTCCAGGGAATTTTTTCTTGTAATACACTTCAATTGGCATTGCGTTTTTTAACATTACATTTCTTTGATAAAGCGTGTATGCCTGGTGTGGAAAAGAAAAGGAAAGGGGGATGGTAGCCAACCTGCCCTTCACCCAAACAAAACCGCGAATCCAAAATCAGAAACAAAACCTGGGGAAAATAACAAGAATAACAAGAGTAACGGGTTGGTCCCGCTCGTATTCAGCGCTACCTGGCCAGATGCGCCAACATATTTATAGCATCGCAAGTACACATAATGTAACTATCTCCAGACCAAGTACCGTGCACAGATAGAAAGGAGACACCTGAGGCGGTTCGAAGATAAGAGTCGGTTCGTCTATTTCCACTTCCGGCGCTGTTTTGGTCCGCTGTTTGACATAGCAGTAGGAGTCCTATTTGGGCGAGGGACAGGTATCCCAGTTGGGGTAATTTACAGGTTAAGATGCATTCTTTCCTACCCACGGCACGGTCGCTTTGTCCCACTCAGTCCTTAGTCGTGTCGTTTGTTTTCATCGTCGGGCATTTCTGCAAGAGTTTATTAGCGTGGGTGGCAATTTGGCCAATGGCGAAAATACGTGTACCCTGTCTGTATGATTGTGTTAGAGAGGGTAGGACCCAAATGCAACAACCAATCTAACCGCATTTTTCTCAGGTGCGTTCTTTCTATCTGTGCACAGTACATCCTGCATTTCTCTTGTTGTTCCATAGCCCATTTGAACTGTTTCGGCGATAAATTGGTGCAACATATTGTCATAAACTAATACGGTAAACACGTCGCACGTTTGCGTCGCTGAGCTCAGATACAAGAAATGAAACGTCGCATATGTGCGACACTGATACCGAACGTGTTCAAACAAACGTTTATATCAATATTTGTCCAATCCGACCTTGTTTTCGAGTTACAGCCGTTTTTGCGATCCAGTACACCCGTCCTACCATTTACGCGGATTGTCCGCGCCACGTGGATCTTTTTTTCACCCGGCTGAAAATGGTAAGAGCAAAAAACGTTGTATAAAAAACTCCTATAAGTTCTGAAACGGCTATCTCGCACGACTTATCAAAAAATAATAATGATATTCCCTAAAATCAAAATAAATTTCATTCAGCTTCTACGATCAATTTTCAGGATGCTCACTATAAATAAAATCAAAAAAGGTCAGTTGTGTAATTAGTACATTCGTATTAGAATTTGCGTCTCTCTAATATGTCATAAATTCACCGAAAGATAATAGAAAACTAAACCTATCTTACCGCGTAAAATGAGATCGCGCGAATTAATACCGCGTACAAAAAGGAGTGTAATTGACCGCGTAATAAGAAACTCACGAAAGCAAAAGTACCACGAAACTGGAAGGATGGCGGTAATTCCTTTGCCAAACCGAGCTGTTAGTCCAACTAGCGAGGAAATTTTGAAAACAGCGATTTCTGATTAAATGGAGGTCAAAAGGTCAATAACACGACGCGTAAAGGGTTGTATTCTTGTCAAAGATGGCCACATCGAGTAATTGCAGCAAAGACCGCCAACAACTGGTATAACGTCGAAACGGATGTAACTTGGAAACAAGGTCAGATAGAACAAACGCTTACGTAGGTACGTGTACCTTTTTTGTGTGCTGAATCTACCCCCGCAGTTATGTCCATATATTATGGTACACCTTGTATAAATTACATCCAACCCGTTCCATTTAACTGGAAACGTTGGAATATCTCGCATACCGTTAAAGATACAAAAAAGTTATTATCAGAATTGTTTGGTAAAGGGAAAAACTGTTTACGTCGCATATTGTTCATTTCCGCAGCGAACAACTCACGGAATAAAAATTTTTCATACGTTCAACGGTGTACGAGATATTCGTGAAATTCCAGTTAAAATAAACACGCTGTATAAATTCCAAATACATTTTATAAGATAAAAATGGACGAATGGTTGCGGATAGTACACTTTTATTTGAACAGCTTTTGAAACAGGAAGGTTGTCGAATATTCTTCTAATATTTTGTAATCTTTAAAAATTCTCTTGCGATAGAAAAATTAAATTTATTTTTGTAAACTATACGCAATGTTATTAAATATCAAACTTTGTTTTAGGAATGAAATGCTTCTCAATTTCAGGTTAGATGAAAATAAAAATAAATGCAACTGTCTTGAATTTTGAAGATATTTCAGGGTCTTTATACCTCGTTGGGATTCAAATATATGGGAAAATGCGTAGTACACCAATGAAATAATTTGGCAAAAGTGATAAACACGACAAAAAAATCGTTCTTTCAAAATAATGTCTTTAAACATAATTTAAGGGAAAATGTGCTGCTTTAAATCGGTCCGGAATGAAACTATATCCCTGTGATTTTTGTATCCGAAACCAAACTGATTTTCGATCCGAAATAAAATTATACTGCTGCAATCATTATACCGGGTCAAAAACGAGTTTCGATTCTCGTTTAATATACTAAAATGATTTTCTTTCGGCTTCCACTCCAGCTCTTTTAATGTAGATCGTTCAAGATTTCAACCAGAAGTTCCTCACAAAATACAATGATTTATTGTTCTCTTGAAGTAGTACCATAAAATACATTAGTATATTTATATCAAATCGAAATGCTCGTCAACCCCTTTCAATACGCGTGTGCATTAATTAACGGCTCATCCGATTGTATACGCGTAATTACATAATATTCCACACACAATGCACCCAGAAACTAGAATCGAATACGTGATCGTTAAATCCGAATTGATATAGCAGCGCGGATAGAGAGGCTATGCGAATTCAAGAGTTGGTCCAACGTATAAATTCACGTTCCATCCCTCTGACAGGATATATCTGTTTTTTTTTTCTCGATGACTTTACTCGAAGCGCACTTGCATCCCCTCCTCTGCCCACACGTTTCTTTCGCTCTATTGCACCGCTATGCAATACGGTGCACTCTATCTCCATACCGATATTCTTTATTGCTTTGACGTATTAAATCGAACGCGGATTCCATCGCGGCTCGCTGGGATTGAACTATCGCAAGCGTTGCCGTCGATAAATTTTACGTATTATTCCCCGTTGGGGTTACCTAAGATTTTCGTCAAGAAGATTGGATTAGATTATTAAGAGATTAGACCCTTCGGTGGAAAGAAAAGTGTCCTAGACCAGAGGTTGAAATGAATTTTTAAAATATCACTTCCCTTTCGCGCTTCGCTATTCCCGTTTCGAGCGAAATGCAATTAAAGTCTGGTATTAAATTCTGTTTTGCTCACTGGAGATAGGCATTAGGCAGGATGGATTGGTTCTCTTGGCACAAAATTCTTTTCACCCCTTCCATGACGTCAGTAGACTACTGACGTTTATGTAAATTCATAGATTTATAGAAGTTCGATAAAGAAGTGGGAGTCGAACAGAAAGTTCCGTCAATCTGGGGCTTTATAGATATTGTATGTTTTGTTATATAAGGCGTCCCATAAATGTTGGTAATCCGCTAAAGCTGCGATACTTGGGATAATGAATTTCTCGCCAGAACATGTCGACTCTCCACGTTGCGGTTCATGAAGAACGTACCCAGTATCTTCGAAAATTGAAAAATTAATTTTAGTTTAAAAGAGATCGATGAGAGATGTGCGCGTCCAATCGGAACTGTATCTAGTCCGTAATGTGTCCAATCCAAATTGTGTCTCATCTGGAATACCGCTCGCGCCGAATGATCTATGTGCGCAATCCGTACGAACTCATTAACTCGGAAACATGCACTTTGCATAAACATCCGCAATGTAGCTATCGCTAAGTATCGATTTTACTCGAAATCCTTCTAATCGCATGACAAATATCTGTCGGTGTGTTATTTACTATGAACATTACATAATGCGATGCATGTCGTACCGCGCTAAATCCCGTCCTTGAATCAAACTTGAGCAAGATACAGTTGAAACGCAGTGACGTACGTGCTTAAAACGATATTTTCTAAGAAGCAATTCAATCGTTCTTTCCCCGATACTTTTTCGGACATACAGAACACAACACGACGGACAAATTTGTTCACTTCAGGATCATGGATTTTACTTCTTTTAATTAACACGTTGATCGCTACGTCACTCACGTTTCGGTGACACCAGAGTTTCAGTACCTGAGTTGCGGAATATTGATGTTATTAATAATAATATTAGAGTGTCGACCAAGTGTGGGTGACGTGGCGATCAATGCGGTAAAGGAAAATACTTTTCGAACCATTCCAGCAAGAATTTTTCCTAACCATTAATATCTATTCTAACCCCTGTCTGAAACAGCGATTGCGAATCTATAGGGTGGTCTACGTAAATCGTTACAAGTTATTTTCTCCTGCGATGTTAAAGATATCAAGCTGATTTTTTGCCGAATTGAATGGGGCTTGGCATACCTATCCTTTTTTTTAATGGAATTAAATATAAATCTTCAAATTTCGAATTTATCGAGCGTGATAACATTTCTCTGGAACATCGTTTTTAATTAATTCAACGTTGATCTGAAACATTATTCCCAATTGTGTATAGTTAAAGAATTATGCCAATGCACTGTACACATGAAGAATATGTAAAGCTGTATGGTATATTTTGTTAAAAAAAAATTCCCTTTTGATTCCTAAGGGGGCCATAATATTTGTTATTACCGCATTGTAAACTCCTTTGTTTAAAGTAAATTTTTTTTTTTGAGGTTGATATCACCAATATTTACAGAAAAAATAACTTCTAACACTTAATGTGACCTATCCAGTATAGTAGAAAGAGAAATATGCAGGCTAGACAATTAGCTGTCCATCACGTAATATAGTAATAAAATTAGCGTAACGAACATTTCGAAACAATTGCGTAATGTTAACGTGCCAATCGATAATCTGATAAGAATACCACGAGCGTCACGCTGTACGCTATTTAGCAACTTCATTTTCATTAATTACAATATCGTTTGTTGTTGTTATTATTGATTTCGGCCTGGTAATAAGGCTGCTGTCTAAAGTGGGGCAGAGATAATGAAACTGATAACTTTTACTTGAATAGTGCCTCTTGTGCCATTCTCTTGCAGAAGAATGCCATCTCGAGTGACTTTGTTACGAATCTATCCAGAATAATGTCCACGAAATCAGGCTAATAATTTACAAACTTCAAGTAGGATCGAGGAAAACTACGGTAATGTATGTGCAACAAATGGTTTATTCGTGGAAACGTGTCTTAATCGTGAAAGACCGATCGGATACGTTCTGTATCAACTGTGATTTTTTTTATAAAGTACAAATTTGAAATTGCGTTTATTAAATTTCAATTGCGCCCTTTTTCAGAGAACGACGTATGCACGCACGGTATACTGAATTTATGAAGCCAACATTTCTACTTTTTTTTTTTAATTGTACTTTACTAATAGTAAACATTGAAATTGAAATTTTTTCTTTTCGCTCTGTTGGCAAGAAAATAGATTTCTTCAAATATTTCATTAAAAATATACATTTAAGAGTGTGAATGAAAATACAGAGATGAAAATTGGACTTCTATCGACGTTTTTAAAAGTTGATTTCCTTTTGTCTTTTGGTCTACAGCACAAATTTTTAAAAGTTTAGTAAGTAACTTCCAGGTTACAGCTTCGATATGATTAACATGTAAAATCAGGTTAACTCGGTTTTAATAGATTTGCTTTTTTTATGTAAATCTTCCCTTTCAAAAATATTTAACGATGGTTTTGATAAAAGATTGAATTTACAATTCTACATTATTCGATGAACGTTTTACGAATAAACGACTCCGACCTTTTCTCCGCAAAGAGCGTCTCCAGAAACATTTTTATTAAAATAAAATTTCCATACAGTTTAAACGTCTTACACGCTCGGTGCGTGATTTGCAAAACTTTTCGTATATTTTGCATGACGTTCCCTTTCCCCCGTTAAATCTTAACGCGAGACACGCGAGCGTTATTAATATTTGCCAGGTGGATTTAACGTCAGAGAAGTGCAAACTCCCGCGCGCTGATTAATCATGCGAAATTTAGAAGCAATTAGGCGAGGCTTGCTTATGGACGCGAAATCGTGTCGTCTAATTACAGAGGGCGAGGCGTCGAGCAGGCAAAGTCCACTACGATTATTTAATTATTGTAGTCCATTAAAAGGTTGCTCGCAGCCATCCGTAACCTCATTGATAATGCCACAATTTTATGTTTAAAAATTATGCACGGGATGTTCCACAAAGCTATAACAAAAATGTGTTCAGGAGAAAAAATCCATTTATTACTTTTGTAATATCAATATTTTTATTCTACTGCCACATAACAGATACATTTTTTAGATAACAAACTATGATGTTATTTGTAATTTTGAGAACGATTAATTAGTATTTTTAATGGAAATCCGTATTCCATGTTTATGACATGACGTCAGAAACGGGGGAAACAATTGATAATAAGCGTTTTCTCAGGAAGGAACTTCTGACATGCTCGTGCATTACAGCGAAAAAGAATGAAATTTTTTCGAAGTTCTTGACCCTTGCTGCAGACGCCGTTAGCCTGTATACAAGGAAAAAATAATCGGATTGGACAAATCAGTGAATATTGCCGATACAGCGGCCATCTTGGAATGTCAGAACTATGGTAACATAGTCAAATTTCAGTCGCAATTTTTTTAGTAGTGGAATTTTCTTACATTTCAGAGGAAACAATACACAATAGCGGATAATAAACAATAAACAATACGGATTCCCATTACCATAAATTAACTGGATACGTTGGATAAATTTTAAAAGTAACGTTTATTTAGTAATGATTAGGCATTGGTAGGATTTGTTGGCAAGGCTCGTCTAAATAAACGAAACTGGATTTAATTGAATGTTTCTTTCATAAAACGAATGCTTAACGTCCGGAGATTTGATTTAGGAGCACGGAAGTCGACCTCTTTTAAATAAGCTCCGTTTACCGCTTCGCGAAGTCGAGTCTTCCGATTACATTATTTATAGCATTAGTTAATTTTTAGTCTTTTGCGCTCGAACTTCTGCACAGTTATTCTCCTTGTGCTGCTCAAGTATATGCGGTTCGTTCACCTACACCAAGCCTGAGAAACGCTTGCTCCAAGAGCATGTGTCATCTGCCTCCTCCCCAACATGACTCCTAGACGCGTGTCTAAGAGTGAGACAGGTATAGCACTGCTGTTTACAGGGATTTACACGAGGAGAGTTTCTCGTGCGTATCGTACGAGGGACTGTGCCTTTCGTGAAACTCGTACCATGTAAACGGTACGTACGAGTTGCCTTTCGAGAAAATCGTAGAGGCGATTGGTAGACGAGGAAAGTTTCTTGTATGGCCCGGTTAGACGAGGAGAGTTTTTGTCAACGTGTAAACGATCATCGTGGGTGTCTCAAACGGGCGAGCTCGCATGCGGGACTCGTATGCGAGTTTCCGGTGCGCTACGTGCGAGAAACTCTACTCGTGTAAACCCCCCTTTTACGTTTATACGGTGTGCATTTAAAAGCTGAGGGTGGGGATACCGAAAGCTAGCGAGGGGAGTGCGTCCTCCCTCAGTTGCCCAAGCATGACCTACACCCTGTGGTTCAGATATACCCGCGGGAAGTAATCCGGAGTTGAAAAGTCAAGCGAACGTAGCGGGCAATTAATCTAGGAATTTCTCGTGCTAGGAATTTTTTGAAGTACATTTTATTTTCCCAAGGAAATCCCATATTTCAACCGGTCGTTATCTAAAATTGCGGGTACTGCCGATAAACTATATTTTTGTAGAAAAACCGTCCTTGTTATTGATAAGATTTTTTTACTACTATTGGTAAGAATAAGAAGCACAATGTTCCCTGTGGAAAATGATATTCCACTATTTTCACTCGTACCTTTGCAAAATTCACTACGATAAATTTCTCAGGACTCAGTTATAACATGGTACCTGTAACGAAATAATTGAACTAGTAACAAAAAAGTTATTACAGAGTTATTTACTTAGTACGTCATAGTCTCAATTTGTTAGTTCCACTTGCTTTTCCACCGAACGATATAGGGCTGGACCTGGATCTGAGTATAGGTCCTAAATTATTATTAATATATAAATGCAAATTTATTTTGCAATTATATTTCTTACGTTGCAATATATACCATTATTATCAGCAGTGACATTAATACCACTCTGCTGTAATTTAATATTTTATTGATCGTTGACGCAACAACGCGTCAGGATTCTTCGCATCGTCGCTACTGCGTCTGCTCGAGAATTTCAACAGAACAAGACAAAATTCGAATGTAACCATTTCAGTAGAAGTAAAAGTTTCCTCGAGAAATACCAGCACGCTCGGAATAAATATAAACGGAAATACAAGATGTACATTAAAAGATCTTTACATCTTTAAGAATTACCACTAAAACTACCGAACTAGTCAAACCGGTCCAAAATTTTCGTTCAAATTTACGATTTTATAAATGCCGCCCCATTTCGTCTGGTCGTGTAGAAATAGGAATATTATTAATTGTCGGTAGTTTCAGTGTTAACAAGAATTTAACTGCACCCCACAAATGTTCCGGACAGGGTTGTTTTGAAAGATGCGTTCCAAAAGATCAGTTGTTCCCACACTTTTTTATCTTCCGTACCCATTGAGTAGGCTTTTCATTGACAAGCACCCCTTCTCTCTACCTCCCCCCCCCCAACTCCCCGCCCACGATACGCATACCTCTTGTACTTCGTACTATAATTTTAAAATATTATTTTCCAATATTACCGACATTTTTTCGGATACCCCCAACAGGCCCCTAGCGGACCTCTAGGGGTACGCGTACCATAGTTCGGGAATCACTGCCCTAGTGGTACGCGTACCACAGTTTGGGAATCACTGTAAAGGATTAATATTTGAGGTTTGCAAGCTTCATACAACAGAAAAGCTTTATAGTCCGGTCGATGATTATCTACCAATATCGTAATTGTTAATTATTTCATAAATTACAAAATTACAAATAACAAATACACATTTCACGTAATCTTCAAATTTCTCGAGCAATCGCACATATTTTTCCCGAGAAATGAAAAATGTTGAAGAATCAGACATATTAAAAAATCACGCATCACTTAGACATTCAATGGCAATCCACCTTTCGCTAAACATAATTATATTAAAAAAATGTAGTTGCAATAGCAGTGTAAGTATGAGCTAGAGTTAAAAGTGAAAGTTTAAGCTTCCATTTATCATTAAAAAATTCACAGTCGATCCAAGGCAAATTATGCTTGAACCTGCGTCCGTGTGTGAGTTCCCGCGCTTAGCTAGGCCACCTAGCGAAACGCTTATGTGTCCATCAAGATTATCTCTCGAACGATCGAGATACCCTGATTTATTCTAAGTTCTTGCACAGCAGAAAGGTCAACTTGTCAATTAACGTCAAGCGACGATATCTACAAGCCGGTGATGTAAGAACGTTAAAAAGTTTAATAACGAAACCATCTTATCATACGCAGCAATATGATATAATCTGAAACCATCGAAGTACCCTGATTTGGTACAATCAAAGCTGTACATAATACAACTGTAGAAATGGAATGACAAATGCCAGGGATCAAACTAGTGTATGTTTCACACTAAGAAAGTGGTATAATATACTTACATATCGGTGACAAACCATGTTTTTGAAAACCCCTGGGAATAATTAATCTAAATAATCAATAAAACTTTTGGCTTTTTATAAATTCAAAGGTGGATCCCATGCATAATTTAATTTCTACATTTTGCTGGTATATGTTAAGTTAATTGCAGCTAATCGAGTAAGGGGCCAAAAGGGGGCCCAGAGATTCATCAGTCCCCGAACTCATAATTTCCTGATGGGGCACGGTGGACGTAAGGTAACTCCGCAACCGCGTAAAGTGAACCAACTGGGCTATAAAAGTCATGCAACAACAGTGTTGCATCGGAAGCCCAAAAAGGGATAAAAGATGGGAATAAAAAATAAACCGTCTATGTTTCACAAGAAATAAAAAATATCGATAAATCAGAAACATTAATCGAAGCGTGGCACAAAACTGAAAACTTGAAGAGGAACAAAGATTGAGGTTCAATCTTGCGCTAGAAATAAACAGTTCTCCCTTTTATTTGGAACTTTCAGAAATAATGAGGAAAAAAACAGTGAAATCAAAATAAGAATAATCGTATACTAATAATAAATGGACGACGACTATAATGGTTGTTCGTACACAGCTAACGTTCAACGATGGACGACTATAGTCGTCGTCAGTATCGAATAGGTTAAGACCCGTACAATGACCTGCACTTCGAGGTCACTCAAAGTCCGCGAAGGTCAATCAGGGAACAGACTAAAGCGCGTATACTAACAGCTTTAACCTGAATGAAATTGAAAATGCCGTGTTATCACCCTCGCAACGCTTTCGAGTATGCATTGTTGCTCCAGATGATTTGGAGGTCACCACTTTAAATATTTGAATGGACGGCGTAAAAGAAACTGATTATTTTCCCCCGCAATTAATCTTCAAGTACCTAGTATGACCTTGAACTACAGGTCATTGTACTCGTCTTAAATGAAATTGAACTACGTATTTTTTTTTCTGGAACGACTAACAACTGAGATATTCAGGTGGCCCGTTTTAAGTGCTTCATACAATATACCGTAGCTTATTTGAAACAACACAAACAGTGTCGGTACGTCGGAACTTTACGACTGTTGCCCGTAGGGAAGCCGATGCAATAGAGGGTTAACATTGAAGCACGATTCCCAATTGGCTGACACTGAGAAACATAAAATCCTGATGATCGTGATTCGAAACCCAAACACTTGCACGAAAATCTCTTCGTGTCGTGTTCAGGTGCGAAAGCAGCTGTCACGGCCGACTGCAAGTGCGTGCAGCTGCACAGGGTACACCTTGACCCGAGACACGACGACCCAACTTCGGTCGCGAGTTACTCGCGTGTGAATCAAGATTAAGTAGCTGCTGCCTGACCTTACTCGCCGAACACGATCGCCAGGCGCGTATTAAGATCTCGAAGAAGGGGGTAGTTTCTTAGGACAACGCTTTTTCTGATCTTTTGTCGCTGAAATGTACAACTGATACAAATATTGAAATGCGTATAATATTTTTCAATGTGACAGTTCTTTACGTTTGAAATTGTAACGGGTGTATAATAACATGTCGGATCCAGTACAGAAGTGTGCGCGGAACACAAACGCAATGAAAAAAGTTCGTATAAACGTGTGTCCTATTTGATCTCGTTTTCGAATTATAACCATTTTTGTACTTCGGTGCTGTGCAGCTAGTGAAATCTGATCGCCTATTGTTTTCTTCACAAAACGATGGCGTTCGCTACCGTATCATCAACGCAGTGGCGTAGATCCCCGGGGTTAAGAAAGGCAGTTGCCTGTAAAAAATTTCATTGTGGGTGGGTGTTACATAGGTAGCAATAATAATGACACGTGCAATAGCATCATAGGAGTTCCAATTCAAGCACAGACCAACCAGAATATCAAACTGAATAAAAACCGGAACACGTATAGTACGTATTTTGTACACGCATGGGTCTCGATTAGAAAGTAGTGACCTTAATTTTAATTGTAATATACAAATGCACATTATATCTATTATACCTGTAAGCTTAAAAAGTACTATTGTTTATTAGTATAATTAGTAAATCATACATTGTAAAATACAGTATTTTAATAAAAATTTCGATACATGTTTTACATATGTACGTTAATGGAAAAAGGACATTTTCAAGCGGGATATATATAATTATAATATAGAGTTAATGCTGATACTTCGGATTTGTACGTACAAAAACAAGGATCCCAACTTAATGTGTGGTCATTGGTAAACATTCGTAAAAAAAAGGGTTTACACCACTGCATCAAAACGGAGTGAATAAACCTAATATAACAAACGATTGCGTACAAAATAACAGTGCAACGTTGCCAGATTTTACTTAATTTGTAAAATTCCATATCAAGCAAGCTTAGGTCTTTGTTTTCTTTCCCAACAGTCCACGCATTAGCGTAAGCTGTTTTGAAAGCAAGCATACGCGTGTGCTCGATTTATTAGTGGTCGGACGGTAGAAGGTCGAACTGCGAAACACGGAGCGAAGCCGGATCATTTCTGACCCACATTAAATTTGTTTACCTAAATGTCGGAGAAAGAACAATGTCAGATTTTCAACCGAATACATTAAAACAAGCGTTTTTACGCGTCATAAATTTACGGTTTACTATATGATAAGATAACATTTTTTTTTTATTATGAAAAATATTCAATACCAATACAATTATACTTTTCATACATCTTGACAATAAGCAAGATTGGGCTTTCGACTTATATACATTTTATGAGTTGTTTTGTGACGGAGCCGGGATTTGGGTCAAAATTGACGGGCCTTCACTGTCGGATTATTAACACACCCGAACCCGGTAACGCACAATCGCACAATAACGCACAATAACGCTGTGTGGGTCATGCAAATGCCTACCGAAAAAAATAGGCATGTTTGTATGTATTGTTATACCGATAAAAAATATTTAGGATCTTTAGGAGAGTTTCCCAACTAAGGGCCGGGCTCAAATATGTGAACAGTCTTCACATTGGCGTAAGCTGTTTCGAAAAAGAAAACGTACACGTGCGTTTAAAATGATAACTATTGATAATTGCTTGTTAATGCTAGTCCTTGGTTTCATTCAGGTTTTATAAAACAAATTGAATTTTTCATTAAAACAATTTTGATGTTACCGCAATCACAACTTACATAACGTGAGTTATCAATTACCTTTCAATCGTCTCAAAAATTTAAACACACATGTGGCAAGGTCGCACAAACATATCATTTTTTTACCATACGCAATCGTGTTGTGTTGAAACTGCAGCACAATGACGACTGTTTGCAATCGGGTTTCATCCTGCGCAGCTAGTTCGTCGATTCCATTCCAAATCGACCACTTGAAATCTGTGAAATGTTTTGGTTTTGAGATACATCGTACAGGGGTTCACGTAGACAATTAAAAAGTTTTTGGCGTTTGTCTTTTTTTGTTTTTAACAATTGTTTATAATTGTTTTTAACGACCAGACAAACGTCAAAAACTTTTTAATTGTCTACTTAGACACATCGGTAGATTACTAAATTCAAACAATTAGAGGGGGTTACGGTACGCCACACGAATTTTTTACAGATTTTTATTTCAGGCGAATCACCTTTTCGTCAAACATTTCTATATGTAGTTCTATCTGCAGTGGCACCATTTTTTTTGTTAGATTTTAGAAAGATTACTAGAATATTACTAATGTTCTACAAAGATTAAAAAAAGTTATAAAGTTATAAATTTGAATGAATATGGAATATGTCATTTATAATATTAGATTTAAAAACTAATGCGTGAAATATTATTATGTTATAAATAATTGGTTTAATTTCTACCTTAGCAGTCCGTGAAATATTCTCCTATTTTCACCGGTCTGTAGGTGTAAAAAGGTTGAAAGCCACTGTGTTAGACCAACCCGGGAAACGATTAAATTACGCGTTTGCACGCCGGTCTTTGTTTTCTTTCGACGCTAGGTGGTTCAAACAGCGTTCGCTTCAATTACCGCGAACGTCGCGCCAGTGATATCAAAAAGATTAAAAATCGACTACGGTATTAACGCATACTTTGTCATCTTTGGATTGTAATCTACAACAGTAGTTAGTTCTTAAGCTTTATTTCAATCCTTATTCAGGCTGTCCCATCAATGGTCGTAGTCCATTGAAGGTGCTGTACCTGAGATAACTCCAAGCAGATTTTCCTTATCGAAAGTATTGGTCGCGCTTTAGTTAGCGAGTTGTTAACCGAAAACGACAGCCAATCGGAGACGATTATAAGTGCGCACCAATACCTCTCTGATTCACTCCTGATTTTCATTAATACCATGTTAACTTAATATCTTGTTAACATGAAAAAATGGGTATATCTTTGAAACCAGGTCAACTAGCATACGCGTTTATAGGAACTTTTTTCATTATTCCTATGTTCACAGTCTACCGTTAGAGTGTGTCTCATGTGTTACGATACACTTTGTACATTGTAGCGTCTTGGAACGAAATTGGATCCTGTTCAAAATAACCACGAGTTACTTTCAGCTATTTTACGTAGATACTAGTATATCAAGTACAATTTTAAGTGTACTATCTGTCTTTAGCAGAATATGGTAATCAGACTATGTGTTATATTTTTGCCACGGAGCCCAAAGTTGTCATTGTAAAGTTCTCGTGTTGTCATACAGAAAAGTATTACATTTGGAGTAAATTCGGGTCAAGAGCATTGCTTACAATTGCTCTAAAATTTTTAATCTAAAAACTTTAAAGACAGCAAGAAGAAAGAAACGAAGGTTAATAAGCGGGTCTAGTCATTCCGTATCTTCATTTTTGCTTTTCATGTATATTCCAGTAATTTAATTAAATCTTCCTTAAAGAGGATTCGTACTCGTCGAAAATCGAGATATCTAAAAAACGCATGATGAATTTTTGTATTCCTTCTTGACATTTAAAACTTTGTGAAATCAACAATTAAAAAAAAATGGTTAAATTTCCAAACAACTGTTATATGAAAGTAAACTCCGCCAATTTTAATTGATAAAGTTCATATTACAAAGTTGCCGTGTGTCCATAATTTATCCACTACGATATCAGATATTCCCATTCTCTATGCAGGGTGAGCCAATAACAACTGTCATGTGAAATCTTTTGTTATTTATTCACTGTGTAGACAAATATGTCTATTAAAATTAATTTACCGAAATAAAATTATCGAGTGATAAAAATGTTCTCACCCCGTATAAATCATGTTTTCCTAAAATCAATAAATAACAAATTACTTCGAATGGCAATTGTTATTGACTCGCCCGGTATCTCGCAATATCAATCAGAAATCCACTTCGCGATGATACGCGTAAGATCGAAAAGTGATTTGTAAAGCAATCCTCGCTGCTAAATCTCGTATTTATCGGCGACCAAGTACTCTGGAAATGACCCTCAATTGTTTCTTGAACACCAGTTAACCACAGCGATAAAGATCGCTTCGTACACTTATCCCGTTCAAATCGAAAATTCTCGTGCATTCCGGTTTGCCGGGCGTGGCTTACGAGCAGTAGAATATCCCATTAATGCTCAGCCGCACTGGAAGTGGAAAGGGTTAACATCATCCGCCCTTCCTAGGCCGCGCTCAATAGCTGCTGAATTTTCCGCGGTAAATCGTGCGATCCCGAATCCGCGCCAACCCCCTTCAACCCACCCCCCGCCCCTTTTCCCTGTGTTCTTTTTTCCGTTTCTTCCCCTTTCAGCGTGGAACGGATAAATTTCTCCCGTCGCTCGAAAGATTCATCATTTAGAAGGCGTTGCAAATCTTCGGTAAACGAAGTTCGGCGTAATTGGTTTTCAAGCTGAACTTTTCAAGATTTCACATCGCTTGACGGATCGATAATTTTCCTAAGTTTTCGTCGGACAATTCAAATCGTTCGGGAAAGTAATGGCAGCGATAGGTTGATTCGGTAAAATTTCTGTTAGCGCTGACTCAACTTATTCGCTTATTCATTTGGTATTTAAAATAATGTACAGGTGTGTTGCTGACTCAACAGTAACAATATCTACGAACTGTTCGATTTACTTTAGAGATGAACAGTCGAAAGTTCAGAGTTAAGTCTCGAAATTAAAACAGTTACGATAATATTCCATATAAGAACGTAATGAAAATAAGAATTGTGTTTCCCTACTCCTTATGTATCCAGAAAATTGACTGCTATCACGTTATCACAAAAAATATATAATACAATTTTTTCAAAGGCGCAATTGCGTTTTCCAGATACAATGTTACACGTAAGTAAAAAATGAATAGCCTATGAAAGTGAACCTTATTAAACCATTCAACTTTTACTTTTGCTATTTTTATATACCTTCGCTCGAAGCAGGATACATGTATAACGCGTCGATTTTATATGACTGACCCTGTATGCATTCTTGAGTTTTGCCATAATTAGCTTCAAAAGTAAAAGGAGAAAAGAAGTTTGTTGTAAAAAGAAGTCTTGCAGCGGGGTCCTGCGTTATCGTGCTACTCCACTGGCTAAGTATCGCGATATTTTTCTCTACCCTTTGATACGATACAAAAATAGCTCGCGTTCGCCGAGAGGGAAACGAAAAACCACCCTCGTGTTCCCGACTTTCCGGGGGCGGGGCAGCAGAAAGAAAAAAAGAGGCCCGAGGAGTTTCTGATTCCCCTATAACACGATAGGCATCTTGTTCCACCTGGAATCGATGTTATCCTCAAGGTACAATTCCCTCGGCCGATGTATGTCTGTGGTTAATCGAAGGGCAGAATAGGAATTCCGTAGGACACGGAGAGCTTCAAAATCGTGTATCAATCTATGGCAATCGCAACTCTAGTTACAAGGATTGAACGCTTGTAAACCACCAATTCGGGCAAGTAACGGTAGTTTCGATCCGTGCCCAAATACAAACAATCTACTCGATCTATGAAAAAGTATTATTCCCTTATTGTAAGTGGTTCGTGATTTGATGGTAATCTAACTGGCAGTAATATACGATTATATTAATGATAATTTGATGATGAACTAATATGAAATGATACTGAATTGATGATGATCTGAGGAAGAACTAATATCCAATAGATAATTAATTCGTTCTGAAGTAGTAATAAACTGATGATGAACTAAGGATGAACCGAGGACCAACTAATAAAGAACCGGCACTGAACGAGTAATGAACTGATGGCGAACTGATAATGAAGTACACTGACAAATAGTACACTGACCATGAACAAATTAATTTACACTTGTCACTCGATAACAGACGGAGGATGGTAAAGAGGTTTTTCTTATTCCGAAATCGAAAGAATTTGTGTTCACTTAACATTTTTTTGATGTTTTAATTATCACAAATAATTTCCTAAAGCACTATGTTGAAACTTGTAAAATCGGCAATACTGCACGTCTGCGAAAGCAACCGATTATACAGGCGGGACAGGTAAAAAAAACTTCAAAGGACTTGTTCACGAAACTATGTTTTTCAAACGAGCGTAGACAATATTTAGATAATAAAAGGATCGATAAATTTTTAGTGCACATATTCATTGAATGTACCTCCCTAGCGTCGTTTTTTATATAAATTAGTTTACTGTCATGTTTGTTGAGATTGGTACACTGGTTTCATAAAAACTTGACAATTTCTTGGTATCGCTACAGTTCTGCGGATTCGCGTGACCCGCTTTTCCGATCTTCCTCACACTCTACGTTTAATAATTGGGCAAGCATTATTCCTTTCTCTACTCTTGAAGTTTTTGAGATTCTGAATCGCGCGGTTGTATTCGTTTCAACGATTTTGTTAGAAACTACCGTAATTGCAATTTGAAAATGTTCCTGTACAGGATCTATCGAAAATCCTGGTACATGTCAAAAATAGGTGATTCCCCGTGTAGAAGTAGTATGACAATTGCTTGGTTTCATTTCCGAGAGAAGCGGCTACGAAACTTCAAGTACGCTTGCACTTGGATCGTAACGTGAGTAGGTTGAAAGAGCTTTTTCGCATTTGGGTACTCTTATCATATCTGTAAACAATGTAGTGACTTAGTATGGATCGAATCGCAATACGAAGCTTACGTTCCTCAGAAATTCGTGCAAAAAAAGAGTGGTACTCTGCAAATGCTGAAAGAGTTTCCCATTTAATAAGGATGATAAGAGGTGAACCACGGTATTGCCACGAGGCAATCGATTCTCGTTACTTTTCAAATGCACGCGTACGCGTAACGGAACTTCATAGACGACTTTCACGAAAATTAAAACCTGTATTAAAAATTGTCATTCTACAATTCCCACTTACTTTTACATAAGAAATCATCCCCCTTTGCCTTGTACCATGATTTTGTATACGCCCCGTGTTTATGCGAAGGAGTGCACGAACAAATGTTTGAACTGACTCATTCAACAGGTTTATTTTTTTTTTTAATTCGTAAAATCTTCCAGTTTTCTCGAGCCCCCAATAAGAAATACCATTAAAGCGACAAGTAGAGAAACTAAGGTTGTGGAGAAAACTCTTCAATGCACAATTAAACCATCTTGGGTAGACATAATCTTGGTGGAACTTCTCTTCACAGGTGGCTTATTTCAATCCGAGGCAGAGTTGCATAAAGAACGTAAATTACCCGAGGAGAATAACTCGACGTAGGTATACATGGCGAAGAATGCTATAGTTATCGCGATAGCGAGGAGGGAAGAAATTCTGTCGAGACTGAATAGGCGAGGTAATTACTTAACGAAAGGTATAACGAACAAAGTTACAGCTTTCGTGTGTCGGAAATTGCACAATTACGCTTTGTACTTTGCAGGCTGTGGTTTCTGTTGTATGAAAATTCGAAATCCATGGATGTCGATAGAAAAATGAGGGAACACGGTTTTTAAATTGACCGTTCATAAAATATGGCCGTGAATATGAAAAGTGGTTAAAATTGCAAGTACAGAATCTAGAGAATTTTATTTTTGCTCTATTTTCGGTCGACTTCGGAACGTTCATCTTTCAGTGCTGCATGGAAAATTAGTTCTAAAGCACTGTGCCGTTCAACAATGCGTAAATCGTGTTCATATTTATTACGAAAATGGTCGCACAATTGCAAAAACGATAAGAAAACTTATTGACCAAGCCAACAAATTCTAAGTGGCTGATTGTGTTATTGACTACCTTAATTATGTTAGGAATTGTCTTCTCGATTGGCATATGAGCTCATTCGAATATTTCCCGAAGTTTTCTTATCATCTGCGTAATTGTGAGACCGTTTTCATGACAAATTGGCACATAATTTACTCATCGTTGAACCATGTAGCTCTGCGTAACTAATTTCCCCTGTGTCCACTTGGTAGCACTGAAAGGTACACATTGTAAACTTGACAGAACGAAAGTGGCGCAAAATTCAAATCCTGTAACTGTTACAATTGGTGGAACTATTTTGCTTGAAGTCTTCTATTCATTCCTCTCCCTTTCGGTTCTTCTCTTTTTTCCTATGTGTGTGTCTGTCTCTCTCTCTCTCTCTCTCTCTCTCTCTCTCTCTCTCACCCTGGAAAGCACGTGGTGCTAGGCATCCAAGGGTAGATTAAAGCTTTCACATGAAAGGGGAAAGATGTTCAGGGCGGTCGGAGCACTTTATTGGCCTCTAAGTAGAAAAGTCCATTAAATCCCCGTGCATGCGTGTGCACGTGCGTGTGCCTGTTTTCTTAGTACAAACTGCAATGGCAAGAGCAATTAAGACAAATTTTCCAAGTGGTCAATGTCAATTGAACTTTGCCGTAGTAAATTCCTTTAACGAATGAAACAAATAGTACTTTAATATCCAAGATGTTTATAAGTGAAATCCATCACTGATCACTCAATTATGCAAGTAAACATTTCTTTACGCGAATTATACTTAAATCATCATGTTAGAAATGTCTTTAAAGGGATGACAATACGCTTTGTACCCATTGTCGCGGGGCGAACATTGTGTCTACGAATGTCGGATAAATAAAACAATTCTGTTTCTACTTCAAAGGTCAAACTGCTAACTCGCTGAAATATCTCTACAAGCGAAGCCATTTAAAAGTGGACGACAGCGAGAACATATGTTTCGTTACAATTACAATTTCCTTGAAAACTTATTCCAAAGCATTCGGAAGGAACTTTAAACCAATCAGCAGACTTGTGGTAATATTAATGACCCTGATAATCGATCGCTTTGGGATTGAGTACAAAATATAAACAATTATCGGTAGGAATCCATAATTAATAAACATGTTTTCGCATTTTCAAAAATGCGAAGCAATTAAATCTTATCGTTGTTAACGTAAGAGATCACGCGAGAGAACCTTAACATCCGACAATGCGAAACCATTTAACTGAGAAATCACCAGTTTTAACCAATTGCTCGTGCGTACAAATGATTATTAAGTATATTAGTAATGATATTATAAATACGATGATTTTTACTGGATCAACAAATTACTACATCAGTTCGTTCCAGTTTAAATCGCAATTACACAAATGTGGATACTGTATCGATAAATTACTACGTCAGTACGATTCAGTTTAAATCGCAATTACACACATTTGAATAAAAATGTACTCATGACTCGTGACAAATTACAATAGCAAACCGTTTGCCGCGCAATTACGCGCAATTAAAACAATGGCCGATGCGCCCTTCGAATAATAACAATTACCCCTAGATGCGTCCCAGGGAATTCGTCGGAGCGTAGAAAGTGGTTCAAGTACAGCCAGGAACAGCCGACTGGCTTCGTCCCGAAATAACGATTACTCCCACTCTATTTACCTGGGATACGAAATATCGATTATGCAACGCTGTAAATATAACGTAAACTAAAGCCGACCGACCTTCTTTAACGACCGTAGTCAATGCACGTTTTCAAGGCGTCGTTCGTGTCTTTTTTTTCTCTACACGATACACCTGACCCCGTAATAAGGAATAAAAAGGTGCGCAAAGCGACTTTCCAAGGAACGACGTTAAAGCATGCCGGGCATACACATGAAGCAAAATTAATCGGATTTTAATCGTAACTCCTCGCCCAGGAAGAGTATTAAAATCTCGCCTTCCCGGCTAATGCAGTTATGGCTAGTTTTATTTAATTTTCGAGAATTTGATTACCGTGTTACTTTATGTTGTACGTATAGATCAATTCCCAGTTGTGCAACGGGATTATTTGCACAATTGATCATAGATATTTTTAGGTGTAGCGCGCTTTCGTAGGCATTCTACGGGGTGTCCTATTTCATTGTATCTCGTCAATACATGTAATACAATTATATTTGTAATCGTGACTACCAGTTTGGGTAATAAGTAATGTTGAATTTTGTATGTCCATCATTCGGTTACTTGAAACAAAAAATCGAACAATGTTATAAGTTATAAGCATGTAGCTACGAAACGACGGAACCATCAGAAAAAAAATAATGGAGACAATGGTAACTCGACAAATCAAAATGGTCAATTTCACTCTAAAACTTGCCCCAAGTTCCTTTTTACTTTAAAACAAGATGCGTAACGTATCACTTTACCCGTTCGTCATGCCATGAACGGATGTTTGCCCGATACGCAATAAAAGTTCGCAACCAATCGGTCCAATAGCTTCACAGATATCATGCCAACCAATCCCGAAAAAGCTGTTTTCAGAAAAACGCGTTTAAAGTTTCCAAAGGCGCATAAAGTACTTACTTACGGCTTACAAGTTCGGCAATTCTACAAATTTCGATTTGAAATCTAGAACACGTATTCTTGACACCTCCAATATAAGATTTCATTGAATAAAACGTATTTCTTTGACCCCACAGATGGGAATCCCACTTTAACATTCAAAACATCTTCTTAACATCCCTATTTTACATAAAACATTTAACAGAAGCACAGTGTCCTGCGAATATAAAATAAATTCTGCACACCGTTTTGCTCTAGTAGGGAATGCATACAAATTTTTAATTGTATTTTGCGCTTCGTCAAGTTCTCGAGAAAACTGTGGTCGAACGATCGTCGACGAGTAAGGTGAAATCGATCGAAGCGTAAACCGGAAACAAAGCAACGTTTCAGAGTCAGTCGTCCGACGATAAACACGACATGGAACCCGTTTTATCAGAAAGGATCGTTCCAATTACCGTTATTCCCCTCCCCGAACTAAAGAAACACTCGAAACGAATTATACGTGGATCTCGCGAAAATTGCGGTCCTTTGGGATTTTTCACGAGTCTCCGATAGGATCACGATAAAAATCTTACGTCGCCGAAACTCCATTTCACTGACTCGACATTACATTTCACGACAAAACGTAATCGATCGAGTCTTTGAAATGTCGCATAGCGTGCCAAATCTTGCCTTTTAATTTATAACGTTATACTGTAGCACCAATCTTATTAATTTGAACTTATTTTGTAATTAACTGAATGGGTGATAAATTAACAAAACATTAAGTTTTAATAAAACCAGTAGTTATTTTCGTAACATTATTAAATAGGAGGCAAGAAAATTGACAGTTCTTGCTGCTTAATCATACACGTCTTTCAGGTTCATACTAGTTTTTTATTATCAGAATTAATTTTGCTCGTTGCAGAAAGAATTATACGTTGTCTGTAAACATTATTCGAATTAGCAGAAGGCATGTGCTGCAAGGAGACACACTATTCGGATAACAAAACATTCGGATAGTGCAGTGTATGGGCATTGCAGTAGTTGAATAATTAGTGTTCGTATAGTAAAAATTCTAGTGCATATTAAAACAAAAACTGTATATAGAAAATCGACCAAACATCAGAATCTTCTTCTTTTTCTTTTCTGATTTTAAAGATAGATAACTTCACAGCGGATGAACGAAAACGAATAAATTTCTCAGCATATGTAGGCCGATACCATTATTCGAGATATTCTAATGGCGAAGGGCGGCCAAATTAATTTCAAGTATTAATTGAACAAAATTAATTTCAACTATTAATTGAACGGTACAAAGTCGACCTGGCACATTATGCCGCCAGTTCGTGAAATTTCAAGAGAATCTGTTTAATCCTCTGTAAATCGTTAGAATAAAGTATACAGGGTGTCTCATAAATGGTGGTAATTCTTTGAAGGTGTGATAAGTGGGGTCATTTGAAGCAGGTTTTTCCTTATCGAAAATATCCGAAGCGTCTTAGTTAACGAGATATTAATGAAAATCAGGAGCCAATCGCAACGCTGTCACTCGTCCACCTGATAACCAATGATAAGCGATACCGACTGTCGCGTTCTTTTCTGTTGACTGCTGTTTTCGATTAACGTAAGACTTTATTTTCTACAAAACTGAATCTCGCGTGACACACGTGCGCGTATGTAACGGTCAACTGTCCCAAGACAAAATACGCCTCTTCGACGTCTCTCCCATTCTCGGTCCACCCGTGATCCGGCCAGGCAGTCACCGAGCTCCCTCGTTTCGGGCCCTCCGCCAGTTCAATAAAAAATTCGTACATTAATATCTCGTTAACTAAAGTGCAACCAACATTTTCGATGAAGAAGAGACATGCGAGGTCTAGTCTCGTGTACTTGTACTTGGCCCGGGACAAGACCTTGTCTCTTGACCTGTTTGGAATTACCCCAGGTATTCCACCATTTATGGAACACCCTATATATACCGAGGCCTCGAGGACGCAAGGCCCATGAATGGATCGCAGAATCTTGTGACCATTCAAGAATTTCCAGGAATGTCACGGTAAATATTAAGGGCCACTTAACCCGCTAACAACGCGAGGGCGTTGTTAATGTTTCGGAACACGAATTGCGTCTTGCATCCTAGCACCACCCTTCGTTGCATTTGCGAATTACCAAAATACTCCCACTTGAAAAATGTCATTGGTGCGAGGGTAATAACTGTATTCTAATGTAAATTGCACGAATTGCGGCAGTCCGAATAAAGAAATCGTTGTTGTATCGTTGTCATAAATTTATCACGAAGTTTCACTGACCACCTGTTTTAAAATAAACTCATAACATAATTTATTGCATATCTAAAAAATACTGTGTCAAGGAGTAATGTCTACACCCTTCCTTTATTCATCTCTGTAAAACCAATGTATATCCATTTCATAAATATTTCATATGCAACACTTATAATATTGTTTTAACAAAAGGAGAATGTATTTTAAGAACTCTCGTTTATAATACTGATCGTTCAGAACTCACATAATTAAATACGCATTTTCAAAATACAAACATTCTTTCTGATTTCAGTCAAAATTTATAATTCTGCAAGAAAATGCATAAAACTAAGCACATATTCTAAAAACACAAATATTCCACTCTGGATTTAAGAAAAATTTAATTCTTAGGAAGAATATATCAAATTAACCAAACATTCTCAGAATGCAGATTTTCCTTCTCCCTTGTATGAAATTTTATAATTCTCGAGTGGACTCGCGTATTATACAACCGGATAACAAACGGTACGCTAATTAATTCTAAAGTGCCAACCGTCATATGTTTCATCCTATTGTCTTCTCTTCGTCACGTGGAAAAAGAATTCCAGAAATTTCTCTCACGCGACACCGGTAATTGAGTAGCATCGCGTTTCTAGTTTCAGTATCAAAACCTCAATCTAGATCTGTTTCAACGATCTCGCATAAAAACAAACAGTCGTGTTCGCGATGGTTTCCGATACGAAGAAATAAAAAAAAGTACGGCCCCAACGGTTCGCGTTTCTCGGCGCAGGGTTATTGCTGCATTTATTATAATTACTATGCCGCTGTGCCCTGGCAGTGCACCTGTTAATTACTACGGGTCGTTATGCTACTGCGTTTTATCGTTGCCTGGCAAATATTTCCTTCCGCTTTAAGTAAACGAGAAATAAGCTCGGCAAAGCCTTGGAGTTACGTTCGTGAACGCCAAGTGATAATAATTCGGATTTTGGAAATTATCAAGAGAGAGAGTCTTGTCTCGGGCCAAGAACTAGTATTCTTTTTCAGACTTATTTACATAAATCCAAGTATCACTGTCCGAACAGAGTATCTCCTTGTAGCACATTCCGTCTGCTATTTCGAATAGTGTTTGCAGAAAACGTATAAATCCCTCTGCAACGACCAAATCTACTTCTGATGGGAACACATAAGTTATTTATGAACACATGAAAAACACCTTGGAAAAGAAATTAACACAACAAATTTTTTCCTTTGTATGTGCCTCTTACAATTAGAATGATGTATGTACATACCTTTGTCTTGACGACTTTTTCATATTTTCGTGCATAACGAAAAAATGTAGGTGTACCCATTTAAATGGTCCATTCTGTAAACCAGTGGTTCTCAAACCTTTTTATCTGGCGGCACACTGAAATTATTAAACATAATTCGCGGCATTCCTATTATTAATCTTATTATTTACTTTTTGCAGCCAATACAGAATATATTTGACTAAATAAAATATTTGGCTTTTTACATATACGTAATTCAAAACTTTGCGGCACCCAGTTTGAGAATCACTGCCATAGATACCAATTTTTAATTATGTAAAATACGAATTGTGCATTGAGTATTAAGTCTACTAACTTTTAAACAACGACATTTCTAATCTTTTATAAAAAAAATACGGTTAACGAGGGCGGGGCCAACGCTCTCAACGCCCTCCTCAAATACGCTACTGCCTGATAGCGCTACCGCGTAAAGTGTAACGAGTAGCTGTCTAGCTATCATGATAGTGCTATCAGACTATCATGCTTGTATAACAGTTGACAGTGATTCTGCGATAGTGATAGAAACTATCGCTCTTTAGCATTACACTTTAACTGTGATCGCAATCACGCGCAATAGATTTTAAGACGACATATCATGATCTATCAAATTCATGATCATGCGAACGCGGCAGATAGCGATAATTCATCGTTGTACACTTTTGATGATAGAAATTGTCGCAATATGCTATCACAGTGTGATCGAAGCTTTAAGTGACGATGATAGTTGCCCGCAGTAGTAGTTACTAGGAGTGGAAGTAGAAGTGTACTAGAAGTGTAGGAGTGTACTATCGCATGAGCACATTATTTACACGTACATCAGTGACGTGATGCTTAATGATGTCATCGCATTCGTAAAATTTATATAACGGAATTTCACGCACAATCTCTTTTAAATTTATCGTAACGACTATTGTGTCGTTTATACGAGTATGCCCTTATCATAGTAAGTGTCACGACAGGAACTATTGCGTTCAACTGTCATCGGTGGTTATATGCTTTTTCATTATTTTTTACTTTAAATAATCCACAATGTACCACAGTGATTCTTGTGTTGCATGTTTTGCACATGTTTGATTATCCCTTTAAAATAAAATGTACATACAGGGTGATTACAGAGTGATTCATAAATGCATGTCAACACTTCAGGGGATAAATTTACACACTAAAACAAGTGAAAAATGTTATGTAAACAAATGCCCGATATACTTTGGTTTTCCAGTTATGAATGATTTTAAAAAACGATGATTCTCCACATTCCTTCAAAGGTTGCTCTTCAAGTCAGATAAAATAAACTTTCAAGAAATTTTCAAGATTTTGTTAGTGCTGATGACATTTTTTGCTTTATAAATCTATGTCTCCCAAATTATGTTAAATAAACGAGTCAAGCAATGTCCGTGTTCCAGGTGAACGACAAAAGTTTTATTTCAAAATATGCACTCCCATATACGTATTTTATAACTTCCATAAAAAATCATTTTTGTTTTTAAAAATCATTATTAAATACTTGGCACGAAACAGCCAGTACACTTCTGGGAATGAAAATACTTTCTAGATCACACATTTTCATCGTCCCCATTTTTCGTCCAAGGTAAATCTCACTTAAGCGGTGCTGAAACCTGGATATTCAGATTCGCAGAAAACTTAACTACTGTTAAAAACTGGTAATCCAGCGAAAGATTTAAGAGACTCGAAAAGTTAATTTTCATGCTCAAAAAAATGGGGGAGTGTTTATCGTTGGACGCTTTCAATGTTCTCTTAGCCTGTTAATCTCATCCATATTCAAATGCTGCCCCGCTTCCCCAAGTTAGATTCGCTGAAGTCAGCTTCGCTAAGGCATTAAAAATTTTCCTCATATTATCCGTGAGAAACTAACTTTTTATAATTCAGTATACGTTTGCTCAGAGACGACAAATCAATCAACTAAAAAAAATCGATTTTTATTAATGCCAGAGTTTATAAAGAAAGTATTACTAATAAACCAAGGTGTTGATGACACTGATATTATTCTTACAACAGAACTAGATGGATCTCTATCGTTTTTATTTGATTATCAAAACTATTGATTACTTTAAACCACGCGTCATTTAAAAGATAGCAGACAATTCCAGGTCAATGAAGGAAGAGTATACATATAAACACAGTGAAAACTGTTTTGTGCACATTCGATCATGTGATATATGAGCACCGATTTTTAATAACTAAATGGTAATATATCTAAATGAAATTGTACCACACGAGTGAGCATCGCGAGGAATCTGGTAGACTACATGGGATTGCCGGCGTAATTTTACTTTACGCACATATCCGAATCTGCAAACTTTGTTTACCGTACCTTGTGTATTTCGAGCCACTGATCACGAATCCGTTTACAAATGTCGCCACCCGGTTTTAGTTCCGGAGATATGGACACCCGAAGTGCTTTCGTAAATAGATTCGTGATCAGCGGCCGGAAATACGCTTGGTACAGTAAAGAAAATTTGGAGGTTCAGATGGGTGGGTAAAATAAATTTCTGCCGGATTGTCAAATGAGAAACATCGTTAATAATAAGCTAACAATTTATTGTACGATACCTATTAATGAGAGTAAGTGATCGTGTCGGATAAGCAGCGTGACCTCGCGATGAACAGGTGGTGATGTTCGTATGGATGAAAATGAGGTGCTGGATGATTGCACAACAATGAGTGATGAATCTTGCGGTCGATCACACACTTCACCGCGCAATGAGCGCGCTAACAAGCACTTAGAAACTGCGAGATGAACAGAAGATTACAATTTTGAATTTTACCTGAACAAGAGCGGTATCCGCACACAGAAAGAAAAACCAATAATGGCGATCGATGGCGAAGAGGGACGAAGCACGAGAAAATCGCCCTGCGCACCTAGGGCCGCGTACATGAGAAACGGGGCCTAGGGCAAAAGTAGACATTTCATTGGTAGTTGTGCGGTGAGCGCCCTCTGTCGCTGCTGTCGGTGCTTATCGATCGACGGCGATAGATAATCGAAATGTGTTGCCGAACTGCCAACCAATGAGCGGGTAACCATATGTGGAACAAATACGGATGGTGTTTTCCGTAAGTGAGTATTTCTGGTATTGTTGCGGTTAATGTTTGAAATAATCGCGTGTTTCACTGTGTTTATTTATTCTTCCTACGATGACACGTAATCGTACACAATCGTGTTCAGAAGAAACTCAAATCGCATTCTTTTTTCATTATTTTTCGTTCATGTTTAGAATGTTACTATCGTTTTACCGGTTGTAATTCAGATGGTAATTCACTCGAAGATCTTCCAACCCTTCGAGTTCCTGTTGCACAAGCTTGACGCAGGTGAGAGCATACATATATTGGCAGTAACATTCGTGCCACAAGGGTGTACCTGTTCAGTGGCTTTCAACGCTGAAGTGGCACCTTTCGAGAGGACACTCGATGAAAAGTGGCTCCTTGTTACAACGTCTATCTTCCTCCTTCGTTTGCTTTTTTTTTATTTTCCTCGTCTCGTCAAGTTTCACCTTCTATATTTCTGCAAACGTCTTGCGTACTTCGATGCTCTGTTTGAGGAAAGCCATGAAGAGGGAATATCGAGTATGGAGGTACAAATTTCATCTTTTTAATCGCAAATATCGAAAATTTTTATTCTAATCATTTCTACCATATCTCCAGTTTTCTTTCTGCCAGACGTTCTTATTTCCAATGGCGACAGAGATCGTGTTAAATAAGTTTGATCAATTCTGTCCTGTTTTTTAAACTATATCATGTGCGACATTGCTATATTATATATTACTATCAATATATATACAAATGTCGTATTTCGTTGTTTCGATAAATTTTCGAACACATATCACGAAGTCAATTGCATCGTATAGTTCCTACAGAATAAAATCGGAATGTATGGAAAACAAATTGAGCTTGCATTTCCGCTTTCTGCGTGACTTAACACGTTATCAGATTATCGTGAAAATTAATTGTACGTGGGAAATCCAGGGAAAAAACATTCATCCGTGTATGAACCGGAACTCTGTATGTGGAGCAGCGTTATCTTCTTTTATTAAAATAATAACCAGCCGCGTCCCATGCTTCCGACGAGTTTTTTTTATTAAACGCTCAAAAGATTGAGCGCCGCAGCTCGAAAAATTAAAATTCGCAAAGACTTTATGTGCGAAAATAATGCGTGTAAAAACTCGCGAAAGTATGAAAGGTGTGTTTATAAAAGGTAGGTAAGGTCCCTTGCTGTTATCAGAAACGTAATCTCTGAAGCTGCAAACGCTGCGGAGAAAAGAAAAAGGGGAAAAAAAGATATACATGCAGGAACATAGAAACGTAAAAAATGCAGAACCAGCGTTACTCCCTCGACTTCGTCGATGCGGAGAAAATCATAAAAGAAAATAAGGTTGCCGAAAAAAAATATTCCCGACTACAGCATACATTCGAAAGACTGAGACATTTAATAGAAAAATGGAATTTACCATAAAGGGTACCATGTTTTATTAAAACTATTGTTCATTGATCGGTGCATGATTGTAATGTTTGAATGTAAAATTTCAGTAACATTGGTACATTTCAGTTAATTAAGTTGGACGAAAAAGCTAATAATATTTTGTATTCTTTTACGTCCCGTACTGTAGACCAACTACCGGTTTTACAAAGGAAGAGAGGAAAATGTATTAAATGTTCCTAGGTTTAATTAAATTATTTTGGAATTAATTTTATAATTAAGTGCCACTATGTTTTTATCGTAGGAATCGATTACTTTTCGAGGTCATCCATGTTTAGCATAGTCTTTGCAATTTCGTTGATTTTCGAAAAATTAAATATTATCGTCATATGAATCGTTTTGTTCAAATGTCGACGTTTGGACTGTGCATAGAGCTGTTTAATGAATTGTCCTTTATGGTTTATCGTTTCCAAGTATAAAAATTATATTTTCAACCTTAGACTTGTGAACAACGCGTAGAAAACAAAACGATGGTATTATCTTTAACATCTTTTCTCCAGGTATATTTCTAATATCCTAACATTTCTAATATTCTAATACTTCTCAAATATCTGCACCAAAAATTTATTCAATCCGAAGGACCGTGACCGTTGACGTCTGTTAATTGTGAATAATGTACAAGGTGTCCCTTAAATAGTGGCCCTTCGTTGCATATCAGGTATCTCAGCTAGTTCCAAGCAAGTCTTTCCTTGTTGAAAATATCGGAAATGTCTCAATTAACGAGACATTAATCAATATCGGGACCCAATCGAGGACCGACGCGATAGTTTGTTGCGCTAACTAATGTCACGCGCTTAGACTCGTCTACCCGACAACCAATAATTGACGCTACTGGCTACCGCATTCTTCTCTGATTGGTTACCGTTTTCTACTAATATCTCGTTAAACATGTCAAATCGAGAATTTTCGATAAGGGAAAATCTGTTTGGAATTACGTCAGGTATTATCCCGTAACAGGAACCGCGGTGTTCATAAAACACCCAGTACAGGGTGTTCATTCGGAATTCTTTAGAAACATTCTTCCTCCACCTTCGGACTAATTTGGTTCCGACAAGATAGAGTCTCCACACATTTTACAAGAAACTACCATTTAACTTTAAATAATAAATTCGGTGAGAAATGGTAGGACGTCGAAGATCTATTTCTTGGTCTCTCCGTTCGACAGATCTCACTCCACTGAACTTCTATTTATAGGGTTTCATTAACAAAAAATTAATGGCTATGGCTCCCACGTCGAAAAAGGATAGGTAGTAGAATTCTAGAAGCTTGCACATCCGTAACTCAACGATTGTGGTAGGATATATGTAAGAAATATTCAGAACAAAATTACTAAATGTATAAAAGTAAATGGACACCACTTTTAATGTCTAACCAAAATGTAACGCGTAAGAATGATTTTCTTGTCATAATTCGGTACACTCATTTGATTTTGTCAATCACAGGCTACTCAATCATTTCTGCAATCGGCCCATGCTATCATGGAGGCGCTAATAATTGCTCTCCGCAATTATTACTTCGAAGCAAACACATATTTCTTGATACAAAATATTTTGGACAACAACTTTTCTGATTTGCTACTGTTTTTCTTTGATATACCGTTAACAGAGACGTAACGAATATTTTCGGAAAGGAAACTACTAGATTTATAACGTTACGTCTGTACAATATACAGAGTGCTCTCATTTAACAGTACAACCTTAATTATCTCCGTTGTTTTTGATGATACACAGATTTCCCTCTGGACAAAATAGATTCGTTCAACGGAGCTAATATTATAACCGTCAAAAATACGTTTTGTCCTAAAAATATCTGCAGTTCCATGAACGTCATTATCATATAAAAAAAATTCATTTTTTTTTACACGTAAATGCTGTGATTTTGGTGATTTTTCGCAATTTCCCGGCGATGCGCGAAAGTATGCGCGGTGGCATCATTAATACATGTTCACTGATAACAAGAACCGAAAATGAGGCACCACCCGATACTCCCCCTCATTTAACTTTGTCGGGATCAGAGATCAAAGTGTGCTGTAGATTTCTGTTTTCGTGCTCCTCGGTGGCCTGTTGCCACTGTACGACTTCAACTCCCTGTTGGATGGGTTACAGTGCTGCACGGGCAATAGGTCACAGACAAGCAGGAATACAAAAATGTGCTGGACTTTGATCTGTGATTCTGAAAAAGTCAGATAGAGAAGAATATTAATGACGGGGACAGGGGGGGGGCGGGTTGCATTTTCACTTCCTGTTGTCATATTAATGATATCACCTTCAATTCTTTCACACATCGTTGGAGAATGGTGAGAGGCAGTACCTTCATCGTATTTCTACGTGATTTATGAAGGAAAAATTAATATTTTTTAATAACAGATGTTTACGGAACTGTAATTCGATAAAAAAAACATAAGTGGTATTGTTATATATCAAATTCGTGGAATAGTTGACCATCCAACACTTTAAATTAATAAATAAAAAACGAGCTTTCACGAATAACGAAGACTTTTATTTTGTTAACTTCATTAACAAAGTAATTTTCAAATTACTATTCATAGTGGATGTATTCTACTTCATTCATAGATTCGTTTTACGTTACGTCCGCCGTAGTTAGTGTTCGGTTAAACATATAACAAGAGACAAGGTCTTATCTCGGACCAGGTTACAGGAATTTCAACAGTACACCTGTACCTTCGTGGAACTTGGCGACTCGTTTTATTCTCGTTTTCACCCACTGCGCATGCACTAATTATGCAACAATCACCATTTTCTGTAGTTTCTGATTGGCTGAATCACGTGGTGCTATTGGTTTTGGTGACTTTCTCCAGGAAAACACGGAACTGCGCCAATGTAGAAACATGTACTTCTTCTACATTCCTGTGGCGGAGTGTACATGATACTCTGCCCCTTTTTATTGTATCATCGTTTATGTTGACACATACATACAAACGCAAAACGATCGTTAACCGATCTTCACGAAAAAGAATCTCATTCTAACAACAATTACTTGTGCATTATCATCCAGGTCAGGGAATCCCATTAAGCTTCTCGCTAACAAAATCCCCCCCCCCCCCCCCCACCCTCCCGCAAAGCTTTCAAACTATACGAGCGTATGCATCTCAAGGGTACCACTCCGACGACATTACAGATCCTCTGGAAGGCAGGAAATAGCCAAGAATATATCTCTTCGCAGGAACGATCACTTTTTCAATGACGTGCGCATGCACGTACATACGCGATAGGAATTGCAACGCTGGTCGATCCATAGGAAACTATAAATCGTGGCTCGATCCGCTAAGATTACTGTACATGACATTTTTGGAACATTGGCGTATACGCGATTCTGCAATGTTGAGGATAAGGAAAACTGATTCATTTGCAGTTGTTGTAGAATGAACTAATAACACGATGAACCCATTATGAAATTAATGAAATGCAGGAAAAGAATACATTTGACTAAAATCGCATTAAAGCATAAAATTGCATTTGGTTCGGGAGACATCGGGTGCGTACATAGCGAACGAATGTAGCGACAGGCTTAAATCAGAATTAAATCAACAATAGAAAAAAACGGCAGGAAAATTCATAAGTATCAAACAACCTGAAAACCATATAACAAAAGTAAAAGGAAAGAAGAAACGGTGCTTTGAACTAGATCGGTGGAAGGGTGGCTTCGCAAATTCCTTCTACCGGTGGTGTCTATAACGCCGCTGGCCTTGACCCGTTTAAACCGACGACCAGGTCAGGAGTAGGTATACGTCTGAACAACGGGCATGAAACTGTGGCAAATGGTGGAGTTTATTTGTGGCGTGCATGGAGACTGGGTTAACTCGAGCATAGGCGCACAGAAACATTATAAACGAGAAGAACAAATGTCGGTGAAAATAAGAAAAACTCGAAGGTTGTTAGAGTTTTTTTAATTAAGCCCTCCCTCCCCATTCCTCATTAATATCACCACGTCAGGAAAAAAAAGGGAAAGAGAACGTACCGAGGGGAAAGTATGCGAGCAATTTTAAGGCGTTTTAAAAGCACTCACAGTTCGTCACGCGTCAAGGCGGAAAATCAGACGCTGCAAGAACGTATTGTGATTTAATTAATAAAGACGACATTCATTTACGTTCGCAGCTCTAGTGCTTGCGACCGGAATACGATAAAACGGTTAGTTGGTTTTAGAAAGAAGAGGATGAATAGAATGATTAAGGGGTAGTAACAGAAACTGTTGAATAATTATGTTTTTGAAATATTTTAGAATACCTTTTTCAAATTGAATAAATGTTCGATGTAGATATTTTATAAAAACTGGCAGAGAATATTAAATAAGTAACCATTTAAATTACTTGAAAATATCTGAAAATATTCTTTTAAAACATTCTAGGAACGTAAGATATAATAATTAAAATAGTTTCTGGAATTTCAAGCAAGGACAACGACCTTTAACAATTACTCAAATTGAATAAATTTTCAATCGATTTTAGTGAGGCATGCGTAATATACATGTGCATAATATTTTTGACTACTTCATTAATTTTGTGAGAAAATTGTCGTAGGTAGCTAAAAATCGAACAGCAATGACGCCGATATGTCAACGATACAAAAAATGAAGAAACTCATATAAGATTAAGTCAGCCAACGTCACTGAACACCGAAGACTATCGATTCGGCTTACGAGGGTATACCAACTTTTGTAGCTCGCATGCACATGGAACAAAGAAACAATCTTTTGCAACTCTGTCTTCGGATTCGCATAAATAAATCAAGGATCGCTACTTCGATTGGGGTAGTTTATGCGCGTCTGATTAAGACGCGACAGTAGAATCCAAAGATTCACTTGAAAACGGCTATTTGTAAACATATATTTGCCAACGTACGTCTGTGCGTCCCGTTTTTTTTGGTCGTCGGATTTGTAGGAATTTTTTATTGTACAGGAGTATTTCTGTATTTTCGACGACGATTCATTAAATTTTTATTTACGAAAATCTTGCTCAACAATTATGAGAGGGGTTAGAAGTCAGTATGTTGAAGACTGTTGGACGACGATACCCATATTTATGATCGTTCCAAAAATTAAAAGCCATAAAAGAGATGATTTTATAACTGGAAGGTAAATCTCTATCGTTTGAAGTGGGACAATATTTTTATAATTTTTTTTAACATATCGACTTTTTCCGATTTGTTCGCTCGTTCTTAATTTCCTACAGATCGTAATTTTCAGATTGCAAGGTCTGTGCTTGGGACCATACAAATTTATAAACTAACAGTCAATTCCAGTGTACCAAAAAATGTATACAAATTTTTAGTTCACCGGCTCGAAGAAAATTGAGGAAGAGACTGTTTTTTGAAACCTATCAAGCATGCAAATGAAAACACGTACATATATGTATCCCCACCATTTCCAAATACTATATCATAACGCAGGAAATAAATATGTGCACTCGTCTTGAAGCCGTATTTTCTTAAATAATGGTAACAAGAATTTTCACTTTGCCGTTCCGGATGAAATCGAAGACGGGAACGTCTCTTTTCATAAGCGCATCTCTTTATCTGTATGGAGAAAACGAGAAAACTACTAGAAAAATATCCGGTACTCCAAATGTGCAAAATAAATCGTGGCTTATTTCCAGACCATCTTAAATTCACATTCAAAAATTGATATTATATGTTCCGTAGCAGTTTATACTGTTTTTATATTTTAGTCTACGTTAATCTACGTTCATAATACTGAAAATGTTTCTCCTGCGCATAATGGAACTGTTTACAAGTATGCGATTATTTCAAATGGATTTCGAGTACTAAGTTTGCAATTTCAATGTTCAATTCAAATACGTTACCATTTAATACCGTGATTCGTGGCTTATACTACCGAGGTATATCAGTTAACAAGAGTCAGAAGGTCTTGTATCGGGTTAAGTACACGTACGCGAAAGTAGGCCTTGTCAGGAAACAGCAAATGGCGATTTCCACGTGATCAAATTGCATAAAAAAATAACATGTTCAAAAAGTACTACATATAGTGTTCGAAGGTGAGTACTTTGAGAACTATCTGTTCGAAATTGGTCGAACCAATCACGACGTTAATAATCTGGAAAATTGTGATTCCTATCAGAAATGGCAAACGAAACGTATCGAAATTAAAAGAACGCAAACTTAGGCAATTTAAATGCGGAATCGGAATGTAACTAAACGAAACCAACCAGGTAAGGATTGTAACGTGACTAAACTCGGCACCAGTTTCGTTACGTTCCTTACCTGGGTGGTTTTATTTACGTGTGTCGGATTCGTTTTGTTTGCCATCCGTAGTTTCTATTATGGAACATCGCTGTAATTTCCGTCCCCGCCACGCTGTATTAAATGTTCTAATGTGCACGGTGGAGAATTTGCCCTCTCAACCTTTTCCTTCTTCCACTTTTTTATTCTCTCTGGTCCTCCCCCACGCCTCTCCTTCCCCCAACAAACCCTTCCCGCAACCGGCGCCGCCCACGCTCGTCCTTTCTTATCTTTTACATTAAAGAATTTCATGAATTCAAGGTTTGTATACCGCGTATACGACTGTTCATGAAGGTAGTCGAATTGAATACTTGGTCAGTCACAGTCGGTTACATAAATCTTCCCAGTTGTGCATCGTATATTACATCCATGCGTTTTTTATCGTCACATTGTCCTTTAGTCAGAAACATTTGATTTAAAAGAATACCTACAAACATTTTCGTAGTTTACGGCTGCCAATATGTATACGAATGAAATGGAAACGAACTGAAAAAGCTGAATATAAGAATATGAAATGTATTCAAAATTGCGAAGGTATGGGCTACATATAACGTCGTCTGTAAAAATGAATAAATAATAACTAACTGTTCAATCCGGTACTCGATATATAAAGATCTTTAGGCGAAATAAAATAAATGGAATAATACAAATAAGACAAATTAAATATCTTGCGTCGATGATATTTAAACTCTCCTAGCTTACAACTTTACAAAACCTTGTATATTATTTACCGAGTATTTCAATGTCACGATACACATTTCATGTACCTAGTTATAAGAAAATTGTGTCTTGCCGCATTCGTATTTGTTGGATTTCAGATGTTTTGTAAGAAGCTCTTCAATTACTAAGCTGACGCTTTTAAATTATATTATACTAATAATATGTATTACATTACACTTATAATGTAACAGAAAAGTACAAAGCACCATAAGTGAAGTTGAGATTAATTATACATTCTAAACGTTCGAGTCTCGATTAGAATTGTTCCAATCCAAATTATTATTCCTGCGTATAGCCTGCGGTTTTAAGAAATTCGTACCTAAATAATGCAAGACGGAATTAATTATAATTATAACAGTAACTCTAATCGGTGCAGGAACCGCTCCAATCAGTTTCATGTTTTATTACTTATACCACCGTTTGATTGAATCGCAATTTCAATAAATAAACATAGAATTAATTCAAAGTCTCGGATTTGCAAGTAGAATTATTCCACTCGAAATTATTTATATCACTAGCGCTATGATTATATTATAGTGAATGATATATGTCGGGGTTGCGAAATTTACTTTCGTGACTGACGTCGGTGTTCCCGTAACCTTCGAGGCACGAACGGATTGTATGCCCATTAAATGTTTCACACGAATACTTCTTTCCGCTTAACGGCACGAAAACCGACTTGCAAATCGCTTTGCGCGAACGCGCAAAAGACCCTGTTGAGCGACTAAACTTACGCGTTACAGTCATTTTACGATGTTCCACGGAACACCCGCGTTCACCTCAATGACAGAAGTAAAGAGTCATGAGAGGAAACCTGGGAAAGTTAATTTTCCGTTTGCAGTTACTTTCGCATTGCCATTTTCAAAGAGACCGCCCCCCTTCAATTAAAGAGGATGTTTTTTCCTGACGCGGTTTTTAATGTACAATGACGGCTAGAGACACTCACTTTGATCTGTTGTGTACTTTGTGCGTTCTCAAACTTTTTTCAGGGCTAAGAATCACTTTCTGAATGGTTTGAAGATCAAATTGACACTGGCCACCGGCTTTTGTTCTAATGTAATAAGTAATAGGCCTAAAGGAATTTCTTTGGATTCTTTACGTTGAATAATCGATTAATGAAAACGAATAAAAAATAAGATCAACTTCGGAAGATCCAACAGATCAGAAAATCTGTTTTTACTGGAGATATTATCGTTGTTTATACAATTTAGATCGAAACGATTCCGAAATTCAACTCTACATTTTTACTGTGATCTGATCGCGAGTCTCGTATACCGTGACATTTCCATTGAGCTAACATTTCTATAGACATAAAATTTATGTAACAGTATACTATATCTTCATTTATTTATCTATTTTGTCAAGAATAGTGTGAATAAATAATTAATATTGTTAAGTCCAAAGAAATCGTATTGCTTTCTCTTCGTGCAATGATTCACTTGTTAGAAGAAATTTAACGCTAAAAGTTATTACTCCCTTCCATTAAACTGCTACCTCGCCTTTCAATTAATCCGATCAAAACCAAAACAACAAACCACACCTTCGTCACTAGATATTTCCATAAAACTCGAATAACAAAAGAATCGTGATATCGATCGCGGTGCAACAGTACCGAATCGAAAACCCCAAAAATTCACTCAAATGTCCGTAAAACATTCCTGCCTTGAATTCCGATATAAAAAAAAAAAATGCAAAATGGAGCCTCGACGATAAGAGTCGGAGATTGAAAGAAAAATGGGGACGGCAGTCGAATGCGAACATTATCGAAATCAACTTCGATCCAAGGACTTCGTCGACCCCGCCAATGCTCGACGATTTCCACACAGTTTTCCATCGAAAGACACGAATAACAGAATAAAGCTCGTTAATACGCTACGTGTGCCGCGCACGAATAAGTGGATGAGGAAACCTGACCGAGCGAAAAGCTGAAGAGGCTAGAATTTTCTCGAGGAACGTACGAATGAATCTACCCCGTGGTTAGAAGGTCTATCTCGGAATACTGACGCGCGAAAGGGGTGGTTCCGTTAAGCGTTGATACCCGCCCTTGACAGCTGAGCAAAACGGCCATTATTTCGAGATCACTCCTGGAGTCGGAGTATCTCTTTTAGATGGAACATGTACTTTCTTTTTTGCTCGCATCCCTTTTCCCCCTTTTTTTGTATCCGAGTGTCCTACTTTGTTCTCTCGTACAAAAATTATATTTTTATTCACAGTGGCCCGTGCGTTTCTTCGGATACTATAAATTTATTCTATACAGAATATACGGACCGGGATGACACTTCCTGTGAGCTTACTTCAAAGATTTCGTTAGTCGACGCGGTTGACCGAATTTTGGAAAATTGGGTACTTCGAAAATTAGGAGCGAATTTGCAAAGTGTGCAGTTTTTTAAATATTTTACTCTGACGTTTAATCGAACGTTGACCATTCTTTGGATTTTTAAAGATTGAATTAGTCAGCGGGAGGGCCAATTTGAATGAAATTTTCAGCATACGTACACATCAACGAGTTCTGCTAACGTGCTTCAGGACAGCAGCCGAATTTAAAAATGGCACATTTTGCGAAGTTGTTCGTAATTTGATAAATGCTTAACTTAACAAAACCGGTTAAGCTAATCCACTACAAGAACGTTTGAACTACCGCAACGCAGAATTTCATTTTCGTCGGTACATTCTGTAAAAAGTTCTGATAAAATTTGAAGTAACCGAAGATTTATATGGCTGAGTGTACCTACGAACAATGCAAATGTCGAATGATAAAATACGATGCATATCGACCGATTTACTGAAAATAGAAAGTATTACGTTCAAGGAAAAGAAATAATAGCTCTTACGATAAAAAAAATTATGAATTATTCACGAATTTTCTTGCAACTTCAACAGCCTAGCCCCAAAAAATTCAGAAAAAGCACATACTTTTCAACATCAATCGTGAGAGCAATTGTTATTTCATTTACTAGAACGTGGTACCTAATTTCTTTTTCAAGAAACCTTTCAGAAATGGAACATTACTCCCTCGTCGGAAGTTTCTTATTTATTAAAAAACAAAATGTATATAGTTCTTATCGTATGTATATATACAAGTTCTTATCGCTTCAACCACGGCCCAGTTACGTACCTCCTCGGAGAATAATAAGTCGATTTTCACGAAAACAGAGTCTCAAATGGAGAAGATTTTCATATTTTTGACTTATTTTTTTACGTAGAATCATCCCCTTTACTGTTGCACCGTCGGTACTTGCAGCTTTCAAATAGAACCGTCGTAGAAAAATACTTTTCGAGAAAATACTTCCGTCTAAATTTTTCAACAAATAACGAAAAATTTAACATTTCTCGTTTAATACAAATACAAAAACAAGTTTCCACCCTGCGCACTACTATTCACGGATTTATTTCTCTGTTTTCAGCCGACAGCAGTTTCCTATTGGCGAACGCCCAAATCGTGGACTTCCCCATTGTTTACTGCAACGAGAGCTTTTGCAAGATCTCCGGCTACAACCGTGCCGAGGTATTGTCTTTTATCACCGTGAAATGTTTTATAATTGAAAGTGTGAAAACCTGGTGGTGTAAGTTAAGTTTTTATTTTTGTTGACATAGGCCACTGTAATTCTCGATCCCTGAAAGGGAGATCTCTGAAAGGGTAGAGATTCTGTGAGGGGCTGAGAATGATAATGATGTGCGCCAGCAAACATAAACCCTTGACTTACGACTCTATGGCTTTTATCCCCTGTAATTAGTCTAAAGCACCTCTGGTAGCATGAAACACCGTGTAAAAGTTTACAGTTTCCAAAAATTCATTTTTTAATGTGGTTTAACCACCTCGAAAGCACCCATTCGTACTTTCCGGAAAAGATACAAGGTCTAATTCTCGCGTACTTGTAGTTGGCCCGAGATAAGACCTTGTCTCTTGATCTCCCGTTAAATAGATGTATAATTTTTTAATATTTATCATGGCAAAAGCCTATATTACAAAGACATTTGGAAATATATATTTTCTAATATAAGCAAATATTGTTAAGAAATCTTTTAAAAAGTGTAACAAGGTTTTGTATTATTTTTAAAGACAGAACGTTAAAGTAGTTTTTGTATTTTTTCTTTAGTAATCTGGGCTACGAACTAATCAAATGTGTTCATTAAATCTAATATGCTCATCATCGCTTCATCTTTGCGGCACAATTTAGGTTCATACTTTTCAAAGGATTCGCAACAGGTAACTAGTTAAAGCGTGACAAATCAATGCAGTAGCAAAAACTCTTATTACCGTTTCTATCCAATAAACAACTTTACTTAAAAACTCGAAACTGTTGGGCGCCAGAAGTATTTATGAACCTATTTCCACCGCGTCGTTCGGTAACAAATGACGCGTGCCTAGTTTTTGTACAATTTTATTTGTTGCTCGCCAGGTTATGCAAAAGTCATGCCGCTGCGGATTTATGTACGGGGAGCTGACGGACAAGGGGACCATCGACAGGATCGAGGAATGCCTCGAAGGCCAGATTCACGATCAGTTGGAGATCTTGCTGTACAAGAAAAACAGTAAGTACGGTCCCACACCATCACAGGCATGGAAAGGCTTAACTGTGGTATTCGTGGCTTCTACGTGAGAATCGACGATCTCGACAAAACTGCAGTTATTATACAATATTCAATTGCAAGGTCCCCGTCGTTGGGATAGTAAATTACATGAAAATCGCATAAGAATTGTATAAGAATTTATGGTTCACTGATTAATTATCTATTGTTATCGTTTACTTTTAAACTGTAGAAAAAGACAACAAACATTTAATCAAACTAACTTTAGATTGGCTTTTTCGATATATCCAATGACGACGGTACGTTTTGCGTTCCTTTTAAAAGGTATGAAATTATTTAATTTGTTGCAGAATATTAAATTGTACTTGTTCCGAGACAAGACCTTGTCTGTTGATGTACACCTTAATTTAAATATTTGAAAAGGTCCCTCGAGTTTTGTTCTGTTCAACGGTATAAATAGTTTTACTGTAATTTAAATTAAAAGAAAAAAAACGATAGAAGAAATTTAGTACCTGCACTCTGTTTCCCGAGAGACCATAGCGGGAACCCGATGAATTTTCGTCCATCTTACGCGTGTAACATTGTCCACTCTGTCGGCTATCTCTTGCATTCTATTCGTTGATACTACCAATTGACGTTTTCTCTACCGAAAGATGACGCTCTAGCAACGATGCGCCAATAGCAACGCCCATACCGAATCGTTGGAGTGGATAGCGGATGGTAGAGCGAATATTGAGCACCTCGTAACGGTTCCCAAACTCACCCTAAATGGGCAATATCGGTAATGCTCTCTAGTGAAACAGAGTACACGTATATGACGCTGCATTTCACGTGCACCAGTTTTAATTTTACCGGTAACTGTTTCGCGCCATTAAATAAATACTTTGACGCTGATTATGGCCCAGAAAAGATGCCGAAACGTCGGTAAGATTCATTATTTCTATTAATCAGAAAAAAAGACCACCGACGTCAAAAATGCTTTTCAAATCATTAGACTTCCCAAGTTCCGTACAGCACGAGTTAGACCCAGCTCTTGTTAACAACCGTTTTTTTACCCGATACCGGGCCGGTGCGACGCGGATCTCCTTGTCTTACCTTGTAGAAAATAAAGGACATCCGTGTCGCAACTGTTCGGTAACCGGCAAATAAACGTTTTTTAACAAGAGCCTTTAAAGTTACCTCTCAACCGTGACGTAGCTTCTCCATCCCAGCAACGGAATTTGAAACGCACTGTAGTGGAGGAACCTATGCCATGTGGTAACTGCTGACTTCAACTCGTGCTCTATGAAAAAGCAGCGGTCTACAGAACAGAATAATGATAACCTAACGACTTCCACGAGCTTCGCGTAAAATTGTAGAAAAGCAAACGTGATATCAATTGCTTACGACCATACGAATTCGTATGAACGGAAGCTGGGCCACGGATGAAAGACAGAGCAAACATTAATCCGTGGACTGTAAATACCGTCGACGTGTGAGACCGTCGATTCTCGACAAACAATTCTGACAAAACGCCTCGAGGCACGAGATGTATCATTGTGCATGCCAAATGCTGGTCGAACACCGAAACAGAAACTGTGTGCATTCATCTTACCGATTTCGGCTTCGAGTTTCGTGTTGTATCACATGTTGTTGGTGTCGCCTAATTCACGTAATCTCGCCTCGTACTCCGTAATTGTTTTATCAGAAAACATTGTTTAGAAATTTATTTTCTATATTTTTTTTCATCACGATAAATACTACAGGTTGTTCGCCACTTACGGAACTACTGATCTGCAAAATTTCAAACTTCAAGCAATCTTTTTCTTTTTTTAATAAGATTTTTCCAAAAATGGTAAATAACGATGATGAATTCAGATGTTATTGATCCCGACGATGGAATACGTAGGTGTTCCTTCTCGTCGCCTTCAAATTAATTTGGGTATATCTCGTGTGTATTGGAGTAATTAACGATTTTATGGAACACCGAATACATAAGATTAACGCAAACCAGGTCAGGAGTGCGCGAACACAAAAAAATCACAAATAATTCGTTGTTAATCGACCAATTATTAATAAAGCCACTCGAATCCACCTCCCAAGTGTTCCCTTCCGTCGCCTTCTTAATCGACGAAATATACATACCGCCAACGCGAGCCCAATAATGAAAAATCGTTCTGTTTAAAGGTACCCCACGAGGTATGTCTAGCACAGGTTCGCAAAAGAGTGCTCGAAAAACCCACCAGTAAGTCACCCTCGCATCTAAGTCTAAAGCGACACGATATACGATATATATACATATCTATGTATTATACATATGTACATGAGGATATTGTATACAGTCTATAAAACTCACTTTAGCGCGAGCAAGAGAAGACATACGTTCAAGGATCGTCGAACGATCCCCGGACCCAGGGGCGCCCATAATGAGAGGATACTATACGACCTCCCGCCTTCTCTTGATTTCAGTTAATTTCCCCTGATTCTCCTAAGTACTAGACACACGTATTGCGTACACACACGTATATGCCGTTTTCCAGTTTTGTTCTTTCTTTTTACTCGGCGAACAGCGGATATCGGGAAGTGTTTTGACGTTTCGTTTCCGTTCGCGATGGTCGTCCCTCTTTGGCGAATTGTTAACGGTCTCTTCCGTGTTGCATTGATGTAAGGGGAATTCAATTAAGTTCTTGATACTTGAAAATCATAAATATGCAGGGTATTCGGAGGACTTTGTAATCAATTTTAATGGTAGATGGGGAAGGTCAAAAGCAGCAACATTTATTAAGAAACTTGTGCACGTAAATACCATGGTTTGCACCCCTGAGAATAATTTTAAGTTTAACCTGACCAATGGAGCTTATCCATATTTACTTTCATTCCTGCAAACATTTTTTGAAATTTTGTTATCACAAAACTAGTAGAAATTTCCAAGTATCATGAACATAAACGGGCTTCCCCTAATCGTGATATCATTATAAACTTTTTAATCGTTGCTGGCCACTTTAACGATAGATGACATCGCGACACAATTATTGAAAACAAAATAAAAGAAAAAGAAAACCAAAAATTCGGTATTGTTCTTGCAAGTGTCAGAAGGCATTCCGGGTAATGTCGAAATTATTTTGTTCGACCAAGGAGAGATCTTGCAAATCGCCGACGTTTCAATTAATATTGAAAAGATGTTCGCTGAGTACGTAAACGCAAGTATAAAGTATTGTCCGTGTGTTTCGTCCTGATTAAATTATAAAAATATTGAAATTATAGGAAATTTAAAATTATTGATACTAATGAGACATTTGTAATGAGTACTTGCGAAGGATATTTGTTCGTAGGTGATATAGCTTTATCTCGAAAAATATTTTGTGGGCGCCCAAGCCCGCGTGATCCTATAGTATAAAAAGTATCGTATGTTCGGGGTTTGTAACCGAGCCGACCAATTATTATTGGAAGTGATATTAATGAACACCGTGAAAGGGGCAAATGGCGGGGCACGGCAGATTGTAGCGAGACAGAAAATTTTGAAATTAAAGCGTACAGTTTCGATCGGAAAGAAATTTTTCTCGGGAAAAGCGATGTTTAAAAATTACGGATGACGGGAATTGTGGGACAGAAATGGAGAAAGAAAATGTATAAAAGTCATCCTTATCGAAGGGCATTTATTACCGAATAACCTTGTATCGTACACTGCAGATTCTCAACCTGCGGCACGCTTACGTTACACATTATACAAATGTTTAATTTTCCAGAAATCATTTAATATTTCATAACATTACATTACAGTTTATAGTAATTATTAGTATTTTGAATTGAAAAGTATTCAAGATATGCAGTTCCCATGAACAGTAAAATTTTATGGTTTAATTATTATTCACCACTGCCCTTAATTAAAGACAATGAAAGAGACGAACGCAATGCAATATTATTTTGAAAATTTTGTTTTCAGTGGAGTTTATCCTATTTGTTGATAAATTGAATTAAGGTTGAGAACCTCTAATGTAAAAACGTGTTTGTACGGTATAATATCCGTACGATAATACACCTGACAGTATCTTTATTCAGACGCGTTTGTATCCTCTCTTGCAATAAAACAAATTAGTATATTAACACGGCAAACGCAGGTGAAGATTACCACAGAATGTTGACGTCAACATTAATTACTGTACGTAAGGGTGACGCGAGATTATATTACGCATGATATCAGAAGCGGGCCAAACAATATAAACAAACGTTTTCGTCGGCAAGATCTCCTAAAGTGCTCACGCATTGTCGTAAAAAAAAATCAAATTTTTATGATTCCCTTTAAGTCAAATAAGGGATTTCCCTTACACATATGTATTGAAATTTGAAACGAGCCGATTTAACCCTGGCGTCGTGGGACGTAACGTACAAAATTGCCTGACAATCAACACGTTAAAAACAATAAAAATATTTATCGACAACGTGAAATTCAACAATTAGGAACATACATGTACATTTCGCTTCGCTCATTTGCTACGAAAGAACAATAAAAATGTCCATAGAAACGAAAGGTTACAAACCCCGTCCATTTTTGCAGTGTGAAGTTCACCGCAACCAACCCACCGATGAAAATTCACCGATGAGTTAACTTACCGATAGGAACATCCGATAGTGACAGACAATTTACCGACACGAAAGTTCACTGACGGACAATTCACCGACTGGGAAAAGACCGACGTTTCCGGGACTGAGTTTTGAGTTTTCTTGTCGGTGAATTTTTCCACCGGTGAATTGTCAACGGTGATCTTTCCCAGCATCCGTCCCAATGTTCCTCGATTATTTCTAATTAGCCCTAATTACTGATCAGTATCGGCAAGTAAATCCCCGAAGTAGCCCTTTAAAGCAAGAAAAATGGGCCGAACGAGGGCGACAAAATACGTGTCGCGTCGACATTTGCCTCGAGAGTGTCCGCCCCCCCCGCGCAACGTTTTTCTCACCCTCGACGGTTCGTTGCTCTCGTCGACGCTTTGCCCGGGCCATGTAATGCACCCACGATGTATGATAGTTTCGTAGCTCCCTATACCTGACTACCAGCTCGACGATCGTTTCGCAAGGTCGTTTAATTAAGCGGCGTTGTCGGGCACGGAAAAGGGGGTGACGAGAAAATATATTATCGAACGCTTAACGACAACCCCCGACCGATGTTTCGGGGTGACAGGTTTCCATGATGTGGAGGAGTTTTTAGAATACGTTGGTAATTTATCGATGATTGGATTTTTACTAATATCTTTCATTTTATGACAAACAAAGGAACCTGAGTTCACGGCAATTCGATTTATAATAATTTTTTGTGTAATTGCGACATATCGTCAGTGGGTTTACTTGTTTGCAATACCAACATTGTGGGCTGGATTTTCATTCTGTTACCAATGTACCTAGAAATCTTCAAGGTCCGTGTCCGTGAAAATTTAATGACACGAGAGTATTTTTTTCCGGGTTGTGTACAGAGCTCGACATATTAGCATAATTGACCCCATTGCTCGACAAATGATTAACCAGGTTCACCGTAATTCGGGTGAAATCAGTAAACCTAATCAACTCACATTACGCAACATTACGCTACCGGATTTTAACGCTAGAAGCGCCGTAGTAATTTTCGTAATTTTCTATTTTATGGGTCTTAATCATTGTTCATACTTTTGGGTTCTGATTTTCATAAAAATATAATAGTTAACTTTGTAATCGTTGACTGGAGTCCAGAGGACCCTGGGCGATTCTGCTTTCTCACCTTGTAATCTTCTTCTCTTTTATTCTATTTTTACAGGTGTGAATTGATTGCAAATAATTTGAATGAGTACACAATCTTCGTCACGATCTTAGTCCCGTAAATAAAAACACTTTCTAAAATACCTAAAACTGAGAATTGAAAACGGTCGAAATAAACTGCAGCGCTTCTAGTATTACATCAACGGTTCTTTCATATTTCAAAAAAATGACAAATATAACATTCTCATGACAAATTTACGGTGCTTTCACCTGCGGTATGACATATGTCGAATATCTGAATAACAGTGTCTCGATATTGAAGAAATGAGAAAGTTGTGTCGATTATTCTTCGTATTTCGAAATTAGAAACAAATTCTTCATTCGTCATGTGAGAGCTACTAAAAATTCTTTCCAGAAAGTGCATCGCCGATAATTCACCGATTTGAAACTTCACCAATTCACCGACAGACAATTCACCGACTTGTCTGGATCCAGGTTTTGAATTTTCTTGTCGGTGAATATCCGTCGATGAGTTTTACCATTGTTGAATCATCGTGGACGAATTGTTGGCGATGAACTTTCATAGAAATGACAAAATTAAATCCAACACCATCGTTCACTTACAAAATTTTCTGCACTCATAAGAATGGAAGATCTCTATTAGATCTGCGAAAACAACGAACGTCCGCTTGCGATATAGATCTAGATGGACGATCGATGAGAATCCCTATTTTATCCTTTACCACTGATACGATACATGATATATTCTATCTTATTACGAACTATGATTTACGTTTATTTTCTTTATTGCACTCATATGCATGCTGGTATGAATATAGTTAATCGAAGCAATGCTCTACAACCGGATTTCCGCTTCGTATTGCATCTGGCTTTGCTAGTCGATTAATTTTCCCTATGTCGCACTGTTGCATGTAAAACGCTAATTCCCGTAGTCCGTGTTAGTGTGTGACTGATAGTTGTCGACATTGTAGCACGGTAAAGTAGCGATAACAGTGAGCTCCATTGCGGGAAGATTTTCAATCAAACAAAAAGGAAACTTGTTTCAAAATCAGCATCGCGCATTAAAGTAGTTTCTGGATTCTTTTACAACGATCCAAATAAGTTTTTTAAATATAACGCCTCAACCCTTTCGCTGCATCAAACGTATATGAATGACGGGGCCAAAGTAGCATACCGGAATAAGGATAAAAATATAATAGAAGAATGATAAGAAGAATAATAAGGATAAACAAAACCACGTTTCTGGAATTAAAATAATTTTACAAGTCAAATTGTTTGCTATCAAAGAATTATTACTAGACTTAGTAGCGCAAAATGAAAAATAATTATTCTTTAAATCAGACAGGACATGTATTTTGAAATATTTTCTTAATACATAATTCACGTAGACCAGACGGTGACCAGTACGCGAACCGCTGGAGCTTTTGGCCCCGCCCACAGTACTACCAACGGGCACACCAAAGTTCCTTCTTAAGTCGAATAGAGTATAGTGTTCGGTAAAACTTTGATAATTGATCGCAGCGGAAAGGGTTAAGACGTTCAACAGATCATTGTCGAGAATTGAAAATTAATCTTCCTGCGCGGGGAACCAATTTCCAAAATCATAATAGCGACCATAGACGATTAAGTTGATAATTATTATCAATAGCGATTTATAGACTATTGATTAGTGATCACAGTCCCCGTCCGGTAAATAATCGTCTCTCTCGTTCGATTAATGCATAGAAACACCACTATGGCTGCTTCTACAAATAGCGCCAATAAAAAACGAACGGGACCTGGTGGTCCTGTTCCTCCTGACATTCCGGGACATCACTGCCCTGAAGCAGCCAATCGAAGCGGACGACAGCAAGGGTGGTCTTTCGAAATTTGCCAAGCTCGCCAGATCGGTCACCAGGTCCAGATCAGTCCTTGTCTCGCAGTTCAGCTCTCATTTACCTGCCCTCAAGGATTCCGCCATACCAACCACGGCAAAGCAATCTCATTTGGCTCATGTAAGTCACATGATTGTCAAAGGTTTAGGTGATCTGCGATTTATGTAACGGAAATAGGCTGACTGATTTACGGGTTTATTTTTTAGATATCGAAATAAATGTAGAATGCAGAATAAACGTAGGTATAAACGCAAATGTAAAAGGCGAAGATATAAAAGAAAAGTGTGACTGATATTAATTTCCAAAATATGCATTTTCAGAATTAGAGAAATTTGTTTTATCGCTCATCGCACTTACCTACATGGAAATGTATAAACAAAATTAACATTATATTTTAAGATATAATATTACAGTTCGTATCATTATGTCTGCTCGTCTGTTTTACAATTTCAAATAACAGTCAAAACATTTTACGCTGAATGTTATGTGTAATCACAATATTTTATTTCCAAATTTCAGATGATGTCGTTGAGCGGCGATATTATGCCGCAATACAGACAAGAAGCACCGAAAACACCGCCACACATTTTGTTACACTACTGCGCGTTCAAAGCCATCTGGGATTGGATCATTTTGTGTTTAACTTTTTACACCGCCATTATGGTGCCCTACAACGTTGCATTCAAAAACAAAACCAGCGAAGACGTCTCCCTGTTAGTCGTCGACAGCATTGTCGACGTTATATTCTTCATCGACATCGTCCTGAATTTTCACACGACGTTCGTTGGTCCGGGTGGCGAAGTTGTGTCTGATCCAAAGGTAATTTTTAACTTTAACCCCGTCGAATAGACCCCGAATGGATTGTTCGGCTGAAGAAACTACCAATCTAGACACTGGCGAAACTGGTAACCCTGGTTCTGGGTCACTCAGCACTAGGGAATCTGGTTCTGGATTACTAACGAAATTAGTAATTTTTAAAAAATTTATTTTTTAATCCGGTTTGGCCTCCTTAAAAATCCCCGTTCGTTATTTCCGGAAAAGATGCAAGGTCTAATCTCGCGTACTTGTACTTGGCCCAAGACAAGACCTTGTATCTTGATCCCGAACCACTCCCTATTTCAGATTAAACATGGTACATATATAATAACAACGTGTCTGAGAAGTATTCTCAGCACAAAGAGTTGAAACCCTTAAACTCGAATCCTTAGGAAATTATCGAGTCCCTAACTTATCGCTGGTTGTCACAAACACGACACAAATGCAAACAGCAATAAACACAAAACAGAAGCAGAAACGTGTAGAAACAGAGACAAGTAGAAACGACCACAACTAGCAGTACAGATAGAAACAGAAACATCGAATACACCACTGCTGTAATTGTACACGGATTGTATGTACATCATAACGGTTCGCATAATTCGGAAAAACTTATGATAACGTGGCAATAAAACTTTTAATGAAAGGTCTACCTGTGTCTAACGAGTTAAAAAATACAGTAATACAAATTTCAAGAAATAATCACTTTATTCAAAAGTGTGGATAACCTTGAGATTTTTAAATAGGCTCATATATTTTTCTTTTATAATATCGAAGCCACTATCGAGACAATTTTCTGACTACCGACAGTACCAATTTGGGTTCATTCATATTCGGTCGAATATTAAAAAAAGTTTTAATACTAACAACGTGTTGGAAGATTTGAATAATGTAATTCCTTATCCGTTCGAAATAGATAAATCTTCGTTAGAAACTTTAACGTCACGTTGTAGCACGTTGATTCAATAATCATGGGAACCGTTAACGATATACACGCTGTACACGATAAAAGACAACGGAAATCTCATCCCCTTTCCTCCAGACAACATTCGATTCTGTTTCAGGTGATCAGGATGAACTATCTCAAGTCGTGGTTTATCATAGATCTCCTTAGTTGCCTGCCGTACGACGTGTTCAACGCTTTCGATCACGACGAGGACGGGATAGGCAGCTTATTCTCCGCCCTGAAAGTCGTGCGTCTCCTTCGTCTAGGTCGCGTGGTTCGCAAACTAGATCGGTATCTGGAGTATGGAGCCGCCATGCTCATTCTTCTGCTCTGTTTCTACATGTTGGTTGCTCACTGGCTGGCCTGTGTCTGGTACGTCACATTAAGGTGATTTTACCCTGCCTACACACAAGGTAACACAGGTGCGGCAGGATAGGAGCCTAATTCGACGTCATTACATTCTAAAGTTACACATGTTAGACACACACGTACACAAGTGCAATGACGTGACACACGATTGCGCTGCGACGCTTGATTCGCTTTTTGTATTTCGTTGGGCGAGTCAGGGATGGAACACCTACATTTTTATCCACTACTGCGTTTATACACACGTGGACAAAAATCAGTGAACGCCTTTTAAGTGAGGAATTCTGTGATCGACGTGTACCGTGTCCGTGTCATTAAAAATGGGTCACGACCAGTATCCTCGCCTTGCGGATAATTATTTTGACTGACTTGTATTTGATAACTCGCATAAAAAGAAATATTGTAGGGAAGGGGGAGTACATCCCTGAAAAATTTATATTTTGAGATGATTATACTCTGTTTTGGATTTTTGAGGTCGTTATTGAACACTGCATGCTGACCCTTTTTCACTTTTTTTTAGTGAAAAGAGGGGAAGGCGCGGCCTCCCGCGGCTAGAATCGGTGGAAAAAATATTAGCCCTCTCTAGAATTTCAATGAAATTATGTCTTTGGTAACTTCAGAAGCAAAATTATAAGGTTTACAATTTTCCAGTTACTGCACTGACAAAAAATACATTGAAGATAAACGTTTCTCAAATCACATTAATAATCGGCAGTAGAATACCATGGCAGATGAAAAAAAAAGATCACGACCGAATATCCATGAACACAAACAGTATTGTGATTTTAGAAACCAAGAACGCGTATCTACGTGAAATTTTTGTTATCTTTTGGTCCACGAGTGTACCCTCATGTTTGTTTGAAAATATTTGTATGGTTGCCTTCATATCACCGTTCGCCCAACTTTCGCAGAGTCTAACTGTTTTTATAGGTCATCTGCAATATGTTTGAGTAGAGGTCTAACAGCCGTTGTTAAGAGCCGAGGATACTTTATTCGTCCCTCGGATGACATTAAGTTGTTCCATTTTACATTTAAAGGACGGGAATTCCCGTGTTTAAAGTTTGTCGAGTTTCACGGTCTATTATGTCAAAGAATAGCTCGATTGTCCTGTAGACGACAATGCAACCCAATAAAACGAAGCACCTTAACAGTTTTCAAGAGGTTCTTTCAATTCTTAGACTTAAAAATGGTCATTTGGGCATCAATTTTAAAGGCACTTTATCGTTTTTAAAGCGTTACTATACTCGACTCGTTTATTATGTGCCCACAAAAAACAGGCGATGGTTGTGTAATTAATTTTACGTTAACATGCTGAGATTAGAATTTGCCGTAACGAAACATTGATCTTCCGCTCTTTCATGCAAAGTGAATATTAATCAAGTTATTCGTTAAAGTGGATCCCTAAAAGAAGGCAAAACGGTGTTGATCCCTGGTGCAACCAACACTGTTAAAGCTTCCAATCGCTAACAATAAACATATTTACATCGACCTATTTAAGCTTTTATAGCGCAAAATAGTGCGGGCAAAATAATGCTTACGATCGAAACTCCTCCCTAGATGCACAAACCTACGTGCCGCCAATCCCACCGTTGTTTCATTAAAAATATATTTTTAATCAACCCCAACTACTAGAAAAAGAATGGCAAGAACGCACAGGAGAATTGAGCAGCTATTAGAACGCTGTTATTTTAAATTAGCAGAATCAGGGGCGGATTTATCGATAACCTTACTACATTACAACCAAGAACGGAAAATTTCAGACGAAAGTAATACAAATGTGGTGATAAATGTAATTATAAAACTTAATTAATTGCTGTAATGCAATTTTTTTACCGTATCATATTATGCTGAATTACGCATGAGCCCAGGCCTGTCCAAGTTCAAGCCCATAAATTTAACTCTTGCCTTCTCTGTGTTACCTAAACTAAAAGTCGGCCAAAGGTCAACAGACCTCGTCCTGTTGACGGTGTAGAAGAGGGTGGGTAATCCCTGACTTAGTCAGCTGTCTTCAAATTTGGACAGGTCTGTGTTAACGATATACAAGGTGTTTCATAAATGGTGATACCCCGTTCAAGGTGCGATACCTGAGATACATACGTAATTCAAAGCAAATTTTCCCTTATCGAAACTATTCCAAGCCCCATAGTTCAGGAGATATTAATGCAAATCGCGGTATGTGGCCTGTATGTATCGGCCTTCTTCTCCGATTGGCTGTTATTTTCGGTTAATACTTTTAAAAAAGTGCCACCAGCATTTTCGGTAAGGAAAAACTGCTTAGAATTATCACGGATGTCGCCCCACTAACGGAGTATCACCATTTACAGGACACCCAGTATGGTCGAAATCATTCGGTGGATTCAACGTAGGCTATTTAATAGAAGTTCATGAAAAGAATGGCATGTTACCTACAATTAGGATTGCAAAAATCGTAAATCCATCCCTGAGTAGGAAACTATAGCTTCTGTAACGACATGCTTGAATCTTTGACTGCAGTCTTCTCCTGTCAATATACTCTGTCAAGACTAATCAAAAAATCTTCTCGAAAGGCAACTTGAGAGAATGCGAAATGGGAAAGCTGAGAATGTTCAATGATTTTGGAGGGCATGGCAGTTAAAGCGATAGAACTGTGCATAGATAACCGCAAACAAGAAAACGTGCCACGTGCTTCCTTGCATTTTAGCCCACTCACCCCACCGTTCATTCTCTAATTTCTGGCCGCCTCCAACCCGGAATCCCATCTATAAGAAGCGTCGTTGCGTTCAAGGTATTCGATAGGACGTTCGGACGCGGACAACGGAGTTCAGTATTCATGGCTGTGGAAGTTGGCGAATGTCACCCAGACACCGTACAGCTACCTATGGACCAATGCCAGCACAGCCCCGGAATTAGTGGCGGGCCCGTCGAGGCGAACTATGTACGTCACGGCACTTTATTTCACAATGACCTGCATGACATCCGTTGGCTTCGGGAACGTCGCCGCGGAGACCGATAACGAGAAGATCTTCACCATCTGCATGATGATCATTGCTGGTAATTGTGTGTCTTTTAACTCTAGAACTGCACACTTCTCCGGGTGTCTCGTAAACCGGCCACATCATAGTAGTTTCGTATACGTATTGTTAATAATAAATATTATCACGGTATCAACACGTTGCTGTAGTACGGAAATCCCGCGTTTAAGAACAAACTCTGTGATTCTGAGCTATATTTTTGTCGATTCCTCGGAAATGAATTGTACTGCAAGCGACTCCTTTTTTTACAAACTGTACGTGTCGGATCTCGCTATAAATACACATTTCTTCATAATTTCAAAAAAGGCTTCTTTGCGAATAAATAGTTGAAAAATAAATGTTTTCAAGACCTGAAATTCTTGCGAAACCATCCATCGTTTTTTAATCCAACAAAAGAAGTTATTCTACGGCGACTACTAGCGTACTAAAAAAGGAGTGGGTTACTTGAAATACCCTCAAGGTTTGCAACAAACATTCCCGAATACCCTGTAATACTTGAACTATCGTGCCAACCCCGCCGTGCCGTCTTAACAGCGCTTTCACACTGTAAGTTTGTCTTGGAAGCGACTATAAACACTCGTCTTAAACTAATCCCAGACACAACGTGCTTTTTCTCGGTGTGGCTTATGATCCGCAAAGTTCTACGGTTATCTTATAAACCGTATATTTTTTGGGTTGCCTCATAAACCGTGCATTTCTTGGTTTGTTTCATACATCACACAATTCTGGGGGGATTTGATAAATCAGATTTCTCGAAAGGTCTGATAAACCGCGCGCTTCTTGAATTGTTTCAGAAACCGGGTGCTTCTTGGGTTACCCCATAAACCACACACGTTTTGTGTTGTCTCATACATCGCGCACTTCTTGAATGGTCTCACAGACCGCACACCTCTTGGGTTGTCTCATAAACCGCTCCCGTCTTTGGGTTGTCTCACACTTCTTGGAGTATCTCACACACCGCGCACTTCTGGAATTGTCTCACCAACCGCACACTTTTTGGTCGTCTCGTACACCGCACGCTTCTTGGGTTACCTCATAAACCACACACTTTTTGGGCTGTATCATAAACCGCCCTCTTCTTGGAGTGTCTCACAAACAACACGCTTCTCGGAGTATCTGACAAACCGCGCGAATCTTGCATTGCCTCGTAAAATGCACACTTTTCGGGTTGTTCCTCTCACATACTTTACGGAAAAATGTCGATTAGGAAATTTATTCCTAGATTTAATACAATCGTGTTTCCACGATTCTAAACAAAACTATGAAAATGCTAAAAATGGCGTAGTTTTAAGTGCTTGTACGCACCATTTTTACCGGAAACAATTTGTGATGCCAACATTACTTTATGTTTCAAAATTAATCATATTGTGCGTAGTGATTTAATCCAAAGAGCTCGGCTGTATTCGTATACGAAACTTTGTTTGTCGACAGCCTTGTTGTACGCTACCATTTTCGGTCACGTCACCACGATAATCCAACAAATGACGTCCGCAACCGCCAAGTACCACGATATGCTGAATAACGTGAGGGAGTTCATGAAACTTCACGAGGTACCAAAAGCTCTTAGCGAGCGTGTCATGGACTACGTGGTGAGCACCTGGGCAATGACCAAGGGCCTAGACACCGACAAAGTACTTAATTACTGCCCCAAGGATATGAAAGCTGACATCTGTGTTCACCTTAACAGAAAAGTCTTTAACGAACATCCGGCGTTCAGGCGAGTCATTATTGTCATTTCATTGGTCACTCATTATTTGTCCTCGAGATGTGATGATTGTTGGTTTGTAAATCTCTCGGGCATATCATCTCTCATGTTTTTTATGCGATCGAGTATCTGAGAGAAGTCGTCAACGTGTATATCACTCATGTATGTCACACCAGTGTGCCGTGTAATAACACTAATAACGGTCAAGTCAAAAGAAGAATAGGACATGTATAGCTATTTCGAAAAAAGCCTTGCCTCCTTATCAAAAGGATCATCCTGTCAGTTTTCTTACGAAGAAAATTAATTCTTCAAAATTTACCATACTGGAATAAACAATTTTAAACAAAAACAATAAACGAATCGCAAAGACACTTGTAACATAAACAAACTGTTCACCACGATTTTCTGAACCATAATAAAAACATGAGATTGAATTTCTAAATTAGGGCAAGTGTTGTGTGCGAACGTAGCCTAATATGGAAGGTATAATAATTGTTATTAACAATTTTTCTTTTTGCCCACAGATTGGCGTCGGATGGTTGTTTGCGAGCACTAGCCATGCACTTCACTATGTCCCACAGTGCACCCGGTGATTTGTTGTATCACACAGGCGAGTCCATCGACTCCCTGTGTTTCATCGTGACCGGAAGCCTAGAAGTTATCCAGGACGACGAGGTAGTGGCGATCTTAGGAAAGGGCGACGTCTTCGGGGATAGTTTTTGGACGAACTCCTCGGTTGGACAAAGCGCTGCGAACGTTAGAGCTCTCACTTACTGCGATCTCCATACCATCAAGAGAGATCGGCTCCTTGAAGTCCTGGATTTTTATCAGTCCTTCGCGAACTCCTTTGCCAGGAATCTTATTTTAACGTATAATCTCAGTCATCGGGTAAGTAGGATTCTTTATTTTCCAATCAAATATTTGTATCCGAATCCCACAATTGTCTTTGCAATGTTTATTAATTGTATTCAACTTGAATAATTATTCGTAAACAGGGAAATTGGGGGTTCTCACTTAAAGTTTCGTATGGTTCGCATTACGTTCAAACATTTTCCCCGGTTTTTCGAAAATGTCTGTAACGTTTGTAAAATTTGTTGTCTTTGGAAATTATTTGTGATGAGAGAGAACAATGGAAAAGTCGGTGGAGGATTTTTGTTATTTATTGAACTCTTAACATATCGAATAACAGTGCAGTGTTTCTTTTTTCTTAATCTTTGGCTTTATCTCTTACAGATTAGCAAACATAGTCAATATGGTCGCACGATAATTTGTATACGATAACACAGTCTTAGTTAATAGTAAGTCATGTTGTACGACGTTTAGTGATATAGAGCTCGATTGGCATATCAGGAGCTCTGATTAAAAATGATTGCTAACTCACCAGGCACTAGATAATAGGCATTCAAAAGACACAACACCTCGCGTAATATTTCCCACAATATACGACTCGGTGTTCGTAAATAGGATACACGGCTTAAGAAAGCTGTACAATAATTAATTTCATAACTCGAAGTGATAATCGATCAGGCCGTCATAGGGACACGGAACTATCAACACTCATTGAAACAAATATAAAGAAATACCTAGAAGCTCGTCAATCGCTCGTAGATATGCATATTACACTTTCCCGTTTCAGATTTTCGCGATTAATATATCGCAATTCTAATGTTGTATGGCACATCACCAATTTTTCTTTATACAATTCAACATGAACCAGGAAAACTGTTGACAAAGAATAGAAGTAAACGACAGTGATTCATAGATTCATTTCTTCCAACCCTTGCTCGAAACGATACAAACTAGAGATTGAATTTATTTTTTAACATTTAAGTCACTTTGTTTTCAGTTTCGTATGAATTCTTTGCACGAACGGTTGAACTTTTTTCTAAAGCTTCATTTTTAGCAGTCTACTTTTTATTAGATCTAGAAAATGCCACATAAACCTGTATTTTGTTAACATTGATTTTAAAGTAAAACGTAAAGGTTGTACTATTTTTAAATTAACCTATTATTTCAAGATTTCATTCTGAAAAGCGATTTATATTTCCAATTAGCCTGATACATTTTATATCTAGTATTACCAGTAAATCTCGCGTGGATCTCTCTCGGTCCTTTATCACAATTACTCCTTCTTCTCCCTCATCCCGTCGCTATGCATTTTTCGCCCGGAAAGTTCCAGCAGCACCTTGGAGGTGGGATCTTGATCGAGGACAGATTTCCCCTCGCGTGTGTCTTCCTCCATTTCCGGTATCGGGCCGACACCCCAGACCTCGCAATGCTTAATCCTAAAATTCTCCTTCCCACTGAGCTGCACGTAATTTTGAAACGTGGTGCATGACACGCACGACTTCCCGGTTCCATAGTCGCAATCCAACCAAAGGCCTGGATAATTCAGTTGACCACCCATGAGCAGACCGTTAGGCATAGTTTGTTGGTGAAGGTTCAGATATTGGTAATGATTATTATAACCGGTCGTGGGAAACGTTAAAATATCCGGTTCCAGTTTAAATAAGAAGCAAGACTGATTTCCTACAAAGTTTGGTCCGAGCGACCAACTGTCCGAAGCAAAACCACCATACACGTGACCATCTGTGTCTTGGAGTATTAGAATCGTCGCACCTTGCATAGTAATTCTTCCTAACATTGTGGAGAATGATTCTCCGTGCACCTGACTCGAAAACAAGAATCTCCATTCGTTTCTAAGCTCATGAGGTAAGCTTAAATTCAAAAATAAAACGTCTCCTAAACCGAGAATACTCGGAAAATGAGGTATATTTTCCAAACCTTTACAGACTGGCAAAAGGTTCAAGTCGTTTATTCGCGCGCTTGTATTCTTGTCCCCTTTCTTCTGGGATACTAAGAAAAGGCACTGGAAGACATGCGACTGAATTGTTTTGAATGTAGCTGCCGACATGAACCAGTTCTCGATCTGATCGACCGTCAATGTGTCACCGTATTTAACTATGTCTTCGCACAAGCTTTTCGAACGCATGTTTATGCGTCTAGTGTTCACCGTGCAACCGATGCTACTCCAGCTAAGATAGTGAGCATTGCCAGAATTCTTTTGCAGTCTCAAGTATGAGTTTATGGTGGCTTGAACGTATTGAAGGAAGGTGGCGGTAGGTATTTCGTACTTTGGTTCATCTTCCGCGAACCCATCGAAAATTAAGTTTGTACGTTCCTCTGGACTGCCACGTATGGCAAAGACGTAGAGTCGACCAAAGTTCTCCCCGTTTACAGCAGAAAGTCTTTTCCCTGGTTCGTGACAAAGAAACCGTACCACGAATTGTAAGAGCACGTCATCCAAGTGAGTCGACCAATGTTTAAATATATCTTCACGCTTTATGGAACCCGAACTCCTGGACATCGACTTGAATAGATTCTCCACTAGAGTCAGCTCGTCCGCTGATAAAATATTGGCGGACGAAGCAGAACGGCTCGATCCATGACCCATCTGGAAGGATCCACGGAGGATACTCAGTCACACCCACAATTCATTAACAGATTATTTGCAATTCGGAGATTAATTGCGTTCTACGTATGAAAATTTATTCACTCTTTTCCTAACAAAACTAATCATAATATTCAAATAAAACGTAAGAAAAAGGTGTTTCCCAACCTTTCGGACACAAAAAGTGCTTTCCACAGCAATCCATATACCTCGGCTTTCTCCCTTAAACCTTCGATTTAAAAGGGTCGCTACAACGGAAGTGCACGGATCTCGTGACTTTGCTTTCAATACCTCGAATGACACATCGGTGGCGTAGTTCCGAACCGGAACTCGTCGACGAAATGCTCGCTCGGTTTCGCGAGCCGACCCGATAAATAAAATATTTTGAGGTTAGACGGCTGCAAGTAGTCTGCTACTTGTGCGCCTATCGACTGTTTTCTCGAAGCATGCGCGACATATCCGTTATGTATATGTATATATATATATATGTTGGTACATGCCCAATACATATGTACACCTTTTCATCCGTCCTACCTTTTCATCCACAAAAGTGAAACAATGAAGGGGCGGAGAGTGAGCTGATCGTTTTCTCGGTACTGAAACTCGACCACCGGAAAAACCGTATCATTTCAGATTGTATCGCGAGGGCATAGTTATACTTTCCGAAAATAATACACGGTGGGACGTTGCTTGTTAAAGCTTTGTGATTCGAGATCTCTCCTTATGAGTTCCCTTGTTTAACAGAATCGTTTTTTCTCATAGGCAAGGTAGACGATCGCTGGGCGCCTGAGACTTGGGGGACTCATTTGTTCAGATTTATTAAAGCTATACTATTTAAATTCTCTCCTTGTGAGAACTATTATTCAGTAAGACCATTTTCCCGCCTAGACAAAGTATAAGCAAGTTCAAAGGCCCACGATTTGAGGAACCCGTTTTTTAACATTTGTTAATATCCCTTCCTGTAATTCACGCCAATATTGCGATATATTAATTTTCTTAATTTTGATATGTTACCAATATACCGGGGAATGAAGAGATATACATATAGATTTGTGTTTGGTTCAGTGTCAAGGAAAAGCTTGAACAGGCCCCGTTATTTACAGAACGTTTCCTATGTGATTATTTTAAACAATAATTTCATTAGCGAAATAATATTTTAGCGAATAAGAAACAGTTAATGATTAGCATACTAGGAAACTGCTAACTACATTTCGAATATTATTATCAGGCGGTTATTATTTCACACTGCGGTTTATCGACTTTTTAATCCCCCCTTATTCGCGACAGATATGTATCGTAATAATTATTAATACATAATTATTAACCGAATAATCGTAACCTATATAGGGCAAGGGGGTAAAAAAGCCAATATAGGGTCCGGTCGCGTCGGAGAACATTAATAAACTTTCTGTTCGTGGTGCGAAGAAAAAACTTGGTGACACATATAATTATTAAAAATGCCATGAAAAGACCGTCACGCATTGCTGATAATAATCCGTTAATATGCGATACTTACTTAATGTAATATTACGTTTCAAAAATTATGAAATTCATGACAAATCTTATCGCATAACTCAAGCCACTGTTAAAAGAATCTAAGGTAAAAGAACTGCTTACTTAAATTAATTTAGGAACGATTAATCCAATTTAACAATCATGTAGGTTATTCTATGTATAAAGCGACACTATAGAATAATTTATTATTACTGATGCGAGGAAAATTTATGGAATTTATAGGATTACCCTCCCTTTATCTATGACAATATTTTTTATATTAATATCAAGAAAGGGTTTACACCCTCGTGACCACGTTCAACAACTGCATATTCTCGCTATAGCACTCGTTTGTTTTTTCGTGCCCGTTGGACCCCCAAGCCTGTCATCCTCATTCATACAGACTACAGTATTATCAACTCTTTGCTAGAAACAGATAATAACCACCTAACAGTTACACTTTGTTCACGATGTAGCGTAATTAATAATAATATAATAATCGTAATATAATAATAACATAATAGTCTTTCATAATAATAATTATGGAAGACAATATTACGTTTAAACTATAAATAATTTCACAACGTATTTTAATATATGTCAATAATTTATTAATAATTTAATAGTTTATAAGAAATGATTAAATGATTGCAAAAGTAGTTGATTTAGTGTGACAGTCACCTAATTATTTCTTGCAGCTCATATTCCGAAAAGTGGCCGATGTACGACGGGAAAAGGAATTGGCCGAAAGAAGAAAAAACGAGCCGCAATTGGATCAGGCGCAGGATCACCTAGTGCGAAAAATTTTCTCGAGGTAGGGACAAATCATTAACGCTTGATTAAAAATGAACACCGGCAAATCCACTCCATCCGATTAACAAAGAATCTTTCGGATGATTATTTATCGCGGCGCACGAGTCAAACGCTGCAATTGCAAAGCTTTAATTCTAATTCTAACGAATTCGTGAAAGCCGCATAAAAACGGCAAGTTTCTCGGAAAATGACAAGAAATACGATTCTTTCGTTCGGTAGAGTTTGAACAGGACTTCAAATGGTTTTTAATTTCACGTTTACGCACACGCGCATTCATCCGTAAAGATGGGCTTAATCTACCGAATGAGGACAATTAAAGGACACGCGATTATTATCATCGGCGAATAAATGGAAATTGTTTATGTAATATAGCATGGGAGACATTCGGACGTCTGACCAGTTTCGTCCTGTTACTACTTACAGTGGCTCCAGATGAACAGAGAATGGCGTGTATGGTTTAGGAACATGATTTAGCGATAAGACAAAATTAGTAGCGTTGTAAACACAATAATCATCGATTTAACACTCTGTTTGTCGGCAATATCATTTGATATGTTTACGGATGAATGCAGATGTACAGAGCGGCCAATGGATCATACGAATTCGCACGATATCTCTGTCCAACATGTGCCCACGTGGAAATCCGCACAGAGAATGCACAACTGGTCTGTATTCACAATCCGCAGTCTTGTAATTGATCTTTTTTTTTCTTTGAAATACCAACGGTAGCAGAAAGGGAAAGAAAGGGAGTGAGCGAGTGTGGAAGAAAGCGAGGAAGGAAGAATGAGGGAGAAGCGAAAGGGAGAGAGAGGGAAGAAGGGAATGAATGTGCGAGAGAATGTGGAATCCTGAATGCAAGGAACCAGGTGCAATCTCTCGAACGAAATTTCTCGTGCACGTGTACTTCAATGTGCTGTGACGCTGACGATCTTTTTTTGCATTGCGATTAGACCAAAAATTCGATTAGAAGATTGTTGAAAAGATTTCCCAGAAATTACTAGATATTATCAGAACCGGACACCTCGAAGTGCACGCGCGCAACGACATCAGGATGCAGTAAGCGCGCTTATAGATAAACGAAAAGATAAAAAAAGAAGTAAATTAAAGGAAAGTAAGGGAGAAAGAAAGGGAAAGCGGAAATTGTCGCCAGCGGGCGATTATCTTTCCTTACTTTCCGTGTTCTCTGTAACTGTTGTTGACTGTTGATCGTTGCTTGGCTGGCCTGTTGTCCGAAAAGGTTCAAGACCGACGGGGAACCCCAGATCGGCGTGACCAGGGCCGTAAATGGACGGTCCCAGCAGGATTCCGACGAGGAGCTCACCGTGAACGTCCTGCCGCCTTGGCCCAGTTTTAGGCAATTTCATTTCTTACGTATTTATTTCTTCTCCATTCTTTTTATTACCATCTTTGCTACTTCTTACGTACACTCTTATTATGATTATTATTACTATTATTATTGGATTTGTTATTCTGACCATTATGATTATTACCATATCGTTATTATTATTATTATACATCGTTATATGTAATTATCACTCTCAGCTGCGATATATATTATGCATATACAGTTGTCGTACGAATATACGTGTACGATGTACACGTATACGAATTTATCATACACAACTTTTTCGCCAAGGAATCTATACGTACATGCGCAATGTCGTTGCGTTTATGAGAAGAAGGTATCGGTACGTTCGCGGTAATTTCGTTTTTTCTCTTTGCGAACACCCAATGTATCGACTTCTTTTCTGTTCAACGAAACGCGGCTGAAACGCGCGGGAGTGTACCGCGGCTTTTTCTCATCGGCAACGATCTGTGCATTTCAATCATATATGCATCTCGAAAGGTTGCTACCTCCGGACAGTATCACGGATGTGCAAACGCTGTACACACGCTTGAAAGGGAAACTAATTCTCACAGCACGTTTAAGAATGAACCGGGCAAATCGAGGTTTCAGCAACAAAAATAATTCCAAACAAAAAGTTTTTCATTAACGTGTATATTACTGCATAATTTTTGTTATCAAATTAATTTTTTTATCTCCACAATGTCACTCAATAAATTAAATAACTTTATTTTAAGGTTTACTGGCTCGTAAAAGTGTTATTTGAGGCACAGGTTTATTGAAATTCAGAAAATTGGTAAAAAGTTCTCTGGTAGGCCGATATTGGCTCAATCCTGGCAAATTTATCGACCCAATATTCGTTTGAAATGTTTACCCAATGTTGCAGTGCCAACCTCAGTCCCTATTGGTGTGCAATGTTTCTCCCATGTTGTAATTTCTAGATTGGACCCATGTTGCTTTTTATCCGTTTGCATTCATTTCATGTTCACATTCAATATATAATCGATATTGCGCCAATATTGGCGTCACACTCGAGGCCATCGTTCATTCGTCTGACGGAGAGTTACATACTTTAATTATTTGTGTGACACTGAAAGAATCGAATGTGTGGAACCTGTAAATATAATGTGTGATGAACTTTTTTCGATTTTAGTTTAATTTTTAGAAAGCGTGACTCGATTCGCCCGGCAATGGCATCTTTTTGAGATGCGTACACTTCACCCGGGTGCCATATAATCTTTGCCATTTTGACGATCACTGCAGTTCTGATGAATGCTAGAGTGCTGTAAGATATACGGCTTTAGAGGGTTATGCGCATCTTTCTCCCACCATATATATATATATTTATACATATACTTTTAGTACATAAAGCCAGGATTGTATAGAGCGAATTCAGGGACTCCGTATTTCTTTCGCTAATTGTTAGACACACGTATGTACCTTCGGTTTTTTTCCGTATAGGAACAAGGAAAACAAGAATTTTCGTATTTTTTGGAAACCTTAAAAAATGTCTCAATACTCTAATGGTTAAAAACAGTGTTTCTTTGTGCGGTAATGAATATCTGATGATTTTCCGGGTAGATTGCTTTCTGCTTACGACGTTTCTCGACGAAGCGAAAAAAATACCTAGGTCCCCATTATGCCTCGAGCATCCGATCCTTTCCGATTTTATGCAACGCCGAATGCATGTGACAAACACACTCTAGGATTCAAATTTCTCTCTGTCACCTGTACTTATATATCTTTATATATATACATACATAAAAAATATATATATATTATTATCATGTAGCTGTTTGAGAAACTGCCGGAGTGCCAGATAATATTTATAAATAATTAGAACAAATTAACGTGGCATGTTAAATGCATGATTCTGTAGATATAATGCGATACATATTTTTTTAATTATTCCTTAAGTTAATGCTACGGTACAAATTAGATCGTTTTAATGGCATTCCTAAAGTTAATCAGACAGCTCATTGCCATTACAATTGCGTCGTTATATCGTCACGTCGACGAACTCCTATCGTGGCCAATTTTTCTAACAATGGGATGATTCTTATTCTTCTTCGAAATAGCCAGCAACGGAACACACCTGGGAAAATCGTCTTGTTGACATTAAATCTCGTTGAATTTCGAAACTCTATAGATAAGCCTCCGTACTGTTTACCTATATTTACATTTCACTTCTTATTCTCCTCGTTGCATCGTAACCGCACTGTATCGTAATTCGAACTTTCCAGCTCCCACGAGTAGGCAAGTATAATTACGCCCCGAGTTTCTAAGTCGGATAATTTCCTTTGATAAGTGTCAGGATGTGATCCTACTCTTCGTAAAAGGAAACGAAATAACTTGTGATCTAGAAAAGGTGAAGGTGACCGGATAACGAGAAACCGTGAACAATATTCAATTTGAACGACAAATCGTGACGTAATAATTCATAAGTACACTCCATCCCACGAGAGAGGTCAGTCCTGTTCGGCACATCGCGACTGAGCTAGTCGACCGTTTGGTACCTTTCGTATATCCGGTGAAGCGATCTCACGCATTTTGTAACTACTTTTTCGTTAATAACGTAGAAACCACCTGCAATTCGACAAAAGAGCATAAATCTTAGAAAAACTCTCATTAGAAGGAGCAGGCTAGCGTTTCATTTTTTGTACACTCACAACTCCCTCGAAAAACATCACGCCAAACTCTTGCTCTGCCAAATAAACACCCGTTATGTGTTAAACTAATGCTAAAACTAATAATAAAACTATTAGAATGTAATATCCGCAAGCCAGACACAAATCGGCCGGACCCTAAGGTCGATCTCTCTTAAGTCAGGGTATAGAAGCATTATCGTTGGTTTATACAAGGTGTTCCATGAATGATAGTGCTCCGTTAAAGGTGCGATACCTGAGATAATTCCAAGCAGGTTTCTCCTTATAAAAAATGTTCGTTGTGCTTTAGTTAACGAGGTATTAATCGAAAACGGTAACCAATCGGAGAGGAACACGGTAGCTGGTAGCGCCAGTGGTTGATTATCGCGAATAGCTAGCGTCTCCAGCTGTCGCGTCCCTCTCCAATTGGCTCCCGATTTTCGTTAATGTTTCGTTAACTAAGACACTTCAGATATTTTTGATAAAAAAAAACTTGCATGAAATTATCTCAGGCATCACACCTTCGATGGAGTACCACCATTTATGGGAGACCCTGTATACAGAGTGTCCAGTAAATGACGGCAGCCCGTTGCAGGTGTGATATCTGGGATAATTCGATGCAGGTATTACTTTATCGTTAAACTGCGGCAAATATAGGTAGAACGCGGACCAACCACGATAGTGTCACGCCATTTGAAAGGATAGTAAATAATTAAACATTTATATTGCTGTAATGGTTTTAATTTCCTCATTTTCATATATTCATGGACACGAGTACTTATTGCAAAAGCGTTCGATATTATTCACCTACAGAAGGAAAAATACTATCGTCCTGAAAGAAAAACACCAATGTTAGTTGCATGCAAATTTTATTCCGAATAAACTAACGGTACGAATATGAATAAATTGTCAAATAACAAACGGCACAATAATGATTGGAAGTTGTAGTTAAAAATAAGACTAACTGGTGTTGCAGTTGTTGAAGAAATAAGTGCAACCATCAACATGGTTACAACGCTTAACAAGAATCCAGTTATCTTCATGTTTGTTCTTCGCTTTTCACACTGCACAATCAAACTTCGCCAATGTATTTATGCCAAGAAAATCGTGCTGTTTTTGTTGGTAGCAGCAAAAAAAAATAAACCTAATGTTTCGGTTATGTCGGCGATACGTTAATCTATCGTTGAAATTGCTCGATATTTTTATGTCGCGTTTAAATTCACTGTCGTGCCGTGCGTGATGCGTCCTGCAAAAAAGTAATAATTATTTATCGAGTTGTGTTCTTTCCCGGAAAACAAATTTCGGAGAATCACATAGTAACACGTGCGCTACCAGAGCATGAAAAGAGGATCTTGTATGACAGTCCAGGTAAATTTGTCTTAAAATCTGATTCAATTGGCATTGGGTTTTTTAAGTTATATTATATTATATTACACATTATATTTCTAACATTGAAAATAAACAAAATGTAATTATCTCCAGACAAAGAACATCCTGTATTTATTTTGTCGTTTTATAGCCCATTACAACTGTTTCCGCGATAAATTAGTGCAACGCATTGTCCTAAACTGATAAAGCAAACACGTCGCACATTTGCGTCACAGGGCTCGTTGTCAGGTACAAGAAATGATACTCGCGTATGTACGACGTTGGTAGCGAACGTGTTAATATGTTCAATTGTTAGGACTTATACTGTTATTTATGATTAGTCGAGTCAGTCCACGTCAACTGATAAGATTCAAAGAGAACATCTTCGACTTTGTTATAAATTTTGTGTCAAGTTTTGTAGAACGACCGATACGGAGTGTCCCATAAATGGTGGTAATTATTTGCTGTTTGGTTAATGATACTTCACAAACATCAATGCATACTCAGTCTTTGCCACAGTGGCCACCTGTGACTGGCACTAACAATTTTTTGGTTCACGAATTTTAACTTGTTTTAATCATGTTTCGAAAATTGGAAAAGCGGAAATATGTGTTACATTATACATACATTATGCAATAAAATATGCGCTGTTTAACGATTAAAAATTTTTATTAGAACATAATATTTTACAAAAATTAAATTCTTCGATGCACCGTATAGAATATTAAAAATTGCATTGTGTCTCCCAGAACAAAACATAAAGCGGGCCTGGCAATCAATGTGTAAAAGCTTAATTGAAGATCAGATCATTTTTTGTAATGCAACTCTGTTATTTACCTGCTAGGGTGATCATTGCTTTTGATAGGAGTACAAGGACCGATGCCACAAGGTCACGCACAAATAATAAGGCGATTATGAAAATTGGCAGTATTGGCAATTTACTGACGTCTACATGTTTCAGTGCTTACAATACATGCACAAAGTTTCGATCTTCAACCTGTTGACAAAGATAGTAGAACTACAAAGGCAGTACGAAACGTGCCGCAAAAAGTGCTCTTAAACTTATCGTTAGTGGGCCATTTCACCCGAGCTTTTAAACGATTATATAAATCATGGCCACGATCAGTTCATCGACGTCGCCCATTTTCCCGTATGTTTTATCGGCATTTTATCACCACCGAGAATACTCTCTTTTGGATCCCGTAGGCACACCAAAGTAGGTTGCTCGTGAACACCGCTGGAGCTGTCTCCCTTTTTCTAGCCTCAGTAGAACGAATTCAAACGCATTTGCCACCAGAACCAACCTCTTGACCTCGCCTATACGAGCAAAATAAAAAATAATAGCAATAACAATATTGAGAAAGTACTAACCAATTGCCAGAGAGCAAAACGCAATGCTCGCTGATGAGAAAAGGGAAAAGTTTCACGTGCCCGTGAAACTTTTGGAAACAACAACTAAAAAAAAAAAAAAAACAAACTGATCCCATCCACGACTTGTACACCATGTATTTTATTCCCCTTATTTATTAATTGCCTAGTGAAACTGGCGTTTGATCCTGTAATGTATATAGAACGCGGAAGAATTATGGTGAATCTAAAGAATGGCGTTTTCGCTCTCGACTTTTTTCATCCAGGTTTCGCAGGGACAAGCAACACACTGCCGACGTTGAGAAAGGAGACGGGAAGGATGGCAAGGACAGCAAGGAGGGAGAGTCGTCCCACGGTAGAAAGCTCTCGACCACCGAGGAGACTACTATCGTTAAAGCACGACCTGGAAAATGGGGGAGACTATTAGGTACAATTCAACTTTGAATAATCAAAGTCTAACTAGAATCGTCGAATTTTAACTGAGTTCTTCTATCTGAACTTCGTGTACTCCAGCAAAATTCCCTAAACTCTAAATGAATTCTAGCAAAATTTAGGAAACTTTAACTGAATTCTAACCGAACTACAAGTAATCACACAAATCTGTCTGAATTTGAATTCAACGGACTTAATTAACCGGTATCTAACTGGATTCTAATAAAACTCACCGACTTACCGATTTTGATCTGAATTGCTACGGTTTAATCGTGCGGTTACAAACAATTATTAATATCTTCCTCATATTATTTATCTGTCCTCACAGGTAGCTCGAGTTTAGATTCTGGAAGTGAGACAGGGACGGGTACGGAGACCTTCAAGAGATCGTTAAGCGCAAGAGACCCACGACCAAGTTCCAGCGCGGGCACGAACAAGGTTTTCCCGAAGTTTGGTAAACTGGGAGGTACAATCGAGGAGACCTGCGACGCCGGTGATACGCTGAAAGAGAGCCAGTCCCAGCAACAGTCCCAGAGCGGGGCTGACTCTAAACAGCTTCAGCTTCGCCGACTGGAGAGCTACGACGGCGGTCTGATAACGGCTCAACCGGGTCACGATCGTGAGATCCTGGCCGCGGTTCTCGAAGTGAAGGTCGATCTCAAACTGGAGGTGCAGCGCGTGAATCAGAGATTGGCCAAAATCGAGGACATGTTACAGGGTCTGATGAACCGACTACCACCGGCCAGTCCACCGGCGAGCGCTGGATTAGTGGCTCAGCAGAGGGGTTCGAATTTCTCGTCAAGTGGAAATATTTCAGCTCAAAATCAGCCGTCCGCTCAAGCACAGACCCCTCCCTCGATGCCTCAACAGGGTACGCAGAGTACCCAAACGACGGGTAACGGTATCACCGAGCAGAAGGTTTCGATAGCAACGACGTCCACGTCCACCACGCCCAGTGAAGGTTACAGAGAACAATCGACGGCCACCGAGCGTACGTCCAAGAGCCAGGAACATCATCACCATCATCACCATCATCATCAGCAACAATCGGAGAGGCTGAAAGACACCGAGCGGCTGTCCTCGTCGAGGGAGGTCAGCAAAGAACTTCTCGAGAGGCTCGCCCAGGCCTCCACGTCCCGCGGGGACGATTCGAACGCTTTGGGTCCGTTGATCCTGAAGAAACGTAGGAGCAAATCGCGAAACAAGGGTGCCGCGCCCCTCGCGCCCCTTGCCACCCAACCGATGAGCCCCTCGGAGGCCACGGAGACGACGCAGATGCTCGAGTGCACCGACGACAGGGAGCAAAGCTCCGCGGAAAGGACCGAAAGATCCGACAGGAAGAGGCCCCCACCGAGGCCCAGAGAGTACTTATGAAAGTTTCCAAGATTCTGGGAGAGCATCTCGAGCCTCAGTACGGAAAGGATGTCGAGTCTGCCAGAAATGATATTTTGGCAGCTCGAGCGCGGTATACATGTCTTCGTGGACCAGGTTACGATTTAAGAAGGTATTCCTAACTTAATGAATATCGTCGGGAGTTCAAAGCGGATATTTTTCATACTTCGAAGGGAGAGGAATGTCTCTCCTGGACAGCGTGATCGTTAAAAGCGTGTTTTCCAACGCAATGTCTTCGTGGTCGGGCGACGCCTCTCGAGTATACCTCGTCGAACTCTTTCAAGTGACAAGATTCACGGCTAATCGGCTATGATTTCCCGCGAATCGAATTACGTATCGATAATCGCATCTGCAATTTGACGTAAGTTTAAGGACGTCGCGCCGCATATTCGCTAAATCGCTTTCGCGATTGAGGATCTTCTGTGCGTGCCACCGAAGATCGTCGAGAACCCGCAGAGTTTGATAAACAAATGAAAGGGGTATTGAAGATAATACAAAGGGAGGAAAGGGTGAACGTTCCGGTAACGTTCCGCGCTGACGAGAACTCCCGCCACAGTTACCATATTTTTGCATGGCCAAAAAACGATCAATAAAATATGAATTACTTGCTTGCGACGGCTTCTTCGAGACATCGAAAACTATTCAGAGGAATAATCCACGTTATACATAATACACACTGTAATCGTAGGTTTACACGCATTTTAGGAGAATTCAGCTAGACACTCGTGGAGGTGCGATAGAACTTAAGGAAACCAAAAATGAAGAAGAGGCTAAGACCGAATTAACGTTTCGCGTCGTCACAATTTTATAATTAGGAATATAATGATAAGCGTGGCGGGTCGCCTTGTGGACGATGACTCGCCCGGGAGTACAAGAGAAAGAAAGAGGGGATCGATACGAAGAACTGGTTTCTTTTTTAATTTCGAGGTGCGGATTTTGAGATATTGTGCCTCGTTGTTCGCGATTGAAGGAACGAAGATGAGGTTGTCGAGGCGTATCGCGTTCACTTATTGTTGCTTCACTGTCGCTGCTGGCTTGCCGGCAACGCGTCGTCTTTTCGGCGGATACCGAGGAAAGATTCGCGGCGATTCCAACACGTTTCCTCTATCCGGGATTCCAGCTTTTCTATCAAAATAATGGAGTACACTTGCTTCGAACTGCAATTCGACCAGGTCCTGTAAAGAATTTTAATTCCATTTTACCTTCCTCGTACGGCTTTCTTCCGTGAAAAAAAAAGTGTACGAAATGTGACGTATCTGAAAAAGCATAAGTCTTAAAAGCGGGGATATAAGAAACGGATTTATCGTAAATTTGGTTAAAATTTAAAGAAGAAAGTTTACTCCGACGTTAAAAAATTAATTTTATCCGCTTTATATAGGCGTTGTACTTTTTAACTCAAATAACAAACTCTAAATGTATTATCACATTATACTTTGATTATCGCATCAATAATCTGGTTTTAAATTAATGATTTTCGGGGGATTAAATATGATATGTAAACATAAAATGGAACTATAATTCAATTCTGACTGACAATGAATTCTGACTGAAGTAGCTGAATACTATTTCAATCATAAGTGAATTCTGACTGAAAGTGGACGGAATCCACTGAATTCTGACTGAACTCACAGAATTCAGCCTGACCTCTCTGAATTCGCGCGCTGGATTTCCTTTCACTCATGTCATTTTTCTTCCAAGCTAACAACACGTATACATAGTTTCAATCGGACGCTCCGAATTTTTCCTCGGCAATGCCGAATAACGTGATACTCGCAAGCGGAACTTTGTCGAGATATTCTGTACTTTGTTACGCAAAAATGACCTAAACTCGCGTATGGCACTCACGGACGCCAAACAGCAATATTAGGTGTATATATCTTGTAACTATGACGTGTATATATTCGTATAATGATTATTGCGCATACATCACTGGGAGCGCGTTTGCACTGATAGACAAACAACGAGCGCTTTTCACCTGAACTTTGCTTTTCATTTTGCCACGTTAACACTTTCCGGTTCGCAGACTTAGATATTATTGAGTGGAACTTATTTTTTTATAATTCTTTCTTTCCAAAAGTAAATAATCACGTTCGTTAAGTTGGAAAGAAAATTTAATATTGCGATTACTATTATGTAAATGAAAAATGACCGAGATACGATTTGAAACAAGGCTCGTTTTTCTAAATTATTTTCAGAATGAAGATGATACAGAATATTATAAAGCACGACCGTTTTATTATAAGAGATATAATAATTATGAAACGGTCATGGCTCGTTTTGCATTTTATCTTCAATAATGAACCATTTCAAAATAAATTCTTTCCGATTTCAAGGGTGGCTAAATGTATCTCTCGTTAATTTAATCAAACGATGTTCCAAACGCCTATTCCTATTATATTTGGAACAGCAATAAATTGTCTTTTTTTCTAAAACGGTGTCAGATTCAGTTAACCGTGAGCAATTAGGGGCCGCGAATTTTCGATTAATCAAAACCGGAAAGTGTGTAAAGTTTAAGCTCCCAAAGAAAATCAAGAGAACGCAAAAACGATTCTGTAAAACGGCAGATAAATATGCCAACGTCACGTACATGTACATCTGTATAATCAACAACGGAGCAATTAACAAAGTGTCAACGAATATATGTATATAAATATATGTATGTATATCTCATGCGACTCATCGAATCGCTTTGAATAAGTTAACGACAACATTGTGAATTCCTGATTTTTGCAGAAAGAACACAATTATGAAGGACAATCAAAGATGGAAAGTACACTGATCTCACTGTAGGTCGAAAGCAATTACTCGAGTAACGCTAGACGTATTCCGTTAGCTTAAAGTTAAGAGTTCAGCGACTGCGAAAAACAAGGTGCGCCATATGAAAATCGGAGGGCAAAAAAAAATAATAAAAAAAAACGAAGCAGTTGTACATTACTTTAATCAAAATTGCGCTTCAATTAGAAAGAGAACACGGCTCGATTTTGTCTGTCAATCGAAAAATCAAGCGGAAAGTACGAGCAAACGCGCTGGCAAGGATATACTTATGCGTGTACATATATAAATATAGAAAGTGAGAGAGAGAGAGAGAGGAAGTGTGTACGTGTGCGTGTGTGCGCGACAGAGAGAGAGAGAGAATGAATAAGAGAGGGAGAAAAAGAGAGAGGAACAGTAAATAGCTCTAACTTCATGTTATAAAAGAAAATGAATTATCGAACAGTTACGAGGACTTTGTTAATTAGGTTTTAGTGACGGAGACGATATAGCTGGCTCTATCGTAGTTTATATACTTATAAAAACGCGAGAGTTTAACGTCGTTGAAAAATTTTTAGTAGCTAAGCCAACGTGTGTCGATCGAAGTTTTAAATGGTACGCAGGTTTTTCGTGCCCCGATCCTGCATCGCGCGGGCCCGTTTAATGCTAAAAGTGTTCGACTTGCAATTTCAATTCCCATTCGTGTACGGAGATACGACATCCTGAGAGCGTTGTTTTTGCAAATAGTTGTTTCGCTGACGGGGTCGCCCCACTCGCACATTAGAATTGTTCAAATCGAGGGAGAGAATTCATTTGGTTTAACGAGAGAACGTTAAATAGGAGCCAGTTGAATGAGAGGATTGACCCGAACTGTTGAAACGGTTAATTAGGTAGTTAACTAATTGAATAAGTTAATTTTTTAACTGACATCTTCCCCGTTTCGGGGAAAAATTGTAAAATTAAATCTGCTAGCTGAGATTTGCTTAGAAAAATTTTCAATAAACGGGGAACTATTACTTTTTCCGGGAATTAAGAAGAAATTTTCATTTTGAGAAAGTAAATGTCGTGAGATACGTGACCCAATGGATTTCATGGTTTTAATTCGTTAAACGATGAATGGAAAATAATCCGACTTCCCTCGTGTCTTTTTTTAATAAAACAAGCGGCTAAAAATTAACTTGATGCACAAAATTAATTCGAGGAAAACGATTATATAAAACTGCAAAATGCAGAGTTCTATTTGATTTATGAAGGTTGACAACTAAATGCGAACTATTCGATTAAATATTAATCGGAACTAAAAATCAATTCTTGTAACGATCATCGTGCATCCAGGAGTGGTAATTGGTTTCTCCGATAATACGATCTCGTCGTGACAACTATGATTACCTAGAAAAAAATGATCTATCGCCTAAAAATCTCGCACGACCGTTGGAAATGAGCTCAACGATTAAGATAAAGTACATATTCGACAAATATAGCGAGACGTACAAAAGCGGCGTGAAAACAAAATGTTAAAAGTTTAAAAAACCTCGGATTCAAGCTCCAAAGTAATCGGAACAACGGGTAATAATAATTTGTTCTTTCATTAATTAAAACGGAATACTGTAATGTGAACGATTTTAACATTATTATCATTGAATTAGTACCGAGTTCCAAAGTAACAAAAATAAAATGTTACGATAATATGAACTGCCATGGATTAAAAGAGAATAATTTCTTCTTAAAACTCAGAACAACTAAAATTGCATTTTAAAAGTTTGAACATCGTTATTATTGAATTAATTTTGAGCTTCAATATAAAAGATTAAAATGTTGATTTTAATCGGTAAACGGAGAAAGATTGATCCTTTTTTAAAATATGACTATTTAAAATATTGTGGATAAAGTTTATCCTAGATCCCACGGACAATTGGCGAGAAAACGAATGTACGATTTGGCGGAAACCGTCGGTCGTTGATTTCCATGCGCGTATCCACGAGAAAATTTTGCGAAACGGAAAGCGAGTATGCATGAATGCCTGCGTCTGTGTACGAGTGTATGTACATGAAACCGAATACTGCGTCGCACCACCATACGAGGGGTAGTATGCAAAACAGTTCTCTCTCTCCGTTACGAGCCCCTTAAAATTGCATCTCGCGTCATATATTTGGAATCGCAGGACGATCTGCTCTGTTTGCTATCTGAGAGCTTTCTCTCTTTGCGCGTTTCTTAACTCCGTTTCTTCGCTTTCGTTCGGATCGCTCCATCGACAATCGTAAGCCGATCTTTCGATTATTTCGCATGAAGCAAGACATTGTTATAATGGAGAACCTGTTAATGGAACCCCGATCCGTCGTTTCGTAAAAAGATCGCGAAAAGCAGTAATTGTGAGCACCGTACATGGAATTGTTATTTAAGGGAGCTAGGCAGTGGTAAATGTTATGAAACAGTTTTTTTTGTTACTCAATTGTGAAAAAATGAAAGCATCTCGTAGATAAAATTCGTTATTGGTAAAAACCGCGGCTTATGAATTTTTTATTACAAAAAAAAACGGAATTTTTACTGACTATATCGATGGTTAGGCAAAAAACTGCACGTATTTTGCACGCCTTGTATTTTTTCAAATCAATTTAACCCTTCGTTCGTTCGTAATCAGAGCGCAACCAGAAGAAAGTTAAATGTTAAACGATAGCAACAAACATTGGGTAACAGGATATAATTAAATTTCCTTTCTTTGGATAAAATTGACTCACAGCAACAATCTTTTCTTTCTACATTTCTTTCTACAATTACGACTGTCTAGTGCCCCCAAGGGAAATCAATTCAGCTTGGGTCTGTACACGGACTGTAACACCGTGCATGCAGGGCATCGCATAAAAAGTGGTTGCCCGTTAAATGTGCGATACTTGGGGCGATACCAAGCGGGTTTTTTCTTATCGAAAATATTAGTTTCCCTTTAGTTCACGAGATATTAACCGAAAACGACGGCCAATCGGAGGAGAAGCGCACGCCAATAGCTGGCGCCACCAGTTGTCGCGTCTCTATCCGATTGGCTCCTGATTTTCATTGATATCTCGTTAACTAACAAGGCGCTTCGAATATTTTCGATAAGGAAAAACCTGCTTAGAATTATCCCAGGTATCACGCATTTAATGGACTACCACCATTAGCGGGACACCCTGTATATGTCCCATCTAAAGATCCTTAGATCACTCACGACCACGTTCATTTTTATTATGCTTGACATAATAAATCGGGCGTGCCTTAAAACCATGGAACTTTTAATACATCAGAACACTTTTATCGACACATTCGGCTTACGAGCGTCTCTCGAGTCGTTCGAACACTCGCGAGAAAAAAAAAACAAAAAGAATTTCTCAGCATCTCACTTATAATGCAACGACAAAAGTTTCACATTTCCCATGCATTAATGGTACTCCTTTGAAGAACAAAAAGAAACACAAATGCGCGAAGTATTCCAATCAGCGAGAAACTCCAACGAATCGTGGATTCGCACCGAAACGCATGCCGATGGGCAGATCGTTGTTTGGGAGTAAAATTTGGGAAAACAAAAAATGTGATATTACGATTTTTTATATCAGCTACTTTGCAATAATGAATTATCGCCGTATTCAAAAGATAGCGTCGTGACACGGGTCGTCGTCTTTGATTTTGAATGATGAAACGCGGAGCTGCTGTACGAATGTTCAATTTGGATTTCTCGTAATTTCAATTTTATTCTAAACGTGCATATTGATCGTTTTTGCGATGCAACTGTTTCTTACTCGACTTTGTTCCCGAGAAAAATTGTATATCATACGTTATATTCCCGATAATGTTGATTAGTCATTGTTTTGAATATCTTTGTCTTCGGATCTTAATTATTGTTAATGTTTTGATTTTTTTTATTTGCCATTTGTAAAAGCATCGTGGAGCGATTAATCTCAGATTTCGGTTTCGCCGGTTTTTGATTTCCGATTTTAATAACGAAGGTCGAAAACCAAAAGTAGAAAAGTCTAAAAACCGAGTTTCGATTTTCGAAGCCATTTCGTACCCTAGCGATCAACGTTATGCAAAATCGAAAGTTGATCGTCGTAATCGGTTTTCGATATTCGATTTTAAAATCCATAGTTAGAAATGGCTTTTCGAAAACCGATTATCGACAGTTCCAGTTTTGAGTTTTAAGAATCATTATACCCTTTTTCGGCGCATGATCGGTAAGAGTGATCTAGGAGGCAGAAAAACAAATTACGACGACGACAGTGATCGCTGGGACGATCGAAAAAAAAAAGTACCCGTGATTGTACCGTACGAATTTTTGTGAAAATGATTAAGAGAGTCTATAGTAGCTATCGAGCGGAATAAAAAAAGAAAAATATATATATTACTATTATTAGAAAAAATGGGGGGGGGGATTTTTGCTATAACTAACACTTCGTCCATTTTTCTATATGGGCAACTCGTTGCACTGTAATCAGTCCTCGGCCTTGTAAATTCTATCCTTGTCATTTCCAAATTACACCTTCGATCGTCGAGTGCCGCCAAAAAATCGTTAGCAATATGTACCTACTACTAAAAGAAAAAAATTAAAACTGGATCTTCCTTCCGATCGACACTTTCAATTCGATTCTCGCGCGATCGAGATCTCTCCGTGGTCGTTTACGCGGCACTCGCAAATCGACGGCACGCGCTCTTGTGAACTCTTGTAAATCCGATCGTACGATCTCGATGCAAAGAAACTGGAGAAGAGAGATCCTACGAAAGTCTCGCGCCGTTATTTTCAGTTCGAGCGATCGTCGACGGCCGATTGATTGCATGTCGATGATTTTTAGAACAATTTCCGTAAACTCGAGGCGAGTTCTCAGTTCGCATTGTTAGATAAAAGCGAAGAAGACTCGAGTCTTAAGAGAGACTCTCTTCATTTTAGAAGTTGGATAAAATACATGAATATTCTGATCTCGGCGCCGGATATTGAGTCGCAAAAGATATTGATGTTCCAAAAAAAAACCGTTCAAAAAACAGTGGAATCTAAACGATTTTCTAAGGGAACCCAGGAAGTTTATCTGGTATATTCGAAAGATATGAAGGAAAAGATTCTAGTACAACATGGCGACAAGAAAATATCATTATCGTATTTCTTTCGACTAAAATCACATTATTTATAATAACATACTTATGGGAACATATCTTTATTAATTTAAATTTCGGTATGATTACTAATGATAACCATGATAAATAAATTTCTCCAATGCGTATCTACAGTGGTTTCTCAATTATCGCGATAAGACTTTTGAAAAATACTGATCTTGACAAAAGCACATTTTTTAAAACGCTTTTAGAGTTTCGATTTAATACGACCAACTCTGATTCCTGCGGTTTTGAAAATTTTCGAATTAAACTAATGGAGGATTGTTTCTGAAATATCATGCTGTAACAATCTATAAAAAGTGAGAAATCTAATTTTTGGCGATTTAAAAAATGTCTGGGTCCCCTTCATTTTTGCACAGAGGGCGCCCAAAAATGTGGTTCTAAATGAAATATCATAAACTTAAACAGGGCCGTGCCTAGTTAAGTTTACGACCAGGCTACGCGTGTTCTTTTGTGCCCACGGTACCCCAATATTTTACTTTTTACAAACAAAGAATATCACTAGAGTAGAAAGTCTGGGGACGGGATATTAATTTTCTATAAGATATAAAAAAAGTATTATCCTCGTTAACGATGCGATTCAATATTTTTTCGTGCCGAGAATACGAATATTTTCCTTTCGACGAAGAGAATCCCTAAATCGAGTTTTAGACCCGAAATTTCGACTTCCTGCGCAATCGATGCTATTGTCTTCCTCACTAATTTGAAACCGAGAACAAGAGCAATATAATGGATCGAGATCGAAGGCACGAGAGTGATCGAAAAATCCTGCGAATCGTCGTCAACGACCGCTCAAAAGTATCCTCGAGAGATCAAATTGTAGCATCGAACAAAGCCTGGCTAGAATACTAAAAAAAAGCTGCTTTCGAACTTATAATAAAAAAACATTGAAACTTTAATGGTGTATTATTTAAAATTGTTCTGTCCGTCATTCCAGAACGGATTGATCCCTGATGTTATAACCTCGAAAACCCCCGTTCGTTATCTCCGGAAAAAATACAAGGTCTAGTCTCACGCACTTGTACTTGACCCGAGACAAGACCTTGTCTCTTGATGAGGAAGCTAAAGTCGTGGTCGTGTAAATCCAAATTGTACTTTGATTGACATACTCAGACACCCTGTAAAAGATTAGTGGCCCTTTGAGAGTCTGAGAATCAAAGTGGCGTATATCAATAAAAATACAAATTTGACTTACATCATCATGGCTTCTTCCCTCTAAAAATTACGCAATCGTGAAAAAAAAGTTTATTAACTATTACGATTCTCTTATTTCGTTACTTTACCACACATGCGGAAAAAAAATAATTATTAACAAGATTGGTAAAAAGTTTATTATACAAACTAAGAATTCGATGACAATTTCCTTGCAATACATCATCGGGCTGGACAACAAAAAAAGCCTCAGCAGCATGTAACTACTCGAGATTCGTTTGTTTACCGTTTACATGATATAAATTTTCATTAAATTAAAATTTAAGATAATTTGAAAGTCTGCTCCTCAACTTACAATTTAATTACAACCCGAAGTATAACTCCTTCCTCGCATACGCACATTACATTTTCAAGTATTTAACTAATTTGTACAAAAACGTTAATAAAGTATCAAATATATTAATCGGACCATTTACTGCAAAAGTGCTGTAAGATAAAAAAATTCAATATTGTCTAGGACGAACCTTAAGACCGATTTTTCGTCAGACAGGGTACACAACACTTTCACATCAAACGGCTCGATGACACGCATTCGTCATTTCACGTGCGAAATCCAACAATTTTGAACACCATAGGGAAAATGCAACGAGCAAGCACGAAACTTCGAATCCAACTGAATCTTCGTCTATTGCCAATTGACATTTTTAGAAATCGAAAGAACATGTCCAGAATAAATTCAGGGGAACAATCGCAGTGTCGATAGAGCACGATTATCCCTACATCACTTCTGTGTTCTTCTGATTTCTGATTTTTCCATCACGTGGATGAAGAACCCAGGATCTTTGAGCTGCTCCAGTGGCTTAAAATCTCCGTAAATCGTGTGCTTCCCGCCGTACTGAAACGCTTCAGATAACATGTTGGTGAAGATGTTTAATCTGTGAGGATAATAGGACAGTCTGAACTCGCTGACGTTATCCGGATTCTCAGAGTTCTCCGTGTCGTCCAGGTTGATTATGTAATCCAAGGTGACTATCGCCGGCTTCCCCGAGACGAAAAGAACCGAGGCTTTTATGTGCGTCATGTGTTGGCTCTGTAATTTGGTACGAAACGTTTATTTATTAGACATAACATAAAGTAACGAGTAGTGATTTCTGTTTTATAATCTTCCCGGATATTCTTTGCAAAAAAATAGGTGTAACCGGTTGGAATCTGCAAATCCGCAGAAACATTCTGAATTACTTTTTTTGGTATTTTAATCCTTTCAGTACTAAGAACTCATTTATACGGTTCGAAATGTTCTTCCAAACCCATTTATGTGTTCTAACGCAGCTATTTGATATGGGCGCGGCTTCCCAAGCTCGAGCCTACTGTTCTAGGGGAAGGTCCCTTTACACTCTCCAAAGCTATCAAGCAATGCAAATTCGCGTATGATTAAAGCTTCTGCGTCTGTCCCTCTGAACTCTATTCTCTTATTTTGTATCACTCAGTTTAGCTGACGGGGAGAGGTAGGGCCGAATCATGGGTTCAAACTTGAACAAACCTGATTTGGGCAATGAATACATTTCGTAAGAGGAATCAACACTACTCAATGTTTACACACAGTTTTCGGGTTTTACGTTTTGTGACGTCAGACGCGAGAATAATGCTGAAAAACAAGCGCTTTTTGAATAGGAACTTGCATCTTTGAGTCTTTGAACTTTTCCCTTTCGATTGACACCTTGAACACTGTAGGACGTTATGTTGTTTAGCTAGAAGTTCTAATTCAATAATTTGGTTAATTCCTCTCGCTTTTTCTTACGGAATTCTCCGTTCTCTCTCTCTATCTCTCTCTCAAGCACAGTACAGACGTAAAGCCCGTTTATAAACTTACTAAAGAGGTATTGGTTCCCCTTAAAACGTAACTCCTGTTATTCATTCAGGGTTGTTTAGATTCATATAATCTCATTGTCAGAATCGTCAATAGCCATATAAAGAACATTTAGAAACAGTGAAGTTCGAATTTTGAAAATTTCCGATATTTGCCTGGCCGGGCTAGACTGGCAAGGCAAACTGGGCAACATTGCGGTACGTGTAGGGTTGTATAATATGCACAAGTTTAAAAAAAAAATCAAAATTTCAATTTAGGAGTTAAACCAAAGGCAAGAGTTATAAAATAGTATCTCTTCGCAATGATACAGTAATTTGTTTAAGAGGAATCCGTACAACTGTTGTTTTTATGTGGGCTGTATGTACCTATGCGCAGTGTTACCACTTGTGCAAACTCGGTCGTATTTACACGAACGATTGGATCGCCTTACGAGCATGAACAGAGACTCTTACATGTACGATTAATTCTGCGTCAGATGTACCGTCAGGTGAACTACATTCTTAGTACTACATATGAATATTTGAATCTGATGGAAGTACAACTTTTAATGAAACATGTTATCGAACTTGATTAAATGAATTCCAACCCTATACTTTTTAAAAATATTTTTTTGATAGCTTCGAACACCGACTTCAGCTATGCTTTTATCTTATTTAAATTACGCAGGTGTGTTTTCAACAAGCGATTGCATTATTAATATTTCTGAAGGACGTATGTCCTTCAATCAATCTTTTAATCCCAACGGGGAGCAACGAATTGTATTTACATACGTGTTCGTATACATTTTATAAAAGGTAGCGTACGTACGTACTCCAGAAAAATACATTTAAAGTCGAATAAGTAAGCTGATATTGTTTATTAGCATTATTTAACGAAAAAACTAAACCTGCTCCCTTATTTACTTATTATACTAATTTATTATGTGCAAAGACTTACGTTGTAATAAATGCATTTCGATGGTAAATCCCCATTTTCAATTATGTAGTCGTAATTTCTGTGGTCAATTAACAATAAACCACCGGGTTTGACGCAGCGCTCAAAATTCGATAAAGCTTGCCTGATCATAAAACAAAAATGTTTAGTTGTCATACTGCGATACCTCGCTATTAATATAACACAATATAAAATAGCAAAATATTATATCTCTCGTTCAGGGAAATCTCAAGGTATCCCAAGCAGGTTTCTTATTACTAGAAATTCTCGTTGCGGTTTGATTATTGTAATGTAAAAAGAAACACCAGCCAATCGGGCTGCTTCGCGCTCAACGGTAGCAGACGAGCCGCATACGAAAACAAATTCAGAGACGAATATTTGGAGGGAATATATTGTTGTTATAGGAAATCTTTATAGGAAAGCATAGTCCAAAAAATGGTACAGTCCAAAAGCAATATAAAATAGCGAAACCGGGTTCAGTTCCATTAAACAGCAAGAAAAATTGCCAATAATAGAAAAAAGCCTGCTTAAAATCACATCGGGAATCATCCTTTTAACGAATATACAATATATAAATCTTTTATATTAATATTTACCGTTGTTCTCTTTGATCGCCGAAAGAATCCGGCATATGAGCGAAACTATTCCCCAAGCAAATCACCGCATCGAAGCCTTCCCCTATCAGATGCTGAATATCTTCCGGTAAAGTTAGCCAATTAGCCTCCTCGATCACTAATCAAAATAAAAAAAGCATTACTTGTCGTTGTAATTGAACTATCTTTAATGGCCTAAAATATCAGCACTATGCTTTGACCGATCAATGAAATTTATTCAAGCCAAGTGTACATAATAGAGCAGCGGTTTCCAAAGTTTTTAAACCTGAGGGTTAGGTAAAAATATGAGAAACATTTCGCGGATCGCTAAGGCAAAAATAAAAATCATTAGTTATTTAATATTTCGTGTATTAATACTTAAATATAATATTAGAAAATGAATATTCCATAGTTATTTAAATTTATAACTTTGTCATGGATTGGTTGGAAACCGCAGCAGTGACGCAAATGTAGAGCAGATAACAAAAAGTATACCCTTTACAGATTCAAGTTCTTATCTTATTATTATTTTTGTTTCACTGTTATCCTGCAAGCCAGCGTAAAGAGACGTAAAATCCAATTTTGTAAAGGAATAAAGATCAAATCAAATATATATTGCACAAGATATTGCGCGAATGCTTATTTTAAAGTAGAATTGCATTATGTAATTCCTTCACGTTTTGAATTAGATTCCGATAATATTTATTAAATACTTCTTGTTAGTATAAAAAGATTGTACTGTGGACATAAGCAAAATTATTTAAAGTTGAATCAAAATTATGTTTCAATTTTTTAAAATAATTTAAAGGAATGTTCAATTTCAAATTTCATGAAATAATATCTAACATTTTGAAATTATTTAAATCAAATATTTATTTAATCTGTGGAAGTATTTATCTGACAAAATCAGCTCGGAAATTAACCGAGCAAGTAGTAAAAATAAAACGTGGTATCAGAAATGGCTGATATTGAAAAAAATACTCTGAGCACAGAAAAAGAAACAAAGGGAGAGAAATAAATGAAATAAAATTCCGAACACCGTGCTTGACCTTCAATGATAAAGTAACGACCCTTTCCGTATTGTCACGCTCCTTGTCTCCCGCGCGATAATGATAAGAAGTAGCAGTTGTGCTGTTTTTGCCAAGTATCAGAAAAAGGTTAGCATCTTTATCTACCAACGGTTTCATAATAATCTCTTTGCTCGGTACGCTGCATTTTTAGTGGTTATCGAGGACCAGTGACGGATGTAAATCATTGGAGACCCTAGGCGGAAATTCATTTTGAGGTTTCCATTTACCTAGAGTGTTCAATAAACTGTATCCTGCGAGCGATTCGTTTAACATCTTCATGTACATTGCAGCAGATGTGGAACGAATAAGTTTTTTTTCAAAATCAACTATGTTACTGATTAAACTTTCATCAGCATACAGGGGAAGACTTGCTCAAACAGTTATTTATTGTATTCATTCGTAAGCAGGACGTTTCTTATACAAAGAGATTAATATCGGAAAAGCTACAAAATTTACGTGAAGTTTTTATGTTCTGGAATTTAAAAAATTATATTTTATTAATCACTGAATTAAAAAAAATAATCGAACTAAAGTTTTGTGCTTGCAGTGCTGGCGTAAACAGAAATTGACCTCTCACCCCCATTACCGGGCCCGTACGACGACATTCGCGTTATCTTTGATTTGTTTTGCGATTCCTCCATTTGGACTATTTTCTACACACTTTCGCGCAAATATTGACTCGCCCTTACGTAACCATAAATCGTACGAAATTTTATTTTTAGAAGATGATAATACATCTCTGTCGCAACGGACAAACGGATTGAATGATTGATCAAGTCGTGATCCAGGAGTTTGTGCATCCGAAGGAATGAAAACAAGGATAGCCCTTTAACCGATAAGAAAATACAAAACAATCACGTGAACCAACAATCGACAGGGTCGCTGTTGGGGGTAGTTCAAGCGGAGGATTATAAATCGTCGATACAGCAGTCGCTCAATTGAACCACTGTTGCCCAGGTCTGTCGTAATAGATTGTGGACTTCTGAAAGACTGAGCGTCATAGTAATTGATGTTAACACATTGTTGTACTCGTATTGTTCCGTACATCAAATCACACATCTATTTCTAAAATGGCAGAACTCAATGAATTGGTCCCCGGATTGTCATCACGGAAATTTAAAATGAACATTCCTTCATCAATCGTCAAAAGTGAACTGATCTAATTCCTTATGGCACTTTTGTCACTCTTAAGGGGAATGAACCGGTGCCCGCCGTTTAATGTTATTTTTGTGCACTGTATCAATCGTGACGCCAGAAACGAGAAAAATATAGAAAAATATAGCCTTTCAAAACTAAAATTCTAATGCACAACAGGAACTGTTGTCTCCGATTAAGTGATCAATCTCTCTGTAATAATATAATTGCACTGCTAACTTGACCTGTCAATGCACGATCACGATGACCTTTCAAGATGGTCACACGCCATACAATTTTCAGCTGTTTCTCGTTTCCTAGTGTTTATTTGCTCAGAATCGGACTGTTCGCGTAAGCATTTCATAAAAATTTACTTTCTTTCACTAAAACGTCCAAATACGTCAAAGAGTTCTCGTTATGAAATGCTTATTTTCACCTGCTTTTCTCGCTTTTCAGGTCACGTGTAGGTACAGTCCCCGTAAAGGCACAAACTAGGCCTAATTCCAAAAATTCTTTAACAAGAATAGTATTTGGTAATTTATTTCTATGAGTATAATTTTTATTTGTAACAGTACGTTCTGTTTCCCGATAGTATTTGATTAATAATTACTTAACAAGCTCGCAAACAGTTTTTCATCTTTCTAATCAACAAACTTTTTCGAATTCTTCCACTTTAGAAATACATGTGCGACATTCCACATCGCTGATTTTTGTCGGGGCCCTATTCCGAAGGGAATGCGTTGAACCTGCCCCGCCGTGTATAATCGAGTTCCTAAGAATAACAATAATTACCCCAATTATCGAAAGCGGACTCCTTTCTGCGGTCCCATCTTGATTTCAACGCGTATTTCAGCATTTTATCCGAAGCGTCAACGCTGACGACTTCGAAGCCCTCTTCTAGGAGCATCACGGAATCCACGCCAGTCCCGCAAGCCACGTCTAAGACTCTACGGCAGCCTTTCTCCCGGAGGAGACCCACCAGGAAGTCCCGGTAATTTTGAGTGCGCTGCTTTTTGTCACCGATGAAAACTTCCCAGACTTTCGCCGCCCTTCCATCGGCATATTGATCCCTGACACCTTCTAAGGCGGTACCGAGGGAACGGGTGCGGAAAACTGAGTCCACCATATCTTGCGTTCACCTGATTGACACGGAATAGAATTATTACGCTGATCAGTTACGGATGCAAATGTATAATATATCTTGTTCTAGAAATCGAACAATCGCTTATTAAGATCAAAAGGCGAACGATAACGGCGAAATGAGATCAAAGTGGATTAAAATTGATAAGCCGTGGATCATTAAGATTCGATCGGCAGAGACTCGATACGATCACTTTTTTGTGCGGACGAATATAGTCACGAGAGAGAATAGGGTTTTAAGGAAATTGATGAGACCAACATCTTTATGCTACAAAGCTGCAATACAAGTGTTCGAATTAAGGGGACGCAGTGTATAAATATATCTTCACTTTTAACAAATTAAAATTTGAGGATACATTAATGTGCTCATAATTAGGTCACATTGTATCCGTTTGTGTATTATAGGTATATTTATTTTTTGGAAAACACAAATTCAAAGGTCGCTTAAAATTCTCTGCTTCAGTAGCTCTATAACTATGAATGTGTAGTTAATAAATGCTCAACCTTACAAAAAAAAAATTTAATGTTGGAGTTAATTATATCAATCTGTAGAAATTTATGCATGTGTGTGCGTATGTGTATGTTTCGAGTTTTGATGCAAGGTATTTTTTCACTATACATATATATTTATACAGTGCGGTTACTTAACCCGAGAATTTTAAATATACCTTTGAATTTGAGTCTTCAAAAAATAAACACTATGGTTTTCTCGATTAAAAAAAATCGTTTCCATGATGTGGTGTCACCCACAGAACCGTGTGAGCTTATGTACTTCATAATTGGAATAACAATTAAAGTTGATAGAATTATTTTAAATACCCAAACCGAATGAACCACACAGTATAATGTCATATTTCTTCTTGTAATTATTACACCTGACACAATTGTGCACCAAAACTCGGACCTTCTGCGAGTGAAATATAAGTTGAAGTAGTATAGGCGAATTGCATCAGACAGAAGCCAGCCAAAGTAGTTTCAGTAGAGTATCAAGAGACAAAGTCTTGTCTCGGGCCAAGTACAAGTACGCGAGACTAGATCTTTTTCGGATACTCATTCCAAATACAAATATAAAATTACTAAACTACATCTAAACTTACATGAACATTTAATTGCATGCGTTAATCTTTTCAAGATAATATATGTTTCGAAACAGATATTTGGAGAATGAGATAAAACGACTGTTTAATAAATCTGAGGGACAAAGTATTTTAATCAGTACCCTGACGCGAGCATCAAATGTTTTGGACATTTATATCGTTAATCACACACTGTAATCCAATAACGAACACGTGTTGCTTTCGATGTAAAATCTTTCGAAATTTGTCTAATGATAACATCTTACAAAAGTTCATTAGCATAGTTGTTATGACGTTTACATTATGAATGATGGAAAAAAGCGATATTCTTTAGTTTTATCTGGAACACACAATTACACCGGAAAATATTCTCACATTAACAATCTTTGTTTATTCTTTTTTCGTAATCGTTTAGATAATCGTTAACAATTTATTCATTCAATTAACGCAATGAAAATGGGTCGTGTCATCATCGAAACGTGTAACTAGAATTGATTTCTTTATTCTAATCTTTTACTCGAACATTATAGCACACTCATTTCAAGATTGAACAAAAATATCTCGCTATTTTTTAATTATTTTACAAACATAATATGCGTATCTTTCATATATTAAAACACAATCAAAGGCACACAAAAATAACACGAAACAATGTAAATTCTAAAGTAAGGTCATGAAAAACAGACTACAAAATCCTAGTAGAAGGCTCGCAAAAATAATTCACAGTCGCCTATATACGTATATGCACAAAAAACGTAACGAAGAAATTAATAATTTTGGGTGTGTACCTTTTAATAAATTGGATGCCAATCTGACGATACACGGAGGCCCAAGTTGAATGGAAAAACACACAAAAAATAGTCACGGCTTTGTGGAATTGCGAGTAATCGTAAAAAAAAGTCAAACTAACCCGCGTCGAGAGAATTCGAAAGATCAAGAATTGGGAGACACGGACTGAAAATCTGTAACGCTTCGTCTGAATAACGAATCGATACTGTTTGGTAGGCACATACGTCTACGTATATAAGGCCTGGTACTTTTCGTTATATGATGTAACATTTCCCTCAAGAGTTATAATCGCTGATAATCCAGCGTGACGCAATCGATAGTGAGAGAACACCACAGAAAGGACGAATCACGGCCCTTTCTGGCGCGATGCCAAACGGAACAGTTTGTTTTTGTTACAATTATCGCCCGAGGGCATTATCATTAATGTTCCGTCGAGTTTCTTGCATGATCATCGTGAATCGTTCCCCCAGTTTCGTAGAAAGATAGATGAGCAGAATCAAGATTTTCACACAGTACAACATTTTTCGGGAAAACTATAAGATGTCGATTTTATTTCCGTGTGAAATGAAAATTCGAATGTCGCTCATGGATTGGAATGGTGTTTTGTTATAATTTTAATTTCTGCTTGGACAAGTATCCTTACTTTAAATACTTCAATTTTCCAAGGCATGCATAAAATAAAAGATTGATTAAACAACTTTGTTAGAATTATGATAGTGGTAGAATAAGATAGAGCATATTTTAAAGTGTATGTTCAATGGAGTACATACATGTTGAATGTTTGCAATACCCATATAGCAGAAGAAACTTTCACCGTACTCTGTATTTTGCTCCACCGCTATCATAATTGTAAGTTTTTTAATACATTTTTTTAAAAATACAATGTCTACTCTCGCGTACTTGTACTTGGCCCGTCACAAAACCTTGTCTCTTGATGATCCATTGTAGTTGCGTAGATATATGTATGAAGATATATATGAAGATATTCTTTTCTATATTACTAAATAAACAATTAAATAATAACATTTTTGTGAACAATATATAACATTTCTTTGAAGTCATCATAGCTGCCAAAATGTAATTAACAAAATTTAAAAAAAATAATAATCCTGTTTTTCAAAATCCCATGTCTGTGAAAATTTCATTAAAAAGCACATAAAAACATAGCATCATTTTTTACTTTGTTCGCAGTGTATCTTAAAATCACAGTTTTTATTAACACAACTATAATGCTATTAATACGTTGGTATAAATAATATAACAAGCATCTCGCGAAATCCGCGAAGAATTTCGACTCGACCGTCCAAATTCGACTTGGAAATGTCTACGAATATGGGCCTTACGGCCTTTTCACCCACGCGCTAACACGTGCAGAGCGTACCACACATCATCACACGGTGGTCGGATAAAGATCCCTTGTTCACACTTATGTATATGAATATGGTAGTCTTTCAACAACTAATTCGAATTAATTATTCTTAACTATGAATTCGAATAAATACTAATATAACAGGGGTTGCAATGATAACTAGTCATAAAAAGCAGTAGATAAAGAAACCGCAAGTTTTTCAAAATCAGAACTACACTGTAACGTGGGCCTCTATTCCAAGTCGAAACGTGAAACAAATACATAATTCATTACGAAACTAATTTTAATCACAGTTACCACTTCTTACATTGTACATCCTGAATTGATGGGCTTATACTATTTACAACCATAATATAGAAAAAGGGAGGAAAAGATAAATATCGTTTGCAGATCAAGTAAAAAACCTACCATCTACTTTTACTCGTGATTGAGAATAACAACATAATCACGGTGTGGTGTAAAATACTATAATTGTTTCGACAGAATGAATTACATAATGCACATACTTATTTCTAAGTTAGACATATGCTAGAAAATCCCATAAACTTCTTATACAGCGAACACTGATCATTGCTTCTTTTTAACGTGCATTTCGTGAACCGCTACAGCTTACTTCGAAGTATATTATATAATAATATTACGAATTTCCAAGAATAATAGATTCTTTACTAAGAACTAGCACATTGTATGATGCAATGCATTGTTTTAGGTTCGTTCGAGTACACGGAAGCAAGTACACAGTATAACATATTGGTTCATAGAACCAACCTCTGCCAAACAAAAATGTCAATCAATTATTCTCAGTACGAGACGATTTAAGTACTAAAGTTTCGACTATGTGGAGTGCTTTATACATTTCAATGGGTTTTTATTCTTTCAATAAATGTGGTATAAGCTTGACAATTATATGGGCGACACAAAAAGATTGAAATTATTTTCCGGAAATCGAACAGCCTATGACACTTATTTTTTTAGAAGAAATAGGATACAACTCCAAAGATATATTCAGAATTCTCGGGTTAGGTGGATCAGCCTGTATAATAAAAGAATAACTAGTAGAAGTATTGTTTCCTTATTTCGGGTCTACCGAAAGTTTTAAACACTTTAATCGTAATGGAAATTAGGCAGCGAGATAATTAATTACCGAAGACTTATGGACAGTGCTAATATAATATAACGTTTCAGCTATATAATATCCTTATTTTAAGGAGTAGTTAGCAGCACTGTAAAATGGCAGTTTCTTGTTACTCGTATATCTTTCTCTTTATTGATAACCGCAATAACACCCTTGCGTTGCTCCATAGTCAAAGATTAACACAAGAAGCAATCCTCAAAGGGAAAATAATTTTTCGTTCTAACTGTCAACTCACTGGTAATTACGAAGTATCATACATAGAACGTTTAAATTCGCTGTGCATATTTTTCATTATTTATTTGTTTTTCGGTTGTTTGCAATCGGGATGTTTTCCCTGATCGCGGAAGAGAAAGGAAATTGACACTGCTTCGCCGATTCGTTACATCAACGTATCTACTTCTCTAAGATCCCGTTAAATCCATTAACTTTATTTTTTAGCAATGTACATATTCAGTTATGTTCGTGCTTAAGTGAAAACGCATCGATCATTTTATTGTTTATACAAATAATGCTGCAATATCCCCAAAGGAAAACTGAGAAAACTTCTTTTCCATAAACGAATCGTCAATTATGCGATAATATTTTTTGGCCGTGCACAAGAACTCATTCCTTAGCTGTGCCATAGTTCATTTCAAACACTAACAAGGCTTTTATTTATTTTCTTGTTTGAGACTATGTAATGATCAGATGAACGTTGAACTATATCACTTTGTCTTTTTGCAGTCATTGTTTGTTCTGCTCCATAATCTGCCCCATCCCTCACCATAAATCGTACCCTCATATATTCTTTAAATCATCTGGCATATCATTCTTGGGGTGCTTGTTTTCAAAATGCTGCTTGTACGTTTTTAGATCCGGCATCTGCGCCTATTGAAACACCAACAAAATTAAACACAATTATATAGAATTCAAAGAGAATTTGTACTGGATGATATTCTAGATCCGAGATGCCTATCTATTTGTTCGTAAGCAATGAGTAATAAGTTCCAGGTTACCCCCACTTTAAATTTTATTTAAAAGTCACACATCAAAAATGAATGGAGCAGGATTTTGTTTCAATGATACATGGGTACGCACAGCTATCCTTTGTTTGTATTTGTCCACGCGCTCCCAACTAGAAGCGATGGTACAAAAAATGACGAAAGAGAACCTGCTTTGCACTCTATTAGGCATCCCTGTTCTAAATAAATAATATGTTTGTATCGTGAAAGTTTAACTTAATATTGACCTTGCAAATTGTGCACACATGTACAAGAGCTTTCTGCGCAGCTTTTTTCTGATCGTTAGCACTATGTCCTTGTTGTTTCTTCGCTTTAGCAGCCTTTTCCGCTGCTTTAGCTTGCGATTGTAACTTTTGTTGTCCACGAGCCATTCTACGAGAATAAAAAATGAAGTAAATTAATATGATTCGCTATTCAAGACAATTGCTAAGCATTCAAGACAATTCACTTTGATTAAATTTTAGACATTCACAGTAGAAACTCCATTAATCTAACTGATTATCCGGATATACAATTACCCATACCCTGATTATCCACATTTTTGATTATCCACATTTCCGATTATCCAAACTCTGATCATCCACATATTCGATTATCTTGGTACTTAATTATCCTGGCTGAATTAACTTGGACCGACTGGTTTAATGAAGCAAATATCTTTGTTACATCCGATGTCCAACCATTGATTTTCATTAACTGTTTACAAAACACGAAATAACAATGTACTAAATAACAACTAAAAAGAATTGATACCGCGTGACTATTATTTTACATAATGCACTGTAAAAAAACTAAGTAGCAAGAGCATTCGAATAGCGTACCCCTCTCCAAATTTATCATTTTCTTCATAACTACAAAACTCCAAGAATACAACTAGGGATAACTTTTATTTTTCCAAAGCGTATGTGGTTTCGTATCTACAAAGGAAAGCGCAATGTTCAAACAAATTACAATTACTTTTTGTTTAAACTACACGTTTCTTTACATATTATTTTTAAACAGGAAAGTGGAATACACAATAGTAATAAATAATTATTCAATAGAACCACTTTTTTCTACCTTCGTTTGATTATCCAGATTTTTGGTTATCACGACTACCTGCATACATCCCCGTTTAATCTAGACAATCGAGTTTCTACTGTATATTCTTTATTACCATCCTAAAATAAATCGAGGACCTACTTAAATCATCAGAAGACGAAACCCGTTAAAAAAATTCCTCAGAGACTTCCGTATGCTTTCAAAATTCGATAACAGAAAACTATATAGAACACTCAATTCACATCGAAATCTTGAGCTACAATAAACCTTCGAAAATACTCTTCACCATATTACACGATTCCAAATCCTTTCTCCATAAAAAAAACATGATTATTACGTACTTTCTCTTTACTGAAATCAGACCGACATGTCCAACCTACAAAATAGGCGACCGAAATACGGAAATCTATCCTAATTCATTTATTCTTCCTTTCCCATTTCTCGAAACATTATACTTCATTGAAGAAATAAAAAAATTGTTTAAAGAATACTATCACCCTTAAAAAACACGTAGACAGAACTCCTTAGAAAAAATAAGTTTTCATAAAACGATATTGCTCACCTGTCTAAGGATGATCTTACTCAAACCAGAGTATTTTCTAGCTTCTCGATTATCCGGGGCACGGTTTCCTTCGCGAGCGTACAAAGTATTTCTCGCCCGTTTGTTTTAACCCGAACCTCGAAATATGCGGCGGAAAATCGCCGTGGGGAAGCTGTTCGGAAATGAATCTGGTACACGCTGCACGTCTGCCGAGTACGAGCGAGCTCGTCGGGTATCTGCACTGTATTCGCACGTGAAGCACATCACCTTTCAAACGTGTGTATCGCATAGAAGAAAACTATTCCTACTGCGTGAAAAGATACGTGGGACGAATAGTCGGTGATTTCGAGGTTGTTTCTCGTCATATTTAGATCGTCGGAAATCCCACGACGGTGAAATTGTTTTTGATCGATATTTAAATGTAGTGTTTTAAGTTCAGTGACCGCGATCTGTCGATCGTGCGTGGCGAGAGCGTGGTGCAATGAGGAAAAGTTTCGTCCAATAAGAACGCGACCATTCTTGCGTAGCTTTTATTTGATTGGATTGATCAGATAGAGATATGGTCACGAATGGAGTCATTTTTGAAACGAAAAGTTCGTGGCATTTTGTTAGGATGTGCAGTGTGTATCTAACAATAAGTAGTGTTTGCATGCGCAAGAAGCAGTATATAATTACGACGAACCGCCGAGTAATAATGGAATCCCCAGTAGCATAAAATAGTGTATATTTATTTTGTATTAGAAAGACATTGTACTTTTAATAAACAAATATGAAAAAGGTTAAGATGAAATATTCATAACACACACTACCATGAAATGCGGATTCATATCCAATTACCTTTATTTACAGAGTAATCTTTCGTGATATATGTATATATATAATCAATTACACGTGTGTTACAATCGATTTTATAAACTACGGTCGTTGACTTGTTCTACTACGTCGTAAGGTACATATAAAAAGATCAAGCATGTTTCTAATTATCAATCATGAGAAATTATTATTAGTGGACTGCGAATGGTTATTCGGATATGTTTTTAAAGCTGGAAAAATATTGCTTTGCTAATGGTTCTCTCGTGGGATGTTTAAACCTGCAAAGTAAGACGAACTAAGACACCCGCTTCTTTAGATGCTTGTTTGAAAACATAAATTTGCGTAAACATCTGCACTCTACTAATTAGACTCAGTATGTTACAGCAAATTAATATTTAATACAAGAAATATGCTTTTTTTCTCATCATATTTGAATATGTTACTAGAAAGCAATTTGAAACCTTACGCTTTATATAGGTTTCTTTGCCAATTGTCGCTACTAGAAAACGCATACAATACTCAAAACAATTAGGGGATCACTTTTGAATCATATTTGAATGATCCTGTACATTAAACCCAATTCTAATCACAACAGAAGTGTTGCTGTATTTTTGTATAGTGGTATAGTGATATCACAATTCAAGCTTGACCACCATAAGAAACGTTACATCACTAGACGTTCTCATATTTTAAATGTGTTCTTGAGCAATATTTAAAAAATATTGGATATTCATCGTTCTAATGCTTAAACATTATCAACCAGTATTACCATGAAACATTTGATTTCCAAATATCTTAATATTTTTCCCGTATTAAATATTTTTGAAATTTTTAGTATAATATAAATGTGTATACGATGCGTTGTGCTACTAGGAAACGTTTTCAGATGCGATAAGATCATTTGAAGAAGTAATCCTTTAATTGTTTTTAGCAATGCTTTAGCATAAACATCCGCAGGCTAGTTATTATCCGAAGTATAACGGTTATGTTCGTTTATTTCACTACGACTCTAAAGAATTTGTATCTCGCAACGAGACTGTCCAAAGTGCAGGTAGTGGTAAATTATTTTATTGAATATACGTAAGACGCTTTATAAATTGTTACTGGTAAATCTAGATATTCATTGCTGCATATTATTATCCATACGGGGTCATAGCTTACTTAAGCATATTTAATATATTGTTGAACAATCTATTATGTGGTGCTGCATATTCTCCCGAACATCTTCATTATCTGCGTATTAGATCCGAGAACCAATGACGTAACTACCAAGGGATCAGAGGGTATAGTGGTATCCGAGCCATGTTGAGAGTCTATAAGGCCGAATTTAACAAGACATTGCGATTTCATTTTTTAAAGGCTATTTTCGCCAATAGAAGTTAAATACGATTCATCGAATAATTATTAGTTATATATAATAACTTATTCGTCGGAGTACAACGCAGTACTCGATTTTAACAATGAGTACCTAAGTTTAACGAAAAGTACTCCGTTTTCTTATTCGTCGAAACCTCAATTTTGACGTTCCCGTTAAAATATTCTCTCCCGGGGTCGAAATTTTGAAATTACGCCACTGCCAAGAAGTATCGTAAAAACAAATGAGATTACAAGAGCCTCAATTATTAGGCAACTGCAGCTTCATTATAAATACAAACTCAAAATCAAAATACACAATACCAACAAACTTATGTACAGAGAAATAAATATCCTTTTTTTTACAAATTTTACAAAACGAACTCCGATAATTTTAACAAAAATAGGTATCTCCAGAGTATCTGCTTTGCTTATTCGCTGTAAACACTTCATTTCGTGGGAAAACAAAACGATTACCACTAACATAATTAAACGTAAGATAACAAACAAGAGTAACATGTAAATAAAGCTTGCATGTCGTGTCGAACAACTATACACTGGGGACCAGGAGAACCCACGTTTGTCAATGCAGCGTCAAAAACATCGTTTTTTTTTCTAAAATACTTCTAATGCTAGAAAATGCATGATAATTTGTAGTAACACAATATGATATTTAAAACTGAAGTTGTTTTGTCAATTCGATCACAATTGAAAATAATTTTAACAAATATCTTCTTCATTATATTGTACCGAATAAAACGATGCACTGATCTTGGAACAATTACCAAGCATTGTTGGTAAAGTAATTTTTGGGGAGGGGTCCTCAGGACGCCACTGTACGATTTGTGAGACGTCTCAAGAAGTGTACGGTTCCAGAGTAGAGTCACAAAACATTTTCACATAACAACTTCAGGAGACACGTTGCATTGTCTCAAAACTTATTTTTCGTTTACCGAATAACCCTTTGACTGCGGCGGCCCCTTGCATCTACCAGTCGGATTGCCGTACCATTAGATCGTGACATATGTATATACGCCTTTCGCAGTCAAAGGGTTAATTGTAAGCTCTGATTGCGATTTTTCTTCCTAATCAATTGCGATTAAATCCAAATATGTTTTTACAAAACGGAGATTAGACAAAAACCACGCAATGACTTGACGGTACAGAAAGTATAGTTGAACTTCATTACTACACGTTGAAAATACCGGGTGGTATCCCATAAAGTTATGCTTAAAAATCTAACCCAGGACGTTAATTTTGATACATGTTTTTGAATAATTAAAAATGGGTTATTCATTTACTTTAAAAACTAACATCAACAGATGATCGAGAATAATTATTCTTTAGTAGTATTATGTATAATTATATCATGTTACAAACAGTGCTACTTTAAAATTGACGCCTGTTTTAGAAAAACTTTACGGGGCACCCTGTATCGCTACATAACAATAATATTTCATATAATTATCAACAATTAGAATACGCGTGACGCTTAGATCATGATACAATACAATTCTTGCACTAACGAAAGAGCGAATATAATTACAGTACTTATACGGACGACGAATCGAGTACTGATCGGCTAAATCATACGATTATAGAACTAATATACACATATGATAGTATATATACATGATGAGTCAACGCAATTGCTATCTGAAATAATTTTATTTCTTGACTAAGAAAAAATATTTCATTCGAAACATGTTATGCTTAGTGGAAGTCCATCGGATAGTAACAGTTTATTTGTTACGTATATTATACTTTCGAGAATATCAATGAAATCTTGAATTTTCCAAATGGGACGAGGGCAATTGTTATTGAATCATCCTGTATACGAATGGTTACAAAGAACTTATTACCGAAAGATTACATAGCTCAAATGCTACTTCTTACATACAATCTACTTCCTGCAATATTTTTATAACACTTTAATGTCCATCAAGGAAAACGATTCGATGTACGTTAGGGCACATCTCATTATTTGCTGTGCTCGTTAATTGTCATTTCTACTCCTAGTTAACAGTGGGATATCATTATGTATCTGACAAACGTACTGAATTAATATACTTGCTTTAAATACAAAATGCTGCAATTAAATTAAGATGTACGGAGGAAGCCGAAAAGTATAAGGTATATAGTCCGGCCACTCTCATTAACTCGTCATTACTGTGTACTAGACTGTGTAGTTATTGCAGATCACGAAGTGGGAAGTTTTGGCCCACCAATCACAAAGTTTTGTCCTCGCATCAAGCGATGATCACTTGTTCACAAAGTTGAAGAAAATCTCGGTGGAAAAAATGTGTTAATGACGACGAGGTCCAAGACACGATTACGTGGTTACCAAAGCAGGCAAAGGACATCTATGATGTCGGAGTCATGAAATTCGTTCCCAAACTCATTAAATTCATCTAAGTCCATAATGACCACTTTCTCCAGTATCTTTACTTTTTGTAACTTTAATGTGTAATTAACATTAAAGTGACGTAAAATAAATGATCCGTAAGATGATTTCAACCTACAGTGTAGGCCGGGGTTACACGAGCGTCAAGCCAACGACCGTTGCGGCAGTCCATTGGCACAACGCTCGTGTTTCACCGAACTTAATCTCCTAATCCGCATGATTTCAAAACTACTTATAAATACAAATATACATCGATATAAGTAACTTCATATTAATGAAAAGAGACTCGCGAAGGTTCATCAGAAACGGTTATAATATTCACGTTTAAATGCACTTTGTGATCGTGATCCCTCTGCCTTCTTGTAAAGTTTAATTTGCAAATTTATATTCAATTAAATGTGTTACGCTATTACAGCAAAGATATTACAGCAAAAAGTATCAATGCGAAAATCGACGTGAATACATATTCACACATATGTATTTTCACTACATGCTTTACCTCTGTGCAACACGGGAATTCTGGCAACCGACTTTACAACTGTAATGATCGTTGGCTCAACGCTCGTGTAGCCCCATTGTAAAACTAACTGTGTTGACTATTAATTGCCAATTAGGCATCTAATCAATTTCTACCGAAAATCAATCTCGCGTAAGGAGAAGGAATAGTGAAATTACAGCGATAACAAATAACATAATGATCTGAAAAAGTGGTAACAGCAAACTATGATCGTTATTTTGATACTCTGGCAGTGAGAGGAGAACAACTGACGGATGATTACATCGTTCTATCCAGTACAGATGCGATGAGTTACAAAAGTGTCCATACTCTTACTAACCGCGACTGAACCTGTGATGCACTAACAATTATTGTTGAAAAATGTAATCGGAACTTTAAGATCATGAACGAAGCTAAACAATCGCAGAATTGTTAAAAACGTCAACAATAATATGCCTTGACTAATGCAAATTTCGTTGCGAAATCTACAAGCATGTAGCATATACGTTCGTAGTAGACGAGAATATGAGTACTTCTATAACCAACTGTTTGCGAGGAATAAGATAATTTGAAATAATATTACGTTACAAAAAAGCATGATCCGTTACATCAAATATTGAAAGAATTTCATTGGCACTATCATACTATTCGCAGGATAGCGCGGCTGCAATTACTTCAAAGCATCAGTAGCCAACAGTTCTTATTCAGACTTCGCGAAAGTAAGGAAATATCATGTTTTCGGAAGCACACCACATCTACAAAGGTTACTGGATTTATCAAAATTAACCGTTTTCATCTGAACAATATACCTTCTAGCATGCAAAAAACTAAAACTTTATATAAGCTACGGTCTTTAGTAAGCTATTATTCGTATATTTATGAGTATGAGAACCAACGAAAATTCAATACTATTTATTTCTACATATTTAAATTCCTGCCACGTATATCGGCATCTTAAATCAACTGTCGAGGATACAGAATATTTAAAATTCATTATCTTACTCTTAGATGATGTTGTTTTACAAATATATACGCTAACTCAAAATATGAACGTATGATGTAGTTGCCGTTGGCGCAAGGAGGGCGATATGAAAAATATAATTTGGGTATAAAAATGAAACTACTTTACAAGTTCCACCGAAAGCAGGTTGTGAGTTAAAAAAGAATGCATATAGAGTCGGAGTAACGATATCATCAACGGGAAATAGCGCAGAGAAGTAACAACCGATCAGCGTAGATCTGGATTATCGTCGACTTGCTTTTTAATACGTAGTAATACTGTCGTATACCATTGATCCAATCGCGAGATTGAATCGTATTCCTTCACTGCTTCTGTAAACCCATCAAGGTTTTGCTCCTCAAGGTGTTCTATTAATGTCTGAAATAAAAATTAAATTGTTTGGATAGTATCGAAGAGTTTTGTGTGGCTTTGGAATTGTTAACTCTTCCAGGACCATATAACTACATTTCCCATAGAAAAAAATGTCATTTAATTACCTCCTTTAAGAAGGAAGATTATAAATGTTTGTAAATGTCGTATTAAAGCATATTATTAATTTAAATATTACTTGCAGTACATTATCACTTTTTCATTTTTATTACGTTCTATAAAAGTGTGATCTCTCTTAAAGTGAACAAAGAGTATAAAAGAGTGAACTATTTCAATGTGATTTTTATGAAATAAAAGAATTCCTGGTCATTGTCAAGTACTTTCAACAAATTATCGATCACTGTCAAATATAACAAGATATACGAACTTACAACGACATTAAAAAGGTGAGTCAAAAGTAAAAATTTCGTTTTTACCAATAAATTTAATCTTGAACTTGATATTTCCTCTGTTACACGGTAAATTCTATTTGGTAAGTTATTAAAACAAGGAGCATGCCTAAAGCCTCCATGCGATATTGCTGAATAGATACGTTGAAATAAAAATTCCGTGACAAATGGAACAATAATCAGGGAAGAAGTGTCCCTTTGGTCAAAGTTACTCCAATTTTGGACCAGCCAGAGTTAAAGTATTAAAAGAACTACTAATAAGAATTTTAATATCTATATAATGAGTTTGCTAATATTTTTGAGTTCCATACCTTTATCAGTTTGTACTCCCTAGAATCTTGGAATGCAGGATATTGCTCTTGGTAACGTTCGATTGCATGCTGTGCATTTAAAACATCTACGCACAAGTGACATAGTGCCGCCCGAAAAAAGTATTCTTTAGCGCTATACTTCAGTAAAGAACTTTCTAAGGACGCAGATGCAACCTGTGCAAACCAAAGTGTATTGTTATTATAACAGTTATGGCTATCAAGAGACAAGGGTTTGTTTCGGGCCAAGTATAAGTACACGAGAACTAGACCTTGTATCATGTAATCTTTACAAACATCATCTTTAAGTAACTGTTATTCTTTAATTTACCTGTTCGTAAATCTGAGTGGCCTTATCGTAATTTTCAAGCTGTGCCTCGTATTGGGCAACTTTTAAAAGACACTTGTTGGCAGAGGAAATGCTTTCCTCACCACGGAAATAATCAGCAGCCTGTTCGTAATGATGAACCGCACGCTCGAGATCGACAGCCTCACTTTCATACATTTCAGCTATACTTTGGTGATGCTTCGCTGCCATTGTAAACCGACCAAGACCAGTGTAAATCTCAATTGCTTTTATCAGGCAACTAATGGCCTCTGTAAAAAAAAACAAGATTTCAATTATAATATATGAATTAATGTATGAGTTATATCAGTTTCTCGTAATTAATAATTATAAACATAAATTCAGAGGCGTATATTACAGATTGTACCATGTATGTCAGATTTCTTAAAGCAATTAGCAGCATCAACATAATTAGTAGCTGCGTCATGGCGAGTTCCCGCTTTCGCATGTAAATCTGCTGCCTCGTAAAATGCACTTCCTGCCGCACTCCAATTCTTTGCCATCTTGAACATGTTTGCAGCACGTTGATAACATTCTACTGCTTCTTCTACTTTCGACGAACCTCTGCAATACAATTAGTACATAGACATATGAACCAACCTAATACTCTATCTACTTATGAATATCAGGATCAAACTGTATATAATGTAATACCAATCTGATAATTATTGTTGTAAACAATATCCTAATATTGCACAGCATTGAAAATTTACTACATATTACTAAATATAAGTGTATTTTTATCGTACATACAATCCTTTCAAACCCAAAGATGACAATTTTGATATACTTTGCAGGTTTAATAGAGAGGTACGAGATATTATATATTTAGTCATTTTAATTTTGTACAGTACATTGGTTTGATGAACTAAGACCAACTGTTGCAGTTGAGGGTTTTTTATAATTAAATGAATATAAAAAATATGAGACTACACTTTACTACAGTGTATTAAAAACCACTCAAACAACTGTCCAGCCAATTTTAAATATCTCTTACAAATTACCAAATATTTATGAAAATATGATTTTAACTCTCTGTTAAATTTCATTATAGGATTACTAAATTCATTTTCATTCTTTATGCCGCTCTGTGGATTGTCAAAATTTAATCAAAATCAATATCTTCAGTTTTGTGGGATTTCCTTGTTACGAAAAAGAAACAATTATCTATAGTCCGTTCAAAAATGAGACACATGCATTTGGTAATGCATCAGTTAACCCTGATAATTCAATCCGGAAAAACAAAGAACTAAGTGAATCATTGACAAGTGTATACTTGTATTTCTATAAGATAAACATATAATATACATAAATATATTGCAGTTGCTGTAATATTTCATTACTCACATTAACAGTAGAATACGTACGAATACAATTAACACTTGAAATTCAGCAATTGTTTTGCTGACATTATTAAGATGTATATTATTACCTGACCCAGTGAAAAATCATGCAAAACAAATTGCAATAAGGCTTTTATGAGATGGGGAATTATAACACACGAACGATGAGTTAATAGAAAATTACAGATAACTAATAGAAAATTAATATTATGAAGAGCCTGAGACTTAAAGCACTATAATCAAAACTGCAACACAAGTTTAAAAGCAATCTGCTTAATCAAAACAAAAAACGAAGTGACAATAATTCTGTACTAAGAAAAATTCTTGTTTCTGCGTTTCGTCAATCATGCTCGTACACAATTAGTTGTGACAATACTGTATCGTGACTGAATGGCAGCTGTTACACACATAGGCATACACTAACACGCATAACATACTTTGCACATACACAATTTATGTCGCAGTCGAAACAGAAAAAAAAATTCATAACGAGAATATTAGTGGGCCGTTTGTCAAGCTAAAAACCGAGAGAAGAATTTGGAAACGGAAATTAGATATAAATAAATAATGCAAACACGGGTGCCGTACAGGTTTATACGGACGAGTTCAAGTAAATCAATGTACGTACCCGAATAGAGAGCCGAAGAAGCCCTTCGACGAGGTTAATTTTTTCTCGGCCTCTGCTAATAACTGCATCGCTTTCTGTTCGTTGTCAGCCATGATTTCGTCAGATTCTGACACGCAACAATTTTAAAAGCCTCTCAAATCATGAACTTCATGCGAGAGATTCACCGTACACCACGAACCGACGTCACTAAAGTCGATGAAAGTGAATCAAGAGCAGCAAAGTGTCATCCGCAGCAGAATTGCCAACTTTGAAGTTCACGGATTCACACGGATTGATCGGACGCATTAAGCGTTGTTCACAGCGAGATCGAAACGACAACATTCAACCATAATTCAAATTTTAAGTTTCAGTTTTGTAGGCCAAGCGAACAGCTTGAATTAAAACTTGAATTATAAAGAAATAGTTAACCATATCAAAAAATGCCTATAACCTTATAAGGAATATGTGCACATACCAAATTTGAAATCTATCGGGCAAGTGATTGTCAAGCCAACGTGAGAAACGTTGTTTCGATAAAAACGCAAAAGAAGTACGAGTTTAATTGCGCTGCATAAGTTGCAGTGCTCCATTTAAACTACTGTGCCCCTGTCAATTATCGGAATTTTTGTTTCAAATTTGGTTTAAAATATTCTCAAAAGACGAACTTCAAGAAAAGTAAAAATAGAATAAATCAATTTTCTGGAAATTTCAGGATCTAACATTCTGTCATAAACTGACCATTAAATTGTCTTGTAGCCATAAACTCGAATGGGCGCCATCTAACATAGAGTGGTTTGTCCTATCATAAAAATTAATTCTGTGACACAGTCCTGCCATTTAGCTTTGGCGCCCTTGTTACCCGTATTACTCAGGACTCAGGGGAGGGAAACTCTGCTCATGGCGGACCGATGACACTATTTTGCTCGCCATCCGAATCTCTACCGTTTTTGGAACTAAAATGCAATATGGTGCTGCCCTAGGTTGATTTCCTGTCATTTGCCACTGTCATAAATCTACATATAGATGGAAAATAATCTCTTTGCAACATCTCCTTCCGAGCTGCAGCTATCTCAGTACTTCTACTCCCAATTATTATTATGCTGTCTTCCAATTTCGAATAAATATACAGGGTGTCCAGTTTTAAACAATTTGTGGATCTATTCAAGGATGTAAAATTGATTCGTAAGGAAATGGGCGGATTTTGTTAAATCAAATGAACATATAAAATAGAATAAATGTACAGTATCTTTACTTCAACTTTAACTTCACAAAAAGTACAACTACTACACCAATTAAGATCTAACTCCTGGTATTCTAAACAAAAATTCTCCATCGTAGTCGTAATAACAATCCTTCACCCTATACGTCATGCCTAGTTTGTACAAATTTCTGGGAATTTTCAGACGATTTGTATAATTAAAGTCAATCTCCATTGTTTTCTTCCATTCTTTTACGAATGTATCCAGACTACGGGCCAGTGAACTCGTATCACTTGTCGCTACAGACTTATCACCTTGTTCTGCAGTTACTAATGTACCTTCATTAGTTGTCATGTTTGCTACCGCGATGTCCTTATTCTCCGTATCGACTGTATCATTCGATAACCCAATACCTTCATTTTGTAATCTTTCTTCTTCCTTTTGTTCTCTATATGTTTGTAACAACACCATTCCCTCTTCTGGTGATTCTTTCATTATAGTATCTAATTTTGCTTTTACAAATTCGGTAAATGTAAACCTCTCTCTGTCGCTTCGTCGACTGACAGGCTGATTAATGTTTGCTAAAGCTGTTGCAGCACTGGACTGCAATTTTTGAACCGACTCCAGATTTCTGGTGTCGTTGCTTTCAGACGAACGCAATTGTTCTCCCAGTATGTTAGATTTCTGTAAGTCCATATTGGTATCTAATGAAGAATCATTTGATAAGTCTGGATTCGACAACGCAATTTCTTCTTCAAACTCACTAGGTTGTGCTAGGTCTTTGTCAGTATTCGCCGAATCCTTTTTTACGTCTGAATCCCGATTTTTGGATTTTAGGGATTTCACATACCTATCATATTCGCGCAATAAGCCTACTGCTTTTTCTGGTGATCCCTCATACAATTTTTCTAATTTTTCTTTAACATATTCGTTAAACGAGGGCACATGTGACACATCAGCACTCCTGTCTTCATTGGCCTCTGTCCACGCTATGGATGTTTCATTATTTTCATCTTTATCAAATTCGTTAAGTATGGACACATCTTGTACATCAACATTCATGTTTTCACTGCTTCTTGTCCATGCTACCGATGTTTCAATATTTTCATATTTTTCGGAAATTGTCCCCTGACTAATCAATATATTTTCCTTGTCAGTTGTAATTTTCTTGCGATTAATAATTTCATTGTTTGTGGATGAAACTAATTTCTTTGTACTAGATTCTTCGTCATCAATGTATCCCTGTACCACGCTTGAAAAAAATGTGCTCTTTGGCTTTGAGAGTTGTGGTTTTGGCGGAACCAGCTGCTGGGCCAACAAGTCTCTATCCGTCATGCAAATTTGTCGGTTTCTAAATTTCATTAAGTGTTCCTTAAGGTCAGGATCTAAAGCAAGTTTGTCAGATTTGAATTTCTTCCAATTCTCAACTACTTGCTGATCAGACATCAAAAGCCTGTCCGCTGACTTTGGCTGCCACTTCGATCGCAAAATTTTTCTTATAACATCTGGAAGAGCTGGGAAACTTTCACTCAGTCTTTCCGGTGTCCACTCTTTGGGGTCGTCTTCGTGTAGCCTCCTTATCTCATTCTTCTCAATAGAAGTAAGAAAACTCGGTTGTACTTCTTTGAAGTATTTCCGTGCAACAATTCTTTGCTTCAATTGAAGTTTCTCCCTCTTTTTCTCCCTGGAAGTAAACATATTTAGCTCAAAATTAAAAACGGATATAGTACATTGTTATTGAAATAACTGTTTTACAAATTGATTAGTTAATCTTAGGTCAACACATGTTCCACGCAATACCTTTGAAACTGATAAAACCAACTAATAAATATCCACGCATGAAGATACATAAGAAACAGTTGGCCGACAACTCTATTTGGCATTTGTGAGGGAAAGTTACACGTGAAGAAATTATGGTCTTCGTCGGTGGAATTCTAATTAAGGGAACAGTGCCACTTGCACGCATATCGAAATATTGGATAACTAGGAGAAACAGCAGAATTCCTTTCTATTCTGAGGTATTCAGAAGGAACCGATTCCACCAAATTTTGTGGATGTTACAGCTAGAAGGCAATGCATCTTGATACATAGTTGAAAACCTGGATTTAAAGGCAAACAAATATTTGGAATATATAGACTCAACTGTTTGCAGAACATTTTATACCTGGTCAAGGATATTTGTGTCAATGAATCAATTGTCAAGTTCAAGGGGAAAATTAAGTGTATAACATATAATCCAGAAAAAGTGACGAAATGAGGCATAAGAATTTACATATTAGCAGATGGGTAAACTGGATATGTATATTCGATTTTGCCCTACTATGAAAGTTTTAAAACTTAGGATTTAGAAAAACCAGAACTTCCGTTTAGCTCTTAAATTCTATTGACTCTAGTTGAAAAACTTCTGGACAACATTCCAAATGTTGACAGTGTGTTTTAATATCCATATACTGACTTTAAATCCTGTACAGAAAATTAACTGCCAAACACTAAAATTGCTCGGACCTACTATTACTCCAATCAGCGAACCGCAAAGAGTTAATATTATTCTCCAAAAATTTAAGATATAATTCTAATTTTACGTTGAACCTTTGACCAGTTTAAGATTGTTTATACAGAGTCTCGCGTAAATGGTGGCAATTCATTATAGGTGCGATACTTGTGATAATTCAGAATAGATTTTTGTATCAGAAATTGTGGTTGTACTTTAGTTAACGGTATATTAACTGAAAACGACTGCCAATCGAAGAACAATGCAATAGCCAATAATGTTCCTTCGTGGTTATCGGGTAGACACGTTTAAGTGCATGTCAATAGGACATGAATTAATGTCAATAAGATATGAACTTAAGAATTAATAAATAAATACACCTTGTATTAGTCCAAGCTGATCGTACTCGTTTACTCTAATAGCATTGTAACTTAATCCAAATGTAGTGTCATGTTGATTTCTGATTGTAAATCATTGCTAGCTGCGATACAAAACCCATAGAAGAATTATGGATATTTCATCATCCAATGTTTACCTGATATACTGGTTATACGACTGGCCGACGTCCTTAAAATCTGATGCCTCCTGGTCCATGTCTTCGAGCTCCATTTCATCAAGATCAATATCGGTTGCTGATAATTCTGCTAATCGTAACCTTGTATTTATACCGTGCATGCGTGAACTGTGATTAGAGCAATTTCTAATCACTGTTAACATTGCTGATCTAACGTTATTCATTTTGAGACTTTATATTTCGTATCAAAATATTTCAAATAACGTAGCGCAAATTACACTTTTGTCTTTTCTATTTCGTTTGTGTAAACAATATTACGTAGAACTGACGTTGTAACCGGTTATTCACGTGCACAATTCTTTCTAGACCATTCCATATAGGCAGTAATGGTTGTTCTAACGATCGATAACAGCTGATAGCAATCGATAGTTAACTCGATTCATGCTTTGAAACTGTTTGGGGCTAGAGTCGCGGCTTGGAAAGCGGAAGCGGGAGGCCTCTAGAACTCATATATTATACATATTGTTATAACTCCATAAAAATCTTGATAAAAACTTGATAGAAATCACGCACAGTGGCGCAAGGATCAATTTGATGTTATGTTGGGAGATCTCTCATCTGCCCTGTGCAGGGGCTTCTCTTTTAATTAAAGGGGTGAACACTAGGATTCAAATCGACGGCATTCGCTGCTTAGTTCCAAAAACTGTGAAATTTCAGATGTCGAACAAAATAGTGACGTCGGTCCGCGAAGACGGGAGATGCAGACTAGAGTCCTGAATATCAGAGAAGCGGCACTGACGGCGCGCTTGCTGATTGGCTAACCGCGGCAGGAATCAAACCAGAGGGCTCAGGACCACACTGACTCCATGTGCTCGTGTATGTGTAGCGCCCTGTACTCGGTACCCTGTATGTACATACTTACACACCATCTATTGAGGCAGTAAACAATCACAATCCCTAAAGGCAATGAATTTATTTCTAAAGTGAATATTTTCTTTTTAAAATGCATTTACAGTTGATTAAATATTTTCGGATTCATTCTTTCAGTGGCGCAGGTGAGCCACTCTTGCAACAAAACCCATCATACACATAACAAAACCTTTTCTCATTGAGCCTCAAAACGGGAACCTTAAGGCCCGTCCAGACCAACGCGGCATAGCCCGCCGGCACGCTCTCGCGGCCTCGTTATGACGTCACAAAATTATCTTTGCGCAGCATCTGTATGCCGCGCGGGCTGACTTGGCGATCGGGTAAGGGAGCGGTCTCGATCAAAGGAAACGCGCGCGGCCTATTGGCCCCTCTCTCTCTTTCCTCCGGTGTGTCACTCTCGGACTCACAGCAGCTTCACGTATGTGCTCTGGACGCATGTGTATTGGTTCGTCTTCGCAGATCGTGTTTGCTTAAAGCCGCGGCATGCATGCCGCGTATGTCTGGACGGGTACCTGGTCGCGCGGCAATTTTGATAAGAAGCCGCGAGAGCGTGCCGGCGGGCTATGCCGCGTTGGTCTGGACAGGCCTTTATGAAATGTGTATAATTTTTTACTGTTTTGCGCCCAAACATTTTTGCATTTGTGTTACAACATTCGGTACAATATCTTCGGACTTTATGCAAGTCTACTTTTCTTTTTCCAATTGAACATTTTCTATTAATCAAAGTTGAAATTTCTTCATCGGAACAATGTTGTAACCGTGATATGGTTGTCATATTCTGTTTATACTCTAAGCATACTCTAACGTTCGCGTTCGACGAGTGATCGTTGGCTGAACAATTTTTCATAGGTACTGCCTGATTCCAGGAAACAACGCCGTCCAAAAGGTAAGTTCAATATCAGTCCACAGGAACCGACGTCTTCTAAACGGAAAGTTCACTGTCGGTCCGCAGGAACCGACGCCATGACATGTTAATTGTTCGATAATACAAATAGAAATCGGAGAAAAAATTAGTTAAAAATCTGTAAGTTTTTTAATGTGTAATGTGAAACCATGCATAGTTACTTAAAAAACATGATGCACAACAATTAACAACTAATTAGTTCTTAATTAAAGGACATCTCATTTTTCCCCGTCACTCTGCATTTATTCATCTTCTTCCAATCAATGTATACATGCATATATGTACACATATGTACAAGCATACATCATATTTAAGAATTAGAATTAGCGTTGGGGCCACGACGGCGGCCAAAGGTTTGAACGACGTTTACGAATCTCCTGTTGTACTGGATGCGTCTTTTTGCTCTACCAGTCTTTTTCTTACTTTTCTCTTTCTTCTCCACCTGTGGACAAATAAATTTGATTTATATACATAAGAATAATGCATAATGGCGTGTCTACTACTGTACAAGTTTGTTGATGCACACGAAAGCCGCGAGTCTTTATGTTGCTTTAACGGGGTTGCAAAAACTAAAGTGCAGCGTCGGTCAGTAGAGCCCTATATATACAGACAAGGATATTAAAATGTGATTACCTTTGGTGTTTGTGCCTTAACTTTTCCAGCTCGGGCTAAGGATCCATGCACCTTACCTAGAAAATACAGAAAGTGACATAACATAGTTGTTCCCATCGCCTTGAATTACTTTAGTGTTAATCACAATCTGGATAAAATAAGAGAGAAATAAATCAACACGAGTATGGAAAGAATTATCAACCTACCACCAGGTAACGGTATGCTCAATTCCAGAACATTATGTGCAAGTTGACCGACTACTGTCTCGTCAGTTAATAGCACTCCAGAACAATAGAGATTGAATTGCGCACCTCCAGTCTGTTCTAATTGTGCGATTTTACCCTGCAAACCAAATTTCGTGTTAACTTAAGTCATTAATTTAGTATTACCAAGAAATTTCATAGAAATGAAATGTTTTGTCGACGACAAACTGTGAATGGCAATCGTCAAAAATATTTATCAGACGATAACCAGCTCATTGGTTCGTGCTTTTATTTAGCGTCGTTGCTCGTCCCAAAGGCTCAGGGTTTTGTGCTCTTTGAGTTATCATTATGACGCATTGCATATATGTATGTACGTAGTGTCAGAGATAAGTGGTCACCCCTTTTAAAATGGAAGGAAGGTCTTTGCCCAAAAACGTTGTTAAGTGAATTGGATACACTGTTTATAATGATGCTATTTTCTATTTCTAGTTCCGACTAGTAATGGCTGTTCGGATCAGAAGTTGAATTCTTTAAATATAACATGGTTTTATTCTCTAGTATATATGCATTATTCACAAAAATAATAAGAAACTGTTAGCTGGAACATTTTTTCTGGAGATACCATATTGATTGTGAAATGATCTTGAAAGTGAAATGAGAAAAATCAATTTTAGAAGAAATTCACCCAGCTTGTGTCTTTATGAGGACTATATCTATGTCAGACATCAAAAAAAGAGGAAAACATGAAAATAAACGTTTCATAGAACGTGCCCCATGAAACAATTTGAATTTTTGTGGATCTATGTAGTTCAATGCTCATACGAACAGGACGTTTGCGAAGAATTAAACACTGCAAATCAGAAATAGCTGAAATTTGTATGACAGATAGTCATCTTGAAATGTCATTGGCGTTTGGAAAGCATATTTTTCTCTCTTCTGTGGTCATGAAAGGTTTTCTTAACTGCCTTTGATATAATTCAGAACCAAGAATGCAAAAAAATGTTTTATGTGCAGAAATATAGGTAAAATGTTGATCAAATGCATAATAGATACAATTTCCTTTGATCAGATTGTCATAGTACATATGTCCCCAAAGACATAGGAACAAAATCAATTCTTTAAAATTGTGCATTTTGTATAATATGTTTGCATGCTTTCAATTTCATTCTATAGTGTAATTGCACCCAACAGTTTCACGTGGGTATAGTTAACCATGTATTTACAAGACATTTCTTGTAAAAATACATTTATGTAACTATTATTAGACTTTCGAATTCTTAACAAAGAAATATATATCTTACGACTATAGATGCCCTTGCATTGAATTGATACAAAAAATTCGTATTAATAGTAATATATATATATATACACACACACAGACACACTCACATATATATTCACACAAGGTATCCCATACAGGGTGGCAGTCTGAGAAAGATGCGATATATGGAATAATACCCAGCAGGTTATTCCTTATCAATAATATTGATTGCACTTTTGTTAACAAGATATGCATGCCAATAGCCAACGCTGCTAGTTACCACGCCCCTCTCTGATTGGCTCCCATTTTTCATTAATATCTCGTTGGCTAAGGTGCTTGAGATATTCTCGATACAGATAAACCTGCATGGAATTATTCCAGGTATCATAAATTTATTTGACTACGATCAGTTATGGAACACCTTGTATATATGTATATCACCTTCAATTCAGCAACTGTTTCGTTCTCCAGCGACTCGACAATCGTCGTCCGCTCGCCTCTGATCTGCAGCTGCATGGCTTATGAAATTTCACGATCCACCTTTAATGATAATTCGTACTATATTTTAGAAATCCTGCTCAAATTTGACCACATTGTTACAAAAATATCGCGCATACGTAGTCACTGTATATCATAACACTGAAAAACTGACTTGGCAATACGGAAAATTATAGGTTAATCAAATTTACGACACGTGCAATGAAATTATAAAACCCCATATTGAAATTAACCTGTGATTCCAGGTTCTCATCATTAAGTCATGCGTAGAATAAGAATTTGCGAACATAATAATGTATAAATCAATCAATTCTTTAGAAGTAATCATATAATAATAGCTTCGGAAAACTAATACGGACTTACCAATGGAAGGATAAACGAACAAAAGGATAGAATCATAGGATGCAAGCTCGGATAGAAATGCTGACTCCTAATTTTAGTAAACGGTTTAAAGGAAGATGGCGCGGAACGGTATGTTTTAGGCGTTTAAAGACCTATCACAACATTTGCAATCCATGGTTTAGTGAAAAGCTTCGGAGCAGATGGCGCTGGTAAACTGTCAACATGAACCATCGAACGCAAGCGGTATTTCCAATTGGACACATTTTGGAAAACAGAAATAGAAAGTTCGAAAAATCTTAAACTCGGGAGGCATTATATTGTTTTGGATAATCCGTCACATGGGATATAGATCCTGTGCTGAGAAAGACACCCACATTTGAGGCTAGCATCAAGTTATAGCTAGAAACATTTTTCGGAACAATTGAAATACACAAACTTTCTTGCGGAGACGGTAGTGTGGGAGGAGAGGTGGGCCCAGGTGCGCCTCACCTGGAAGACAAGGATAACACTACGGACCTCCAGAACTACCCTCGATTGGCAAAACCCCACAAAACCCCCTACGTGTGGGTGTAGACAGGTGTAGATTGAGTTCGCGCAATTCCTGACTTCTTGATTTACGAGCGAGCTCAACTTTGCATGTCTAGAATTGCGCAGTTCTTTTCTAGCACAAGTTTATTTCAAAGTCCCCTCGTCTTCGAGAAAGTAGTTCTGTGTCCAAATCGGCCTATCAGAACAGTTGCGTCAGCGTATCAAAACGCGAACGTGAAAGAACACCTGTGGGACATAATCTGAGATATTCGGGTGACAGACGCCGCGCGTCTGTGTGAGCAATTTTCGAATTAAAAAATTAATTAATTTAAATATCGATCAACCATGGTAAAAATATGAGAGACGTTTTAGCGAATCAATGTTGTATATCCTTATGGTGCACCCGGTATGAGTTTTTGATAGCAACACTCGCCAATACACGTAATTGACGACGATAGTTGTACACTGAAAAATTTTACGTTCAAACAGCGCGCTCTGCCTGTCAACAAAAAGATTTCAAACATGCTGAAAGACCACGGGAAATATCAATTCCGCTCGAAAGTCACAGTTTTAACTAGACATGTGTACACCTAGTCGATCCATTCCAGGGGAACGGGAGAGTTTCGCAAATCTGGAATGACCGTGAATGGCTCGTGTATGCGCGACAACGGATTTGTCACGCCACAATCCGACAGGATCCGACCAGATCCGACCCTCCGACCGGATCGGCTGGATTGGAATGCCATTCCAGATCCGACGGGAATTCGTACGTGCTGTCCCTCTAATAATAGATTCATGCGCGTGCGCACGCATATTTCATTTGCAAACTGAAACCACAGCGTTTACACTACCATCAACTATCATGTATTTAGTAATAATCAGAATTCTTTGTATCTCATGTGTATAATCGCTACGAGCGATGGTTACAGAGAAGGATTGGACGGATCAGTGTGGGAGGGTTGAAGTGAGGGAGGGGGGTGGGGTAGGGAGAGAGAAATGTATACGAAAAAGAATATAGACACACTGAAAGACGGAGAGCAAGAAAAAGAGACAGAGCGATTATATATTTACGTCAACGGGGGAAACTGGGACAAAGTGCAGTGCACTCTGGCATTGCGCTTTACCGGGATATCTCTTTCTTACTGTTTCTTCCTTAATTTTTTAACTATATGTACGTATCATTCTCTCTATCATTTTCTGTTGTACCGCGTAATTTTTCCTATGCAAGACTGACCAATATCGTCGTTCGGACACTAAGATTAAAACTGACAGGTAAACATTTCAAGTGATTTCGTTGTCACTTTCGAGGTTAGTCCTGTTTACCTCTGCCTTATGTGATTTCTTCTATGTAGGGTCACATTCCGTACATCGCTTAAATTTAAACGTTAATTATAAGGTCAGTGTGTCTATCTTTATTCGATACAGCTGCTATAATCCTTCCCACCTTTATAAATTTAAAGGTTAGTTTAGTTCTTTCACTTAAGTATTTTCTTAGTGTATTTAGACTTGCTCTATCATGATTGCTTATCAGTATAGACGTTATATCTACCTCAATTAATCTAATATACCTTTACGTTAGTTCTTGTTTTTTGCATTCTTGTACTGTATGTAATTTCCGAGGTTAGGTGGGTCTTGTTGTATTCTCTCTCTCTCTCTCTTTCTCATTTAGACCATCACACACATTTCGTGCAAATTTTTAACTAGTGTTTTTCCTCTCCTGTGTTGTTTTTATTATCTCCTTTTGTTTGTTCAAATTTTACAACCTGGTATTATTTTTTTATCAGGCACAAAGTGTCGAATGATCAAGACCCGTAGACGTACCGTTCGGAGGGCACGCCAGTACCATGTCAGATGGTGTTGACGGCGGAGGTGGGGAAAACGAGGTAGATTCACACTCTTGCACGCATCCTGATGCCGGTGACCCCTCGAATCCCAGGGACGAGGAGAATTTAGATCCAGATGGCGAAGCTGCTCTCAATACGAATTATGACAGTGGCGATGGAGCAGTGCCAGTTTTCAGGTGCGTTTCCTTAATCAATGAATAGTTATTGTTGGAATGTGTGCATCAGTGCAAAATGTAATTGTGACATGTCAATAGATGCGAAAGGTGCGACAGTTATGAGACTATTAATAAGACGGCGTTCTGTGCCCACCACGATCGCTGTCTAGGGAATGCAGAACCTGGGGAGGGAATGGAAGCAGCAGATAATGATGGCGATGCAGATGAGCCACATTCTGGGATTAGGTCCCATAGGAAGATGTTCGAGTGTGATGTTTGTAACATGAAATTTTCAAACGGGGCCAATATGAGGCGACACAAGGTTGGTTTCTGTTGGAGTCATTTCTGAACTATTAAACTATTTTAGTATAAATTAAATCAAGTCTGAAGATTACTAGTATGGTTGACTTCAAACTAAATAATGAAAAGATCATTATTCTGTTTATGACATTTACAACACCCATCAAATGTAATTTTCATTTACTCACATTAATATTACTTTAATAACTGTACGTGGCGCGTTTATCGTGTAGTTGTGTTGATAGCCATAAAAGCTTGTTTGGGATTTCTTAAATCTGTTTTCTTCTAATTTTGTTCATAAAAATCTACTAATGTGTTTTTGATTGAATCGAGCAATAGTAAAGTTCGTATCTTTTTTGTAACCAAAATCATAGTTCTACTAGATTGTCTACAACAGGTCTGTCCAAGTTTGAGCCCAGCTTGCCAAGTAAGGCAAATAAAGGGGCCCTTGATCCACTCCTAGAACCACCAAGCAATACAAATACGCATGCAATTGGAGTTTTAGTGTCGGCCTTTTTTAATCCTGCTGTGTACGTTTTGTTTAATTTGGTTTAGGAGAAGGAGAGGGGGTAGAACCAAGTCCATGGGCTCGAAGTTGGGCAGGTGTGGTCTACAATATCTTCTTCATTGAAAATTATTGTTAAATTGGATGACCCGTTATCTGGTTTTGGATATCCATAACGGATTGATCTTAGGATAATCTATACTATATTAATAATAAAAGCTTAATTTTTTCGTTTAAATAAAAAAAGGGTTTTTCAAGCTTACGAGGAAAAGGTTTTGTGTACAGTGTAGAGGTCAAGTCGCCATGTACTGTTTTGATGTCATTCTTCGTTTTTATAATCGCATTTCTATCCACAACCGGCCACAGGGTGTTCATTGTAATGGTCACCACGATCTCTTCCTATAATCTAGAAAAAGTATTATAGTTAGAACATCATTAGTTCTCTCCCAACGACAAATGGCAATATTAAAAATGGCCAAAACACTTACTTGCAATAAAAAATGCGGGCTGCTTTCATTTTTTTAGATTCGGTATTGTAGATGGCATCGAGACAAATTCAGCGTATTTGGATACAGTTCCTTTTCTTTAATAATGTGCCCTGAATGTATCTAATGTTACTGAATACCACAAAGATAAAATTATGTACCATAATTTAAAAACGCGGTGGAGACTCTGATTTTTGTGAAGGGAAAGTGCTCTCACTGTTTTTAATATTGCAGTCTGTTGCAGAAAGAGAACAGATCATTTTTGAAATATAACATTTTTTGGTCAGATTATCGGAAGTGTGTGAAAAAAAGTTATAACCGTTACCATGAATATCTTGTATATGTTGAAATATAGATGTTACAAGTAATACATGTAGTTACAGTAGTTACAGTTTATAAAGAAAACTTTCTATGTTTATAAGTTTGAAGGACAGCCAAAAATGCAAAATACGTATTTTTCTTAGCTGTGGTAATTCAAGGTCAAGGGGCGAAACCACCCTTCAAAGTTCGACATCCTGAGAACTAACTCGCAAATGGATAATGGTAGAAACAGAAGTTTTTTAATAAAGATTAAATGGTTTTCCGCGTGTTAGAAAATATGACATTTTGAAAACCATTCGTAGCGGTGTCATTAGAAGTTGCGAGGTTTACAGTTTCTATAAACTCATATTTTTATAAACATGGCTACAGCAAATAAAATTTAAATAGCTTGTTTGACCTACTGAATATTGTACCATATATTTTACATCATACTGCCCTATACTACCCCTACATTCCAAAACTTCATTAAGTACTCATGGTACAGCAGGGTATATATAGACGAAATACCAGGTGCGTTCAAAAATCCTGTGGAGCGCTGTTATACCATCGAAACGGAACCAAGATTCAGTATTTGCAATGATGTAGCGATGATTAAATGCGGATGATGAATTAATCTTTATGTCTTCAATATTTCTTCGACGACTACCACTATTGCCGAGATTATATAGAATGCACATGGGATTCCGAGTGTTTATACCCTTGTAGAAAATTTAGTTACGTTTATAAAGATACGAATTTTCAGAAATCCAGAACCTCGCCAGTTTTAAAGATGCCATTATAAGTGGTTGCATTTACGCGAGACTTACGGGCGGCTGGCTTGAACACGATTTAACAATCGGCCGGCACAAAATTAATTTTTTGTGTTAAATGACGTGGCCATTATACATATATGCATGCACACTGTTGCTTTTACAATGAAAAATTTAATCCATTTTGTTATAGACACAGTCGCCGTATTTTTTAAAATTAACATGGTCGATGCATTTGTTTTAAACATTTTGGAAAATTTCTTGTTAACTCTATCATTTTTGTCTAACATGCGAAGAACCATTCAGTTTTTGTTCAAACGTTTTGTTTCTATCATTAGTCGTTCCCAAGTTAGTACTCAGAGGGTTGAGTTTTAAAGGGAGGTTTATTCCATAAAATTGCGCTTAATAAATTATCTTTAATTATACTTAACTCAAAGTAATTTGCAAATTGTTTTGTTTATGTCTAATCCAAATTTAATTCGAGACACAGAATGTGATTCAGTCTCAACATTGTTTAAACTTAACGAAATTCTATTACTTCAACATTTAGATCTACATCAAATGATAATATGATTCTAGATGCGGCATACTGGTGTAAAACCTTACGAGTGTCGTGTTTGCCAGAAAAGGTTCTTCCGCAAAGACCACCTTGCAGAACATTTCACGACTCATTCGAAAACCCTGCCGTACCACTGTCCGATATGCAATAGGGGTTTCCAACGTCAGATCGCTATGAGAGCTCACTTCCAGAACGAACACGTTGGTCAACACGATATGGTCAAATCGTGTCCTCTATGCAACTACCGTGCTGCCACCATGAAATGCTTAAGGCTGCACTTTTTTAACAGGTCTGCATATTAATGTTCTATTCTCCTTACTTTTTATGAGGAAGAATCTAAGAAAAAACACGTTAACATTTTTCAGGCATGGAATAGACCTCGATAATCCGGGACCGAATAGTTCGAATTCACTATCTAGTAGCTGTGTTCCTGGGGAAGCAATGTCCTCCGCTCCACTCTCGGACAGCGGCGACAGCACTGAGAATAGATCAGCTGACAACGCTACACCTCCAATGCACTTTCTCACTCCTCACATTGAGATATCAATACCATATCCAGAACAAACAGGATGCCAGCGCAATACCAGCCCAGCACCAGTCAATGGTGATAGTCCAAATAGCCCACAGAGTGCTGATAGTAATAGTAATGCACCCAGCAGCAGCCATCGGCAGGTACCGAACAACAGCCAGGGAATTCATAGGTGAGCTATAGTTTGATTTGTTACTTTTTACATGTTTTTGTGGTTACATACGTGGTACACTGCAATTTGGTGTACACCAGTAAAAGTTTCCGTAGGTGAACAAATTAAAGGATTTTTAATTCGGTAATTGCAATTTGTTGAATCTGTATGACAGAGCCGGGTGTTCAAAACAGTTATGCTACCGGTTTCGTTTATTGAAACAGTTACGAGAATTGAAGTAATGCTGTAACTGCTATACAGGGTGTCCTGTAACTGGTGGTACTCCGTTGAAGGTGTTATATCAGGAGTAATACTAAGCAGGTTCTTCCTTATCGATAGTATCCAATGCGCCATAGTTAAAGAAATATTAATGAAAATCGAGAGGTAATCAAAGATAAGAGATAAATCACGGCAGAGTGATCGATAGTTGTCAAGGTGCAGTATGTACGACAAGCTGTTGGCATAGGGGAAGCGAGTGTGTAACTAATGCATTACTTTTTTTCAAGAGGCCTACAGGAAAGATTTTCTTACAAAAGTTGTAGAGAAACGAGCGTATAAACATAGCGGGGTATGAGAGAGGGTTTACGGAAAGAAAAAAAGCCATCCATATTTACCGATAGATTAAAATAAACTCACTTATAGGTATACAAATTCACTTGCCGCTTGAACACGCGTTTCGTTGTACCAATGCTAGGCATCGAAGGAAAGCAATTTATGGCAGGGTAGCACATGGCGTAACGCATACCTGATCGCAGGTATGTGATAGACCCAATAATCAAGAGACGGAACGACAATAAACGGCGAGACAATTTACCGAACGCGTATTTAACTACATATTCATCATCACTGATAACTTGTAATGAAACAGTTATATACATGAACGCAATTGAATCCACATTTGACAAATACAAGGTGAGGCAGTCATTCGGTACTATTTTGAAAAATCGGCAGAAATGAACAAATTAATTAATACTGGATTTTTGTTTGTAAATTTAATGTACATGAGTGGAAATTAAAAGTATATTTGCATAATATTCATTTTCTGAAAGTAGTGTCAGTCAAATAGAGAGAAGAGGGTACTTGTCAATGAAAAGCGTACTCAAGGGATAAGGGAGATAAAAAAGTTTGTGAACCACTGTTTTAGACGAATAGGCGAGTGTATTTTTAATTACAGGTGAATGTAGGTGACATTTTATATTCTAAGCATAGGTTGTGTATTATTCCCAACCATGTTTGTACGTTTGTTCCTTCAATAGTTTTGGTTAAGGATTCTTTCGCACAGGCCTCTTGAAAGTGATCACTTTTTATTAACACACTCGTTTAGACATATGCCGATAGTTTGCCCCGGTAGACCCCGGCAACTATCAAACTTTGCTGTCGGATTTCATTGCCTATATAAGATTGCATTCCGATTTTCAGTAATATCTTATTAACCACGGCGATTAGGACATTTTCAATAAGGAGAATACCTGCTTGGAATTATGGCAGGTGTCACATGTTCAACGGTACACCATTTATATTTTACTGAAATAGGACGCATCTTTTTGGGAAAAAAATTGTTAAAATTGTTAAAAGAATTGAGTACCGCATGTACCCTCCATTACTTGGCGGTTAAAATCCTTCGGACGGTTTGTATCATTAAAGTACACGGAACAAAATGCCTGTCAGCACCGCGAACATATTGCCAAGGGTTGCGAACCCCATACGCAATGTACGGATATTCCATTCTGAGGCAACATATCTGATTAATATTGAGAAAATCTTTTTTTTCTTGAATGCAATTACGATGCACAGTATGCATATATCAACATTCAGATTATGAATTAAAGCATGCATTTCAATCACGCCAGACCTATTTGCAATTCCTAGTCACTGTTCTAAACAGTGCTACTGCATTTTGCAGTCGTTTTGAAATCACACACGTTGCAGCCGATAAAATAATAAATGCATGTTGCACTCTCACAGAATAAAACATCAAAGATGAATCTTCATTCAAATTGGGTAGTTTACTATCGCGTTGCTCACGTTAGAGCAATAAATAATAATAACTCTTCGATGGATGTTGAAAATGCTTGCACATGGAGAGTATGATGTAAGATTTCTTTGTCTCTCTTATTGAGCACCAGGGAGCCGCGAAAGCTTATGTCCATCCGATGACCTTGCTTTTTAAACATTTAAATCGATTTTGCACAAACACAGTTTGCCGTCTATCTAATAATTCGAACGACAAGCTCTAGAACTTGATATAGGTCTGATAAAAATATTCGCGACCTCTCCTTGTTAGTAGGATATTCTCAAAAAGGTATGTTGTAGCACATTATTAAATTCAGTTTGAAAAGAGCTGTAAAACGAAATAACGCTTATTGTGAGTGCGAGTGATTGACGCAGCGAAAGACGGAGAGAGAAGAACCCAGACCCAGATCCATACAGCGAAAATTCAGGGGACGTTGACGCAATGTCCTCTCTACCTGGCACGGCTAGCAAAGGCGCACCAACGCGCGTGCTGCCGGCTTGTCGTGTCTCTGGGTAGTAGAACCAGGATGAAGCTCAGGGCAGGGACACATTAGACTGTCAGTGTTTTTTCTCTGCCCTCTCATTCTTTCCTCTCCTTTCTCCAAAAAGAATTGTCAAATTCGCATATATAAGCTCTGCGCGTATTTGTCGTTGATAAGGTTTTTCTATCGAAAACTTGTCTCATGAGAGTTTTCCCGAGAAAACAGCTGGAGGACGAAAAATCACGAGAATTGTGGTAGAATGTGGATTTGGTATGGCTTCATCGATGTTTAGAATACTTCTGAACGCAATAGAAACGAAAGTGGAAAATACTGATTACGTAGTAAAGATATTTGTATTTTGGATAATCACTTTCTGGATTTGGAGGAGGAAGCAGTAGCCAATTAGACAATGGAAAATGCGAGAAGAAATAGTGATGCACCAATCAGACAGAACGCAAGATTAAACAACAGATCGTCTCATTCATCAATGATAATACGCAAAAAATGTATTGAGTTTTGTTTTTTTAAATGATCCGATGTAGTGTAATAGGTATTATTATCATTTCATAAGTATTTAAAAAAAATAAATGTACTTACCGTGCATCTTCAGTTTGTTGGATTCGCCACCCTATATCTTTTTAGTCGCAACTCTATCCGTGTACCTTTTGTCCTACTTATTCCGCAGGATATTCGGCTCTGCCCTTTGAAAATTTAAACTGTCCATATCGTGGTTACAATCAAACACTCATTTAGGGTATTTTCATTTATCTAAGTTTTACTGTCAGGGACGCAGCGTATATAATGCTAATAATACTCTGTACACTATAGTAATGTACACAGGGAGTCACATGAATGGTTAAAGTTGTGATAACTCGGATAGGTCGCGAATTGTCATGTTCGCAACATTGGGGAGTATGTGGGTGGGCACAATCGCATTCAAGCCGTATCGTAATTTAATATAAGATTTGAACCATAATTTAATAATATTGACTATAATCAATATAATTTTAATTACGCAAAATGGTTCTATGAAAAGGAATCTAAGTGGCGGCGAGGAAGCCATCACACCTTCGATATCTCTGATACCCATAAAGCAGGAGCCAAATAGTAATGGAACGGATGACAGTGGGGCAACATCGAGCAATCTCCCTCTTCCATCCTTGATAAAGGTTTCACCATTAAAATCTCTGCTTCGGGATGATCTTCGTCGCAAGCTTTCGTCGGGTTCAACTCACAACAACAACAACAACAACAATAATTCTAGTGGTGTACTATCGAATTGTAATCCCCATTCTAGGGGGGAGCCTCCGACTTCCACCAGGGCAGAGCAACGCACCACTGGATTACAGTGTGCTCATTGTAGAATCACTTTTCCCGACCAAACACTGTACTTTCTGCACAAGGGTTGTCACAGCGAAAGTAATCCTTGGAAGTGCAATATCTGTGGCGAACAGTGTTGTAATCTTTATCAGTTCAATTCACACTTGCTGAGCAAGAGTCATCAGTGATACCTGCGAAAGAATTCACATTATAATGAGTTACATTAAGTATGGCTTCCTTGGAATTCTAATTGAATTGAATTACATTTATTTTCAAATTTAACAGTATTAATGTTAATACAAAGTACATTCGTCTTGGGTCACTTGAAATCATATTCATATACTATTTAGTTTGCTTTAAATCCGATTCGCATTGAATATCCAAATATTGTTCGTAAAGTAATCTCTCCAGTCCGATACATCGGTCCACATGTTTTTGGAACGTGTTGCTGAAGAACTTTTCAGATTGATCTCAAAATCATGGTTTCGTAGCAGCTAGAACTCCTCCGACTGAAGTGGGATGATGCTTCTTTAAATGTTTTGTGAGAGTTCCGAGCAACCACATACAACGACTCTTTGTTGAAGAATTTGAATAAAGAGTTTTTAATAAAGACTCTTTAATACACGTCGGTAAACTTAAACTTACGTGCTCCATTTGGAACGAAATTTCTCGTGCACTAAGGACCACACTGACACGTATTTTACGTCAAAATAAAATTTGGGAATAAACAAGCGAAATACAACTTCTTTCATACTGAGGTTCGACCCATGTCTGAAAAGAAGTGCGTGAGTGAATTATTTTTCGAACAATCTTTGTTTTTTTGTTGTAATTTGACTCGCTTAGAGTTCCATTTCCACAAAGGGGTTACAACATCTAGGAAGGACGAACCTGGGGTTTAATATGTAAATATTTTCGCGTATAAAATATGGCTTTGTTATACGCTAAATATTAGGTTGGGACAACAATAGACTAAATAAATAATCATTACATGCATACTAAAGTTTAGTAATACAATCATGCAATGATAATCTTAATGACTCATGCAAAAATGTCTGAAAATAAATAAGCAACTATCATCTGCGTGAAGCAGTTTCCTAAAAACAACGCTTGTGATACCAGAAATATCTACGCCATTTAATGTTTGAAGTTAAAAAAAAATAATTTTAAAAAAATTGTAGATAGATGAAATTCAGAGCTGCCATAGATTATTTTGAAAATTCTGATTTTTCTGAACATGGCAGACATCTAAACTCAGAAATGCAATTTTGGACCTAAAAATCAGTCATTTTTCATCAATAAAAAAACTATGGCACTTGTCAAAAATTTTTTGGAAAATATGCACGATAATTAGGTTTAAAAAAAATCGATTATTTTTCTCCATCTAGGTGTATGTAATCCCTTAAATACTATTTGCTTCAGTATGATAACCACCGAATGTTTTTGATGACTAAGACAAAATTTCTAGCGTAGACTCGCTGACCAATCATGCCTCATTGTCGCAGTATATAAAGAGTATTCTACTGTAAGCCCACTACTTATCTGCATTGAAAATAGATTATGAAGTATGGGAGAGCATTGACTCACTCCAGTATGCCTTATGTATCAGACATGCTCCCGTACCTCATCATCTAACTTCGGAGGCATACAAGTGATAGGCCAACTGCCGTTAAGCTGTTCACTATGTTTTTCCGAGAAATCGCGTAATATAGAAAGTTCGCGAAAAATATTTATTATTAAATAGCATGTATAGATTCATGACAAATTTTGTAGGGGTTGGTTTCTATAAGGGCAGGACCGAGCGTGTGCCTAAATTTTTTAATGGGGAGCAAGATCTGCTGACTTCATTTTAAATGTTTCTCAAACTAAACCGAGTTTTCTCTCTTTTTTTAAATAGAAATAAAGTGCAGAAAAACTAATTCCTATATACATTTTTCATATCATACTTAACTAAGGTATGGTCAGATATATGATAGACCGCATCTATTTTTACTTTTATAAAATAGTTGTGTACAGAGATTTTGTTATTCAATACATGGTAAGCATTACTCCTGGAAGGAAAATAATTGAAGCTCCTTGCGAAAATCGTCCTTTGCATCTATTATAGATTGAGTGGTGGCTATTTTTTGTAATTTTACAATATAACATTAATAATCGTATTTAGCAGTTTCAACCCACAAAACCATTGCTTTGTACATACTTTGAAAATGAAAGAGAAATTTGACTTCAGTTTTGATTAATAGAAAAACCATTATTATTATAAATTGCCCATTTGATTAAATTCTATTGTCATTCAGTCATCGTTAAAAAGCTCGAAATACCACCATTTCATGTCACTAAAAGTTTGTGGGGTCTATCGTATATTTCACTGTACAACTGGCTGCAACAATTTTCGTCCCGGAATTAAATGGTGTGAGGAGAAGACCCATTCCATTTAGTTTGGGACTGTGAATTGTTGTGCCTACAGTATTTTGAACAAGTATCATAAAAAAAATTTGGTGTAGTTATTGCTGGAGTTGGCGGCACGTTTAATATGAGGTAAAGTTCGACGCTCTTTGCCATTTGCACTTCTTTTTCATAAATCTATAACATGATATGCCTTGTACAGAAAAGAAACCGTGCGAAAATAATATGAAATAGATCTTTGTGGCATATCTCTTAAAAGCTTCTTTATGCACTCTAAACAGCAAAATAATTCTTACGATACGTTAATTTAGATAGGAGTGAGAAAGAAATTTTTAGTGCACTGTACTTTCTTAAACTGATCTGGTATTTTGAAATGCTATATAATATAGTAAAATTTGTTCACACCACAGTTACTTAGATTGGAACGACATTTAAAAAGGTGTTCAACTCAACTCAACTATTTTTACTACCGGGATTTTTTGAAATACCCTTAGCTCATTATAATAGAAACCATCCCCCGAAAAATCATTGTTTTTTATGACTTTGTGTATGCCATTTAATAATCCAAATTATTGCCTTGCAGTTCCAAATTCAAACCGTTTCAAGAAAAACATTATTGACGGCTCACAATTAGTTGTTACAGTTCGCGTACATCTGTCTGTAGCATTAATTATCTATCTTAATTTTTTCGGTTTTGGCTCAGTCTATAGTCTATCGCATGAGAGAAGGTAACCGCTATATGTAGAATAAAAATTTAGGTCTCCGGAAGTCACCAGAAATGTTGTTTGACTCTGCAGACGCCATACCAGTGGTGCGTCGTCCACTGACGTGATGCATAGAATATTGTATGCAATAAACCTCGATTGACATCGAGGTTGCCTTACTGGAAACCACGAAGTCAAGTGATATACCGAATATCGAAAATAATGGTCACTGATGATGTACAGATAAAAAAAGGGAGCCCGGGAGTAGAAACGAGGTAGTAGCGGAACGGTATTAAACGGGGTAACGTTAAGCGAGGACTTGTTGTATCTGTTTTTTAAAAACGTTATCGAATAAGCCAAAACACTTACTGCGAAACACGCAGGACGAAAGTAGCAGTATGTGTTTGTCCTTGGACTCGTTAAATGTACGACGATCCGTTTCGCGAGGATCAAACGATCGCTGTGAATGTTGCTATTGGCGTATTATAGGTAATAATTCGGGAGGGACTGTGCAAAAACGAACGGATTTTCGAAGATTTTCGGTTGCGTTCTCAAGTGAGATAGAGTATAGTAATCGAGTTAATCGTCATTCTGTAACGAGGGAAACAAGTTAATCGATTTAAATCGTGCCTTTTGCCAACCTGGCGGTCCATTCTTCGTCCGAATTGTACTAATTAAAAGATTAATGAAAATGGTAATATAAATAATACTGAATAGGATGGGAGACGTGAGTCAGGGTAGGGGGCAGAGGCAGGGAGGTACTATCCGTCCACAGACACAGAGACAGGCATAGGGGGCTGTATAGATTATTCTTTGAACCCTGTATATGTACATCATAGTACACACACATAGTATACTTTATTTTCCACATTCTATTTTTCCCCTCTTGTGTTTGTCATTTCTTTCAAAATGAAACGATATTTTATATATAACTATATATTTTGTATAGCACCCATATGCGCGCTAGCGCACGCACATGCAGTTATATTATGAATATAGGAATATGTTTAAAGAAAAAGAAGAAGGTAAACAGCAAATTAAATAAAAAATAAATAGTTGGCGTAATTGTAATTAACTGAACGATATAAATAATTATTATAGCTGTAGTACTTAATGTAAGTTATTTATCCTTTGCGGATGTTCATGCAAATTCATATTTTTATAGGAGATCAGGGAACAAGTATGGCTTGAACAGAACTTTGTTTCGTCATCCGAGGGATTTCAAAATGTATTTTATTATATTATACATTTTGCATTCTACATACATATTATACAAGAAATCCAAAAAAGTATCGAGTGTAACTCCAAATGCGCAATTCCTCATAGAACTTGAAAACGGTTATTTTTATCAAAAATATTCATTATGATTTAACTAACCAGATATCGAAGAAAAAAGGTTAGTCAGCTAGAGATCTTAAATCGATCGAAAAGGATCGCGGGACCCAATCGTGCATTATCCACTTGCATTTAGTGTTTGGGGAATAAATAAATCTCCCTACGAGGCCTTTTGTATTTCTAGCACAGTTATACCCAAGCAAAAAGTGTGAAGTAGAAATGAATGCACTAACACGCATTAAAACGCGCTAAAATCAACTACTTCTTTCTAAATCTTGTCTATTTCGACTTCTTAGTTACTACATGGTGAATTCAAAACGTCCCTGGTCTAATGCTGTAAAAACGGAACCAATGATGTTATCCGTTTTACAGCATCAGTCTAGGAACTTTTTGAATACACTGTGTAGGTCAATGCGGTGGTCTCTGGGGCAGTAAGATAAAAGGATTTTTGGTATGACTATTCGTGCGTGCCTCAACTGATGGTCGTCAGTACGTGACCAGTGCTCAATGTACTTGCGTTACAAAAAATAACAAATGGTTCTTTTTAAAAAATATGCATAATAATATTTAGACGGAAATGATATTTTTGCGTTATGACTATTTAACTATTAACGATAAAAGTGAAATTGATCTTCTTTACAAAAATTTGTAAGTAATTGAAATTAAATAGCTTACGATTATACATAAATAAATTCACTAGACCTGTCCAAGTTTGAGGACAGGGTTGCTAAGCACTACAACTACTTATTCAGTTGGGCGCCTGAGGGGAAATGTACTCTCCTCGCGTGCTTTGGTGCCCCCACCCGTCAGCTTTTAAATGCACGCCGTACGAACGAAAAGATGGACAGCCTTATGCCTGCCTCACTCTTAAGTCCCCCTAAGACAATCAATAATCTTGTCAATATTCGTGTCAATACCATTGGCGCGTGTTAATTTTGTCGACCGTCTAGAGGCCGCTTAAACAATCGATACACGCTTCAATAAGTCCCGCCAATGGTATTGACGCTAATATTGATAAGATTATTGATCGCTTAGTGTGCCTTTAAACGCGCACAAGGTGTCATGGTGGGGGCAGGCTGAGAGGAGGCTGATGACTCATGCTTGCTTCAAGAGCATATTTTGTCCAGGCCTGGTCTATCCCATGCCTGGAAAACTAAAGGAAACGCACTCCCCTCACACGTTTTCGGTACTCCCACCAGTCAACGTTTAAATTCGCACCGTATGAACGAAAAGGAGGACAGCACTATACCTGTCCCACCCTTAGACGCGCGCCTGGAGTCAGAGTGGGGGCAGGAGGGGGAAGAACTGAACTTGGACAGGTCTAATTTACACACTTACTGGTATTTTTAAAAGAACACATACAATAATACTGTACATCAAATTTAATAGCGCTTGGGAGTATAACACGATATTTGAAGGACATCATGTATGTTTCATTTAAATTATGTGTACACGAATATATTTATTTCACACATAGTCGCGTGAAATAAACTAGTGTCGAAAGTGTATGTTTTGCGTAAACATCCGCAGTCTAGTTATTTATTATCGCTTTTGTTTTGCATTCCAACCAGATCAGTAAGATCTTGTACGGGTTATACAGTTGAAAAAGAAAAATATTTAAAGAAAGAGAGCGAGCGGGGGCATTGGGTGTATGTGAAAGGGAGGGATAGAAATGTTAGAAGGTAAGCCTTTACACTGTGATCACGTTTACAAAGAAGCTAATTAATAAAAATGTTTGTTAGTCCTTAGAGGTAGATAGATACAAAGCTAAAATAAAGGTCATTTATTATTACTCCTATCCTCCATCTTCCTTTTTCCCGCCCTCTCCTCTCTCCCTGTGTATTAGACTAGGGTGGTGCTTATATAACCTAAACAAATGAAAAAAAAGAAATTCTTCCTTATCAAAAAGCAATGTGGCATTGAAATTCTATCTCTTCTTTTTTCAAAACGTACACTATCTTTCGTTTTGATATGCTAAAAATATTTCCGTTAAAAATGGTAATGTAATCAGTTCTTCTGACAGGTAGCATAGGTGGTGAAGCAACTTATTCGTGGCTGTTTTTGACAATGCTTGATTAATTTTTTCGTACACCTGTAGGTCTTTCATCAAGAAAATGTAACTAATGGTCGTAGGTTTAGTAATTATTTAATAATTTCTCATATTTGTACCGATATTGATACTCTTTATGTTCTTTCGGGGCAAAAGAGAGCGTACTCGAGGCAATATTTCTGTCTTCATGTGGCATGTGGCAACAAGTTTCAAATCTGTATGCCAAATTACACCCCAGACTTTTTACCTTTTGAACAATAATATCTCTGGCCCGGTTGATTAGTCAATCGCGCGACAGTTATTGTTTCTAGTATTACCTCCGTGATGTGATGACGGCAGGCAAACAATAGAATTTCTTTGTTCATCTCTTGCTGAAATAGGTTGACTGAGTGCTGCATTCCGTAGTTCAGAATTTACCGCAGTAGCGCCCAAGCTCATATCCTTTAATTGGTGGCAGGGTCCCCTTTGACAAATACGAAACTTTGATCAATAGATCACCGAACACCAGAAGTGGAAGGTGATCCACAGTTTCATGTCCAGTGATATCCTATATCATTTTCCCATCCAAATGGGTAGCAAGGGGAATATATGGCGTAAATGCACCCTTAAAGGACTCTGCAGGCTTTTACCGACACTGTATATATTGACGTCGGATGGTTGAAGTTTTAACACTGTGTTGTAAATGATAGCAGCTAATTCGCTTTAGGATAATCGCCAGTACTACTGCAACTCTTCAACCATTTAGTTTTGCAATATCAAGACTATCAGTGAAATTATCTTCAAGAAGTTTCCTCCTATCTCGCGCAGATCTATTTTATATTAATCAGTCCCGCCCTTTAACAAAGCGTTGTACACAATATGCTAAAAGTTGGATTTTAAGCGCCACCCTATTGTACCGGCTGCAACGATGCGCCTAGTCATACATTTTACATATCGTAGATTTGGCAAATACAAACAATATTTACGCATATAACTGTGGTCGAGCGTTTCCCTGTTTTGCTCTATAAAGTATGCCTTCAAACATATTTAACTACGGTTGTATTCATCGCAAAACAATTTTCATTTCTAGTTCGAGAAAGGAATTAGAGGTCTCATTACAAAAGTTTATATGTAAACAATTAATGCACAAAAGTAAAAAAAGATTATTATTTTAACTATCAGTGAATATACAATAAATTCTGGGCAAAATATACTTTTGTGGTGCAATTGAAGTTGAGACGAAGTAAGAGCGATCCAGACGTAGATGCCATCAGACCTTATATGCATCGACAGCAGAGTTTTATCGATGTCGATGAATATCGATCATCGTTGTAATATTGGATGCACACGATAGCATAAATTCTTGCGGATTACATACTATTTTAGTGTTTTTATAAAAGAACACGGAAACCATAGCTACAGTCTGACAAATGACTTTTGCCGAGTGTGCAGGATAACCAGGCCCGACTGTTTTCTAGTCAGCTATCGCTTTGCCTTACATGTTGGGCTTTAAAAAGTATCTCAAATTCCTATAAAGATTTAAAAAAAAGGCTGATCTGGATTGCCACGGATCGCTTGACATAAGTGGGAATAGCAGTAATGCTGCAGTAAATTCGTAAACCCTTTCCATGTGCCGAACTGACCCATATTTGGACCAGTTGACTTGACGTCCCAGCATGAAAGTTGCCTGCTACGTAAACTTAAATCTTTAAAAAACTTGTATTGTATTGTAATCGAAACGATTCCAGCGGGAGATTTGATACACAAATCTTTTGTATTGATGCCCAAATTGAAAAAAAGAACACGCTGGAAGTATAATTATTTTTAAAACGATTGACGACAATGTGTCGCGTAAAAGCGCGTTTAGGAACAGATTTTAGCCCGACGCGTCCATTGTCGCCGATTGCTTTAAAATAAGTCTTTTATATTTTTTAATTAATAGCTGAAAAATGAAATTTTCTTAGTAGGATCCAAAATTCGCGTTATACTACAGGAATCCTGTTCTATGACGAATACAACTGTAATTAAAAATGCCTGAAGGGATGATTTTTAACAACTTATAACGCAAAACTGGGGCATTACGTACCAACCGCAGTTATATTATTAAAAATCTTTCGTATTGACCTTCTCCGCAGTCTTTAAAATATATGATTAGGCTTACCGTTACACCCTGTATGTATACGAAGGGGCAGAGTGTAGATGAGTGGGGGGACAGTGGAAGAGGGAGGGTATAATGGTGGTAGTACTAAGATTCGTACTTGTAAAAATATTGTTAATATTATTGTAAGTGTGGCAGTGGTAGTAATAGTAATTCCAACAATATATTTATTTATCAACGTTACAGTTACTACTACTATTACTATCATTATTATTATTACTATTGTTAACTGTGCTGTTGAATGGAAAATAAGTTATAAAAATTGCAGTAACGGTTGTATGAGTGCATGGATTAATGGAGGAATTAGTTCATTGATAATGAACGAATGAAAATGACAAAAGCAATGTGTATGCACACATATGTAATTATTATATAGTTAGGCTTAAGAAGCGAAGGGGAAGGTTTTTTATTTATTGACGTTACTGTGGTGTAATGGGTACAATCTAAAAGAATACACGTAATAACATATATGAATTGTTATCTATTTATTCATTCGCCCTCTCAATGCGGAATCGGGTGGAGGTTCTTACATCACTTTTCTTTCACACAGAGAGACAAAAAACAAACAGAATAATTTAACATTATGTAATACTGAGTATATGTATCAAACTACCCTCCTGAGTTATGATTTCAGTGGTTTTCGTCCACCCCCTCCGTTTCCCTTCCTCTCTCCTATTCTTTTTCTTCCTTCTGTTCAATCGGCCGATTTGTTTCTCTCCTCCATTTTTTCCAACACACTTGAGCGTTACTTCAGTAAAAGTATTTTTAACTAGTTACTCGAGCTATATTTCGCTCTATTTCAATAACTCAAAATAATGAAATTCGGAGAAGGAAATGATTCGGTTCTTAATTATTTCGTTCCATCTCATGTAGTCTTATGTCTGGAACTACTTTCCAAAATTTTGTTTATACATATAATGTACGGCAAGTCATCGGTTGGAATGTGCCAGGACAATGTGCACAAGCTGTCTCATGAATGTCGTATTTTATTTCTGTTTATTTCAAACTGGTTTTTTTAATCGAAAATATTAGTTAATGTTAATTAACGAGCCATTAGTGAACAATAACAGCCAATCAAGAAAGAATACGGTAGCCGATAGCACTGGTTATTGGTTATCGGTTTGCGTAGTTTAAGTACACGCCAATACCTGGTGCCGCCAATAATAGCGATCGTCTGCGATTGATTACGACATTGTCGTTGTACCACTAATGCATCAGGTTTGTGAACCTCGCTCGTTACCTTGGTTTCGTTATGAATTCCCTTTGTTAATAAATCAGCTGTTAAGTTTATTCGCCGATTACAGAGTTTAAGAATTACTATCACTAGTCATAGGCGCAACTAGACCTTTAAAACGTGGGATGCTAAAACTGTAAATGACTGTAAATGCTTCACAGAGTCATGGTGGGCCCGGTCCCCCACAATCGCTACTGCTATTTAGAATTACTTGAGCTTACAAGTTACCAACCTACAATAATCAATCAAAAACATAAGATTGACGGTATGACACTATAATTATAATAGTGATGCCTTAAAGGACAAGTGTTTTAAATTTTAACTCGGAGGTGCTAAAGACCCTTTTGCACCCCTCTACTTGCGCCAATGTGTATAGTACAAGCATGAGATTAGTGTATTTCCGTGTCACTCATAATAGACCAATAAAAATTGTTAACATTTCGAAATGCATTTGCTGAAAAAAAAACCAAAAGTATTTTTCCTACAACAATATTGTACACGATATAGATTGTTTTGTTCCTTTCGTTAAGCACATGGAGCCTGCAAAAGTAAAGTCGATCCAATGATCTCATTTTTAAAAGATTTAACACTAGAACTACCAACGAAGATCTCGGTATATGTGGGTATACTACATACTATTCACCATAAAAAGACAACGTAAAAAAGAAGTGCTTTACAGAATAAATTATTTATATATTTTAGAAAAAGCCATACAACATTTTCGAAAACCAGAATGTACTGAAAATGAGTAATGATTATAAGGAATACTAAACAAGTCATCCGGAGGGATTCAACTTTGCAGCATGCAGGACTGTAACGTTTGCAAAGTGTCTGCACAAGCGATCAGCTGTGGGCTGTATAGGAACCATGGTGGGGGTTAGAGGTCTAGGTGGAGGTTGAGTTGTCGTTTCTCTGATTATTCAGGACTCTATTCCAAACAGGTAGGAGACACCGGGTTTATTATCCATCGTTCGGCAATGTTATCCCCAGGTGGTCGTGATGTTCCTTAGAAGAGGTATGGTGAGTCGCTTTACATATTTGCTACCTGATTACCAAATGCTACTTTACGCGTGCTTGGTCGCTGTCTGTAGACCTTTTCAGTCATTTTTCGAATGCACCGCCAGCGACAAGGTAACAGTAGGTAACCCCTTTACCCCGTGTGTACGTAAACTAAAACAAAACGGGTAAGGAACCCCGTATCGAACGAACAGTTTTGATTAATGATTAAGTTTGGACCAGCGTAAACTATTTAACCTGCACACGGGCGCTCCCGTGTATGTACAAAGTAATTACATACACCGGCGCGCACGCTCGCGTGATACGCAGCACAAGAGACGAGAGGCAAAACGTATGTACGTAACATTTCCAATATTACTTTATTTATTATTGTTACTACCATGAGTAGATACTTTTCAGTTATATGCAATATATACATATGTATCATGTATATTACTATATTTTCTTATTGTTATTGTTGTATTCAACATTTTTTACTTCATAATTAGGATTAAAACATTATTTACTTTTATCCCATACTGTTTACGTTAATATGCCTTATCCTTTCAAATTTTCAAATTTTCTCTACCGTGTACAAAGTACATGATGCACCCGCTCCTGTTATGAAATAGGGCGCTCCCGCCGGAAGGTCAAGGTTACATTACATTACTTAAAATATGCCGATCTATAATAAACTGTGATTTGATATATGATATTTTGTTTTATTCTAATTTCATTGCCATTGAATAATAATATTTGGAAAAACAGGAATAATATTCCTAATACTAGTATCCATACCGGAGATTCACAGGCATATATGCTCTCTCGTCAAACGAAAGTATACGAATCACAGACGTACCGTAGCGTCTCCTACCTACCAGAAAGGTACTAATTTTGTGGCAGGATCCTACTACGTAACTGTGTCCCCCCTATCTACCCCTATCCAACGGTGTCAGACAGCACTGGTTCAAAGCAGTAATAGGTGGTAATAGGTTAAGCTGCGTAAGTAAGGATTATTAAGGATGTATATTTAAAATTATGTTCGCGCAGTTAAATAAATTATTACAAGCCGTAGAATATTCTACAGTATTTATAAGTAATATTATTATATTCGTAGATTTACTCGTCATATTTTGCAAAGTAGCGAAATATGAAAGGATGCCATGGATGAACACAACAATGATCCTCATGAGCAACAGCTTTACGCTGTATTTCAAAGCTGTCTACACGAAGGGAAAAGTGAACTAGAAGAGAACAATTGGCTTACTCTGTGTTATAAGCTGCAACTTACGGAGCAAAGCGAAGAACTGAGATCACTCATACAACGCAATCCAGAAAAGCGTACCATATCTTTTGAGGAATTTAGGGCTGCTTTATTAAGTTTATTAGGGAAAAGACAGGAGTTAGATCTCTATACGGAGCGAAACTTTACAGTAGATTTTCAGAAAGATACAAATACAAGCAATGCCGAAGCTATGAGATGTGGTTTATTATCAGTTCCAAATTCCAGCTTTAACTCGAATGCCCTTAACCTGAAAGCTGGTAAGTTTCAATACTTCTTTTCGCAAAGCTTGATTGATAACGATAAATGATAAAGGGCTGGTTTTACCAACGACTGTTAAACACTACTTGTCAAATAATCCTTATTTGTCTGTTAACATGTTATATGTTATGTAGATTTCAGCCCTTCTCCATTCCAGGCACCGACAATGTTTCCATCATCTTACAAGCGATTGATCTTTGATGTAAAGTTTCGATGCAATCTAACTTCTTAATACATTTAATTTCCCACGTTTTTAGGTGCATGTTAAGCTTTGTCACGTTCCTAGCTGCATCATAAGCGTGTATAAATAGTACATCAGGCATGGGCAACATCGGCTCCCAACTTCTCCTCCGCTGGTTTCGCTGTCCCCACTTCCGGCGCGTGAACGGAACGGAGAGAAGGATAGCCATACATATACCCGTACCGTACAGACTCACTCGCACGAGCCATCGCGCGAGAGGATCGCTGGTGGGGGTACCCACTGGAGGAGAAGTTCGAGCCGCCGAAACAGTGGCGGCTCTAAGAGCCGCTGTTGCCCATGCCTGTAGTACATTATAATGTATAATATTGAGTAAAATTCAAAAGGTAATCAAATTGCAATTAGCCTGCTATTAAACTTGTAAGAGATGAATACAGTTGTATGGGTTGACTAGTATAGAATATATTAAGATCAAACTTACATAGTTGGCAAATAGTGTGTAACAGTCATTGATGAAACTGATCCTCTTTCACTGTCTGATGCATACGTGAAGTTTCTCTTTAATATCCATGTCATTTTTTGGATGCCATTTCTCTAGTTCAACAGCTATAATTAATACAGCATGAATTGCATGAATGTTAATACATTCTTAGCACAGATGTACCGTGCTTGTCGAAACATCCTTTCAGATAAATAAATTATTGTAAGATGTTAGACTGTGAATAACGAGTTCATGTTTTAAAGAAATTTTTCCCAAATAGGGAAATGCTAAATAATTAATTCCTGAAGTTCTTGTCCGAATTTATGACCGATAAAATGTTGCATTTGGTTCAAAAACAAATAATCAACATTTCACACAGTATTATCTTTGTCATGGAACTATATTACTTTTTCGTTTTTTTTTCAAAAGTATTGTTGACACTTCATAATATGTTCGCAATTTACAGAGGTACCACTGGATGAGGATAAAGTGAAACGTTTATGGGAAAAGGTGAACACATGTTTGAAGGAGAATGTGGATTCTGCAACAATGTGTTTTATATTCAACTGCCTTGGTATTCCAGCACTCCCGAAACAAGTAATTATATCACTTGTTTATTTTCTATCTCAGTAGTGGTGCCCTAATCTATACCAGTCTAGCAACTATTTAGTTACAGTCTGCAGAGTAACTATTTGGATACCATAATTATAAATTTGTTGCTGAATATTTTAAGTGATAAGTGATTACCAATCATGAAAAAATTATGGGAACTATTTTGACCCGTGTTCAGTTATCACAGGCCTGGGCAAAACTTGCTCTTGGAGCAAGCATGGGTCATCAGCCTCCTCTCGGTCAACCCCGACCATGACTCCATGTGCGTGTTTAAGAGTGAGGCAGGTATAGTCCTGTTTTTCGTTTCGTTCGTACGGCTAGAATTTAAAAGCTGACGGGTGGGTGTACCGAAAGCACGCGAGGAGAGTGCATTTCTCCTCCGTGGCCCAGGCCTGAGTTATCATTTTTAGTTAACAATACTATAACATGTTGATTTACTTAATTTGGCGTTCGTAATTTAAAACTGTGAAAATAATTTTAAAAAGTCATTCTAACATGTTTAGACTTGGAAAATTGCAAAATACTTCTATTCATGATCTCTCTGCTAATCTTATTATTACTGCATTCTTGTCACATTTTTCCGGCATTTCGATTCTATCCACCGTAGCCCATCTAGAACAAAGGTCAGAAATGAACGCGGCTCCATGGCCTGTAGGGTACTCGATAGAGTGCTGTCTTTCTTTTCGTTAGTTCGCGTGCACCGGAGAGGAGTGGCGGAAGCGAAAGCTGTGGCGGAGAGTGAACTTACACTCATTGTCTGTTAGCCCGGTCTGTACTACGCAATTGTACTCTTGATCGACAGCAGACGACGTGGTTTGAGCGATGCTCGTGCGCTCAATCGTTTGAAAGCTGGCAATGAATCTCACAGGCTACTAGAATAGATGTTAGCAATATTCGTGCTCATCTTGGGTTTGTTGCCCCTGCAGGACTGTAGTTCAGTTACATGGATGCAAAATAAAATTCCGATGCCCTGGCATTTCTTGCTGATTTAGGTTTGGTTTCTACGATATGTATATCCATACATTATTTTTTCCCAACTTCGGTATTATCGCTGTAATAAATAAGAGTCACAAAACTGCTAGGCATTGTCAACCGAAGTTTGTATGGATCTAGTTAAATATCTTTTCTTGTCGGATGCTCACGTAGGTCGGGTTGGAGGCGTTTCGTAAATTTCGAAAACGCGGTGTCGAGAAAAACGGGTTTGTAGTTTAACTAAAGCTTATATTATACGTACGCCCTCCACTCTCTTTATCAGACTATAACTTTGTGAATTTTTTAATTTAATTTTAAATTTTCGTAGATTTTATTGATTTTGTTTCGTTTGTTTTCTTCGGCCGCTTCTACATGAGTTTATTAGGGTCCGTGGCAATTCAGCCAATAGCGAAAATGCGCGTGCAACGCCTCTATAATTGTGTTGAAGTGGGTAGGGCCCAAAGGCTACAACCAATCAGACCGCATTTTTGTGAGATGCCTTCTTTCGATCTGCGGACTATACTATGTTCTCTCAATTTAACTTTAAAATAATTCTGTAACTAATAGATTCGGAGACCAAGAGACAAGGTCTTGTTTCGGCCCGAGCACAAGTACGCGAGTAAAAATAATTGAAAGGAAAATGTTATTTATTGGGCCTTTCGACCCTAAGTATACTAGTTAAAATTATCTGTATTGACCCCTACTTCCATCTCTGAAAGTTTGTCGGCTGATCAAGGGATGATCCTGTAAACCAGATCTGGGCGACAGTGGCTTACGTGAGCTACTGCGGTATCGGTGGCTCGGATTTCCTCGCTTACGATACCTCCACCAGCGACTCAGTTCGTTTACGCAATTGTTTTGTATTTTCTTATGGGTTAAAGGGATATCCCCCCTTTCGCTTCACCGCGTATACTGAAGGAAGAGTAGTGGGGACGCAATAGAGGTCAAGGAAAGGTGGTGAGTCATCTGTTGCCCAGACCTGCTCTAGACAACTGTCACTGACGGTGTCCAAAGAACTGACCATGAATCATGCTAGTGAGAATATAATTTTTTTATATGATTTTGGATGAAACTGACTCATGAAATGTTCTCTCCAGGTTATACAATGCATTTTTGAAAAACTGGATCAAAATTGTGATGGATACATTAGTTTGGATGAATTTTGTGTTATCTTTCGGAACAAGAAAACCTTGGAGGAACAAATAACGCAATGGAATGATGAGTCTTTAAAAGATCTTATAAAGTTAGATTTCAAGAAGTGTAGTTTTGACATTCTTCCACCTTGCAAAAATAGGTAAGCAAACAATTTGGATCATAAATTACAATTAACAATTTTTGTAGATACTGCCTAGTAGAAGTGTTGGCCGTTCATTGATTTACATTTTTGGTATCCGTAAAAATTATGATTAACTAGGTTAATTTTAAAAAGATGGTATCGAATTTAATCAACCGACGAAGTTTATCGTCACTGGCTACCACATTAATCAGTTGGTAATCATTTATTGTTATTTAGTGGTTAATATACCAACCACTAATCGTATACAGTCGATTTACTTCTGTTTGTGTTGGATTGAGAATGCGTAAAATATGTATATACATATATGTATACATATAAATGTTGGTCGATTCTACGTCAAATCGATCATTCTAAACTTTGACATTCTAATTTTGAGTATGTTGTACATGGTAGTGATTACCCGCACGATTAAAAAAAAAATTTTATTTCGATTTTCGTGGAGATTGGACTTCAAAAATTCGTATAATTCTTTCTTCAGCATGTGCATTCGCAGATCCGTTTGCCATAGAATATTTTGGTTTATATTATGAAACAGTAGATATTGTATACAATAAAGTAATGATAAGTAGGACCCAACATTCCTTGTCGTTACATCTGCAAGTTTCCTGCGGTACAAATAAAATCGTTCTCGGCCTCTTCCATTCTTTGCGAATAGTGGCATGTATCCTACTCCTGTACATCCGTAGGGTCTAAGTTGGTTCTCCAATGGATGAGCGTAAATTGATAGCGTTCTGCGCAGGTTTAACGAGAACTGTAGACTTTGACTCAGTCCTGGAATCAGCAACACTCTTCTGTTTCCATTTTTCGCATGCGGTTGCAGTTTCGGCCAACTTGAAGATGAGTTTGGTCCGAGATACTCGATCATCGATGGGTCCTTTCCAAACAGGATCGATGTACCCTTCTAGTGGCTTGGTCGGTGACTGATATTGTTCCCCATAGGAACGTATTTCGTTCGGATAGCGCAAGGCGCACTTAGCGGCTTGCTAGTTAGTTGTCTATGAACATTGGTTGAAGGCAATAAAGGCGCCACAGAATCTATTAACACTATGTTCGCCGCTCACGCGTGAACTCGTGTTTTAATGCCCAGTCGTGGCGAAATTGCCGGTCAACAATGTTTTAAAGATCGGTAAACTGTTGAGTTTACCGAATTGGGTTCGTCGTTCCTCCTTAGTTTTTCTTTTATTACGTCATCCATGGATGCAATATTAAATAGTTCGAACGTCCGCTCGTCCTAAAACAATTTCATTAAAAATTTCGTTTTGTATAAACAGCAATGTCTAAAATTACTCGCTCTTTGCAAAAAGCACGTAACGTATTCCGCATTATTTAAATTACAGCTTCACCAGGAATAACAGGTTTTTGGATATGTGTAAACTTCCTGGTATATCTAACATGCCTTTATCGGCTGATGGGGGACTCAAAGCATCCGACATTTGCTTGACGGATATAACAGCAATCCTCTGCGACGAATTGAAAAACCTTAAGGATTCGTTAGATTGCTCTGCCATTCAGTCCCATGTAACACTACTCCATGATGTTCTTATTCTTTATCAGGAGGATCTGCATAGCTTAAAGTAAATATTTACACAATTAATTGTAATAGTAATGGTAACCTATTACTTTCGGTTTTATTTTTGTTAACAAGTAAAGCATCCAGGAGGGGAATTTATGTCCATTAACGTCGATTTTGTTAACGTTATGCATACCCATAGAAATATAACTTCTAGCTGATTACGTTAAGTACAGATTGTCATTACCATGATATCGATGTTAACGTTGCCTTTTGCTACTTTTGTATTAAACTGCAAAGTAATAAATTAAAAAACAAGAATTACTGTTTCGCATTAGTACATTTCAAGGGTACTTACATTCGGCTAAAACATAATCGCACTTGAATTAGCAATGCGCAACAATACTGGAGGGTTAATAATAACTCGGATTTTTATCTCAATCTTTTATCCGTTCATCACATAAAAGTGACAAAGTCAAATTTTTCTTCGCACTACAAGATTGCTAATAATAGTTTTCAATTTTCAGTTCCATGATAGAAAATATAAATAGTGAAAAGGAAAAGCTGCGGATTGATATGGGAGAAGCAAACGAACGTGTAAATACTCTTGTTCATGAGATTGACGAACAACATGTTCGACAGGAAGAGATCATACAGAGTTTGCGACAACAAGTTGAACAACGCCATGCCGAAACTATTCAAGATCTCTCGCGTCAACTTATTTCCGAGCGTGAAATAAGCGCTGTTGCTTTGAAATCTAAAGACGATCAAATTCAAATGCTACAAAAAGAGAATTGCGAAGTCAAGAACAATTATGTAAATTCATTGCACGAAAATCAAATCCTAGAAACCGAAACTGAGAGTCTTCGTAGTCAAATTCAAAGGTATAAATACACCAACAATGAATTGTTAATGCAAATAAAACAGTTGGCAGCGGAACATGACGAGGTACACTATAATAATTTTTCCACGTTGGCGTTATACATTTCAGGATTTGTGCTGATGTTTGAGTTTCTTTTTCAGGCAGAACATGTACAAACGAAGCGTCAGGAGGAAGTTATATATTTAGTTGACCGCATTAAACAAATGCAGTCGGAAGTGGTTCTCTTGCGAGACCAGAATGATGAGCTCACCACTGAATTAGAAACAATAAGACTGCGGGATGGCCATGCTAGAGGTAGACGGTAAGTACTAATTGCGAAATTTCGATTTTTCAGACGAACTGTGTTTTCTTTGTGCTAATTAGTTATTATTTTATGCTGTGATATTATAGACAGGATGATTTATTGGATAGTTATTCATTGAGAAGCATACAGACAGATGGGATTGAAGGTAATAATTTGTACACCGCATATGTAGTATACGGATATGTACATATAGAGTGTCTCATAAATGTCATATTTCCCTTTAAGTGGTTAACCCCGTGTTGCGGATGGAAAACGTTTAATTTTTTTATTTCATAAGTTACTGGTTAACATGTCAAGCATATATTCCGAACGTTCTTAAATAAAATTCAAAAAATGAACGTGGCAACTGCCACTTTCCTGCCAATTTTCATACCAGATACTGGAACTATTCACCTCTTACCTCTTTGCGTGCATATTCATAACATTTACATTACAATAGTCAGCAAATACATTAAATTGTACCCATGTCTACATGTTTCCGTGATGAAAGCAATTTTCCGAAATTGGTGCTTTCCTCGTTGTTCCACCGAGCCCTTTAGTTATGTTACAACATTCGAAACAACATCTTCGGTTTTTATGCACTACTCCCTTTTTTTTGACAATTAACGAACACATTTTCTGTTGACCCGGGTTGGAATTTCTTCATTGGAACAATGTTTTAATCGCCATACGTTGGTTATATTGTGTTCATATTGCCCTCAACGGGTAATCGCCGCTAGAACGGAAAGCACAACAAAACCGGTTCCGCGTTTAACGTGTTGAAGGAAAATATTTTTTTGAGACACCCTGTATTTCACCATTGCCCCACAACATTAAAATTTAAAGTTTTTTTTAATCACCAGACAAGAACACGTTTGCAGCGCACAACGAGACAGATCTCGAACTATTTTCACAAGATTCCACAAATGTGAGTTTTATTTAACTCTGATGTCCTTATAAATACATACGATGTTATGAAACGAATCTCTAAATGATCTTGTCTGCAAATGTGTAATCTATAGTCCATTTTGGTTTACTTAGGTGTGTTGTGCTTCAAATGAAACGGAGAACAGCCAGTGTTGTAAGAAAACAAATAGAAGGGATCTGAGCGAACTGGTTATAAAACAGTTAAAGAGTGTACTAGCGAATAGTAGCAAAAGCCATTTGGAAAACTGTGTAGTAAAAGATGAGATATGTGCAATAATCGCTAGACTGCAAACAAATGTTAATTCTCACACAGTCGATGAATCAGATTTCGTTAAAAGTATTGCGTCCGAAATCGAAACAGAATATGAAGAGCGCGCGAATGAATCACTAAGGGACTTTGTGGTTCCGAAACATAAAATTTCAGTTTCGATTAAACGAACAGTGGTAGCCAACAGCAATAACGATACTGCCTGCGATAATAATGATAAGTCTGCTAATCACGATTCGAAAAGCGCGTCACAAAATAAAAGTCCTAGCCTAAGAGATTATCCACCTCGAAAAGAAGAACAGACTATTGCAGATCATTCGAAATCGAGTAAAGAAAAGGATATTTTTTATAATCATTGTATAAAGACATCTAGTGAAATTAATGTTAAACCTAACTTATGTTATATCAAACCTGAGTCCATTCAAAACGATACCATGACGAATCAAACTCTACAAGAACTTGAATCAACGCATATTGCTGAGAAGAAACAATTAACTGAACGTTGCATGGTATTGGAAAGAAGTCTCGAGTTACTGAAAACCGAATATGATGAATGCGAGGAATATTGGTCTGCAAAACTGGAAGAAGAGAGACTGTTTTTTGAGCAAGAACAAAAAGTGACGGATGAAAAGTTTTCAGAACTCATTGCTAAAATGGCAGAGTACGAAGAACTCATTAGCCCTGTAGATAAAATGAAGAACAGCGGTCGGTTATCTCCAATTGAAGAAAAAATGAATCTAGAACAGCAGGTAAGATATATTAACAAGTTTTTATTCTTTCGCGTAATGGTATAAGTATCGTAAGATACGGTATAAAGTGGGACATGTCATCTAGAAATCAAAATTATAATGCTGTTTTGTCGGTATGTTGATTTACAGTGACTCCAACAATACAAACATTAATACACTTCAAATTTTATCAGATCTGTTTACAGAATGCACTGACCAGGGTGCCATACATATTGTGTAAATTTCGTCCAAACATTTGACTAGTTGTCGCGCTTAACCAAATTTGGGAAATTACGAATTTATAAATCTGAATATTTCTAAGGTTCTTTCTTGCAGTCTTTCTTTTCAAAAACAATCTATCCCTTTTCAGTACTTGGACCTTGAAGAGCAATATGAAAGATGGCACATGCAAGCAAAAGAGGAAGTCTCACGAAAGGACAAAGAAATTCATGAGTTGTGTGAAAAAATAAAATCTTTAGAGCGTCCCGCGATGGTTGATGTTTCCGTACAAGTTACGGATGATTTCATTTTTCCGTGTTTAGTACCGCAATCTAGTTATGTTCCTACAAATTCATACAGCATGTCGCCGTCCAGCGATTCAGATTTGAAACTGAATCAATTTAGTGAAAACATTCGCAAACTGCCCGATGAATTTAAATTGACTGGAAATCTAAAATCATCAGTCTTCACTAATGACTTAAATATACGAACAACAAAAGAAGAAATGACTGTCAATCGTTATCAGCCATATCAGATACGTTCTCAATATGCTATGATTGATTTAAACAGTCCTTGTAAAGTAGATAAACCACGATTAAAGTCAAAAAAACTAAATATCGATGGAAAAAGTAACGTATTATTAAAAGAAAATAATACATGTGGCACTGAGTACGGACTGACACAAGACGCTTTAAAAATAGAAAATGTAAAGTTTGTAAATTGTCAGTGTATGCGAAGTGATGTTCACCCACAACTGAACTGCGTGAATGTGAATGTATTACAAAATTTAAATATGAGACTACAAACACAGGAGCATAAGAAACGTCAATTGCAAGAATATTGTAAACAGCAGCAACATCATATTGAACGCATACTCCATCGTAAGTCTTTATAACGTTTCTGCAACGTGATACAAACCAGGATTACTTTAGTAACTTTAGCTTATTTATTATGTATTTGTTTGTCGTCATAGAGTCAATAATAATCATTACTTTCACGATCAACAATGGTTCTATTTTAATTGTAATTTATCTTGCAGGTATTATGTCTCAGCATCAAATAGAAGTATGCGAATTGCAATGCCTTCTCCGTAATGCTCAAGAAGGTCTTCGAGTTCAGTTTCAAACAAATGCACAACAGGTACGTTGCACTTATTCTTATAGAAGTATTACAAAAATGTATTTCTTATTGAGTGTCGAGTGAATTGTCTACTATCGAATGTGTTCATTCTGACTTAATTAACGAAGTACCAATGAAAGAAGTTAGCCAGTCAGAGAATTTCAATCTAAGGTGCTGGATCTGATTTCTAGCTGATGGATTTTGATACATTTGATCGGCTTGCATTTCCAAAAATACTTCGAAGGATAGTCATAATCATAATAGTAATAATTATGATAATAATAATATTAATCATTATAATAATAGTAATTGCATGGTACTCCTTATTTTACAGGCTGAACAGTTGGCAAGTGCTGATATATTGGCAAAAGATTTGTATATGGAAAATGTATGTTTAAAGGCAAGTGTAAAACGCCTACAACAGCATTGTCACATATTGACAGGATTTAATGCTGAGTCCACTTCAATATGATACTGTAAGATATCGTCATCAATGTTTAGAAAGATAAGTGAAATGAGCTCTACTAAACAAGTATTAACAAAAACGTTATTAATTCTATAACATCAATGAATGACTCAGGGATAGCTATGATTCTAATCTAAACTATCAATTGTACAGCGGGATACAACGATTTGCTCTCCGGTTTGCAACATACTTTTTCTTTCCAGATTATCCTAACAAACGATTGTGCTGATATACGGCCACCGTTTATGATAACAAATCTAAATCGATAATTTTGAATTCAAATGTTTTCAAAACCTCGTTTGCTACTGATAACAAAAGTTAGTCGATTAGAGTAATAATCGATACGATATGATGGGTTGTAAAATTATATGATATATGATGTTAGGTGCTAATATATTATGGAATTTTTTCATGGAAAAATAGTATATTGTAAGGTCTGTTGTGTAACCGAATTGTAATTGATTAGAAACAAGGTTTCAAGATTTAGTGTTCTGTTTGCACTTAGGAAAAAATGCAGAGTGGAGGAATCTTTTGTACCCATTCATCTTGTTTAAAATTACGTTTTCAATTTACAAAATTTACGTTCTTCCGACAAACGGTTCTTGAACACTTTATGAACGTCATATACATTGAGGAAATTAATAGGGAACGAGCAAGAATTTGCTTGGTTTACTTGGTTTAGGATTTTGATGAATTTATTGTCATACAACTTCTTGGTCTAGGGTTGGGGATTACACGGTCGTGATTCAATCCAACTTAATGAATTTTTAAGTTTACAAATTGTTTTGAAGTTTGTTTCTTCGATGTCAGGTATGACACTGTGTAGACACCGCTGTAAATGTACTGGATGAAGGTGTCATCATGAAATTGTAATATAATCGATTCTAATTTTTCTTCCAACATACCTGTTCGGCGTGAAACAAATTTTACAAACTTTACATATAAAACAAAGTCAATCGTAAAATTTAAAGCTAGGATTAAAGAAGTTTGTCGGTAAAATAAATGCGTCATAAAAAAATCCTCCACTCCATAATTTCTGTAACACTAAATTCAGAACCTTCAAATCTAATGTCGGTTAATTGTAAATGCGCTCGGTATTGAATTATTACGTAACTGAAACAATCTCTCACACTCTTAATTAAATTGGCAACTCCTATTTTTAGATTTTGAGTTGTACTCCACTATGAATTTGATATTATTTTCTATGATCTTAAAGTGTTCGCATAATCAGAAATCAGAGGAATATAATGTAACTGATAAGAACTTGAAAGAAGCCGTTTAAGTAATGATGAAAAGTAAATGGGAATTAACGAGTAGAAAAGTTGCATTATACTCGTTCCCCTTCGTTACTTCTCATTACCTTCTTCTTATTTATTATTAATATTAAGTTTCTTTATCTTACCGCTTTCTATGTAGTTTCATAAGAGGCAAGTATTACATAGGTATTTGCTCAGGTGATTAAGTGTGAACGCCAAAGATAGAAGATTACTATGCTTACGTTACATAAAACATGCCACTCTTAATGATGCTTGTTATTTGTTACGTATAAGTCATTATTTTCTCGATACGTAATTTATTTTAGTTAGTATATTTTTACCTAAGGAAAGGTATTTTTGTTGCATTTTGAGGGATGTAAACAGTAAAGATGAATCATTTATAAGTAAAATTTATGTTACGTATACAACGTAAACTTAACTTTCTATCGAATTTTCATTGAGAATGTCACACTTATACGAAACAAATATATTTCCCGAATATGAAGTGGTAAATGAACCAGTTAAGCAGTCTTCACACTAATTTTAAAAATCGGAATCATGATTAATTGTAACATTAGACCAGAAGTGCCTTAATTTTTGTTAATACATTCCTTGCCGCTCAAATTCGAATTACAATATTTAAGTGTACGAAACTATTAAATGTATTAAGTTCGGAACACTGCAATCAAATTACAAAGCGGAACATTCAAATGTTATATTTCAAATGTATTCCCATTTCTGTTAACCATTGGAATTTTCTGTGGTACCGACCGTGTTAAATTACTAACAGCTCGAATAAAATGTTTTTGATCACACATTTCTAGCCTAAACGTAGGTAAAGAGAAAGAAGAAAATATCGAATGTACAGTATTACCGATTTGAAATTCGTTTGTTACCCATTATCATAATACAGTAAGTTCTCGTTTAACATTGCTCCGTTTAAAGACGTTAGGTTTTCAATTATACTTCCGTTTATCGCCGTATTAATTTCACTACGGTATCGTAATTGATTCTGAAGATGCCTGGCCACTGTGTTCAATGTTTGGTGTCTTGATCAGTGTTTCAGGCACCCGATATTGCCGTTAAACGAGGACTTACTGAATCACATGGATTAAGAGTTGATAGCTTTCTCTCTGATATTTATAATAGAAATTATAATTGTACATTACGTTCGCGTTAGTAATACACGGTGTATCTAAAAAGTTCCTGGACTGATGCTGTAAAAACGGAATCGATGACGTTTTCTGTGTTCCGTCAACGACATTATGCAGCGTAAGTCTTTCCGAATCTACCATAATAATTTGAAAGTGTTATATCTGTTCAGTGGCAAACGGTGGCAGTATTCGTGAACAGCGGTTTGACCCTCTTGTCACCGTGGACGCGAAATTCTGTGTGATATTTAAAAAAAATCTGGATCTGATCTTGAGATGGCGCTCCTTTTATTCGTCGGTGAGAGTGTGAAGCGTTGCTCATTCACTTCTTGAACGACATCTGGTTGCATCTCAGGGCCTCATCGACATGGCCAATTCAGATCCAGATTTGAAAAAATAATTTTTTCTTTAATATTAGAATTTCGCGTCCACGGTAACAAGGAGTGAAACCACTGTTCACGAATACTGCCACCGTTTGCTATTGAACAGAGATAACACGTTGAAATTATTATGGTCAATCCGGAAAAATGTACGCTACATAATGCAGCACACGGAACGCAGAGTGCGTCATTGGTTCTGTTTTTACAATACCAGTTTACGAACTTTTTGAATGCACTATGTAAGTTTATTTCTAATTTACGTTATACATCCTGGGTTCCATCGGAAATGTGACGCTTGTTAATGTCTAAGAAGTTAAATTTTTGAGCTGTAATATGTAAAATAAAATTGTGCAGAACAATCATGCACACAGAACGCTTAATGTCGCATAGTATTGTATTTGTACATACTGTAGCAGTTAAAGAGCATAGTAATAGATCAACTTGACCGAGGTTATCATTTTTAAATTAATATTTTGCAGGATTTCTCGAGCAACCCGCAGGTATTTTGACATAACTTTGTTAAACCTTTGGCAAGCAATAAAATCTGGATTTTTAATCCACTGCCACATGATTCGTTCTACTGGAAATAAGTGCAAGTCATGCTTGGTTGTAGGTACCTTTGTTACAGTCCTTTTTTTTTAATTCCATCATAAAACAAAGCTGTTCATGAATGCTCTCAAAGGTATACAAAAATATGATGTCATTTTACTGTAATCGTGATCTAGAACTGTTGCATAATTTTTATATAATCGTGTAAGTATATATCTATATTGAAAATATGCAAATGGACTGTATCGCATTTGAGGATTACTAAATTCAATTCATTCTTTCTTACACAATTGGTAAGGCCAGTGAACAGACGCTTTGTGGATTTCATACAATCGCAATTAATATTATAAATTTGGCATTTTTTGCTGTCTGTATAGCAATAAAAAACCGTAGAAAAAGCGTGGCAACCGTTAGAACGATCACGCCGTACGTAAGTATACGTATATAGTAGCTACTGCACCGTACCATCGCATACAAATATATCGGGGGCTAGCCAAGCATGCTGAAACATTTATTTAGTGCCAAGGGATTTTTCAAATGATGGGGAGGAAGGGTGCGGAGGGGGTGAGGGGGGTGAGGAGGACGGTGCAGTAACCCGGTGGGAGCCACGATAACCTGGTTAGCCAGCATACTTTCGATCTGTATTCTGTCTACCGAGGAGTTTATCACCGACCGCATTCTCTCCCAACCACCATATCCCGTGGTTATTGTCGATGCGAGTTGCTATTCCGGGACGTTTGACTTGCTTGCACGCAGGTACGAGGCTTTTCTCCCGCGATTTATCCCATGTATCGGGATATCCGGTAGCGTGGACCACGATGGCTCTCTCATGGTTTAATAAGTGACGGCATTTTGGGGAATCGGAGCTAGTAAAATATACACTGCACGACATGAGCGTAAGAACATATTTAAACCATCATTTCGGTGGTTTGCCAAAGCGAATTGTGAAAATGAATATTACCGTACGATTCAGAATCACGCAAACCTCGAGAGTACAGAGAATCATGATTGTTGTTCAACCAATTAGCTGTTGTTGACGAGTATACTCGTCAGGAGGAAACGGTAACATTGTATGTTACGAGTATACTCGTCACGAAAAAATGGTAGTATTTCGAGTATACTCGACATGCGGAAAAGTAGTTACCATTTGCTACTTAAATTTAATTCTGAGTGAAAATTAAAATATATTCCTAAATTTGATGTGGATATTGTTAAAAAGGGAATATGTGAAGTGGTTTCGGCATTTTTTCTTTAGTAATTCGAGCCTCGAACTATTAAAATTTGTTCATTAAATATAATATAGTCGTCATCGCTTCCTCTTTGCGACACAATTTAGGTGCACACTTTACAAAATGGTCGAAACAGCCAACTGGTTAAGAGATCAATCATTCTAGTATAATAACACACTTGCACTGCAAATTTACGGTTCACGACATCAAGTCGGCTGCCCGCCACACAATTTTCAGTTTTAAAACTGTTGCATCTATGATCTTTTTGTGTACCGCTCTAATTACTTGTTTGTTTAAACGAATAAGACTGAGATATTTTCCAATTAAATCACACTATAATTAATTATATTTATTTATCTTACCTCAAAGTATCACGTAGAGGTATAAAATGCTGAACAATTTCACGTGTAGAGGCCGTAGCAGGCCACAGCGCTCGAAGGGCTGACTCCTCTCGGGATATAGGCAAAGTTATAATCTCTACGAAAAAGAACATACAACCTATTCTGTAAAGAATCCAGTCTTCTATATTTTTGGTAACATCACTTTGCTACATAGGGGATACCTTTTTAAAATATTTATAAAAAATTAATTTTTGCCACAAATTGTTACAAATAAGCAATGAAGCATTGACCTAATCTGCTCGGAATTTCGGTAAATTACTCGCAACGTTGAGCGCGATCAACGCGTGTGTATCAAGTTACAGCTCCGTACAGATTGTTCCGCACAAAAGTCCTAAACTGACAAGCCTAAACTGAAACAACGATATCTGTCCCCCTTTCTATGTATGGGTCTACCGTATCCGCGACATAAAACTTTTTCCTTGAATGTTTTAGGAACATATTCGCCGACCGTCACAAATTTCTAAGATCTTATAGGAGCCCCTTCAGGGCGATCCTCGGTCGGCCACCAACTTTAAAGTTCCGCCGTTGCTCTGGAAATCCGGATCGGAAATCCGCGGGGAGAAGCAAAAGTTCCTTCCATTTGTCGTATAGTCTGCACAGGATAATTCAGAGATACGTCGATTCTCCATTCCATCGCGGTACCCGTACTTCTGTTACGTCTGAATCTTTTAGAAGACATAAACCTGCGTTAAAAGAGTGTTTCTATTGTTTGCTGTTCTCCTTCCGTCCACGTTCCCAAAATAAAATTAACTTATTCGATTGCGTTAATTTGAAACGGGATCAGCTGGGAGTAGTATTGCCGACGTTAATCTCTTGTAATGATCAAAATATTAAACAAGAGTTAGACAAACAATGGAAAGAAAATATAGGGTAATCGTTTGTGGCCAGGCACACGTTTTTTGTATACATATTTTAAAGTAATCCGATTCATCAATTTTGACGATAATTTCTGTATCAATCAACGGTCGTTAGATTGTTAATTAATTTGAAACGTAGAGAATGTTGAATCCATTTATTGTTACTCGAACTAATTTAAAGTAGTAGAATCTGAAGCATATTCTAATAATACCAATATTTGACCAATTCTCTTAATTTCGAGATTAATTTTTGGAGACCACTTTTCTTCTGCCCGATTTATTCAGCGCTTAATATTATCAACGCTAGAACTACCGACGGTTTATGTGTACCTATTTCTACAATATTTTTTACCTGTTTTACCAATTTTTACATAGTTCAAAAGTATATGCTTAAAATTATACATGTTCATTCACACTACTTAAAAAATAAATTTTCGTTCGTACACTTCAAATGGTAAATGGTAAATGCTAAATCTGTGTAGTCTTAAACAAAAACTTCAAACCAGTCAAAATGACTGGTCTGGTAGTTACAGTGTCAATAAATAAATATGAATTTTAAGTTCAAGAGAAAGAAACAAATCACTGCGTGTTTTTCAACGTACATAACGGGATCGAGAATTTTCGTTTGCGTTGATGCGTCCGCGTATAAAAATGTACGTAGCTTAATTCATCTTAAGATGGAGTATCAGCATGATAAGCACGGATGATCCTAACTAATCAGTATGGATGATCCATTTCCACTACCGGCATTCGAAAGACATCATTGGACGGTAGAATTGCCAATTGTCTGAAAAGCTGGATCCAGTCCCGATAATGAGGGATTAAATATTAAAGCGCGTATTCTGGCCGCGCACTCGCTCGCTCAATGTTCCTTTGTTTTACGGCGATACGTGACCAGAAAGCAGAAAGGCGCGACCGACCATCTAACATGATTAGCCTTCCTTTCCTCCGATCCCGGTGGGGCGAACTAGGAGGTCACAGTTCTCGAAATCAGTGTCGAACACGTTTTGCTGATTTATCGCAGTGGAGCGAAATAGTAGATATTCGCCATCCCACGAGAGATCGGCCTTCGGGTTCGACCGATTTGCGTCCGTCCTGCGTGCATTGAATTATATTCGATTATATTAAGTTCACTTATCGCTCGAACACGCTTGTCGCTATGTCACTGGGTCACCGTACCGATCTCAGACATCGAAGGACGAAGTATTGGGTTGGTAAGTAAGTCCCGTAGTTTTTGTTCGATTCTTTTTTCCTCAAACTTGTTTTCTAATGGGGAAGCGTGCATACCCATTCGAAAATGCTCTTTCGGCTCGACAAAACCTGCTATCATAAATTTTCTTGCGAAATTAATTTTTCCACGACAAAGTATGGACGACGCTTATCGGAAATTTTTCTACAATTTTTAAAGTCCACAGTTAAGGTAAAATTAATTTGGCAAGAATATTGATGATAGCAGGTTTATAGAGCAGAAAAAGTAGTTCCGAATAGTACATAGACTTTGCCATTAGAAGACAAAATAGTGGGAAAGAGAATCAAATACGAAATGGCGGGGACTTACTTATCAACCTAATAATTTATAACAGCTCGTAGCGCAGTGCTGATCGCAGGTAAGTACCCACGCGAATCCCCGAGATTCCGCATCGCGAAAAATGAAACAAAGTCCAGTCCCGCGTACTTGTACACGGCCCGAGACAAGACCTTGTCTCGTGATTTTTAATCTCTGTTAACTGTACATTATATTAAAATTCAATTCAAATTCGGATATTATCTCTACTAACCGAATCTTACAAAACGTGAATCCTGGGAACCATAATATCAAAGAGCATGTAAGTAATTAAAGGTTGATGCCTGGTCACGATTTCAATCGCCGAAGTTAACGTCCTTTGGCAATGTCAGTTGCGAGACAATCCAGAACTTTTCCTCGATATTGGTCCCCTGTGTCTCAGAAATACGTTGCACGTTTCTGTAATCGTTGCCAGAGGCTGTGTCCATCCCCTTATGTCGCCTGATATGGTATCACATTACGCAGAGAGAATATTTATCTCGTAACAGAACACAAGGCAGTACTAAATAATTGATTAGATCGAGGGAGGGTGCGCGTTATTGTGTAAGTATCCAGCACGCCGATGGGAGCTGTTGAGCGGCAGAGGGGATGAAAACCACAGAGCTGACTGGTGCACCGATGAGAAAGTGATAGGTACTTGATATCGATGGCCCTTGTACGTACTTTCAATGAAATAGAGATATCAATTTTTGAGAGGAAAATCAGATTCTTCCTCCGCGTTATACGCAATGGTACGCATAGGCCTTGATTGCTTCTCTCGTTTTCATCGTAATACAATTTACCATCATTCGAAACATAATGGTAGAACTGTCCCAATTCTTTCGAGTTCCGTTTCTTTTTTATGAAAATAAATCAAATAGATCACGTTACTGGATATGACAAAAAATATGGAGAAATCAGATCTTTAACTGGCTTAACATACTAAATAGTGACAACAATGTTAATGACTTTTTTATGGTAATTCTAAGCAAGTATTCGAAGCTATTACAATAATTGTTTATATATGCAGGGTGTCATATTTGAATGGCAACAGTGCTACATATATCTCACGACTCGATGTTTCAAACAAAGTTGCAGTTAATATCGAAAGTATTTATTTTTCTGAACCATTCGTGATATGGAGGTTTCAGTATGAGTTTCTATTTTGTGTTTATCCTTTCTACCGAAGCACGCAATGTCCTACCTCATTGACCCGATAATAAAGTCTCAAGCCAGATTCACAATCAATGCACAAGATGCTACCCATTTTATCCGAGAAACAAAATACGCGTTGAATAACGTTCTCATGCTTTTTAATTACCGTACCCCCCCGCCGCACCCATACAAAACTTCACAGGTCGGTATTTGACGCCACTGTCGCGACGATCGTCACGCGCATAATCAGCGAACGAGCAAACCCACCCTTCCGCCCCCACCGCCCCTCCTACACCCCGCCGTTTCATTTGGCGCACCGACGCTCGGAACGTAATACGAAACAGAGACATCAATTTCGTTATGGGGCACCCATGTGAGAAACTCTGACTACGCGACACCTATGCGTCCTATGTGAAAATGTTATGATTCCCTGGCGTCACTCCCTGGGGAATCGACTCGTGCCAGCGGAGGGTCGTAGGGGGTTGGGAGGGCGGAAGATGACGTTGCAAAGGGAGAGCGGAGCTTTTGTGCCTTTTGCAAGGTTCATCGAGCGAGCAGCCACTTGACGAGGGGCGTGCGTCTGGCACGAACGATTGGCTTGTTGTGAAATTGTATACATATTGTCGGGGGTTCGCGATGGATCTATCTGGCGTGCGGGGTGTTTCACGCTCGTTACTGGGAAGCTTGCCATGTAAATCCGGTTTGCCACGAGTCTCGGTTACAGGTTGTAACGGATGGCGGAACGCAAAAAAGAAATCGTTGAATAGACGTATTGACTGCCGGGCGCATCTGGTGTGAAGACTCCGCGGGGGGGTTTCCCGGCGATGTACTTACTCGTGATTAATTTTCTGTTGAGTAGAAGTTACGGTAAATGCATCCAACAAGCGAATGCAGAGCCGTAGACTGTGGAGATCGGACTGCACGCTTAAGGGGGGATACCGTTAGGACCTTCAAAAATGTCTTTATTTTGTTTTGCTGAAAATGATGGTTAATCATGTGTAGAATATCGATCTAAAATTTTGGATAAAAATTCGAAGACTATCTTCTTCGAACAGTGTGACACAGCTGTAATCGAACGCTCGAAGCGGCGATACCTTCAAGCTTCAAACGCGTTTTTCTCAAAATTACATTTTCCAAACTAGTGTAAGAGATAACTCGAAAACTATTTAATTGCTCCTCTTGAAATTTTGTACTCATCTAAATAAGAATATTATTTAGATAAAGATTATTATTATAGGAGTATTTCCGTTTTTTTAATGTCGCTCTCGTTGCTTATTGACCACGGTCCCGAACTATAATAATAAGTTTCAAATTTTTGTCTCGGACTAACTCTGTGACCTGAATTACACTCGCCGTTTGTGCCTGCGGAAAAAATTCTTTTACGCCACCGCGAGGAGCCGCAATATATAAAACGATTTTTTCTTTTATACATGACTTATATTCTTCAAAATTTATATTATTAAGTGAAAAGATATTTCAAACAATTGGTCAAGTACTTCTTTTGCACTCCGTTACACTATGAAACGATTTTAAGGAGATAGAAATGTGTATGTCCTCTGAATACGTTATTCAAGACATATTTTCCCCCTTGGATAAGAATAGGTGAATTTCGCAGTAGGCATATATGTACTTTGTGCAGTGATTTTGGACCCGGCTTAAAATTTTATTCCCGGCTTTCAAGTATTTCTAAATTGGGCATTAAAAAATCTAAATTACACTTTCTAAAATCTAAACTTTTTTTCGCTCATCCGTGTCTACAATTCGGAGAACCTTTCTGTTACTACTTACTCGCTCGTAACTCCACCGTAGGGCTTGTAAGCCCTTGCAAAGGGTAGGATGAATTATTCGAACGTCGGTGAAAAGGCCTAAGTGACACGTGGATGCCTGACACCCAAATTGAGCCTTGATCGGAACACATTGAGCTCGACGACTCGGTGGCTTGAGAAGGGGACCGACTACGATCCTATGGTGTGGGACAAAAAGATGAGTACTCTCTCACGTATTTTTTGCGTGTGTCTCAAAATTAACGAGAGATTTAATTAACTCATTTGCTTTATTAGCGTATAGACGCGAGCAATTTTCCTGGTCACTGTCATTTGAGCGTATACAGGGTGCCGCATAAATGGTGGTGCTCCGTTGAAGGTGCAATACTTGAGATAATTCCAAGCAAGTTTCTGCTGTACGAGAGTATACGAGGTCTCTTAGTTAATGAGATATGAGTGAAAATCAGGAACCAATCGGAAAGAGACAGAGAGAGATGCGGTAGCTGGTAGCTTTGATAAATAGTATTATATGCATACAGTAAGATTATCTTGTAACGCGGTTAATGCGTTGACGTTCGGAATGAATGCCAACTTTTATATTTTAAGCTTTATCAAATAGATATTTTAAATATTAGTGGCATATATGAGCTGTTGGGTAAAAAAACATTATTAGCGGATGCAAAAGTCTTGTTTATTTCATCGACTGAATTCCATTCCTGAAGCGCGTTATACGTAAACTGTGGTGGTCATATCATTAACGCGTTATAGGAATTCGCGTTGTAGAAACTCGCGTTACACGGGAGTGTCCTGTACTGTGTCCTGTACTGTTTTCTTTCGGAACGACATACAGAATGGAAAATTGTACGCTTTGCGAATTTGTTCGCGTCACGAGAAAAGTATTTAAACAAGGTTCGCGCCTCATATTCATCGGTGTATTTTATAACCGTTTATCGTAAAGTCTTATGCGTTCAATTATTAACAAGAATCATTGTATAGCTACGATATAAATAAGCCAAACATTGGCATTTCACAGTGAATAAGTTGAAATAAGTCAACCGGTAATTCGAAGAGATTATATGCAACAAATTATATTTGAAAGCGTTCGCAACGTTTAGTCTCGTCGTGTAACAAGATCGTCGCTTATAACTAGCAAAATGGCGGATCGAGCTTGTTGACGGTCACCATTTTAAATTGGCTCGTATAAAAGGAGGTGGTCCGACGTTATGCGTCTATGCGAGACGTCTCCACCTTCGTCAGGTAGTGGAAGTTCTCGATCGATAGCGAACAGGTTGTATCCTGTAGACAATATCGATCGGTTCTTTGTGCTGTCCTCATCTCCACCCCATTCTCTCTCTCAACTCTGTTCAACTTTGAAGAAGGTTAACAAAACGCTGCATCGGTTGAAGATTTATAAATCTCCGTTTCTCACTTCGCTTCGAGCAGGGGTTCCCAAAGTTTTGCCTAGGTGGGCCCAATTGTAAATTATGTCATCACAAAGATGCTCTTTAGATGAATATCGAGTATGTATATTTTAAAGCAATGAAAAAGTAAACTTAAATAAATTAATTTTTAAATAACTTTACAAAAGTTAAATTCGACATAATTACATACGTAAAATGAGGAAACGGCCGCGGATGTACGATTGCCTATTATCGGTGAGCGGCCTGTCAATGTTGCCAATACTCCCTGAAATTTATTTTCCCCATTTCGCGTAATACGAAGTAAATTCGTGCGTTATACGGAAACCGCGTTATAAATGGCCGCGTTAATCAATAATTTCCACAATTTGAAAATCGCGTTATATAGAAACCACGTTACGCGAGAGTTATCTGTATGAAATTATTCTATCCGGTTAATTCTGTCTTATATCGTTAACCGCATTACTTAAAAGGCATAAAAAAATGGTTGTATTAAACGAGTACGAATATCAATACCATTCTCTCCCGTGTTACTCCTAAGAATAGAACGATAACGATTGCAAAATATAAACACGAACGTCGGATTTGCCTAACGAAATTACGCGTCTACATATTTTTGTCGTGGTCCATAAATCGAACATCGCGGTAAAGTAAATTTCAATTACCCCATTAGTGCACAAACTTTAAAAATGTCGAATTTGGTTATTTTTCCGTTTCATTTTGACTGATTGTCAGACAGATAAAAGACGTATATTTTCTATATATCACATTGCCACAACTTTTATACGTTTTTAAAATACTACTGATGCCCATGCATGAGAACATTCGTTTATTGAATTTTATTCTTAATACATTTCCGTTACAAGAACATACATTTATATAGATATAAATAATAACTATAAATGGATATAATTTTTATTTATATTTTATAGCAATGTCAACAATAATAAAAAATGTACTGCATCCATCAATTGTATGAACATTTTTGAAGCGAATGCAATATCATTCCATCCGATCACCATATGCAATGGCGCTAAATATTAAAATATGCCCGATCCTTATGAGGATCGCTATGCCCTAATCGGTTAAACATCCACAAGAATCCTCCATGTATATTCTTAAAAAGATCATCGGGGGTTCGGGAAAAGACATCGATAAATTCGGAGCACAGCTTCCATAGACGGGGGAGCCACGCGAAAGTGAGTTACCGCTGCTCTTCGGCAAATGCCGACATCGGATTCTAGTTGACTCGATGATGCTCACCGGTGGAAGGGTTAGCGGCGTGGCTGGCCTCTTGTTCGATCCTCGGAGCTGCATTCTGCAGGCGGCGCATACCTAATACTGTAGACGTGCACGTATACACGAACAAAGCACGTTCGGCCCCCCCCCCCCCCCCACTCCCCACACACACACACCCCCGACACCCCCGCCGTCGGAGCAACGGCATCGCAACAGCGCGATAAAAGCCGAAGTAGAGGGTGGGTCGCGGCACGAGAAGCGAAGATGAGAAGAGGAGGAGAGTGTTCGGAAGAATAAGTGAGAAAGGGCGGCGGGGGCTGGCGCGGAGGGGGGCGGCAAGAAACGAGAGGAGGCGCGCCGGCAGGAGAAGGAGGAGTAGATGCGACGGAGGCAAAACTCGGGGAAAGAGAGCGGCAGTGGTGGGGGCAAAGAGTATTCGGCGTAATTAAGTCCCGCCGCTTTTTCGACTCGATGCGGCACGTCGCTGCGGAAAGACGGTGATACAGCGGCAGCGACGTAAGAAGGGGAGGGGCACGGCGGATGGTCGAGGAACGGTGAATAAGGATAGACGAAGAAACGTGGAGGAAGAGGAGGAGGAAGAAGAAGAAGGGGCTGGGTGGGAGAGAAAAAAGGAGGTACGGCGATCGGGCAATAAATAATATAGGGGGAAAAAGGCGATCGCCTGCAACATTCTGCTCAAATGTTAAATAGGTATCAATTTAACGTCCTCCAATGGGCGCAGTGATGGGCGTGGCCGGGCGGGAGAAGAGCGGCCAATGAGGCAGCGGGTGGGCGGTACTCCTGCGCCGTAGTCGAGTCGTCGCAGAAGCGTGGTAGGGATGAACCACCTGGTTTCTCTGGTTCCCTCACAACATCCCGTCTCTCTCGTGGCGACCGACCTGGATTCACGTTCCGAAACACCGCGGACCGAGTTCCGAGCGGAAAACAGCCCTTTTGAGAGTCACGTGTGAGAGAGGTACCTGTCAGCCGTTCGAATTTTTCTTTACCCTCAACGGAAATCATGACGACGCACGCTCCCGGTGTTCCGAGATTGTTTTGTCTGTTCGTTCGTCGATAGTTATACCGTTCGTCGTGTACCGAGCGGGCGATTTATCGGTGACTCGAGGAATTTCGATCGTGTCTCGCGTTAACGCGTGTCGATCGGTTTGTCTCTCGTGAGTTTACGGTTTTCTACTCGCGGATCTACGTGCGGGATTCGCTCGCGAACCGCGAAATGAGCAAACAGTGATCTCGAGAATACGAAGAGTGAAGCGCAACTACGCTTGTGACACAGTGCTACGTGTTTGAATGAACATTTGACTGGTTCCTAGACAACGGGAGAGGATCGACGATACGAGTGTTACGCGATTCGGTGCACTTCTGCTGGGGCCTTTGTATCGGACGCAAAATTAAGTACTTTGCTCGAGAACAATATGGTCGTGAGCAGAGCAGACTTCAAGATGGTACAGATATCAGGCGGAACTGTACTTAAATTGTGAGAGCAAACACTGCAGATAGCTGAGTAGTTTTCACAGTAATACGTGCGCAAGTTTTGAGACATATTGACCTTTTCTGAGACCATTCCATTATATGGAAGCATCGATAGGACAAAGACTTGGAACGATTTAACTTAATTACCCGCGAACGCAGTGCAGTGCTGCTTGCAAACCTAATGTGAATGAGAATTGCGTCTGTAATTCCCCCTTAGAGCGTTCGGCTACGCCGATATACCAACCACCGAGTAAGAATATCTTCGACGATTCGGTGTCAAGATAACAACGCAACGCGCCCTCGCCCAGCTAAATGGGCCGCAAGATGACTTCCGAAGTCAAACTGCGGTAAAGGATAAAACTAATCCGCTCGGCGATAACCTAGCGATCGATAAGAGTCAGGTAAATCGAACGCGATCATGTCGGTTCACGGCGACAGCGACGTGGACGCGACGGAAGAGATCAACGTCGACGATTCGGACTCCGGAAGCTGCAGTCCGCGCAACTACACCAATCACGAGAATCACCGCATACAGCGCGAGACATCCGAATGCTCCAACTCTCCCCCACCCGGTCAGATCAGCTCGAGGACATTGCAAAACGAATCACCCAGGAGTCATCCCTTCAGCATAAGTCGTCTACTGGGCGAGAACCGGCCGCAAAATCCCAAGAGCCCCTCGTCGGAGGATCTGGACAGTGATAAGGAGAGAAAGTGGTCTTGGGAAGAAGGGAATAACAACGGAGGATCGTCGACGACCTTGGACGACGGGAGAAGGTCCTGGGGACACGAGATAGAGGAGAAACTCTCCGAAAAGGACGACGACGACACGGGTAGCACGCCGGAAACCCAAACGAATTCCTTGTCGTCGGTTCATTGCACCACAGCCGCCGATCTACTCGCCCCTTTCAGACTCTTCCCCACTGGCTCCGGCCTGATTTACACCGGTGGCGGAGTGATAAGAGTTCCGGCACATCGACCACCCGGTGCTAACGTCACGCCAACGGGCGCATTGCCGGCGCAAGCTCTGATACCACCTTGGAGCTTGCAAGCCCTTCAGCATAGTCAACAGCAAGCAGCGGCTGCTGGTCTTCATAGGGCGAGCTTGTTGGCGAATCTTGCTGCGCATCCGTTGCAGGGACATCCGCATCTCAAGGATAGGCTGGCTGGTGAGTGAATTATCTCTTTGAGGCACGCGAATTTAAAGAGAGGCAAGAAACCCAAGTTGCCACGCAATTTGGGAACCGTAATGGTAATGGTGGCAACGGTACGCTAATGCGTTTTGGCTCGTGTACATTTTTGTTTTTACTTGTTTACGCATTTACCGTCAGTTGCATGCAAAAGGGCTAACCAAAAGATGGGACAGTTTGTAACCCAGCGAACCGCGAAAAGATAGATAGGTTGGAGTGCTTCTAGGCATTTATAGTCAGCTGCTCGTAGTGTTCGTTTAAGTTAGTGCCAGGGCACATCCAATTGTTTACCGTATTTCAAAGTATTCAAGCAAGGCAATTTTCGGCTGACCAACGCATTAAGGATCTGAGTCTCAATAGTGCGATAGGAGAGTCGAAACAATGTAGCCGTGCGAGCCATTGAATAACCAAACACTTGAGCTGAGGGATTTGCGAATTACGATCGGAAAACTCAAATACGATCGTCATACTTGGAAGTATCGATTAGTTTCGAGATGTTTTTCAAGCAGCTTTAGTAGAAATTATGGCAACCTTTGGTAAACATGCTTTGACATGAAAAAAAAAACTCTTGTTTCATTTTCGAGATCAAAATCTAGTTGATTCAGTGATACTAGAATGTTACTAGGGCGTGAAAAGCATCATAGTACCACAGAATCAACCAGAATTTGATCACAAGATAGATACAAAGGTATGCTCGGAGGACAAAGAACCTCATATTTCATGCAATATAATTAGAGTGCGTTTATTTGCAAAATCAATTCTGAGATATGAGAATCTTCTCCAAAATATTGGTAGAAATGTCGAAGAAATCAAAAGGACGAATAACCTTGTGCCTTTTTCGTGACACAATGCTTATCCGCATTTACTTTCGGTGTTTTGCCAAATTTTTCAAAGGAAGTGTCTCCGATGTAGGAGATAAAGGCGGAAGTGTCCTCTTATTTGTGACATCAGGCTTATCTACTTTTAGGTTCGTTACGATGCTTATTTTAATGGACGGTATCTATTACACCCAAATTAGCCTTTATTGTGACGTAAAGCTTATTGTTGTTTTATTTACTGCTACGTAAATTTTGAGGAACGATCCTCATACATTTCGACGTTTTCGATCTTAGAGAAAAATGCTACTCCCGACTTGTCGCTTAAAATGAATTTTTATTTAATTCCTGTGTTAATCAAATTCGCTAGAAGGGATTCCCTATTTCCTATAACGCGAATTAATCCAACTTAAAGAAGCGAGAATAAATTGAGACAAAACGAAGACAGTTGTACAAACGGTTAAACTTGCCGAAATAGTGTGCGCTTAAACGGACAATAAATATTGTCAAATGCATTCATAAGATCAATGTTACCGCTCCTACATAGTTCTTTTTTTGTAATTAACCCACGTATATATGTGCAAACATACGCGTTATCATTCATAAACCGTGTAAAATGAAAATTTGTAGCATTTTCATGAACGTGTTATGCCAAAATCGAGGATTCGGAGTACCGTGTGAACCGACTATTCGTAGTACTGCTGAATCGTAATAATTGAACGCGAATAAAGCTTTCGCAAAAACGTACGTGTCAATTGCAATAATTCAACTTGAATCAGGTGTACAAAATCGAAACCCAAATCATGTTTGCCACGATGCACAGCTTTACCTGCGTTGAGTTATCTTCGCGTATCATTGTTCCATGACACTCGACACGGATGATTATTATTAATTTTCACCATGGTAACAAAGACGGATCGTGGAGATTATCGTTAATCGGATAAACGCGAGGAATATCATTTTCCGTGCCGTTAAACGCGTTTTTTTTCGTCAGACCTTGATTCCTGCTCATCAACCACATTCTCCGATTGCAACAATTGCATTATTACTGTCTCGTTACGCGAGTCATGCTTTAATGCAAAAGAGAAATGACTTTGTTCGCGGTGATTTGTGGTTTCTCCTGCAGTGTCCGTGATCGCGACGGGGAAATCATAGTTCTTAATGAGAGTAACAATGATTTTCACGTAACGATGAAAAGCATGTAGTTTCTCTCGATATCGATGCTGCGCGTTGACTTTTGATTATCACCGGAGGAATATAAAAATAAAGTTAAGATTGTTGCTCGATTAATAATCGGTGCAAAACTAACGCCCTGTTCCGCGGATAAAGGGGACGAAGAAGACATTTTTTTTAATTCGAATGTAAGAAAGATTTCATCGGACACTAGCACGATACGTATTATACTTTAGATTTAATATTTGTCATATATTCATCTATTTTTGCAAATAGCAAAGTAGTTAACACTACTCGTTAGCAATCAACCACAATGCAACTATTCTCCTTCTTCCTTCAGTTAAGAAAAGGATCTTATAGCGATGACCTATGGCGTTTTAACTGTTTCGATTCTAGGGTTGACTATAATTCGGTACTACCGCTATCGATTGCACGTTCGCTGTATCCCACCAGTGACCATAGTCACTCAACGTGTAACACCCGTTGTCTACGAAGGGTAATTATGGTCACCCATTATCGGACGTTTGCTGCATCCTAGCGTTGAATATAGTCACCCGCTAAAATGTTGCATTTACTCTACTATTCTTTTGCCCGTTTCACCTAAGAAGGGGATAGCGTTGCCTGCTGGGGTTTTATCCCATTCGGTACTACGGGTGACTATCCGGGTTATCCATCATCGGACTTCTAGGTTCAAACCCTTTCAAACTTTCAACACAATAACAGGTGTAGTACATATTTTAAAATGTTTATAAAACATTTGTAAATAGTCGTCTACCTTTCGCCGCTATAGTGAACACCCCCGCTCTCTAGAGGTTAACCTATCGGTCAGATTAGCGCGCAAATTTAGAGATGGGTAAGCGCGGCGGCTCGCTGTAGCGGTTTTGACAACCAACGAAATCACGCGATTTCGCCGCTGACACTAAATGCGAAACGCACGCATCCGAATGGGATGTAAAACGTAAAACGTTGATTGTTATACTGCGAGCCACATTAAAAACGTAGCGAGACTTTTTACATCGTATTTAATATGCAAATACAAAAACTAGAACCGAAGATCATGTAAAATCGACGCGGTACTGCGACGTGTGAACCAGTTAGTTGTTTCGATTTCTTTGAAATGTTAGCACCTAAGGAGCATATTATGTTTAATAATCATGTTTTAGTAGTTTCTGGCTCGGATTACTCAAGAAAACATACAGAAACTATTTTTGTGTTCCCACTTTAACAATATCCTCACGATATTTAGGAACATATTTTAATTTTCACTCAAATTTCAATTTAAATACCAAATGGTGCTACTTTTCCACATGACGAGTATACTCTTTAAAAACAGTTCACTAGTTAAGGGCGAATGTATTCAAGGGACCGTCAAAGTCATTTTTTTTAAATTGAAGAAGTTTAATTTTCCCTTTTCGACTCACACTTGCTCGAAGAATAGTTTCCTTTTTGCTCGATCCACGATTCCCGATACACCCTGCGCGTAAAGTAGATCGTTGCACCAATTACGATATCCACCCGACAAACTCGAGTCAGATAATTCGTGCAATTAGGAAAATTGTCGCGTATTATTAATTCCGCTTATCCGCGTTATCGTTCGGAGATTGGAGTAAGGTTAGGATCGAGAGTCCGATAAGATTGAGTGTCGAAATACAAGCTCGCGAGAGACGAGGAATCTTCAGGATTCACGTCGACAGTCGTATAGAGACGTGAATTTCTCTAATTGCACTCGTATATTTCTGGAACAGTGTTTCTCAAACTTTGCTCCGATACGGTAGGTCCAATAGTCGCCTGCCTATTTAAGTAAAACGATATCCGTTTATTCAATTATCGATAACTCGAATATTCGCGAATTGGCATAACGGATAATATTCGAATACCCGAATAAGTATATTTATTATTTAATTATTGTATATATTATTGTTATTGTTATAACTATGGTCGATTCCACGTCAAATCGTACATTTATATTCTTAAAAATTCTGATTCTTGGAGATCTTATAAAGGGAGGTGAGATAAGCCACCCGAATTTTTGAAAATATTTTTTATTTCGACTTTCGAGGAATTACGAGACTGACAAACCGGCACACTTTTTCTTGAAACGTTTCTAGCCGCAGATCCATTTTCCGTCGAATAATTTATTTTTCCTCAGCGAAAATATCTAAAGCGCCGTAATTAATGAGATATTAATGAAAATCACGGATGACTACTATTTATAGAACACTTTGTATAGGTATACGTAAAGACTATGTAAGTACATATATTGCAGTGATTCAAAACCAAATTTTTGTCATTTTAACGCGCATTGTTTTATGATAGTGCGCGGGAGTCACGTTAAAGCATCGTTTCCTGATTACTTTTTTTTAATTACACCTAAACCATGTGCATAAGTAAGCAGTTTTCACTTTATCTACTTCATAGACGAAAAAACAAAACAGCGCGATTGGCAATATTCAACACGATTTTTCAAATACCCCCAGGCACTAAAACGGTTAAAAAAACATTTGAGATCGAGAAAAGAATGTTCAAAGGTTGCTCCACGTCTCCAAAGTTAAAAATTATTCATAACCAATGCCAATTAAAGCTCTGTTTATAATAAATAAAACACATTGTCCGTTTCCTAACGATGAACGATAATTCGTATGTAAACCGTTTTATCGTGTTATTTTCGGCTTTTCAATTTGCAGACGCGTCTCTCTGTAGGATAATCCTGTACTATCGGCAATTGCTCTTTCCGTTAATCGACGCGACGTTCCGATAATTGACGTTTCGCTGTAATTCTCTTCGGTATATCGGAAACAGATTTAGAAACATTCTTTCTTTTTTTATCTTTTGTGCTTAAAAACTTCTGGTCGCATCTTGTTTCCCGACTAATGTAAGTTACCGTTTAGCTTTTTTTAACCATTTTTATTGTCATTTTTACTTTCAGCACGTTGTAAAGGATTGTTGAAAATAATGTTGAATATAACGTTGAAAACCGGAGAGTACCGATCGAACAGGTGTCTCGTGAAGTCATTTACCTTTCGGGATTTCGATATTATGATTCCCGTAAATACGATTTACGTTACAAATTACGGGAAAGTCATTCAGCGATTTCATGTACCGATTTATAATCCTTGTATTCACAAAGGTCTTTGAAGTGATAAGAAATACTACTCAATCCGTGATAAGAAGATTGCAGCATTGCATTGATTTCAATGGCAATCACTTTGAACACCTTCTGTAAGTGCAAGTTTATTTCGTCTTTTTTGTCATAAATGACCGTTGCTCATCTTCAAAGCCCTTAATGTTGCACCTCATTGGATTCGTCTCAACAGCCGCTATCAGAAAACAGGTACCAAAACATAGCATTCTATTTAAAAACACAAAGGTGACTTTCACAGCTCTGTGGCGACTCCACCTAGGAAAAAAATATTAACGCCATATTACAACCTCAGGTGCCCCATGCACCTTTTTTCGAAAACTTTTCTGCTATTATCATACTTTCGGAGTTATTGTCAGTGGCATGAGTTAGTGCCTCACCCTGTATACTTTTCTAAAACCAAAGATTTTCGAATATCACTTATTTTTAAAACGATTCGATGAGAAAGTTTCAAGCAGTCGGTACAATCGGGAAGTTTGAGTAACACTGCTTTAGGCAACCGTGGCCAATTAGACATAGGTGTCTTCTCAACGTCGTTACCACAGCGACGTTCCGCGACGGCCCGCGACGCCGGTGGCTAACCGTATATAGACGATATCAATTATGAATCGGCGGGAAATTATTCAGCCGTGCCGTCGTCGCGATCAGAGCGACAACGAAATCCGTCCAAGACGAGAGTGTGCATGTATGCGCGGTCGCCCGGTATGACACTTTAATGGCGTGCAGACAAGTTGAACTCTTCGCGTTCCTCAGTTTCGCTCGATAAACCGTCTACTTTTTTCCCCTCCCCCCCCCCTTTTTGGCGATAGCCGCGGTTGAAAAGTATATCGCCCCGCCCGACCTCGGTTTGGAGCCACGAGCGGCTGCGTTTTATTTAACGAGCACTTCCGGTGACGATGAATATTAGTTAATCCGGCAGACTCGTCTTTCGGCTGATAAAGCTGCGCGTTGCTGGAGTTACTTTACTTAGCCGGCGGTAAAGCGGTCTTTTGATTAAAATTTATTGCCGCCTTATCAGTTATTTCTTACCGAGTGGAATTGAAAGGGTGACAACTTAGAGGGAACGACAGTGGAACTTGATGACTTATAAAATGCATCACGTTGGCAAGTGCTGTGCGTATCATACGGTTCGTTACGCCAAACGATTAGTTTGGTAGCTGTGGCGAAGCAGAACGCGCAACATCGTGCCTTCGTCATCAGAATGGTTCTTTTTAAAACGTGCCAGACCTATTGTTAAACCTCATCGAATGTTTTGCAAGCAATTTAATGTCGCTTGTTATAGAAAATTTCCCAGTTGCGATATTATACAGATACAGGCAGAGAACTTGAGAACGAATGTTCTAGATATTCTGAAACAGCTACGGTACATTGAGTTCCAGAGAAAAAAGTTAAATGGAGTGTTGGTCATCCGGACAGGAGACGAAGGAGGCTACTCGTGACAACTTCGAACTTTATACAGGGTGTCCCGTAAATGTTGGTAGTCCGTGAAAGACGCGATACCCCAGGTAATTACAAGCAGGTTTTTCCTTATCCAAAACATCCGGAGCGCCTTAATTAACGAGATATTAATGAAAATCGGGAGCCAATCGGAGATGGACGCGACAGACGTTATTGCCGGGCGGTTAGACTCGTCTAAAAGGCAACTAAAAGAACAACCGGTGCTATCGGGTCCCCGCGTTCTTCTTTGATTAGTTGTCGTTTCGGTTAATACACGGTTAACTGAAACACAGCCAATATTTTTGATAAGGAAAAACCTGCTTGGAATTATTCCAGGTATCGTACCTTTGACGGACAACCACCATTTACGGTACAGCATGTAGAATGTAACATCCGTGTTACACGAGAATTTAACGATTTGACTACGACAGGCGTATACGTACGCCCCCTTAAATTATTCCTGCTATAACACATTTACCGTTTTTCTAATCTAACATTGAATTTATCGTTTCCCGTAATGTTTTCCGTTTGCCGGCAGCGACAGCAAATAGCTAAATATCGGTAACTGTTTCGATGTTCGCATATGTTTATATTGCATCTGTACGAACGAAATAATGAGCATAAAGTCACGTTTACAATAAGACGACGCGAGACAAGCTTCGCTTGGTGTGCGGGACAGCCTCGAGGCAAGTGGAACTTCGGTCAGTTTTTAGACGCGAATCAAAGAGATTACATTTTTCTTTCTTCTTATTGTGTGAAAGTGTATATCTTAACTCGCGTATCAGACCCGCGTCGTCTAAACGAGACTTAACGATGCGTGACAGTTAGTCGCAGCTACTGACATGCGAATATCACTCCGTACATATTGACGTTTCCGTGCGAGAGTGCGTCGCAGTCAAAGGGTTAAGGGTTTAAGTTAATTATACGGCAAGTGTTACACCTCTTATGACATTGTATCATGTATCGTGCAAGACCTTAACACGCGCGAAATAGATACCGGAAGTTGTTCGACGATTTCAGGGGCGAAAAAAATTCAACTTTCGTCCAGGTGAAATTTTAACCTGGCGCGCTGTACGCCGTGCTGAGACCGGCTAACGCAACGCGGTGTATGAATGCGCGTTAACGCGCTGCGTGTCACGAGTGTATTCCTAGCTTCACGCTTACACGCCGCGCCATTATGCCGGGTGAAAGATCTCTTTGTTCCTCATGACAGTATTAATTCGGTTAATCGCGAAAAAGAGAGAATAACGAGTACATGACCGTGTAAGGGATTATTACTCGGGGATAATTGCAAGCGAAAAAAGTGGATGTAAACGTTGAAACACAGGTACGTCCAAAATACATAATTAACACCCATTCGGGCGAATTCTCGATGCAGAGTTTTTCGTGCGTCTCATGAAACCTATCATTACTGACATGGCGTGAGTGAAATGTACGCGTTATACAAATGTACAACGTTACGTCTCGCCGATTATTCTGTCCATTATATCTTTTTTTCTTTTTTTGACTATGCTTTGTGCCGCAAAGCGTACGCAAAGACCGACACGCTACGGTGCAACGGAACAGCGTAATCCTTGTAATTACGAGTATCGAATGACACCGATCTTCGATTAACAATTTAAATCGCGGTGCATGAAGGTTCGTGATTATTCGTCTCGCATTATGACTGCGAAAGCGTATTATTTAGTCCAGTGAAGTTAAATTAACCCTACGGAGGTCGCGGTTGATTCGCCAGGTACGTGCAAAACCATTTCATAAATATACTTGAATTGGCGCACTCGAGAGATTGACGTTAATCTTTATCGGCTCGCTACGGCAGCAGGTTGGACTCTGATGCCTTCCGTGGTCGTTAAGTACGACCATTACGCTGCCCCGTCGGTGTGTTTCCTTTGCCCTCTGTTTCTTTTCTTTCGTTTCCCTTTTAGCGTCTACGCAGCATGTCACCGACATAGTCCAGCTAGTCCTCAACTCTATGATATACATCCCAGTCTCTCTCTCCTTGGGCCTCCCTTAGAAACAGGTGGGATAAGATTCGGAAGGCATTCACGTCCAACCGTCCCAGTCTTCAACGCATAAGTCCCCCCTGTCGTTCACTCCGTCGCGGTCGCACTTGGTCAAAATTCACCGGCGAGAATTTGCTAACTAAGTGTTGGGACTACCGACCTTCTATACACGGAAAATTTCCTACCATTAGTCGGTAGACTCTCATTGGTGAATTTCGACCAAGTGCGACCGCGAATATGGTTGCCATCCGTCCGGGTTTCTCCGGATTTGTCCTAGTTTGGGGAGCGTCGGGGGTTGCATTCGGGTGAGGATTTCTGTTCAGTCCGGATTTAAAAATTTTAGAAAAAAATGTAAGAAAAATGTAGTTGTGGTGTATTGTCCCGTGTTTAGTGTGTTCGTGTAATATAACCTAATAATAATAACGCCCCGTTCGCACTTCGTTCTCCTGTCGACCAACCGACAAAATTTAAAATTATTCAATTAGAAGTAAGAAGAAACCCTTTCCGGCAAAAATATCCGGGTTTCAGGCTCGTAAATCCAGGATTCTCGAATTCCTTGTCCTGGGTTAATGATTCTACAGATGGCAGCCCTACACCCAGCTGATCACAAATACGCGGCCACCTCCGAGACTGGAGCGACGGTTTGGCAACACTAACGTAAGAAATTGATCACGCGATTGTCCGCCCCCCGTGTCATAGATTTTTATAAATATTTCTATTTTATTTCACAGATGCGGATACGCGAGCATCCATGGATAGCCAAAAATTAAGTGTGAGCGCTAAAGTAATGCAATCCAACAACAAATACATTTTCCGTATCTAGAACAACTGCATCAGCCCGGCATACAGCATTGACCCTTAAGCAACAACAATATTGCAACCATTACTCGTACAGCAAGAGACTCACAGTCCGCGTCAACAGACAATATCGCTTTACTTCCATCCTCCAGTGAATCCGTAACCTTATACTTATGCCTCAAATTTTATTTTGTCCAAATTCAACCAATTTTTAAGCTACTTTTAAGCTAATTACTAAGTTATTTAATATTCAGTTTTTTAGTTCTTACGTATTGTTAAATTGAAGTTGTATTTTGTATTATTATCATAATAAATAACCTATTAAAAATGAGCTACACTGTGTTACTATTATTTTTCGATTTCCTAACAGGAGAGAATATGAAGCGGAAGGAGGTATTCTGACTCCTTGCCGCCTTCTTCGAAATTATGTTGCCCTGATACAAAGTCTCAATTTCCTCATAATTTCAGAAATTCTGAAAATTCGATTTTGTATCAGGAGAACATGATACGAAAGAAGGTATCCGGATTTTGTGCCACTTTTCCCGATGTTATGTTCTCCTGATAAAAAATTCAGTTGTTGCAAAAATTCGAAAAAATCCTTAAATCTTTTTGTGATCTCTCGGACTGTAAAAAGTGGTCGGCGTTTAAGGACAGTTGAGGCAAGGCCTAAGAATTACGGTTAAAGAGCTTAAACAAATAGAACTAAAGGGGATAGTTGACGAAGATGAAGTGGTCAAAGAAAACGGAAAGACTATTGAAACTTTGTACTAAATAAAAAATTGATTGCATAATAAAAATGTGACTACAATGATAATGTCGATTAATATGAAACTGTTTACATTGATTACAATAATTCAAACAATATTTTATGTTAGAGTCAAGTAGTAGACAAATTCGTAGTTAACGCAAATAATTGACAATGTTGTTTTATCACACACTCGTCGCTTGCGCCGGGCCCTAATCCGTGTCTCCGGATGGTGTGAACGAAACGGGTCAACCGAAGGAAAGGGAGGGACGAATACTGCGAACTTGTCAACGTGCGGCGTAGTAGTGGAAAAGAAACGAGAGGGAAGAAAGAGAGGGCAGGGAAAATACACCGGCAGCCCAACGTACTGGTGTAGTAACATTTCGGTCCAGCACTGCAGTTGGATATTGTACATACATAATTTTTAATAATTCCTTTTGTACATTTCGATTATCAATGTGTAACCTCACATCAAAGTACACTTACCGAGTATAACAGAATTTTGACGTTTTTTCATTCTTAATTCGCCACTGCTATAAAACTGTAGGGTTTAGAATCGCCAGGAACGAAAGAGGAGGCAGTATGTAACGTAGAAAATGTGCTGTGTCTGTGTCGGCTACACACGAAATGTCTGATTCGATGGTCACGACGCTCTCATCCAGATATTCGACGATGGCCATGTATTGGGTCTCGTCCGAATGGATTCCATAGGCTGCGAATTGCGCCACAAGCTGAACGAACCATAGTTCGTGTTTATTGCGCCAGAAAGTTGGTAACCGCACGTGCCGGAAGTCGACTGCATCAGAGCCGGCCGCTGGCGTACTACGAATCAAGGCAGGATCCTTGTGATTCGCCGGTCGTGGTGGAGATTCCTCGAGGGCAAGAGGTCCTCTTGCTATCGCAGGACCGGGTTTCCCCGGATTTGTTCTAGTTTGGTGGGCGTTCGGGCGGAGTTTCTGTTCAGTACGGATTTTAAATCTTCAGCAACTATGTGAACACGAATGTAATTTTGGTATAGTGTACCCTGTTCGGTGTGTACGTGTAATATAACCTAGTAATAATAACGCCCCCGTCTCGCACTTTCTTCTCTTGTCGACCATCCGTCAGGATTTGTGATTATTTAATTAGGTGTAAGAAGAAACCCTTAAAAATCTAATCCGGTGGTGCGCGTCCCCACTACGAGTTTTACCTAGCAACGCACGCCCACGATGCGAACTTTATCAATCGGAATACGTATACGTCGAGAACAATCTGTACGGTTAGCCGTACGAGCACCACCTGCAATTCCATCCGTCAGGTAGCCGGTTATTTCCCGTGGAGGACAGAGCCGAGAGCTGGAGTACATTACCGCAAATGCCCTCTCGCAGTTCCTGGTGTTGCGAAGCGTTCTTCGGTATCTTCGGCGAGGTTTGCCGACTATAACGTGGTTTTAATGTTACATTTTCACTGAATTCTAACCTTTTGTTCAAGCGTGAATCAATTAAGGTTCCCGTTCTGGTTTATAAATGACACATTTTGAAAAATCAATGGTTGATGGATGAAAAACAAGCTTTCTTTATTTGTCTTAAAATGTTATGGTAATATCGAATGTAAGTAACTGTCAAGAGACGCCGAAGGCAAGGAACATTACATATTCGACTAAGGTTATTAGATTGACAATAGAAGATAACTTCTTATGCTAGATCAAGTCTTTCATTTTCGATTCGGTAACGAATCACCAATGCTTGAGCAAGTCTGTTAAGTTATAATTTGGTGAGACACATTTCCTTGCTCAAGCCTTGCTCAAGTTTCGAAAATCCCGCCAAATTACGCACGGAGTATATTCAGTTAATTCTAACCTTATTTACATAAAATTATTTACACATTTATTTATTTATATTTTTAAAAATTATGTTTTTTTTATTACCCTAAAGCAACCTCTTTTCACAATAATTTCCTGTTTTTACCATCTTGGGCTAGAAAGGGTTAGTTACTGTTTGTAACAGGTAATAAATGATGTGCCATCGCGATCTATAATTGCCAACTGGAATTAAAAATATAGACGAGTATTAATATTCTTACTTAACAAAATAATGTGGTAAGAGAATTTCTCGCAAAAGAATCCTTCCAACAAGAACAAGTCAGAATTGCTCAGTAAAACACTGAGTCTTATTAAATTATCGACCTAATAAAATCGATACTAATATGTATACAATTGTTTCTTGTTTTACATTTTTGAGTGTACATACGTATGGGTTATACGTATTGTACAATTCTATTTCTTAATTTACTGTCTGCTACTGGCAAGTACTCGTAAGTAAAAATGCTTTACGATAAAATAATGGATGTAGGAGAGGGGGCCATAAACAAATGCATATAAAAAGTTTTAGGCACGCTATCCTATACAGCAGGTGTTCCCAACCTTTTCTATGCCTGGCAACCCTTATATCATATTTAAAGATGATGGAGTCAAACTTTTATTTTTTAATACCACAGACTAAATCACGCACAGTATCACGAGCGATCAACTTTTCCTCATTGTCGCACCCCATGAAATGCCATCCCGTATCCCTGAATGGGAACCCCTGACGGAAGCCATGATCTTCGGACGGTCACGAAAGTGGTTGTTCGGATTTCACTGCATACTACGGTCAGTGACGAACTTAACAATTCTCCGCCCCTACGCGGAAGGTATTTGCCGCTCCTATCCAAAAAAAGTGCACCTGTCTGCAAAAGAATTTCAATACCGGAACAAATTCCTTCACCTTTGATTACCTGTATTCTTTGACATCAATTAAATTGAAAAAAAAAAAATACAGTGTGATTCATGTTCATGTATTATCTTTCTCTTAATATAAACTTATGCGTATGAATGTAGTCACACGCTTTTATTTTTCAAGGAAAAGCGTTTTATTTAATATGAAACTATTTTATACAAACGATGACGAATGTCAAAATTGTGAACGACTTTTTAGTACGTTTTCGCGGGTCTATTAACGCTGCCGGTTTTGTGTTTTGACTCGCGTCACGCACATTCCATGATTCCTCCGTGAATCCTCATTCACGTGAGCCACAGGCGAGAAATACGCCACTATCGCCACAGCTATTGCGACGCAGCTCTTCTAAGAAAAAGCAACGTTGCCGAAAGTTTTGAACGATATTTTTCCGAATCACCTGATCTTTATTTAAAACTTATATTTATATCGTTCTTATCTTTAAGCGAATGGAAATAAAATTCGATTTAACTACTCGAATTTTCGATTGAAATAACAAAAGATGTATGATATAATTTTAACGTTAACTTTTTACTGTTTTATATGGGTTTTCCACTTGGTTTTTTGTTGCAAAATCATCATCAATATGATCAAAATCAAATTATAATGTTGTTGCATTCGCTTTATTATAGTTTCTAACCTAATTTTTTATATATATAAATGTCGGTAGTTATAAAATAATAAAGAAACGCCAATTCCAACTGATATTAACGTTACGGAACATTAAATTTTAGCATTTTCTCCAGCTGATCAACATTTACCGCCCTTATGCAACGGCATAGTTTGCATTCCCATAAATCTACCACTGATCACTGCATATATATAATTCAAAACGGGGTAGTTGTGCAAAATGAACTTCCAACTTCAGGAACGATTTGTTGATTCCGTATTTTATTTTGGAGTTACGTATACTATGTTTAAGATACATGACTTCTAAGATCATGGAAGTCGTCGTTAATATGTTCTGAGAATGTTCGCCGTTAAAATATACTTTGCTCTTTGCGTGATGTAGGAGATCTGAGTATAGTGAGGAACAGGAGATTTGAGGAAAACTATTACCTTCGAAGAAAGGATCTCGAAGGGATGACGAGTAACTTGTTTTAATGGAAAATAAAAGAGGAGAAAACTAGGATTTTGGACGCTAGACTAGGCGATAAGAATAGATTCATAAGGTGTGTGGCTCAGGGTCTTAGGGCGAGTTTGGCGACGCACAAATTATTGACTATCCTAACTCATGACTGAACTTATGTTTGGAGACTTTACACATGTGGGGTCGGCATATTACATGTACATATGTATACGCGCATGTGTACACGCGTATGAGTCGGTTGGACAAAAGCAATTGGAAAGTATCTACCGGTTTCATCTATATAATACTTAAGTGTGCTATTTTGGTAATTCCCTATAACGATTACAAGGAACGTATTATCGAAAACGTGTTCCTCAAACACTTTACTGCTCCTTTTGACATTTCGTTCTTTAATATCGCATTAGGCTCACGGTTAACAGAAATTTCGCCCACCTAAAATGTTTTAAACCAATTATCATAAAAGTTGTTCTATAAAATTTCGGTGGGATTACATGGAACCGGCAAGCTATTGGTCGGTCAGCGGGCGCGCAAAGCAATTTACGTTCAGAGAAACAATCTTGCCGATTTGACTGAATGGTTTCTCTAATCGTGAGCCAAAACTCTTCAATCCCCCAGGCAACGGGGTGCTACATTGCTTTTCATAAATATACACTGCTGTTTAGAAGTTACAGGGCGCTTCTGAAATATACAATAATAACGACTTAAAAGGTTACGCTACGTTGCTAGGCTAAATATAAAACATGTAAGTTGTTATTTAGGGATATTTTGCTGCCAACTGTGAAGAATTTTTTAAAATATTGTTTCGCACGCCTTTGGTATGAGTTTTAGGTTTGCAAATAAATCTTCTTTGCTAGGAAATATTAATAATGACGCAGATGCACGTTTTCGTCCGAACCACGTTTTTCCTTTCGCGTCCAATTGTCGGGAATTATAGAGGCTAGATGGTTATATCAAATATATACGTATAGTATATGACATATGAAATATTATAAATATGTTTTACATAATGGTTCAGTCAACCCTACGCACACCAGACATTCGATAGGTATTTATATTATAGTTATATCGATTTGAATATTACTGAGTTCTGCTATATCAATATTCGACGTTGTACATATAACATATAATTGCCCTGAAATAGAAGTATTAATTGTTTATTAATTAATGCATAATAGAATAATAATTAGTTATTTAATCAATTATTCTGTACATTAATGTATCTTAATTTACGTTAATTTATAGTTATGCTAAACATTTTTGTTACACTTCCAACGCCTAAAGAAACGTGTCAGCGGTGGTAAATAATACAAGTTTAAAACAAGTGTTCCGTAACCTCCCCCTTCAGCCCTCTAATTTTACGAGTTGTATTAAAATACCATGTCTGGTTGTCGCAAGCTTTCCACGATAGCTTTCCAATGTTAACTATTACAAAGTTGATACGCAAAGTTCCACCCTGTGTATTTAATTAAAAAGTAATAGCAATCGTGTAAATATCGCCTAATACGAGAAGAATAAGGCAACTTGAAAATGTATCATTTTGGTATCGTGTAAAATCATCTTCAGCGTTACCACGTCCACTCCTGTTATAACGTATAACAAAACATTATCTCCCGCGTGTAAAGCCGAGGATGAAAGTTGAATCTAATTGTAAGAGAGATTACGCAAACAATTCACGTGTACATACACGTTCGTTTAAATGTAATTTTTACATTGATGTAGTGGGCAGTTTATTTTAACAGTAAGCCGAGTGAATGACATTTTGTTTCGAAAGCAACTTGTACTTTTCGCCGCGAGAACCCAATCGTTGCACCTTTCATGACCAGGAGTCTGCCGATTTGAAAGGTGAAGCCGCACCTGAACTGCCCCGGAACACAGTCTTTGAGGACTCGAGCGAACAATGATACACACTCCTTCCTTTCCTTCTTTCTCTCCTGACTTGCGCTCACTCTTTTATCGCTTCCCCTCTCTTTCTCTCTCACTCGCTCTCTCGCTCCCTCGCTCTCTTGGTCCTTCGCTCTTTCGCGCTCACGCTCTCACCCTCGTTCTCTTGGTCCCTCATCCCCTCGCTCTCTCGTCATCGCCCTTTCTTACTCTCTGTTCGCTCTCTCGTTCTCTTTTCTGTCCCTGGCTCTCATGCTATTTCTTTCGCTCCCTGGCTCCGTTGTTCTCTCTCCCTAGCTTTCATATATTCTTTTTATTTAGACAGAGGAAAGTCCACAGTTTGACAGGAATTTTAAATCTCGTTGAAAAAGTTTATTTCTCAATAATTTATTCGCAAAAACGGGTTTGTGCCTAGAACCTTTTTGTCAGACCTGCCTAAGTTCAAGCTCACACCTAGGTTTCTACCCTTCTTCGCCGTCTAGTTCCAGTAAAACGAAACATCGAAACACTAATTGTAAGATTAGGAAAGATAAACGCTGAAACTTCAATTGTGTATGCATTTGCATTGCTTCGCGATTCTAGAGAGGATAAGTACCCCCTTGGCAGCCGGCAGTAAGTCAAACAAAAAATAGAATGCAAAAATTAATTTGACAGGTCAGAATTAGCGAGAAATGTGTCGCTGCAAGTTAAAATATCATAACTTTCAAACGGTATTAATTTTGACCAGCTAAAATGTCGATGTAGCACCTACTCGCCGTACCGAGTACAATTCAGTGCTCAGTCAGTTACAGTTCTCTTGTGAGACTGAATTTTCATGTAAGAAGTTAGCATAATGAATTTAATGAATTCATTAACTTCGTCCTTCTATTGGTGTACGACAATTGTATGTACCTGCATGTTCGTTGCTCACACGTAAATTCGATTTGTTTTCATCTCCGTAATGCCGACCCCAGATTACGGTACCCTGATTACTCGGCGTTAATTATGACACGACACGCGATATCACAATTCCAACAATAACGCTACGGTAGTAGTCCCCTGTTTCGTACATTCTACGACCAAATAATCGCTACGAACGTAAAACTCCACATCCGGCAGTAACTCGATTTCGATTTCCCTTTCGCCGAAACGATTGGAGTACAGTAAAATTTGCCGTGATTCCGGCGATTTATTAAAGGGATTCACCGCGGGTCCATCATTTAATTTGATTTTTTGTAGACTGTGACTATTTGTGAGGTCAGAAGCGGGAAAACTAAGGATTACGTAGGTAAGAACTTCTAGTGAAAAGAACAGTCTCCCGTTATGTAAAAGGTATCAAACGTGATATGAAAGTCCATAGAATACGTTATAATTGCATTTCTTTTGTAATTCCTAGATGGCTGTTGTGCTGTTCCAGGCGTGTGCACAAGTGCGTGAGCCTGAGTTGGCGGCGGTCGTTCTTTGTTTGATGAAAAAGAAAGACAGCGAAAGAGTCGTAAGACGGTAGCGGTAGCAAAAACACGTTAGGCGTTGGGCATTAAATTATACGTATAAATAATCCATAAGTACAACGAGTGGTATTCTCATTATAGTTATCGCAACATTTTCTTACCAAGTAAGAAAATCAAGACGCAAGGTCTTGGATCGGGCTAACATAAGTACAAATACACGAAAAATTAATATTCGCATCGAAAATTTTCCGGTACTTATATAATTGCACTGTAAACTTGATGGTGTCATTCGTCAAAAACTGTAACATTTCAAGATGGCCGTTCATTACAGGTTCGTTAATTGTTCAATGATATGTTTTCTTCGGTACAAATTGGATTGTCCGCGCATTCTTTGAAGGCCAAGAATTTTGCATCAAACTTCAATTTAGCTTGACAGGAGCGCGTATCAACGTAAGTGTAGTGACATATGTAAGGAGTGCAGAGCTGATAGAGCGGGTGCGGGCCCCGTCAATCTGTGTATCCAAATGGAACGTGGCACACACACCGGGCGAAAAGCGGGACGTTTTTCTGGCTCGCTCCGCGCCAATAGACTGGGCAAGCTGTCGCGGGATAATGCTGGTCCCAGCGAGTCGCAGGAGTGGATGAATCAATGTTAACAGACGGAACCTAACACCTAAAGTCTTGAATTACGACTTTCCTACTTTGCGATTCTACTTGCGACTTCCGAGGGAAGATAGGGGAGGCACTTCGGTACACCTGTCCGTATTTTTACCGCATGGGTCCCTCTCTTTTCTTCCTACGCTTCGTCGCGGTCACACTTGGTCGAGGCACACCGACGAGAGCCACCAAGATGTGAGCGTTGGCAAGCCTTCGCTTCTAACCGGGTGAGATAGGGTTAATTTAATGGCAACTAAATTATCTAAAGTGATAATTATTTGATTTAGTTATGTGACTTTAATCCAATTATACAATTCTAATTTTTGTGCCACAGTATCTTTATTATAATAATATCAGTGCTTTTATTTTGCGAATTTTATTCTAATCTGACTTGTATTCTTTGAGTGGAATATTTGTGGTAGCAATGTCTACCTATGCTGGATTCCTCTACTTGTATGCTTTCCAACGATGTGGACTATACAACTCAATAATCGTGGGCCCAAATACCACTCAGGACTGCGCAGATGTAAATTGATGGGTAACAGTTTTTCGTAATTTGCACATGTGCCAAACTTCAGAGCGTTCGCAAACTTTGGAGGCTGAGTGTATTTCGATTCTCTTTTTCCCAAGAAGATCCAAGTCGGAATGATCTGATGGTTTGAAGAGGTTTTACGAACGGTGTATAGAAACGTTGTCGTACGGCGATACCATCAAACTTTGATGGTCCCAATGTCAATTATCCTATCTCGAATTATCCTAACCATGGTTACGTGAATACCGATTATGCGAATGCTCATTGCTTGAATATCGCTGCTACGAATACCGATTATATTGGTAGATCTGATTATTCCAACTTCGATTATCCGGACGTCCATTATCCGAATAGCAATTACCAGCATGTCGATTATTCGAATGCAGGTTATCCGAATTCCAATTATCTGAACACCGATTATCCGAATGGTTGCTTGTTCGGACTACCATTATCCGAATGGTCATCATTTCAAGATCGATTATCCGAGCATCTCATTATTAGGACTTTGATTATCCAGATGTTGGGCAAAGTATTCTTCTACTTCACGATTGAAGCATCGTCGGATTTAGATTACAAGTAGCTTTGGTGAACAACAAAAATGTACCTGCAACGAAGATAATACATTTACATCGATTTTAATAAACATTGAGTTAAGAGGGACCAAAAATCCCCTGCATATTATTTTATATATTAATATCATAATTAACAAACAAGAAATTAAAGTTTTATTCTTAATCGCGATTTGTAAAGTTGTATATCACTTCATTCACGCTGAACATGTTAACAATATTCCTTTCAAAGCTGTGTTATCATGTAAAATTCATTTGGATACCGCAAACATGTGTCACTTTGGTGCTTTACCAAGAAAAAGTTAAGGTGCAAAGTTTCCTCGTTTTAATCTTCCCACTTCTGCGGGCGTGTAACAAAATTTGATCGCTGTGAACGGAACTGATCGCTGATGGTCGATTCTATGCCAAATCGATCACCTACAATCTTGAAAATACTGATATCAAAATATGTCCTAGAGGGGAAGGAAATAAGAGACCCGGACTATTCCGCAGATTTCTAACTTCAACTTTCGAAAAGTTACCAGAGAAACAACTTTTCATAAAACATTTTTAAGTATGCTTCTGGTTGCCGCAGACTAATTTACTTTTTTGACTTAAAATTTAGATTTTGTTGAACAAATTTATTCATCAAACTTAAAAAAGCTGATTCATACAGATGAGAATGATTCGTTATTTTGACTACCAATTCAGGAACCGAGAAAGAAACAAAGGGAGAACAATAGAAATCTTATTATTACTAAGGGAAATAATAATTCACTCTTGTTTGGAGTGTTTTATTTTGGCAAAATAAGTACAATGTTTAATAAAAGAAGCTAGTGGTATTGACGTGGTCTCAAACGAAACTTAAAATCCCATTGTTACCACGAATGGTCCCCGATAAATTAAAAAAAAAGAAAATCATTTTGCTATCATTTTGTAGACTTCGGATTCGTACTCGGAGCTATAGTTTCTGTTGAAAACATAAGTTGGCATTCAGCAACCAAATCAGTCCCAAAATTGGTCGGATAGCGCTGTTAATCGTTAATCTGACTTTTTTTATCAACACTAGTATACGCGTGCAGAGTCTGTCACACCCTGTATAGACTGCACAAGGATCGAAGATGCGTGTACGTCTCCATAGTTGAATTGGACAATTTCACCAAAGAAGTATGGGATTCGAAGCCGCTGCAACGGCAGCGGATTCTGGTTTTCAGGTTTCGGTCACGCGATGCCTTTTTTCTCTGTTCCCGGTACCCGGTTATCTTTGGCCCCAGGCTCTCCACTCTGGACTCTCTCTCTATCTTTCTTCCCTCCACGCATACATTTTACTCCTTTAAGCTGTTCGTGTCTCTGCTACGTCCGCCAACTACGATTTGTACTTAGGTACAACTATACCTTTCGATACTTTCAATGATAAAAATTGTCGTGTTTCAGATTTTAGTTTTATTTTCTCGAAAGTGTTGACACGGTGGAACATTTTACATTTCAGATTCATAATTAGCGTGTTCGATATCGGTTGTCGATTTTCGCCGATTCCTACGAAAAGTCGTTAGTATGGCCTTGACATGCATATATGCGCGTGCACCGGTAAATAACTTAACCACCATCCCACATTGTCTTAAGGCAATGCTTAACTTTGAACCCAATTTTCTCAATACCATTTTCTGTGGATTCATATCCCTTGCCTCGTAGGATCTGCATTTTACATACTTTTTTTCGGATCTTAGCTCATGCCATTTTACAACTCTAAACCTCTACAGATATTGCAGGCCATCATGTTGTGTCGACAAATTGCAATCTCGTCCGCGCGGTCGTTCAAATTGGTTCCAACTTTACCCTCTGTAATCTATAAACGTTTTCCTTATTGCGGTCGGGATGTAATTATCTTATCTGAACCATTATTTGACTTGCCGTATTGAACGCCCTGGATTTGATCTACGGTCGCAATTATACGTACCTTTGTACCATTCCCTTATTTGATTTAAGTCGTTTTCCTCGGTCACGGTTTCGAGGATGAAGCAGATTCGAGAAATACAATAAAATGAAATATCAATACAATGTCTACTTCTTTCTGTGCTTATCAAGATTCTACTTCAATTTTGAATATAAGCCTACAGTTTTACTCGTGTAGGGTGCGCGACGAAAAGATAAAACACCCTTGCAGTTTTCATTTGTCACAAAGTTAACTAGAGATTCAGCTAACGTTGTTGTACTTTGTCTTCGTAGTGTAGGCCAAGAAAACGTAATAGACTCGGAAAATGTAATGTGCCGTTTACGTGCTTTTGTGGGCTGCATTCGCTTTGACCTAAAACACGAAAAGCAAGTAAGGAGTTACGTGACATAGATCTATTTTGTTAAAATTAAAATACAAATGTTGAGTTCATAAAGCTGCCCAAACTCCGGGAGGGCGGACGGGAGGGGGGGGGGGGGGATATACAATTCCCTTGAAATTGGTATAACTTAAACGCTTATTATTATGCACACATACAGGGTGTGTACACAGCCTGGGTACACATACAATTACATGCAATACTACTAAATTACATGCTACGTTCATACTTAATCTACAACTACAATGCTTATGTTGTACGACTATTATAATCCTTTAAATTAAGCAGAAAAAATGTAGTACAGTCTGAACACTGGTTTTTGGAACATTCTGTTATTATATATAAGAGTGTCCCCTTGCAACATATGCCTTTCAAATAGTGCTCAAACAACTTATACTTTTCCGCCATCAAAATTAATTCTGATCATAAGAATTTAATATGAGCCTGAACAACCCACTTGATTTACCAGCCAAAAGCATATGAGTCCTGAAAATATTTAAATAAATTGTCAAGTTTCTTGATCCCTATTTAAGTAAGCAAAGTTAAGTATCGGAATAGTGATTGTTCGGTTATCCAATAATTCCTTTATCCGGACATTCGTGACTCGCTATTAATTCGAATGTGGGTGGTTCTGCTGTATATAAAAAAGGGATGAGAAGGCGAGAGATCATCGGTACCCAAAAACTGAAATATAAATTGGATATTTTCGCCTTTGGCTATTCTACGACACCCAGGACGCGTTTTATCTGTTTCCTTTTTGGCCATTAGGCGAATGCGGCGATTGACCCTAACACGTGTACACATAGGCATCGTCATTTTTAATTCTCCGACAGAGTCTACCGGTAGCTACACGCAGATACGTAAATATATACCCCTGCTACCGAATTGGAACTCCCCGAGCGAGGAGTACGAGGAGAGCTTCAAGGTTGAAGGCCGTACGTTTCCTCTCCTTCTTCAGTTTCTACCGCAAGTCGTCGCGTTAAAACCGAGAAGTTGCTGTCATCGCGATAGCCTCGAACGGTGTATCATGGGAAATTAGGAAATTAAAGTTCTAAATGGGATCTGCCATTACGAGCAATTTCGCAACTGCGCTTACGTATTTCTCACATTTTTTGCTTTTCGATGGATGACTACTAGTTTACGTTAGGGATACTGGGGTAAAACATACCGAAGCTGAGCACTTTTTATTCCAAGAAGAGATATTAAAGAAATATTTGAAAATACGTTCTTCGTGTAACTGTTATTTGACGCGTCTGATAACCATTATTTGAATTAACATCTAATCCGGCATAACCTATATTTATTATAATCAAATAACGCGTTATAGTCGATCAGTTGATAACAGTGGTTTACAAATTTTTGCTTTTTATGCATAAAAAATAACATTGCAGTTTTGAATGAGTTAAGGCGGAAATATTCTTATTTCTATGCGCATGTTTAAGTAATTTTTATATTGCAATCTGGTTTTTATGTAACATTTTATTTGACCAATATATATATTTTGATGCTAGATTTATGCTTTGCGATTGACTACTTTCTTTTCCGGTGAGTAGGTATAATATTTTATGATGACAAAAATTTGTTTAATCTCCTGGTCAATAGAAATAATGTAAGTCGCAAAGGATGTTTAAACATTTTGCGCTGCTAGAGACACGTTAGAAATACTTTTTCCCGAGAAACCTATTTCTTTAATATTCCCCGAAGACTGGAAGTAAAACTTAAAGACCGCCAACACTCTCGTTCTTACAACTGCCCGTAAGCAATTTTCTCGATTGGAACTGCATCGGCTTTACATTCCTGGAAACGTTTAGTTTTCATTTCCCTAGTTAAGTACTAACAAAGCACCACCACTCCCATTACTGTAACAGCGCTGCAGTTATCTCTGCACTTTGGAGCAACGTACCAGAGGCGTGCGCCAGAATTGTTCAACCACAGTTCCTCGAAAGACTTTAATTATTGGCAGCGTGTTTCGATTCAACTTCGAACTGACAGTAATGCTGTAGGCTGAGTAATGTTTTGGGTTTCTTTAAAACGTGATGCAAATTTCATTCAAAGAGAAAAGAGATTAACTGTATGGTATTTTGAAATTCCGCGTCTGTTGTGTTAAAAAAAGAAAAGCGATAAAAAATGTTCAGTTAACACTAGTACTATTATCCCAGTCTAATCGTTTTGTATCATGTCAACCGGTTTTCAATTTTCATTTAAATCGACCATTTTCAAGTATGAAAAAAGTGTATTTTTAAGTAGTATAAACATGTATAATGCTATGTATATATTTTTTAACGATATAAACATTTTTTAAATTTCTCGCATGACGAATTTTACAAATAATCAGTCATTTCGACTGGTCTGGTAGAAATAGGTAAACATTATGAGTCAGTAGTTCTACTGATAACACACTGATTCTGTTTTGGTAATGTAAACGACTTGTTCATGTTTGTATTTTTATCTTTTCTTGAAACCTACGGAATGCATTGATACGAAGATGTCAAGCGTTGAAACGAAGGGATGATACATAGACCATGTTTTACGAGACATTAAGAGGGAAAGAGAATTTTCAAAGAGATTGAGCGGCCTTATCAAAACGGGAAATTACTCTCTACTCTGATAAAGTTGATTTGTGGATGCACGTTAATTAAACATTTTTGCGCCTTTGAACGAGTACTACTGCGTGCCGCTAAATACTGGATCCAAGTTATGTTAAGACCCTGCATAACGACCATTACGACTATAAATTCAGTAGTTTTGATAAAATGTTCATGAAATTCTAACTCCTCATTTCTGAACCATTATTAAATAAGGCTGATAGTAATTATAGAAAAAGCAATCACTACAACAGGTTATCCTAATAGTGACCATAAAAATGAAAAAAATGTTTCTATTATCAAGTTCAACCGTTTCCAAAATTTGGCGTAACGGCATTTTTTTGACGTTCAAACTTACTCGAGTGGAATAACATATTGCCGAACTCTAAAATAATATACGAGATCAACGAATTATTCCTGAAGTTAGAAGTCACTGTGCACAACCACCCCGTTGTGCATTACACATTGAAATAAATCGCATTTAAGTGTATACACTAAGCCATTACTACGAGTCTAACACTTCAATTTAGTCATCCGATAATAATTATCACTGCGATCGGAGGCCTCGCATCACATCTAAAAGTACAGAAAGAATAGAATGTGTTCGAAGATCCGCGTTACGCGCACGCGCAATAATACGAGCGATAATCGTAACGTTTAAAGTAATACACGTAATTCGTGCGAACAAATAATTTCTTAGCCCGTAGTCGTCACGCTACTGCCGTACACATACTACATATGTAAGAGAACGAGATATCCTTCGTGCGTGCACAGAGAAATAAAAAAAAGTTCTCCTTTTCGTAACACGCTCCTAAGCCGGGTCCACACGTTGTTAGTTGCGCGCTATGGTAGCTGCAATGTGGTTTCTAACAAGAAGAGCCTCACACCGTGTCGCACTTATAATTAGTTGGAGAACAGTTTAATTCTGTACGGTAGCGACGAAAATGGTCCCCAAGCCGTGATACACGATTGCGTACGGTCGTCACTTTCCTGCAGTTTTAGGATAACACGATTACGCGCGAAATACAAAGTAAATGTATATCTATGCGAGGTTGGCACCCCTGTACGTGCGCGTGGTGTTTATTTTATTAAAGTATTTCTGTCGACGTTGTAGTCAATTTCACACGCAAATACTAACGTTACTGTGTTTATTTACTCTTCCTTCGTTGACATACATTGGTACATAATCGTATTATAGAATTGTTCAACATCGTTTACGTATTTCAATCTCAAAAAACTACATAAAGCTACATAAGGGTTGTATAGATACTACCGTATATAACTATTATCGTGTGAGTCCGGCTTTCGTGTTCGCGCTGTAGCAAGTGGTTCACAGTAAAATTCAATTGGGGCGCACGAGTAGTCGGGTTGTATGATAATTATCCGAGGGAGAAGGTGCAGGAGCAGGAACAGCTATAACGGCGAACAACAGCCGAAGGTAGAGATTGGATGAAAGTATAAAGTATAAGAATGACGGAAGGGCGCGTTGAGAAGAAAATGGAAATGAAAGTGAATAATGGATAAATACAGAATTCTACTACGTTGGGAAGAGATACGCTATGAAAATCTATTGATGATATCGACGTGATTTATTTCAGAGCAATGGAGATTGTCTAACAATTTTATATGGACCGTATGTACAATTCTTGTATTTTTTTGCAAGCTCGTACTACAATAAATAATTTCTGTTCAACGATTAAACGACAAAACTGGGGGGATACGGAATGGGACAACAAGGCGACCAAGTGGACCCGTAAATTTTGCCACAGAGATAACTTACCGTGGGTATATTATGGCATATGCCATTGGTTAATTCATTGCAAAAATGATTATATTAAAGAATTCAGACCGCGACCCGTACTGTTTCGATTAGAACCACAATCATTTTGGCAATCCTTAACGGTGAGTCGAACTGACATGATAGAGTTGTGAAATAGTCGATATACAATGTACATCAAATATTAACACATAAACCTCGATGGTATTTGTGCTGATATATCGATAAATATAGGTTCTATCAATACTTATATAATATGATACCGATATAATATTTAGCCGATATAGTAATAATAATAAAATAATAGTAATTATGAAAATTACTACAACGGTGATTCCAAAATTTTTGAAAAATTGCAACAAACGTATGATTGGAAACACTTTGCCTTCGACTCACAAAGAACAGACTGCGAAGGATTGATGGATGAAATAATTTTTCTTTTAAAAGAATCGTATAATAACGAAGCATATTTGTTTTGATAAATTAGTAAGTAAAGCTGTTGAAACATAAAAGTGGGTATAAAACGTATTGGGCTATGTTCGTAGGACTCTTATCTTGTTTTGAGATATCGTTACATTGGCACGATATACTTCCGAAGTTTTGCCATTTCATCACAAGATGCCATGCATAATTGAACCAAACAAGCACGCAAATACAGAAAATAGGTACCTGAAACTAACTAGAGGCGTGCACCACGAATGTGTTGATAAAATATTGAAGGGCGTAGATACAAGGATGTTACAAGAGAATTGATCGGGCAAATGTGCGCGAAGGTTGAGTAAACCAAGAAGAGCGGAGATGACAAGAGAAGAGAAGAAGAAAGGAGAAGAGAGAACAAGACGAGAAGGAAAGAGGAGAAAGGACGAGTGACATGGGGAGAGCGTCGGAAAGAAGGGAAGACGATAGAGTAGAAAGACTAGAAAGAACAGGGGAGTAGGTAAGAGAGAAAGAGAACAGAGACAGGTAGAAAAGAAGACATAGAGAAAGACGGTAGAGGGAGAGGGAGAACCCTCACGATCAGACAAACAGACATCGAGCGCGAGAAGCACGGGGTGGCTAAAGGGTAATTTTATAGAGCAAGATATGTCTTCCACGAATCCGTTTAGAGCTGTTTAGCTGTCTGTTATGTCGGTTCAATTACGTTGCTCATAGGTAGGCATGTTGTACATCGGCACTGGGCAGCTTTCTAAATACGTGAGAACCTACACACATGCACGTATGTATATACCAATGTACATACACATGCATACCTAGACGGAGTCGGAGCGAGAACTCTACGGTAACTCTTATAATACACGTTACCTCGTAAAGATTCAGCCACGGATAGCGTTGCACCTGAAATTGCATGTCCAAAGTGGATTCCCTTGGCGGCAAACCGTGATGCACGGAGGCCATTGTTCCGGTCTACTTATGTATTTCAGCTCCGTTGGAAGATTTGATCGAGCTTGGCGCATCAGTTTCAATTCTCTTCGGTGTCAATTCGGAGTAAAATAGATCGATAGGATGTGTCGAGGAAAGTGTAAGGCGGAGGGAAATAATGTTTTCGAAGACAATTGTTGGGCGAAACGATGGGTTGAAAATGTAACGCTAGAATTACCATTAATTAATGTATATCTATTTCTATAATATCAGACCAGTCCGAATGATTGGGTATTTTATTTATAAAATACGTTGGAGAAGATTTTCAAGAAAGATTTGTCATTCTGTTAACCATGCTTTGAACTTTAACTGACGGTAAATGCGTACATAAGCGAAAACAAAAATTTATATAAGTCAAAGCGCATCAGCAAGTCATTGGCACTGTTGTGATTAAGGTTGGCGAATTGTATGGCGTAGCGAGTTATGCGCAGCTTGGGATTCTTTTCTCGTTAAAACCATGTACCCCAAAGCGTTGAGTCGATGACACGGAAATTAGTATCTTATTCTATATTAAAAGAGATCAATTGATATGTCGTTGACTAAAATTGGAGATCTGCATGGTACATAGCGGAATCCCGTAATATCGTGGGACAGGTGATCAAGTGTAGGCTAAAAGTCACGTGTTTCCGCGGGACCAGCGTTCAATGTCTCGTGGCCTTCTTGGAAATAGGCTGTTCAGCGATGTACTCGTCGATATAGTACTGTGCCAAACGCAAGGTCTCGTCATTCGACGACTCGATGGGCTGGAGGCCTAGGAATCTAAAAGGCCCAAATGCTCTGCGTCGGTTACGACGACAACCGCCATCGTCGTCAGCAATCCGCTGTGCGCAGAAAACAATTTACTTTGAAGGCCACAAACTCCATTACCGTGCAGAACGTGCTCGACGAAATAATGACTTTCTCTAGCCCTGCTGTCACAGCTTGGCGTTGCATCATCAAATGGTTCTAACCTGAGTCATTCTCGGCTAAGGGGTAGAAGTGACGGTACACCGACAAAGGTTATGTCTCAAGCTCAGTGGGTCATCGAAGACGAAACCACGGTCTCGTCCTCTCCTTTTATGTCGCCGCCTTGCGAAACCCTAGAAAGCCTAGAAACCCTCATTCTCTTTGTAGAGTACAGTGTCCTCTTCTATGGACTCTAACCGCTTGATAGCTTATTTTCTTCTTTTCTTCAACGAGAACGCTAAATGGGTCGAACGTCTTCTCTCGTTACGTTTGAAGCTTTAATGACTTAACCCTTATCAGTTCAGAATTAAACGATCACGAAATGACCAGATAGATACAAAAAATAGTGAATTATAGCGCGGTTATTAGCGATTGGCAATAACGCAGTAAATATGACAATACTCGAAGTTTCCAGTTGGTTATTGGTCAAGTCTTCAATTCTAGCACAGGTATAAAGAAGTATTCGATGACTAGTCTTTAACTGTTGGTAAAAGCATCAACAAAACACATGACATATTAAGAACTATTCGCTCTAGAGGAATACGACCAAAGAGTTTTCTGCTACAACATCACCCAATCTGACAACCTTATGTTTTAGACATTTAAACCGACTTTCTGCAAAAACGGCTGACCGTCTGATCCCTAAACCGCAATGTTTGGTGTACTATTCGACAAACTCTAGAATTTGACGAAAGTCTGATCAAAATATATTTCAATGAGTTATTGTGTAATAAACCTGCAGGTACGTACATGATAATCACTTGAACTACAATACGTGAAATATACAGAGTGTTCCATACATTGTGGCAGTCCGTGGCAGCACGAAAGTTGTGATAATTCCGAGCAAGCTTTTTGTCATCGAAAATATTCAAAGCGCTTTAGTTCAGGAGATATTAATGAAAATCGGGGAAGGACGCGGTACCTGACAGCGCCAGCTATTGGCGCGCGCTTATACTAGTCTACACGATAACCAATAATCGGTTGCCACGTTCTTCTCCGATTGGCTGTCGGTTTCGGTTAATATCTCGTTAGCTACAGCGCACCCAACATTTTCGATACGGAAAAACTTGCTTGGAATTGTTCCACGTATCACATCTTTAACGGACAATAATCATTTATGGCACACCCTGTAGATTTTAATTCTGTACAGTACTTCCTAAGTGACACAAACGTTAGATTTCAATGTTGGACCAATATAACTTTGGGATAATATGTAAAGGGATCCCAACACTCATAATATTGATTTTCTATATTATGACCAAACGCGTAATTACATTTGAATTGTATACGGAGCATCAATTAAAAAATGGTCGATACACTGACATTGATAAAGGATGATACGGACAAAACCTAAAACTGCAATATTTCATACAAGCACAGGTCAACTATTCCACGCTAACGTCGACCCAATGTTACGCAGAATATGTTATTTGTTATTACATCCTGCGAGAATATGTAAAGGAGAAAAATAAAAAAAGTTTTCTCATCGCAGGCAGGCATTATTAACCGACCGAAAGAGTAAAGTGAAAAACTTTCGCGCTGCATCGAACGGGCGAATACCGTTTCCTCTTACGATTCGATCGAAGAAAAAAAAAACGAGATACGGGACTCGAGAGCGCCGATCATTTCTCAAACTCCATAACTTGATATAAGCCACCCCTCGACCTACGTACGAACCGTACACCGGGACGAAACGAGAGGTGAAGCAGCGGTGCCTTACATTATCGATATTACGACGCGTCGATAAAAAATCGCATAAAATTAAGCAACCCCCACGTGCCCGCGATAAAACTCAGTGCCTATAGCCTACGAGTTTTAGCGTAAGGGAGGCAATAGTCGAGGCAATTTCCCTCGAGTGAACGGGCTTTTAATCCGCGCATGTCTGTCGCCGAGCAGTAACCGGTAAAAATGGTTTGTACAATGTGGGACAAAATTATTGTTCATAGGTTATTAACCATTTAGCTGGTTTCGACGAGTACATTTGTCATGAAGAAATGGCAACATTTTGTGTTGTGACCATTATAATCGTAATGCGGGAAAGTAGTTACCATCCGCTATTTAATTTGAAATTTTAGAGAAAACCAAAATGTATTCGTGAGTTTTGTGGAGACATTTTTAAAGAGAGAACGCGGAAATGGTTTGTGTTTTTTGTCTTTATCGAGCCATGAGATATTAAAATATGTTTATTAAATAACATATACTCGGCATCGCTTCATCTTTGCAACACAGTTTAGATGGACATTTTTCAACGAGGTCGCAACAGCTGCCTAATTAAGCATGTTGTGATAAAAATAGTGTTTAATGTCACGAAATTATCCGAGTTCACATAATATTAGACATATTTATACTGTACACGTCCATCCACTTACGCGGTAAATCAGACCTCTATTTGGGTGGTACCTTTTATATTAGTTTGCGTAATCCCATTTTACGCGATCAGATAGGTTTAGTTTTTTGCAATCTTTGATTGGATTTGTCACATATCGGAGAGACGCACATTATTACGCGAACGTACTAATTACATAACTCGGACATTTTTGGTTATCTCTTTTAGGCTGAGAATCTTTCAAATTGCTCGCATACTCGACGCAGAATGAAACTTCTTTTCTTTTCTGAAATATCATTATTTCTTTTATTAACGTATACGTGCTGAAGGTTTTTATAACTTATTTTTCTGTTCACACCAGCAAACAATAGTTATGCGACATTTAGTGAGGTAATGAAAATCCACGTGCAACGGAGGATCTGTGTAAATGGTGAGATGGGTGTACTTAGATATACACTTTTTTTCATACTTACAAATTGTAGATTAAAATGAGAATTTAAAACCAGCCAAAATAACAGGTTTGGTAGTTCTAATGTTAATTCACGAGCTCTTACCGTAATATATTCTTTATGCCTGTATTATTTTTGGAGATAGCCTCGATAATGAAACGTTGTTAGATAACTAGGTGAAAATAATCCCACGTAAAGGAAGTAAAGCGAATTTCGTTGGAGCGGCTTGAACGTTCATGCCTCGCTCGTGCTCATTTCAGTTTAAATATGAGTGAATCCGTTGTATTATTCAAACTTGCTCCAAGGTACACCCTCGGATATATGCGCATACATACGCACGTACGTACATACATCCTAAACGTATCGTAACCGCACCGCTTCTACATTACTTCGCGTTTATCTATACGCGGCAACGAGTTTTTGGTATATTTTCACGTTGAACATCGGTCGGCCACCTGAGCGTAAATTTATGTTTCCTAACAAAAGATGGGTCTTCTCCTCGCGTTGACTTATAAGGCACTATACGATAATTCAAGGGGATCGTTTCAATTTCGCTGTAAAGAAAACAACGTAAAAGATACTTTGCGTCACATTCTTTACAATAAAATAATTTGATAAAAAAATATATATAGACCGCTTTGATATTCAAGGGCACATTTATTTTTCTGAAAATTTGGAATATTAGAAGTTACGAATTCAGTCATTTTTCCTTCCGTGTAGGTCTTGTCTAATCAGACTTCTAGGATAGTTTCAATAAGTCGAATGCCGCGAATGTTGTTTTCTTGTTTCAATCGTTTTATTACAAATGTTCAAGAAATTCAAATATGAATTATAAACTTGAAGACATGGGTTTAAATATGTTATTTGCAGATTTCTTTGGGTACTGCGTTCAAATGTCTGGAAATATACGACAGCCCCTACGCGTTAACACATCGGCCTATCGTCACCAACTAAATTTCTTCGAATAGAACAAGAAAAATTCGGTGCCATCGCGTTGTTTTGAGAATAAACTCAGCTAAGTTTTATCGATCTGACCCCCATGTATTTCGAATAAAAAATATTTTATACCTAGTACAATTAGTATAGTAGTTATACTTATACTAGCGTAGAATATTATAGAATATTATACACTTATACTATATTTATACTTATATTAGTCTAAGATTTGATACTTTTTTGAACGGACCTCGTACAATTACTCCGGCTTCCTTATTTACAGTAGACAATGATGCCTAAAAAAAGTATAACTTTGTCGAGCTAAAATTCTGTACCCGACGACTGTGGCGGTATGAATCGGTAGTCGAATAACGATTTCCCGCAAGCTTCGCCGAAGCCTAATTTCGGAGCGTTCGGAAAGTTTTCGGTTCACCGGTATGCTCCGAGGGTCGGACGTTAAAACTCTCGAGGAAGGAGAGCTGGAGAGCACCATCGGATCGGCATATATCATTCCTCGAATGTCTATACGAATAATCTATACGTTATGACGGCTCGCCGCGCCGATCCCACGATCAGGGTTTGCCAAAATTTACTCTGACATTCGTGAAAACCTGCCGGCAAATCCCGCGATTTCTCCAGGGAGGCGAAAAAAAAATCGCGAATGATATGCCGGAAACCGCGTTGCCGATGCACGCCGGTAGCTAAAATATCGTCATCCTGGGGATCCCCGTTTTTTCGACGGCCCTCGCGCGTAACGCGGGTCAAAAGATACACGGCGATGCTTTTTTGGAGACCCAGGGGATGCTCGGTCGGGGGTGCCAGGGGTTGGCCGGGGATGAGGTTCACCCGATTTATCGTACATTTCACGAGTGACGGTTATTTACTGTTCTTTTTTTCCCCCCCGTGCACCCCGATGCTCGACAATCAATTGGTCTTCAAGGGCTGCAGAGTGGGATACGATTTGTTTTTTGTTGTTGTCTTTCGATTGAAATGACGACATCGGTATTGGACGAAATTTAATGCGATCAACGAGTAATGATGACGATTAACAATATTAGTCGTCGATCGTGTAGTATAATCGTTTAGAGTTTTAATCTTTGAATTTAATCGTGTAAAATGATTAACGATATTAGTAATCGCTCGTGAATAGTTTTGCACATTCAAAGATTAAAAATCTAAATCATTATTCACGATCGATGACTAATATTGTTAAACGTAATCGTTACTCGTTGATCCGATTAAGTTTTGCTCAATATTGACGTCGTTATTAAGGATTAATAATTATTTGTACTGGATTAATAATTATTGCATCTTATATCTGTGCAAAATATTATTTTATAGCCGTATTCATCGTAGGACTGTGACCCAACTGTTACAAAATGAATCAATTAATATTCCTGATCTGGTTTATAAATTAAATATTTTTCCGAAGGCAATGAACATCAACTATTTGATTAAGGGTATTAGATTGATAATAGAAGATAACTTCTTATGCCTGATCAAGTCTTTAATTTGTGATTCGGCAACGAATCGCCAATGTTTGACCAAATCTTTATTTCATAATTTTATTACCAAACCATTGCTTGACAAAGTCTCTTCTTTGTAATTTGGTTATGACTCACGAATCCCGCGCATAAGGTTGTGTCGGCTCGAGTTCTCACCAACGAATGATAACGGCGAGAACTCTATTCCCCGGGAACATTGGGAATTATTGATACGTCACACCTTTTATGTGCAGGTGGTTTCCCTTTTTGCCCCAAATAATTAAATTTGAGATCTCGACGTCGAACGCTCGAATAGTTTTTGATTTGTCACTTACAATGGCCGTAGCCGTAAGTATTATGTTCGAGGCATCGGAGGACCACAAACCTCCGAAACCAGGGCATATTTTATAGATTCGTCGTGATCCGTTATATTTACTATAAATGAGTCGTGGCCTTTTTATTTCGTTGAAATGTACGATCATGCAAACCTATCGAGACGTGGTGTTCGACGAAACACCAATAATGTAGTTTTCGTACATTTATGTACCTGTTTCTAAGATTCATTTGGTTTGTACTATTTCTGAGTTTCTTATAACGCGGTTTCCATATAACGTGATACGAATTGATCGCGTAATAGGGGGTTGATAATATTATTATATTTCGATCTCATATAAATTACATTGAAATCGTGTAAATTTAAAGAATCCTTCGGGTCGTGATAAAATCGGGAGGCTAACGTTTTTCATTAAACTACGTAACTACAAAAATAAATATTTCCACGCTACTGCGCATGTATTTACGTATAAATGTGAATTACTTCGTTTAACTTTGATTATCTGATACTCCCAAGAGTTCCACGCATCGAACTCTCTTACAGAAATGTCGGACTTCAGCAGTAGTACGCGTAGCAGGGCTACCGAACCAAGAATAACAAAATACGGCGAGTCAGGACTATCCAAACTAATTGACGCACACGATGTAGGGATAATACTAATAGTAATATTCAATTACCGTATTTATTAGGCGTATAAAGAAGTTCTTAATGATATATTAGTAGCTCCGGATGGAGGGTAGCCCCGGGCTCTCGAATTTTTTAGAAATTAAGTCAACAAGAAGAACAAAAAATTTGTCGCGGCGAACCAAATCCAAAACGCGTACAAAACATACCATTTGATAATGATATTTTCTCTTTAGTAATCGAAGCCGCGAACTATTATAACATCTTTATTAAATATTTTAAATATAATATATAATATAAAATATAATCTACTCGGCATCGCTTCATCTTTGCAGACACAAATCAGATGTACACTTCCCGAAGAGGTGTTCAACACTGGTTAAAGAATATTACTAAATCCTCCAAATACATTAAGTTTGTAGCGAGAATAATAGTTACCATTACCTCGAACCACCCTAATTCGCAGTCTAATCGTAATCGTCTGGAAGTTCCTCCCAACCCGAATATCTCATGATTCTCCGTGAAACGGGAAGTGGGGCGGCAAGAAAAAAAACTGTCTCCCAACGCGGCCGCCATTCGGCAAGAAAGAACGTGGGCCAACGCGGCCAACCCGAATCGTCTCCGAGACTTTAGCCAAGGTGAATGGCTCGCCGCGCTAATTGTCTGCAGCAAAATTAAACTGAAGTCACGTTAATTATGTAACGCTCCGAGCCTCCTCGTTCCACGGGAAACGGGGTGATGATGGACGAGCATACCCACCGACCTTACGGGAGGGGATGCCAACCTCGAGCAGGGAAATCCCTAACTCAACGCTAACTCGATCAGTCAACGCCCACCATGGCGTTGCCCGGCACTAATCTGCCTCCGGATTAATTACTACGTAATACCGGTTTGAATAATTATCGTTTCTAGGGCAACCAGGGCCTGGCCGGGTCTATCAGCATACCTCAGGTCCTTATTCTATTGCCGTTTTAGCGGTTACGCGCGAGCTTCTGGATATAATTTCCAGCAGTTTCCCATGTTCCACTGGGAGCTGGAATGAGTCTCGTTAATTCGCCGCGAGAATCAGTTTCCGTTGAAATCGCTCCCGCGGTTGAATTTTCACTCTTCGGCATTCATTCTTGTTGGGATTATTGTTTTGCGGGCAACAGTTTCTGGTTGGCCCACGGTATTTTTCATTTTATCGCTCAGCAATTTGCAGGTGAGCGCGATAGAACGGAATCGATTTACACGCGGCCCCCTATTTGACTTATCGAACGGCAAGCCGATTACGTACAAATTTTCCTAGCAGGCGACTCAATGTTTATCGCAATTTTCAATATTGCTGCGGGAGAAATATATGTTACAATCGCACAATGGAATTTAAATTACTTTCAGTTACACATTTTAAGGTTCTTTTAACGTCTTTGAAATCTGACTCACACAATAACCTAAGTTTCTCAGGGTAAATAAGTAGTCACCTGAATAACTTTCAGGAGTCATTAGAGTATCGATACAAACAGTTTCTACTCATATTACTACGTCATAGTGATATATTTCATACTGAAATATATATATTTTTATTCAAACAAAGTAATACATAATAAATCTACATAAAGATATTGTATATTATACTGCGTGGCTGAACGTGTTAAATATCGCGTTTCCGAGCACCGGCTCTCCGATACGTAATGAAAACCGAATCGCCAACCAAAATCCGCTTTCTCGCGCAAGAAATGATTGGCCAACGTTAAGCCCACGGCTATTTAACACCAGGGAGTAAAAGTCGAGGGGAAGTATTCGGATTTCGGTAAACGGTGTAGTTTATGTAGGCGCTGCGGCGAGAACAAATTCCATTTGTAATTGCAGCATCCAGTTTCGCGCCGAGCTTGGAAAATACACATGGGAGCCTGGCATATTTACACCCTCCTTTTCGGCAGTAATGAGTTGCTAGAATGGGGATCATACGCGCGTAGGAAGCACGGATTAATCCAATGTTGCCAACTGTACAGGAATTATTGCCTTCGCGTGGTAACTCGACGGTGGCCGGGAAAAAGGTGAAAATTGAATTAGTGATGACTGGCGGAGATAGGATCTCCGTTTTGAAACTGACGGACAAGTTAGAGTCTTGGCAAGCAAATTGTTCGGTGAACAAAAACACGGACATGGTCCCTGAGCGAATTGATACGTTGGTAACGCCGTTTGAACAACGGACATCGAGTGAGCATATCTATAAGTCGATATAATATGTATGCGTTCAACGAGAGAATGCAAATCTCGTGGGCAGCGTCGACAATTGCATTTATGATTGTAACGGTCAATTGTCATCAAGTTTTCATGGTGTTCACGAAAGAAGTAGAACCAGTCTCTGAACGAATGAGTATGCTGGTAACTTAATTTATGGTGTCAGTCTTTTGTGGAAAAATTTGTTTCTCCCATTCTTTGAATATTCTGGAAACGTGTACGTTTAAGAATATTTGTAAACACAGTTTTTGTAAATACAGTTCACAGGCAGTTTAGAAAATCTGTTATCTGTGCGTACATTGCGCGCGAAAATTTAAACGCATTTTTCTCGAACGCTTTATACATGTATAAAGCAAGTGGTATATATGTATAATATTTATATAATAATTATAAATATATCTATACGTGTGTAAATCAAGTGATTTTCAGTATAGACATTCCAATCTTTCGATCTTACGATTCGTATAACAAAATATCTCAAACTTCGCAACCAAGGAAATAACACTCACGGGTTGCTCGATCAAAGTTGCGAATCAAAGCGAATTCTGTATGAAGGACTATAATCGCCGACAGTATCGAAAGAGCTAATTTGCCGCTACGAAGTTTCCGTGAGTACTCGCGAAACCAGGTAAGTAGCTAGTCCGCGACCCCTCTTGTTCCACCTGAAAGTGCGATCCGAAAAATGAATTGCGCGCCTAGCGCTAATAACACGGTGCTACCCGGCTTATGACTCGAAATTACGAGAATACCAAGAAACATTTCCACCGGATCGGTGGAAATACTTTGTACAAAGGTATGTGCTCCGAAGCCAGTTACGTTGGATCTTAACGCAAGAAATTGAAAATCCCGCGACTACTGTACTTTCTTGAGTTACGAAAAAGTTTATACCTGAATACTGTTATCCTGCCAAGGTTCGCTGGTCTTTGCGTTTCGCAGAGTTCGCGGTTAAAGACAAGTTTAATTGTATCAGGGTAGCCACGTTTGTGAACTTAGAATCCATGGACTACGGATTAGGCTACCGATTAAAGGGTTCGCCGGCTCGTGCTGTTCAAGTACTCAAGTGTTAGACTCGGTTCGAATGACCGATTCTATTCAAGACTCTGGAAGATTCGAGCTGCTGAAAAGAATCTAGTACCACGAGTTTTTTCGGGGGCCTCGAATGAATCGCGCAGCTCGAATGTTCGAAAAATTCATATTGGCTGCAGTTGGGCCGGAAGTTTACCGCAAAACCGGTAAAACGTGACAATAACATCTCAATCATTACGAAATGAAAGTAACGGCGATAATCGGTGGTAACGTCGACCAATGAGAGTTGAGAACAGATCGCGAGGGTTTTTTGTAATATCGATGATTATAACGGTTGATCGATCATTCGATTTTTATTAAGAAATAGTGGTAGTAGTAATGATAAATCATGAAGAAACGGAACCCAATCTTTGTTTAAGGTGCTTGGCTTTGATAAAGAACAAAGTAAGGGAAAATACTCATAATAAAACAAACGAGGAATATAGTTGCATAAGTGTTAAACTTATCTGTTGCACATTAGGAGTATTTGAAAACACAAGTGAGACCGTTTCAGATATAGATTGAAGTTGAGCCTTGAAGTACGTTTACATGCGCATAATGGTGGCAATTTACTTGTCGTGTTTCTAGGTTCGAGCAAGGGGCGATAACATCGCTTGCATTGAAATCTACACGTTAGCACTGTAATGTAACATACAGCATAATGTGTATCGGGCATCAGACTTTGATACTATTTGTGTACAATTACAGTAGAAGTAGGTTGTTGTGATCACTATGGGGCCTATAACTTTTGATAACAATAACCGCCTGATAACATTCAGCAGAAGATAAAAAAACGCATTATTGAACATAAATTATTACAAAACAATACAACCTACTTATATTCATGCAAAACACGATGCGAGTGATATGGTTGGAAATTGGTGCGAACTTTCTGCAAGATGCTGAATTTTTTCTGCAAAAAATCACAAAATTCTACGCATCTTTAGATATTTTAACCCAACGGAGTGCGTGGTCAATTTGAAAGTTTATAGAAACGTACGATAGTTGAAATTGGACTTGAGCATCATTCGCATAAAATTAGTTTTGAATTAGCATTGTACTTTCTCAGATGCCACTTTGAAATAATTATGCGCTCACACGCTTGACCATGCTGCTGAATAAGCTCAAAGTACTCATTTAACGTAAATCGAAATTCTAATTTCTTCCGATGTTCATCTCTGGAGATGTTACAGATTGGTCAATACTTATCAATCCAGTGAAATTACAAAGCGAACCTTATATTTCTGCCGATTATAATAAATACATCATTTAAAATTTATCTCGCCTTTTTTCTCTGTTAACAAAAGTATGAACTTATTCAATGGTGTAAACTTGAAATTTGGAAAATTACACGTTACTATTAAAATTATTAATAAAAATACGAGGTCCGAGTAATCTGGTAGCTTAGGACACTTTTCTAATTTTTAAATTTAACAAACAAAATAGTTTTTATGTTTCGGCAAGCCTAATACCGTCGGGACGAAATCTTTGGGTTGGAATTACAAATTACGATATTAGTATTGTATTACCGATTACAACATTACCGCACTCGTAGATTCATCCTTTGCTAAAGCAGTTAGCTTCGAAATAGCTGAAACCGAATTGTGGGGTATCTTTTGAAAAAGACTGGATTCAATGCCATGGATGCAAAGATTGGGTTCGCGAAGTTCGTTTTGATATCGAAATATCAAATATTTATTACTATCGTAACGTTTTCAAGTCCACAGACCACTGCGACCATCGTTAACGAGTATGTCCGAACACCATTATTCCATTGTCAAATATTAGAGGCTAACATCCTTATATCGTTACTATTTAAATGATTGGTTAAAGCTTCTATCTTTTTATTATGATTGTTAAAAAAATCCAAAGTTTATTACAAACTTGAAGATATAGGTTTAAATCTGTTATTTGTAGATTTTTTGTATTCAAATATCCCGGGTTCCCCTATTTTACATTTGGGATCAATTTTGAGTGAGCGAAATTAATAATCGGAAATAATGTTTTTAACGTGACCTCGGTTTGAAAAGTAAGTCAAAGTTTCAGGTAAATTCAATGATACGAAAATGTATATTATCCTAAACGCTTGCGTTATCTGTAAAGGATAATCAGATTCTTCCTCCCCAAAGGTAGAACGTGGAAGGGGAGGTTAGGATTCATTCAGGGGATGTGGTAATTACATTTGAGAAGGGACGCAACGGTAGAAATTACTACGATTGGAGAAATATGGATTGGCAAATCATCGCACGAGTATCATATAACAATCGATAAGCGACCAATACGAGACGCCAAAATATTCGAATGAGACATAGGATTATTAACTGCTGATTTTATATTAAATGAGGTAAAATAATTCAAATAAATTAAAAATTACGTATCCGGGTAGTGGGACTTTCTCTTTTCCAATCTACAAGAACCCCCTACGGTAACTTCATTATTTCGAAGAACAATTTTCTACAATTCGTTCCCCGGAATAATAAAGTTCCCCAAGACGACCCTCGTAGTGCCCGAAACGTTCATCGTGAAATTCTCTTACTTTTTCATCGGGACCGTCATTGTCCACGTTCCTTTCAATATTTATCAACGCAAAAACTTTTTGGCTTTTTTCAATTTCAGACCATTCCAACCCCCCCTATCCTATTCTCATCAAAGCTAACGGTAACTAATGCCCTCTCGTTAGAACGCACCCTGCGCAATACATAACACGGTAAAACGCGTTTATCGCGAAACGTAGCGGTTGCAGGGATACTTTTTGCTCTCACTGTACGTTAAGATATTGCCCGACTCTGCACCCGACATTATACCCGGGGAATCGGCCAAGTGAATATAATACAGCATCCAACAGAGAGGGGGGGAAAAAGGTTAGTCGTAGACGGACAAAACTTCGGCGCCGGCATCGCGGCGTTCACCGCCGCACGAGAAAGAGCGGAACGTGGGTACGGGGAAGGGGTAGGGGAGGGGTTAGCCGGGATATAGGGGGGGCGGGAGGGGAAGGGGGAAGGGGAGGGCATACGCTCGCGCGCGAGCGCGGCTACTTTTTATTTATGCCGGCCATTTTGCGGCGACGGCTCGCCATCTTGTTTTTACGACCACCCCACGGGCAGCCCCCTCGCTTCATTCGACCCTCGCCGCTTTCTACATACATGCCCTACGCATGTACGTGCATGCAAATACGAATACCCGGCATTTTATCTTCGGGGCTTGTAGGTCTTTGTTGTTCATCGAACCTACCACGAAGAAGAATCCACGCTTCCGCTCGCTCTCTCACCCTCGCCGAGTATGAGGGCCGCCCTTTGTTTTATTCAAGGCTGATTCGCCGATCTGTCCTGATTACATTTTAAAGACACCTTGGATCCCTACCAAGTACGATCCACTTACTCTTAACTCCCCCCTCTCCAACCCCCACCCACGCCACACCACCGTTTCCTTCGTTCCTTTATTACTGACTACCCGGGTCCTCTCACGCTACGAGGACCCGTGTAAATGCACCTTTTAAGGGTGGATACTTACATTAGAGTACGAGGGATCGGATGGGGAACACCGGGGGCCTCGAGGTAGACACGAACGTCTGTCATGCGTCGGCTCGCGATTACTTCCATCGAACGTTGGCAACGATTCAAATTGGCATCGTCCTTTTAACGCGTCGAACGCCGCGTCACTCATATTTAAATGACGCGTTAATAATCTTGAGGTTAATGATAATGAAATTAATATTTCGTAATTTGTTGTATCAAAACTCGCGTGGCGAATAAATTTGGGTGAAGTGGATTTTCGCGCGTCAACGAGGGACGAGGATTGTGGAGATTTTTATGATTAAGTAGGAAAAATTGTCTGTGGGTTGATGAATTGATCCCTAGATGATTGAGATTTTGATTCAGCTTTGAAATACCGGTGTAACGGGACGAAGATTGCTGGGATTTTTATGGAAGAAAATTTTGTAAATTGACTCGGAGTTGTCATCTCTTCGGAAAAGTTCATGTTTTATATCCTATATGCGAGGATTTTAAAATCGTTATAAGTTTATTAACATTGAACGACTTATTGATATGAGATTTTATAATGCAAAAGCTAGGAGCATTGTTTATTTAACGTGATATAAAGGTCGGAATATTTATTTCATCAAATCAAGTTTCTCGAGTAGTTGAACAGTAGCATTTTAATGTAAAGAATAACAGCGTGTCTATATACATCAAAATCCATTAATCTTCGTTCTTCGCTCGGGCTTTCCAATCTCTCTTAGTTTCCAATTTTTAATAACATTACCATTTTCTAACTGCAGTAACGGCTCAAATACTAATTACAGAATATTAATGACATCCTTATTTTAGAATCCAAGCAATTTATTCTATACGTTTATTACCAAACTAATCTTGCGAATGATATATTTTTAATACATGATTAATTGGGCGGCCGCGTGGAAAGGATAAACTACCGATAATTATTGTATATCTGATTCAACCAGGCGGGTTATAAAAATGACTAGTTATTATTCAAATACGTTATGCGAGAAAAAAAGCTTTGCCCATATTTAGCCAATTTTTATATCGTGAAGAAGTATACGTAATAATACATATTTATACTACTCAGGAATAGAATTTCTTCATACTTTCATAAGGTGAATTTAAATGAAAATTTAAAATCAGGAAAGATGTTAAATGTATTCATCAATAACTTCGCATTCATGTTTAACAAAGCGACGCGTCCCAAAATTTGTCATTCTTTATCATCTCAACAACAAGGTTCAGTTAATCTTTAAATTATTTCTCTTAAATGTTGAAAAGTCGGTGTTCACTTTTCCAAATCGAGTGAAATATCTCATCACCCAAGGAGAAACGAAGCTCTGCTAATATGAAGTGTCAAGCGGTAGCAATTAATTATACCTAATTCGCTCCCACTTTTAAACCGCGTTTCAAGAAAACGTTACGTACCCTCGTAAACCGTCAAGTTTACGATTAAAGTTGCGGCTCACCCCTCCCCGCGCGTGCTCTCATATTTTTTATTTGGCCATACGCGAATTTCTTTTATCCTCCGCCCTTCGTATCGTTCGCGTAACGACCACTCGTCCCCGCTGCTCGAAACTACACCCAACTCTTTTTTTTTTGCACGAATTTGAAGTTACACGGTTCAAAAAGTCTTCCTTTTTTGACAAAATTAATTTTGATCTAACATAATTTCACAACCATTGTCTTATAATTATGCACCACGTGCGGTCTAGTACGAAGTGCAGTGTTTTGGTAACAATACGTCAAATAAATTCACGTTTTTACAACACTTCAAAAATTAGGCAGCGCTGCACGCTACTATAACGTAGGAGTTATTGGGGAATCCCAGTGATCTTTTACACGTTTTTTTTTTACTCGAATTCCCCAGGAACGTATCCGCCCTGGTAAAAAAAGAGGTGGGTGTATTCTCCTTTAGAGGTTTCGAAACGTAACCGCGTTACGTCGCGCTGTCGTAAGGTTATATCGTCGGGGTAAATACTTGGACCGCAAAGAGTCGTCGGCAAGGTATTTTAACCAAAATTGCGCTGTAACAGGCTTCCTCGGCCGAAGTCGCTTTAGCTATTGGACAAGTTTTAGCGGGTAGACTGTCGTTAGACACGCTAACGATAAGACCCGGTACCTGCCAGGCGAGATAACTATATTGCGAGACAGGGAAAGATCATCGGAAGAATATCGCCTGTAGGCACGAACGTGCAGGGTGGATATAAATTATCTTTACGACTTCGCTCGCGAGTTATGCCGATTATCGGGATTTTTATGGCGAACTAGAGGAAATAGGTACCAGACCGATCAATTGATTCCTAGATCGATATCTCCGTATGTAATTGAGATTTTGATTTTGCTACCAGCGTCACGTATGTGCGACGTTTCATTTCTTATATGTGAGCCCGGCGCCGCAAATGTGTGACGTGTATCATTTTATGATAACGTGTTGCACGAATTTTTTACTCGAATAATTATAATGGGGTATAAAACAACAAAGTAGATGCAGGATGTCTTTGGTCTAGAGATAATTGCATTTTTTAGTCATGGGCAGCAGTTGAATTTATTAGTTGAGGGGTACAAGTGTTAAAAGAAAGTGCAATAAGTTTTTATGTTTCCGTTTTGTTTTTGAAAGAAACTTTCTATACCTGCAAATTTCTAAGACAAATAAGGAATTACCCATTGGTCCGTGCATTGATAGATGAGTCCAAATTTTTTATGAAACAAAATAGATTACTTGTATTTCGATTCGGAAAATGTTTTTATTTTGTTTACCCTGTTCGATGTACTTACTCTCCATTTACTAAAATATGTCGAATATATGCAACGTGCAATCTATAAAATGGAGTTGTAATTCTTATCCCAGTGTCGCAAATATGCGTCAGTTCATTCTCGATTGTTCCAATAAATACTCTGCAAATACCAGCTGTTTAATGGCGACGATGTTGCAACAAATATGGTATACGCGTACGATTGATCAAATGCTGAATTAAGTTTGCTTTAATCACAACGATTGGCAACCAAGATAGATCTTGTGTAATGTGCCGTGCCCATTTGTGTAACTTCTTCAATCGTAAGTTTAGCCATAAGATAGTATATTCAATTTTTTATATTTCGCCGAAATCATCCTGAGTCACCGGTTCGCCATACCTTTACGCATCTATCCTTTTCGTCTAGATCAAAGTCAAAAATCCTAGCTTTCTTCTCATTTACTTTACATCGAAACAATTTACTCGCCATCCCTTCCACATCCTTTCTCGCAAGATAATAGTTTTCCTCAAACCTACCGATTCTCACCATAGACAGATCTCCTACGTCACGCAAACAGCGAAGTACATTTTTACATCGAACATTCTCAGAACATTTTAACCACGACTTCCGCAGTCTTACAACTGCTGTATTCTAAACGTAATACGTAAATCTAAAATAAAATATGGAATCAACGAATCGTTCGAGCAGTTGAGAGTCGTTGCGCGCAACCACCCCGTTGTACATTCCACGCGCACGGGAATGATGGTTAATAACTTCTTCAGATTTTCACGAAACACGATCCCGGCGCATTTACGCCACGCAATTACGACGATCGACAATCAAGATCTACAGTGCGTGGGCTCCTTTTAATCGAAAACTTCTAGCATGAAATAAGAGGGGAATCAAAGAAAACGATAATGGGTAACGCTTGCCAAAGGATACGTTTAAACTCGAATCGGTCAAAATGGCCATTAATCCTTTAATCGTTTAGCTCTTCGGATTCGTAAATTTGAAATCTCTAGTGGACTTTAAGATCGGCGTACCGTGCGTGCGTCCGGCTATTTCTACGAAAGTAATTACGAATGAATTACAAGAAAGACGGTGCCAGCGTGGCATGATAATGTAATGGAGTATAATGGCCGGTGCGCGATTATCGTCCTAATAAGCAAGTGACGCAAGAAAGTCTCTCGCGGAATAAGAATGTGAGAGGCCAATGAGCAGTTACGTGGCTCAGGAAAGGCTGAAAAGAGAAGGGGAGATAAGGCGCGAACGGTTTTGTCCTTCCACGGTTTTAAGTTTCCCATAGATGCTAGAAGCAACGTTTCGTAAAATTAAATTTCATTGGTATCCCTCGCGCATTGCGCGGATTGTCCCACGCAGATGGTCACGATTACATTCCAATGAAATAACGAATAACAATTTGTTTGAAATGGCCGATCACATTTTTATTCGAATAAACGGTTACTTCGGTTGCTTTTGCTAAATACTTTTTGTGAATAATTTATTTGTTATGGATGAACGCGTTTTTATATGACTAAACGGTTATTTAGATTCTTTTTACTAAATACCGTTTATAAATAATTTGTTTGTCGTGGGCGAATACATTTTTATTCGAATAAACTGTTATTTAGATGCATTTTTTACTATATAATCACACGAATAATATTCTACTGTTCGTCCGATTTGCGACCGTTCTGCGCAGATTGCATCCTATTGGTTGTAAATATTATTAAATATCCGCCGTTTACGAATCGCAAGCGACAAACGGATGCAGGGAGGTCAGTTGCATTACCAAAACCGATAATCGTTTCCAATTTTACCCAGGTTTATTTTTCGACCCTTGTCGGTTACGCATTCTTTACACGGTTAGATAACTGCTTATGCCCTCCAAGTCCAGAATGCTGTTTTTTAAAACACCCTATATAGAGGGGACACTATTTCAAGTTTGACACGTAAACGAGTGGATAAGAGGAGAATGCGCCGTCGGATAAGGATAGGGAGCCTGGTACCCTTTAACGGCCCTTTCCCTTAAACGGCAATCTCTTTCGGACGCACAGGAATAGAGAATGCTGTTTTTCAATTAACATTTCTCAACCGACTCGCGCGACAATTAAAGCGTAAACGTATCTTCCAACTTCGGAGAATTGTAACCATAGCTTGTCATCTGATTTAAACTTCATAGAAACCCAATTTTTTAATATTTAGTTTCTTACAGTCAGATAGTTTAAGAAAATTTCTAACGTAATCCGAAGACAGTATCAATATTATTAACGACAATATAAAGTTTCGTGTAACGCGAACTCTAAAGGCGTTTTTCTCGAAACACAAGTTTCATAGTTAAGAAATGACGGGTCTTAATTAATGTTTAAAGACGATATTTTGTGTTGAAAGACTAAAAAGTTTGCTCACCATATTACCAAAAGTTTTCCTCATTTCCACAAACCCAAACGTTCAGCAGATTTTCTACACCCTCAATACCGATCGGTGTTAACACCATCACACACCATCCACATAATTTCCTTGAGTTCTCAACCATGCAATAACTTCAGAAATCATAAAGTATCTAAACCTAAAACTCGCACTGTTAAACTCTGGCCAATATCGAAATTGTAGTCTATTACCAAATAAATCTAGTAACTCCGGTTTCTCAAAAATTCTTGAAATCCCATTGTGAACAACCCTCACTGTTCATTATAGTATTGTCGTTCAATTGTAAGTAAATGATGTAGTTATTTCCATCCAAATATATTCCGTGATAATCGATACCTAGATTGACACGCATCTCGATATTTATATTCTAATCGAGCAAGGTATATTAACGACATTACCAGGTACTCGGATCGTTTGCAATTTCCGTACGGCGAAATGTATTTTTGGACGAGGGCGGCGCATCGGTGAAGGACAGGGTTGTGGGTGGCAGAAAGAGGGATGGATAATGGGGTAATACTCTCCTGATGGCCGTTTACCCTTTAACGATGATTCCTCGGTTTCGAGCAAACTGCGTGGAAGAGGGAGCGAGCGAGAAAGAGAGAGGCGCAGTTACGCGTCAAATTTAATTTCATGCGAAATTTTCCGCGTCCCGCCATTTGCAATCCCCTAGAACGCCGGAATCATTATCGTACTAATCGTTAATTTTACCATCGTGTTTCCATTACAAAGTAATTGCATTACGAGCATTGCGAGTTACCGCGTCTTGCGATTCCGTCACCGTTATTTTAACTGCGTTACTGTCGAGCATTTTTCTTCCGGAATAGGTGTGCGTTATTTAAACTTGACGCGATCATTCAAACTATTTAAAACATAAGGTACAATGATCAGTTTCTAAAGACGTTCCATGGATCGTTACCCAGAAATGTTCGATCGCGTTAAGCCGCGTACACGCTGCGTAACGTAACGGAGTAACGTAAAACTGCCACGAATTTTGACGGCAACTCGTAAAGCGAACGTGTACATTTTGTCGTTTGCTTGTTACCTCACGCCATTGTATTCCGCTGTTACGTTTATAAACACGTACATAGTGTTCGTAACACCGCCTCTGCCCTTTGATGCGGCCAACTTTTCGCGACGTAACTTACGTCGCGTGTTACCTTGATACGCTCTTTTGTTACGCGTCGGTGTTGCGCGTACACGTACACACGGAGGTTACTGTCAAACGACGGAGTTACGATACAGTGTCTTTGTTACGCGCGTATGTTACACGTGTGTACGTGGCTTTAGATTGCATTCGCATTGGATCCGTATTCTGACGTCTATCTCCGAGGAAAGCTGAAAGAAAATCTAACGAGTGTCCCCTCGTTCGATATAGTTATCACATACCTTATTCTCATTACTGCATTCCGCGTATCATGTTTCTTGGCATTAAATCTACGGGTGCGCGTAGAGCATTAAATGCGGTCTCTGTTATTCATGCGCTATTACTACGACAGATAACTGCTTAATGATGCCGATAGTCACGCTTCGTAGGGAATGAAGTATAGAAAATAACACGACGCGCGACCGATACGCGCAAATTTCACTAACGAGAGCAAATTGCGGAAGGTATCGGGACGTTTAATCAGTGCGTGCGAAACGCAATCTGGAATATGAATTTTGCATTTTGGAGTAGGTTCGTAGAAGAGAGATTAAAAGAGAGGCGGAGGCGGTTAGGGGGTGATAGGTAGTCAAATCATATTTCACAATTAAAAGTAATCGGTTACAGAATTTGACGAATTGATATTAGGTATGGTTGGAGATGATCCATCCAAAGACAATCGGAAAGGTTCTGATATTCGTGTGGCGGTAGCGAAACGCTGGACAAAAATATTGCAAGAATATTTATCAAAGAATCAACAGCGCGATTTTAAAGGGAAATATACGATAATCGGTAATTGCTCTCGATCCAAAGTGCTAAAAGTTAACTCTGGAATTAAAACTACTTTACCGGCGATAATAAAAAGATAAGTACCAGTAGCTGGCTCAAAATCAGCTGGGTGCCGGAATTAATGCTATTGGCACAACTTTAACGGAAGTGTTAACGACGAAGATAAGTGTCGAATCGGTGGTCGATTAGTTTAAATTTATTGAACGTCTTGCCGATGCAGATAGAATACTAGCGGACTTGAACCATGAAATCCTAAATTTTGGTTATTCAAATAAAATTCAAAGCATGTATTTTCGTATATATTATTTGAATTTGTTCCCATTACAACAAACTTTTAAATATTGTTGTAAATAATAGAAAAACATATGAGATCTAGTTCTTGCGTACTTGGCCCGTGACAAGATCTTGTCTCGTGATAACAAAGTATCTAAATAAAGTTTCACTTACAGATATTGTGTTTCATCTATTATTCATATAAAATAGCCCGCGACTGCTTACTGTTGGCGATGACGTCGTTACATTCTCAAAATCTCTCGAACTTGAACTTCTACTTTCCAAACGGTCAGTTGTTTAAAAAAAAAGAGCTAGCAGCTAGCAGAATTACGCTTGTTCTTGAAAAAAAAACGACGGTAACGTCACGTTAAGGATTTCTCCGACCACCTGGGTACGATTATAAATCGAACAATTTACGCTGCCTCCTTACCGGGACGTACCATAGGACACATTCGAGAGAAACATGAACTATTAACTCTTGCTAAACGACATCGCGTTATCACAATCGTATTATATGCGCCGTCCGAGATGCAACAGTATACATATACGAAATAATTACTTAGGATGTACGGCGTTTCGATAAGAGAATCGGGAACGAGTTTTGCGCAGCGATATACGCAGCTAGTTTCGCATAAGCGACCGATAAAGTTTTATTTCGATATTGCTCGTTCTCCACCCGTGGGTAATGGAACTGGTGCGGCGTTATCGGGCTAACGGTAATTTTATTAATACGCTTCCACAGAATTGCAATGCACCTGCTGGTGAATGGAAAGATGAAAGACGACGTTACGATCCACGGAGAGCAAATCGTTCCGAGCAACCCGTAATTTCAGCTTTACGCTTTTATAATCTTTTTTCAAACTGCATATAATTTGTACATTATTCGCCACGTAATTTGGCATTCCCATTTTATTCCGGAATTCAAATACGTTTTACTCCATTTGCAAATTACAATGGAACACCGATCATTCGAGTGGATGTTATTCGATATTAGTGATTGCAATACGTGTATTAGCGCACCGACGTCAAAATACTGTCCGCACGATGCTATTCGATGAAATCGTAATTCATGAAAGATTACATTAAACCATCCATTTCATTAAACAGCTGAAAGAATGTTTAAAAATTCACGAAATTTGAAAGGTGAATAATTAAGCTTCGGAAACTATCAAAGTCCGCGATAAATTTTATAATATTAACGTTTCAAATCATCATTTCAACAATAACGAACAATGAAAATCTTCGATAATAAGATTTTTAATTTTAATCAGTTCTCCGGGTTCTCCCAGGCTGCTGAGCCAATTTTTGCCCGTGGCCCCTGAGAAATAAGCACTTGCTTTACCGGGACTACGAATACGAGCCTAAGTTCCATACTTTAGTCGCGTACCATAAATGACACTTTATCAATTTCAAATCATTTTTCATTATCGTTTCTCTTTGGCAGTAGCTGGCGCGTTTCCAAGGCGGATCGGCCATCCTTACCAAAACAGAACCCCGCCGAAAAGGAAGAAGCCAAGGACAAGCTTCACCAGGCTCCAGATCGCCGAGCTGGAGAAACGTTTTCACAAACAGAAATATTTGGCGTCGGCCGAGAGAGCAGCCTTAGCCAAGTCATTGAAGATGACTGACGCGCAAGTGAAGACATGGTTTCAGAATAGACGGACAAAGTGGCGGTGAGTCTCTAGCATGTTTTTTTTTATATCGCAATGTTTCTGGTTTGCGAGGTAATCGCCCGAATCCGAACACAACGATATTCATGAGGTTTCATAGGTCTGTATTATATTACATGTATTGCATTGGAATACACTTTATTAGGAACTTTCGGTTATTCGTTAATAAATGATCTCTTGTTAGGTTGTTTTTGATGAATATTAAAATTGCAATTTCAAGTTGACCTTCGACATTGTTAGTACCGAGATAATTTCAAACTCCAAAATAAAATAAAAGATCATAATAGTTTTAAGTTTAGTACTTAACATTCTAATGTCGTGTAAGCGACTGTGTACAAAGTTTAAATCCATGTTTTAAAATTTTGTGACGTGTGTGTTATTCTTTATTTGACATTAACTGCCATTGCCGTTTAATGATTTTGCATTTAATTAAGCGACGTATTTATTTCAGTTTGTTTACAATAATCACAACACGTGATATTCAGTCGACAGGTACTGTACATATATACTTTCAACACATTCGAAATAACGCTAAATGCTCATAAATAAAATATGTATGAGCTCTGCATACTTTATATTCGCATTCGCATTATTTCATCCGATGCAATTAAGATACATTATTTATGAATCGAACGGGGATTCCGATGTATACATGGTGGTTCGTTAGAACCGGAACATTTAAATACCTCTTGTATGGTTAAAAATACAAAGAACCGTTTTCAACAAACTTTTAAGGGTTTTATAAAAAATAATGAATGGTTAAACAGAATACAAGCAAAGCTTCCTCGCCAAGGCCATTTTTTACAAAGTCATCAGTGATTAAAAGGTGAAAATGCAGAGTGTTCTTTTAAATGGTATTACAACCGGTAAACAGGTAGTTTCTTATACAAAGCTTTGAGACTAGAACTACTGATAATCTGTGTACACCTATTTCTATAAGACTAGTAGAAATAACTAATGTTCTGTAAAATACGTTATAGAAGATAAAAACCTTTATTCATAGTTTTTCAATTGTTTTAGGTTAAAAATATTTACATTACTTACAAATGCTCTAGTGTTTAAACTTAAAAGGGGTCGATTTAAATGAAAATTTTTAACGGGCAACAATTAGTGGTTTGGTGGTTCTATTGTTAATGAAATTTTGCTAATGCGAGGGATTATTGTTGAATAACTGGTAGTTACTATTTGTCACGTACATAGTCTGCCTAATTACATTATAACGCAGACGTATCTCACAATGAGATTGCGCACAAGATTATTTCGTCGTGACGCTTCTCTTACTACTTGCACTGAGGTACCCCTGTATACCTGAAATTTTTCAATTGTTAATAGAATTCTTTTAGTAGAATTTTTAATACTATAAAAGTCTTTCAATTTTTAATAGATTTTATCCGTCTCACGTATTACTATATGAAAGAAATAATAATTCTATATGCATTCCTGAATCGATGTTAATTGACACTTCAATCCCGTGAATTAAAAAATACGTCACTGAATAGAAAAACATCGGAATTTTGACGATTTTAAAAAGGATCATCGTGGAACACGAGTGAACTCTTAACAATTTTGTTTGATAATATTTTCCCGTGTCTTCAAAGCGGGAAGTAGTTGAGCGTTCGTTTTTGATGAAACCACCCTGTATCCCAATTTACCACTTCGCGGAAAGAGCGTGAGGTTAGAACCCTTTCTCAATCTCGTTTAATTAAATCCAATGAAAACAGAAACTAACTCCGATATGGATATTATTCGTGTAAAGTTGTTTTTAAAGAATTACTCATATAAGCTTCCACGATGGTTAATTACAGGTTATTTTTGAATAATTATCAATAAAAAACGGTTAGTCTCAACTTAATTGACTTTTTACTTTACTTTGCACTTGAATAAATCTCTTAAGAATTTTAAATTTCACAAGTTCACCGAACTAGTTAAAAGAAACAAAAAAGTCGAAATAAACATAAACTCAGAAATGAACTTTTCAGAATAAACAGATTCCGTTTTTTGGTTTGCTAACTGATATTTACACTCTGGGCACTTCAAACAATCCGATTACCACATTTTTTATAGGAATTGCCGAAATTGATTATCATTGATTTAATTTATCGAATGACAGATGACATTTACGATCAAGATAAATCAGGTAAAAACCAGAATCGAACGCCTGAGCTACACATATTAGTAGCAATTTGTAGTATTTAATCTTACGAAATAAAAATTCAATATGCGAAACAAATCTCCGAAACGACTAATTTCTAAAATTCTGTTTTGATCAAGATTTTTTATGTCTTTCAACAAGTTATATCAATATGCAATACTTATACTTACAATTTATATTTGTACACCACGTATATTAAATCTATATTATATGTATTGCCAAACCAATATGTGGAATGCTTAATGCAGAGTTCGTTAGTCATTGATTTGTCCCAAAATATGTCCCACGGTTGAATCGTTGAGAAAGAGAATGGCATAAGTCCAGAAATATCGTTTTAAGATACAGTGGAAGCCGGATATTATAATTACGGGTAATGTTACAATCGGTTATTATTATCACAATTCGGGGTCCCAAAACCACACGCGTTGCTAAGGACACGTGTTTGCAACGCTTACCTTTTGTTCGAAACAAATAAACTTGCAAATTCGCGAATTAGTCGATGTCATATAAAACACTGAAATGATTTATTTATTTCCCATCGAAAAAAGCTTACAAATAGTAAGATGACAATTACTCACCCTTTACATGCCGATTAAAATATAAAAGCTCTTCCTACCATCTATGTATAACTACAAAATTCAACACATCTGAGTAAACAAACTTCGATGGTTAACACGAGTTTAGTTTGTGCATCGTCATAACTTTTCCGAATCTTTCTTTAGTATAGTTCCCACTTCACGCATACAAACAACCTATTTCGTTTTAATGTTCGCATGTGAAAATAAAAACCCAGATAATGGAGAGTTACAATCCGAACTTCTTGAAAAAAAAAGATTAGACCCACATACCGCTTAAAGCGGCACGATGTTCCGATTTGCAGTGTGATCCTGCTCCACGATAATACGCGACCTCACACTGCATAACGTACACGTGGGATCCTGGAAAAATGCAGTGGGAGACACCGGGACATCCCCCTAGCAGTCCAGATTTATACCCAAGTGATTACCATTTGTTTGGACCACTTAAAAGGTACATAGGTTTTAAACGGCTAAAATTGACTGATTTTTTTTTATTGGATTGCTGGGAAACTCTAATTAACTAAAATACTTGCGCTTATAAAATGATTGCACGGCCCGAAGTCAATTTTGAATCGAATATCCAAGTAGGTCATTGCGATAGATTTTTATACGCGGAATCCCAATTCGTTGGCTATATCGTTTCGTTACGTCAGGTTTGCGAGACATTCTACTCCGAAGTGCCTATAAGGTGATTGTTTGCCACTTTTAACACGTTGCACGCCGCACCGATTTTACATGATACCCCCGACGGGCTTTGATGAATTTGTTGATGTGCAATATAGATTATGGTGAAATTGTATCGAGATCTCGGATACTCGGTATCAGCTTCCAATACCAACACTGTTTGTACGTACGGATGGCGTGAAAAATAGAACCGATTTTTTCAGCATTTTACGAATGCAGAAATAAGTACAGAAGAAGCTCCTACATATTGAATATCATAATATTCAACGTTAATGTGTTTATTCATTACCGACGTCACATTAACTACCAATTAATAATAATTTATTTATTATGAATTATTGTTAAGGAATACTATTTTACTCATATTAGTGTTCTTTAGTTCATTCTTTTTTATGCGCCTTAAATGTTCTTCACTTTTCACACTGATTCGACAAGTAGAGTGTAGAGTTATACAAAACATTAGACATATGCCTAACGCTTAAACTATGCTTTAAAGGTAATAAAGGTGCCGATGCGTTACAATGTTATGCATTCGTTTACTAGGTTATCTATCATATTTTTTATATGCGTTATTACTCACGAGGACGTACCTGATGATGCCACTTTTTTTCTGTCGTAAATATGGAATTCTACATAAGTAAATCTCTAAGGGTTCCGAAAATGAATAGCAAATGAAACTGTTTTTCGTTCGTTCGGTGGCCGATTCATCTCGTGCACAAAAACTAATTCGTCATTCGTTTATCAAGCTATTATTTCGCTTAAATTAAAAAACACAGTCTACGTCTGCAGGATATTCGAACTCGCGCGTTCCACATAGCTGTGTCAAAAGTCCACCGTCCTCGTTACCTGGAAGTCTAAAGCGCTTATCCTTGATCGTCGAAGCTATCGTAACATTTTAACATTCCGCGCTAAACGAGCGATTAGAAAACTGGTCGAACAAAAGGTGAAACTCAACATCGAAATCTTTCGCTTCTGGTTATTTATGGCGATAGCGGTGTTCGCGATGCAATTTGTCAAATCTCGCATTCGAGTAGGCCGAGAGATCGAAAGGGAAAACGCGACGTGGAAACCGCGCCCGGAATGTTAATAGCGGCTCAACAACGTCTTGCCGCTTATATCCGTGAACGCATTGAGAGTCAAATGTATTGGAGTCTCTTCAAGATAAGGAAGGACGAAAACACGTCATTTAGATAAAAGGGAGCCCGTTCGTGGCGCGGGTACCTGATACCAGGGGCGACCATGCGGCGAGTTGAGCCCGGCGACATTCTTCGAGGATACTATACAGGGTGTACGTCGTAACGGAACGCGCGCTTTTTTTCAGACTCTTACGATAATCCGACGGTAAAAACGTTGGAACCAAAATTCGTTTCCTTGTTGAAAACGGCGGTAAACAATAGCGAAGGGACGCACGGCTAAATTGAATCGGCAAGTTTGAAAAGCGTCACCTATGATTTCGTTCATTGTCAGTCTTCAATGTTTAAATATTTTCTGACAGGGTAACGACTAAAATTTAAATTGCTACTATTAAGCGATATAGAAATCGGAATTACCTTCTAAATAACTAAAAACCAATTGATGCGAGTGCACTATAACTGGGCAATATTACTATAATTCAAAAATTTTATTGAAATTGTTTATTCTTCCTTATGTTGACCAATTATTTGGATAAAATATTACTTAACCTCTGCTATCGTCAATTTTATAAAAGAGGTAAAGCAAGACTTCTCGGTTTTTAAGTTTCCGACGAAATTATATTTAACCCTTCCGCGCGTGAATAGAACATTGAAATTAATGGAATGATTGAAAAGGATGATTTGTAGTTTTGCAGGCTGCCCGTAAATAGCACACTTGTGTTATATACATAGTGTCCCACAAAATCGTAGTTCCTTTCAAGCCGGCATACCTGTGATAACTTCAAGCAGGTTTTTTATTCTTACAATTATTGGAAACTATTTGCTTTAGCTTAGGTAATGAGATATTAATGAAAATCGATAGCCAATAAAAAAACGCTATCTAGTCTAAAACGACTGGTCCAGAGATGGGGAACCTGCGGTCTTAAGTATTTTTATACTACAAAGTTCCCTTTTCCAAACTGTTTAAATTTTGAAATTTTAAATTCGAAATATTCTGATTCAGTATGTTATACTTTGTAAATAATGGTTGGAAGGATCTTGCGCCCTTTCCACTATTTCAGCAAAGGAATACAGCTATTTATTTTAAAAAGCCTCCCGCCCCGCCCCCTTAAATAGTCGAACATACACGACCTTAGCCATCTTCTCTGATTAGCTATTGTTTTCATTAATATCTCGATTTTAGTTTCGCGGAAATAGTTGCGTAACTGGGATCAGATAAAAGCAGAGGGTCCTTCGACTTTGATCGATTACTTCCCCGCACATCTAACAATAAACCGAAAATAGGTTTACACGTTCAGTTTGAACTCGATTTCGCCGTGTGGCTTTTATCGTTCGACACTGATCGACACATGTAAACGCGACATAACCGCGAAAACCACTTGGAAAAAAAAAATCTTGTACAAGCAAAAGCTTTATTTTTTCGAGTTTCAGTTAACAGTTATTGACACTTGTGCTAACGACGACTGTATTTAGTCGTCCATCGTTGTATACTCTGACGGCGATGTGATACACAACTGAAACATTTGAGACTGGGAATTTGGAGTTGGTTCGTTGTAGGAGCAAGATATAACTGTATTCAAAGTTCCTGCCTTCAAGGATACGACTAGACTGACTAGCGAATCGGGAGATTGTGGCTTTTTAGGAAATGATTATCCGCGGAAAAGGATGTGCAAGGAATGACCCGTAATGTATTTTGGTCGAGAGTTCGCGGGAAGAGACTAAGAATATGGACATTCGATTTAGGTGATAAGGGTAGGCGCGTAAAGGTACGGTGAGTTTGGCGTTGAGACAATTTCGGAGGCGTACCTAATATCTACTATAGTAACTTAAAACTGAACTTATGATTAGAGAAACTACACAAATGTGGCCGGCACATTACAGCGATTACAGTCGCCCATAAAAAAACTCACATCGATTCTGAAGTTCAGAAGTGTTTATTTAACATTTTGTTTATCGTTGATATAAATGTGGAATTATTCAAAGGTACGAATTCCTATAGTTTTTAACTTTTTGTAACGACCAGAAAAAAGTTTATTCAAATGTTTAATAATCGGTCGAGATATTAACTTCGCTTGGAAGATTCATTTTATGCTATCTGCTACGGTAAACGTTGCCGGAGAAAAACAAGACAATAAAAATCGCGGAAAAAGAAATACTGCAAAAAACTGCGCTGTTATCTTCAACGGGAAAAAAGAATTACAATATTTTTATTGACCAATGTTACGGAACAACATGTTACGGTGTAATAAAATTTCATTACTTCCATGAAACACTTAACTGTGGAAGCGTTAAGTCATCGCGTTTCTCTTTCTAGTCGCATACTTTTCTATATTTCTAAATCGCGATTTTCATGATAGTTTTTCGTAGAAACGGATAGAACCGTAGAAAGGTAATTGACGCGGAAACCGGGAGTATAACTGCAATATTGTATATACAATGTCCCACAAGCGTTGTGTTTCCTAGAAGTGTGATACCTAAAATAACTTCAAGCAGGATTTCTCTTATTGAAATTGTTCATTTCAGCTTAGTTGACGAGATATTAATTATAATCGTTTTTAACTTATTTCAACGACCCGAAAGAGATGAATAATCAAATGAGTAATTATACTTTTACTATTAGCGGTCGAAATATCAGCTTCACTGCAGAGATCCACTCTGTGATCATAACTGCAAACGTATGCAAAATTTCTTCCCGTTCTCGTTTCACAAAATAATACACTAACATTCCTCGAGTCGAATGAACGAATAAAGCTACATCGTACTTATTTTGCGATTTACGAATATTTCAGAAACGCGAAAGAATGATAGAATTTCGTAATCCATATTATTAGATAGTCCTCGTCGCCCCGTCGACGTTAGAGAAGCGAGCGTGAAATTCGATTTGGAAGCCGACGACGTATGTTATCTGTCTCAATGTGTTCAGAAACGGTAACGCAGTGACAGGTACATTCGGCTAGGTGTTCCGCCGAATTAAATTTACATCCAAGTGACAAGTAGCTCATAATTAATCTCGAATGTACGGTCGCGCATTTCCACACTTTTACTAGCCTTTAGTCTTGATATATCGAGTCCACTGATTACCTGATCACTGTTATCGGTCCTAGACTTCGCCTATTTATGTAAATTTTTTATAGGTGCTTTTGAATGGAAAATAAGAAATTGTTATTTGTTTTCTATGCCCCCATAAACAACAATACGAATAAAGATAGAATGCAAGGTAAATTGTCTTCTCCCTGCTAGTATTTCAAATAAAAATTGTAACATTACAAATATACACGCCGCTTATTATTCTATTAGAGTCGAACAAAATATCTGTAACAGATAAACTGGTAATAGCGATTAAAGTGGTCGTAAATACATAAAACAAGTATTTAGGTCGAATAGAATATAGGAAACAGGAAGTAGGAAATAAAAAGTACTGTTTTTATTGTTCTCAGACTTCGGCTTCGACGCCATAAATATTTCATTATTTCTATTACACACAGAGTTTCTGTTAGAACTATTTCAAATGTGAACACATAAATGCCTCGTATATTGACAACTAAACAAATATTTTTATTGTTAATAATGTATACAAAATGGCGGAGGTGCAGAACGTCAAAGTGTTCGTCTACACTCTCTACACGAATAACACTTTCGATGGAACCGAAAATATCTTCACCGATAATCAACTAAAACCAAAAAATTTAATTTTACCTTAAAATATAAGAGTAGTACGAGTTCATATCGAGTCAGATTTTAGAAATTTTTATTTTGAACAAAATGGTAGACTTTTGAAAGTTTTAGTATCGATTTTCGGGAAAGAATTGCCACTTCAAGCTCGATAAAAAAAAAGTTTACACTTCAAAAGAATCCTTTTTACAGGAACCCCTAATATAATGTAGATTATTTCCTGAAAATTTCAAATCGATCGGTTTGATAGTTTCCGGGAAATTCTGGGTACCGCCAATTTGGTTACCGATACTTTGATGCTCTGAATCTACGCCATTTTGTATCCATTATTAACAATAAAAATATTTTTTTAATTGTCAATACACGAGACATTTATGTGTAAAAAAAAAATTTAGATAAGATACAGATTTGTCAACAAAAATTTAGGAAAAAAGTGCTATTTGCGACTGCTCAAAAGTGATGTGAGCCCTTAAGTGCTGCTTGCTAAACGATAGATGTAAAGTTGAATTGTTGCAGATGGCCATTAGTCAAAGAGCTTTCCTACATTTTCCAACAAAAGTTAGTACTATACCCTAAAACCAGATATCCGAAGGTAAAAGCAAACGCTTATTTCTAATTCACGTCGTTCGTTGTCTCGATTTTCGCCAAGGTATTGAATTCTCGCTCGTAGAGTTCTTTCTCTAATGAAACGGCCAGCACGGAACAGTACTGGACCCCGTATAAACCATAATCTCGATGACACGCTGTTTCCCGGTTACAGCAACGAATCCACGTTGAATCCCCTCTCGGTTCCGCGTGGAACCACCGAATTAACGAGTTTCGGAAAGATCGCGCGAAGTCCTTTCTTTCGGTGCGCGGTCCAGCGAGCAGCTGCGTTTAAAGTAACGAGATGACTGTAGGCAGAGATGAGATAACTTGGCCTCAATAATTCAGATACCTAACAGCTTAGCCCTGTCCCGTACATAATGTAGTCTATCCTCCCCATCGTACTCTCTCATCCACCCCTGCTTTGACTGCCAACTCTTCATCCCCCCACGTTCCCTCGTGTTACTCCCGTCCCCACCCCCCCCCCCCCTCCGCCCCACCCCCTTCGAAACTCACACCAATCCGATATTCGGCCTCTCCTCGAGCTTCTTGGCTGGGCTTTTAAACTGTCAAAGCGTCGAATCCGCGGCTCGGATCACTTCGATCTGCCATCCGGCCCTACCGATTCACCCCCGTTAAAGATTCATCGGTCGCTGTGTTGGATCACCCCGGTAACTGGTCGAACACGAGCGAATGTCGACGCGAAGCCCTTCCGTTCTATCCCCGCTCGTATATCCTCGCTGTGCGATCGAATAAGGAAGTCGGGGATTTATCCGGCTCTTTTATTAGACGCGGAATTACCGGGTGTTTTGCAAACGAAAGGACCAAAATACGTCTGGTGCCAGCATCTTGAAATAACGAGGAGAATATTGTAAGTATTTTGTTATCAGGAATGACACAAATGCAGTAACGCCTTAATACACTTTAATATACTTCTACTCAAGTATAATACCTACATCTGTATAATTAAACAACTTCCTTTGATTTTATTTATTTATTTGGCTTCTTTTGATTTTTAAATTTATTTGATATTTTGGCGATGCATTTAATAATAGTTCCTGACATTTGTGTAATAGTTTCCTCTTTTCCTTTTCAAGTTTGTTAAGGTAAAGAATTCTTTTCAAAAACTGTTCGATTACGTCGCGAATTTCATCACACACATTTAAAAAACTAACGGAACATTTTCATGAAAGAATATAGGGATTCCTGCCACGTAAGGTTATTAGTTTCTTTCCAGTTTATTTACGTTAGCATTTCTTACCTTGGGATCAGGCACCGCGTTGGACTGTTCGCAATGCTTTACTAACGTCGACACAAAACTACTGAATAATAAAGATAGCCAGAATTGGGTCTGGATCTTGGAACAATTTAACAGCGGTACATGCTACGTCTCCCTGCTTCCATTTTTAATGTGAACCGCGGGAAATTTTAAAGGTATTAGAAGATGTTTATATCGACGAGACGAACATGTTCCGTTGGCTCTCCCTGGTTCATCGCAACATTAGCACGATTGCCGACGGCACTTGGAAAGTTTCGTTGCGACGCAAGTATATTCATAAAGCCAGTCGATGTAGAAGCATGTTCGCGAAAAAGATCAAATTTAAAAAAAAAAATGAATTTTTTAATAAGGTTTCAGCATCGCATAAATCCCCGTTCGTTCTATCCCAGTGATAGTCAACCTGGTCCCTACCGCCCACTAGTGGGCGATTCAAGTTTTTATGGTGGGCACTGCGGGGTTCTTGTCCGTTATTACAAACGAAGAATGTCTAAATAACTATACTGCACCTGAACTAAATTGAATTACCACGGTACTGATGGGTGGTAAGGAAATTTTACCATCAACAAACCTGTAAAAGTGGGCGGTAAGCGCAGAAAGGTTGACGCCCCTGTTCTATTCTGAAAAGACACAAAGTCTGGCTCTCGCGTACTTGTACTTTCCCTGAGACAAGACCTTGTCTCTTGATCAGGATTTTTATTTTTCACTTATTCCCTTCGTCTTAGAATTTCGAAACTCCAACTTTACGTCCTGTTCATATCAATGAGCTTTATCAGTTTACTGCATATTGTAAACCATTTTGGTAGAATTTTGTCCGGGAATGACAAACGTATTGGTAGGTAACGGTACATTCGGTTCCCCTATTTACTTCAGTTTCTTCACTACTTTGAGAAAATTCTGGATTACGGGTTTTCATAAATAAGAAAAGTGAACTAGTCAGAAACAAATGGCAAAATTTTAATCCCGTCATCCGATGAGAATTTTCTCAAACTAGCGACATGCCCTCCCATATTTTTTAGAAGAGGCTTCACCTCAGACAAATTGTCAGTCTGAAGGTAACAACTGCAAGGGTAACATAACTCCGTTCCTCTATATTGGAGAATTGTTCCAGTGAACGTATAATTAATTACAATACAAGTTTTAACTTATTTATTATAATCAAGTACTTTATCGAAATCCTAACTACCAACAATATTCCGTATTCGTCGAGTCGCGAGAATTTCCAACCAGTCATTGCAACGAATCCGCGACGTACCAAGTTCATTAAGCACTTTCCAGATTATAACTATCCAACTGGAAGCGACAGAGATAAGATATCTCGACTGCCGATCCTTTTAATCAAGTGGTTTTGCACTCTAATCCAACTAGACTTGATCATTCTCGAGCTAAACGCAACGCGTTGAGGGTAAGCGTGGCATTGTATACATGGTCTATCAACTCTTCGTCATTATGTTAGGGATTCTGCACAGTGCATTTTACCTCTAGAATATCTTCCTGTTGTATTGCAGTCCATATACGCCAAATGAACCAACAAATACTTCTTCACAACATTTTTACATGAGTAACACAAAATACCTATAAACAGAATCGAAATAGTAACTTCTCAAAAACATATAAGTTAAAATATTCCAAGTAAGTCGCTTAAACTTACAAGGGGATCGATAAACGCTTTAGGTATATTCCGTAGTACCCCATAAGGTAGCAGCAGCTACCTTATGTCAATTTCGACAATCAGTTTTCAATTTCCGTCGTATCAAGCTTCGTAAATCTCTACTCTGTAATGTCCAGAAGTTTCTTTGTAGCGTTCGATACTTACTGTACAATACTGCGTTACACCAGTGGTTCCCAAACTTTTTTTCTAACTTCTGTAAAATGCTGATGCCCCTCCCGCCGTGACATATAATACTTATCATTCAAAAAGTATACACATAGTCGCGTGGAGAAAGTCTAGAAGGTCAGTAACTTTTAACCAGTTAGCTGTAGCGATCTCTTTGAACATGTGCCGCAATATTATATATAATAAACATATTTTAATGATTCATGGATTGGATTACTAAAGAAAAACTACAGAAATCACTTTCGTGTTTCGTCTCTAAAGATATCCCCACAAAATTTAGGAATATATTTTAGCTGTCACTCAAATTTCAATCTAAATAGCAAATGGTAATTACTTTTCTGCAAGACAAATATAATCGTCATAACACAAAATATTGCCATTCCTTCTTGACGAGCATACTCGTGAATAATAGTCTGCCCGACAAAAACAGCTAATTGATAAACAATTTTTCGAACTTTTTTTTGTCTTACCTTCTATCCGCCTCTGGATTTTTGGCAACACTCGGTGGTACAGAAATCTTCAAGGATCCAGACTCACAGTCAGACCCAGCCCGTTCACATCACCCGGTGCGGCTTTTCCTTGCCACCCCCGTGCTCTATCAGGAGGTTAGGGGTTCAGAGTCGATTGTCCCCTACTAGGGCTCCATTTGGGCCCATACTCGCAGCTGAAAAGAGTAACACACAAATTAGGAAATAGCAGAAAAACAGCTTTCCCCTTTGTTTTCTCTTTTTTCCCCTTTCCGTTACGTCTTTCTCCTTCCATTTTAGAATCTTGTCAAATTGTCCCCCTGTAAGGGAGTGTGCGCTGCGTTGGGAACCACGGCGTTAAAGGGAACGAAAGCTTCGAACGCGATACTCAGTTCAGCGAAGTCGAAAGAACTTTCTGCCGAATGTAGTCTCACGGAATTAGTCACGTCACGAACGTGAGCGGAGTTTCCCCTCCGAGGGGGTTAAACAGGTAGATGGCAAATTGGCAATTGCTATGAAGGGAAGGGTTAATCGTTGGGTATGCGCGATGATACACGGGGCGAAGTTGTGCGTTCTCGTATAACGATAAGAGTAATGCGTCCCAGGTTGCGAGAGGATACGATTATACGGTTATGCCGGCCACATCGAATGGGGCGAGGCTGCGTCGGGACTGCAAAATGTAATCGGCACGGCGCCCTCAATTATTAATTGCTAACCGCGTTAATTACTTGCACGGGTGTAGGCGTGCCTGTCACTGCACCAACGGCGTAGCTTGCAATGGATTTTCCGGCAGGAGCAGCCGAATGGAATCGAATTGCCGTCGTTAATAAAAGGGACATCAGGTTAAATCTCCCTCGTTTCAAACCGAGGACTTTTCCTCTTGTGCGGACTAACCGAATGCTTCGATCAAGCGCGAAGCATCCGCTTCAACGCTATTTTTCGTTTACTACCGTTGAATACGTTTATTTATTGGTAATTAACTTTGTTTTCTTATAGATATGTAATAACTAAACCGTATTATATAATTATGAATTGTATCTTTCAGTTTTAAACTGCAATTCTTTTTAACAAATTTGTGAACAGTATAGATATAAAACATAACAAAATAGTTCTAGAAACACATTTGGACTGATTAGTTGTTAACCGAACATTAGACGTTGAATGTTCTGCTTTTCTCTTCCATGCCTTTTTCGTTTAGATCAGTGGTTTCCAACCTTATTTATCTCCGGTACCCCTTGAGTAGGCTTTTCATTGATAAGTACCCCCTTTTCGCCTCCAATACCAGCCCCCGCTCCGGTCACCATACGCATACCGCCTGTAATGCGTACTATAATTTGAAAATATTGATTTACTACTATTGATTACTACTAGGGATACGCGTACCACAGGTTGGGAACCACTAGTTTAGATAATAGTTTTCTTAAAACCTAAAGTCGTAAAGTTTCCTCAGAATTATTCCGAACTCCGAATCGTCATTACACAATTTTCTGTAAACGCTTAAAACTACGCGTGAGCCCAGTGCCGTTAGAATTTCTTAAATTTATTATTTGGTTAACGTGAATTTTGAAAGAAGAGTATATTTGCGTTATTATACCTAATAAAGTTAATAAGTTTGTTAACACCCAAGTATTTCTTCCTTCAACCGGAAGTCCAACACTCGCTACAAATGCCTTCGGAAGCTACTGTCAAAATACGGCGACACAAGTATCGTATGTATCCCCATGTCCATAGATTTAGCGCTAGTTGTATGTACACCAAACCAACGACGAGGAACATTTTCTTCATGTTCCATGTTTCCCGTTCGCTGCCGAATGTTTCTCCGTGTTTCCGTTACCATCGACAAGAGTTACCGCTTCTTGCCTGTTCTCATTCGGAGCGGTGCGGATCAAAGAAAAGTAGAAAACACGCGACAATCTGTCGCCACAGGAACAAACGTTTCTTCGGGCTGTTCGAGAGAGCAATAAATATTTCTTTCCACGCGGACACGGAACGTTGACTTTCTCGCGTAAATAAATATACAGGTAATAATAATCCGTTCGGCGTTTGGGGCGATCCAGCAAAGGTAATTCCTGGAAATTATCTATATACGTATATATATATATATAGTTCGTTTCGTGGGTCGCGTGTGTCTCCACGATATAAAAGTATCGTTGGAGTGAGAAATTGATATCGGTCGAAGGAAATTACAGGAAGTTCAGGTAGGCTTACCGGACCTAAGTGGGAGGCAAAAAAAGGCAAGTTAACGAGGTAGATTCTGATCTTCGATAGATGGAAATCGCGACGTATATAATTCGTAGAGGAGACACGTTGGGCGAGTGCCACCGGTCTTTGGAGATCCGTACGCGTTGTCTAGAGAAACCAGTTTCGTGAAATTATAACGTTCGCTGTAGGAAAACGTCGCGATCGGTTCGAAACAGTTTTTGTAGTATTTTGTTCTGGGTATCCGTGGGAAGACGCGGTGGATTCGTTTAAACGGATATGGGTCGTAAATTAGAGACGACGATGAATCAACGAGGAGCTATAATTTATAGTTTGGTACAGTCAAAGTTTTTGATTTTACTATTTAGTTCTGGTGAGATTTAGCTCCACATTTTTATTATGTGGTATAAACTTTATGATAGAAAAAGTGTAAATAATATTTGCCTTTCTAATTATTATCGCCTTTGTCATTGTTATTGTTATCAGTATCCGCTCTTTGTTGTGCGCACATACATACTTCCTATATCCGAATATTTTTTTTTATAAACGTGACATTTCTCAAAACAAAAATCATAAGTTGGTATACGATACAATACGATTTTGACTCAATGCAGTGTTGTGATACGTTCACTTAACGAAATGCATTTGAAAGCTACAATTCTATAAAATCCTGGAAAAAATAAGATATACAATGCCCCGTTTATTGTGAGATATAATAATTACGCAATTCGAGTCATGGCAACAAGACGAGGTGTATTTCAATCGTTCGATTTACCTACTTGCGCATTCTGCGTTAACCGTGCCACATTATTGTTGATTTTTCTCAAGATTCCGGAAACCTGTAGCCATAACCAGCGCTTTATTAATCGAAGATCGATAAAAATTCGTGACATCCACAATTTTTTAAACCGAAGTAGAACTCCCAAATGAAAGCAGATATCCCGGATTCTCTCCTATACCTTCTGCCCTATCATTTCGTCGCGCGTGTATCGAAGTAAAGCGATTATATTCGACAGAAGCTTCCAGACATCGCGTTACGTTTCTCGAATTCCCTGCCACTCGTAGTCCCCGCGCGACGGACCACCTTAGATAACCAGTTAGCTGACGCGTTCTCTTTGAAAAGTATGCACCTAAATTATGTCACAAAAATAAAGCGAAGCCGAGTATATTATATTTAATAACCATATTTTAACAATTTGTGACTCGGTTTACTAAAGACAAACTACAAAAATCACTTCCGTGCTCCCTCGTTAAAAATATCTCCGCAAAATTTACAAACATATTTGGTTTTCACTAAAATTTCAATTTAAATAGCAAATGTTAACCAGTTTTCTGCATTCCGAGTACAATCGTGCGTAACACTAATTATTGCCATTTCATCGTGACGAGCACACTTGTCAAAAACAACTGACCGGTTAATTAAATCTCCCTTTAATTTTTGAACGGGACAAAATACCTATGGTGCCCCTTATCTCCTTGTAATGCATCGTAATCGTTAATCGCGGAACAGTTGTCCCCGTTGAGCCGCGTCCACGACGATAGTGATAGCGCTGACTACCGAGTGGGTCAACGAAGCGTTCGTCGACGACCACTCTCGGAAGGAGGTGGAGCGGCTTCACGGAGATAAACAAAGGTACAACGAAACCGTTTAATTACCAAGGACCGGAGATTAACTCTAATGGAACGACGGTGTTTCGTGGCCCGTATAGAGCCCGCTCGCTGATTGGCCGCGTTATCCTGCCTGGCGCCTACCAGACTGAATAACTTTTCAGTTTGATTGTTGCCAGAGCGCTCTCAGCGATCCCGGTACGCGCGCGAAGCGAAATATCACCGATAAGGCCATTAAATTAGTTGCAATTACGGCTACCGATGTGGGTCACTATTACCATTGTTGGTAATTAGAGGACGAAGCCCGTAATTGGAGGATCGGCAACGTTGATGCCGCGGCCGTGTTTCTTCTGATTATTCGTTGATACCGTTTCAAGGTTTTTATGATGAGCGACCGCACTTCGTTTTAGGACTACATACTGTGAAATGTCGAGCGAAAGGGAAACTCGTCGGAGCTCGGAGAAAACGTGATATTATGTAGGGGAGGGAATCTAACAATAAGTCATATACCGATTGTGTCGATAGATATGTGAATATGAAAGGGTACGTTAATTAAGTTGAGTCGATTTTTTTTGTCTTGTTTTTGATATTATTATTAATCATGCGAAGAGGTGTCATTTAAAATGATCTTTTTAACAGGATTAAGTATTCAATTTTACGACGCGTTTGACGAATGTTGCAAAGTCGGTTAAATGATTAAAAGAAGAAGAAAAGATGTGGTTACACACGTTTCGAATAAAGGGACATAAATATTTCTAGGAATTATTGCACTCTGATGTCGCAGAGATTTTACAGTAAAAATGGTTGGATTAGAGTGAAGTTAATAAATTAACGTTTCATTTTTCAATAACTTATTACTTATTAACTAAGTAATTCTCAACTAATTCCAGATTTTATTTACGCATGCAAGACTTTAGCGTGAAATACTTTTAAAGCAATTACAATTCTTGTTTGAACTGTAAACAAATTAATATTGTTGTACTTTTCTGATTTAAAGTGAAAAATATAAGATAAAAACCGTCGTTTAGTACTTTGAAAGCCATCTTTGTATTAAGTTTACAGGCAGATCACGATCGTACGTTTCTACGAAACAAATTTTCAATTGTTCGGAAATTCAAACGTGCTAGAGAAACAATCCAAAAGTCAACTCGTATTTCAGTGAAAAAATGCATAAACCTCAAACGCTTGGTCTTAGAAACTAACCGGTTTATTGAGATTTACATGCAGATTCCGAACACCTTGGTATACGAAGTCCGTTAAAAAAGTTACAGCTCGGAGAACATTCTGCTCGATCTAGCTACCATCATAATCTAAAAAACAACATTATTGCTCGCATCTCACTGAATGTCTCAACACAACCTCTGAGTCGATATCTTGTCTCGTTGCCAATTTAAAACTGCGCGATTGGACCAGGGTCGCGTTGATACTTTTGGAGGCCCTGCGCGCAAAATCATTATAAGGCTTTGAAAGAACAAGTGTATTTCACAGTTAATCAACTCAATGTTTCTTGGCATTTTTTTCGATAAAGTCCATTTCAGTTTACCAAATTCAAACGCATTATTTAAATAAGAAAAGTTCTTTTTTAACTTTTATTTTTCATAAAGTTGATTTCTGTTACTTAAATTCGTCTACATTTCTGTTCAAGTTTATTGAAAATAAAAGTCGGCATCTCTATAATAACCCGTTTTACCAAAATACAAATGCTGTTTTTTATATTGTTGTTTGCGAAGAGTAAGATTTTAAAAGGTGAGTCGCGGTAAACAGGGCCTTTAGTTGAGCCGAGACGTATTTATTCGTTCGACGCTTCATCTTACCCGAAATTAACGAACGTCGATAGCTCTCTACAACTAAGGTCATCTTCGAGCGACGTACGACCGTCTTTAACCATTTACGGCGACGATACCTTAAGTCGTTGAAAGACTTTCGAGTGGGCCGACCATTTTAAAGATCGATGATGATCCTCATTCATTAATTTCAGACATGGCTACGACCTAAACGAAGTAATACGATTGGATTGTATTACGCGCAGTTTTAGACTGGCAATGAGATAAGATATTGATTTTGAGTGCAGGTTGTTGACTTTATCATTATTGATTTACTAACTAGGCAAGCGTTAAGAGATCCAGAGAAACAATATTCACATAGATAATTAGTAAAAGAGTGAGCAGCAGGAATAAGTTAGAGAAAATTAAACCAATACTCATAATAGAAAAGGACAAAATGCCGTGGTGACGCTAAAGAAATAGTTTCACGGCTTCATAAATGAAGGTTTTTGAGATTTTTGCGCTATCATGATCTGCACCATACTACTTTCGTGATATCTTCCATGGTTGGTAACAAATTGCGCAGTTGTACCTCGTTATTTTCTGTTACCACGCAGCGGTAAGCATTGTAAGTTCAGGTAGATAAAATACTGTGGGAAAAGTTCAAAATTCCCGCGATTCTTAGTACAATAGGTTATGTTAGATACATTGTTTTAATCACGATTGTCGTCCGGATCAAGATATAGTGGAAAAGAATCTAAAGAAAGATTTGGATTCAATACGCGAAATTGTATAATGATCACGCATCGCGATGCAGAGAACTCGAGATAAAGTGGAAATTTTGTTATCTGCTATCATTATGAAACACACTGTATGTAGACAGGCGGAGTGTGAGATCGTTTTGGCCGCATGCCAGAAAAGGGGGAGAACCAAGAAGTGGATGGAGCACGAAACGAGAAGGGGGATGGGAACGGTTGAGTGGAGTTGGGGTGGAAAAGAGACTGGCGGTTGTTGGGGCGGAAAACAGAAGACAAACGTAATAAAGTTAATCCGATTCGTCGGTGGCGTGGCGTTAGCTCGCTAAGGGGTGGCTCAAGGGTGTCTGTTTTCTAGCATTAAGTCTATTAGGGGACCACAAAATGGCCGACTTGCCGACGATGTCGATAGGTCCGTTCAGAACGAAATCTTTATCGAAGTTTTTCCAGAATTTTGGGACGGTGTGCAGTTAAATCTCCAGCGTTGATTCGATTATCAAACTGTCCAGCGACCGGTTCTCTCTCTTGTTCTACGGAAACTATCGACAGTTTAAAAACCGGTTCTATCTCGCGTTAAGTCGTTCCTGGTTAGGAATTAACAATAAATAGCAGTACTTTTACATGATGTGTGCCGCGTACATTTTAAAATTCGAGTATGCGTATTACTTGAGTCTAGATATCTTATTAGATTCGTTAATCTAATTTGAATTTCAGCCTCGGATTAGTTATTTAATATTTTATTTCGGATAACTAACTAAAGGCTGATTGATCGACAGTTATTTTAAAAGCTTTTAAAAAAAGGAATATATTTCAGTTTTCTCACAAATTTCAATTTAAATAGGAAATAGTAACTGCGTTTCCGCATGACGAGTATACTCATCATAACACAAAATCCTGCCATTTCATCGAACGAGTATGCTCGTCAAAAGCAGCTCACTGATTAAAACAGACAGAAATTTTAAAGAGCTTAAATCATCATTATCAAACCGGCAAATCGATTATTAATTTAAATCGATTTAAACAGAATTACGTTACGGACCACGCATTTTGTGTAATACAAGTACTAGATTTATTTACACTATCGTTGTAATACTATTGTACTATTGTTCATCTGGAATGTTGCACGGTGTTTCAGGAGGCAAACCGCGGAGGAAAGAGAAGCGGAGAGACAAGCGGCAAACCGTCTGATGCTGTCCCTCCAAGCGGAAGCGCTCGGGAAAGTCGCGTATCCAACAACGGTCACCAGCCATCCAGCGGGAACCCCCGTACCCAATATGGATAGACAACAGCCACCAACCACCATGACCCACCCAGTAGGTCAGTGGGCATCCCCGTACGGCCCACCGCAACCCCTCGCCGAACCAATTTGCTGAACCCAGCCGATTCTTACCAATCGAGAGACTTTTACCCAGTAAATTGTTGCGTTACAAGTTGGCAAGGATATTATCTCCCAACTCAAAAGTTCTCCTGTTTCGCGTTTTCGGGTTACAGTAGACTCCCGTCTAACGTGGCTGATACGTTACGCGGTGTACGAATTCGCGTTATAGGAAATCGCGCGGTACGAGAATCTTTTTCGCCTAACGTGTTTAATCCAAAGTAACGGGTTCGGAGGGATTGTTGCCGTGCCAATTTTTATTTTTTACATTTTACCAAATGGGACAGTATTTTAGAAATAAATGGCACATGCGGGCTGTTGGTTTAAAAAAGTAAACGTATTATTAATGTATGTAAAAATCTTGTTTATTTCATCGATTAAATTCGATTCATGCGTTTTATTAATTCGCGCGTTGCACGAGGAATCGCGTCACGCGAAGAGAGTAGCTGCGATATATGGAACTCGGGTTATACGGGAGTCTACTGTACTAGAATTTTCTGTTTTCGTTAAACGTAACAAGAGTGAAAATACAATACACCGATCCCTCGTTGCAGAAGAAAGCGTTACGGTTGTGTTAATTTCCAATGTATTTTTGGATTTACAACACCGATCACTAATTGCCAACTATTTTTCATAGTTTCAACTTAGAAAACAGATGCGTAGCCGTTGAGCGATTTAATCTATCGGAGAATTCGTTTGAACTGTAGACTTCGCGCGAATTGAAAAAGTGGTAAATGTCTTGTACTTTTTCCGTGTCCAGAAATTGAAATTTAAAGAATAGATTTATTCCTCTTCGTTTATCGCTGTCAATAGAAATGTTGACTTATTTGAGTTGGGACACTCGCTTTAACAGTGTCAATACTACGATTTTTGAGAAACGTATTCGCGATTCCTTCGTGGCAACGAGTATTTTCGTTCGTATAGGAGGATTCGTAACATTCGTTCTCGTAAAATATATTTTCTGGTAGGCAAATTTCGTTTTATCAGGATTACCGGGGTTTCATCGTGGAAAACTGACTATGTTCGTTCTCATTCATTCTATTTATTAACGCAGGTTTGAACTGAAGAATTTACCAAAGCGTTATTACGACCACCTAAAACGATAACTTTGTCGTTGAGAAGGCGCGTACTCTCATAATCACCAAAAACCAGTTAGCTGTTGCGACTTCTTTGAAAGGTGTGCACCTATATTGTGTCGCAAAGATGAAGATTTACACGAAATAATTATTTAATCCGAAGAAGTTCAATCCAACAGAAGTTTTTAAACGATTTAAGAAGAACCGTGTGTTCAAGGTTCTTTTTACCGGTATAGGTATCCGTTTATAATTTTTACAAAAATCTGACGACGCCATTCTCGTATCGCTGAAGTAGTCGTGTCGCGAACTTATTGCTAGTTGGATATCTCTTGAGTTAATAATTCATCGTGGAATTGCAAATCGCGCACCAGCGCCTTTGAACCGATATAAAATTCAATGAATTTCAAATGTTCAGCAGGATTCAATTATTATTTAACGCATCATACGCGTGACACAGCACTTAGTGCCAATAACTGTGATAAGTGTGAAAGTACGATTGTCATCGGTGCATCGTTAACTTCAGTGATTATTCTCTAATTAGGCTCATTCTTGTCAATTGACACCGACCTCCGTCATTTTTCCACTTTGATTTCTGAATAATTTGATTCAGTGTTGGGGTTAGAGTTGGGCATCATACGTATACATTTTTACGTTCGTAATTATACGAATATAAATACATCCGTTTGTTCATTATATGTAGAAGAAAAGTTACTATATACAATGTCCATAATTCGTTATTTATAATTATATGGTGGATAAACAGATAGAAACAAATAAAGCAGCAAAAGCAGCATTATACGTATAAATTTTTATTTAAAATGTTATACAAATATTAATTTATTTATTGTTTCGTTACTCCGATCATTCGTTATTTCTAAAAGAAAGTGTAACTCGGTATATAAAATTCAACGTTTTTTATTGGTATTCGTGTGACGGAAAAACAGATAGATAAAATAAACTACTAAAATCGTAGAATATAAAGCAAAATGCAGTATAATACGTATAAATATTTATTTGTTAAATTATGGCAATATGAAATTATTTATTTATTCGTCTATGTCTCATTGCTTTAGTCTGTATTTGCAAAGGAAATGTTCTTCTCTATAAAGCAAAAGTCATAAAAAATAATCTATGTTACTATATAAAGCTCAGTTTTGTTGAAAAAGAACTCATATTTTTTTATCTTGCACTGCCAACACGTATTTATCCACGGACGATGAATAAACGAATCATTCTATATAAATATTTTTTAAATAACCTAATTATGAATAAAAAATAATTCATCGCTCGCGAACAAAATAAATCCACTTATTTGTTATTGGGAATAAAATTTGCCCGACTCTGGTCCCACTGGATCGCACGGTGATCGACAACGAACCACGAAAATTGCCTAAAATGGAATGAATTGCAAAATAGCTCGTGTTTAATGTACGAGCAATTACCGCGGGTGCTTTAGCGCAAAGGTGTAAACATTAATCCGATAATTACTTAATCGAAATTTTGTTCGTCGAACGAAATGTCGAACACGTAACGCGATCAAATCTCCCAATAGATTATAAGTTTATCGGTCACGGTACTCGAAGTCAGGTAAAATAGCAAAAATCGAACGGCACGAATCGTTGGCATTCGATATTCATGGAATTGGATCAGGTGTCCCAGAAGAATATAGATTATTGGGCAATCCGATAATCGAAGCTACGCTAAACAGTATTAATTGCGATCCCACTCCTGTTCGCGACGCACGTAACAAAAATTGTTCGAAGCTCGAGAGATTCTTGAGAACTACTTGCGTTTGAGCGACCGGTTAACCCAGAAACACACTTGCAACGCGCGTTCGCGTGGCATGTCATAATCAGTGAAAAACTCCTGAACGCGTGGTTTGTTGTTTATTTACAATGTTTTTTATAATGTAACGTACCACAGTTGCAATATGGCCGTAACACGTATAGAACCGAACCTGTGTTTCGCGTTGCAAGTGTATTTTTGTCTTAAACGCGTATTATGCCATTTATTTGTACGCACGCACGTCCGCGCGATCCCAGTTTGTGACACGCCACGCTCGTAACACGCGCGTCGCACGTTTGTAACCCAACGCGCGTTAACGCGTCGCGTGTTACTTGTGTGTGTCCTTACAATTAGCTTAACACTTATACCGCCGCTGTCGATAATCGATGACATTTCAAAAACATATACAGGGTGTTCCGGAAAGATGGGATAAATTTTTAAACCGAACTATATGGACCAAAATAACCCGTAAATTTCTTGCCATTGTCATAGTGACGCCATGGATGAAATTAGTTGGCTACAATTTCAAAATAGAGCAGAATGCCGTTGGTCCTTAATTGGCCATCTATGGTCACGTAACTGATATCACCGGATCAGCGTTGACCCAAATATTCTCAACGTCACAAATCTGACAAAGGTATATACATTTCTAAAATCAAATATTTTCGAATCGATATCTAAACGCGTTCTTGAGAAATGTATTCTCACAGAATCGAAGTATAATGACAATAGAGGGTGTCCCATAAATGTCGCACTCCTTCGAAGGTGCGACACCTGAGATGATTCCAAGCATGTTTATCCCCATCGAAAATACTCAAACCACCTCGGTTAACGAAATATTAATGAAAATTGGAAGCCCATCGGAGAGGGTCGCGACAGCTGCCGACACTAGCTATTGGCACCCTAACAGTCGTCTACCCAATAAGCAACCACTGGACCCTTAACAGCTACCGCACTCTTCTCCGATTGGCTGTCGTTTTCGGTTAATATATCGAACCAACGTTTTCGATAAGAGGAAGCCTGCTTGAAAATTATCTCAGGTAACGCATCTTTAATTGAGTACCACCATTTATGGGACACCCTGTATAGTAGAATACACAGATAAGAGATATCGCGTACAGCGAACTTTATCGTTTAGCGAATGAATTAAGTAACACGATGCCGATGTTGACCCCGTGGTACCAGTTAATGGTTAATTATAAATTATTGATAGAAAGAAAAACCTGCGATCGGGAGATTTCGTACCTCGAATCTCGTAAATCCAATCAACGGTATCGCGAAAGTCACGATCGGCTGTTGGCGTATATTTATTATGTACATGTAACCGTGCCGCATTAAGAAGGTTTATTTCTGCGAAACGAGGACACGTTTGGTTTAATTTCTTTTAACGCGACGTTATTGACGGGCGAACAGAATTCAGGCATCTTGCGAAGGAGGAACGTCGAGTGCGAGCCGACTATGTTGATAACGCTATTCCTAGGAAATATCAATGTCTCGCGTCACGGCACCCAATTATATCGACGTACTTAATTGGTCTTAAACACCCAATTAGGTAGACGTACTTAATTGGTCGCAACGTCGAAACCTGGGATACGATGGATATTGATAACGTTAGGGAAATTGAAAGTATCGCGGGCTGCTTTCAATTCTTCTGATTGCCCATCGTTGATCAATAATTTATAAGGGATCGCGTACTCTACGAGAGAAAAGCACAGCGTAATCGGAAGATCTGTACGACATATCCGTGTATGTATATATTAGCGCAGTAGTTGTAATTAAAAATATTTGAGATGTACGATATTAACCTGTTTCTGCGATCGGCCTCACGAGAAATGACGTTTAATCCTTTCCCACCAGGAGTGCAAGTATTTATTTTCATATTGATTTACCTTGTTAGACGTAAAACGTGCGCATTTTCTAATTTAAATGTTTCACAAATTGTCAAAGCTATAGTTTTTGAAGTTCATGCCGCTAAATTAAGTATAATAAAAGTTAAAACGGGATGTGTAGGATCAACTTCTGAATTTCTTTCTTATTTCAAATCTTTTACTTGGATAATTGAATAATTTAGTTCGATATAACGTAAGGTTTCATTTTTATTAATTGTTATTTTTGAAATTACAAACTTTGTACGTTATAACTTTACATAAAATATATGTATAATAACATGTAGAATTGAAACTTGTAAAGATTACACAGTACTTTATAACTTTCATTATATTATAACACATTATCGCCATGCAATTCGTAAAGATATAGCTTTCACAATTTTATAAACAGCACATTTTAAAAACGCACATATTTAATTTATAATAGCCCATAAAGTTTGTAAGTTATAATAAATACAGATTATACTTATAATAAGGTATAATATTATAACCTCATAACTTTATACGTTACGGTGTTGTAACTTATAAAGTAACATACCTTATCATATTATACTTTACAGCTTACTAAGTTATAACTTATAGCTTATGTTGTACTTAATCGATCGCCATATAATTTGAAAAACTGCAGCTTTTGTAATTTTTGATTATCTTAATTTGAAAAACTGTGTTGTTCAAGTCATAAAAAAAGCAACAACCAATTGTTATGACCAACATTTTTTGCAAATCGATCCTGCATAAGTGTGAGAACTTGGTTCGCTCAACATACTTTTCTCTCAAAAATCGTAACTTCTACAATTTTATAAATATTCCAATCCAACTCATTGTATCTTAAAACTAAAGGTTCGTAGAAACAGCAAAAAAATACTAATCCGCGCCAACTAACTATAAAAGCAGTAGCCCCACAAATCAAGCTGAAAGAATAAGATCGTACGAACATTCAACGGGTCTGATATTATCGTTTCACTGACACTATACTGTGCATGACATTGTATATAGCGCATTATTATTTCTCTTTTGCGATTCTACAAACCATTAACTGAAAAATGCGTATCGCCATATTAACGTGTCGTAGAAATTGTGGAAAATACGATTTTATTTTGCTTTGCGTTTCCCCGACGGTTGTAGGCGATTTCAAAGGGAAAGGGTTAATTTCGGCGTCAGGCACACCTTGTAAATATTATTTTCTTAGACATATGCGTATCGTTCGTTTGGAACAAGACCGTCGTAATTAAAAAATAATAACATTTTCAGGTAAGCAAATAGATCGATATTAACGATCAATCGTGTTGAACGTAATTAATACGATATTACGAGTCCAATGTGTAGAAATGAATCGTTCCGAATGTTACACAGCTAACGAACTGACTAATTAAAATTTGTCCATTTCACGAGTCTCGATATTAATTGCATCGAAGGGGAGGAGCAAATTGTAACCCGTGTAAACCAAAATATCGATTACACCATATTGCAAAATTACAAACGCATTCTAATTTATGAGGGAAAAAGGAGTGTTACGTATTACATTTGGCCAAAATGGTTTTCAATTACGGTTACACTTATTGTTAGTGATTACCACCCTGGTTTCTGATATAATAAGTACCGAGATAGTATTTTTGTAGATCTAATAGGGGCAACTCAGCTAATTTCGTGATTTTACTCACCATTTTTATTATAGTATAACAATAAAAATTCACAACGTTCACGGTAAAATTACGAGGAATTCATCAAATGTTGAAAACTATTAACGTTCTTTAGTGAACATTAAAAAAAATATTGAACAAAATACATCTACGATCGTCTCTAATTATTTACGAAAATAATACGTCGACATTTCGGAGCAAGTTATGCTTCCGTCTTCAGGAAATTCATTTCTTTGTGTTCACGAATTTAACGATTATTGCAGACATTTCTCAGTATTCCGGCGCGAAAGTCGTATAGCTTCGTGATACTCAGCATAATTCCACGATACCTTTAGTATAAACAACGATGACAGGCTTGTCATCATGATTATAGTAAACATTGTTTTTGTTTTGTTATTTTAAAAATAAAACACTATTTCAAAGGTTTCGACTAACGTTTATTTAATCACGTTCATCTTTACAAATGGAACTAGTATAATGTGGATCGTATTGACGTTTTACACAATGAAAGTGGAACCGCTTTTACAACTTATCCACTCCTTACCAAATATAACTCACTTTCAACACAAAATTGTTATGAAGTACCTCGTACAAACTCACGACACTACTTTTTTCATATTTTCACGATATTAGTGTTATCACGGAATTAGCCGCGTTTTCCTACCATTCCGATATTTGATAATAATAACTACTAATCGTAACCCGTTAAAATATCGTTTTCGGTCGTGCTTCGATATTCAGTTTTGCGACTCTTCTTCTAAAAATAAACTTCCTTATCGTGGTTTCATTAATGGACAGTTATCCCCTAAAGAAGTGGCACGAAATTTAGGGAAACGATAATTTTTTATTCCCATCGGTCTTCTTCCATAGACGATACGTGAAATGCTATTAATAGTATTATCGCAAAATATTATATAGTATATTGCTACCACTAAAATCATCGTCATCATCGAATAGAAGTGCGTAAAGCGTATAATTAGGCATGCATTAAGTTAAGAACAATCATAATTATTGAAACTAGCGAACGATGTGATGTTATGTAAGTACGTGTAACATTGTATATATGAAAAATGAAAATGCATATAAAATGATTTAACTGGTACGCACGTTGATTATCTATTTCACAAATCATAATTCGCGTTTTTGCTATAATTGTCTTTTTACATAGTACCATTAAGCAAACGGTCTGTATATTTGCGCTCGTCGAAGAGGCTTGGAAATATAATAATATTGAAACTAATAGAATAGTTATTAATAAACAGCTGTTAATTCAATAATTTACTTACGGTTTATCGAACGCTAATTAGTGTTTTATTACTTGCAGAGAATGTAGACGTTTCGCAGAGATATTACTGTTGCCATAATTATAAGATACAAATTGACATTACATGTCACGAGTATACGACCATTGATAAGTTTTTTGTTTTTCGAAAATAATCTTTGATTCGGAAAACTTAACTTTTTTAATTTTGAATCTAATTCTACGAACGTTTGTACCTTACCTTGCTCGGAGTGGTTATTTTCTATAATTTACATTCCGTGCAACATTGCCTACAAAATACATTTCTGTAAACTATAGTAACTCAAGAATTGTGAAAATTGTAATTTTTTAAATTGACGTGTAGAAATCCGCATAAAGAAATATAAGTATACTTAAACAATTACCATCCAAAGATTTATTAATCACTTACGGATTGTTGTCTATTTTCAAACATACATATATTCCTATTAATTACTTGCAACCTACTGATGACTGTCCACAAATTCTAAGCCGAACTCTACTAATTGAAACTAAGGAAAAGTGTTCAACAAACAATATCCGTAGGTAACCCCTTCTCAAGATCATTGAATTTATTACATAACAGAGAGACACAAATTATTATTGGAACGTACTGGTTATATAACATACTAGTTACTCTAACCTTTTTGGTTTTGTTTATATTATGAATGTTTAAGAGTTAACCTATAAACGACACCCAGTAAAACTTGTTTTCGTTTTCCGTAACTGAATTTTTTTTTTGTTAATCTCCGCCAGATAAATGTTTTTGTAACTTATGCCAGTTTTTCTTACTTGTTTTATCATACGCGATTTTCTGCCGCGTAAAAACATCCTGGAACGGATTGTCCGTGTGAATGGGAGAGATGAGTATATTTCGATCTGTATACACAACAAATAAATAATGACATATTGCTCATATTATTTTCAGAATAAGAATAACTAAGAAACTCAAATAATACATTAGTTTCAAATATTATTCTTTAATTTGTATCTCAAACAATAAATATCCGAGTGTGCGTACCCACAATACTTTTATATTCCCGTCAGAGGATATTTTTTTTTCACCTGCTCGGGGACGTGATAAATTATTTATAAACTCACTGACCCATGCACGTAAAAACGACCAATTTTCTTAAGAGCCTACACGGCTTGTACGCACATATTACTCGCCGCACGCCCATACGCGCGATTACGAAAAGAAAAACCTGGAAGTCATGAGTTTCATTCGGCGTCATGGATTGCTATGGATATGAGACAATGCAACAATTCACTCCTCAAAACCCGAACGGTGTAATTTCGTTGCAAATCATACAAAAGTGTGGATGATTGCTGTGCAGTGGTGCCCATTGGTAATCCCCTCAAAAGCCAATAATGCATTTCTGAGAAGGCTCGCTTCCAGTGTACCTGGAGCTCAGTTTGTAAATTAGGATTAGTGTTGAGATTAGAAAAGTTGGACTTAAAAACTGAGAGACGTTCGCTCATAGACAGGAAGCAGTTTTTGTAGATATAATTAGTGTCAAAAAGAAGAACTGAAGAAATTGTGAAGAAGAAGAAATGAGCATGTACGAAGGGTGAATTTATCAAATGGTCAAAGTGGCAAGGAATTCTCCAGGGGACGCGGACAAAGTTGCCAAATTAAAAATAGCACTGTATAAAGTAAAGACACATAATTAAATTTGTCTTCATGAATATAAAAAAAAATATATACCTATTCTGCATATAATTTTCCGGTAAATGATGGTAATTAGTTAATGCTGCAATACCTCAGATAATTAATTCGCAGTAAGTTTTTTTTATCAAAAATAACCGATGCCACTTATTTTAATTTAATACCAAAATCTGAAAACACTAAAACCGCCTTGCAAAAGGTGTTTCCGATGTTATAAATTGGGTATTGGTACCCGAGTAAAATAAGTAAATAAAAATCGCAGTAAAGACATCCTTAGTACTGTCGCAGGACTCTTGAAAATCAGGCGTGGATGTCACAGGAAATGGATATCTAAACCCTTTACATGCTGCATGGATTTACAACGTCATTTACGCAACGCATTAATGCGAGAATTTACAATGCATTACGGACTAGTGTTTAGTAACACTAGAACTGTTTATCAAACCAGTCAATTTTGAATGGTTTTAAGTTTTCATTAAAATTTACAATTTTATCCTACCATAAGTACGGAATAGGTACGGATTAAGAACGGATTTTAAGTATCGGATTAGGGAACTTTTCCGATCAAGTTGGGAGTGTGAAAAAATGTAATGCCAGCCTGGTTCTTCTAATCAGAGTTATCATAAGATCGAGGCACTTTCGTCAAATTAGAGGTACATACTTTCCAGATCATTAACGAAAAAATAGTTAGAAAATGCGTAAGCGGTGGAATGGTAACGATCGACGGAGTGGAAAACGGTTGGTATAACTATAAATTATGGTAGTTGAAGATCTCGTGATGATTTTTTGTTATTTCTTATTTTTAGTTTATTTTAGTTTATTTTTCGCAAGCTCAGTCGAGATACGCGAAACAGTGCAGATCTCTCGTGGGAGGAAGTATAGTTCCTTCGGATAATAGAAGTTCGGGTGAGGGAGATGCCACTGTACATAAATCGAACTTCACTCCGGCCTGAATTGTAATTTGAAAAAGCTGTTACCAACGTATGAAGGGCAGGTGCACTTGACTCACAGATACACAACAAAGATTAAGGGAAAGACCAAAAATCGTGACACGAACGAATGAGGAGCGCTCGTCTCGTTCCACTTGCTAACATATAATTAACGCTTTGTATTCTTACAATTACTATACTTCAGCAATTTTCTCGAAATGGTTTAATTCTTTTCGCCTTATCGTTGGTGTTGTTACGTCACGCTTAACCATTACGTTTATTTTTACCGACTTACAAAAGGATACAATTTTTATTTAACCGGCACGGAATGAATAATTGCGCGTACAAAGTGTGTATTAACTTTTCGGTTACGGCCCGTCCCCGGGTCGAACGAGACACAATTTGCGACTGGTCACCAGTAATGTAATACAAATTTTAGGTACAATAATAGTGTACAATCATTGGGCGTTATTATCTAGTCGGCATAAACGAAATAAAGTATAAAGAAAATTAGAAAAAGATTTACTTTCATAATTTTATCGATTTTCTGCCTTGACACAGATATGTCACATTGAACTGAACGAATAGAATTATCCATATAGCCTAGCGTTACATATTCGCGACACATTGACAAATTATATTTATATATTTGTTTACTAGTTATCTTAATATTAACCGTATAGCGGTATGTACAATTACCGGAATTGGGAACAATAGTCGAAGTTTTATTATAATAAGCGAATTATTTTAAGTAATTTTATAGGATGTGGTTTTAACCAACCGATTGTGATAACAATAAGCGATTGATAACATTATCAGTTATTATGATATCCGGCATCCACTGTATTATCCTCGGCCGTGAACAAACCCGTTCAAAAAAAGAAAATCTTCAGAATAAGTCCTCGATATTCCAATATCGCCAATTTACCAACATTGATGTGTCACCCGCGTTGTTTCTTTCGCAAATAATAAACCGAAATAAAAATACTAGACATTGTTCCCCGATAGTACCTTTGTTGTATTTTTCGAACCTCCCACGCTACGATTACGATTATTATAGACCGCACGCATCATTGTCGCCGCAGCCAAACGTGTTTCCGGTTTGAACGTTTTTCGAAGTCCTACGGCCCGCCGCGCCGCCCTGTTCCTTTTTGCAAGATATACACAACCCAAAACTAATCGTTTCATTTGTTTCCTTTTTGTCCCTTACTCTCCCCTACGTTCAGCAGAGAACCACCGTCACCCCCCTCAATCCGTCTCGCGATCATCCTAATCGGTGTCTTTTCTCGACAAATTATCCCACTTCAGTTAGAAGCTCCTTGTGCCGGATGTGGCTGCGTTTACTGCCTATAATTGCAGAGAAGACGCGGCCGCGCCGTCCGTCCAATTATTTGGGGACAAATAATGCCCACGAGAAAAGGAGGCAACGCATCCTTCGTAGGACACGAAGGACAATTCGGTGGACTATCAAAAAGTGTTTTACTTAGCGTGAAAAGCTTACTCCGTTCGAAGTTTATCTCCGTCAGACCGAGTCAGACTTATAATCGTCCTACGGTGTACGAGGGGGAGGGGAGGAAGGTGGGACACCTCCGTGTTTTTTTTATGTATCTCAAAATTAACGGGGGATTCGGTTAATGCGCGTTCTTCCCCTCCTACCTGTCCGACTTCGAATTCAACTCTCGCCAGGTGAGAATCCCCCTTACCCTCTACGAAACCACCAAGCAACGTTCGTACGCGTACGATTGGAGTTTCGGGGTCTATCATTCTGCATCGTACTCCGTTGCGTTTTATTTCGCACGGCATGGGCGGTGGTGGTAGGACCGAACCCACGGACACGAACTTGGGCAGGCCTGCCTTTAACCCTTTGCGGTCTAAATCAGAATTGGCGTTTCGTTGTAGTCGCTCGCGTACGTTTATAGCCACATTCATAGGTATTTGATAGTTTCTGTTAGATCGAAAATTGCACTTTAGTGACGTAATTATCGTTATACGTGATCATTCCCTTGCCGTCCGCATTATCGTATCGCATTGGTATTAGAGTTGTACGAGGGATTGGGATCACTTCACAATCCATTGTATGCTAACAAAAGTACAACATTCAGTTACAACATTATACATCTATGAGGTGTAAAAAAAAAAAATTGCAATTTTATTCAAAAATTCCAAAACAAAGCTCTGGTATATTAGCGGCGAAACTCTTCACCAGAATTTAAAAGTAAAATATGTAAAATGGAACTCGAAGACTTTGCAACGGCCCGCAAGTTTATAAGTAACATTTATTATTAGTTGCGTGATTTTGTGATCTACCTGTTTCAAAGATCAATACGAAAGCCGTGCCTCTTGTAATGCTGACAATAATTGATGCAAATCGTATGTTAATTAACGCTTGCAATTTTTCTAATCTCTATTGTGTGTTAAATTCAAATGTGAATCTGAAAGTCTCGCATTGTGATTATGCATGCCGAAGTGAAACTCGGTGCACTTTGTCAGAAAATCACGCATAATTGAAATTATTGGAAAACTACTCGCCGGTGAATTAAGCAGGTCTTGCAAATCAGTTGTCAAAATTGCTTTCTATGTTTTCTTCGGCATTCGTGTTTATGTGGAGTAATTAGGAGAAAACACACGCATTTCAGATGGACGGATAGTTAAATATTTGATGCCCATGTAACCGTGTATTTGTTTTTTTCAGAAATACGTTAACGATGCAATTTTTTCATGTAAATAGATTTGTAAATGTAAACTAAAATTCTTTACAGTAGCGCTGATCGTATCAGGAGTAATATCTTTGATCGTTTCTCTCATAATAGCCTAAAAATCATTATTTGGATGTGGGTTCTCTTGATACACCGATCTTTGAGGGAACCCCATTAAACATAATTACAAGGATTGAGAACCAACTTCAAATTTGAGAACCGAAATTTCCGAAAGACGAATCGAATAATTAGGATTTACGAATGACATGATAATTTGAATAAATCGTGTTTGTAATCATTCGGTAATTGGAATAATTGTATATTACAAATTACTCGGTAAATTAAGTAATTACAATTTTCAAACCATTAGGTAATAGAATAACATGAATTTAGGAATTATTCGACAATCGGAATAATTTTATGAATTATTCAATTATTGTTTTTTGGATAATTTGTGTCATTTTTCAATTATCGAGAAGTATGTTGTAAAATTGGTGTCTTTTTAATTATTTTATTGAAAGTTGGACGTTAATTAGATAATAAATATTGCGATTATGAGTATTTCATTATGTAAGAAACAATGTCTAAAATTAAGCTCGCATGGAATTTTTCTGTAAAATAAAATTTACACGCAATCCTGCATCACGGAATAAAGAAATACATTTTCCTATTACGATATCGCCAGTAGTTGATGAAAATAAATGTCACTCTCGATTGATGTGCTTGAGATAAGTAGATATTGTCCAGCTACTGAAGCTATACGTCAATATTTTTATTTTTCTGATAGAATAACTCCTTTTTATTAAAAATATATGCATGTTGAAAATTCAAACTAAATCATTCGAATAATTTCAATGCGATTTTTGAATCAAATCGCATAATTCGATTCAATTCGATAACAATTTTCACACGTTTAATACTACAAACGTACATGCAATGTATACAATATACATATATGTATATAACATTTGCATTAATCATTGTAATCCAATTCGAAGAATAGGTTGCTAAGATATTGTTCATTTTCGCGAAATCTCGATCGCGATCGTGCTACTTAATTTAAAGTTTAAAGCCGTAATGTTGCTAACAGTCTTTTCGGTCCTTAACTTAAAAAATCGAAAGTGAACCGTTTCCGGTCGGCCGAAGTTGGCTGTAAAACTGGAACGTGACCGACACCGTGCAATCTCGCTAAAGGGGAACCTTCCTGCGGTTTTTCTAGTTTCCATCGTAGACGCCAATGCCCAATTATGAGCCGGTATATCGAAACGTCGGCGGCGGCTCTTACAAAGCCCCGGCCGTACTGTTACCCACAAATCGTAACAGTGACCACAATTTAGATCATTCGTAAAGTATTTTTGACTTTGAAGATTCTGTTGGGCCGTACAAGCATCGCGTAGAACGTTTACAAGGAAGACAAGACTGATAATCTGATAATTAAAGTTGATACTCTAATAATTTATATCTTTTATTTTTATATGTTTCATTTATATCTACGGTAGGTAACGCCGTGTCCGATTTGTTTAAATCAAATTTAACTGTGATCAGTGGACTGCGATTATTTATGCAAAATACATTCTCTCTATACTATAGTTATAATAAACTCTCCATAACTAGAGGTATAATGCTTATATTATCTTTCAATAATTGTAGTAGTTGCAATAGTAATTATGTTTCAAACTTTCAATGGCTTCTTTTGATTTTTGGATTTATATGAAGTTACTTTTTCTATGTTATTTCTAAAAGCAGAGTAATGCAGTATTTCAAATTCTGCGTTATCTGAAGTTTCTATTTTGTATCTTTATTTCATATAAAACATGCTCAAGCCATGAGAATCAAGAAACGCCATCCTAGTATTCGTATGATTTTTTTCACCTATGCATTCCGAGAGCTGAAATCGTATTTTCGACACTGCTATATCCGGAAGGCGTTTCTAACACCTAAATGTTTCATAGGAAGCTTTTAAACTTGTGTTCTAAATATAATAGCTCTTCCATCGAGAGCTGAAAAACCTATTACGTATTTAACGGCAGATTCCAAATACAAACCATAGTGCTTTTATTTTTAACACGTTTCGCTTCGATGTCGTTCACTCGCAAGATGTTCTATTGCTATAACATTTCTCACATTTCATTGACGAACAAAAATTGTCATTTTGTCTCCTGTTGTATCGATGTTACAAAAATCGTAAAACCAATATCAAAAACAGGGGTTAAAACTTTGACGTACCATAAAGTGGGGTTCAAAATTAATTACGTGCGAACTATAATCGATCAGTTTAATGCAAAAGTGGTGCAAGTAAACGAAATTTAATGCTGAATAGCAACAGATGAACTAAAAGTTGTGCAAAGTGCAATAAAATAAAAAAAATTAAACTTCTGTTCGCACACTTGCGATGGTTTGTGTCCACACGGGTGCCTGATAAATTAATATGGGACACCGAGATACAGGTAGTACAAAATTGAAGATATAGACTGAAATTAACAGACACTGACTGCATTTAATGTATTTACAAGAACTGTACAAGCAGGGGCGAACGCTGGAAAAGATTTCGGAGGGGGGGGGGGGGGTTGAAAAAATGTAAAATGATCATAAATATCATACTTTATTACAAAAACACTGAATTTAAAAACGAAAGCTTATTTATCTATCTTATTTTTAAGACTCGTAGGAAACTTTGCAATAACTACTAAATTCTTAGGTCTGGTAATCTATTTTTAAAATTTTTCCTGACATTTCAGTGGAGAGGGGGTTTCACCCCCCCCCCCCCCTCAACCACCCCTCTGTGTACAAGGGTTATGGACTTTACAAAATAAAAATAACGTAGTGACAAAAATACCAAAGTTTTAGTAAGGCTTGAACTCAAGTTGTTTCTATCCGAAGCGAGGGAATGTTTTGATTTTCTGTTGGACCTTCGGCACCCTTGAAAGGTCGGATATCCCTCCCTTAAACATTAACGCACATCAAGGTGGGAATAGGATATCCCACACCTAAAACTATTGGGTAGCAAAATTCTTCCTGACGGGGGTAGGTAGCGTGGGTGGCCCGCCCAATTCTCGGTAAACGGGGGTGCGAAAAACCTCGGGGTGCGCGTACGTCACTTCGCGCGGACACAGCTGCTGGTCACGTATTTCGTAGACCGTCTTCAGATAATCACCTTTTGATTTAATTGAAGGGTCGCTGGTCGAAAATAAAATTTCACGAGAACTGATTTGACTGCCGAAACTGATTCGTCGTTCGTTCAAAAACACGATAAGAGGTACCACGTGTATCCGACAGTGTCAAAATGTCGAGTAACTCCAAAACAAAAAGTCCATCTTTCCCTTCCAATTTTTTCTAGCATTTGCATCATTAACAATTTGGTAGATCGTTGAAAAATCATCCGGAGAGTGTATGAAGATTAATTAAAAATCGAGCAAAACGGATACCGGTTCCTATTATACGGTATCGTACACAGTTATAAGCCCTTATATACAGCCACCCGTAATATACACGCATACATAATATTACGCGTGCAATTTGGGAAGGGGGTGGCACAAATTAAAAACTAATCCAATATTAGCCCCGCTCTGGTCGGGCGATACGATGCACAACAATTATTTCCCCACTGTGTTTCCATCTTCTCCGGATAACCACCTCCACTCTCCCCAACCCCTTGCTCGCCCCATGTACAGGCTACGCCGTAGGAAAGGGAGGATGAATGGGGAAACGGGCAGTATGTGCAATTTTATGTGCGCGTTAGAATTAACGCGAGATTGATCCTAATTTCCATCGACAATGATCAAAGCGGTGATTTGCGAAATAATGTAATTCGATCAATGCGTTTGAAAAATAATCTATTGTAAGAGGCTATTGTTTGTATGTCGTGTCTTCGTATGCTTTGTTGTCCACGAGTATTTTTCTGTTGCGTCGACCACGTTTTTGGGCAGACGTTTTGTTGTGACGGATATTGAGTAGTCCTAAGGTCGAAGTTAGTAATATTTAAATGGTTTTATTTGACTAACTATCAATAGTCGACAAATGACTCTCAAAACAAATACGCAGATGCAACGTATATACATATTAACTAGCGTCATTTCGAACAAGCTTGAGAGAGAACTCTATGAATTTGAATTATTACCCGGACCTAAGGTTGCGAAAAATCTGATGAACGTTTGGATCCGTAGAAATGAGAAAGACTAGGTTTTCCCGAAAGCGGAATGGAAGGGATGAATATAACAATGGGGGAAGTGGTAAGATAAAGATTCGAAAACAGGACATTGGATAAATAAGTGGATCAACCGGGATGTGTCAGGAATGAGCCGGAGGAGTGGCAAGATTCTTAGAGTTCAAAATATTAGGCTTAAAACTAAAGATAATCGAGCCGTTAGATCGAAAATTCGGACGAGAGTGAATATTCTTGCGTCGAAACGCACCGCAGGCACAGGATTTATTTAGCAATAACGGTTTAATTTATCGCAGGATATTTATAACCTTAAATGTACCTGCAGTTTGTTGCACGGTAAGTTGCATTTTCCTAGCTTGGCAGTAGTGGAGATATTAACTCACAATTGGTAAACCAATTTCCCAATAACAATTTTTATGACGCATGATAGACATACTGTTTCATTCCGTTCCTTTTTTTTCAGACACTGCGCGTGTAATATACAAGTCCAGCTACGCAGGTTCGCGTTTATACGCACGTATGCGTACGCATGTACACGTACGCGGCAGGCGCGAAAGGCGTTTATAAAATCATGAGGATTGCGCTGTTCGGGATATTTACACGACCGGAGTAAATTTATTGTGATTGCGCTTTACCCGAGCCGCAAAAACCAACCCGTACGTTCGTTTGTTCTCCTTTTTTTTGCAACAGCGATGGGAGGGTGGGGTAGTGGGTTGATTTCGAACGGAAACAACTAGATGCGCTTATGGAAATTGATAGTATCAATGAAAAGTAAATCTGCCCCCACGTCGTTCGACGGTTTTCGCAGATTCCGGAAATATTGTCGATACTTTTGCTCGTATTTTGACGCCCGTGTCGGACTGTATATTCCGTATCGTCCTTTTCAGAAATACTGTATGCGCAGATTTGTCTTTTTTTTCCTCGCGATAACAGGTACACACATCTTAAATTCTGAATCGTTATAATTTAATCATATGCGTGAGCTGTAACCAAGCTTTGGCCGATAGGAACTCTATAAGATTCACGATTCCAAAACTGATATTCAGTACTAAATTTTTCTTTCCCAAAACTAATGTTTGTCCTAAGTACAGGCAATAAACGATATACCCAGTACCGATACTCGCTTGTGAAATGTCAGACTGATCTGTTTTTCTACCGCGAGAGCTATGGTATTATTGTATTAACGTAATTAAAGAGAATGTTTACTCTGTTTAATATAATTTCTACAGGGTGTCCCATAAATGATGCTAATCCGTTAACCAGTAAGCTGCGTCGAACCTCCTTGAAAAGTGTGCACATAAATTGTGTCGCAAGAACGACGCAATGATGATCACATTATATTTTATAAATATATTTTAATAGTTCGTGGCTCAGATTACTAAAGACAAACTACAGAAACCACTTTCGTGCTCCTTCTTTAATAATATCCACACAAAATTTATGAATATATTTTAGTTTTCACTCCAATTTCAAATTAAATATTCAACGGTGACTACATGTCCGCATGACGGGTATACTCGTCCTAACATAAAATATCAAAAGACAAGGTCTTGTCTCGGACCAACTACAAGTACGCGTTACTAGACCTTGTATCTTTGCCATTTGTTCGTGACCAGTATTCTCGTCAATAACCGCTAACTGGTTAATACATATTCTGAAACACCCTGTACGTTACGAAACGTTTTCCGCCCGAATTTCGGCTTCTTCCACTGAAAGTCGTTTCCTCGTATCAGGGAAGTGACTAGTTGGGTGGTATTTCGATAGCGAAGGACGATCAATTTTCGTGGCCATTAACTGTTCCGTGCGTTTCCTAAAACACAGTGTCTAAGCACCATTCGTTTCCTGCCCGTAAAACGAGTCCCTCCGCAACTATCTCTTCGGTCGTTTCTTTATTTCCGATCGTTTGCGGTCTGTCTACGTCCGACAGATCGAGGGCGTGTAAAAAAATCGAAAACGTTCGGTCTTTATTCTTTTTTTCACCTTCGCTCCGAGAGAATGACTTTGTTTGAACTGCGCTCTTTACGTATGGTTTTATGAACAGGATCCATTAACGAGCTTTATCGATTCCGAGTTTTATTCAGAAACAAAGAAATCTTTGACGATCTGTAAGACGATTGATAATAACATAATCGTTCGTGTAAAAAGATGTATAATTAAAGTGGAAACACACTAGTAAGAGGCAATCTGTTAACGCGCGTTCGCACGTTCAAATTGTCGAGTTGCCTTCTAAACGCTTGCTGCCATCTGTTTTGTATTTGCACGTTCACATGCCTGTCACGTTTGCAACATTAACATAATCCGCCTGTAATTAAACGCGTGGCGACACGTTGCGTGTTACAAATGTATTCTTAACTTTAATGATAGATAACTCTCGTATAACGTGGTTTCGATATAACGCGATTTACAAATTATGGGAAGTTCTTGGTTAACGTGGTGTTTTGCAACCCGGTTCCGTATAACGCGCAATTATACCTCGTATAACGCGAAAGTTGGCAAATAATTTTTATGGAGAATTGGCAACATTGGTAGGCCGCGCACCGATGTTGCACGTACCAGAATCACGCGATACGCCAATACCCTTATTTTATGTATGTAATTACGGCTCTTTGCCATCAGTAACCTCTACCGGGCGGGTTATCGTGGTGTTTGTTTGCGGTACCGCCGATTATAACCGGCGTCCGTCCCTGCAATGCACATCATGGATGCTGCCAATGGGCGACAATAGTACCGAAAGAGTTAAGTATTTTAATTCTTTTTAAATATAGTTTACTTTTTATTTGTTTTAAAATATACGTATTTGGTGTTTCATTTAAGGAAAATACTTGAAACGCAATCTCTCATTTTGTACGAAAGGTGAGTCGCGCGTAACGCGATTTACTTAACGCAGAATTTGTTAGCAACGTGACCCCCCAGTTATATGGATTGCCAGCATTTAAAAAGACATACATCAAAAAGTGAGTTAGTCATTTTTTCCTATTAGCTTGTTAAGGATCGCAATCAAAACGAAGAGTAATTTTGTTAAGGCATTAAGTCGCATTTGAATATTTTATTATTCACCATCGTGGGTGTAGTATACCGATTGATTGGCTGATCGTATTGATAACAAGCAATATCTGTAAAGGTTTTATGAGGTATATATAATGTTGAAAAAATCTCACTTTTTCAGATTACGCAATCCGGTTGTTAACATTTAGAACAGTGAAAACAATACGATCTTGCAATTTATAACAAAAGTATATCTAAAGGTAAGGGTCCCCCGTCCGCATGGTACGCATTGGACGGATCGCATCAAACGGATTTTAGAATTATTCGTATGGTAACCCATACAAGTGCGTCCACTGGTCCGCAGCAAACAGGCCGCACGAATCGGTCCTTCGGTAATGCCGGCGCGATTTCTCGGAGGAGGAATTTTCCGATACATGCCGATGACGTCATGCGGATTGCCGATCAGTGGACGCACAGCCGTCGGCCGTCGGCCATCATTTGCTGCATTTCGGCACTCGTCCTGCCCACGCGCGTTGTTGTTATTCAAATGCGAATACTATTGTTAAAAAATCCGATTACAAATAGCCGTCACGTCGGTGATCCGATTGCTGCGGATACAGTGGACGGACGACCACAAACTGATCAGTTTGACACGATTCGTGGGATGCGGACCTATGGCCGCTTAACTTAAGCGTCCGCTTTATTAGTATTCAGCAATCGTTAATAACAATGATCGCAATAAGTACAACATCGAAACAGTTTAATTCTGTTAAGAGGTTTGGTGTAAGTAGGAGTTGTCATGTGTCACCACTACTGTGACTAAAAGTTTCGGAACGACTGAAGTTGGGAGTAAACAGGAATCGAAAAAAATTGTTTTCTATCTACCGATTTATTTCGCCAGTGGCAAAATAAACAGACCAATACACGGTCAAACTTGATTGCCAATCATTTGACGTAATCGTTACGAAGCACAATCGCAAGGTACACCGTTGTTATCGCAATGATGGACAATCCAGATTGAACTTGCACGGGCCCTTTAAGACAGGCAGAACTGGACGGAACGGATTTGAACGGGATGAAACGGATCAGTTGCCAAATTATTCCGCGATTAGTCGAGGTATTAAATCATTCAGTGTTTATTACCGATGCGGGCGACGACACCGCCCTCGTGTAGACGTTGCACAGGGCTTTATGTAATTCAAACTTAAAACAAGTAAAAAAAAAAAGGAAAAACTAAATTATTTCCTGCGAAAGGTGAAAATAATCTATCGGCGTAATTGTAATGTAAAGTAAAAGCGTAATGCGCAACGGGATGTTGTGCTCGATGGACTTCCAGTAATTTCTAACAAATCGAAGTTTCAAGGTTTATTTGGTAGTAGTCTAGAATTTCGTTTTTGGCAAGATTCTGGCAGTGCGAGTTTTAGATTTAGACCAAGAGTTCCCAACCTTTTTTTGCTGGTGTAACCTCTGAATCCTAACTTTACGTATGTATGACCCCCGTGTATGGACGTGTATTTAATATTACTAACTGAAATATTTTTTGTAGGTTAGTAGAAGCTACTAATTAAACAATAAAACAATCTCTAAATTGTTATTCTAGACCACCTCAAAGCTTCTGTTGATCCCTGGGTGTCCATGTTGACACCAATTGGAAAAGGCTCAGTTCGACAATGTGTGATTTCTGAAGATCTTCAGGTTTTGAGTTCGAGGATATTCTATGGATGGACTGTTATGCATACTATGCGTAATCGTACACTGGTATTTCTAATTAATATATCAAATATCGTATCTATTTGTTTGTGCACACTATTCGTATTTTAATCCTGCCGCAGTAATTTATTCTCTAGTCCATTCGTTTGACATTCGCCGGATCGTTCGCAAGTGCGCAGACGATATACGTGTTTGAGATATGGCAAATGTCACGTGGTATAAGATTAGTATTTGTATTTTCTCCTCACACAGTGCGAATTGCACCTGTACTTAAAGATAAGTGCCTTTACTTACCGTATTGTAATATTTGGGTTGGGCTTGCCCCCCTCTCTCCTATTTCAGCCTATGGCAAACGCAAAGGAGTTAAAAATCAGACTTTCGCAAGACACCCGATAGATCGGATAATCGACTTTCTACCATACTACATAATAAATAATCAGTTTTCATGTCAAACCAGAATCGTTCGGTGATCCGTACTTCGCGTCGCTCTATTAGCACGAATAATCGAGATACCAGCGTAACACGTGCCACCCCTGTCGAAAGTACCAACATCGAAAGTAATAAAAGCAACGAACGACTGTGACATCACCGTAGCCTGAAATTGTACTCGTCAAACGATTTTCTCGTCGTTCCGCAGTTTTTCGTTTTCACTGTGGGTCGGCTTCTCTTGTCGCGCGACAAACGACAGCCGACAGACGACAGCTCGAAAAAGGCGACGGGTGTTTCCTGATCCTGCAGCGAAGCGCCATTTAGGATGATTGCCCGATTTTATGTATTTATACGGGGAGCGTTCGTTCGCTCGTTTCGCGCTGTGCGCACCAGCCTTTTCCTCCTATCGCTAATAATATTCGTTTCGTACCCCGTGCCACGGTAAGCGTCCGAAGGATCCCGGTTAAACTTGGTAACGCAATGCGATTTCAAAGTGAAATATTATCCCGGATTTTCAGCCACCGTCGCAGACGCGTCTCCACGGCCGTCTACGCGATACAACCCTCGTTCAAATATGCACGAATCGCGGCCCGAAATCTTAACGCAAACTCTACCGGACACGGCGGTCGCTTTTCTTTTTTTTTTTTTGTTGTTGTTTTGGTTTGCCAGTACACAGTGCGTTACACTTGGTACGCGCAAAAGTTCCTGTACGCTTTGATTGTGCTTTAGCGACGAATGCACAAAAGAGTTGTACAGTAACGCACAACGGGGTGGTTGTGCAAAATAAACTTCTAACTTTAGAGAAGATTCTGCGATACCGAAATTCTGTTCTGGAGTTGCATAGTGTGGTTAAGTACAATGTTCCAAAAACAGTGATAATCGGCATTGGAGATTCTGGTATTGTCCGTAGGGATAAACGTACTTTGCTCTCCGCGTGGTGTAGGAGATTTGCATATGGCGAGGAACGGTAAATTTAACAAAAACGAAAGCCAAAAAGGTATGAAAAGGATTATGAGTAATTGGGACGAGGACGAAAAGTAGCGGTTCGAAAACATAACATTTGAAGTTGAAGAATAGGTGACTCACAATCAGTGCGGATGTATAAAAAGCGAATCAGGGGGATCAAAAGGTTTTAGAGTACAAAATATTTGCCGTAATTAAAAAACATTGTAGAAAAAATGATAACGGACGGATACCACGGGTATCCAACACCATAACATTTATAACATTATTCTTATTCTCATAGCTGTTACAAGAACCGAAACCCATATCGTAATTGTTTTCAACACCCGTTGAAAAAAAAACATAGATGTAAGATATATTGAAGAGGCTTAATCGGGTACGCATATTCATATTTTCGAGATTACAGGTAAAATGTCGGTAAGCGGTAGCATCCGCATGGAACTCTCGGCATCGGAAAGAGAATTGCCATGAGGAAAATGGTGGGGGTAACCCTCGAGACTAGCAAATTATCTCCCCTACAGGCCATATCTGCACGCTCGTGTACCGCACGGCGTCAAGGCGCGTTATGGTTTGCGAACACGTTTGCAAAACGCGCGTTTTACCACGTCCGATTTCGTCACTTTTGACCAGCGACCGTGACACTACTCCAAACCCAAAATCTCGGCACACGCTGTTGACGTGCCGCATGAAATTTTCTTAGTCGCGTTGCGCGGAAAAAACGTGGTAAAGTATCGCATGTTAGGGTGTGTTGCGCGTGTACATGCCATCTGAACGCGCGATGATACATTTCTATGGTATCCGCGTTTCTAGGATTTAAAATCATTGTGTGCAGAAACAGATAGAATCGATATTTACTACATTAATTAGAAATATCAATGAATTACAGTGGAAGCCACTTATTGCGATCACTATGGGATCTATAACTTTTGATAACAATAACCGGTTGATAACATTAAGCAGAACGTAAAATATTATGTTACAAGATTGTCATGTTACTAGATTATTTTTTCAAATATAATGTATGCTGTTTAAAAAATGTTTAATCGCCAACCAAATTTAATGTCAAAATTAACGAAATTTTAAATGAACTAGTATCAAAAGAAATTAAAAACACGTGCCAGTATGAATGAGGTTTGCATTCGACAAATTACGGAGGGGGAGGGGGCGCTATAAAAGAACTTTGCAGCAGGGTACCGACTACCCTAGGGCCGGCCCTAAACATTCTTAAACATTCAGGTAAGTTAATTACAATAAAATCGCATTAAAGAAAGTGAAAGAAAGTGACAAGAACGTGACAAGAAAGTGAAAGTATCGTAAATTAATCGCCGGAGACTTCAACTTTAAACAATGTTTTTAACCGGTGTTACCGAACAAATCAACGTTTATAATCGCAATGATGTTAGAGCATGTGCAATAGTAAAGAATAAATGCAGGGAGGGATACTTAAAAACTTGATTCGTAAAACTTCAACGTGATTTAGACTGATAGGAATACTCAAGCAGCACGCCTAACCTTTAGGACGACTTGCAATGAATCGCACCACAGAATGTTTTCGCGCCACAATGTCAAGTATGGAAAACAAAAATGGCGGGAAAAAGCGAACTACAATAAAATCGCATTAAAAATGTATGGCATGTATGCTGTGTTGGGTTTAGTAAACTGTTCGAATGTAGAAACAAGGTGATAGAACAAGAGAAAATATATGAAATTAATCGCCGGAGGCTTTAACCTTAAAAAAATTTGCTCACCCTCGATGTCGAACGAATTAACGTTTATAATCGCGAAGATGTTAGAACACGTGCAATAGGAAAGAGTAAGTGCAAGGAAACATACCTCAAAACTCGATTCGCCCGACTCCAACGTGATTTGGACTGATCAGCACTGATTGACATTTAAGTAATACGTATGATCTTTAGGACGACCTCCAATAAACTGCGCCGCGGAATGTCAAGCATAGAAGAAGAAAGATGGCAGAGGGGAGTGTGGGGTCTCGTGTTCATTGTTTACATCTGGGGTGGGAAACGGAATAAAACTAAACAAAGAGAAGCATCCGGGTTTCGATTCGAGTGAACAATTCTTTCAAAGTATTTACAATTTTACGAACCCACAGAGAACGATCACGTAAAATCTTCAGAATTCTGGTTTCAAGATGTTATATTTATGTCGCAGAAGGAATTGCCATGAACCACTTGAATTTTTGTAAGAATCTTGATTTCCGCTCGAGTGGAAGCCGATTCATTTAATTTTCACCTTTCCTTATCTTTCTCCTTCAGCTTAAATTCCACATGTTAATCCGCATGCCGATCGGCATAATGAGAACAGAACTTAGCTTTGCGGTATACGTCTATCTCTGATTCGCATACCCCGTTTCGCTCGCGAGGTACACGGGCGCACACACGTACAAATTTTCGGCCAATGGGTATCTCTCTCTCTCTGTCCTTCGGGGCGTCACTTTCGCACTCACAGCAGTCTCACGGATCAGCTCTGTACGCATGGCATCGGTGTACCTTCGTGCACCTTGCGCCTTGCCCTCGTCCATGTGGCTGGATGATGCGAGCAAGACGGATCGTTCGAAGAAAAGAGAGGAACGTATACCGCGACATTGGCAACGCTATGGAGAGAGAAACGGGAGTAATAAAAGAGAGGGTAGATGGATCACTGGCGGACCTACCAAAATTCACGTGCTGCTGATTCTTGTCAGTGAGCCTGGAACAAATTAATATTAATACTTAGAGGTAAATTAACATTAATAATGGTTAATAATTTACAAATGCCGAAGGAAATCGAAAAAAAGGAAAGAGTTCAGAAAGAGGGTGGGTGAAAAGGAGTGAAACGGGGTCGAAGGGATGAGAGGCGAATAATACAAAACAATTGCAATTTATTAAAAACTAGAAAGGTCGAGGAAAATCGACAATAAGAGAGCAGAAAGGAAATCAGAAAGAGTGTGAGTGAGAGGGGGGGGGCTGAGGGAATCAGAAAGGGTGAGGACGTGTGTGGCAGGGTTCAAAATTTGGAAAAAACCCGAGCAAAGTGGTCAAAATAACCACACAAAGCATAATAACCAACATTTATTACAGAGTTACAGAAACGGAGACAGAGAAGACGACGCGACGTTTCTTAATAAAAACTCCCCTTTTTAAGATACCATATCCCGTGATTGGCTATACCAATTTTGATCAGGTTATACCCAAATTTCTTATCTCGGCACCACGTTACCCAAAACTATTGCTCTTTTGAAAAATGATCATATTTTAATGCGGTTTAACCGCTTCCAAATCCCGCTCGTTCTTTCCGGAAAAGATACAAGGTTTAGTTCTCGCGTACTTACACTTGGCGCGAGACAATACCATGTCTCTTGATGATGTGGTTTTAGGACCAACCGATTGTAATAACAAGGACCGATTGATAACATTAACTGTAATTATAATATCCGGCTTCCACTATATTACCGAAACAACAAAGTAACACGTGTAAAAGCCATAAATACAAGGTGCGTTTAAGTCCTTTCGAGAAATGGTGGTTAATAGTTCCCACCTGTACCTTATTGCGAACATACGGAATGGACACCTTTCCCGGAAGAACTTAGGTACGGTTTAACGAGTTTCGACAAGGAGGTGCACTATTTTCGGCAGGTATAACTTTACGAATATACAGGGTGTTACGCTAACTCTTGAACGTCTATTGATTATATTTTTGCATCAAGAGACAAGGTCTTGTCTCGGGCCAAGTACAAGTACGCGAGACTAAACCTTGTATCTTTTCCGGATTATATTTCTATCGCAGAAACATTAAGTACAATAGTTATGTTTTATTTATAGGGAAATTGAGAAATCACATCGGTTAAATTTTTGTTTATATTTTTTATTTAAGGGTTAAAACATTTAACGTTTCAAACGTTGATCTGACGTTCATTTTGACCAATTCTACAATTTCTGATTCCAAAACAAGGTGTTTACACACGCGCAAACCCACGATAATAACATAAATTTAACAATTAAATGTTTTAATCATATTTTGACAAAGTATTCGGCTAATGGAATCGCGCAAAGATCACACATCGACCATTCATTCGATAACATTTCGATTAACGGTTAACAACGATTCTGTTCAATTAAGAAATCCCTACTAATTTCATCGCTCAACCGAAATTGATCATGATCACGTTTGACGAATTGATTTTTGATCGATTACTTTAATGCAATGAGAAATTAATTGATTAACGTCACTGGCTCCAGTACCATAATTATAAAGGACCGTTACCTTTGATAAAAGTAAGGACCACCCTATAAAAGGCATTGGCGTAGGGATCCGGGGCTATTCCCAAGAGTATTAAGACAGAAGAGTGTTTCGCGTGGGCACGTGCCAGTGTGTGGTTCTTCAATGGCTGGCTGATCCAAGAGGGTCACCTATGGCTGCTGGTACACCCAGTCCCATGATACGGTGACGACGCTTTAATATTTGATGCGATTAAACTCATTTCGACCCGCCTCCCGTAATTGGTTTCTGATTAACAGCCAAGTTTTAAGTGCATTGCCGGTGCACGATAGTTATACGCGTCCTGACGCCATCAACTAATAACTGTGAGTGCTCTTGTCTATTATGCGAATCGTCGTCTGTTCATTACCGTTAGTTGGTGCGAATAAAAATTAAACTTTTGCAAGTGGGGGTGGACATGGTTGACTGGAGAGCTTTTTGATTTTGATTTACTAACGCTGAATCGGGTAGGCCAAGTTCGATATACGAACTTGCAAGCTGGAACGCGAGTAACGCTAACGGGAAGTAAAATTATATGTAGTTGTTGTTTAATAATAACGCTAAACGACCTGGGTACGTTATTATTGTACGTATTGCATGTATACGCACAGGTGTATAATAATCAATTAACCCGAAAAATTATATTTGTCCCACTTCGAGCCGTGCAATTCGATAAATATTAATCCTCGTATCAGTTTTGGTTTGTTCAACGTACCGTATTTGAAAACTTCGACAAGACAAATATGAGTATTTGAGTACGGAAATTGGTCCGTTAAAACACGCGTTGCAGATAATTGGTTTTGAATTATTGAGCGTTAGTTTATTTTAGTCCACGTGAAATTTCTAAAGATAGGTAAACGCTAAGTTTTTAATACCGGAGCGAAATGGAAATACTGGTATTTTTGCCTGAATTTTAAAATTTGATTCAGTACACCAGAATATGGTAGGACTAAATCGTTATATCGTACTAACATTCGTTTGGTTCAACAACGATAGATCTAAGAAAATAGACACTTTCGACGTTGTTTATTGGAACAATCAAAAAACTTATCTACGCCCCTTTTATATTGTAAAGTTTCTCGTCGAAACTTCAGGTAATAATCACTAGAGAGCAGATGTCTCCCGTCAAATTGGGGTGGTTTCTATCATATTATAAGGGTTGACATGCATTTGAAAAAGCTGTTTACCAGAACTCCGCACCGGAAATAATAGATTCTCGCAGACATTATCCATTTGGTTCGTTGTCATTGCGTTATAGATGGGAGAGAAAAGAAATTTTAAACCGTGCAAGTTTCCGTTTGCTTTCTTGGAAAATATGTCATCGTTGCAGCGAACAATCTTTTTACGGTTCAGCCGTGTTAATTAATTCCTGACAGTCTCGCGTTTAACAGAGATCCTTATACTCGATACATCTAATATAAAGTCCGTGAGTTCAAGTGCCGAACTGCAACTCGAGATAAGTTGTCCGTAGGGGTAATCCATGGACTCAACGGGTGTCTCTATTCGCCACGGTTTCACTCCATCTTCCGTTGACAGACAAAATCCCCTACACCGAGCACCAACGGCCGCTGCGATCTATCCTATTGACCGTCTGTCCAATTAGGACAGCGAAAACTTAATTAAGCGGTGCCACGGTCCCGATGAAAACTGGATGGCGCGTGAAGCCCGTGGGTGGACCCGATAATTAATACAAATCCAGATGTACAGAGCGCAATGAAAAAGTATTGTAGTTCGCGATTAGCTACGATTGATAAACAATTGACCGATAGAAAATTATGAATCTCGTTGTGACCGACGGGTATTGTTCGTGAGCGGATTGTTAGAGGAGTATGGACGAGAGTATCCAAATATAGAATACCGTTTATAATAATGGAATAATTCAGAAGATAGAACTTCCCCCTCAGCCGTTTTTTTGTATTATCAAACGTAACGTTGATATTTTGTCTGTTCAGGTAAAATGAAACGCCCTTTATAATGCATAATACTTATCAGCGACTGAAACCTGAGAAATAAAAGTTCTTCATCTTTATAAAAGTGCTTATAAAGATTATTTTATTTAAGAATTATCTTTATAAAGGCCTTTTGTTTATCAAGTTTGAGTCGCTGATAAATGCTACGAATTATACAGGACGTTTCATTTAACCTGGATATCAAAAAGAGCAACATTGAGTTTGATAATACGGTGAAACGTCTGAAGGACACGTTATTACATATTTCCAAAGCAGAAAATATTGTGATCGAGGTTTCAAATCATAACAAACATCTCACGAAACATATGTTTTTGAGTAAAATACACAGACTTTGGATCTTGTCGTTCATTCGTTATTCGAAGATCCTACTGTTTCACTTGGATAAATTTGTCTTCATGACAGCCACGACACCGCACCGTGTCAACGAAAATATGTAGTTCGAGGACATTAAAGTAGAAAAGAATGACATTAAAAAAAGTGTAGCTATTCATATTCGCTTCTTCGAATTTTGAATCAAGAACTTCCCCCTAAGCGTTTAGCTAACATTTAACTTTAGCGACCTCTTTGAAACGTATGCACCCAAATTGTGTCGCAAAGATAAAGCGATGACCTGCATAATATATTTAATAAACAGATTTTAATAGTTCGTAGCTCGGATTGCTAACAAAAATACAGAAACTACTTTCGTGTTCCGTCTTCAAAAATATCCCCATAAAATTTAGTAATATATTTTAATTTTCACTGAAATTTCAATTTAAATAAAAAATGGTAACTATTTTTCTATGTGACGAATATAATCGTCAGTAACGGCTAATGGGTTTAAAAATTCCAATTTGAACTATTATGCAATAGATTTTATAAGCTTATTGCACAGTGAAATAGATTCTAACCTCCCAAACAACCATAACGTAAGGCCTCCCTACCCCAAACAAACGGGCGGTCTGCTCGAAGCATAATGCGCGAGGTAGATGCGCAGAAAATCAGAAGACCACTGGCTGTTCAATGAGGCGGATCGATCATTCTAATTGTTATGTCTGACGAGTTCATTAACCTCCTAAGTGGAGAAACCAACTATAGTTGCAATGTGGATTATGTATTTAATCACTTTCTCAGTTTTCTGTGCACTGTACCCGGATATTTACATAGTATGTTTCAATGCCAATTATTTACAATAATATTAATAAGTTTTCTTAAATGTACATACTCCGTTTAAGTAGTGTTTTACGCCCTTTTATAGGAGGTACCAGCGACCGCCGATATTCAAACGTCGTTACGAAAGGTTTTACGCACAGGTAACCCTCGTATAATGTGGTTTCGATTTATAAAATTGTGGGAAATTTTTTTTACCGCGGACTTTTATAACCCGGTTTCCGTATAACGCGTAATTTTACCCCGTATAACGCGCAGGGTGGAAAATTATTTTGATGGTGAATTGGCAACATCAGCAGGCCGCACGCCGATGTTTTACTTGCCAGAATCATACCACGATAATAGACAATAGCAATTTCCTTATTTCGTGTATGTAATTATGCCAAATTTAGTTTTAGTAAATTTTTCTTGAGAAAGTTTGCTTTTCAATTGTCATAAGATATACATATTTGGTATTTTATTTGAGGTAAAAAATATTTGGAACGTGACCTTTTGTTTTGTACGAGGCGAAGGTTTTGCATAATGCAATTTACATGTTGTTATAACGTGTTTACGTGATAGGAGCGATATTCAGCTTTCAAAGCACTATACGCATCAAATTGTGAATAAATTGTATCCGTGTTTGGAAGGAATAATGCGGCGTATCACATATTTTCACTTTCGAGATATTGTTGCTTTGTTCGGCAATTGCATTGTTTTATTTGACATACGAAAATTTGTTTTCGCGAATTTCTTTCTGATAGATACCTTATTATACTTTCCACGGTTCGATTAATGCATAAATTCAATTTTTTCAAATTGTGATATACGGTATTTTTCCTAACAACCACGTGTATAAACGCATGTTGTAATGGAACTAAAAATCATAAAGATGAAAAAACCTAAGGAAACAATACAAATTTTATAATTGCAGCATTTTATTATATTACATTACAGTCATTCATACATTCGATCCAAATTTTTTGTCGTGACATTTTATATTTTTGATTAATAACTATTAGAGTCCGAAGGTGCTCCTCGCCGTGTCTGATCATGGACCATATTCTCTGTGAATCCCCTTTTGGAAGACCCGAACAGCACGCAGGGAAGGTGCAAAGGCTTGAAAAATAAAAACCATTTGCAGTTACATGTCAAAGAAATGATTGGTCAAACGTTCTATTAAAATATAATGTTAATGTAGAAGTTTTCATAGTATAATAAGTAGGGTGGTGGGTTCTTAATTATTATGAATGCATGAAGACTTTTCGAATTCCTCTTGACATGGTTTTGAATTTTTTCACAGGTGGAACCACGTATATATTCTCCTCCCCTTGATGAGGGCTTAATAAAGGTGTTCTTATGCATGCTTCCTGATAGTGCGCTGTTGTGCTTATATCATAATTTCAATTTAATAACTGTTTAATCCTTCCTGAATTTCTTAATCATGACAACCGATTTTGCCATTATGTATTCATTAATTACTTTTCAGTATACGATCGATTAGTCTAATATTATTGTTGATTTTAACCAACGATCCTCACCAGGTTACGAACATTTTCTTGAAGCAACAACCGCAGCTGTGGAAACTCGCAGTTTACGAAAATACCGTCCACGTGGTCAGAATTCTTGCTGATGGAACTTATGACTTCTTCTAGGGGGGACTCAGACCTCTTGCCATTTGTCCAACCATGACTGTACTGGAATGTTTGGGAACCCACCAATGATATTCCCAACAACAAAATGAAGAGTGCTAACGTATAGGTGGTAGTCATCTATAAACAATTGAAACACGATCAAATGTTAATCGTACAAATATTTTGCAGTAAATCTGATTAGTATTACCGACAGACCACACAATTACAATGGAGGTAGAGAAGTATTCGTAGTTTCTACATCAGACGATAACAAATAAGATCCATTTTCGTTTTAAAGTAATTAGTAAATCTTGATTACCGTTTCGGATGTAGATGTGAGCTGTTTATTCAGATAATGGTAATTTCTTTACTAAGTCTATGAGAGATCCTATTCCTAAAAAAAATGTTCCGATTCCACGAATGTTATCCGATACAAAATTCTTATTCCCGGAGCCCATACTAACGTTTGTAGTAACTATAGGCAACGACCGATAGTAGATACCGATACTGGCTTGCGAGAAATCGAATTAAACTGTTCTTTACCGTGAGAGCGTCGCATGAATCCTTTGAAACATTTTCATTGCCTTACGTTTATATAAATAAAACTTCATACTCGAATCAATACTTCGGTCTTGAAAGTTATTTGTCCGAAAAGTCGCAGTAAGTTTAGTAAAGAGATCCGATTTAACCAGTAGCGTTACGAAGATATTGGAAGACTTAAAATACAGTCCTTCCATCGACAAATATTCGATAACATTAAAAATTGGCAGCATATCGTTCCCGTTTGATCAGTCCGTTTTATTCGATTATCTATTATTCAACGAACGGGGCTAAAGATAAATATTTTGCGAGTCGTTGGTTTGTTTCGTCGTTTTGTCGAAACGCGAAACGAATGTACCGCGTGATAGATCGGCGAATAAAAGCACAAAGAAGGGTAATTAAAAACTTATTGGCAGTTTCCAAAGTTAATTAACGAAGTCCAACCACTGATTGCCCATGAGCAATCAGCGTTAATTGATCGTGAGTGACAATCGAATAATTCGACAGATATTATTAAAGTGATCCCAGAGTGTTCTTTTTTCCTCGTTATGTGCTATCCGCATTTCGAATGCTCGTCAATTTTATGATTGTGACACAAATGTTTCTGAATAAATCTTAACGATACAAATAAAAAGAAACATCGTAATTTGTAATAGTAATTAACAATAACTTATGTTGCATTCTTCTATCCATGCAATAACTAACGTTACGTGCCGTTTTTATCAATCTAATTGTGAGTAATACTGCATAGTTAATTCAGAAGTACTAAACAGCGGGGAATAACATTTTCTCTTTTTAGGGAATGCCGCTCATAGATCGTCACCTCTATTAGTCTATTGGAGAAAGGACGGGGGCGGGGGAGTGCATAGATGGAAAAAATTAAGCGTATAACGGGGTGGGATTTGCCAATCCCCGACGGGGCTTGGGCATATTTTATTTTAAATAAAGGTAAATCGTAATCAACCAGTTAGCTATTATTGGCGAATATACTCGTCACGAAAAAATGGCAATATTTTGTGTTACGACGAGTATATTCGTTATGCGAAAAAGTAGTTTCCATTTGTTATTTAAATTGAGATTTGAGTAAAAACTAAGATATATTCCTGAATTTTGAAGGGATGTTTTAAAAAAGGGAACACGAAAGTGGTGTATGAATGTTTTCTTTAATAATCCGACCCACGAAATATGAAAATATGTTCATTAAGTATAACACCGCCGGTCATCGCTTCATCTTTGCGGCACAATTGAGGTACACACTTTTCAAAGAAATCACATTTGGGTGACACGTGTGGTTCAGTGTCATAGTTACAAAACATGAATTTTAATAATATTATTATTATGGCTATTAATGTGTCACGCGCGCCACCCAAACGTAGGTGATGTGGCGATTAACGTGTTAATGTGATTTCAGGTGTGTAATATATTCTTGGCATCCGTAATAAATCCAAACATCTACTTTAATTCATTCAGAGTTCAATCAGTAGTATTCCTGATTGATATATCTTTTATATCTTTGATATATCTTTGATATATATCTTTGATATATCTTTGATATATCTTTTTCCAATACCGATATGTATAATTATTTGATGGGTTGTTTCATCAAGCATTAAGATTCTCTATTAGACGCACCGCCATCGATAACACACTACAATACTAAGAAAACTATTATTCTCAAGTAATTTCGTGTCAAATATGATTTACGATCGTAATATTCAAAGTGTTACTGTGCCACGGTACGTATATACAGTCGGTCTCACAAATTATCGGTCACTTTGAATTTTATCATAATTTTTTACAAAATACTCCGCCCGCGATGAAATATTGTACATACGAGCTTATAGTTCACTCAGTTTGCTGGTTGACGCTGTCAACCGAATTTTCCAAATGACGATCAAATTCGCGAAGCATGGCAATTTCAAATCATTAAATCGAACAAAAATATTAAATGTTTCATTTGCATTGCACGTTAATCTGTACTTATACCGAAAATTTCATTTGATTTAGATAAACGGTTAATTGGTTAATAAAACAACACCTTGGTTAACGTGATTCACCGAGTTTTGGAAAATTGCGAAATCACGACCAAATGTGTAAAACGCGCCATTTTATTTATATCAGCTCCAAATAAAAATTCATTATCCAAAATTTCGTCCGATTTGCATAATTTGCTAAGGACGACCCCAACGACTGAGATGCTGATGTTTGGCTGAAAATTGACCATTTCTGCACTTTTAATGAATGGCAACTCCTTTACTCATGCAACCAAATCGAAAGAAATGAACTTTGCAAACGGGACCATTCAGATTTTGTTCCAGAACGGAATACAAAATTTAAAAGTCGCTGACTTTGCGAAATACAACTGTGGTCATAAAAAAATTCATAGCGATCGATGCATTCTAAAGTGTTCGAATATTTGTGGAAGTCACTGTGGGACAGAAAATTCTTATTCCTTGTAACGTCAGATCTTACACTATCAATTGCTACAAACATTTTTGCTAAACATCATTAGTATCATTGAATCAATCGTGTCGCGCAATCGTAATATAATATAATGTTTTCCAGAAATGATTCTAGAAACTGAAAATAGTTTACGACAAAAAAGCTTCGAACGCTTTGAAAGGAGGAATCTTAAAAACAATAAAGAAGCATTAGAAAGATTTCGTCTAGAGGGGCGAAGGATCGCCGAGAAACTTCATGCCACCCGGTATGGTAATCGTAATTAAAATATCCAGCGAAAAAGTTTAGTTTACGTGTCGGCTAAAAATAGAAAACGGAAGGCCGTCCGCAGGTAACGTCGCTTTCCCTCTCCACAGGGTCACGTGAGATTTTTCAAAAAATTTTAGAGTACCCTCGTACGTTTCCACGTGCTAATTTTAAAGGAACCATTAACGCTACGCGCGTCCCTGGTCATTAAGATAAGAGTAAGTGCTACTAAGTGTCCGGTGGATAAGAAACGTGACCAGCATCTCTGTTGCATAGAGTCCAAGTATTTCTGCCTGAGTGCCTTCGTGGGGACGCAAAAGGTGCCTCGTGACTTCGCGTGGTTCGGCATTAGCCAATAATGGCAATATCGCGGTGCATGCGCGACGCCATGACATACCAACCACCGATATTGCACGCTTTATTACTTATATAGTCGCGCGGAGTATATTTGCATTTACTGGAACCACAACTGCAACGACGACGACAACTATTTTACCGGTAAATCTGTGCAAATTTATTCGGGACGAAGCTCGTACGTTTCGTTACCATTTGAACGGAAGAATTTGACTAATCTCGTGACACGCCTAATTGCGTGATACTGAGAAGAGCTTTTAACCAGTTAGCCGTTATATTCGATATATTATATTCTTGATATTTCATATTCAATATTCCGTATTGAAATATATTCTTTTTAATCAAACAACCTATTACATAATGAATCTGTATAAAAATATTGTATATTACACTGCGGGCCTAGAAGTGTTGAAGGTCCTGCATACATTTTTCATTTCCTGGCGCTGTCAAAATGGTAGAAGTGGTTCAGCACGCGTACAAATTAACGAGCTCTGCAAACGGTACGTTTCATATTTTCGTTTCAAATTATCATAGAAAATTTTTAAATGCCCCGCTTAGCGAATTTGATCGTAATTTTGAAATTTACCAAAATTCGCTGAAGCACGATAACCAGCAAAATGTTTGGCCTAGATACGTATACAATTTCTCCGTGATCAGTATATTGTGTAAAAAGTTATGATAAAATTTCAAGTATCCGAGTATTTGTAGGTACAAGTGTATATATTTATATTCAATGTCTATAGAACGTGATTAGAAAATATCAGACAATTTAAAAACACGTTATAGCACCAGAATTCTGCGTACAAGTATTACTCCTGGGGTTTCTGATTGTAATGGATGTTGTAACGCGATAGCTAATGTTTTATCATTAATTCTGATACATGTATTCTGTCATTATGAGCTATTGTGAATTATGCATTGTAATACTATCGAGTAATTTGTCGTTTCGCAATCCATTAACTCTGAAACTCCATTTGTCCTATTCGCCTCGTTCCTGTAAGTATGCAACCATTAAGTAATGGTTTGCGTTTGATATATCTATTATCCATCCGATGTTTCACGTTCGTCATTTTCTCCGTAACGAGAATATTTTGCAATTGCTTTAATTTGATCCTTATACCAAATGCCATTGAGATTGATGTAGAAACGAGGGACGCGAATTATCGGTCTTATTTAGCTTTAAATTGAAAATCGTTCGTTGAGCATTCCTTGGAGTGTACACGGTGTTCGTAAAAGATTCGGCTATACTTTAGGAACGCATTTTCAGTCACGCTAATGACAAAGCAAAACTGTACAGGACATTACAGAAAGGTAGCTGCAGAATTTTGGAGGTGTGAAGTCCCCGTTAAATAAGTTTGAATAATATTTTTAATATATAATTTTATAATGTAACATGTATAAAATATATCATTTTAATAATGTTTTAATAGTAATTACAGAAGAGAATTTTTCCTTTTCTGCGGAAAAACATAAACTCTACAGATTGTTCTTTTTTAAATAGCATGGTTTTCGATTTTGTATATATTTATAATACATATTTTTTAAAGTAATAATGCATCTTTGAGTTATAAGTAGAATTCTTTAACACTTGTACTACTAAACCAGTCATTTTAACTCAAATAAATTTGCCATTTATAAAAGTGAGAAAAGTTTACTTCTAAAAACTGTATCTGTGTATAGTGGCCCGCCATCTGTGCGAAATTTCCATAACTACAATAAAGAAGCACATCTCAGTCGGTCACTTACGACGTGTCCTTTGAATCACTTTCCATAATTCTTGTTTTATCTTGCTATTCCTATATCATACGAAACAAAGAATAGTACTTTTAGGATGCTGCAGCTGTAACACCGACAATGTTTTCATCGATACGATTTCACAGACACAGACTTTGGTCGACGATATTGATTCATCAACAGATTGAAATCACCAACAACCATTATTTTCCCCACATTGTTTTCGCCGACACCGAGTATCTATCAAGATATTTGATTATGTTGCAATTATACATTTATTTTATCATTCATGAATAACGAAAGAAAGGATAAAGCAAAGCGTACACTAAGTTCAGTAATAATTTATCGTAACCATTGCAAACATTCTGTAATACTCCAATGTCCATGTAGGTGAAATCAAGAGACAAGGTCTTGTCTCGGGCCAATATAATAGTATCGGCGAAAATAATGTCGGAGAAATAGTGCTTGACGGTGATTTTAATCTATCGGTGAATCAATGCTGTCGATCAATCAGTATTGGTGAAATCGTGTCGTTTTCCGCCAAAAACATTGTCGGTCAAGTAACTTGTCGGTGAAAACAGGGTAACCCCCAGAATCTAGCCTACAGAATTTATTTCACTAGTAATATGTAATCATTTATAAAGAATTTTTTAAATACGACCATCTATATAATAGTATCTATGTAGATAACAACTAACGACGTTCACGATCAAATTACAAGGAAATTTACCAAATTCGGAAACAGATTAAAATTCTTTTCAAACGTCAACTCGCTGAACTTTTTTCATCTAAACTTTTCTTTTGCACACACCGTGTATGCAGAACTATAAAATGTCACGCTTTATCACGCCTTTTCACGCTACTTGATTCAAAATCTTTTGAACTTCGTTTAGAGTTTCAATCGCATTCCCTTCAAGTTCTACATACATTCGAAACAATACTGTGGTCACTGATGAAGTCTTCCGAAATCAAACGTCGTACAATACACGCGTTGGAAATAACTTCACAGAAGATAAATAAATGCCCGTTAACGCGTTACGTGTTACAAATATATTCTTAATTAAAATCTCACCTTAGAGATTTGTAGATCGGTAATTCCGTGATCGACCAGCACTTGAAAACCGTTGTTGGAGCACTGCTGCCGATGAACCTCCGAATCTGGTTTATATGCGCAAGGACTCGCGTCCACGACATACTCGTTAATTCTTCACCTATCATCATCGTCTATTATTGGGACGCGTAATTGTTGAGAACAGTTGGGAAAAGTTGGAAACATTAAAACCCGTTATTAAATTGTAGTTTACATCGGACGACGTTGTATTAGAATTTGTTAAGCAAATTAACCCCATAGGAAAATTTAATTAGAGCATCGGGGTTTCTAGGGGATAATTAGGGGAAGTTTGGGTAGCCTCGGAGGATTGAATGAAGTACACAACAAATCTATGAACACTAGATTTAAACCTATATTCTCACGCTTATAATACACTTTGAAACTTCCTTAACGGCTTAGTAAATCGATAAATACTTCTATCGATTGTTTCAATAGTAACGATATAAAAATGTTGAACTCTAATTATTGGCAATGGAAGAACGACGGGTAACCCCGGATACAGTTACTAGCGATGGCCAAACTAGTCTTACAATTAGTCCCAGGTCATGCAATTGTCGCGATAGTAATAAAAATTTAATGATCCAATGACAATGCATGCTTCGCGAACTCAATCTTTGCATTTATGACATTCAAACGGATTTTCTTCAAAGGGTTCTCGAGAAATGATACATTCTACATATATTTGGACGCGATCTTGTTTCTGGAGACTTATACAAAATTCTGTTTTTAATACAGTTTGAGCACCTCGAAACCCCCTGTTCGTTCTTTCCGGAAACGATATAAGGTCCGGTCTTGCGTACTTGTACTTGGCCCGAGACAAGACCTTGTCTCTTAATTTCTTTCTTCGTTTCTAATCGTTTATTAGATTACCTTAAAAATCGTGCAGGTTAGTACATTTTGGTATTTATACCAAGTTTCTCCTGTTTATTATAGTAAAATGACATTTGCTCCAAACATGGTCTATTAATGCATTCTTAAAAAAGCAGTAAACTGCCAAGTAAGTCATAAGAAAGAAATTTTTGTAGGGGCAGAGATAATCAAAACACTTCAAGTAAAGTTTTACGTTGCTGTTTTACAATAACGTTTATTTCTTACTTATCAATAAAAGCTTCATGTATAAAACACATCTGTACATTCGTAATAAGATTTCGTTCAGTCTCCAAGATCTACTATAAACGTTACTCCTTTATTGATGTCACAAAATAGTCTAAATGTTAGTCCCTAAACTGTAACAGTACACTATAAGACAATAACAGAACTACCACAGCAGTGGACTTGAGAGATTTCGCACATGCACAAACAGTTAAACTTTCGGTCACGGCCATATGGGGCATAAATAAACATGGCCAACACACCCCTATTACATATAGCATGAATAGGAAGAGCACTAGCATCAACCCTTATCTGGTGCCGTATTGCAAACACGAACATCATGTTATTTGATTAGTTTGTAAAACAATAAGTAACTTTGCAGATAATATCTTTTATGTGTGCATATTATCACTGTTCGTCAATTCAATAATTATATATTTTTGATGTTCATAAATCTTTCATGTTGTGGGAGAAAAAGACCTTAAAATATTTGAGTCAAACAATTGCAGTACTAGGTAAAGGTTAAATGTACCATTGACAATGCTTATTGATGCAATGATTGACAATGTTTAACTGTTGATAACTGCGTATGCACGAAAATTCCATCTAGCACCACTACTGGCAAATGTGGCAGGACAGTGTGCGTTGCTTCGTGCCCCATCCACCAACATGTTATTACTGAACAATTCTAGCGAACGCCCCGAAAAAAATCGATTACTATGAAATATTATCAACCCTAATATAATTCACATAACGGTGCGCACAGAACATTGTTAGTACAAGCACCTGTACGCCTGGCTCAACATAAAAATATTTACCAATATACTCCAACATTTCCAAAAACCAAATCCAAGACGTCAGTTTCCAGATCAGGATTCAGACACCATCTTGGATACCCGAATAACTCAATCGCTTCAGATCCGGGTTTTACAAAATATCGTACAATCAAAAAGATGTATGATTATAAAAATATCCTTAATGGTCTTATTTTGTCAGTTTAGTGAAACGAACTAATGATAAAAGGTATAATTTGAATGAGTTGTTAAAGATGTAAACGTGGCTTTGATGTAAAAATCACGCACAATGCTAGGTTTGCCGAAACTTTTGCTGTGCTAGTACATTGCTGTATATGTATGCGGGCAATAAAATGTAATTTAATATAATTCTAAACATAAGTGATATGGAACATAAACTGTGTTGCTTTCCGATTTTCTTTTTATCATATTTTGCGGTTTTATACTCTCTGCTCAACATAAGAAACAATACTTGTCGCAGAGAGATTCATAGGTTTCGTTGCTTTCAGCAATGTTGGCCTTCAGGTGACAACTAGTTACTTACTTTCAAGTAGCGTTCGAGAATTTGGACCACGAATTTTAAAGGGGACCGGCTCAGCTTGTGTCTTTGCATGAGACTGTATATACCTGTGCAGGACGCCGAAAGCGAGGAAAATAATTCAAAATAAGCGTTTTCGTAAGTAAGATTGCAGCAATCATAGTAAATAATCAGTGCCAATTTTAGGTAAGAGAATTGGACAGAATCGCAGAACATAACTTCTAAGTAAGCGAAAAGAGCTTTCGCTACGTGTGTGGTCTTAAACGAAAACTCAAATTAAAATACACTCGAGCGAATTCCGATTTTTCACGAATAAACCCTGGAAAGCGCGAAACAGGTGAAAATTATCAGACGAATATGTGACGTAGAGTCATTTTGAAATGAAATGACACCGTTCGATTTGAAAGTGCAATGGCGTTATTAGAAAATGTTTGATCCCTTAATCGGAGACCTTTCTTGTCTGCACCGGGATTTCAGCTTTCGAATGTGACTTCATACGTAGCGGAAACTGTTCTTGTATAACCTGAAGCTGTGTTCTACGAAATGCTTATTTTCGGATTTTTCTCGGATCTGGCATCATAAGTTAGGTCCTAACTAATAAGTTAGGATGTCGCCATCCAGTAAGGCAGTGTTCCGCAACCGCTGTGCCGCTGTGATTTTGAGTCTCGATTTTCTCCAGAATAATTATATTATTGTGTTTTTTATCTGGTAAAAACATATACATGATATTGTAATTTATGTATCGGCAAGCTTTAACTTGTTGTGTGTCGCGGAATTGTCGAAAAAACGTTGGTGTGCCGTGGTATGCCGTGGAAGATGCAAAGTTGCGACGTATTGCAGTAGGCGACGAGGGTGGATCTGGGTAGATCCCCTTAATATACCATTGTATTGTAATAATAATAAATACGATAATAAATACGATAAATAGAATTGCAAACTGAGAAGAACTATAAATTTACAGAGGTAGCTTAAAATCTGATTAAAATCGTCTGATTGTGAGACGTGTTATCGAATAAAAGGATTATACGAACGAAATATTGATATACCATTTATTTTTACAAAAATATAAACTACACAATAATTGTTGTGGAGTTTCCAAATATTTTTGTAGCGAATATTTTTCGGTGAACATTCCGCATATTTTGCATATTAATTTGTAATGTTTTTTCCGGATACTTTTCTTCTGTCGTTGAACATCGTTACTATTTCATGATAAGCGGTGAAAATTGGCCAACACAGTACACCCCATACATGTAATTCTACTTTCAAATATGCAATTTCGGGACTCCCGTAATGGAGCAAACAATTGACTGTTTCTTACATTCGCGAACAACGTACGCCACAAATTGTTGCTTTCAGATTCGTTTGTATTACTACGAAGCTACTATTCGCGAAAAAGGCTTGAAATAATTCTGAGGGTAAACACATCTGCTTGGAATGTACTGCGGCTTTTGCAATTCTTCCAATGCTTGCTACGAGAATCGAGGTGCCAACTGATACAAGCAGTATGACAGGTCGTTACTCGGTATCACTGAATATGTGGCGAATATGCAGTCACGACATTCATAACTCTCGGCATGTAGCGTGAGAGTGACTGGAAAACGGTGTACCCGGTTTTAAAGAATTCCAATTCATAAAAACGGAACGCTGCATTAATTCTCGCCGCACACTGCTCGACATATACATGTACCGAGCCTCGCCATTCGTGCTATTCTGCAAGTATTGTAAGGCCGGCAGTGCAATGTGTACAGTTTCACATTAAAAATTGTTCTAATTTGGATTTCAACGCGTCATGTTATAAAATAATAAAGACAAAAATGTAATTGCGTCCAAAGGTTTAGGTCACGTGATTGTATGCGATTAAAAAGAGTACTTACATCATTAACAACACGTTTTAAATACGTGACAGACTTCATCGACACTGTTCCGTATGTATGTACTATCCGAATGTTCTCATTCATGTATCGCCGACAAAACATATTTCATACGACGAATGACATTATTATTTTTATGACTACCCTATCTGTGTGACAAGCTTGTGCTAACGTCGTTACTTCGAGAGACTATACAGTGTTCTCTATGGCAGGATCTATGTCAGACGTAGGCAACGGTGACTCAAATGAATCCCTACAGCAACGACGACTCAAATTTCTCGGCTTAAGCTACCCCCAAAAGTGAATTCGTTGAGTGATAATGTTTTGCTTTTTTCAGCAAGCATTAAAAGGCGAAAGAAGCCTGCTATATAATGCTATCTTTCACTTCGTTTGATCGCACATTCGATAACCAGTAGTAGGAGTAGCAAAAGGGGAGTATGAGAGGCGGCGAGCCACTACTGCCCAAATCTGATCTAAATCTATGGAAAAAGTCGTTGGGTGACTTTAATATCACAACAGCCCTCGCCCAGGGAAAACTTGTAAATTCATTTCGTCTTAATAGAAAATGTACTAACGCAACCCTATTGCACGGTGCTCGAGTAGACACTTCGTAAGTCGAAGTTAAAATCAAAACTAGTGTCTTTGCCTACAAATGGTGAAGCGTAAAAGTGACGTTTAATTCAAAAAGTAAATATCTACCTGAGTAATATCCTCGTCGGTGAAAATACAGCGGTGGGTTATCTCTTTGGCTGAAATTCTATACGTACGTTTCAATGTCAACATAAGTAGCACCAGCGCCGTAACTAGGTGTCTTTCACACAAGACTAAATACACTGCTCAAAACAATTATGGAATCACTTTTGTGGATGTTTCAGTAAAATAAATCAATAAAAAACAATTTAAAAATCTTGTGTACTTTGTACACTATCTATTACATATTTAATTACGATAAAATTGAACCAAAAAGTTATCATATAGTACTGTCGCCAACGCAATCAAATTACAGTACATTTGTACATTGCACAAGCTAAAATGAACTTTTCATGAATGTGCAGTTGCAATGAGGCATTCTTTATGGGTTAATAAAAATTTTGTTGGATGGCTGCTGTTTGAACTTACAACGATTCTTGTACCGTGGGAGACTACAATGGCTCTTAGTTTCCGCAATGGTTTCACAGAAGACGACAATAGTCGCTCTTAGCAGCGAAAGATATACGGAAATTTAACACTATACCCTCGATTAAAACGAACAAACAATACTTAATAAACTTTGTGTGCTGATTGACCTACCCTGATTCTGGTCCCAACTGAATAAACAACGATGGAGCCTCGGAAGATTCTGGGACGGAATTCTAGGAACACGTCTCAAAATATCTTTAACTTGGCCAGTTCAAGTTCATTGAACATTGATGGTTTCGGCAACGAATCAGCGTAACCAAATTCAAGAACGAAAACCAACTGTCCACAATAATGAGACCTGCGCAGCACTGATTACTTCTTTCGTTAGATAGATTACAAGTCAGTATGCCAGTTCCTTAATACGCTAGACTCAACTTTTGTCATATTTTCTGATAGCCGTTCACGTGCATTTCGTACTCTCTGATCATTTTTCACCTGCACTTCGTCTTACATGAGGTACCAATGATTTATTTGGTTATACATAAACTAAGTTACTTGGTGAGGTACAGAAATATTTCTAAAAAGTTTCTAAAAAGGAATGCGGCCTTATACTTTCAGACAGTAATTAAAACATCTACTGCACAGTGATATAAAATCCCATTATAAATGATTTCTCTTCCGCCGTTTCACGTTACCTGGAAGAAAGTATTCTACTTCAAAGTACCTCCAGATTATCAGCGAAATCTCATGCTACAAGAGTCACAAACATGAAACAATTCACGAACGTCGCAAAACGCGTAAAAAAGAGACGCGCAACATCACATTCGTACAAAAATCTAGGTTTACGTTTTTTCTGGAAAATCTTTCCCCTGTAGCCGCGAACTGTCCCTTATAACGCGATCGGACTGCATTCCAGTTACAATTTGTTTGATTACTTGATTACTGTAAGAAATTTTCAGAACATTAGATACCTCATTAGATGATAGAAGTATTCAAATTCCTTTAATTGATTTGAGCGGCGTACTTATACTTATTATACACCTCGAAAATGATTAACGAACTGATTTAATTAATTGTTTCAATTTACAGTTCGCACATGAACGGTAGACCTCAGTGCATACGTTAAATATCGCTCCCCTAATTGTTCGTTCAATTTTGCGCCCTTGATTTGAATGCATCTAAGGCGAGTGCTCTGGTTTATCTCAGTCTTGTTACGACGCTGTGTAGTAGAATCTTGAAACTGTGATCAATGTTTGTTTTGCAATGAATCCGTCATATAAAATCAAGAATCGCGACAGTGGCAATCTCATCGCCACATTCTTATTTCATCTAGACAGATGATTTCCTAATATGGGGTTCTAAATGCAACTGTTTTCAAAATGTTGAATGAAACTGCAATCAGATCCATCATTACGGTAAATCCGTGGAATTGTATGGCACACTTGTTTCACGCAGTATTCACGCACTAGTTGGCAAAGTATCTATTAAGTATGCTCGCACCTCACGTTGAGAATGAATCGTCCAAGTTCAAGTTTGCTGAGGAATTTCTGCTATCGGGCGATTCCATTGCGACGTAACGTCTTCGTAATATCTCTTGCAGATCATTGCATGGACTGCTCTCGCGTTTCACCCGAAGAGGCCGTCCACCAGGAGACCTATCAAATGCGCGAATGGACAGAAAATTATTATGAATAATCGAAATAATCATGTCATCTAAGCGAACTGTATAATGAATAATTGAAACAATGTACCAACTGATAACGAATGAATAACCAGTCATTTCATTTGAAAACGTTCTATTTTGTTCGGTTTCGTTTTGTTTTAAAGAAAGGCATTTCAATTTAATTGGTTAAGCGTAAAACAGTAATCCATGGATAAAGTTATCTTGATAGCTCAACATTTTATATGTATAAATATTCATTTTATGTGGTAATAATATTTAAAGTTTAGAAGTCAAATCGCATTAAAAAATTAATTTTTGTGAAAGTTCAGTAGCCGTTCCGAACTTCGTGTAATATGCAACTGGACAAGTATGTACTATGTACACATTCGTTTGGATTATGAAGTCAATTTTCCAAAAACTATATTTTTCAACAGGAAATACATACAATTTCAAAAATGAAATTGGAAAAGGCAAAAAATTACAATACTAATTTTCAGATGAAACTCGTTTTAAATTACTCGTGGAAGACCTAACATTAATACGTGTGAGTGGCGTTTCTCGCCAAATGAATAGGAACTAAATCACTAGAAGTAGCTGCATTATGCAACGCATTGTACGTTATACATTTTAAAAGAACCGACAGAAACATTTTATAAGCCTTGAGCAATCCAAACTTTCAACACACAAAAACATTAAATTTATAATAAATGAGACAATTAACACTACCTCGCAATCGGCCTCAATTTGATTTTATCGATGTCTTTTAGCACGTCCCCCATGGATTTCTGAGAAGTTAGTGGAAATTTCTTCCAATCTTCGACCTTATGGTCTTGTAAACTTGCTCTTCTAGCGATATGTGGAGTCGTAGGTGGTGGTAATGGAGGCGGCGGTGGTGGTGGTGGTTGCGCTACAGTAGCTTTGCCGGTGTTGGTTCCATTCGATATAGATGCGGCAGATGCATCTGTCGTGCAAAAAACCTCCACGTAGTTAAAATATAATTATATAATATGATGCACCAATCGAATCAGCGCCGCCTTGTAATGTATACAAACACATTCCATGTTTCTGTATATTAAAATGATCATTATCGGCTCGCATACTGAATCCTCTGTTATAATATCGAAATATTTAATTAAAAATCTCCTGCTCTATACATATACTATACCATTTCCCCACGGAAAGTCGTTAAAACGAATATTATCACGTTTCTCAGCATCTCGAAAACCTCAAGAGTATAGAAAATGATGATTTGTATTCAATTATCAAACATGGAATGCGAGAAAGGACAAACGGTTCGCACAAATCCACAACACCACAGAAATATTACGGAGTTTTCCATTTATTAGACGAGCGTACCAAAAACCACTATTTTTTTTACTTACTTTATTTACTATATAAAGTTCTGTATCGTATAATATCAATGTTCTTTCAGTCTGAATTTAAGGCAGCCTGGAAATAAGCTCTTTAATCGACCACACATCGGCACATCATACGTTAACACACTCTTATTTCAAATAAAAATAAAATCAGTTTTATACGTACATCGTGACTGTTTGTTATTTTTCACTATCGCCGATACCTGTTCCCTGAGCTCTTGAAGTTCTTGTTCTAAAGCCAGTAGTCGAACTTCGGAACCAAAACTAAGGGGCTCCAATAAGTCTGGCCTAACACTAGAAAGTGGACTGTTAAGAAATACCTTTAAATTTATATACAGTAACACCTCGTTTTAACAAAACATTTCACAATTGGAAGATATGATTCGAGTAAGACTTTATTCCCAGTGAATCAATGGAAAGACTGCTTTTGTCAATTTCCGTATACCAGGTTCTAACGTAAGTTCTACTATAAATAATTCACATGTTCAACGTATTATGACAATACAGTTATTGTTATTCGGTAATTGATGAATTATATAATCTCCTTTTGATTTTCCGATCTCTCTTTATTGCTTCAAAAATTTGCTATTGATATTTACGAAATATTTGTTTCATTTACCATTTCATAACAAAAGCACGTCATTTTAAACAGCACGTTGGAAATGTTAATTATCCTGATATTGATAATTTCGCAATCTTTTAAAGAGTAAAGAGGCAGTGATCAGAATGGGCAATATATTTGCAAACTAAAGTGGACGTTATATTTGTTTCTAAAGACATTCCAATATGGAGAAAGCGATTCAAGGTAGACATTACGTTGATACAATAACGCACCTCCGCTATTTATTAATGCTCAAACAGTGTAGTAAATCATTTAAACCAATTTATCTCAAAAGTTGCCGCGATACAATCAACATGAGAACCAAACAGATGATACTGTGATCTTGATACTTAACAAAGCTGGATAAGAAATTTTTTTTATTATCAGAATAAGGTTTGTTATAACGAGTTTTTCTGCAGTGGTAAATTTCTAAGCAAAGTTTAATTTGCTTCAAATATGCACTTACTTTGTAGGTCCATACCCGTTCGTATTGGTACAATCACCACTCGTCTCTTCAATGATCATAGAATTAGTCATTGAATGCAATGGCGTCACGCTAACATATATCTTTGGTGGTGGCTTTAAAGGTAAAAATGAGCCAATCCTGCGAACGATACTCCGTCTTTTTCCATAATATTTAAGGGGCTCACCCATCTGAAACAAAATTAAAACTCTGATCATTACTGTGTAGAATGTACAACGCAATCTAATAGCTGAATTCATCAATGCCGGGTCACCACTATTAATCGAATACATCTTTGGCGTTTGGTAAAATGAATGATTGAACCAATAGTACATGGAAGACTCATACTTTAATAACTAAAGGAAGTGTATTCAATACATAACGTTCAACCGATATTGGTGAAACTAGCTGTAAATGGAAACGAAAAATAGAAATGAACTATAATTGTATCCTTGCCACAAATAACTGTTTGCAGGCATACTTGCAAATTTTAAAAGGAGAAAACGAGCCAACACATTTTCGCTATCTTCACCAGATATGAAAGAGAACAAATGAGATGTGTGCCTCCCTGATCAGAAACTAAAGACGTTGATATGTGGTCCAAAGAATGTACACCCAAGCAGAATGCATGTTAACAAGAAATCGTATTATTCTTATAGTTTAGCAAGAAAAACAGATTAGTGTTTTGGAGAATCCTGTTAGACATTCATTAATCCCAGTGTGATCAGCGTATAGTCAAATTCAGAACTACGAACCAGCTGCTAACAACGCTATGACCTGCGCAACATGGTTAGTGCAGACAATAGACAATAATACAAAGTCCGATGGGTGTACACTCTGATACAAATCTCGCCTGGATACAAGTGCCTTCCGCATTGTTTCTGCTTGACGTTCATTGCTGTCCGTTATACAAAGGTATACATTTTTTGTTGAATCATCATACCAAACATGCAATGTCGAGTAACATTTGCATATCTGGTATTTAGCATACATTCAAACTATGTTTTGGATTTTTGTTTTGATTTATTATACATAAACTATACTTTTGTTATGTCCATATATTTGTCTTTAGAATACACTCTCTTGTATGTCACAACTTAACTGGCAGTGTTTATAATATTTCTAGGTGGATCATACTTTTCTAAATACGTTCACACAAGTAATATAACAAACGATTGGCTTTGAAGTTCTCGTCCATGCTCTCCGCATCATACATTTGACAGTAATCGACTTTTAGTATTCAGAGCTCACAAGCGCATAATAGAAGAATTCGTTTCATATGCAACAAGGATGTTAAAACCTCAATTGTTCAAAATAATGTTGTCCAGAATAATGTAGTCCAGAACAATGGATTAACGAGATTGTGTAAAATATATTTCGCCATTCGGTGCTAAAAAGTTAAATAATCAAGGAAGTCTTGGCTTATGTAGGTGGTCATAATGAGTTCGTAAATTCTTCAATTTAAACGAACTGACCGAATTTACAGATTCGTTATTGTAACCACCCAGGATTCCCCGACTAATTAACGAAGCTCTGATATATTTGTTAAATGCAATTAATACGTTAGTCATGCGGGTTAATAACACATGGTAATCGTACACGTTATCTTGTCAATGAATCGAAAGGAAATACAACCTCTTACTTTCGAAGTTATTTATCCCTTCGGCGACAATTTTGGATCCTACTGCTTGAACGCCGTGGTAAAATAGTAACGCGTTCCGTATACCTGATAGAGTACATCAGGCTCGCCCGAAATTCGAAATTAAAATAGCTTCGTTAGCATTGACGCGAAGCCAACATTTGACGACAGGTTGTCGTCGTTCGTGTCGTGTCGTAACGGTCCTAAACTCGAAGGCGCAAACTCCAGTGAAAAAGCGGCTTAAAATGAATCCGCTAAGGAGAATATCCTATTTCAGAAAAGGACGTTATATTATTTGTATGATAATATTTATTCTTAGATTTTTTTTGTTTCAATTGTGTTTATTGCGTGATGATCGCAAGAAGCTTCGATTTTTTAACACTCGACCTATGTATATAACACGAAACTCTTCAGAAACGTTTCAGATTAAATATTTATTCAAACATGTCATTTTTTAACAAACGTGTTATTTTATTAATTAGTTATTTATACCCAATCACACTCCATAAGTATGTAAATTGACGATTGCATTTCAGAAATTTGTTTCCGAAATAATTCGGAAGTACTTAAATTCTTATAAATAATAGTTTTTAGAAACGTTGAATTATGTTAAATTTTGTTTACGTATTTTCGAAATTGTTATAAAATATTTAAACTGTAGTGTTTATTTTTATAAGTATACTTCAGAAATGTTTCTCTGTTCACTGAAGAATACTTCAGTGTAATAACACTGAAATATATAGCTGAAGATTTCCAGTTGTTTGAAATATTTCTAAAATGTCTCCTAAACAAAACTAAGTATATTTTCTCAGTTTCACATTTAATGTTTTTTTTCATACGAGGCAGGTGAAAATAAAAATAGTTATCACGAAGAAACCAGTTTTTTAATAAAATAGAATAGTCGATGATGTGTTTTGGAACATTTTTGTTCCAAATACAGTGACAAAATGAAGAGTCTTGATAAAGTATTCTGATAGAAAATAAAATTTTACTGTCAGCTTTACTATTGCGGAAACGCTGAAATTTCAAATCATTAAAACTGATCCCGATTGAGTTTAACTGTCCCAGACTTGTTAAAATCGAATTAAAATTTCATTTATCGTTCCACTCGACTAAAACGAAATTGTCGATTTTCATAAAATTTGCACAAAATCATAAAGAAGGTATTAATAATGATACCTTTGACAGCCCAACTGAGAAGTATTCAATTGTCAAATTAATTTTCCAATTACCAAAATCAATTGTAACTATATTAATAACAATGCATAAAAAAATTCTCTCAGCACCTTTATATCCTAGTAATCTTACCTGATTCACTTTTTCAATTCCGACGCAGTGCTTCCACGCACTGCGAAAAAGAGCACATGGGTTACTTATTAATTTTAACAAAATTTATTTTACTAATATCGTTGTACTTTGAGTAATTTCTACGTATAATTTCTATACACATTTAACATATAATAATTAAATTCTTATGCACGGTTTTACTATCTTCAAGCGTTCTTCCTAATCCATCCTAGCGTACATCCCCTTAGCAACCCTTGTGATTGCATTCACTTACGTGCGCATGGTCGATACTTTTGAAAGCAATCGTTATATTCCCATGCTAAACATATTGCAGCGAAATGTATATCAATGATGTTGGGATTTAAGGATTTGTCGAATTATTGTGCATCTTGTTTGTTTATTTGTTCTGGTCATCTATGGTTGGTCATTTTCAAATAATTCTGTCTAGGCCAAGCAAATGAATGAATTATATTTTTGAACTATATTATGATTTGATTTACAGTCCAATTATTTGTATCCTTTCTTGTACAGGAATAAATCTCTTTATGAAATAGTATTGTGTAGAGTTCTGATATACTCATTCTGACTGTTTAAAATGGTGTTAAATCATAGTGGGCTTTAATCATATAATGTCGTTGATCCCAGAGATTTACCGGTCACCCATTTCTCCCGGGACCATTGAGACCGATCCGTTTTGTTTAGCTGGTTGGCATCAGCCTTTAATGAAAAAAGAGGCCCCGTCTAGGCCCGATCTCTTGACGAAACTGGAAATCTCGCCTGTACTGATACTCCTCCAATCTCCCTCTTTTAGTCACTTCTAGCCTATCTGATTTGAACATGTTGTCTCTCATGGTATAATGGTCTCAGCCTACTCCATTTATCACAATTCATGATGCTATGGTGCGCAGTTTCATCCACCCCACGAGTCTAACACATAAGATTGATCACCAATCCCATGATATGTAAGTATTCGACAGTTAGCTAAGCTGTTCAACAGCTGATTAAACATGTGGTTCCACGTTCAGGGCAGTTTAGGGAAACAGCCGGAAGCAGAACATGTATTATGTGTTCAACCACTGATATAACCAGCAACAACTAATACTCTGTGTATAATCGTATAGTTTTATGTAAAACAAGATTCTACATTCTAACGCAGGCACGTTGCACCGATTCGGAAAAAGTCGCCACGTGCCGCTCTAAAATACTGAATTCGTGGTATACATCCCTAAAACCGCCTGAGAACGGATGTCGGACATTTTTACAATTACATGCCCATCCTAATTAGTTGCTAGGCGAATCAAGGCGAAACCCCACTTAAAATTTTGGAAAACATCCTGTATGTGGCAATCCCGATCGTCCTCGATTGTAGCTGATTGTAGCGCCCGCATTTTAATTGAATCATATAGAAAGTAATCAGCCAGCGCGGTAGTATTGGAACTTGGGGAAACCGAATATTGTAGCAACAGATCGACAAATTAGTCTACGCGAAGTAGAGTAGTCTCTACCACTGCTACGCCTAAACGAACCGTTCTCCACATAATAGATTTAAGGAATGTTATTCATTCAAAAGAGCGGATACGCTTCGTCGCATTGTTAGAATATTTACATACGTCGAAGAATCTCACGGCGCAAGGGTGGTGCGGCGAACAAACTTGTATAACAGACATCCTGTACTTTTTGCAAGGTCCCTTTTTTAGAAAACGTCTACGTAATGGCTTAAGTATCCTTGACTGACCACCAGTGGCGGAACTAATGTACAGCAGGATGTTGTACAGCTAAACTGTTGTTTTTTCCTGAGCCCCAAAATTATATTTTGCGGGAGGGCCGAGCATTTGTAGTTCCCCCAGTGCCGATCACCACGTTGGGCGTACGTTGAGATATGTCGAGAGAGAAGATGGGCACCTATGGTCAACGGCAGCGACCGGGCAGGATGATGCCGGGGACGGCAGCGTGGGGAAGGGATGGGCCTGGATGGGCCTCACCAGGAACGACAAGGACATAGCTAAAGCGGGGATTACCGAGCCGCCGATATCGCGGTGGTTCATTTGAGGTTCATTTGAAGCACTATTGATTATGAGTTCAGTTCTACCCCCTTTTAGTCGCCGAGACCAAGTGAAACAAAACACATTAGAGCAAAATTGTGTGGGATACACGGCGAAGTTGCAGTTGTATACGTATTTGCATTGTATGACGGCTCTGGAGAAGACAAGGGGCAAGCTGTACTCTAATTCTAACGGATCTGCTCTGGAACTAGCCATTTTGATTTATATTTTTTATTTACACGGTGGAGGGCTCACCAGTAATGACAAATTCACTTCGGTAATTCGAAAACATGATCGCGACGGTTAAATAAAATTCACGTACGGGTTAAAATAAAGGCTCAATAGTTAAAGGATTTGAATCGATATTTCGAAATCTCTACAACGCAGATTCAAAGGAAGTCACAATTGTAACTTAAAAATCGTTTGTTTAAATCATATTCGATAATTTTCTGGAAGTAATTACCTCAACTAATTTAACACAAAATTAAAGAACAATAAACAGTTCACATTTATTGGATTTTGTACCTTCAAAGAATAATGATTTGTGTTTGTAACAGAGAGTTTATTTGTATTTCTTAGTATCACTTTCTATTCCTGTACCAAAAATCGATAACATTACTTGCATCGTATATCACTATCTTTCCAATGTACTTTTATACGATAGCCAACGTACGAATCGAGTGATATATGTATATGTATATACACAATCAGTCTACGCAAAATAGTAACCAGTTTTATACAATAAACTTTGTAATGTCCATTTTGGCATTCATTATACAAACTTTTACATGATGATCGTACAACACAAACTTATTATGTACTTATATATAGATTATTTATATTTACACTCGGATTTATATATCATACGCGATTATCCCAAATACGCACAGTAATCCCCTATATTGATTTGGTGTAAAACTTCTGTATCTCTTGTGCATTTCATATGGCACCCAATAAATCTAAATTCTTGCATTATGCTCTCAAAGTTATATTTCGTACAATTTATACATAACTTTGGTATATATTGTACATAAGAAAAGAAAAGAAGATTAAAATGTGAATAAATGTGAATAATTATCAAAAGGATTCACGTATAGAAACCACGCTTCAAAAGTGTTACTTTTCCCTTTCTTATGGCGTATCAAGAAAAAAAATACACAAATCTTTAAAAAAAACCACAACTCAAGATAAGGATGGTTTAAAAATAACAACTCAAGAAGTAAAGATAGGGTGCAATGCATAAGTTAATATTCGACCGAATGTTAAAGTATCACTGTTGAAGCGCGGGTGCAGTATTGTATAATCGAATATATTTTAGTCTACTACAATTCCATATACACATGTATGTCACACTCGATCACATATTGTATAATATGTACACTATCGTTTGTACATTTTTATGTACATATAAGGCATGTTAACAGACTGATTTGAATGAAAATAATTTCTGTATTACCATATTACATGTATTGAGTACGTTACCACAATATTAAATTCAGAATATTTTATTCTAATTTGCCTTTTAAGATCGATGAGCATGTTTTCAACCACCAACAGCACTTCCCGTTAAAATAAAACTGTTTCGGAAAAATGTAGCTCCTGTTTGTGTCCTTACATAAAAGATTGCAATCTATTACCATCTGGCGAAGAAACATCTGTTTTCCCACACAACAACAATCGTTACAGAAATGCTTCAAACGCTTACTTTCCAAATGCATGGAGTGAAATATTTCCATTTAAATAATTCCGAAATATTGCTGAAATGACTAAGTTAAAAGTTTATTAGAATTTTAATAATTTTAAAGTACGTTAGAAATGTTCAAAAAGAAATACCTCTAAACCGTTTAAGAATAATATTACAATTCAAATATTTCGGATAATCCGGAAATGTGTCACGAGAAATACTTCAACACAATGCATCTGAAATGTACAAAAAAATATCACATAGATGTCGGAAGAAATCTATCAGAATATTTAAAATCTAACATTTATGAAATGTTTCCTGTCATGTGGATTTGCTTTAAACGAATAAATCACATATTGTAAGGAAACGTTAAACGAGCATTTGTAATAGTTTTTGCGCAGAATACTAGAATAAACTGCACCATAGAAATATCGGAGAACAATATTAATTACTTCGTGGATTATTAATTTACTAAATGGTAGTTATCCTCTTTTCGCGGCGTTGGCCATGACACTATCTCAGGGCACAGAAAATAATGAACACTATGGAACTGTACACCTTTTCTTGAGAAGAAAAAAACAAATCGCCCTGTACAGTGCTGTGCACAAGAAATTTACTAAATGTACACGATACAGTGTGGCGCAAAAGTATGCATACCCTCATGCAATGCGTACATGAATGCGAAATACTTGTAAATTTCGTCGGTAGTTGCATTCAGGTTCAGTACGCACTTGAACGTAATAAGAAAGTTCAAACACTATTGAAGTTAACAATTTATATAAGAGCAGTATCTATTAAATCATTTGGCTAAATCGACGTCCAGCACCGATTTGCAAAAGTCCCAGCATTTTTATTTCATTGATTATGGTTGATTTTATTAGTGTTTTTCAAAATGATTTTCTGCACCTGTTACTTCAAAACGCATTTTTTTACATTGCAATATCTTTGAAATTGTTTCGTGAAATCTATATAAATAAATAAAAACATGTGCTAACAAGCATTACTCTAACTTCAGAAAGCTCCCCAGGGGGAACCTGTACACATTCTGATTTTATGTGGACTGTGTTAAGCGTGACATCAGAATTGAGAAAAACAATGGAAAATAAGGGAGTCGTATATTGGAACTTCTAATGTGATCACGTGTTGCAGAGAAAACAATGCAATTTTTATAAAATCCTGAAACTTTGCTGCCAGCACCAGTGGTCTCTATTGAAGAAAATAAGACTTAGAATTGGAGGAATAAGTGTAAATTCTCGGGACGGCAATTTGGATGTCAATAATATCGTGCGATCGACAGGTAAAAGTTTCAGTGCAATTTTTGTAGAGTAATGTTCACGATCGCCTAATCGGGGACCATAAGTGTTGCCATTAGGATATCAGCTTTCGCTGGGTTCTTTATTGAGCCACGTGTTTCTGTGTACGAAATACTTATTTTCCTTGCTTCTGATGTCACGCGCGGACAGCTAAGAAAAAACAATATAAAATGCCAAACCTGCAGGGAATGCCTTTAAGCATTATTATATACAATCGTTCATACAGCAGAATACGAGTACTTACACGGGAACGTAAATATGTACTCGGGCACATGGTGTTATTTTTAACAAATCATAAGTACATCTTTGTGCTTTTAAATTTGTGGTATGTGAGAGTACGAATATATTTCCGCCCACTGTATATAAAATGTGCATCTATTAGAGCCATTAAGAGGATATTCGTTCACAACCACATTAGAAGAAACGTCTTACGCACGCTGCATTTGAAGTGCGCATTTATACATTTCTTAGTGTCGTTTCATCAAATTGATTCGTGTATGGAACAAGAATGGATTGTGTTGCAAGTAGCAGTTCAAAGTCCAAGGATCTGTTAGAGATGCAGACCATCTGCCTGGTTATATTATAATCATTCGTAACCATTTATTGTTCACATTAAGGGACTAATTTTATCTATCAGATTTTGTTTTTACATAAAAACATTAAAACTCACTGCACGCATGTTTGACTTTCAGTGCAAAAATATGAAATGCTGTGTGGGTATGATTTTCAGGCTCGCAGTAATTATAAATCTATTCTGTTCTTCTTCTTCTTCTTGTAACAACTGTAATTCAGACTACATTCGGGAAGCTTTTATTATAACTCATCGTCGATATGTTTGCCCCTGCTTTCCTTTGCATTAACATCTGTACTCGCAACTTGATCTTCAAGTCTTCGCCTCTCCTTCAACTCGTTCGCTTCTAGGGGATTGTAATCCGTAGTAGAAGGTTCCGATTCTAATTGACTATCGCCAGGATGTTTTACTTGCTCCTCCTCAGTCATCCATATTGGTTCTGTTAATTCATCGAGCAGATTGGTTGATGTAATTTTCCTGTCAATACTATCTGGTTGGTCCGAATGTGCGTTCCGTAAATTCTCTTTTCGAATTTTCCGTATGTCAGCGATTTGTTTTTTTTTAATTATCTGCAAAATCGTGCGTTTCTCTTCGTTAGTCCAGAGCTTTGAATTAGGAGAATTTATGAAATCCTGATATAACATATCGTTAGACCGTGCGTCAGCCCTAGAACCTGTATCTTTAGTGGAATCAGTGGAAGAGCCAATGTTCTCCACAGCATCCTCGAGCGCCTTTAGTATGAACTCCTCATACTTTCTTCCATTTTCCAATTCTTCAGCCTTACTTTGATTCTGAGGAGAAACACTCACTATCACTTTTTTATTCGTTCCTTCGGTTTTTGATTCTTCGTTCTTCTTTGGCGTTTTAAGAGCCTCTTTGGCCTCTTCTGTCTTACTACTTTCATTGCTGTCAGCCATGAAGTCCGCAATGGTAGAATCGTCTTCTGTACTTTTCCTTATCAGGTCTACAGCGTCGAAGTTTTTCAAGTGCTTCTTCAAGCCATCAATTACCGCATCATAATACAAATTTGTATCCTCCAAAGATACTAAACTTTTTTGTTCTAATGTACTTTGCGCGTACTCAGACTCTATTGTAAGATAGTCGAAATAGATGGAACTATGAACGTAATCTAACAGCGCAACATGTGCGCTGATGATCTCGTCTTCTGCGTTGACAATTCCGGACTGGAATCTTCGCATTAACCTGTAGTTATCACCTTGCGCCATATTCAACTTGACAATCTTAAACAACTGTTTCGGGTTCGGGATCCCAACCTTCGCCGTCTTCAGTACTGACGTATCGGTTTTCATGTTCAATATCATACTATCCATTTTTGTGAGGAAATATTGTTGCTGTAGCTTCTGTTTATTAGAATCCATTAGTTGTGTCACCTTCATAATGGACGGATTTGGTGCAACTTCAATTAATTCTTCTAAGAACCACAAAATCTTAACAAGCAGAGAACCTTTGTATACACTGGCATCCCCACCGCGCGCTTGAACTATCCAATTGTAATAACTTTCTAATATAACACTTCTAATATGTAAACCTGGTTTTTCTTTCTGATCGGAGTATATCTGATTGACGAATACTTCCTTCAACTGACGCCACTGCCTTTCCACGGGTGTGTTGCTGTCCGTTTTTCTTGCAAGACGGGTGGTAGCATACGACGATGTAATTTTTACACTTCCGCCGAGAAAATCTTCGATAACTTTGGCGTGCAGATCGTAAAAGACGATGATGTACTTTCCGTCTTCTTGAGACGGCACTTTCCGTATGGTGACACCCAAATGCGTCCCGCTGCTTGCTGATGTCTGTCGTAAAAACAAGATCTATCGATATCTATTTTCACTTTACGAAAGATTGTGAAAAACATTATTCTATCGCACATTGTTAAACAATGTTAGACTGAAGTATGATCAGGGTGTACCATAATACATGGGTGAAACTAAGAAATAATAAAACAAAATCGTGTAAGAATTTGTCCTATCTGACCTTGTTTCCATCTTACAGACATTTTTGTGTTGCATACAAGCCTCAAATGTCTTATTATTGAATTTATGAACTGCTATTGGTTTGTGTAGAAATCAGTAGTTTCAAAATTGTCTCACTAGTTGAATGAACAGCACAGTTTTCCAAAAAACTTGAGGGAACACAAAAATACCTGTAACTAGAAAAGAAGAACATGTAGGGCAAGCAATTTAAGAAAAATCATTTTTACGAACATAATTCGACAGCCTTGGAGTTATGCCCATACATTCTGATCACCCTGCATATTATCTTATAATAGTTTATAAACTAAACACATTCAGAGAAAACAAACTAAAATATGTCTGACAAACTAATATATCTGTTGTATCCTTTTGGTGAGCATTGTACGGGTGTTACAAAAAAGATTTATAGCTATTAAAAAAAAAGAATAAACATCTTTAGCCTGCTCTAACATCTTTCTTGATATCTCCATATTATGGGCCATGCATGATATTTTTCATACCACTACTCATAAAGCAACAAAGGAAACGAGAATGCAATGAAAATATAAAAAACGTAATAGCCAACAATTTAATTTATCTATAAAATGGTCAAATTTAAGTAACAACTTACATGCCATAGTACATAGTAAAAATGTATACTGTTTTAACACGGTCGATAAATAAGAAAATATCGTCTTATGTTCCTGTGACATACAAACACCCCTCCAATAATTAAAAGAAAAATATGTAACACAATAGTTTCACTGAAACATTTACAATAGATTCCCGGTTATTCAAAATATTCTAGAGACAATTTGGTCTGTTATAAGGGAAATAGTATATCGATTCTATTTTCCGATCCTGTTATTTGCAATATAAATACAAAATTGTTCCTACTGTAATTTAAAAGAATTACCCGTTCAATTTCCGGATAATGGAACTCCTAATAGGGCGGGGGGATATAAATATTTTAAGTAGAAAATAGAAAATAGTTACATCAATTTTCACAACAAATAAAGAGAACTACACCTAACTACAATTTAAGACCAAATGTGTTCCTGTAAATACTATTTGAACAAAGTATTTCAAACAAGTATCTTATTACTAATTTAGATACATACTTAACCTTCATCCAGGGGCGCGAGCGGCAATTTACCACCTCATCCATAAAAACGAATATTGCATTTATTCACCATAATTCAATAGTAAATGTATTCGACAACATTATCATATGCGTTAGCGATTGTAATACCGCTGTTACCAAACAAAACAAATGGGCTGTATGAAATGTTGGGCATAATCGATCAATTTACAACATTATGTAATCGATTATAATGTTAAATAATAACTCTTTTATAACAAATAAAAAAGTCCAGATAACGGGGGTGGAAGTTTCTTCTTTCTACCTTCAGTCCTTGGACAGGATATTGTATTATTATTATTATTTATTATTTAATGGTGTAATCAAAAACAAAAAGGCTATTTTATTTTTGCTTTTTCAATGTTTTACGTTTGTTGCTAAAGATGTAGCTTTTATTATTATTTGTTTTGTAATGTTCCAAGTTTAAAAATTTTTCTTTATAGTTCACATATAATATATCATATTATTATATAATATACATGTTATGGACTAGATGTTTTTCATTATTTTTATCATGATCTTAAATATTTAAGATCGTGTTGCAAAAAAGCAAAAAAGACCGTGAGGCGGTAAATTACCGTTGCGCGCCCGCTGGTGCTACTGAAAGGCGCGCGCCCAGTTGAAGGTTACTAACATTTACGATTTTACAAATACATGCATGACTCCGTATCTTATCATAGTTAAAGAAGTTTTAGCTCTAAATTGTTTGTACTGTTCTACTCCGCTTTACACTTTACGGTTTCAACAGAAACGATATCTGTTTATATATTTTCAAAACTCAACAAGAACGGCGAGTATAACATAGTCTGTTTTTTTGTTTTTCGGCATTATACAATAGCTTTGGTCGCAACTATTTTAAAAAGGCATTCAGGGCAAACAGTGAATACAAAAAAGTGATTTTATTTTTCTCTCTTTTCAGCAACAGCGTCAATAAATATATGTTGCCCGTCATTTCAATTCCGAAATACTATTTGCTATTCGTATGAACGCCAAGCTAAATGTTTATTTCGAATACCACGTGTCTGTTGAAATCATATTTCAAATAGTATTCCTTTGAGTGCAAATAATCTCGCATTCGGATAATCGGTCCATGATGAACCGGGGTTCTATTTTACAGAAATGTCTAGTCTACTTGCAATAAACATTCAAAATCACACTCATGCGAAACAGCCACTAGCAAAGTAAAAGAACTAATACCAATATCGCTTTACACGTATCAAAACCCAAACTATAGCATATTCGATCAAAATACTTGCGAAACACAAAGAAATACAGACCTGTGGTGAAACTTGTCGTGTGAGGAAAGACTTTAACGATCCTTTTACTCGTTCAAACATCGATAAGTCGGTAGGTGCTTTCAACTGAACATCTTCTTTTAAAGGAGCTTCTCCTGTAATCGGTGCAAGAACAAATAAGATTACGGGACAAATATGATTTGGATCTTCCCGATATTCGGGTGTCTGAAAGTCCGAATAGTTTTGAATGAGGAAATCCCCAATCCGGCTAATTTCGCCTTAAAGAAAAATTGTCTCCTTTTCAGATTTGTATACAAACCCCCGGTTACTGAAAGAAACTGAACTTAAAAAACAATATCTAGATAGTCTTTGATTGCGAATATCCGAATCCAAAATAATTCTAACTTAGGATATACGAATATTTGAAAAGTCTGGGTTTTCAACCAATTCTAATATATGACATAGTGGAATACAAAATGAAAACATCAATATTAACTAATAATTAAAAAACTAGAATCAATTTATAACTAATAAATATATGATTACAATTTCATGTCATTTTAAACAGTTGAAATGAAACTATTAAAAATTATTTGAAAAATTATTATTTCTTAAAGTACAAAGCAAGATAAATAATGACATAAAAAGAAAGGACGAAATACTTTAAAAAAAACAGATCATTTACTTTCCCACGTCGATTAATGTATAAATAGTTGAAAAAATCTGTAACGATTAATTAATAGGGACAATTAACTAACACAGAAGTTTAAAAGTAAGTCAATTAAGATCTAATTATTTGACAGATTTATTGTATCACAGTTTATAAATCTGTTTTATTAGAAATATAAAAAACTAACGGGGCCTCCGTTTCCCTCCCATTATTATTTAAAAGCCTATTTCTTAAAATATTTCCTAAATCTGATCGAAACTGAAAATATTTCAAATTCCCCGATTAAAATGTTAGATGCACTTACCAAGTGTAATCGTAAGATCGCCATTCGCAGCGGCGATAGCTTTTAACAGTTCAGAAGCTTCCGTGCTAAAAAGGAACACGACAGGAATTATTACATCGTCGACTTCCTTCCCGTCGCCAGACATTGCAAATATAGGTGAAGTTGCCGCACTGGAGCCGTCAACATTATCCAACACTATCCCAGCAGCAGCACGGGCTTGTTGAATTCTCCTTGCCTAGAAAGGCACAATTGTAGTAATTAGAAGTTCTGATGGGTGGATCTTTCTTAACCTTCATCCGCTCGCGCTATTTAAAGTCACGCTTCCGCTCGCAAGGGCGGCAGTTTGGCCGCTCATGACTTTTTATCATATTCATTAGCTTTTCTTAATTTAAGGAGCATATTTCGAAATTGTTAGGACCAATGAACTCTGGCACAACATTGCAAGCACATTTTTGGCCAAAAAATCTTTATTTAAAAAATAACAGGAATCTTCAAATTAATAGTGAAAACAAAAACGACGGCCAGTTTTCCGTCCACTCGAGCGGATGAAAGTTAAAGTGGTTTCATTCTTTAACTAGAAATTCAACGCGTATTAAAAAAACAGTACATACCTTTTCTATAAACATACAATTGCCACGATCCATTATTACAATTTTGTTCGCCAGTTTATCAGCATTGACAAGTTCGGAACATGCCGAAGCTGGATACGCGAAAACAGCTTTTCCGACGACTTTAAGCGATCCATCCAGTTCCAACCCAAAATGTGCAGGTCCAGCCAATAGCGTAACTTTTTGTGGTGGATACGTGTTTGGTTTTATGAATGAAACGACTTGCGGTTCTGTCTCAGCTTGCTGAGACTGCATTTTACTTATCACAACCATTTCTTGTATGAACAACAGACCTTCCTCCGAATCTTGCGGAGTTTTTGCCTAAATTAAAAGTGATAAAACAATTATGTAATAATCTTTTCGATATATCAATATAAAAATTACATATTGGAAAGCATTTAGCACATTCGTCAGACAAGAGTTCGATTCACACTGCTTAGTGATAGCCAATTACGGCATCACGAGCTTTATGCAGTCCGCCGTGCTTGCGGAAATTCGGTCGGCCGAATGGGTTACAAAAGTTAACAGGCATGAAAAAGAAAGTTCAAATTACGTTAGAAAAGGTGTGCAAAAGTTGAACACGACCATCCGCCAGGGTTAGAGTTGTTATTCCCATATCACTCAACATTTTTAAGTGGTCCAGATTATTTGCCTAAAAAAAGGATGTTTAAGATTACCAATTGGCCAGATTTTTTTTCTAACAAATCTCATACTGCAAGAAACAGTTTTACAATAGTTTAATGCAAACCATTATATGTATGTTTACCTGAAATTGTGCTGCACTCAGTCTCCTTCTGATTGGCCGTCGTGGACAAACATCTTCAACCATATTTCTTAAAGGTTGCCGCACAGATGCGGGGAATAAGTGGAGACTATTAGGACAGGTGCGATCCATTTCGTCCACGTGTACGATATCTCGTTCATAGTCCTGCTTTATTAAAAACAGTTCATTTTGTTAATTGTTTATTTTGAAATAACAACACAAGGATTGGTCTTGCCCCGAATGATCAATTGTCTATAATACAAGTGTATAGTACAAGTATAGTATAAATAAATTTATTTTTCTTTTGTTTTCTTCTGTTCATTGCGCGGTCTTTTTGCAACATGTTAGTTACATACTGTATCTATTGTTAGTTCATAACGATGTGCTCTGTTTGGTAAAGCAATTATACGAAACAGAAATATGCTCATCTTATTTTACCCAAATTAGTCATAGTATAAGCAGTTTAATACAGATAGAAAATAAAGAGCAATCACTAAAGAAAGATATGAGTAGCCGTACCAAATAAATTAATTCATACAATGCATTACTTTAGGTATTATTATTTTGTGTTTGAATTAATAATCGCCTAGATCAGACTTAAAGACGGGTTTGATTTACTATTAGAATAAACAAGTTTAATGCACTTACCGACGAAATATTACTCCTTATAGAAGCTAGTGTCAGTGGTAGTAGATGTCCCTCCGTTGTAAAAATAAACTCATCCAAGTCTAAAACCAGTTCACCTGGCTCAGCGAATAATAAAAATAAGTATTTAAAAGTTTCCGACAATACAAAGCTATCCATTGTATTATCATGCTTATTGGTCCTGACGTCAGATACGGCTGCATAACCACAAGGTACTCTGGCATAAGTTTGCAGACTTTTGAGTACCTTACGCCCAACTCCCAAATAATAATGATCACCAGTAGCACGATACAGGAAATATGTCGACTCTAGGAATTCTGGCCTTAACGGATGGTGCCCCCAATGTACCTAATTGAATAAATTAAAAATGTTATGCTGCAAATTGAAATATGACTTAGGCATACAAATTCAAAATGGCCAACCTGGAAATCGGTAGTGAATGCTTCGGGTATAAAGTTATGTCTTTGCATAACTTGATACAGCATTTCGTGTGTTTCTACAGCTGGTTTAATATCACCTTTCAGCACCTAAAAAATTGAACTAAAAGTTTTACGAATCCTGTGACCAAAATCAGACGGGCATTGCTCGAACAAAATTAAATTAGTCTGGGCATTATTTGAACAAAATTATTTTGAGATCATTATATGTATGTACTTTAGTTGTTTTGGGGAAATCAAACGATTCGTCTCTGTATTCTTTCATATCTACTTAAATTATTTTGTATGTTATTTTCTACTTAAGAAAAACTTTTCTCACACAATTTTTTAAACTTAAAAACAAACAATTTGCCTTCCAAAAGTGTATGTTTACTTTTGTTAAATTACAGTAAGTTTAATTTTACGATCGAATGCTTTCTGGCTAAAATGCTAAAGCCAAGGTATTATTTGATACTTTGTTTCAATTCGATTAACTGAAGTGAATAATCATAGAGAAACGATTTATAATCGTGTAAAAAAAAATTAATTACGGTTCACCTGCAAACCAGGCCAAAAGGCCAATAAAGCATCCATGAAGTTTTTGGAATTAGTATTTGGCCTATGCATATGTACATCCAACAACATTGGTCCTCGGCTCACGTACTTCATTATAGCTTGGTAATGTTTATTAAAACGTCCAAGGTACTTCTCATCGCCTGTACGACATGTGAAAATACAAATGTAAGGAAATTCCAGTTAAATAATTATGATTGCTATATCGGGGAAACATGACAATACCGACATTTCGGATTTATTCTATATAATAGAAGTATTAACTGTTTGAGTGCCACGCAACGTGATCGCGCCGCTTAGGGCTATTTGTTATCAGATTTACACACACGGTTAAGTGCAGTTTTTTATAACAAACTTGCAGAACGTAGAAAAAGAATCAATTCAGTGAAAAGCAATACTTAATTGACTTATATCGAAAAAGTATTAAATATATAACAAAATAGATCAATTTAACCGGAAAGTTACTAAACCCTAAACATTAGTGTTCATACTAAAATATATTTTATTAGCAAATTAGTCGGCATAAGTAGGTTTATACTACATATACTAAGGGTATTCTTGCTTTTGAAATCAAAGATTTTTACCCGGAATTTGAACTTAAAAATCTAAGAAAATGATAAATTTTCGTGCAAACTCAACAACTTCTTAAATCAATAAAATTTGACCTCAAATTAAAGTTCAGGGCTCCGCAAAAAACAGTGTTAATGTAGATTTAATTAATATTTTACAAGCACTTTTGGCACTAAAGCAGCAGCTTTACCCGACACTCCGGAGAATAAGAAGCAAGTAACTCTCGATACTTTGAAAAATTCTCTCGTTCAATTTTGCAGTACAATGCTATGATATGCAATGTATGATTTTGGCTGTGATTCAAATGTTTTCTACATGTTTAAAAATTTGACAGAACGTACAGAGAAACAGAGCGTACGTAAAATTTCGAAAAATTTTGTCTTTGAAATCTTTGGACATACATTTAAAAACACTGTTTCCGGAAAGACATTTCGAAAAAGTTATTCTAAAAAATTCATTAAGAAAAATAACTCTTTAATGGAAGAACAGCTAAAGAAAGAAAATTCTTCTTCATAAATTTGGAAAATATTGCTCTCGATAGGTTTTAGAGGCATTTATTTGAATTGCAAATTTATTGACATTTTTCGTTCAGATTTTTTTACGGCTGAAACCATGTGTACCGTCCATTGATGTGAGAAGCAAAAGTTTTTATTCGAGTACCGACATTTCCGATTGCAACAATTATTCTGCCATGGGACTTGTATTGAATTACAGATAAAATTAAAAATACATGTCAAAATAGCGGGCACAAACATAAATTTACTCGATTCGCAAAAAATTAAGTGAAGAAAATTTAGCTTTGCAGTCCCTAAGAGTTACCTACCCCTTTAAATACACTACAAATACAATAGCAATTTTAGATACAAACACATAATAATTACCTAGTAAAATATACGCCTTAAGGCAATATTCGTAGTAGGAGTCTATACCTGCTCCAACACCAGAATCTCTTCGCACCCAATCACCAGAATTTACATTTAACACGGAGCCCATTAAATCAGTACCACGATGACGCATTCTCCAGAGAACGTCCATTGCCTTTTGTGCTTTTTCCTAGCCCAAGCAATATACATGTTTGTTTTTTTTTCATACGCTGTAAATTTTTGCAAAACCATGACGATAAGGGTTCTTACCTCAAAGATCGATTCTCCCGTTAGCCTCGATAATGCTGCCATTTCTAAAATCATACTACCTGCGCAGGCAGTACATGTCTCTCTAGAAACCTCCGGTGGCACTCCTTTCATGCCGTGTTTCAAGTTCACCTAAAAAGATTACTCTATTGAGTTTGCTCCTTAACGTATTTGACATTACAGAGGAGATGGTCCAAACATAGGCTGCTGTTTTATTTATTGCATGTAAGAAGTTGTATTGGATGTAAGACGTTTCAGGAAAAATAGGCATTGCAATCAGTTTAAAAGAACTGGTGTTCAAGCGGCCTTTTGTGGCCTTCTTTATTGTGTGAAACTAAAAGAGAGCCGTTTGTGGCCTTTCTTATTGCGAGTTCAAGGACCTATCACTCAAGGTCATTGGAGGCCATATGACCAAATGGGGGTTATAAACCATTTTAAAAAATAAGGATAACCTTCATTTGACTTTGATCCTCCACCCGAAGGTCATTGTTTTTTTCATAAAAACTGCTCCCCCCCCTCCCCCCGAAACCCTTGAATCGAGATGAAATAGAATTTTGATATCTTGGCTGGTTTCGGTAATATTTAGGTGCATTGATTAAAATGGGACGCCCTGTACATAATTACGCAGTAATTACATATTGGAATTGGCTGTAACAAACCTAATGAAATGACTTTTCAAACTTGTTCTGACAGGTTTTGATCTGAAACTGCAACGTAATTTCGCAACGATATCAATTCATATTTTTGGCCTCGAATACTAATATTATTAATTATGGCTCTTTTAATCCATTTTCAGTTGCAAATCAAAATACATATTTTCTCAAGAACCACATCGGCCCTTATTACTAACAGTCACCAAATGTAGACCATCTCCTCTATATGTTACACTCTGTATAACTTAATATTTTATTACTCTGCCATATGGTATGCCGGTAGTCGTATTAAATGCAGGTAAAAATCTGTATCCTAAATCTTTGGCTAAATTCAAAAGTTCGCCCCTGTACCATGGCATAATATCAGCTCTTTGTTGTAAATATTCAGCTAATATATGGCCACTAAGCAGACCTCTGTGAGAGAAAAAATTAATTTGTATAACAACATGTTTCCTTGTAGAACAGATAATAATGGAGAATGTTCTCATCTAACAAAATATTATTGAGTAAGACACCGATTATCCAAACACCTGACTATTAGTGTTGTACAGCATTTAGTAAGATTAACGATTGATCATATTATTTATGAGCCACGATTAATTATGACAATTTTAAAAATAAAGACAATTTTTAATCGTAAAATGTAATGGTATACTACGTTTAATGATTACTAGATCATTGAGAGGAATCGCAAGATGTAGTTAAATAGACACACAGTGATTATTTTGTTGCTGTTTAGTAAAGTATTATTTTCTCCTGTCTTTATTTTCTTTTATTACTCTTGGAAACTAATTCGTAACATTTTTTAATAGTTGTATTCATTGTTTAACTTTAAAACAAAATTTAAAATAAATTTCATATAACTTCTAATATAAGCACATTGAATGTGCTTGCATAGTACCTACAACCTTATAATTTCTAATGCCTATATTTTGTTCCCTACAAATTAAACGAAATCGAAAATTGAATAAAAAAACGTTAAACGGTTGATGCACAACACTGCTGATTATTCAGACGTACATAAACCATTTCCATATTTTACAAGAGCAGCAACTTCGTATTTATACACATATAACATATCCGTATAATCGAACAAGTATACAATTTTTAGTTGCTCTGGGGTTCTTCGGATAATCGGCGTTTGACCAGACGTAGACACTATTTATTAAATTATTTCGTTATTTAATTTACAGTAAAATAATTTGTTTATATTCTTTGTATCCAAACAAATCTTTTGTCATATAACTTTGTAAATAATATCAAACATTTTCATTCTAATAGCAAGCAAATGTTTCATTTCATTTAATAATAATAAAAATGTATTTTTTGCATGTTTCATTTTAAAATCGAAAATCGTGCTGTTAAAAGTTTTAAAAAACCATTCCTTTGTATATTAATTGAAACAATGAACTCAAATGAAAATTTGCTTAGATCTTACATGAAATCAGAATGTCTTTTCTAAATTACTTTCAGAATAAAAATAATAACATGGATGGAAATTATTGGAGCAGAACCTACGGAAAGAAGTGAAGAATTTTGAAACAAGGGAGTATAATAATTAGCGAAACTCTGTAGTAGAAAGAGAATTGATGGAGGGATTAGAAAAAAAAATAAAAAAGGAAGTGTGCGAAAATGGAAAACAGGAATCAGTTAATTAACAGCAAGTTATAGAGACGGGTTGGACAGAAATCACAGGTAAAGTGGGAGGTGTGAAAAGGAAATACTAGGGACAGAAGAGAAGTTACAGTGTGAGAAACTAAAAGAGAGATTATACAACCTCGTATATTTAATTCTGGATATCACACAGCAGGGGATCTCGCGTTATTTCGTTTTTATAATTTTATACCAAAGATTCTAACGAAGGGGAAAGTTGGAATGAATTCCACTCCAATCACGAAAGCAGATTGGACTAATGAATGATTAATTGATTAATTGATTAAAAATGTTGAAACACATAAAGAAATACATCAATAAATTGATTACTTTTTAAATTACCTTTCACTTTGTATTTCAAATAATGCCCAAGTCTGAATCCTATGATATTATTCTAGAAAAGCAATGTTAATAATATTTTTATGATTCTCTTACCCGAGCATCCTGATATTAGTCTCGAACAAGGAAACAATAACATCAGTATCAAAGCTAACGTCTCTGGCAACAAGTTTAACTGCATTTTCAAATTCCTCCAAATCACCTAATACCTAACAACATTGAAATATTCATAAATAAATTCTCCAAAATATTACGATGTTCTTTTATAAGTTTCTTAGTACTACACTTACCACAAGCGTGTCTAAAGTATCCACCAATGTAAGCGAAAAACTGGAAATGTGTCATAAAAGGAATATAAAATACAGTGTCCCTTTAATATATTTCAAGGATCGGCAAAACAGAATACATAAACGCAGGGCGGTCATGTAACGCGGTGGAATAGTGTTCCGACATTTCTTTACGGTATTTTTAATGTTTCAAAAGCGATTAGACGAAACAATGTTCGAGCTTACATAATTACACAATGATAAAAAATGGCAATTACTTCATGTATAAAAAGTGTTTCTAAAATATTTGGCTGAACAATAGTATATTCTAGTTATTCTAAGAATACAAAAAGTTATGTAAACATTGGTCTGGAGATGCTTTATTTCTAATTTATAAACACTTGTATGTTACTTCGTGTAAAATGCTTAAACTAGTTTATTTACGTAACAATGCAAGCTTTACATTGTCCTCTGGTTAACTGATTAACTAATTTGAACTGTTTTCTTGGTATATAAATCCAAAGCGTTACAACTCACAAACTATTTGCAGATTTATGCTTACATAAAATTTCTTCTCGTGTTGAGTAAAATACACTTCTACAATTCGGTCAAACTTTTCAAAAATATCTTGTATAGCATTTTACAACATTAAATATATTTTTCTTACTTTCCCAATGTAGAGTCCATGTCACCCCTGTTAGGTTCCGAACCTCTGTATCGGCCTTTGCAACTCAATGGCATTAATTCATCTGCAGGATAAGCATTATCCTGGAACATACAGTTTCGTCATTGTTGTTTATCGTATTATGTTTGTGAACAGCTTCCACAATCCGATAAACGTTTTCATAATATATAAATGGATAAATAAAAGTTTAACTGTGCATTACATATTATCATTTGATTGTGATTGTTCATGTTTACTCTTGGTCAAACACTTAGATCAGGTGTATCCAAGTTCAAAAACCTGCCAGCTCGGTCTCGCCCTCTCTGCATTGCCTAGATCAGAGCTGGTAAACGTTTGCTCCAAGAGCATGCATGAATCATCAGCCTTCTTCGGCGTACCCCCATCATGACTACAGACGCGTGCCTGCACGGTAGAGCTTTTTTGTTTCACTGGATCGCGTTATCGGTACGAGAGCATAATGTATATGGTATAGGAGCCGATTTCTATCTTCTAAGGAAACAGTGGGACAAGAATCGCATGCCGTGTTTATCGTGTCAAGAAACTAAGAGCGAAACGTGTCTATGGTTACCGGTATAGCGCTACCCTTTTCGTTCGTACAGTGTAATATTTCAAAGCTCACGGATGGGGGTATCGTAAGCGCGCGAGGCGAGTGCGTTTTCCCTCGGTTCGCCCGCCCTGATCTAGACCGAGTAAAGCAAAATTCAACACATGAGAAATAGAATACACTTTGAAGGTCTAATCATGCTTATACTCGTGGTTCAACCAGGATTCAAACTTGAACACACTTGACTTACACCAATGCGTGTGGTATTTTATAAACTATTTGTTAACACACAGCACCATTAACGTTCGTCAGAAAATGAATTCTGTGTAGAATTAATGCATGACAAATTACCTACATACAGAATTGTAGAATAAAAATGAATTCATACACAGAATTAAAAGCGCAAACGGTTTTGCCATCACTAATGTCTGATTTGTGTCCATTATTTTCTACAAATTCCAATTAACATACCAAATTTATCACTGTATGCTGATTTAATTTGTAGAAAATAAAACGCACTGATAAGGGCCAAAAATCTTTATCGTCAAGGTCATGTTACTGCCCTTATCAATGCCTTTTATTATGTTCAAATTTTTACTGACATACAATGGTTGATGCAGTAATTTTACATGATAATTTGAATTTGTGGAAAAAAGGGGGCATTAATGAGCAGCAAGTGAAAATAAAAATATTTGGAGACCTTATGACAATAGTTTTTTCTCATTATTAAAACCTCAGAGAACTATGCCATTAATCAACAAGTAATACTATTTATGATATTGTATTTCCCTTTACCATTTACATACAGATACTTCTCAACCATGCATTATTGTTATATCAATGTTCCCTAACTAAAAGTAATGTCTCACAAAATAACAGTACAAATCACTAATGCAAAACTTTTGTAAAATACTATTCAACTGATGCAGTAAAATTTGATCATAATAGAATTAAGTTATAATTTATGAAAGATAATTCCTTTTACTTTAAGCTGAACAACTGGGCTTCATATAATAAACACGGCATTCGTTACCTTTACCACAAGACCACTTTCAACTAATTCCAAATTTTACTTATTAATGCACAGCCAAAAGACAATGAGGTGAACATGGTAAAATGATATGGGAGCCATTATCTTGTGATCAACCAGCGTGCATGCCTAAAGATCACTACCACTTACATCAACCTCGTTGTCTTTAGGTCCATTAATTGTAACCATAGAATATTTTTTTAATGTTCTATTGTTTAAAGAGTAATATTTACCATGTAAGCATTGTACGCATGATAAAACATATCTCTGGCTTCTTCCCTGTAATTGAAAGAATATATGTCAGAAACATTGTATGACCTAGACTGAACTACCAAAAACATCTATGCATCGATTTTGCTCAATTTTTACAATAACATGATTTCCATTGATTTTCATGGGAACCTTATGAAAGTACCTTGAAGTATCTCAAAGCAATCTAAACTGGAATATCTCGAACTCTTACAACATCTTGGGGTTTGTGTATGTTTAGTTCCGCATTTTAAGATTTTGCAAAAACAGTAACAGGCTAGCTTGAGGATTCTTGGATTATCATAAACATGAACGTGTACAAGAAATGTTGTGTGAGGAACAAAATGCAATGTGGTGCAAATGCTGTGGCTCTACCACAGTGTATGTATTGTATCACAGGGAATGAAAAAACACCATAAAAATTCATTGAAACATTTGCTTTACTAAATCGCAGTTATTTGCATTTGATAGGGTTTATGTGACATCAAATTATCTATTCCCTAATTATAACTTGTCTATTCCTATATACTACGTTCGTTTTCCAAGCTGTTTATTTTTGCTGAGTTTATGGTGTTTTATAGGCTTTCTATTATCTACGAAAATATTTTAATACCCATTTGTTTTTAAAGAATTGCCATGTGAACAATGCAAAGCTGTATATACACATTCATTTTATTCGAAGAAGTCTCTGTTCAATGCTCGATTCACTATTCGCATATCTGGACATCTACTTACTGCCACAAAAATTAAATAATGTATGATCATAACAAACATCAGGTTTGATACCATACATTCTGGAGTTTAGTTATCTGGGCATCAACTTCTACTGTCCAATGGCATAAGTCTGATAGAATTCCAATAAACCAACCTTCAAGTGTCCAACATTCCTTATAAACATATCATGCGTTATCTAATATTTATAAATTGTGGAATAACTTTAAAGTTAAATAACAGGTTCGTACTCTAATATTTTAATGGTACCATCAACTAATGATTCATAAATACAAATTCATGCTTCTGTTATGTATGCACAAAGTTTATATTTCATTTCGTCCCATCTTTTTTCAAACAATCCAGGCCTGGGTAACCAATGCTCACGACCTTTCCTTTGCTGTTCTTACTATCACCTCTACAATTCCTTGGGTGTACACGAACAAATGAAAAAATTATAGCACTATACTGATGACTTTGTTCGCCTTTGATGCTTGCTAAAGACACAAAAGTCCAACTCGAAGAAAGATGTGACCGAGCAGGAAGTGAGGTTTGCCTAAGTGGGAAAACAGAAGCTGCTACCACTACCATTCTTCACTGGAGTCATGGTTGCCAAGACCTGAACTATTTTAATATTATCCAACCATTCCCAAGTTCTGTTTAGGACAGATTATCCTGACTACCAGGGTTATAAAGAAGAGAGTTGGCAGGTCACTATTATCCACGCCATACAATTATCTAAACCAGAGGTGGCTAACTGGGACACAGAAGAGCCCATGAGGGGATGGCAGCTTGGTTTGGCAACCACCTCCAACGACATTCTATCACGCATTTGTTCGTGTTTATCTTTCCGTCCCTCGCCGTTCCACAACATTCTTTGTCTAAAACAAACAAACGCAGCTGTCCTCTATGGTATGTGTTAGAGTGCTGTCTTTTTCTTCATTAGTTCTCATGCATGGGAGAGCGTAGAAGTGGGGGAAGCAAAAGCAGCAGGATACAGTGCACTTATACTCTGTTAGCCACCTCTGATCTAAACTGTCCTTACTCTTAGCATGTTTGAATAAATAGTGTCTTAGTATAAGGATGATATTAGAACAAAATTGAAGTATAGCCATCTTGGTAAGAACAGCCATAACTACAACAAATGTACGATAAGGTAAAGCAATACAAACTTCAATGCTTCTCGATCTTCCCTTTTCATGTACTCCAACGGGTCCTCTTCAGATGCAGCAGACAATACTTGTATGCTGCATCCGAACATAAGTAACCCCAAAATAAAAGAATCTCGAGCCATTTCTTTATGCTGGAAAACAGGATTCCTTTTGTTGTCAAGATCTCGTTGTCTCGATAGCAGACATTGTTCTTTGTGGTTCTCCGTAATTGAGTTATATCATCGCAACACCCACATTATTGCGGAACGAGAGGCAATTAACTCTAGATGTGTAGTATAGGTTCTACCCGTACAGATCGCCCACTGTGTTTCTATACAATGATGTTTACCTTTCTGTCTCTATCAACATTTTTTTCAAACAAGAGATTGTTACACCATACACCACACAATTGTCAAATTTTCGTTGCTTGTACGAGGGTTACCAATCGTCAATAAACGACAATGTTCAGTTTTACTTTTATATCTACTTTTACTTTCAATAATTCCAACGTGAATATCTTGAATATCCAATGACACGTGGTAAAATCTAGAAGTGAGATATGAATATTGAAGGATTCACTTTCTGTTAGGTTATGACGTTATTGGTTATTTTTCACACTATCAAGTGATGTGTCAAACTATTCGTAGCAGACGGCAAGAGCAAGAAGCGTTTAGAAACCTTGTAACAGAATATAAACAGACAGTAATGACAGCTCATTCCGTATTTCTACTAAGGCCAGATGATGTGGCTACCGTCAGTTTGCTACTATAACTTTCCACTTCGAACTGCGATAAGTATATAAGACGAAATTCACCATATGTTTTCTTGGTTCGCGATATTTTTACGATTGAAACAGCTATTATAGATCCAATAAAACGTGTTTGTGCCACGAAAGTCTTTCTCGATAAGAACCGTGCGAGTTACGATAATCTTTTACGCGAGCGAGACGGGTGACGTTTTGAACGAAAAGTTTCGCTATTGTGCAGAATCCGATACCCTCCGTGAAGTGCTCCTAAACTGTATAGAACTGAGTGAACTGAGTAGGTTACTTATTCAGCCATACTTATAATGAGGGGGTACACTCGGATAGGAATAGTGATTCCCTGCAGTAGTTTAGAGCAATCGCCGACTACTGGGCAGTTGGCGCTAAACGGTAAATTTTTTGTCAGAAACCCATCACGATATTCATGACCGAATCTTTAGCGAGCGGCTAAGGACAGTCGAGGGCACCTAAAGATAACTGGGGTCAACAAGGGACATCAGCAGATCCATATACGTACGGACTTCCCGTACGCTTTCGACTGTTAAGAACCATATCAGTCGTTTGAATTGACACATGTGACGGGAACAAATCCCAACCGATATCCCTACCGATGATCTCACGGATACCGCCCAACGGTTCGAAAATATTGCGTTACTGAACGCTCACACAGTGCTACCAATTTTCATTTCGACTTCGCCGTATACTGGTTTCAATTACTTTCAATTTACCCCAATTTTGAATATTTTTTAAATATATACCCCAATTTCTTTCATTTTTAAACAATTCATGGGTACACTAAATAACAAAATTCATTTAAAGTGTCTTCCACATCATTATCTGTTTTGTAGCTGTTGTAACATATAGATATATACTCGTATTGAATTTATTTGTGGTGTAAAGTGAACAAAGGTTTGGTGAAAAATATTCGAGTTATACTTTACAATCATAATATTTTGTATTTTTTTTTTTGCTTAGCAAAATTAGTAAAGTAGTGCCTTTCTGTCATATGTTATATTACTACTATAAAATTCCTACCTAATGATTACTGTTCAAGATCATTTTTACTCTAAATCTAGTGTAAAATACCCTAACCTGGCATTACTGCGCCCACAGTATATATAGATATATACCTGCTTAGGGAATTTCAACAGGGGTCAATCGTGTCGTTACTTTACTGTGAAATGTTTCTGCGGAAACTTCGGGTTGAAGTAAATTTCATTTTTGACGTGATCGGAGTCTGCGAATTCTGCGATATTCAAGGAGTGAATAAGAGGTTCGGCGTGGCGCGCCTTTGACGAAAATATTGTTATAGAATGGTACGTTTTAACGTGTTTTTGTCACTCCTGAAGAGAGTTAAAACTATTGGAACAATTCCTTATTTGGAACAATAATTCCAATGCTTATAACGCGTTCATTAGCAAAAGACCAGTTGCCGTAATCCTGTCAAGAATATTAAGAGGCAGGCATTCGTATTGACAATACAATACAAATGATATTAAGATTACTAATCGCTTAGAGTCAGTGAATGATAAATTCATTTTACATAAACACACGTATTTTACGCTTACGATAACAACTCGCACATTATTATGCCTTTATGTATAATTACATTTCATGACTTACATTACCCGTAATGAACCATAGAACAGAGTTACCTTGCAGCAGACTTCCAATCTTTGCCTCTTGTAAAATATACTTTGTTTTTGTTGCTTCATTTAACAGGTTATAAAAGGTACACAACATAAGTACAGTGGTTATAGAGTAAATCGCAGCCTTGAATGTGACCTGCTGTTATAAATTATAATTTAACAGATTGTGAAGTTCTTGAATCAAGTTGACTCCTCAAGGAGATTCTGCCAAAGACATTGTAATGCTCTGTAAATGATATACCTGTTAATCTCTGTATATTTCATAAAATAATTTAGTAATTTGTGCTTTTGTCCATAACTATTTGTATTGCTCTTACTACCCTAACTTGCACTCTATAGTATTACAAGAAATGATACTTCTTTATTTTGAAAACCTGCAGAGAATAATGGGTAAAATACAAAGTATATCCAAAAAGTTTGTGGCGTGACGTAATGAAAAAGTAGGTCCTGTAGGTAAAGCGTTTATTCGCAATCAGTTCTTTACATATAACCCTGTTTTATCTTCGTAATCCTTGGAGTTGTTATGCGGTTGACCAAACACGTGCAAGAACTTGTCTTTCGATATGGTATTTGGATGGGTTATGACTGTCCCGAATAGCACTGCGGAATCTCGTTCCTTTCGTTGCAAGTTTTAGATTAGGAAAGAAGACACATTTAGCTGCAGCCAAGTCAAGTGAGTATAGTGATTAGTGGAACGTAGTAACTTTACTCTGAAATTAAATAACTAGACTGGCATAAAAGGGACGAGATTCAATAGTGTTTCAGTCAATTAGGACGCAGTGATCGCCCGTCGGAACTCTGTATCAGAAGATGAGTTCCCTTCCGTGTTCGATCGACTGTACCGCCGCTTTAAAGAGTGGATGGAACAGGAGACCATAACACTTTTGTAACCATGGACAACTTTAGAGAATTACCTTGTAAGCATAGACCATGCGACTACTTACGAAAGATGTAAGAACTTTGTTAAAATAGACAAAACGTGGGTTTTTATTACTTTATCGATTTTTGTCGAAGTTGACTGTAAATTATAACTCTTTTTTTATCTGGAATGATTTGTACTTATTTATCATTACCGGTAACAACTTGCGACAACTCGACAGACCATGGGTAATTGGTTGAAAAAGCCTGGTGTTATTACGGGGGGGTTGTACATATTGAACTAACTAAATAAAGATTTCTCCTGCAATACCTGATTTTTCATTGCATCTGCCCTGAAACTATTTGCACACACTGTAGGTAGTCTGTTGTTTTGCTTTCTGGATCATACAATGGTTTACGTCATACTTATTTCAAAGAAGCATCTGTACAATTTTTACCTTTAGCTAGTAGTGGGCTAAAATAAGTCTGGTTTATTGTATTTGGCTGTGTGATATCTAAAGTAACATCTAGATTAGGCCTGAGCAACTGAGTGGAAATGCACTCTTTTCATGTGCTTTTGGTACTCCTACCTGTTAGCTTTTAAATGCATGCCGTACGAACAAAAAGGAGGACAGTGCTATACATATCTCTGTCTTTGACACTAACGGGGTGTCATGGTGGAGGTAGACAGAGAAGAGGCTGATGACTCGTGCTTGCTCCACGAGCTAGTTCTGCCCAGGCCTGGTCTAGTTTGATAGTATGTAAATTGTGTTTTAGTGAAATGACGTTTTCTGTCACAGGGAAGATTAAGAAGCAGCTGTGCTGTACTTATAATAATATCCCTTTTAATCGAAACAAATGGATTTTATGTCCCTGGTGTCGCTCCCGTGGAGTTTAAAAAGGGGCAAAAGATCGACGTTAAAGCAGTCAAAATGACTAGCACTCACACACAACTACCGTACGAGTATTATTCCGTTCCTTTCTGTGTACCAAAAAATGGGTCTTTTATGTATAAGTCCGAAAATTTAGGAGAAGTATTACGTGGAGATAGGTAAGATTCTGAAATAATATGTGAGAAATTTTAATGGAGAGATATAAATATCCTTGTACATAATGTTTTTTTATTTTTATATTGATATGGTTCTTAAGAAGTTAGCACTCTAAGTCTATAGTTACCGTATGGTAGCATTATGGTGAAATTTGATCATAAGGCGTCGTTTAACCCAACACGTAATTTTTTATACAGGATATGTATTATCCAGACACATCTCCATATTTAAGATTTACAAATTTTTTTATATTAGTTCAGAGTGGTAATATAGATCTTTTGTAACACAGAATTGTAAATACACCGTACGAGGTGTTTATGGCAGAAGACATAAACTGTAGATTATTATGCCATGGACCATCTAATCTTATGACATGGACCGAAGAGGATTCGCAGCGTGTTATAAGACGTATTCGTCATGATTACACTGTACACTTGTAAGAAACACTGTTGCTTTTAGGAATCAGTAAATATACATGCTTTATTTAATATTTAATTAATCCACAGGTTAATGGACAATTTGCCAGCAGCAACGAAAAAGGTCCATAAAGATACAAACAATATAATTGTATACCATGGATACCGTTTGGGTGGTATTATGAATGATCAGCCATACATCAATAATTATCTTAAGTTAAAATTAAGTTATCATAATCATGGAGAGTTAGTATCAATCGCATTGTAGTATTAATTGATGATATAAGGCGTGGGAAAAAATGGCGGCATTAATTGTTTTTAAACTATTGCTTCTATTTTTCATGGTGGACTCAGGATACGAACCTCTTAAAATTTTGTATTGGTATGTAGAACTATTATTATTGGCTTGTGAGTGACTAAAAGTGGAATTAGTAGTACCTGTTTATTTAATTTACCTTTCAGTCGGTGAAAGGCACACAGGGTGATTCAATAATAGACCGACAAAATTTCAGAACTGGTGGAATGGGTTGATAGAAAGATGAGATTCTTCAACGTTATAAGTCAATCAATTTTTTTAACTCTAGATCTAATGGTCGTAGAACAATCTCATTTTTTTCAGATAAGTTCGGAAAAAGCGTTAGGGGTTAACAGAAATTTTTAATCTCTGAAGAAATCTATTGCTCAACTGTTAACTCATAAAAATGGGAAACAAATAATGTTTTATAATCTGTTAGTGCACCGAAAATGATGAAAAAACATGCTCTTGTAGCGAAATTCAACAGTGGCAATTTATAAAAAAGAAAACGCTGGAACCATAATTATTTTCAGAGTTATCGACTAAAACATAACGCGGTATCAAAGCCTATTTCTCAAGCTGCGTTCACACGCTACATTTTTACAGCTTTTTCTAGCTCTTCCACAAAAGTGAATCCGCATGCCGTCAAATCGCTTCAATTATTTTTTGCTCTGACTTAATGTTCCACTTCTTTGATTTTCGTTGTTTTTTTAGCCATTCTCTCATCTACTCTGCTTCTGTTTTGTTCCGTCAGAATTCTTAACATTTATTGATTCTTTTCTCACATTTTTCCTTCTTCCTTCTTTCAATAATTCCTTTGAATTTTTGTTCTTCACGTATGTGCTTTATTGTTTCTGTTTTTCTAAAAGTAGAATCTTAGGTAGTTGAATTTTTCAGCTTCTTCTATCGTTTCTTGCCTTCGTTAAAAGTGGAATTAACTAACTGTTAGCATTACGAAATATAACATCGACTTAATTAAATTAAACTACTTAGGTGTTAAACTTTGGGATGCACAAAATAACGAAAGACTTGTCAAATCGATTATAGCACCACTCTTAGATAGGATATATGCGTGTATGTCTGCGATGTATACGTGTTCTGGTTTTTTTGGTATGCGTTTTCGTACAGTTCAATAATCCCATCTTCAGTTATTACGGGCCAATATTAATGTTGAGTAAAATTTTAAGAGGCCCTTATCCTAAAACTGCCATGAAACCTGAAAAGATTAATCTAAGATTGATTGATTTTATTATTTGCCAGACATTATGCTGGTTGTAACTAAATTGTAGGTATGAATTTTACAGACTGATAATACTCATTAAAATTAATCTAACTCGTTAAACGTTAATTCTCGGACATAAAATGATAAGACCACTTTGTTTGTCCATATATCTGTCTTGTTACTGACAAAAAGACCAAAAAACTTTGTTCACCTGGTCCAGCATGACAAAGTGCATTGACTCCAAAAAAAACTCAAGTCTCCATATTTCTTATAATTTAAGATATCGCAAAACCACTATTTTTTTCAAATGGTACGAATATTTACTTGAACTGGTTTATTGGATAACAAGATATATAATTTCTTATGTAATTGGTTATGTAGATTTCCATTTGCAAATATTTTCCCTAAAAAGTACCCTTTCCGCTGCAAAAAAAATCGTAGAATCAGACATTTTTTAAAAATATTGATTTTAGAAAGTACTTTCTGCAGCTAATCGAGTACTGAAGTATCTGGCAAACGAGTACCAATAAACCAGGTGGGCGCTTACCCAAATTAATATTGAGTGCATACAAAATGGAAAGATACATGATGATTGTAGTGACTTGAACCGTGTTAAACAAACTTAACTTTCTTAACCTTTGTGATTCTCAATTTAAAGTAATGATGTTTGAGCCTGATACATCGCAAAATCATAAAAATCGTCATTGACATCTCACAGCTAACATTAATAATTCATTAATAAGATCTGTCAGCCTGTTAAATTAGTACCTATTATTTATTTATACCCTCTATAATCCACGTTCGATAACATTGATTTAATTAAAATTAATCGCTAATAACATTAGAGATCAATATTATTGTTCCACTTTACAGGAATGAATTTAGAGTTGTCGGATTTGAAGTAGAAGCCCGGTCGGTTGATGTGAACCAACTCAGGTTTGAAGGAAATACTTGTATACAGCCCACACACTCAAATCCCCAATTTGTCAATCCCAAAGGAACCCGTCTTTTGTTCCTGTATTCAGTTGAATGGATAAAATCCGATGTAAGTTGGGCAAGCAGATGGGATATATACTTAGGAATGAGTGACGTTGAGATTCATTGGTTCTCAATAATCAACTCGCTCATTGTAGTCTTCTTCCTTTCTGGTAAATATAGAATATTTTTCGCTCCAGTTCCTCAATTTGCTTTTGTCCGGTGTTGGGCACCAACCTGTTTAAATTCGCAATTCGATTAATCGATCAAGCATAAAGATTACAAAATTAATCATTAAAGAACCATGATTAATTTAATGGATGCATTAATTAATCGTTAGTCAATTATTATTCTTTGATCATTAATCGAAATTGGACCGTACATTTTTTATAAATTAAGATTTCCAGCAATGTTACACTTATTTCGCTGAAACGCTTACAGACACCAGAATTGCCCTATCTATGAAACGCGTGTTTTTCACTTTTTTTACTCGTTTCGGACGTCATGCATAGATACAGACCACGTAAGGATACAAGCTGAGTGGACTCGTTTAAAGTTTAATTTTCCGAGTATCCTTTTGTGTAATAATAACGAATCGGGGAATATAATCTGAAAAAATGTGTTTAATAATAAATCAAATTCATGTGTTCACAACGAAAATCTTGAAATATACTGTAAAGCTCACAATATAAAAAAGAGACAATGGAAAATAATAGCTTTGATTACAATATAATCTAATAGAATAATGGTAATTAAATTAAACGTGATTCCATTAAATTAATCTTTATTGAAAAGCAAACGATTAACGTGACATTTCCAACGATTGGTCGATCATTTAGCTGTAGTGTACGATTATTTGTATCTAGTCAGTAATCATTTTGTACGATTATTTTTAACTATTCAAAATTTTTCTCATTATTTCTAGTTCATAACTGAAATTATTAATCGTATTCATTAATCGTTAATCCCCGAAAATTTTTGTCCAACACTGTTTTTGAATGTGTTTGGTAATGTTATTAAATGAAATGATATTCGTAGGAATTCTAACAATGATCATGATTAGAACTCTAAGAAGGGACATTGCTCGGTACAATGCCGGTGAAAGTGATAGTTTATCAGGCTTAGATGAGACTACCGAAGAAACTGGATGGAAGTTAGTCCATGGGGATGTTTTCAGACCTCCAACCAATCCTCGTTTATTTGCTGCTGTAATCGGCAGTGGAATTCAAATATTTTTTATGGCTTTAATAACAATATGTAAGAACATCAAATTTTTATGATCCTGGTATCAAGACAAGGATTGAACAAACCGGTTAACATTTTTAATCAATTACAAAATAACAATAATTTTTTAACTGATGTTTGACAGAATACAATCTTTTATTAACAAAAATTGCAATGAACAAAGAACTCTTAGTTTCTTAGTAATAGAAACAAGTTCCAATAAAACCAGAAGTTTTATTATGTTTCGAAAAAGGCACGGTTTCAATAGATGCCAAAGGAGTTGTACTACTTTGAACTCCTTAAATAAGTTGCTTTTAAAAAAATAGTACTAATATTTTTGTTTCCTTTTAAAACAAAAGGCAAAATTATAATTTCTGTTGGAACTTTTGATAATGCAATAAAACATAACTGTTAAAAATAAATTCTTACAAAAATGTATTTGTTAACGTAAAATGATTGGTATAAAAAAAGTATTTTGAAGTTTGCAAATTAATTTTATTCATAAAAATCAACAGTTATATTCAATCCTTGTCTTAAAAACTTATTTGCAACTAATATCATTTCTTGGTACAGGGTCTTCCAGAATACACGTAAAACCCATCAACACGTTCAATCCCGTCAATAAACATGTAATATCTCTCTGGGGACTGGTGCATTTTTTTATGTTTTACAGAAACTTAATCCAAAATTAGTTCTAGGACAAACCAGCTCAGCCCACTATGTCCAGTATTTGCTTGAGGCTTATAAAGCTTACACTTTGTTTGACAAACGAACCTTTGTGTATGTGAAGGATCTATCATTCTCAAGTGATTTTCCGATAATCACTTATTGTTTATGTATTAATACATTAGGGTGAAACAGTCTAAATTTTATTCGGGTTAAGCTTGCATTTGACTTAATTGAGATTCTGGGAATCTTTTTAAAAGTATTTGATTTCATGTCATAAATATGCATATACAATTTGCAACCTACGTATTTTAATTTTTGTGTGCAAAAATAAGAATTTATACATTGGGGTTTGGTTTTACAAGTATTGTGGAACATCTTGGATCAAGGAGTTGAACGCTTGGACCACTATTATTATACAAATAATAATTATACCAAACGATTGTCCAGACTTTCTGGCCCCTATGCATCAGTGGTTTATTTACTGAAATATATTTTGCGAAGTAATTATATTAATAATCCCGTCAAACATATTTCAGTCAATATAGTCATTTGATGCTTTCATTTGACCCACCTTGCTACATAATTATTATTTATATAACTTCTTTCTAACTAGACTGAGGATTTCACGCAAATACGCATTCTTATAGTAGACAATATTCTATAATAGAGACTTCTATAATAGAGAAGTCGGGCTGAAACAGAAATTTGTTTCATCATTAGAGGGTCGGAAAAATGTTTGTTGTATAGATTTGACGTATTTTTGTTAATTTGGGGTACTCTCTCCCTTATGCAGAAAATATATATTTGCATATAATCCACAGTCTTTTGATAACTAATTTCCTTTGAACAATTTAATTGTGTTTTCCAGTTTTTGCTATGTTGGGTATGCTCTCTCCAGCAAGTAGAGGAGCGCTCGGGACTTGTGCAATATTTTTATACGTATTTTCGGGCTTAATCGCCGGATACTTTTCTGCGCGTCTTTATAAAACAATGCGGGGTCGAAAATGGAGAAGGGCGGCGTTATTAGTAAGGAAGAACATCAATAACGAGAGACTAAAATGATCAAGTGTACTGCAATTATTATTACACTAATCTGCTTTTATTTCAGACCGCAACGCTTTATCCTGGAATAGTATTCATTACTTGTTTCTTTTTGAACTTCTTTATATGGGGAAAACATAGTTCTGGCGCAGTGCCGTTTACAACGATGCTTGCTCTGTTGTGTCTCTGGTTTGGCATATCACTCCCTCTTGTTTACCTTGGATACTTTTTTGGATATCGTAAACAGCCTTTCACACATCCTGTTAGAACAAATCAAATTCCTAGGCAAGTGCCCGATCAATTGTGGTACATGAATCCAGCATTGTGGTAAGTTTATCGGATCGGACATCAATCGACTAAAACTCTTAATCTGAAAAATTCATTAAAAATAAAAAATTGTTTAATTAATTGTAATAATAATGGCGAATAATTTAATCGATTTATCACATTAATCAATAGTCAGTCGTTGAATCGTTCGTCTAATATTTCATTTAACTTAATTCGCGATGTGCAGAACATACTTATTCTAAATTATAAAGTATTGTTTTGTACTACATGTGGTGAGTTCTTTTTTGCAAACTGTCAGTGTCGAATTACGCTACAGGACATATCTTTGTTACATTTGGCGGTGCATTAAGCCAGAAAAAATTGTAATCGTTATTCGTAATTGGTAACTAATAGTATAAATTATAATCATTTAACATTATTTTCATTTAAATTTGTCTAGCACACTGCAAAGCTTGATTTGAACTTTATACCATAGTGGAAATGCATTACTTTAAATTTTGCAGTACTCTGATGGCTGGAATTCTTCCATTCGGCGCTGTATTCATAGAACTGTTCTTCATCTTGACTGCATTGTGGGAAAATCAATTTTACTACCTGTTTGGATTTCTATTTCTCGTCTTTTGCATCCTAATAATATCTTGCTCTCAAATATCTGTAGTGATGGTCTACTTTCAATTATGCGGAGAAGTGAGTATCTATTCAAATAAACTGATTTGTTTGTTTGTAACACGTTTGCTACCAGTCATCGCATATATTGTGCATTTAAAAATTAGTGGAGCGTGCATTTGTCATTGCCCAAACAAATGCAGTTACCACGGTATAAGTATATGGAATAGAGTCCCTAATTTTATTATCGTTTAATAGAAAAAAGAAATGTTTTATTATTTCTAGCAAAATTCTATTTCTTTCATTGAGGCGTGTAAAAACGCAAAAACTTCTTACCTACGAAAAATGTATTTCCACTTGTTTTCCATTCTTCTCGCGTCACGCGCGGTTACATTCACGTAAAAATATAAGCTGTGTTGAGTCCCCTAAGACAGGCCTGGGCAACAGTGGCCCAAACGAGCCCTTGCTGTATTGATGGTTAGGATTCCTCTCTCTTTGACTACCCCCCACCCCCGAGTCGGTCGCATGTACATTGGGCGAATGTTTTGTATTTTCTTATTGGTTAAAGTGCTGTCATTGTGTTCTGTGCGCTAAAGGGATGGTACTGGGGACACAAGAGTAGTCGAGGAAATATCGCTAGTCATCCGTTTGCACAGGCCTGCCATAAAACAATGCACATGTAATTATATCTATGTATTTATTTATTTATTACTTGTTATTTTAGGATTATAGGTGGTGGTGGAGAAGTTTTATTGTTAGCGGCGGATCTGCTGTATATGTCTTGGCCTACTCAGTTTTTTATTTCATGACAAAACTGGAGATAACAGAACTGGTCCCGACGCTGATGTATTTTGGTTACACGGGATTAATGGTACTAACCTTCTGGTTATTAACAGGTACCATAGGCTTCTTCGCTGCTTATGCTTTCATTCGAAATATATATGCAGCTGTTAAAATAGACTAGTCAAAATTATCGTCGACAAGGACAGTGATGTGAGAGAAAATACATTTTCAAATTTATAAAGAGTGTGTAATTATTTTTAAAGTAGGTATTTAAAGCCAATACAGTACAATATTTTTTTTCACTATCCGATGAGGGTCAATAGAATTTTTATCGAAAATGCGTAGTTCATCTGCAGAATATCATTCCTAAGTACTGTAAAGTTATACCGACTGTAAAAAATGTGTGAAATTTTGTAATAAAAATATTAACTAAACACAGCGAAATGAATTCCACTTGTAGAATATGATTTATGTTTTCAATTATATATTACATATAGCCTGTTTATGTTCAAGTCCATGCTGTACTTGTTTACTTTCATGTTTCTTAATAATGGACGATTTTCTATCCCAAAAACTAATGTTTCTACGTCAGAATCCATTGCCAGAATGGTCCTTTCTCGAATAAAACGGAGCGGCGGCACGCGGCCTAGTGCGGTGTCTGCCATGCAAGTCTGTAGAGTAGGACTCTACGACCACGTACCACCGCGGTGCCGCGAACCGCAGTTACACGCGGCAAGTGCGTTGTCCACCGCGATCTTGAATTTTTATAAAAAATGGAATTTTACTTACGTAAATTGTACAATTTCATTTTAATTTACCATAACCAATTTCGACAATACGCGTTGTTATTGATATATGCAAACGAGAAATCAGATCTCAATGCAATTTCAAAAAATCGTATCGATTCTGCCTTGGCCTACATTTTATAAGTAAATATATAAAAATACACGCTGTACTTATCATATAAATTTTAATAGTAGTAGATTCAATAGGCATGTAACATTTTGCCGCGGAAAAATTGTTTGGAGTGAATACACCCTGAAATACAAATGTATGTTATGGATCACATTACAAAAAAACACGAGAAGTTAATATCAAATAAGACTATCGCTTACCAACAAAAGGGAAGGGTTATCTTTATTACGCCAGTTAAAAGATGGAATTGTAAATTCTAAGACATCCTTCCTATGTATTCTTCTACAACCATGATGAGTGTGGCCGTTAATAATCAGTCTTGGATTCAAAATATCTAAAAGCTTTAAATTGAGTAATTAGAATTAGAAATATTTAGATACTAGAATAGAGCAGTTGCTGTAGGGATGGAATATCCACAAACATTATCAACATCAGATATTTTGCAGAGATCTCTATTACACGTCAATCGGGTGAAATTTTTTATTTGATTGTCCGATTAAAAATTACGATTAAAAAATAGAAAACAATAAAACTCGTCAAGCATTTAATGCAAGACTGACCAACTGATGACGACCGGCACTTATAACAACCGTGCCACTCGCCGTTGAGAGACGGCAGCTCTATACTATAAAATAGCGTTAAAATTGTCCCAACCCTACGTCACTATGTTCTTTACTGTACTTGTTCAGATGCCTCCTTGGACAAACATTCCCATCGTTCCCTAAACTTAATATCTTTTATTTCATCTGGAGCCTGATCTAACTCATGGCATACTTCATCGGATTCGCGATACATGGGGTAATGCTGTAAATACAAATGTCACTTTGTACGTTGCTTCGTGTTATTGAAACCGTTGCTAATTACTGACCTGCAAAATAATTGGTCTACTGTACGTGGAAGGTGCATTGATTTTATCACAATCAACTCCCACATTTGTTGCGCACTTTAACTGTTCTGCAAAACAGATTATTTTTTTGTTTGCACTCGTGAAAATTCGAAAAATGTCTAACAAACATTAATATAACCAGAAAGGGCGGGAGAGGAGGAGATGAATGAATCTGATTCTAACAAGGGGAGGCCGGCAACGTTGCGAGCCCGATTTTGACGAGCTTTGGTACACTTATAGAGGACCACCCAAAATGAAGTTTCGCAAAGCGAGAGCGCGCCATATTCATAAACAGCCGAGAAAATCAACATTTTGTTGCTCGCGCAGGAGCGATGCTTCGAATCCCGTCGGGATTTTTTTTTTTCTATTTCTTTCAATTTTATTGATTTGCTTGAATATTTTGCATCTTTCATAAGGAAAATAAGTTAATACTATAATAAAAATGTATAATTAATTACAATCTGTGCACAAAAATGGGTTATGCCGTTATGCGGCAGGGGGAATCTTACTCACTATTATGAAATGAAATGCAAAAATAATTTATACCTATCAATAATTTATCAATAATTTATACCTATGGAATATACTTTATTATTCTGTATCGCATGTACCAGAATGGTAGTTGTCGTAAAAACATACGAAGCAGAAATTTCTCCTACATCTCGCGCAAACTATTAAGGAAGAGTTTGTACAATCGCACGGTTTTTGCAATATGTCCGTCGGAAAACATACATCATTAACATTTTAAAAATCTCCCTATCGTAACACAACTTACTTGCGTACCATGCGTAATGGACCATGTCCCGAAAAATTGGAGAACTTAATTGGTGGTGTACGATGGACTGTATTTTAATGCAGTCCTCCCTTGAATTTACTTCGCGGTTATTTTCTATTAAAAATGCGCAGTTTTGAATGCGTTTGATTAAATTTTTATAAATGTAAATGATAAATATTTTCGTATCGATATCCTGAAAAAACTTCGGCCTGTAATAGCAAAAAAGTATTTCGTCCCATTGCCGCGTATAGCATCTTTGTGCACAAAGTATAATTGATTGTATATTTTTATTATAAAGTTATTATTTCGCATGCAAAAAAGCCAGTCATTCAAAGGGGAAAAAAAAAAAATCATCGCGTGCTCGAACCAGCGGGGATTCGAACCAGCGATCCCGTGCTACCAAAAATTACGGGACAAGCGCGCTACGCCTGAGCCACCGACGCTGCTTGAAAAATATGTTTACGATTCTGAAGTTATAGATCAGGGACGGCGAACAGAGTGCAAGCGTACTCTTCCCCGCCGCTCTTGCTTCTCCCACTACTACTCTCTTCGGTGCAGGCGGACTAACAAAGAGAAAGACAACACTCTATTGCGTACCGTAGAGGACACTCTGTCTCTGTCATTGTAGTGGTAACGGATACGAAAAAACAAAAGCTCGCGCGAACAAACGCGTGACAGAGTCGCTGGAGGTGGTAGCCAAACCGACCTGCCTTCCCCTCACGTGCTCTTCTGAGCCCCAGTTCGCCGTCCCTGTTATAGATCATGCCCACACCAGTTTTTGAAACTTTTTTTTGGCTGAATATGGCGCGCTCTTGCTTTGCAAAACTTCATTTTGGGTGGTCCTCTATAAGTGTACCAAAGCTCGTCAAAATCGGGCTCGCAACGTTGCCGGCCTCCCCTTGTAAGTAATGTTTTATACGGAGCGTTAGAGACAGGACGGGAGATGAAGGTATATTAGAACTCCATAGCCTTCAGGACAGTTACGCCAATGTTGACAAAGGAATCTCGCAAACCCCAAACTTAACAATCCTAAGGGGAACATTCCAGCTTGTGCAGAGTCGGACGGATATGCCATCCCGAGGTCGTTAACTACCACCATTATGCTACCCCGTCGGTGTTTTCCTTCCACGATCTCACTTGTTCGAGACCCACTGACAACAGCCGGCAACACATGGATTTTAATAGGTTTAGCTTATACTCGGAAAGGATAAGGACGGCTTTACGCTGCACCCCATTTGAATTTTTGCCGCATAGGTCTTCCTTTCTCATTCGTTCGCTCCGTCGCGGTTGCACTTGCGACGGACATGGACGAGAGCAGATATATATACCCGGTAAGAATGCGGAAGGCTCTTCTGTCCATCCGTTCAAATTGATCCGAAATACTCATACAGATATCGAATCGGAATATATATAATAAAACTGCGTTGAAATTACATAATAAAATTAAGTAATTAATTTTGTAATTTAATTAATTACCATTGAATTAACTCTATATTACCCTGTTAGCGAAAAACCACCAATATTCGCGTGTTAGATGCTCTCGTACTTGTTCCCCGAACAAGTACCGCGATCGCGACGAAGTGAACGAAGGAAAGACCGCATACCATGGAGTGGAGGACCACATCGTTAACACGTTGAATCGAAGGTGAAAGTAAAACGAAAGAAAAGAAAGAGAGGGCAAGGAAAACACCCCGACGGGGTAACGTACTGGTAGTAGTAAACTACCTCGGGAAGGCATTTTAGTCCGGTTTTGTACAATAACCCACATATGTACAAGCTGGATTAATGCTCTGTAAAACCATTCTGTTAACATGCAGGGAATATTAATAAACTCTCATGAAAAAACACTCTATTCGGATATCTACAAAGTTTCAATAAAACGAGTTTAGGTTCGCGAGGTTCCCTTGTGTGTTTCAAATCGCAGTTCAACTTACTAGAAATTTTATTTACTGCAATTTCCATAGGACGGCACAAGAAACAACCGTCTCCTTCTAATGCCATGCTATTAATTAGTACAAAATGATTTCCTCTCACGCTGACTCTTTTCACATTTTGTGTTTTCAATCCATTTTCAAATCGCTGATTGAGGTATGGCGTGATTGCTAGACAAACGTTTAGCGATGGAGAAAAGTCAGATTTTTGTTTTACTAGATATAAGTATGTTTCTAACAATACCATAGTGAAACCCAATATCGTGATTCCCAGGCACAACATAAAGCTGAGTGTCTTTAGGCACCGAGAAAAGTGAGTAAAATCTTAATATGTATTGCTGAAATTCAGCAGAGCTGCACCATTGTCCCTCATCAAATAAATCACCTATAATAATAATGACGAAGTATAAACTACATTATTTTCCTTTATGAAACTTGTAAAAGTAACAACAAAAACCTAAATCATCTAATTGTTAAAGAACTATTTGCATATAGTGACAAAGTAACTATCAATTCAAATAATTGCTAATTATCATGGAATCTTAGAATCAATTTGAATATTATACAAAGTCAGGGATGTTTACATTTTTTGAAGATATAAGGATTAAGAAAAACCCAAGGATTTAAAAAACTTGAAAACCTTGAAAGGTTTAAAAGTCATGAGATATTAAAACCTTCAAAACACTGAATACTATTTAAAGTCTGAAATTGTTGAAAATAAGGACAGTCAAAATACTTCATTTGTTAAATGATCAAATTTTTTAGGAAACGATTCCAGCATGTTAGAATTCTATAGCAAAGCAGAAAAAGCAAATCAATAACAGAAAAAAGTAATCCAATCACAATGAATACAATTTGTATGATCGTTTTTGCACGACCAATTTTTTATGTCGATTAGTTTTGTTGGATCTGATAGGTTCCATGAACAGTTTGAAATAGTGCAACAGACCAATTCTGTGTTCATTTCATTTGCGTTTTGTGCAATGAGCGTTGCTACTGTGTACTTTATTTTCCCATCATGTAAAATATTTTCCCATTGTTAATCCTTTTCTGTTACCACTTTACACATTTTCGTTAAGCTGATCAATTTTCCTATCCCAAAAATTTCAGCATTATTTTTCTGCATTTCATGTACTTGTACAATCATTACTTTCTGTAAAAAATGTTTTAATTTCTCATAGTACTGATTTCACCAATGCTAATTAGTTATTGTTCGTTAAGTAAATCTTATTTGTCAGTGAAATGCTGAGCTTTATTCAATGAATAATGATTAACTTCTGTTGGCAAAGCAGACCTTGGTCTTTAAGACAAAAATACCGTAGTCAGCAACGGTACGTAACAAAAAATAATTTTGTAAGCTAGTCCCATTATTGCAATAGCATAGTCAATAAATCCCATTGTAGCATTATGTTATTATTACACACCTAGTACAAAAATTATATCCGGCCTATGAATCGTAATCATTGTTTGGAATGCTCTATACATTTGCCATTCCCTAAATAGAAAAAGATAAACAATTAATAAATGGAAGACACATCATCAGCTGCAATTAGAAACTTCTACAACCTATTGGTAGTCATGCAACCAACCTTTTCATCTTATCAAACCAATGTCCATTTCTCGAACCTAGCAAATGGGTATCAGCTATGAACATTGCGTGTACTGGAGTCTCTTCCATTTTGGGCTTGGCGATCGATGTATCAATTTTATGTGGATCCAAATTAGGCCACGCACACTAAAGCATGAAAAAGAACAAAAGTTTTTACCCAACTGACTATTTTGTACAAATCTAATTTACTAGACATTTGTTTCCCAGTATCTTTTAATCTCATGCGGTTTTCTGTGTTAAAATCATAGAATAAAGTAAAAGTCAAACAACAAAAAATTATAACTTTTTAACCATGCCATTTTAATCTTTTCAACTTTTTAACCAGTTCAGCTATATGTCAAAATATAGTAAACAACATTTTTATAAAAATTATCTTTTTGATGTAGTCCTTGGTACTAAAACATGATGAATGTTTCTATATTAAAAGAAAGAAAAAAATACAGATACTGTGTTTTGATGTTGTTTTGAGTTGTTACGGATGGCATTAATTAAGATGTATTTAAATAAGAATCCAATCTACAGTTGTACTATATTAAGTTATATCGACATCATACGTATAATTTAAAAAATGTAGATTAGAATTGTGGAGACTTCTAAAATTATTTTGTAGAATTTATTTATATACTCTGTGTGTATTTAACTGGCATGGTCTCAAATGATTTTGATCTAACTTACCTGAACAAGCACAAAATAGTATATTAAATATTCACAAAAAACAAACACACCGATCAATGCTACAAAAGCTACGGTTAAATGTTTTTTGTATGACCATGGTCTGGTATCTGATATTCTGTAAAAATACATAATTTGCAACAGATTTTTCAGCAATACCAGAGACGAGTGTGAGAGATTTGAGGGACGAAATTAAAATTTCCTTTCATAACTATACTACTATTTCAAAATAAACAGGAACTGTAGCACACTACAAGAAAACTTGTAAAAATTTGTATCTACTGCGTTCGCCGAGAGAATAGGAGTGCGCAGAAACGAAAACTGGTTTTCCCCCAGAGAAGAGAGAGAGGGATAGATCCGTAACGAGCGTTAAGTGTCTCAGTTGCTCTCAGTCGCATGCGCGAAACACTCCTATTCTCTCGGCGAACAGATAATAGAAATAGCACCTTTCGTGAAATTAGGCATTTCACTACGACATGCTGACCAACTGATTTTGTCGTTCTATATAGCAACTTTTTAACCCTGCAATGCGCGATTTTTTTTATATTACGTAAAAAGTGTTTTCTTGTATTTTATGTTATGCCAAACATAGGAAAATTAATTTATGAATATTGAAAAGAAAAGATCTTTTTTGAGAAACGTGTGATTCATATGTGAATCATTTCACATTTGCAATACAAAAATACAAAACGTAAATCAGTTTTGATGAAACTCTGTAAAACAATTTTTGTCTTTGTTAAAAAGTAATATAGTATTGCAGTAATACTGAATGTAACTCAATACTTGGTTCATTTATTAATCAATGCGCACTGTAGGGTTAACTTAAATCGGTTGACCATAGAATTAAGGACCTACAGGTTCAAAAAAAGTTTTTTCATTGTAATGTATATTATCAATCATTGTATCAAAATAAATGTCAATGTTCGTACGAGTAAAGTGATTAGCAATTGCCGTCCTTATAATATGTACAGTTGGAGAAATGCAAATCTGATTCTAACTTGTTTCTCTTGTTATTTAATAATCACAAAACAACACATCTCGAAAATAATGCCTTAAAGGAGATTTCTTTGACTTTCTTCAACATTTGCGCTCGGAAACAATTGCACACTCTAATCACTCTTTAGTTATTCCAAGTCATGAGAATCCATGAATATCTACGTGACTATAACTATACGGACTATACGCAAGAATAGCTTTGCTTGTTGCGGCTCTGGTTTCGACTACTATATTTATAGTCGTATTTACTCTGTAATCTTTCCCTAAAACATAAACGCGTGCATATACACATCTCTGTCCATTGTATCGCACGATTAATTAACAACAATTAATCACAATAAACAACAATCTTGACAATTTTTCATAATTCTTAGCGAATTATTCTGACGCTGAAAAAAAGAAGGTTATGCAATCGTACTATACAGTAATGTACATATACATATAATGTAACATGAACTTTGTATAATACCGCGAAATCACTCAATATATGTATTACAAGAGAAGGATCTTACATATTAAGTTGTGTAGCAAACCCTAATTTTCTTGAATACTGTTATTATACGTCGCTAAGAAGGTTAGAAAATTCATGCAATAATATGAATTGGAATATATATAACTTTTCAACAATTAAGCTTTATTACACAACTTAATATTTCAAATGGTTTTTTTTTCAAATTGATCATTTTTACAACGTTATTATAAGAATTTTAGATTGTACTACTTCGACAATTGCTGTCCGCGTGGAGGTATTTCTTCTTGAAATTCCCGCAATTTTTTATTCCCTTAAACGGAAATGAAGTGGGTCTGGTATAAATGTAAAATATTATATAATTCTAAATGTATCTCGTTTCATTACATCGAATAAATTCACAACGCTTTAGATCTTTCACATTATGGTAATTATACTCGCCGGTGGTAATACAAAATAATAAAGTCATCACCGTATAATAGTGGATGTTTTGATCAGGCTTTTCCGAGCGAAAAAATATACCCCCGAAAAGGAAAATATCGTCCCACGTGGGGACCCGTTTAATTACAAGTTACGTTATTTAGATATGCGTCTGTTCGGTTAATTTTTATTTCAGAACAATGGTACAGGTGAGTGGAAAGTTTTGAGCATATTATATTGACAAGTTTCCGCGGAGAATGTCGAAAACCAGTGCATTTTTCTACCAGGTCTATTGGGAATTTTTGATTGTTTTTTTTCCGCTGTCATCCATTAGTAAATAGGAAAGATGGCAGCAGATTATTGCGCTTTTTTCCCGTACATTCACGGGACCGACATTTTTCTTAAAATTCAACCTTCTCCTGAATTTTTCTGTGAAAGTTTTATTTAGACATTGGTTAAGTAACAGTTTTACGAACGGAATTTAGTGCGTTGTTCGTTTTTTGAATGAAATACTGTTAATGTTCAAGTAAAACGTAATGTAGAATAATTTTTGTGTACTGAACTCTTATAAAACCGTGCAAAATACGATGCAAGATCGTATAAAAATATCAAAGGTCTTACTGAAACACTGTTTAGTTTAGAAATCAACAAAAGATAGATTGTTTTGTAAATGGAACCGCCGTTGCGGTCTAATCATTCACGTATATTTTTTTGTTGATAACTAAAGTATGACGAAAATGCGGGTACGACGTTATTGCCTCACCATTCTAAATATGTGTTGAATATTAATTATAAGACATATTAGATTGAATTATGAATGTTTCTGTTATATTTACAGGCTGTTGATGAGATGGAGCAAAGGGATCTCCCACAGGCGTTTCGTCTGCTCGGAGAAATGAATACCAATGTTTTACAAGTTAATCAACTGGTAGATAACATGCTCATCCGTGTAAAAAATGGTGAAATTTCTACGGACAAGGGTCTTAGTTTTCTAGAAATGAAGTATCACATGTTACTTTCGTATCTCATTAATTTAACTTATGTGGTATTGAGAAAATGTTCAGGAGAACGTATCGAAGGTGATCCATCGATTGATCGTTTAATCGAAATCAGGACTGTCCTAGAGAAAATCCGACCAATAGATCACAAGCTTAAATATCAAATAGATAAGCTTGTTAAGACTGCTGTAACTGGTACTGCTAACAGTGATGATCCAAGTAATTTTAAAGCGAATCCCGATGCATTAGTTGCCAAGATCGATAATTCTGACGAGGAATCTGACAGTGACCAGGATGGCGAAGTAGATGGCTTTAAATCCGCACAGTCAAGGAAATCTAATATTTATGTGCCACCGAAACTCGCTGCGGTACATTACGGTCAGTATACACTTATTTACATCATGTGTATACACAATCGAACTTAGAGTAATGAAAAGATATTATAATACGGTATTATCTCTCCATTAATAAACGACATTAACAGTAATAAGTTCCATTAATAAATATCGCTAATACAGACGGTGATGAGACGGTTGCGGAAAAGATCCGTAAAGCTGGTGAAAGGGCTCGCAGACGTGCGGTGTCGGGTGCAGTTTTGAGAGAATTGAAAGAAGAGTATTTGGATGCACCTGTGGAAGACACGCACGGCCTGGGCGAAAAACATGCTAGCCTGGGTCGTGAGAATAAACGAAAGGTCGAGTACGAGGAGAACTACATGATGCGTTTGCCCATTACTAAACAAGAAAAACATAGGCGTCGCCAAATGACCACTCTTGGCACTCTTGGTGACGAGATTACCTCGTTTGGGGAATCATCCTCCATGCCTGATAAAAAGAGGAAAGCTCTGAAAAAGGGCAAAGCCAAAAAAAGTGAGTCCTTGATTCTATTTTTAACCAATAACCATCAGCGAGGAACACGTGATACTAAACTGTAACTATTACTAACTATTGTACCAATCTTGCACAGGTTTCAAGAAAAAACGGCATCACTAAGTCACTTTTACGATAACCTGCAGAGCTGAATTTCGTACAGCATTAACGATTAAGGTAAAATGCAAAAAAAATTTACTTCGATTCTTCTTGACGAAAGCAGATGCCACTAATACTCGTTAATAAGTTAAGCTAAATAACTCGTAACATCTAGTAATAAAACGGCAACCGTCGACGGTGAGGTAAAAATAGCACGATGGTAATTTATTACTGCATAAGACATACTAATGGTCGTGTAATTGATAATTATAGTTAATAATGATTTTAATCTTTAATTGTTGTCTGAAATCAATTTTTATCTATGGAGTTGAAATATTCCATGCGGCACAACAAATGATATTACCCAAGTATGTGAAGAAATTATGTCAAGGTACATACGAGCTTAACTTATAAAAAAAGAAAAGAGAAAAAAATACGTGTAGACATGTCACGATTAATCAAATAATGGATTTCGGCTCCAAGATCTAAAATTGTAAGTTACACGTAAAAGTTGAAGGCAGAAGAGTTTTCTGCTTTATTTTGAGATATTCTCCAGCTATAGAAAGAAAGGGAAAAAATCAAGCAGTAAAATAGCAGGAGGGATGATATTGAATTAATTGTTGCGAAAGCGTAAAAATCACAAGACATTCAAGTGCAAAAGTTAGGGAACTCAACTTTACTAATGGAAAATTAACTCTAGAAATTGCAAAGGTTTCCTGCAACTTCTAAGAATAATGTTCATCGTGCGGTATCGCATGTCTTAGGATTTTCTCGCTATCTTAGAGTAGTTGAAGTAGTTACTAGTTTTACTATTATATGTACATTTCGTTTGTGTTTTTCCCCTGGTCAACTGTTGAGGCTATTATATCTCGATGTGAGTCATATTTTACGTTAAGTTTCATTTTTTACAATGTGTTCGTGCGTTGTATTTGTTGTTTTTAACTTTAAATTGATTTTCGTTCAAGTCGTTAAACTTATATTAAAGGTAATATAAGGATAACACGAATGTGTCAAAATTCAAAATTGCTGTCGTCAATTTCTCGAGTACTATTTAAGTTCGCTGTGTTCAGTTTCTTAGGGAGGGGGTGTGTGTGATATCGGAATGAAAACTAATTATATGAAGACTAGAGCGATAATCACTTCTGCAACATATGAAAGATTTGTACAACCGAATTGCAGGGAGTGTGTCCGTCTCTTGCGCTTAAATAGGTTCCATTTTTTAAATATCATTAGATGTTACTTTCGGGTGATTTTTTAAGCCCAAAAGCAACGTTTCCTTTTAACCGAAAGGACGAACAATGTTAATGCATTTAATACAGATCATACGTGGATAATTAATGTCCACTCCGCGTTCCTGCAGAAGTGATCCGCATTACCTTCAAGAGTACTAATTCGCTATATGCTAACCAAGGGCTCAACCATCCATAGATGTTATATTTTTTACAGAAGTGTTCATAGATTGAGTCGGCTTGGTAAGGCATGATGTTACATGCGCCCTCTCTTTTCTAATCTGTGAAGACGATTAAAATGTGATAAATTATTCATGAAATAATAGTTAATGAAACTAACTAACAAAATAGCACAATTGCTGGGCATTATTTACAAGTGCTAGCAAGCCTAATGTCAGCAGCCTTGTCGTATTTGGTAATGAAGTTGGAATACTAAATAGCGGGAAGATTTTGACAACCGACAATGTCAACGCATTCTTAACAGAAATTCCGTGCTCACCCGTCGTGCGGCGTGTACAAAATAGTTAAAGCGAACTCGCAATACGTTTCAAAACTTGCCCGGCATTTGGTTTTCTCATACTTTATACATAGACGATAATTTTCGAAGCACACTTACAACTGAACTAGCTATAAGTCCAAAATACTGGTTAGTGTATATACGGTACAATTTTTATTCGTTTGTACACGTTATACACTTGTGGGTTCGATAAAACAAAACATTGCGTGCAATCAGTGGCGGATGATGAACTTTTGTGGATTCGGGTTGGAGGACCTTATGTACGTGTCGGGAGAGAGTGACAACACAGTGTACAAACGATAATGCAGAAGTCACTAAAATTAAAGGAGATTAGCAAATATATTATCAATTCCGGGTCCATGATCACTGAATTGGGTTTTTGAAATTTGAAAAATATGGACATGAAATGCCTGAGGTGCCATTGCAACTGCGGGAGTTTGGATCATAGTCCAATTAAACTTTATTATACGCTTCTACATGCAATCAGTGCGGGATAAAGGACTTTCGGTACCCTTGGTTAATTTTGTTGGGGTGCCCAATGTTCTTTTTGGAAGAAAGTGAAATTCAAAGTAGAAATGAAAATGCAAATGTCTCTGGTCAACCAAATTTAGTATCATTTTGCAAGTTCATCGTATGGAACTTTAAATATATAGAGGGCCACTAAAGAGTCCGTGACATTGGGCTGCGACCCATATAGCCCGTATTATTATCCCGCCTCTTCATGCAAACAGTGACGGATAATAAATCTTGTGGCCCTAGGTTAACTTTCTTGGGCATATTTAGATACGTTTTCGAGGAAAGTGAAAATGCAGAAACAAGTTTACTATCAACCACGGGCCCATCGTATGAGGCTTTAAATATCCTTTGCAATTTGAAGATTCGAGCCTCTGAGGGTCTGCGGAACTTTCAAGCTACAGACTGTGGTCCATATAGCGCTTATTATCTGCCCTTGCATGAAACGCAATATCACCGCGCGTACGGCCTGAAAGACTCGCATCTTTGTGCTATAAAACCTTTTATTAACTACCGAGTTTCTTAGCGTACATTGCATGTTTTGGACTTATAGTAAAAGTGTATGGGTGTGAAAAATATTCATATGAAACACATATCCGCACACGACATATAGCAGCAAGGTAATAGGATTACATTGAATACACTACCTCAAATCAATAGAAATATGGATTTACAGTAATAAAACTGCATCAGATACGTTTACATCATTGTGTTTGCCTTTTATTTATACATTTACTGATGCAGCGATACGTTTGTGAGATATGACGGAACTTATGCCTTATTTGAGAGAAGTAACTAGAATTCATTCTCTTGGAACAAGAATCGAACTTTATCTATCTTGTACCTGTTCAGCGGGTGCAGACAGTGGCGGACTATTGCGCGCACGCATGGGACGCTTGCCCGGTGCCTCGAAGATTAAAGAGGACTCATAAAGCGCAACTTTGGTTTTGTAATTCTGTTTTTTGGATTATAGCAATTATTACAACTCTTAGCGATAAATGTCCGTCTGTAAATCTGTTATACTTAGGATTAACAAATAAGCATGAGGCTTGCTTCGTTCGACCCCAAATTTTTGACCCGTCTTCGTAACTTTCTCGTTGCTTTTGTGTTATCAAAACAGGCCAAAAACTAGGGAGACGTACAAATCGAGGCCCACGCTATCTAATTATTTTTAATAGTTGACGAGACTATCGCGAGCTGCTCACGGGAAAGCGTTTATTGAGCATCATACAGGGGCAGGGAAGGGGGGGGGGCTCAAAATCAAATTATGCCTAGGGCCTCTGAATACTTCGATCCGCCACTGGATGCAGACATTCTATCAATGTACAAAGAAAAGCACAAAGTATGTAAACGTCGCTGCGAGCAGGGAGTTTATAGTAGTCCTTTCAAATCCAACAACGCTGCCGAATACCAAAACTATAAAAGGAAGTGAACAAGATATCTTTGCAGCAGAGACAAGATAGGGATGATTTATTGACTACATTCATAGTCTGAAGAATATAATGTTTCATTTATTGATGAATTTTCTATTATTTATGTACAATGTGACAATTCAACGTGTGTGAGAGACAGAAAGAGAGGGAGAGAGCGAAAGAGAGAGAAAGAATTTACCTGTATATTACAAATGGTTATTCTGAATGATTTATTATTATTACGGATTACTATTATTATTATTATCATCATGTAGAATGCTTCTTACTGACTGAATAAAATGTTTTCAATGTCAAGCGATCGCTTTGTTGTAAGGGTAGTTTACCAAACTTAAAATCTCTCTGACTAGCAAATATTTTGTACGCTTAAATTTTCAATCGTCCTGATTTACCCCAGACGCATCCTCACTGATTCACGCATTTCCAATGTCCAGTCCGCCGTCCTTTAACCGGACCTTTCCTGTTACTTCCCTTTCATCCCTTCAATTTCATTTATCTAAAAACCTGGGTTTCCTAATTTCTTCAGATCCTTCCGTTCCTTAAAATCATTTCAAAGTCCGGTCAGTGAAGACCCAGATTTTCTGCAAATATACAATATACCACGTGCAAGTCAGAGTCGTAGGACATCTACGAAATTATTAATTATATTTGGTTATTGCTCATTTTAAGTAAGAAGTAACTTCGTGTTTTATAGTTAATAAAGTAGTGAGTTTTATTAACACCGATGAATTTCTCCATAAACCAAGAATTCAAAATAAATTTGTCGGCAGAAGGGGGTCCCATCAAAATGTAGATTATGATGGATATTGAATTTGGGTAGCGCGGGGAAAAATATCATTAAAACTGAATGAAACTTTACGAAGAATTATTTAAGAGACAACTAGAGAAGGGTGAACTTTTCAGTGGTTAAATTGAGAGTGTCTGAACTGTTTGATGGTGGAATTGAGGCTGTCGTTCCGAGAGTTTCGCGTAGCAGCAGTGGAGCGCGCGGACGGCTCCCGTATCAACGTTCCTAGTATTCTTGCTTAGTTTTGGATTTCACGATGGTCAGAAGCGTGGGACAGGAATTGCGGAAAAATGTCTTCGTCAGCATAAGATCTGAATAATACTCCTTGGAGTTACAGACTGTATTGGGATATATAACGAATTATTATTTTCGCCGAAAATTCAATCTAAATCGGCTGGCCTACCAGAAATAACACACTTTTTATATAAACGTTGCTTTATAATATTGAACTCTGGTAGCAGAAATTGTTTCAGAAAAATTAATGGAAAGTAGAAGCATTTCTGAAATACATCTGTAAAATATTTAAATGAACGAAATGTATAATTTTTCAATATCAGAATTATTTCAGAAGTGTCTAAAAAGAAATGTTACGATTTACGTAATTCTGAGATATTTTAGTAGAGTATGGAAAACAGGAATATTTCACTAAGAATTCAAGTAATCTATCACAAAGGTTTCAAATTTAATAAAAGATGGGGCGCGCCTAAAACATGTTAACTGGTATTTCATACCGCAAATGTAAGGCCGGGTAAGAGACATAAAATATTCGCGCGTATCACACAACACACACCACGGTGCACCAATAGGATTGTGTGTGAGAACATACCTTACTAAACATTTACAATACGGTATTAGTACGCGCAAATGTTTTACGCCTGTGCCCGGCCTAACGTTTTCGAAATATTTCGTGTTATACCGGTATTTACTGTACCAGAGAAGTGAACATCATTAGCTTCTAAATGGGGTCTTTCTTGGTGATATCAAATAAACCGTATGCTGGAATGTCTGCTAGATTTCATGTGATTTCGTCGCAATTAGTTTCTTTATTTTAGAAGATACGATTTTATTCGTGAGAATGTAACAAAGGATCTGCTGAAATTGATAAGTGTGTACCTAATAATAGCCTTGAAATTGCATTCGCCGTTTGAAGAATCTTTTCGTGGTGATATTCAGTATTTCCAATTACTAATGCGCGAGTCGAAAAATTCCGCGTGGGAAGATGGTATTCGGAAACCCCGAATGCCTGATTTAGGATCCAGAGATGTTTCAATCTGCCGCGGATGTCCGTACGGATATCCCCTCTGCGTTTAAATTCTAATTTACACTCGACCACCGTGACTCGAACGTAAGGAAGAAATCAAACTTCCACTCCGCAATTCTAGGAATTTCGTATTCCCCTATTGGTATTATCCCCTCTTGAAATTATTGAGGCAACCGAGCGCACCTTCGCGACGTACATCAACGACACATCTCACCGATTTCCTTCAGACGATCTGCCTGTCGTTGATCCGTGGCACGGCCGACCAAGTGGTAGGTAAGATAAATAGCTTTCAACGTCGAAACGCAAAGTGAAAGTGTTACTCGTCGGGTGTGACAAACGTGTACGATCTAGCAGCAGGTCTCAGGTGTCAAGTGTTTTTTCGCAGTGACATACATGTTTCACCCACGGGAGGCCTCATTTTCCGTCAGTACTATTTATTCCAATTTGGTTGATCCGGCAGAATTCCCTTATTGTCTACAATTCGCATATATTCAATCGTGCATACGTGGACGCGTGATTCGGGTAATTTGAAAAATGTATTCTCCATCCTTGTTCTATCTATCTATCTATATATTTCTGTCTCATATATCTATATATTATCCATCCTTCTTTCTCACTCTGCCACCCTTTCCCCTCCCGTTATTTTCTCCTTTCTTTCGCTCATCGACTCTCTTTGTTCTTCATGTTTCCCTTCTCTTTCCAACGTTCCGTACGACAAAATGTCGAGAGTGCCAAAGATGCTCACATGGGTGCCGCATAAATTATTTTTATCGCTACTCGAACTTCAGCGAAATAACCTGCCATTGTGTACGCATCTCATTTCGCACCATCATTGGCGAGTTTGACAGACACTGTACATATTGTTGGTATATCGTGTGTTCGATGTCCCGTTTGTCGCGCGGTCGTTGTTTCCTTTATGAGTCCACCCTTTTTTGCGTGGTTATTTTTAAATCACCCGCGGCGTAGAATCATAGGTTGGAAGTTCAACCCTTTGTACGTGTACTTCTCCGGATCAGTTTCACCAACGACAATGAAGTATTATTCATCAAAGAGATCCTATTTGTTCGTTAAAATTGGTTTTGCTTTTGTTATTAGTCAAAATTTTGATTTTAACCGGTGAATAGGATACGTTAGATGATAGTATTTGCTCCTTCAGGAAACAACTATGTATTTATTTGCCTTTTATACTCGTTCTTCGATTTCTTCAAAACCAAATTTTCAATTTATCGTGTATGAATAAAGTTTTCAGTCTATAAAGGCATTGTTAAATTATCGTAAAAATGCGTAATTAACATTTAAAAATACAAATAAAGAATTTAGAGTAAAAAATCAGAGGTTTTTGTACAAGATGTACAAAATTTGATTCGTCAAGGATTAACTGTTGATGGTCAAACAAACTTTATAGCGAATAATAAATGTCTTTAATAATTAAATGCCACAGTAATATAAAGTTTCTGGCATTTATTTCCTTTTGCTTTGTGGTCACGAGGATCACAGGTCCTCTTGACTAATTTAAAAACATATGTTTCGATTAATACATCATAATATTAATAACTTTTATCTTCAATGTAATTTTCACTTTTCAAGTCAAAGTTCCACTGAATTTGCATCATCAGATGAAGGTACAGAACAAGAGCCACATTATAAAATGGTCAATTCAAGAAAATTTTTATGCAAAACCCATTCAACCTTATATATGACACTTAATTTTTCACTTAGACTCACTCCAGTAATCTTTTTGCGACGAATGAACATCATACAACATTATTTATTACTATCGAGTCATAGATGTATCCATATTATTAGCACTTGCAAATATAAATGCGAAAGAATATACTTTGTATTCTGTTCAAGTATCGATACGTTTTGCAGTACATATTTATACGCATGCTGTTTGTACAAGTGTGTACGTACAGTTTGTATTATTTTCATAACATTTTTTTCAAGTATTTATCCCTGACATCTTTTTTCATCTACGTAATATGCTTTCACTGTTTGTTGAAAAAATTTTGGAGCACTGTGTATATAGTGTGTTTCCAAACTATACCAACAGACTTCTACAGGTGATAAATAATGAAAATGGTTCATTTTTGTTCACGATTATTATACCTGGCAGACTTTAGTTGATGCATTATATAGAATTAACCACATAACATTTTATACACTTGAGGTGGAGTATCTTATAAGAACAGGAGATTGCTTGGAACAAATTAAAACACAAAAGATATGTAAATATCAGTACTTTCAAGGTGAATTTACATGCTAAAACAAGTCGGACATATCACATGCAAGCAGACTGTACATATCATAGTTTTAATTTATTATCTGCGCTACAGACGTCAATGACATACATGAAATACAACAAAAGATACACTGTGGATTTGAAATTATTCAAAGGACACTTGGTATTTACCAAAGGAGTACAAGACTGACAGTGGAAACGTGTTGACACTCAAAGAAATATTCAAAGGGTACCATTTTTTTTTTAAGAAACGGTTGGTCTTAGTGAAGTGCTACTTGTTTCCTTTGAAATGTACATGCTTGACGATTATACACATGAACATTTACCGAACGATAACTTTTTGTTTGTACAGAAAGATGCCGCATCTGACAGCTTTTCTCTTTTGAGATATCGCCATTTAAAGATATATTTGAACTCCAATTATTCGTATTTGACTTTGGTTAACATTTGTTATGTCATTGTAAAATTTTTTTCATCCCTCATAAATACATGAATCCTGCATTTTATAACTAAATTTTTTTGAAATTGCGACCTGCACAGGTTTCCCTTAGAACCACGTACACATGCGTATTAACAAATGTATTGCCAATCAAATTAGTATTAGACTTCTACTTGTTTGTATAATATTTGAAATAAAAATATTCTGACTCATGGACAATCAAGCCTGTTTCTGGGCTCGTCAATCTCTGAATTAGGGTAATGCCTAATATTTAATCTTTTGTTTATAATTTCTCTGTTCTAAGATTGCTAACAATGGCCGCGACGCAACTGAACAGGGTTCGAACTATCAAGAAAGTCGAAAAACCTCGGCCGCTTAAATTGAATCAGCGTCACTCGACCGTCGATGGGCGGATTACGACTGGTAAGATCTATCCATATTTCTTTACATAAAATTTTATTATAGATAATAATATCAGAAAATTCTTTAATAATACAGTGCTTCTGACGTTAGTATATCGTTTCTTTTCATTGCATTTTATCTTATTCTTTAATGTTTTATTTTTGTTTTTGTATTTAACACAAAGCTATACGAATCGAATAGATTCCTTTATGCTTTTGTTTAGTTCATTGAATTTGATTTAATTTTCAACAGTGGAGGACATAGTGTCCTTAATCGACAATGTTGCAATGCAACTACCTAATGGCTTCCATGACCGAACGGTGCAAGTGAATGTGGTTACAATGTGTAATCACTTAAAACTGTATGGCCATCAATTAGAAGCTATTTATAAAGGTACAAAACTTAACACGGATAACGAGTATCTTTTCTAATTTCGGTTTGCATTTTTATAGAAATAGTAATACCGCATCTACACATTCGCGCTCGTATTTCGCCTCGTCACTCGCCTCATTCGCGAGTGAAATTGGCACATTCGTCTCCACAACGCGAATGACCGATACACTGCCGAATGTTCAGTGGAATCATGTATATCAAGAGACCAGGTCTTGCCTCAGGCAAAGTACAAGTACGCAAGACTTAGACCTTGTATCTTGTCAGGAATTATACATATATACGAGAGCGAATCAGCAAGTAAAGGTAATTTTTTTCCCTGGAATAAATGGAGACTGGATGTCTGAGGTCAATATGTGTTTGCTTGGAGCATTATAGAAGTCGGAGTATCATACGTAAGCGTAATACGTATGAACGCTCCAGTCCACGAATGCACCATCGAAAAAACTGCAGGCGGAGCAGACATTGCTTCGAGAGCAAGCAAAAATCCTTTTTCACGGACGGGATGCAGAAGCTGATTGTACGATACCAAAAGTGCATTGCTGTGCTTCTGCGTTCTGTCCGTGAAGAAGGATTTTTGAATTCTCACGAAGGCACGTCTACTTCGTCTCCTATTCTTCGATGGTACATGCGTGGACTGGACCATCCATACATATGACCTTTAGGCCGGGCGTATATTGGGACGCGTGCGACGCAGCACAGCGTAGGGTAGGGAAAAACTGTGCGGCCTGTGTGAGCGAATATTGCCACGCAGTTTTTAATCGCGATTTAGTTAAAGCAGTTGACATAAACACAGTGATAGCGAAATATTTAATCGATTTAAGTTCTGAATCCGATTCCGATGAGGAATTGTTAACACAACGAAAAAATGCGCTGAATAGTGAATTTATGACGAAAATAATAATAATAATAGGAATCATTTTAGGTATTTTACCATTCTTTAGTTTCAATTTTTAATTTCACCTTAATATAGTCTGGATGGTTGGTGCCAAACAATAAAATGTATTGTTTAACGAAACAAACTGCCTGGCATGCACAGTAATCTGTGTCACGAACACTGCGCGGCGCAGTATTGTGCCGTGCTGTGTTGTCTGCCTGCGTCCCAATATGTGCGCTCCCATTTAAACCAATAGGTTACAAAAAGCTGTGCTGTGGTGTGCTGCGTCGCTCGCGTCCCAATATACGCTCGGCTTCACGTATGACACTCTTTGGTATAATGACCATATGTATGATACTCCTATTTCCACAACACTCCAACTAAACACGTGGTGACGTCCGACGCACTCAGCCTTCATTTATTCAAGGGAAAACACAAAATTTCCGTTACTTTTTGATTCACCCCCGTATATAAGCCTTGACTCGTTCAGACTCGTCCCCAAAAAACCGTCTCGAATGCGAGCGTTGCGAGCCACGAGGCGAATGTCGAGTGAACCGGTACTACACATTCGGTTCGTCATTCCTGCGAATGTGTAGATAATAGTTATAATAATTAGTTTATATAGTTATAATAGTTATCTGATCATTCAATCGGTCGATGGGTTAACTAAAGATTGGAGTTTCATTGTCGCGATCGATTCAATTTTTAAGAAACGTGTATGGTTATAGAAAATCTTTCGACCGTTGATAAGGTACAAACTAACATTAATGCGGTAGTGAGGGGGACTCCCGCCAAGAGACGAAAGATTTTTTTATGAAAGTGTGTGTTTGTTCAAGATTTGATTAGCCCGGTCAATGAAACTCCCGTTCTTAATAGTAACGGTATCGATTTTGTATTGTCGTATTTGATCTGTTCGATGTGCAGATCAGCTGGATAGGGCTTTTGTAGCGATCAGGAATGGAAGCCAGGACGAGAGATTAGACCTGACGACTAGGGTTCACCTGCTGGAACTTATAGAGTTAAGAGCTAAGCTGTGGCGTCACACCGATTCTATGGACGTGTATTACACTCAAAAATTGTCGCACTTGGACAACGTACGTATAATTTCTCTTTCTTTTTCTCGATAAATTATTTTGCCGTATTATCAGTCAGAATTGATGAAATTTAATTTAGGTAATAAATAGTATTATTAATTTCATTCCACAATGACGAATAACTTTTTTGTTCGTCATACGGTTAATCTTGATTAATTGAATTGCAAGATTTATTTTTTAATATGAATATATTGCCGATTTATACGTACACACACTTTGTTTCAATCTTGTGCTTGTTTCAAACTTGTTTCTATTTTAAATGAAATACAAATTTTATAAGACCTTTTATGTTTGGTGTACATGGATAGAAAACACTCGTACCACTAGCTGTTAATATTAGGCAATGAACAAACTGAAAAAATTGCAATTTTGTAAGCACTAGGGCTATGTGATAGATAATCGCTCCTTTCATATTTTGATGTATACAAAGTTTTTCTCCAAGCCATCCCCTATTGCTTCTGAAAAAGACATTTGTCGTACGATGTAACATTCAGTTCGAAAATTAAACTAATGCATTAGAGGTCAAATAACTACAAACACTGTATTCTGAACGCGGTCACAACTAAAAGTAATAATGAAATTTATTGAGTCTTGAAAAATTGCAAATTGACGGGTTGAAGGACGATGCGAATTGTTGTTGCATTATTTACTAAAAATGCTGAATCAATATTAGCAGACAGATGCAATTCCCGACACACCCAATTCATTGTCATCTCCTTTGGCAACAATGGCCTCACCTACCGTGGCACCAATCTTGGGACCCGGTGAAGTACTAAAGAATAGCGGCAAATTTGTTAAGCCTACACGTATCCCTGGCAAGAATTATTGTAAAGACGAGGTTGTTATACGTAACAGTGATTCTGGAAAAGGTAAGGAAAATCTTGAACTCGCAAATACCTTTTAATTAAATTTATGCATCATAAAGGAATATATATATGTAAGCGTTTGAGAGATTTAAAACACGGCCTATCTTTTGTCATTTCTATTCTTCTATTCAGTTATGGTATATTATGTGTTGTATTGTTCTTTTGACCAAGTTCTCCATTACATAGGTTGTCTGAGATGTTTTTTTTAATGGGATGGTGCATAGCGCTATAAGAATGTGGCAAGTGATCAAAATGAACCCGTATCTGGTATAAAGTTTCCTCATGATTGTTCTAAAATTTTCATGAAATTTTAGTTCGCCATATCGGTCATTTTTAAAATAATTAAAAAATGGGATTTCAGGTTTCCAACTTTTTCAATCTCAAATATTGTAGGGATGCTTATACCAAAGTGGTTGAAAAAACTTCTTCGAAGCAGAAGCTAATTTAAAAAAAAATTGATTGAGACGAGATGTAATTGAGTAATCATTATACAAACGTTTTTGAATTCTTCTTTCTTACTCTTTGTTACTCTCAAGTTTTATAGGTTCCATCGATTTAATGCGATATTGTAGAAAAAGATAATAGCCATTTTTTCTTATTATTTTTGTAGTAAGGCATCTGGTTTTTATTCTTTTTACATTCAAAATTGAAAATAGTCTGAAATATATTTAAAAAAAATTATAACCGATACTTTTATGCTCATGGGTAAACTTTGTCCTAGAACACCTTTGACATTTTTATCCCGCTGTACCGTTTCTCCAAAAATAACAAATTGTTTTGTATTTAGTTACAATAATTGAAAAAGTAAACCGTCTCCACAATTATGTAGAACTTTCATGAAAACGGAAAATTTTGTTCTGATCTAAACATATCTAAATTTGTTTAAATGAAGATTTCAAGTATTGTAAAATTTCATTGACAGGTAGCCTATTATTATTATATATTATTCTTACCCAATGAATGAAGATGACAATTTTTGTCGGTAGCAAACAAATTTTTAAATAAAATTTAAGAAAGTCTGCCTATCCCAAAATGTATTTTTCTCAGAATTGTAGATCCGGAAGATAAGAAAATTTTAATAATGCAGTCTGACACATAATTAAATTTGACCGTTCATTTGACTTTTGTAAAAACGTTAAAATTTTCCTACGTACCGATACCGTTAAAAACTCCTACGTATCAATTTTAATTGATAAACAATTTCTTAACTACAATACAAACCTCTGTTATTCTCTTTTAGTGTGATTCAATTGCAATTAAATTTCCGATTTTTAGAAATATTTCAAAACATTGTTGAGAAGATGCACTTTTTCCATTACCAAGTCAAATATAACAATTAGTAATTTTTTGAAATATACCCCTTGTTAAAAAATCTCAAGGATAACCTGTATATAATGGTGCTTTGTATATTATTTTATGTCTTAAATTAGCAGTATGATTTTGCGTTCGATTTAAAATAATTTGCACAAAAACAGTGATGGGAATAAAAGGGCGGCGGGTTCACATGATCGAAGAGCTCAGCCAGACAATCATCTCCTTCCAGCGAGGTAAACAAATGATTTGCAGACGGCTTTGACAGCATCGTGCTCACGCATTGCAAGAATAACTAATTAATTGTATAATTCTTTAATGTCTCAAACCATATCCTAATTTTTTTCACCATAACAGAAATGAGTTCTATGAGACGGTACTTCTAAAATATTGTTTTTGTTTAAATATAACACGTATACAATTTTTAATGTTTGACACACACATTTCTTAAACCATTGGGTGGAGCAGGGGGGGGGGGGGGTTAAATAGTACAAAGTAACGAATTGAAACTCGGAAAATAGTTACACGTGATCGACTGAGGTGTCGTTATTCATTATAAATTATTCTTTGAGTTTTTAATCTGCATGAGACATATGTCATACACGTATACACGGTGTCTAAATAATTTGGTCAAACTTTTGAAACGTATTTTATTCAGGTTAAAAATGAAAAAAATTCGTGCCGCGTAAGTCTTTATATAAGATATACAACGATGTACAAAATGATAGCAACGCTAAATTATTTTCGATTATTTTTGTTGTTTTCTGAAACACGACAAAATTTAAGAATATTTGTTGACATGATTGTATTTAACTAATAGCAACAGTAACATAATATTAGTGATTTTTCAAATGATTGATTTCAGTTATTAAAAACTGTAAAAGTGACTACTTATGTATATTTATGTGTTTGTAAACATTTTCCACAAAACAGTGAACTTTTTATTACAAACATTCGTATTATCTTAAATCTTTGGAATTCTCTTATTTTAAAAAGTACATTTCGGATCCAAAGTTGTACAGAAGTGTAGGACTAATGTAACAATAATATATTTTATATCTTTCCGCATCAATACTGAGTCCGTCAAGAAATGTTGATTTATGGATAAACTATTAAAACTTTTGCGTTTAAATTATCGCTGGTATCTTAAAAACCGCCGTATTACTTTTTTTTTAAATCGGGTGATTCAATTCAGTGTTGACTCTGTAAGTTTTCTTCATCCCACATCATTAGAATATGTTGTCAAAGTTCGGTGAAAACCTATTATAGACACTCTCTATATGTTAACGTATGAATTAATAACGATATGCAAAAGATTGAAGATGTGATACAAGAGCTCAACTACATCCATGCATCGAATAAGGTTTTTTTTTATTCTGGAATGTTCCTTGTATTTTATGATTGAAATTTATGTTTCGTGCTTTGTGTTTGCAGCTTCCTAAATTCCAAATAAACAGATGTGAAAGTTATATAATTTGCAGCATACATATACTTCAGTTAGCCACGTTCACTGCCTGTCATTGCTTCTAGTTTTAAAAGCACTTCATCGAAATACTCTGTATTAATGGAAGAAGTACATGCGGTTGATACTGAACCTTCTTTCTAGTGTTTTAATCTAAGGAAAATAATTATTTTAGTGGTTGGAGTCTTTCTTTTGTATTTGAGATGTTTTAATTGACATATAATCTTGTGATTATCAGAGACGGATAATAAAGACTATATGTGCTGCACTCAGGGCCCTATGCTTCTAAGGGAACCGTAGGATTCGCATTAAAGAATCTGACAAAAGGGGACTGTTACGGTTGTGGAATACCGATTGTGTCACAACTTATAGAACTTGAAGGTGACTACTCCGACTTTAATTTCCCAAAACTTTTTCTTATTCTCGATAAAGTCAAATTTTTAATTTTTTGAGGGGTGCCTATTTGGCACAGTTACGTGCATTCAATAAGGTTCATTTTATTTCTGCGGTTTGTTTTCTCCTAACGTAAAAATATAAAAAAGTATGTAATTTCGCATGAAAATGGGTGTTAAATATTTGTTTATTGGTTTGAATTTAATAAATGTCACACGCCAGAAATAAATGTTAAATGTATAAGGGGCTGGGGATGAAAAAAGAAAACTGCCAGCAGGAGATTATTTTGGAAAATTAAAATTGGAGTGGTCATCTTCAAGTTCTGCAAGTTTAGACATAATCGGTGCTCCACAACTGTGGCAATTCTTTTGTAAGCCAAAGTCTGGAGTACCCGTGTAGTTAGAATTAGAATTCCTTTTTTCAGTACTCAGATCCCAGAGTTCTTTGACCGAGTATCCGGTTACATAACTTTAATTGAAACATTCGCGCACCTGTTACCCCTGATTTGCCACGTGTGTTTCAACGGTGACCAAAATTGATTAAAAGACGCTATGGAAATCGCTTTTTCGACTATTCAAAAATATGGTTACACAAGTTTTGCTAATTTTACAGATAATTCTTAACTCACTGTTACAGGTTTTGCTAACAGTTCGATTTACATATTTCCAGTAGCATAAAATTTAATTTATTGGGAACGGAAAAAATTTGAGGACTGAATAAAATAATATGATTGGATTAAAGCTACATTTTTTCAAAATTATGTCGAAAATAGAAACATTGATCTCACTGATCTAACCATATCCTTATGACGATGCAAAGAGCACAGTAAAGAATGAGTTGCACCCGAAAAACGCGAAGCATTGTATGTGTTCATTAGATTTGTATTTCCATACTATTTCCAGAACAGAAATATTTTGTCAACTGGTTGCCCGTAAATAAGTAATCGTTACATATTTGTCAGTTACTTCTTATTTCGCAATTAAAAATAGAAGTAATTTAAAATGTGTAACTTTATTACACTTATGTTTAAAAAATGTTATTTTGAAAAATTCATTAAAAAATTATATATTTTGAAATCACGCAGGGTATACACGCGTATCCAGGTATTTCTAATCAAATTTTGACGGAATTACACGATTACCTGGACAGTTAAAAATCAAAGTGCTTTGGGTTGTCTAATTCTTATAGTCATACATACAGAGTGGGTGCCGCTTATTTTTATCACTTCGGGGCATAATATAGTTGATACCAATTATTAATTAATAAGAATAATTGCCGATACCGCACTAACTATGTCATTCGGCGATGGTTGTTTATTGTTTACGACTTCTATGTAAAAAAACAAATAACAAACCTACCAGTTTAACTCAAATTTACAATGAAGAATATATTGCTAATGATCTGCTAACAAATCGAACGATCTGAATTATTACAAAGTGGTTTCGACTTTATTATAACTTGATTCTCAGTCATAGACGATTCGTCATTAACCCAGAAATTTAAACTTAAGCTTCAGGATTGTCCGCTGTGCATGGATTGCGTGCTATGCACGCGAAATAAATACTTATTATATTACGTTATGTTTCCTCTTTATCCGAAAACGTATGTAGTACTCACAAAAAAAATTAATTCAGGGCCCTGAATAATTCATTATCCGTCACTGGTACTTATTTACCATGTAATACATTAACCACACTGCTGATGGCCGCCCATGAAATGAAATTTGATATTGATTATAACAAACAGTTTCTAAATTCGTTCTAGTCTTGCGAAACGTTTTGTCTTATGCATTGTCTGGTTTCACAGTAAACCCTGGAGCCAGAGAACGACTTGTCCAAATTACGGGCACTTCCGAGGACAAGATACAGTAAGTTATTCACAATATATTCTACCGTGCTACACTACGCGATTATGCAAAAAATTGTCCGCACCGGCTGCGCAACAAAATAAGCATGTTGTACGAGATAAATATATTAAAAAAGAAAACTTTAATTTGCGCAATTTAATTAAGTACATTAAAAACTAAAATATAAATAGTATAAAAGAAAATAATATAGTGGTGCACCCATAAACTATTTTTTATTTTTGATTTCTTATAAAAAGCTTTTAGAACGGGCAGTAAGTATACCAATTAAGGATTAACTTATTATATTGACATACACGATCAATTATTAAACTCCATGGGTCTTTATTAACCTTCAAACTTACGGATAATAAATTGTATACGATATACGCACAATAAGAAATTTTAATCTATAGTCATTAGTCTTTATAAGGTGTTTTAAAGAATGTGGTTCAAAAATTTAGGACCTTGCAGTAGTAGTTTAAAGGAAGAAAATATATTTAGTTAACAGAGGTCAGGAAACTAGAATTCTTTTGGACTAAAAATTAATTTCCCGTTTTGATAACGAAGTTCTAAAAATTTCTCATTTTATTAATATCATATGTTTTACCTGTTGCACTTTCATTTTCACGGACGTTTGATATATAATGTCCAGGAATTCCATGCTGTGCCAAAAAAGAAACGATTAACATACCACGCGTGAAGAACAAACATGTCTAACCCATCTACATCGACGAAACAGCAACCAGTTTCTTACTCCGACGGAATTGAGTTCCGGACCTATGTTAACAGAAAATTGTTTTATCCTGTTAGCGAGTACTAAATGCTCCCAAAATTCGAGGACTGCCCTTCTTTTACACCCTGCATTTATTCCAAATTTGCTGTGTTCCAATACTTTTGCACAGTAATCTCCAGTAAGTTTGCTTGTTTCTCAATGTTATGTTATTTCGATAGTTACGCGAAGGACTTGATAAAAGATACGATTCAACGAAATGCATCACCGGTGAGATTGGAGCAAGGTGGGGGAGAAAAGGGAGGCATCGGAGGTTCCAGTTCCTCCTTGAACAGTAGTGCATCGGACGAAAGTAATCGGTTGCAGCAACAAAACTCTCGCCTACGAAGTACTCTCCTCCACAGCTTTTCCACCAACGACGCCAGTATAGGCGAATATAAATATACGGTTACAGTTGGTAACCAATCCTTAAAAATCACAGGATGCAATTTGGATCTTGTTAGGGTAATGATAATTATATTTTGGAATGATGCCACGTTATGCAGTGACCCATAACATCAAAGGAGCACCCTGTTTTCTACAATTATTAGTCAGGAACAAATCTGATTTGAACTGACGCTTCACAGAATGAATATTAGATCGATGTGTTTTGTAATATTGAATCACAATAAGTTTATCAGAACTTTAAAAAAAAGCAAGAAAAGTAAATAAAACTTGATGTTCCTATCACTTTATGGGTCACTGAAGCGTATTATGCACTAGCATATGTTAATGCATTTTTTATTTTTTATTAGACTGCAAAATTAGTTCTGGATGAATATTTTTTAAGAGACCCAGAACAGTTTGGAAGCGGTATAGAATATTTTAATTTCGAGGAAGAAAATCTTTATCCTGCCTCAACTTCCTCCGCGCCAAAAACACCGCTAACTCCTAATAATACCAATGAATCAGGCCGAGAACGAAGCATGGATAGCACTGCGAATTCAGAAACCGAGGAAGCATTCAAATTCCGTAGAAATTCCGAAGCACTTCCCACGACTCAGCAAGGTAACTTGTTTGAGCAATTATTCGTAATTGGTCAACCCTTAAAGAGAGATGCCGGTCTGTGAAACAACCACCAACACGGTTCGCCTTTGTAATTTTTTTTGCGCCTAAACGGGTTATACAGGGTTTTCTATACCTTTGTACTTTGTACGTGTGCGAAATATAAGCCAGAACAAAGTTGTAGTGATATTATTTTAATAATTTTTTGTTATAATAAATTTAATGTGTTCTTTTCTTATTAAATGAGATTCCACAAAATCCTTACCTGCAAGTTATCATGTTCCTGATGAGGAAGAAATGTTTCAGAAATATTATTGTGGTTTGTAATATGAAATATTTCAGCAAGGATTTCAGAAATCTTTATTCACTCTTTTGTAAGATTTGTAACATTACAAACAGATTTCTTAAAGTTGTTGTAATATTTCTGAAATATCCTGATTGAAATATTTCGTTTAAAATTTTTCAGCGACATTTCTCATGTATTCAAATTCAAATATTTCTTTTTAATCAAATATATCACAGTTTTTAAATATTATGAAATTATTGCATTTATAATTAGACATCTTTGTAGATATTTCACGAAATATTTTGGAAACACTTAATCATTTACATATAGATAAGTAGTAGTTCGAAGTAGATAAAGCTTGGAGAACTTCTTCTCGCTTACTTTAAACAGTACAATTCGACCATAGCAATCGTTCAGACCGTAATCTCTCGTCACAGCCTCTTTGCAGTCTGCCTTTAAGGGTTACTCCGCACTCTCGACATAACTTTCCAAAGTATTGCAAGTAACGTTTATGTAAGACTTTATGTAGTTCCAGAAATCAGAGAACTCACATACGAGTTTTTGTTGCTGTGTTCGACAGGCCCTTACGCTAAGCGGCCACCTGCGGATTGGGCTCGTATCCAAAAGGAATGTCCCAACATTGTTCGCAAGGTACATCAATGTGATACCAATGCTAATCACCTGATGTGCGGCAATGTTAACACTAATCCTCCTTACAAGATGTCTTACGATTGATGCCTCCCAGTTAATCATATCTCATAGAATCTTGAGTATTTTTTTAAAACACATTCATTCGTCACACTGGGATTGCCGTGATCGTAAGGCGAATGTTATGTTTCTCAATTGTTACATGTTTATAATACTCTCACGATGAACGTACACACATCAAACAGAAAGAGATTATAGCAAAGACATTTCTGTCTAATCCTGTCTAAAATTGTTGTTCCAATGTATATTGTTGGAACCGCGAACACCGAGTGTTACGAATTGGCATGAAGGTCAAGAGCGCATTAAAACATCATGGAACGTCGTTAGATGCCACCTGGAAGTTTGTTTGATGCATTGTCAAATTCTTTACTTTGCCAATTAAATGCGAACGAAATGAGAGGAATACAGCAACAAACATAGCAAAAATGCAGTATCATTTTTATTCGCGGTTATACTTAAAGTAATTGTACGAATTCGACGCTGTACAAATTTAGTTCGTTCGCATTAAATTGTGAAAGCTGTAATTTTGCAAATGAATGAAAGTTCACACTCGTAATGTAATGTTCGGTATCAAAACAGGATAAGAAATGATTTGTTTTACGCCGTTTTGTAATCTGTGTGCGTTCTATTTAAACAAGATCTCTACAATGCAAATGAGGCTTCCAATGGTTTGACCTTGTTAGAAACTAGTTTTTAAATTTGACTTCTTTCTTCAAGTTAACGTGGAATAGAGATTAGAGCATTTTAAAAACGAAAATACAAACCGACATTTTTATTTAAGAGAGGTCTAACTTTCTGCTTTATTAATTGATGCCTTTATCACAATACAAAGAAGCTCGCCGACATTGTTGCTCATTATTTTTGTTTCTTTGTAACAACGTATGCAAACTTCTTAAAGATCAACTCAAAGAACGTGGGTCGGATTCTCCAATATTGTCAATTTCTGCTCCCCGTCTGACCATAGACTATCAGATAATGTCAATGACATTATCATTTACATTTATGTTATGTAAGTTTCGAGAGCTTTGCAATGAGGAATGAGCATTATTGTCAAACTCGAACAGTTTTCTTTGAGCATATCTCGAAGAAGTTTGCACAGGGCTTTCTTTGTGATGCTGATGAAGACTTTAAGTAATAACGCAGAAACTTACGCCTCTTTATAAAAAAAGTCTCGGTTTTTGTCTATCTCTTTATACCTTGATCTGTATTCCTCATTGATTCAAAAAAGAAAGTCAAACGAAAACAATTTTCGTTCCTCAATATTGTGTGCGCTCAGTCTTGTAGCAATATTGATCGTTATAAAAATTCAACAAGATATAGATTTCTTTAAAGTCGCTTTAAAGTAGCAACGAGATTGGTTGCCATGTTTTAAATTGGATTCAAACGATTGAGTAATTGTTAAATTGAATGTTAAGCTTCAAACAGAATCAACAATCGAACGATATGTTCGCAAAAACATGACATGATTCAGTGAAGGAAGGTTCCATTAATTACTTAAACCAAAGATCTAGTATTAGTATCATGAACCAGATGATATTGAGATTCTTGAACCAAATAGTTTTTATCTTGTATAGTATTATTTTCCAGACTCTTAACATATATAATTGTTTGTATACTTTTATTGTTTAGTGTTGTTATTATTCAGAGTGATATATTTTCACGTGGCTGTACTAATATTAATTAGTTGCTGTATTATATGTAACGTTACCAGCTACTAAGTAGGATTGCAATGGTGCAATGTAATAATTGTACTACAAGCATTTTCATATTCTATGTTATTACCGAACGAAAGAATACCAAAAAGAATGTGTTTTTCTTCTACCAAACACGTTCGAAGAGGCAATAATCTATATGTTTAATTTTTTCATGACGTGACATCGCTAACGCTGTTAGTTTGTAACTAGAAATATGTAATTCCTCGTGTTAAGTTTGTTGTCATAGTATTCGTAAACTTTCAGTTCCTACGCTCTTCTGTTTCCACTTTCTATATTATTATAAATTGTTTTGATATTTCCAAAGTTTATTATTAAAGAAACTGTTTGTGGAGCATATTATTGCGATCCCTTTTATTGTATTATCGTAGAAATATAACTGATGGAATGTATTGAATTTATACATGATCTAAGAGAAATTGAAAGTATTCCATTTATACAATGTATAATGTTGTTGCATAACTCTTTTATGCGGCTTCGACGATAATAAAACATTTTTAATATTTATGTTTTTACTATTAATCAGGGTCGGATATATGACAGGGTGACAAGCCCGAGTGATTTCAACACCAAAAAAACAGAAGAAATCTTTTTCTAAAACTAATTTATTTGGACTTTCGAGTATTAGTAGATTTCTTTTACTATTGAGGGGTCACCATTGTTTTCCCTCTATACCGATAATACTGCGGAACTCGTAGAATCGTGTGGTGTTAATTTAAAATACCAATAATGGCAACATTATTTTCGGATATCAAAGCAGCTGAGATAAATTTCAGTAACGTTTAGACTGCCTTGGGTCCCACAAAAGTGTTATTCGCTCATGACAATAATTATTTTTATTCTGTAAATGTTACATTATATTGTATAACGGTGTTAAGAAGGCATGCACTTACACAAGCCATTTAACAATCGCTTTATAAAATTCAAAGCATGCTGCTTGTAACAACATATCAAGGTAAAGTACAGCACTTACTCAATTTTATGATAGTGCTAAAACTTTGACGTTTTGAACCTACACGATCATGTTTTTTTATAGGCACCGATTCGCTGGTTCGAACCGGAGGCATATAAAGCTAAGGTAGCAGCTGCCGGCCCTGTAACAGTATTGCCGATTGGAGAAGCCGAGACCGATCCTGAGTGAAATTGAAGATATAAGTTTACGTTAATCGTGAAAATGTATGTATTAACTGAAGTTTAATATTTCATCGACCTTCTATCGCGATGTAGTGTAATTGATTTGACAAACTTACCGAAGAGAATTTTGTTTTCAAATACATCAATATTGCGATGTACGTGCACGTCAATAGTTATTTTCTGCTGACCGAAAGAATAGGATAGAACTTTTTTTTTCGTACAATTAACTGTATACTTAACGTCAGATCGGCAGCCTACGAAAGCGTGAATTTTACTTCATTTAGATTTTTAAGCGTGATTTAACTTCAAGTGAACCTGAAATTCAGCGTTCAGAGTTGTTCGGAGATTTGATACTCCATTTTTTGGAGTTACAAAAGTGGTGAACATAATAAATTGCAATGATATTATGTCTGGAAAAACTCCGTTTACTTGTTATGTATAATTCAAAATAATATTCCATATCGTCGCGTAAGAAACAATACCGCCTATCTAGCATTGAAGGAATTTTACAGGAGAGGCAAAAATCTGTTACAAAACTTATATTTTATTGATATATATACAGGGTGTCCCGTAAATAGTGTAACGCCGGAAAGGGGTGGGTGTAGCTGGGGTGAATCTGAACCACTTATCCCTTTACCAAAATATTGTTGGGCCTTTATATTTGAATTATTAACGAAAAACGCTGGCGAACCAAAGCGCGTAAAACTCGCGCGCTCGACTGCCGTAGCCGTGAACAAGCGCATTGGCACAGCGTGGATATCGAGCGAAGCGTACAGCAAATGTTACAGCATCTCAAATTAAGAACAACAAGACGATGTAACATTTGCCGTACGCTTCCCTCGATATCCACGCCGTACCAGTGCATTTGTTCACGGCTACGGTGAATAATATCTGATAGTATACAAGATATTTTTATTGATCTTTTATCTAATTAGCTTCAATTGTGTACAGTACATTAGTGTACACGATACACTATAACCCAAATTATGTAAAAACTTGACTATCCTGTCTTATCCTTTCGGTCATCACTGTAATAGTCAGCAAAAGCTGACAACGTGTAGTATTGTGCAATTGGATTATAGCAATACTAGATAACTAACTAAATAAGAAGTTAAACTTTAATACATGTAAACCGTTGCTTCTTTAAATTGAACAAATTATATTCTCAGAATAATTTAAATTAAATTGTACAAAGCAATTATTGCTTTTTCTACTACACTTGCAATGCAACCAAACCGCAAGATTCGCTATATTTTATTATTTATTTTAAAACAATTTAACGCGAGAATCGTGCGTATGCGTTTTAGTCAGTTTTGAGTATTTAACTTTTTATATTGAAAACTGCGGACAGTTCGAATGTATTGTCTGATCATCTTATAATAAGCGAAAAATGCACGTCTTTCATAGAATGCATAAAGAATTTATTCCCAAACTGTCTTAAACCTAAATTTAAACAAATTTATATTACATAATCGTATTAATGATCCTATATTTGGATCGTTGTTTACAATATAGAAACCCTTCCTTTTGCGCATACAGTTTACATATTTTCAACCTGTTCCAATTCTTAAATTCCAAATCTCAATTCTAAAATGTTTTTATTGGCAATCATTCAAATTCGTGCGGTTTTTATCATAGCGAACACTATCAACAAACCGTACAAAATCTTTTGATTTCCTACTAATTCAATACCGTGACTCTCGTTGAATATTACTTTAATATTTTAGTGTTTATTTACCAATGCACTGAAGAGTAATAATACACGTTTCATATAATTAGAAGAGGTTCGTGGTTCTCGCGAATTTATGTTTGTTGGGTTTGAGCTGTTTGGGGAATAAGTATTTCATATACGCGCAATGTATATATTATCCTTCTAAAAAGTGTAGCAACTCATTGCTGAAAATAATTTCAAATCTACTAATTTATGACTGTGGCGGAGTGAAACGGGCGGAACGGAGTGGCGGATGTCACAAACTGTAAAATTACTTACAAATTCGTTGTGTATCGATGCGGTGTCCCGCGTTAGATTTATTAAGAAGAGATTAAAATTAGTGATTAAAACCCATATGTGGTAATTTATTTGCAACTAATAAAATAAGCTCACAGGAAACCACAAATTTCATTTTTATTAAAGCTAAATCGACAAATTTTTCCTACTTTGATATAACCAGAAATTATTTTTAGAAAATACTACTAAGAAATACTTTACAAATTTTAGTCAAATACACGTGTAATCTACTTCATCATCATCATATCAAACTCCACGAGTTGACAATAATTCGACAGTTAGTCCGTTCCACAACAGTATGTCTTTCTTCGCTACAGTTAGAAATTAATGGATGGGTAACAATTTTTGGCAACCTGTTCCTATACCGAACTTTATAGCGTTCACAAACTTTTTGGAGCGATAGTATTTATAAGTGAGAAGAATTTTGTAGGCGTTGCCCTTGCAATCGCAAAGACAATCGGTCGAAATTATAAGAGCATTTTCTAAACAGGTTTGAAGAACAATTTTATTGATGGTTTTGCTATGTACGGCAGCTGATATTAGTGGATTAGTGAAGAATTAAATATGTATATGAAATTTACATACGCGTGAAATACAGATTGTTCCGGGAACATCGATTTAAAAACCATAAATTGTTGTACATATTTGACTTGGGTAGTTGAAAACTCCACACCCTCCAAATAATTCTATGAAATTTGGGTAAAAATGAAAGAAGTTTCTTTCTTATTAAAAGGCACGAAATTTGACATACAAATTTCACAAAATTATTGACATGTGTATTTCATCAATTATCAAAGTCAGATATAAAGAGGTTGTGATTTTTAAAGAAATTCTCCATTTGTTCAAATCCATTCACAAATATTCTCGGACAATCTGTATGTATATTGAGCAAAGAATAACACAACATTTTTGTTGTTACACTCTAATGTAAAGTAATAAAAGTTTAGTTATTGTTTTAATTGGAACAACGCAAAAGGGCATAATTTCCTGTAGTACGAATTAACGAATTAAAATCCATCAGTGAAGTTATACAAATTGTGACCTTTTATAGTATAATTGTATATAGGCATTCGAAAAATGCACTCTTTACGTGCGTAGCATTTTTTGTCGTTGCGCACAGCGGATGAATAATCGAACGAACAGTGATTTAGCATAGTCTAGTCTACCTATTACAAGTAGGAACTACCATTTTGGTAATTACTCTGCTGTGACATAATAACCAAAAAAAAACTCAATTAATCTCAAGATTTTATATTTTATACACTAAAAACGACACTGCTTTGGGCAGTATGTTATATTAATCTCATTGAAAGGTACAATTAAGAATATTTTGTATTCTTAGTCGTTTTCGTTTTTATAATTAATGCGTTGCGTTAATTATTCATTTTACGCTCTAATTAGAAAACTTCATAGCGGTATAATGTACGGTTGTGGTTTTACCAGTTTTTTAAAATGCGAAATGATATTTAAAATGAGTATTCTTTGGTTGTAATGCTACTTCTCTGATTTTAATTAACCCTTAGTACTTCACAATTTTGTCCAAAGTTTTATTGCAGCAACTCCAAAACAGATTTAAAGAATGCAGAGAAAATCAGATGCTTCGCTCAACAATATAATAATATTCACAATTTCTTCGTTATATTAATTTAAGAACATGCCGCTTGACACTGAAAGTTTACATAAACATGAGAAGGATCGACAGTAATAATCACGGCCGATAAGGACTGCCCGGCCGTTTCCATTTATACTGCACACAAATAGTATTGTGTAATTAGCTTGGTAATTAATATCAGCTCGTATACATTTAATAATTTTTTTGCTCTATAATAGTTTTAGCTTTAAATCGCATTTTTTAAATTTTAAAGTGATATAACTCGGAAATTGTGGAAGCAGTTTAGTTTTTTGAAGTAGAATAGATCTCAAAATTAACATGTTAATATTCGGCGTATTTTTTTAAGGTTTATGCGTAAAAAGCGCGCGATTTTGAAAATCACGCAGGACGATTTTCAATTTTACCAGTTACCCCGTTTTTCTAGCTTAGACAATTATCCAAATGGTCCATTATTAGATATCAACGGCGGCAACGTATATAAAATATTTGTTTTTATATTTAAAAAATATTTTTGGAGTTGTTTTTCGCTACGTGCGTTTTAAACGAAGAAATCCGACGAAACCATATTCCTTGTAAGGCAATAAGTGGTTTTTCATATATGTTTCTATTCATTTACCGGTTACTCGGTAAATTATTTATTATTTGATATCAAACACATTGAGAATATAAGCACTGAATGCAGCAAACTGTATATCACAAACAACAATTTGCCACAATGTTATAAATGCTGGAATAATTGCGTTTCGAAATGTCGTGTCTACCTCGGCGTAGAAGTACCAAGGGTTAAAAGTACCATGTTTATGAAAAATACTTTAAAAGTTAGAAGAATAACGATATACAAATTTCTGTATTTTTTTATTATGGTTGTATGTACAATGTCATTTTTTTCTCAATGACATTAAAATTGTATTAAGATTTCGTTCGCATATTCTAAGTTCTGGCCAGTTCTAGCCAACTTCTGGCTCGTAATAATCTACGAAAGAATTATTCAATTTGGTGTGAAACTGTTCTGGACCGATACGGGACGTTATGTTAGTAAGTTTTTACATCGTATAATATTTATTACAAATTTACACGATTAATTGATTTAAATTATTCATAAATTATTTCTATTGTCACTAACTGCAGTAATATAACATTATATTATTGTACTTTGTCGTTTAATAATAAACCAATAAAAACGAAGTGTCGCTTAGGTCTGTTGGAGCAGTTTCGAAAACTTTTTGTTACCATAAAATCCAGTACCTTGAACTTACAAAGCACCAAGTGTCTAAAATCAAAAGCTACAATTTGACTACTTCTGAAGAATATATCAATTTAAATATTTTTAAAATATTCGAAGAGGCTGCAGAAACATTTTTAATCGAACACAACAAAACAGCAGACGTTTAGATGTTTCTGACATGTTTCGGTAATATTTTCTGAAATATTTTATCCTACAAAGTGTAACTTTTTAAAAATTCTATACTGTTCTATAGAAAAATATTGGATTACGTGCTTGAAACGGATACGTAAATGAATAAACTGTTTCTTTTTTCGGCGCTATAATATATTTTATTATTCCAGTATCGTATAGAAATGGTAATGTCCGAAATATACATACACCTCCAATTTGTGCAGACTCAATTGTACTAGACATCGATTGCAATCTTACTTTGAGTTCTTGAAAAAGTTAAAAATGTTATATCATCTGACATTATGTGCATAAAACATTCAATATCAGAGGCCTACTCGCTGATTGCATTTTATCATAATTCTGTTCTGATAATTAGTATCTAATTACTATATTGCAAATCATTTCAATACATAAGACGAGAACGATGGGATATACACACGTATGTATGTGTATGTATGTACACACATGTATATATATATGTGTGTAATATATATGCACACACACACACATTTTGAATTCAGTCTACCTCATCATCGCGAAAATTAATTTCGTCCACGGATACACCACCAGTTTCTCTTGCAAAAATATTCGTTATCGTATCCTCCACAAAATATTACGATAGAACGACGTGCATACAACATCGCGTTATAGGAAATAAATAATACGCCATTTCATCAGCTAATAATTAACGGACCTTGAAAGATGTAATTAAACCTACATCTATATACGAGAAACTGATCTGTACCAGATTCGACTATTCAATTACACGATCAAACGCACGTTAATTGGCAGTCCCATAGAACAGTGGTCTTCGATAATGCGTTAATGCGTGATGTACATCTAAATGAACCGGACTAACATGTGGTTAATAACGTTTTAAAACAGGGATTACAAAGAACCACCATTCCAATCAATTATACAGTAGCGTAATTTTAGTAATGTAAAGATTTCTTATATATCTATCTATCGTATAATATAATTACGGATGTAAACGATCGTGTATTCTGATGTGCACACAACATTGAATCGACGGAATATATCGCACTAGTATCGAGCAAGCTGCGATATCCAACTTCATTAGTTCACTAAACTCTAGCTCCCGGTAAGAAAAGGGATACTCGACATAGCGTGGCGATATTCCGACATAAATAAGTAAATAGCACGATTCATCGCAAGGTACGATCTATTTACGTTTTGCAGCAGAGTAAAATAAGTCATTTCACGTAACTTCGGTTTTCTCCACATTGCTTTATATGTAATTTGAGTCCCATTTGTCATACAAATACCGATGTTCCTCTCTTTCTTGATAAAGAGAACATCTTACAAAACAAATTAGAATATACACATTATAGAGAACTGAATATTTTTCGAAGGGATTATAGCAAATTCGTATTTTGTTACTACTAAACATGCGCTAATATCCACGAGCGGTATACTAACAAGTTGTTAACGATTTTTCGGAGAACAGCAACTTTAACCCTACAAATTGTTATTGCTAAATGAGCATCGAGACTAACATCTTCACGTACTAAAATGAATCAACTTTTTTTGCCTCGAGCCTAGCGCTGTGGTAATTGCAAGGTTTGTACGTGTACAAACATTAAAAAAAATGTTACTGGTACACTGTGTTCACATTTATTATAGCCTAAACATTGTCTTATAAAACATAAATCGCTAAAAGCGATCATTCTACTTCTTAAATACAATTGTTATATCGTAATGATCATTTTTCGCGGGACAATACATTCCAATCGAGTTTGCTAACCCGCATTTTGTTCTATATAATAAGATTTAGACTAAAAAAAATCTCGAGTGTAGGTCTTTCTAATATTCGAGAATATCTTAATACGTGATACAAATGACTTTAATGATATTATCATACATTTATAAGAACAGTCAAAATTAAAGGAATACAAAATCGGCTGTTCGTGCAGCGCATGCGTTTATATCGATTTAACACATTTATACTTCTTCAATTTGGCTGGCAATGTTTTTTAATAACGTTTCTATGTACAATGCAGCAGCCTTTATTTATTGTACACTTCTAAATTTAGAGGTCGGAAATATTTCTTGAACTATTAAAGTAACCGACGAATATATCCCCTAAATTTAGAACGCTCGCACAAGTTCTGTTACATTTGTCTAAACTCACACGTACTAGGAAATTCTACCTAATGTATTAAAATTTCCATATTTGTCAAACTATTTAATTTCCTTCTTAATTAAAGTGCAGAGCAATTTAACGCAATGCAAATTTAATGCGACCGCAAGAACTTCCGTGGTGCGATTGCAAAGGTATCGAGATGAACGCTACCAGTATCCGACAATTACACGACGAATGTAAAGTCTTTACCGAAATTTAATGCAATCTTCTATAGAAAATAGGTCCCCACACTTTCACATTCATTTTTTTTTGTAAATATAAAAAATTATACCATCACTTTGCCTCCCGACATTAAAACAAAATTCACTAAATACAATTAATGGGAGTTATCTTCTTGCGGTATAATAAATCCTTTACGGGGTTAAAAGACATAATCAGCTCCCGCCATGTCTATTGCCCATCTGAATTTGTCCCTTTGAGTTTTGTTGTAAATTTTCTCGATTGGGACGTCATTCTTTTTACACCTAAATAAACATAGTATTAGTGGCATGTGACATTCTTTCGTAACAGACTTGGGTGCAGTTTCAAGCGGAATTTAACCTGATTAACGAATAACGATTGAAACTTGTACGTGTTAAAAGTAGTTTTGTAAAACAATGATTGATTAATTAATCGTACAGAGCCATCGCGTGATACGGTTAAAAGATTGACTAATTGTTAAATCTTGTCATCCAGTAAAGATTAATTTGGTTCAATTGCGACAAATTTAAACAAGATTATTGCACACAATTAATTTTGTAATTAGAACTGACAATTTCGCTTTTCCTAATTTCTTTGCTCTTGCCATCTATAATTCGCCATATTTTCCATAAATATGAATATTTTAAAAAAATAGTTTTCTTGAATTTGGTATAAAATAAGTACACTACCTCTAAGCCATCTTTAGAATAAAAATGATAAAGTAATTTGTGTAATACACTATTTGAATTATTTTTCATTTTGTATCACAAACAATGAATACCGAAGTCTGCTATCTGATAATATTTTGTGAGTGTTATGAGAAGGATAAATGGAAACCAGTATTTACCATGCAACTGAGATTCTAGGATCCAAATAATTCAGCTTGGAGGTGCCTAGTGCAATCTCCTTATTTTCTTCCTTATCTGTTGCTTGGACCTCTAGCTTTGTCAATTGAAGCTTTAATCTATCCAACGTTTTCTTTTTCTTTTCGTAGACACTGTTAGGAAAAGATATAACTTTCATTAAATATGGGTTTCTTAACCGACTTTATCTTTCTTCACCGACGACATCAACAATCTTATTCAGAATTCAACGACATGGTCGGTATAATAATATAGGTTTCAATGTCTATTTGAAAGTCCTCACAAGTATGCTTAATTTTGGCATAACTCGATATATAGAATTTAATATAGTATTTAGATATAGTTTTACAATACTTTAACTGTATAGTACACCGCTTTTTTCAGGTCTTTGTGAAATATATTGCATGTGCACATCGCAAATGGATAATAAAATTCAATTTTGTCACACATAGCATGTTGATGAGGACCTTTAACCCTTTGACTACGAAAGGCGCATATATACAACCTTGCATGTCTATCAATACATATGCCTTTTAAAATTTTCTTACTATAACGAACTTATCATTTCACGTAACGAAGCAATTACAAATAGCTGAATATTGGTAACGGTTTCAATGTCCGCATGTCTTCATCGGACACCTATGCGAAAGAAATAATGAGCATAATGATACGCGACAGCCAGTAACAATGACGGACATGCACATATCACGCCTTACATATTGTGAATTGTGTACGACAGTGCGGTGAAAGGGTTAAACAAGAGCTTGAACGTATGTTTGTTCCACAGATACTAATAACAGTCGACAAAGTTACTTGAAATTCTATGTCAAAATTATAACTTTCATTATTACTGGGATGAAATGTAAAACAGACGATTTACAGAGATTGACGTACACTTTTTCCTTAACGGATCCATGCTTCGCATCACGCTTAGCGTCTTTCACTTGCAATTCACTTTCAGCAATCGCCTCCCTTTTAGCTTCTATCTTTGCTTTTAGATTTTCCATAGATTTTGCATGTGTTTTAGGCACTGAACGTTGATGGTTACACAGAATAGCAACCGCCCGATTAGCTCTGTTATACGAAAGTATTTTCTCTGCTTCCGAGTCATCAGGATTCGTCAATTTATCTAATTGCTGCTGTAGCGTCCATGACGCGTTGTATGTTCTGAATACTTTAGCAGTGAGACCTTCCATTAACTCGTTTAAATGTTTATTCATAACAGTAGTATTAAGGCGATCAAATAAATCGTCACCAGGAGATTTATTCTCCATAAAAAGCTGCAGATTCTTGAACACTCGTTTCTCTACTGGCACTTCATTGTAATATCTTATAGAATCTTTACCTAAACAGAAATTGGAATCGTGAACAGGATGCAAGTATTATATAGGTCATTACTCTGTATAGAACCGATCACTCTGTCGAGTAGCATTTTCGGCTAATTGTTCACAAATTAGATACGCTATACTGCGTCCATTTCTACAAAAAACTAAAAAAAGGTTGGAGTTACAACTGTTGAATGTCCAATGGATAACTTAAAAAGAGGTCATATTTACGAGCTGATATGTCAATCATGATTTTTTATAAATAACCAGTCATTTCGACTTGAGGGGAGGCGGGAGATGGGAACAGATTCATTGTCGAACAGCTCTAGTGTTCAATAATGTGTTAGAACATTGACCTTTTTTCAATTATAAATAACTTAATCCATTTTAATGTTACAGAGGTTTTGGGTAACACCTTTTATAGAGGGTAGAATAAGTTTCAAAACCATTATATTACTTTCCAAATTCAAAAATTGATCCGTTTAATAAAGCATGTATTAACCGTTGTTAACTAATTTCTCATAAAAAAAATGAATAATAAAAAGGAAAAAACGCGACCACGAAAACATTTGATTTTATTCCCTTAAAATTGTTCTGATGACATATATGGTTTTCAAGCTGATTTATTCCTCCGAAAAATAATCTGTCCAAAATCGCCATGCCATTAAAATTGGTCAATTTATTCAGAATTAAAGAAAAGACCCAGTGTTTTTTCATGTCATTTAAATACAAAACACAAACATGCAGCAGGCAGTTATTAAATGTTCACCCATTAAGTTTTATATTTAAACGACATGTTGCTCTAGATATAATATACCCAATTCTTATTGAACATCCTAAAAAAAGATTTTCTTTTCAAACACCCAAATTCACACTCTATTAAATGTCTTCCTTTGGAAACTTTTAACTACGTGCTTCAAATGTGTTAGTATCTTTTATGTGTAATATTAAAAATAATAATATAATAAAAAAGGAAGACAACAACTTGTAACTCATCCAAAACACAATCGAAAATACTATTCCAAAATGTAATTGATTCTATATTGGACGACCTATATTCCGCAAATAGCTAGGCAATTTCATGTACTTTTAAACTTACCTAAGAAATCAAACACAACAACATATTCCTTCCCATCCTTTTGTTCGTGCAACGAAATGTGTTCCACCCGTAAAGAACAGCAACCTACTGTGTCTGCTTGATCTTCATCCTTTTCATTACCAGCCCTAAGCGCTAACTTGTCTATGAAGTATAATGCAACAGCCCGTTGTCTGATACGCATTTCCTTACTCTTCCAATCTTCCCTGTATTCAGCACGAATTTTATCGATAGACTGTGCTAATTTCCTAGCAGTCTCATACTTCTGCCAATCTTTCTCTCCCTTGAGCTTACTCGAAGGATTCAGCATAACGTACTTCACTTGCCCCTGAACATTCTCCGTCCAAGAAGCGAGCCACGTTACATTAGGGTCATGTCTAATTTCTCTCCACTTATGGCCTGGCGGTGCCTTTGGTATGTTAGAATCTTTTGAGCAGTTAATAAGAATATCCTCAGGCATAACTCGTTTCTTAAGTTTACCCATTTTAGGGTGTTCACCGCGACCTCTGAATAAACCAGGTGGTTCAATCTTGAAGTTACCTATTTTTTCTTTATGTCCATCAATAACGCAAAAACCGTACTCTTTTTGTATCTCTTCATTTTTTTCTTTTATCCTCTGCTTTTCCTCTTTCGTCATTGCCTTTCGCTCTTCGCTCTTCTGAAGGAAGTACGTGTGCATCTCTTTAAAATTGCATTTACTTAAGTCAACTATTTTAGCTCTTTCGGAATCAGTCATTACTTCTCGCCAGTCGTGGAAGAAGTTTGTGTTGAATGCATTTTTGGTGGTGTAGTCGTGATCTAACATACGCGCGTAAAAGGTGGCAACCTCTTCTGCGTCTTGACATAACTTCATTTCTTTGCCATTATAATAGAACTTTATGTCCGGAGGAAGCGGCTCGTACGGTGGTGCAAACACAGGTCCCTTGTGTTCTAAGAATGTCCATTTGGTTCCATCGTTTTTCTTTTCTTCCTCCCACCTAAAATCAAGTTTCTTTATTTATTTGGAAATATATTGGTCTCTTTATTTCATTAATTCATTAAAAATCAATGTAAACACAGTTAACTCCATCGGATAATAGAAACATAACCTTAAAAAGGCCAGCTGATTCGGTTTCTTATATTTATGTACGTATCTCTTACAACGATTTAATAAAATTTTCTTTGAGAAGTTTAACACAGCATTGAAAAGAAATCCCATCACGAACATAAGTTCAGGTAATTAAAGTTTCACAAGATCTATCGTGTACATGGGTACGAACAAATGCAGACATTGTATTTCATCTCGAAAAGGGATAAGGTTAGGTTGTATAATCATCCAGAACACGCACACACGTGTTTATATTTTTTCTAGACAAGAGAGTCCATTTGGTAGAGTGAGCGTTTGAAGTCAGTTTTTCAGTCGAGTTTTGAAACAATTCGAAACAAACAAAATACCACACTAATCCTTCTAATTAGAGTTCACCCGAGATGAACACATCTTTGTTGAATCAGAGATACTTTCAACGTTATTAACAACAAAATAATCGCAAAATCTGCAAAAATGTTCCATCTGGTTTGTTAAATAAAGCGTGGAAGGTGAGAGTTAAGAATGTCACAACAGTTTCTGTGCTCAGCCTGGATGGGCAAAATTGATACGCTCTTGTCTGGAACAAAGTACACCACCACAATTTTGGCTCACAACTTTAACAATTAAAGTCTGTTTATCAAAATCGTTTGGAGTTAATCTGAAAACTTGCAGAGTATACAGTAAAACGGAGTATCACCATTTACGGGAGAACCTGTAGGTTTTCAACGGCGGCTCACGGACAAACTGTGTCTATCATTAGTTTTCTAATTATATTCTTGTAATACAGGCCTAGGCAACACATGACTCATCACCTCTCCTCAGCCGTATTTGTGTCCCCATCATCCTTTTATTTATTAATAAGTACAAGGATAGCCCTTTAACCGATAAGAGAACACAAAACAGTCGCGCGAGCAAACGTTCGACAGAGTCCTAAGCAAGAAAATTCGAGTTGGCGATACCGCAGCGGCTCGTGTGAGCTACTCTTGTCTGGGTAACACGTTAAGAAATGTAACACGTTAATTGTAACGTGTAACACGTTGTAACACGTTAAGAAATGTAAAAAATTACCAAATAAATTTGTTTTTGTCCCACTTCTTTAAAGGTTTTGTGTGAAAATACGAACTCGCATAAACATCCGCCACCTAAATGCTAGTGTCACGTTTATACAGAAAGTACAAGCAATATTAAGATCTTACCATTTCCAAACTTCTAGTTCATCTTCTTGTTTTTTCTTTCTCGGACTGGGATTTTCACCTTTCGACGCTCTTGCACCTTTCTTCTTTGGTTTCTACGGTTATAAGGTACATAATATTAAGCATATTTAAAGTATAAAAGGTTAACATAAAAACATTTTATCTCCTTTAAATTGATAACGGGTTACGCCACCTTAAACAGGTTAACACTAAATTGAAGTTTCTTATATTCTCTGAAAGACTCAGAATATGTTTCGTCAATGTTGTAGAGTTAGCTTAGAAAAATTCTCTATATGTATCAAGATATAAATATATTTAAACATCAAAAGTCGCGCACGTAAACCCTGCAATCAATTTTACAGTGCTGACAGATTTTTCCCAATACATTATTTTTCAAAATGAAAGTGATAATAACTCGACAATTATTGTTTTGACTGAGGGGTGGATACGTAATAATACTTGGAGAATGAACAAATTGAGGAGGTGGACTATTGTTACACTTAATTATGTGAGAAACAAGTACAAATTAACATTATAATCGGCAATTCTCTTAACCGAACAAACACGTGCACTCCCTAAACTGATCAATAGTGAACATAATTACCTGAAACTATAATATTTCGCAACTTTTTTAAAAACATTTATCAAAACTCTATTCCCAACAGGTTTTAGACATTATTTTTGTAGGTGTAATTTGGAGAGCTATATCGGCAAAATAAAAACGTTCAAAGAAAAAATGGTATATAAAATATTCACAACATTGCAAGTCGTTTCTCATAGGTACACATTAAAACTGATAGAAAGTTAGCTCTACCTTACACAGACTATTAAAAAAAAAAAGAGCATAAGACTTTAGGAATTTGTAGTCCTCTCAGAAGAGAGTAAAAAATGTTTTGTCAACAGAAATCAGCAAATCAATCCTTTCAGTACAAAACCTTATTTATATTTGCAAGTATTGATTATTATAACTTTATCTATTTGCAACGCATAAACAATGTAGAGGAGTGAACTTACGCGGATTAATAGAAAATATATATCGCAAAATAGGAGGCTGCGGAAGAATACCTAAAAAAGTTTGTCGATGTATGAAAAATAGAACGGAGGCATGCCAAATATCTCATGGCAATACGAAAACAAGCGTTTGTGTTTTACAACGGCAGGATTGATTTTTGGACGTATGTTGATGACAAATTTTTTACTCGCCCAGGCGATTACTATAAGCTACTCTTAAAGTCTTGGACACTTTTTCTAACACTCTGTGTACATGTTTACACGAGTAAACCTTCCAGATGTAACCTCTGAGACATCAATGAACTTTTATTATCCATGTCCATTTCGTAAGATGTATGTCACAGACCTGCAAACTGTTTGTACGAATATACAGCCAGTGTAATCGTAGTCTTAGATTCAAAATCTCGATACTGTTGAATGTTAGAATAATCTTTACAACATTCCAGAATTCAACTTCGAATAATAATCAATCTGATCATATTACTTTACGGTGACTGAATTACCTCAATATTTGCAAAACAGAGTAGTTAATGCTCATTATTAGGCGTAACCCCTTATACAAGGTGGATCGTCCTGATCCTGATGTATAATCCACGTTGATGGTACAACGGGTAAGGCATGATTGTACATTGAAAGATAAATTGAAAATGTAGGATTAAATTTCATCGTTTCCCAGATAACCGAATTTTTTAATTTATCAGGTACACATGCACTCGGACAACTCCCGACGATGGATATTGTCATCCAAGAATAACCCCTACTGTTCTTATGCTTATAAATGGAGAGCGCAAGCTTGAATTATCGTATCGTATGTTGGAATTTTACTCGCTATCGGATTGAATTATCAGTATCAATGAAGCTCTTACGATGACGCGATAAAGTAACAGGCAAAAAAACAGATATGACTTTTACACTGGGTGCTTATGACGGGAACGCTTCAGCAGTAACATGACATTCTCATTTATAAACACAAGAACAATAGAGATTAGTAATTTACAGCGATATTGGTAGAAATCAGTTATCTAAGTGTACGTGTACACGACAAATTTGCAATTTCTATTATTTCGAAAACGAAATAATATACGAAAAAGTTTTATTCTACGTTTTCAAGTTATGTCGGTATGTAGAATCATCTCTTTTTCAGTTGTAGCACCCATTCTGATCCATGATGTATGCATTACCTCTTCAGGCTCTTCTTCATATTCATCATCCCCGTGCTTCCGTTTCTTTTTTTTCACTTTCATGTCATTTTTCTTTGTTTTTTTACGAGCCAATAACGGAACGTCCTCATCTTCTTCCGAGTCTATTCTTCTCTTATTACTTGTAGGAACCTTTGACCTTGCAAACTGCAATTGATAGCATTAATTATGGATTATTTAACTTCAACGCGATATCAATTTCGGAAATGCAAGAAAGCAAATTTGCAATTTACTTACCAACGGCATGTCCTCGTCTGATTCTTCTTCAGTTTTAATGGTTGTATTATGAAGATCCGAAAGTCTTGTATCGTTTCCATCCGTAGAATCCATGCTATCTTCGTCGTTGGCGGGCTCTTCGTCATCTTCTTCTTCTTTAATGTATAACGGTTGCTCTTCCCCACTGTCATCGTCATCTTCCGGTTCGATTTGGGAAACAGGTTCCTAAAATATACAGCATGTTGTGCAGATTTCGAACCAAAAGCACAACAAAAAACTACAATAAATACTTACATCTTTTATTTCATTCTTCAGATATACTGCATTGTAATGATATTCCGCAGTTTCAATATGATTAGGTTTCACGTCCACCTCTTCTTTGACTTTAATCTCCTCTTTATCCTTGTCTTTTCTTTCCTTTTCTTCTTTATGTTTAGCTATAAATTATATGAAATGAATATGAAGTACAGCCTCATTGAAAGTACATTTGTCTTATGTATCTGGCACAGCTTACATTTTTCTTTGTCGTGGCGGTGACGATCCTTGTCCTTTTCATGGCGGTGCTTGTCCTTGTTCGAAGAGCTGTGTTTGTCTTTGTCTTTATCAGAAGAGCGATGCTTTTCTTTGTCACTCGAATGGGATGTGGAATGTCTCTCCTTGTCCTTATCCGATGAATGCTTCTTTTCTTTTTCCTTTTCTTTGTCTTTCACTACAGTCTTATCCTTATCCTTTTCGCGAGAACTGGAACTCACCGAACTATGCTTATGCTTGTCCTTGTCTTTACTTTTCGAGCTATCCTTGTCTTTGTCTTTATTGGAACTATCCTTGTCTTTAGAGCTGCTGTGATGTCTAATAACCAACAATGATTTTTTTGTGTAACAGTCAGGACTAAAAATTATAACTAAGGAAAGTGTTTTATTAACAAACACTTTTGTACTCTTACCTATCTTTATCTTTGGAGCTCGAGCTAGACTTGTGGTGGTGCTCTCTATCCTTGTTCTTCTCTTTGTCCTTGTCTTTGTCCTTACTTGACGAACTACTACTCTTGTGATCCTTATCTTTGCTCGTCGACGAGCTACTCTTCTTTTCTTTGTCTCTATCTTTGCTACTGCTATCATGTTTATCCTTCTCCTTAGTTGAGCTCGAACTGTGTTTGTGCCTATCCTTTTCTTTATCTCTGTGTTCGCTTTTATGATTCCTTTCTTTGTCCTTGCTCCTATCCTTGTCTTTATGATCCGACTTATGCGATCGATCTTTTTCTTTATCCCTATGTTCCGATTTATGCTCCCTCTTTTTATCAAATCCATTGGACATACCATTCATATGCGCATCTAAAAATATTTGAGACATTTAATACTATAATTTTACAGAAAATAAGTTTTCAAATAAAATAAGCAAAAAGGATCAGATATATATCCAAATCAATGACGAAATTAAACTCTAATAGAGGAAAAACCAAAGAACTTAATACATTGTGCGCCAGTCATTCTCTACAACATGATTCTTTGATCACAACTTAACCACGGGGTCAACTGCAGACTATAGTATAAACTTGTTTAATTTATCGCCCATTTAAATAAAAATGTTATTTATAAACTTGAATCATGGTAAAACATTTTATATCAAAGGGCCACTGGCTGTGAATTTGTAAAAATTACAACTGATTAATCTGCAACTGACTCTGCACTGGAAAAACTCTGCACACTGTAAACGTCCTCTACCTTCTTTGATTTGGAAGTAACATATTATCCCCTGTATTTCCTTGTATAAGGATGTATGTAAAACATAAATATCAAGTCCAACAAGAGTGTCAGAAAATTTAGAGCGATATTGTATGCCTCCAAACTGGCCAAAGTTCTAGTACACATGGGTTAATTCACCCCTAATTTTTAAGATGCAGACAGTATTGGTTACAGGAAGAATTGTACTCTACAAAAGTACTAAATCTTCAGCAATTGTGAAGTTCAATCAGAAATTATTCTGAATTGTTGAAACATGTGAGCGAAACTAGTATACAATACATCGGCACACATCTCTCTCTAACAATGGAGAAAAACATCGTAAAAATTGATTACAATAAGAGTAGGAACAATATGGAAATTCACATCGATGACATAAAACTGGTCAATTACAATTACCATTATATGTTGTGCAATTATTTGTGTTCAGCAATGGGTGCAAAATGATAAGAAGTTATTATTGTTATAATTCTAATGACAATAACGAGAAAATTTACCTCAACTGCATTTAATTAGTCAACTGTAATTGAATTCAATTGTGTATGGTGCAATTTTTCCATTACAAATCATGAAGGCTACTACTACTACTAAAAGTATGTTAAAAGTAAAGATTTTGCAGTCCGATGTTTACAAAAAATTTTTTGTTTAGTTTCGGAGTATAAAATATTGCTCCAATTTTTTTGACACCCCTTTCAACAAATCCAGTATTTCGAAAACAGATAGAATCTCGCGTATAGTTAAACTAAAGAGATAACATATTTCAGTAAAATCAATTTGTCATTCGAATTTTTAATTTTGTGATTTACTTCGATTACTCATTATCGCGTAAAAATAAAATCCTATCGGAAATTTCCAATTTTATTTCTTCGCGAAATAAACGTAGAAAGCCAAAAAAAATCTATAAAATTGAAGCCCATGAACAATTGCCAATTTGGGGGGAAAGAAAACGAAATTCGAATTAGCAGGAAGTTGCAAGTGGTTCGGACGCTTCGGCAAAGTCGAAACACGTGTCAAGACCGGTCGGGTCGTTGGCAGCCCGAACTCTCGGTCTGTCTCGTCGAACTTAGCATTCGCTGCCGCAACGTTTCCGATCTCATCCGTGTCAGAGTACGCATGTTAAGCTCCCCACGAATAAACAAGCCTCACCGCTATGATTCCCAGCAGCACTGCTGTTCTCCTTAGCCTTTCTTTCCTAAAAAAAGAAAAGACACGCTCATACCGCAGCGTTACACATATCACATTAACAACGCAACCCACCGCGTATAAGCGACCTTCCCTCGTTACGGACTTAACGTCTGGCGGCAGCAAAACGAGCCCCAGGTAGGACTTAGTCGCCAGACGCCATTTTGGGACTTAGAAAAATTTCGCGTCCGCCACCGTGCCGTGCGTCCAAGAGGAAACCGACGAAACGAGGCGAAATATCGAAAAACCGTGCACGTGGGCGAACGCAGAACGACGGATTAATGCGAAATAGCCACTTACCGAGTCAGGATTCGGTTGCGATGGTGGTTGCTCGAGCTCCATTTCTCGTCCGAACGCGACTGATACTCTGGCAGCGCAAGGGCTAACAGGAGCGAGAGAAGTAAAGAAGACCGAGAGACACACTCACACACTGTTCCGCGCGAGACTGCCGAGCGCGAACCTACGCTTAGATCGTATAGGAGGCAGCAGTCTAAGTACCAGAAATGTGCGATTGCGCATGCGCTCCGTTGCTCCGCCTCTTCGATCTCGGATCCTAACCCCTTTGCCCCGCAATCCAGCTCTTTCGCGTCTATTTCATCTGATTTCATCGGTGGCCACGTTTGGGACTCGATTGGAGGGTTTGTTGGTTATGATCTTTGGTTGTGGTTTATGATTTCTCTGCACAATTTTCTTCTTTATTTATCGAAAAAGCCTATTTGTCGCAATGCACCGGGGCGGTATATTTGATCATCTCTTGGTTTCTTCGTAAATTTAGATCGCTTTGATTTTAAGATTTACACAAATTAAACAGTTTTGTTCGCGCGTCAGGAGGCTTCGGGTGGCTTCAGGTGGCTTCAGGAGGATTCGATGAAGAATGGACATGCTCGTAACATAATATCGAACACTCTCGACTCTTCGCGTGTGCATGGTCAAACTGCGACGGAAAAACTTGACAAATTATTTATTAGCCCTTGATATTGGTTTATTGAGCTGTGCTCGTGAACTTCATTGTGCGAACTCCTGTGCCACCTTGTATTCGACATTTTGAAAAGAAAAAATTGGGATATTTGGAAGTTTGCGGAAAATTGTTTTGGATTAAGGTTTAGTGCGTTATATGTTTGCAATTTAGCAAGAAAACAAGAACAGATTTTAGAATCTGCGAAAAATGACTAAATTTCGTTCGAAGAACGCTATTTTTTGAAACTCTAATACTATGTCCACTTATAACTCAAAAGCTTCAGATATGACTATTTCAATTTGAATATTTAAAATATATAAGAGTCTAAATAATTTTGAGGAATTTCAGATGTATTAAAAAAATGTTACGGCTGTTTACAAAGATTTATGATCAAATCAGAATTGAATCTGAAATGGTTCAAAACTAATGAAAAGACATATATTTAGACAGGCTCGAAAAGTTTTCTGAAATATTTAAAACGCAAATATAATATTTCTGAAACCGTCGAAAAAAATTGACAGTAACGTTAACGCAGCGGATGACAGCTGTGTAAAACAGCGGTGAATATCGTTGGAATGGTAATTTGACACTTACTATATTTGAAAATTTAAAACTACACAACAAACTTACACTCCGAAAATGAAAATTCGCAGAATCATGTATTACAAATTGCATTATGGTGGTATGTGAGGTTAATGACACGACGGTCATCATCAGCCATCATACGAGTCACATGTCATTGTTTGTTATTTTTTGTAATCGAGAATGTTAAGATTTTTTAAGTTGCTTGACTCATTTTTCATCGCATTCTGTCGATGTAATTTGGAGCTGCTAAGGCAGAACATAAAACATACGGCTTTGTAAGTTTAATATTGAAATGCCACAATAGGATTTGTTACAATTATTATTGCGACAACTTTACAGCTACGTAAAAACAACACCGGGAAAGTAGACGAGTTTAAAGTTAAAATTGAACCTATGATTTAGTTGCGATATATTTTTTGTACTCAACTTAAAAGAAACTGAAATACCAACTTTGTATCATATGTACGAGTTTTACAAAAATCCGTCGAAAAATATCTTCAAAGATCACAAATTTATATTTGATTGCGATAATAGAGTTAGATAATTTATATCAAAATTTGTTTGTTAAATCAAAATTCATTTTTCAATACTTTCATGAAGATTCCCATTATTACAATCTCATCACCATTGAAAAACATGCGGCATTCCACAGGTTTTTCCGTCAGAATGGATGGAAATACAAATTACTGTGAGGAGCAAAAAAGATTCAAATAAAATTTGCACTATTTTGGCCATCTTCGAATGTATATACATCTATTTTAAAAAATTGTAAATTCACAAAATCGTAGAACTTAAATAACTAAATGGAATAATCAAGCTGAAAAAATTACTCTAAAGAAAAGTTGAAATTCCAATTCTTTCATATTGATTTAAGCTGGTGTTGTGTTTGTGAATTTTTTAAACAAGGTGCAAATTTCGTATCTAATACTATTTAATTAGAGCAAAATTTATTTTCATGAAAATTCGATAATATTATTTTGAAGATGGCGTGTTCTCAATTATGAGAGATGAATATTACAATGTATGATTCCTGATGGGATTTCTAATCTATTACACAAATTTTTGAACAGCTGGCATAATTTTCGCATTCAGCTTTTTTTCAGTTTATGTTGAACAAAGATTAAAGTTCTAAACGGATAAAAGAAGTTTTTTTACAAATTGGTATACGTTTTAACTTTACTAATATAAGCCTTTATCAGCATTCGAAAAACCTAAAAAAATATTAAGCCGAAAAGTATAATCGTTTCTAAGAAAACCTTGTTGTTTTTGGTTTTTTAATCTCTAATTTTTGTTCCACGCCATTTTAAAGAAAAAAATTAAACCTGAACATCTGTTTTACGATTGTAACACACATTAGAAACAAAGCTGGGATCATTGCGATTTGAAGTAGAAAATGTTTTACTTTTGCACTTTTATTTACCTTATACTTCTTCCCGCGTAGTATTTCAATTATTGATACAAAATATTATTTCTTACATATGTATAAGAAGTAATTATTTGTAATAATTATTGAGCATATCAGTTGGAAAGAAATATTTCAATTATGCATTATCAGTTAAATGCAGAAACTAATTATTTTGAATGAATATTTCTGGAATTATATGATTATACTTGAAATAGAATATCTGAAAATTATTTTTACGAATGCTTTTGACCACCTCGAAATCATCGTCGTTCTTTCCGGAAAAGATCCAAGGTGTAGTCTCGTGTACTTGTACTTGGCCCGAGACAAGACCTTGTTTCTTGATTTCGGAGGTAGATTTTTTGCAAAAATGAAGAAGTGAAAGTAGTACCCCATGTAATGTTCTTACGTTAAATAATGAATAATTGATAATTCCAATTCATAATAGTAACGCTTTAGATACTTGTAAGGCTACAGTTTCGAATCCGGACTTATACTTTATATACACTGTGTAAAGTAAGATACTTACAACCGTAATATTTATTACCTAATTAACTTTGAAATTCCTATAAAATAATTCAAACAATTTAAATCATACGATATGATAGAATACGAATTCGTTCTGAAATTATTAAAATAGATGGTGGAATCTTATTTTTAAGTTCCGATTATTAGATTCGTTTTTCGACTCGAATAAAAGTACTCAATTTGCAACGAATTATTTACGAATTTGCATTCTTCGTGCATCCATAATTACAAGGTAGCCGGCATGGATATTTTGGTATACTGACTACAATTGAGATATTTATTGATGCTTATTCAAATAGAGTAAAACTCGTGTCTTTGAACAATAAAACTACATTCTTTCGGTAGCTACTACCATACTGCTACTGCTATAATTGTCACAGTAAATACTTGTATGGGAATTTATTGTTTAAGATAAATTATATTCCCAATTGTTATTTCAACAAATTTTTGTAGCAATTGAGCATTATTATTATTTATTTCAACTTCTATGTTATTTGAATTATGTCACTTCAAGTAGTAAATTAACTCAAATATTCTTTTATTCTTATATCATTTTAGGCCACAATGGCCAATATTCGGTTTATCGAGATTTAGTAGTATTTAACTCTTTGCACTACACTGGCGCCCCTGAAGCTCTATCCGTAATATGCACCACAAATCCACTGGCGCCGCTGCGGCGACATGCATTAGTTCTATCACAGATCAAAATATGCAACTCGCTCATCGATGCGTGCATCGTGTATTTCTACTTCGGAGTTTCTACTTCATAATTTTCCGTGCGAATTAGTAATCAGTTACAATTTTGACCGATAAAAAATGGAAAAAAGAGGAAAGAACTATGAAAATTTTGAATTAAGTGAAAGTGAAGAAGAACTCGATTTCTACCTATATAGCGGAAATTTAACTGGTTTTACAACAGCAGATAATGCAAGTGATTATGATTATGAAACTAGTAGTGATAGCGAAATTATTGCACAACCACCACGAGGAAACCGAGTTAATGAGAGTGACAGTGAAAACTAATCGGTAGAAGAAGGTGAAGGGTGCGACGTAACGGAAAGCGAGGAGATTCCCAAAAGAATTGATTTTACAGTATAGCCAAGGGTTACCGGTTCACAGATTTTGTCAAGTATTGTAGAACCTATGGAATATTTCAAATTATATTTTACAGAGGAGTTTGTAAATGAGATTATCGAGGAAACAAAGAACTATGAAAAAAAGAGTACTCGCATTTAAGTACACGACTAAGTATTCAATATGGCAGACATGGAAAGATGTAGATAACGATGAATTCTGGGCATTTATTGGGGTTGTCCTCAATATGGGTAAAATATCGGTGGCCAACATGCAAGACTACTGGTCAACAAAGCGTTGCAGCGAGATCCCTTTCTTTTCTAGTATATTCACAAGAACAAGGTTCAATCAAATAATCTGGATGTTGTGTTCATAAACTCCTGATCCTGCAAGTCAAGATATTAGAAGTCACGTTCAACGAGTAAACAATTTTTTAGTATATATAAATGCAAAATTTGTCAATCCATAGTAAAATTTAAAGAGAAAATATGTTTTACTACGTACAATCCTAATAAGTCAACGGAATGGGATGTACAAATATATATTTTAGCAGATTCGGAAACAGGGTATGTTTATGATATTCTTCCATATTATGGTAACATCACTTCAGAAAATCTTCTACGGCCAGATTTTCCAGTTACTGCCAGAATTCCCTTACATTTATACCAGAAGGTACGGGATCGAATTCCTACTGCGCAAGGATATCAGTTACATACCGAAAGGTATTACACCAGTATAGCCTTGGCAGGGGGGACCACGTGACACGTTGACCGTGCAAGTCGTGCACAGTGCAGAGGCTCGGTTTTAGATAGTTTATTGAGGGAAGAACAAGCAAAAAGTGGAAAGTTAACAAAAGGAAAACTGGATAACACCAAGCAGAAGAGACGGAAAATAAAGTAAGGTAGAAAACAACAGATATAGAGCGAAAAAGCGGAATATACTCGCGCCTGGTGCTGGGAAGACCAAATTTGGGTACGTGGCAGCACGAAAAGAGAAACACCAGGAAAGCAGATAAGTACGCAATAAGATCCGTTCTTCAATAGATAAACATCTACTGAGTATAAAGCCGAATTTGAAAAGAGCACGTGTTACAGAGAAATAAGAGGAAACTATATACCAATAGAATTAAAGGAAAGAAAGGTTATAAAAGAAAAGTCGATAAAAAAGATCTACAAAAACAAGAGGTGACACCTGCCGGAAATGCGGAGGTAAACTCATTCACGAAGAGATAAACACAAAACTGATGAATAAGGAAGACGGAGATAAGAAGAGGACAGAAGATACAAGGAGAGAGAAAGAGATCAAGAGGAGAGGGAGACCGACGCTAGCACAGCAGTTAGTAAGAAACAGAACGAGTAGCACAAGTTTGGTAAGCGATATTTTCAAGAGGAAAAGACAAGGAGAAGAAAAAAGGGAAGAGGAAGGAGAGGTATCTGGAAACATAGAAAAAGCGAGAAGGACAGGAAAATCGCCGTCACAGAAGAAAGAAGAGGAGAGACTGGGGAAAAAAGGAGACAGAGAGGAAAAGAGTGAAATGGAGGGGAAAGAGCAAAGGGAATACATCATAGAGATTCTGAAGGAAGTACAAAAAGATATAAAAGAAATGAAAAGCCAAAACAACCAGATAAGAGAAGAATTGAAGTTAAAAGATGAAAAAATTAAACAAATAGAAGAAAGAGTAGAAAGGCAAGAGAGAAAGGAAGAAGTGAGAGAAAAACGGGAGAAAAGGAATAACATAGTAATCAAAGGATGCGATGTACCAAAAACGGAAACGCTCAAAATAGCAGTCGAAGAACTACTAAAAAAGGAACTGAATGTGGAAGGAAAAATAAAAGAAACATATTGGAGTGGGAGAGGACAACGGGGCAGAAACATGGTAATAGCAGAACTAGAAAGCTGGGAGATGAAAAGAGAAGTGATGACAAAGAAAAGCAGATTAAATGGTGAAATAGCGACAGAAGAGAGAAGTAAAGGAAACGAAGTAAAAATAGGATACAAGAAAATAACAATAAACGGGAAAAGATTCACCTGGAAAGAAGGAAAAGGACTGAGGAAGGAAGAAAATTTTTAGAACCAAGGTTGTTCCTGAACCCTCTGAGAAGTCAGAGGATTCAGGAGCAAAGGAAAACCAAAATTACTCGCGCGACATCTGCTAAACCAGATGACGTGGGAGAACAAACAATAAAAATAGGATTTTGGAATACAGCAGGAATAAGAAACAAAGACAAACAATTTTGGGAACACATAGAAAAATGGGACATAATAGGATTGGTAGAAACGTGGGTAGACGAAAAGCAATGGCAAAATCTAAAAGAAAAGTTGTCAGATAAATTTGAGTGGAAATGCCAACCGGCAAAAAGAGAGATGAAAAAAGGAAGGGCAATGGGAGGTATAATTACGGGAGTTAGGAGAAATATAGAAGAAAGGGAAGTAAACAACGAAGAAGATGGCATACAGGAAAGAAGGCCAATGATAGGGAAAGAAGCATGGAGAATATTAACTATATACAATAAAGATATGAGGAAAACAAGGAAAGAACTAGAAAAAATGATAGAAGAAACAGAAAGCAGGAAAGTAATAATAGGCGGAGACTGGAATGCACGAACAGGGAAAGAAGGAACAATTAATTGGGGGGAAATGGAAAAAGATAAACCGAGGAAATCAAAAGATAAAACAAAAAATGAAGAAGGGAAAAGAATGATCGAGATGGTAGAAGAGAACGCATGGAATATCTTGAACGGAAATGTAGAAGGAGATGAAGAGGGGGAATGGACATACATAGGACCCAGAGGCAGCTCAGTGATAGACTACGCAATAACAAACGTAGAAGCGAGAGACGAAATCAAGAAATTCACAATAGAAGAGAGAATAGAATCAGACCACATGCCAATAAGAATAGAAATAAGGGCAGAGATAGAACAAAGTATGGAAGAACAAGAGGAATTGAAAGAAAAAAGAATATGGACAGAGGAAGGAATAAGGACATATAGGGAAGAAACAGAGAAGCTAAGCTTTGAAGAGGAGGAGATAAATGGAATGACCGAAGAATTAATAGAAAAAGTCATCAAAGTAGCACGAAAGAAAAAAATCAAAATAGGAAAATGGAAGATAGGCAACAATAACTGGTGGGATAAAGAATGTACAGATAAGAAAAAAGAGGCAAGAAAAGCCTTAAGAAAATGGAGGAGGGGTAAAGGAGAAAAAGAGGAGTACGATAAAAGGAAAAACGAATACAAACAAGAATGCAAGGCAAAGAAAAAAGAACTACAAGAAAGAGAAGAAAGAGAATTAAAGCAAATTAAGAGAGAAAACCAAGTCTGGGAATATATAAACAGAGAAAGAAAGAAAAGAATAATGACAAACGGAAACCAATACAAAGTAGATAAAGGAAAATATTGGGAAAATCAATAAAATAGATTAATTAGTATATAAGATATGAATATATAGAGTGTAATAGATTTGTAAACCCCTTTCAAAGGCTGAAAGGCAAATGAAATAAACGAATACTAACTAACAGTATAGCCTTGGCTGAGGAACTGCTAAGAATGAAATGCCACTTAACCAGAATTATAAAAAGATAATAGAAAAGATGTCCCAACTGCAATAAAGAAACCAAAGTTTTCCGGGAAAAGGATTCGGGCATATAGAAAAAGAAATACAATGCTCGTGGCTTGGAAAAATAAGAGGATTCTAACTCTAGTGAGTAATCTCCACAATGCTGGCTGGACATCTACAAGAAGATTTTGACAAGGGAGTGCAGAAGTAATGGTCGAAAAGCCTATTGTGGTTCTTGGCTATACGGTTTCCATGAGTGGTGTTGATCAATATACGTCATCGTGCTTCAACAACTACTTCTACTTCTGACATCAGGTTAGATGGAAAACTACATGTAATGTACAGAGGTACAAAGAGAGAATGTACTGTCTGTTCCAAAAGAGAGCAGAAGGGTGCGAGACGCAAAACAGTTGAATACTGCAACACTTGGCCAACAAGGCCAAGAATGCACATGGGAGATTGCTTCGAGAGGTACCATACAATGAAGAAATTTAAAATGTAAAATTCACGTTTTATTTATACTAAAATAAAGCAGTGTTAAAAAAAATACAAGCAAATTAATTTTTAAACATTAATAATCTTTTATTTCCAAAAGAAAACCTTTACTTTTAAAAAATGTCCATTGCAAAAATGTACTGGAGTTGCTGGTCACTCATATCAGCAAATGTTTCGAATGCAAAGAGTTAATAGTTTTTATTAAGAAAGAAGTGTATCGATTCGCTGTTAAAACTGGTCAGTACAAATGTAGAAACTGAAACGGAAATTCGTTTATAGTCAAATGTTTCGCCCACCTTAGTATTGTCGCTAGGAATAAACTTGTAATAATAAAATTTATTAGTTGTCTCATTTATAACTTTAAATTATTAATAAATTATAATAAGTGATAGACAATTGGGTTACAAATAAGTGTACTTAAAAACCCACTTATTATAGCCATGTGTACTTACACCAATCTGTTCCTAACGGTAACGTTTAATCATCAACGAATTTCCGTACCTTTTTAATAACCAACGTTGCCAACGAATGGAACCCCATCGTTCATCGTATTAAGTCACACATTTCTTAAAGACCTACCCAGCTCTGCGTGATAAAATGAATAAATTTTTGCACGTTATCGTTTAATAAGCAATGGGGACAATCTCGAGTCTTACATGTATATATTTAAAACTATAAAAGAAATAGCGATACATGTTAAATACTTTGTACAATATCATCTGTCTTCTGTATGAGTTGTGGTATTAAATCAGATAACATTATTAAGTTCGCACGGGTAATGACGGGATCCGCGAAAATTTATGATACATTCGATTATTATGGATGGTGCATTGTCAAAACTCATAAAAAAAATGATATTATAAAACGTCAGTGACTGTATACTGTAGTTACATATTTATATGTTTCTAGAGTAACAGACTATTTGTACAATATAAAGTCAATGACCACGGAACTTCTTTAAATCCATCTCCGCACGTTTGGAATAATCTTAACTAATTTAGAGTTCTTATAATTTTACGTATTCTGCTTTTCCTTCACTGTTCCAGGAAGTTTTCATTTTTTGAAAGGCAAACACAGCGTACAATGCTGCAAGAAAAAATTATATTAATTAATATTTATGAACATATAGACGCTAGGAAAGAAAAAGTATTCGTTGACCATAATTTTTAACTGTTAAGTATTTTTAAGTAAAAATACGGCGCTGATTCGATTATAAGGATTAAAGGCCGATGAACAAGTTCAGGTGGTGTAAATTTTAATCAAAATCCGCATAATCCAACGCAGAAAAAAATCTTTTAGTTCAATAAACATTTATTAGTCAGCGTCGTAATATGATATTATGTCTGGGACAACGAACTGATAGTATTCAGTATTTTATTTTCAATTTAATGTACCGCGTTAAATATCTGTTTCTTAATCATATTTTCGTCCATTTTTGCGGCATAGATCTTATTACGCTTTGAGTAACCCGCGGAATACAGGTGAGTACCCTGTTGCATAAACACAATACATTTTCAACTCATTGCCATTAATTAGAGTTACGAAATCCAAATATCGATAGTACGTTCCAATCAGAATATCAGTATTAGCATTACTGATACTTACAAAACGCCCAAATACGCAATCAAAATTCATTTAACGTGCCCTAAGCATAGAGCCTCGCTAATGCGGCCTCGATGCGGCCGGACCCCGTCCGGATCACCGAAAGTCTGGATTAAACGAAATCAGCTTTTAAAGTCTATAAAACAAGTTTTAGGTAAGTAAAACTATTAAAATCGATGCTTTCACCATGAAAATTACCTTTTCAGTGTCAATACTGCAACGTCAACCTACTTTTTTAACACACGAATTAATTTAGCATAAAAAACAAAACATCTTATTGATTGACATTTTTCTTAGCTCCGTCCGGACTAGCGGAGTCCGGATTAGCGAGACTCTGCTGCGGGGGTCGACAATAGGCGGCTCGCGGTCCAGATCCGGACCGCGGAGGATAAATAAATGGACCGACAAAAATATTTTACATTAACGCTGGTTTTTTTTTTCGTTATTTGTCTGTGTGTACCCAGAATAACTTGATAACAATCTGCACGTAATTGATATTTCATCTATTTTTAAGATGAACGGTGGCATTCATTGTTTATTGATGTTTATAATAGAACGTAGCATTCAAAATGTAAATACATGGGCCAAGTACAAGTACGAGTTTGTCTATGAAAATAACAAACCAAATTTCACGAAAAAAATTTTTTTTTAATAAAACAATTTTTTGAGTAAAAAAAAATTATTTAATCGAGTGATTCGGGCGGCCAGATGTTTTATTGCCTATACTGTTGAGTGCTGCGAAATGGTCGCTAATTGTCTCATGGGGCTTGGTAAATTAACTGCGTCACAGAGAAGACGACGGAGAAGAAGACGACGTTTCTTACGAAAGGCTGCCATTTTTGAGATCCCATATCTGGTGATTGACTGGACCAATTTTGATCAAATCATACACAAATTACCCATCTCGGCACCGCCTATCCGAAAGCTATTGCACTTTAAAAAAAAATTAATTTTTTAATGCGGTTTGACCACCCCAAAAACCCCCGTTTGTTCTTTCCGGAAAAGATACAAGGTCTAGTCTCGCGTACTTGTACTTGGCCCGAGACAAAACCTTGTCTCTTGGTAGTAGTAATGGCCGCGTCAACTAATAGTTCGTTTTTTTTATGGCCCTTAAAATTTTTTTTTCAAATCATCCGGACCTTCTTAGAAACTATTTGCCGACCCCTGCTCTACTATATAAGTACTAGTTACAAGCAAAGCGTTATAGATAAATGCAGTGGTATATGCTCTTTCTACGTTATATGGTGCTACCCTTCTTTTTTCTATCACCCGCGTTCACCGAACGACGTACATGGTGTAGTAAAAGCAACAGAAGAAAATTGCTTTGCACTTTGCTAACACTTCTGCTTTAAACGAAGTGGTCTGCCTAATGTGATTGTTTGAAAAAAAAACGAACTTTTGTTTCATTATCTTACAATTTCACATCTTAAAAATATAATCCCAGTGTTATGAAGGAATTTGTAAAACTGGCAATACTACGGGTTTTATAAGGGTAAAACTGTAAAATGTAGTAAATATTAGCTGAAACTTTCAACGTTTTTATCGAAATTACATTTTTCTAACTGGTAAACCCGATATCTCGAAAACTAATCATTAGATTGACTTTTAGTTTGATAGACATATTTGGTAATTGTTTCCCTATCGTTCGCAATGTAATTAAGTAATCGAATTTGTAAAATTCGATTTTTGCACGTTAAGGAAACCAACTTTTGAACAACAATTGATTCCCTTTTTTAAAACACTGATATTTTAAGATTAAGTATTCAGTTTTATATTTAAACACTCTGAGACAGAACCGTCATAACTTTGACTAGAATAATTATTTTTGCATGAAAACAAATTCTGCATGTTCTTCAAACGTGGCTAAATAAAGCCGCAGAACATCAAAGTGATATATTTGATTTTTGCTTACAAAAATCCCGATATATTGCTTAATTTTCCGAACGTCACACTGAGGAGACCCTTTAAGCAATATAATGAAAGTAGATCAAAAGGTAGAATAGGAAGGGATTTATGACAAAGTAACGATAGTCTATGATATTAAACTAATTTACTGTCACTTCAATCGGGATTGGTTGCAGAAAAAATGATGGTGTGCAAATACTTTTTTTTATCTCCTAATAATAAAACGATGTTGCTGTCTATACTCACATGTGGCGTCCCATTCCGCTTGAGACAAAGTACCGATTTTACGATGTCCTGGTAAATTCTGCATGTATTGTATGGCATGTTGATAGTCCTGCGGTTGGCCGAGCAGGGGAACTCCATGAACCGGTGGATAAGTTTCTAAAGCTTGTATTTTTCCGAGTAGAGATCTACCTTCGTTTTTCATTCGTGTGTAATACTCTTCAAATCTACATTCATGATAATACATCGGAATATATTCTTACAATTTCTGCGCGCACATATGCAGGGGCGTGCGTAATTAAAAATAAAATACAATTAACAATGCTTGCAGCTCAACAAAAGTTTAGTTAACAAAATTCCAATGCTTCAACGTAACTCTGTAGCAGTCAACAAACGAAACGTTCCAAAATGTCAATTCAAAGGACTTAAGTTAAAAAAATATTAAAAATTTGATGAAAATGTAGAGCGCTTTCTTTTTAATGTAAAGTTATTCTTTATACTCTCCAAGAACAATTCAAGAGGAAGAAAAAAGTACTCTTCCGTGCCCGCAATATCTGGAAACGGTAAAATAATTTTAAAAAAACAAGAAGAATATACCTTTCTAAAATATTTAAAAGATTGTTAAAAAATTTGTTTAAAACACTACATCGGAGTTTTATAACAAACAAAAGATTGTAAATAATATCACGTGATAATTTTTTTAAAATATTTTCTATCGTTTCGGAGACATGTGACGAGAAAAAAGTATTTCAAACGCCACCGCACCGTTCACCTTTCTTTGTTAGAATTGGAGATATTTTACAGTTTCCACACTTTAGGGGTACTCTGTATGTACTTCGTTTCCCGCTGCCGTGATAAACCTAACTGACCTTTTATCGTGTAATTATGTATCATTCTAGTAAGCTATTTTTGAAAACTGAAATATTTGGTATAACATGGTAAAAAAGACAAAACACACTATATAGAGTTCAGAGTGAGAAAAAGAAACACCCCTGCACATGTATTAGATCGTTCAAAAAGTTTGCAAGCTGTACAATAGTTTTAAATTAGTAATTATTTTGTTTGCTTCCTTGTCTGTTTCGTTGGAATAAAACCCAATTATAAAAAAATGTTGCGAACTTTTTGAATGAACCAGTAAATATATTTTTCATTTCTCTTTTACTTACCTTTCAAACAGAACTAATTCAAGACCAAATGTTAAAGCTAATTTACAGAAGGTGGGAAAATGAACAAGAAATTCTGGACAATCGACTACACCTTCTAGATGAAAGTTATATTTAGCACCAAAGATCGGTGGTTTTGTTTTGTCATCGGACAAAAATTCTACGTTAAAAATTTCATTTCCATATTTGTTACCGTCACATTTCTGCCACCTAGAACTGATTGAAGAAAAGTTGATTCATAAACACAATTTTGAAGATTGTGAGTGCGCTAAGGACAAACCTGGGCATTTATTATTGAAAATAGAAAATGAAAGATAATGTTTCAAATAATGCATTACACAAATTGGTCTCATTTTTAGTGTGAAAATCATTCAGGGAGAACATCGTCAAGTTTTTCAAGATCTAAATCCATTAATTTTCAGTAACTTTCATTTCACTTAACTGGTTCAAGTAAAATAATAAATAATATTTCGGAGTATTTAATAATTAAAAATGGAGTCTGAAATAACACTTAGTCAACGATTATAATGTGGTATTTAAAAATTTTGTTTACCTGATTCGAAATCTTTTAAAAATTTTTCTAGTCAGACCAGGATTTAAGATAACAGTAAACTTGTATTTTATAGGAATAACATGGAAAGCCTTTACGCTGTCTGTGTTAACCCTCTAGATTATCTGATTTTAAATATTAGTGGTTTCATCAACATAAGGATTATAAATATTTTTAAATATGAGATGGAAATAACATTCATTTGCAATTATCTCAAATTTGGATGAGCTAGAAAAAATCTAAAGAGGGATTTGTACTATGATCTGTAAAGCTACCTAAAGTTACATGTAATAAATATATTTATTTGACCAGTGGTACTTGAAAATAATTGCTGATTAGATGAAATCGAAAATGATCTGAATAATTTATTCAAATAATGCCCAAGTCTGATCAAGAATATTGAACAAAAGATAAACATACACTAAATCGTACGCATCTGGTATGGTTCCAATAAAGTAACCCCCTGGCCTGAGACATTCGCTAGCATTTTTGATCATACATTCTGCCTGTTGTAACGTTTCGAAACTATAATGGAATGCAAATTGACAACTGACAAAATCGAGGTGCATACTGGGGTCCTTGAATTTCTCCCTTAAACGAACCTGAAACTCCTCTTTTTAACCAATTCCCATTGACAAACATACTTATGGCAATAAAAATGTACAACACTGATAAGTAAGAAGCTTTTAATAGGACAATTGCCAGGCATTTTGTCAAGTAATATATTCAGACCTGTTGCCTAAATAAAATACTCATCGCGATATATTTAATAACTTCATAAATTACTTTAGAGATAGATACCTTTGTACAATCGGCAGTTATGAATTCTGCTGTGAAAAGTGGTGCAAATCCTCTATTATTGGAACTTCTGTTTAACATCTCGTTATATCGATGTTGGCATTGTTCAACGGATACTTCAGCTATATCAGTAAAAATCACATGCGTAACGCTTGATTTTCTCCATTTGAGAAGATCTCCACCTTTTCCGCAACACATGTCCATTACTTTTAAGGAAGCACCATGCGTTTTATCTTGCATGACTTTGCTCAGATATTCAGCTATAAACATACAACAATGAACTCACAGTACGCTAATACACTGTTGTTTGCAAGGGATCTCGTTCTCAAGGAATGCCAAGTTCAGCAATATTTTGCAAAATAAGAAAACAAATATTTTGTAAAATTTAAGATATGAACTATCTTAAATCTATGTCTAGTTATGAATTGCATATACTCCTCATAGATTACTTTTCAAATCTGACAGCAATCTGATCCTGTAGACAACTCTAGTGTAATAGTAAACATGTTTATTTACGTTCACAAATTATTCTGTCTCAAAGAAAATGATTTTCATATTTAACTTTAAATAATGGAGTCCAAGGTTATTTTAAAGTCATATCACTATGTATGTGTAATTGCATATTTAAGTCCGCAATCTGTATCGGAGGGCAATGTGTTTTCATATAAAAAAAACTTAGATGAGCATAAGTCTGAACCCAGTTAAAAGAATATACTTACTTATAAGCATGCTTTTGACCCAGTTGTTAAAGTTTCTCATATATAAAATCCGACTTTGATTTCGTACACACAGACCTTTCTCTTCTAATGTATTGTAATGCACTGCTACTAACGCAGTATTGTCATTACACGCTTCTGGCTTCGGTGCCTCTTCCTCTTCTCTGCTAGTTCCAGTAGACAAATCGGAAGGCATATTGGAGTTCTGTAATCCACAGACATTATTTAAGCAAGAAGAAATTAATTTGATAAGTATTCAACTAATATAGTGACCAGCAAGGGTTAACAATCCAAAACAGTTGAAAGGAAGATAATGCTGCATTGAGATTGATTGGCAAAATGACTGAAGTAAAAGAATTTATTTATAAAACCATTTCAGGGTTTGTAAAAGGTCATAAATTCAGAAACACCACATTTTTTTGGCATTTTTGATACCTAAACGGCGGAATAACAAATTGTTAAGCATTGACTATATTTCAATAATATTGTAAAGAAATTAAATAAAATTGTTGCTATAAGATATTATTTTTTTTCTAAAGTTACAAAGATTTGTTTAAATACAAAAGCATCGGTACTATCATTTTTTACACATATAATACCTGTAATGCGTCTACAGTCTACCCATTGAGACAAGCAACCTTGGGCACAAGAAAATCAATTCAGCCATAATCAGATACTTTGCTGCATTGAATCTGTTCTTGTCACAGGCCGTATCAAATTATCAACAGTGGCGCCTTGGAAGGTTCTAGGCTAGAGATTTAAGAAGTAAACTTCAAAATGTCTTTATCCTTTACTGGAAACCAATTACCCATATACTATGTTACTTGTTTCTGTGGATAGACTATAACACTATCTAGGTCCCGCGTACTTGTACTTGGCCCGAGACAAGACCTTGTCTATTGATTTCTGTGATAACAAGAAGCAAAAGTTATAACACAGATAAATGTGCGATGCAGTTTTTATACATTCTGGTACATAATAAATTATCCAAATATCTTACTTAATGTACCTAAAGAATGACGGTATTGAATGAAGACATATTGCAATTTGAAATTCAATTTTAACAATTGATACTTCAGGTATATTACAGATAATTGCATATTCATTCATGTCTTGAAACATTGAAGAAACGTTTTTAATTTTCTAAGCAAAGATTAAAATTTGTAAGCGTTATGAACAGTGCCGTAATGTATATCAGTTGTTTTTAAATGTGGGTTTAAGACCATTTATCGATAAGTATTTCAATTACAATTATGATTGCACAGTGATAAAATCACAAAATGCTATAGCAAATGAATATTTGATAATATACAATTAAATAATACAGTTAGACCAAATTGGAGCCAAACAGAAAAACAAGTTTCAAAATGTTGGTTATCGTTAAAGTAATTGGGATTGGCTCGCAATGCTATTGAAATAAAAAGATTAGTTTACAAAACTGTTTCCACTAGTGAAACATTGCTGGCCACTGTAAACAGTGCTCTATTTACATATACTGAATCTGTAGAACGTTTCCTTTTCCTCTTCATCGTGCCAGTATTGTCTGCTTTTTCAGTCAATGATTCGTCCTTAGAACAGGATGTCTGTGAATTTTCACCGATCGCATTCTTCGGGATATCTTCCTTAGTTGGAATTACATCTTGTTTTTCTTTAGCCTCCTTTGTTGCGCCAACGCAAGGTACGGACATTTCGATATAAGAGACAATCTTATCGAAATATTAAATGAAAACTTCTGTATTATTTCAATAAAAGCTTATGTACACTAGTAAACGTTGCGCTGTAAACAACTCCATATGAATCATTAGCGTAATCCGCGTTAAAATAAAAACAAACCTCTCACAAAAGTCATGCACGCTGTGCGAAACTTATAGTTCTTCAACATCACTCCACCACCGCCACCAGCGCACAGCGATGCCAGACTCCGTAGGACTTTTGGCGCATGCGCACTGTATTTATGTGATCGTAGCGCCAATAATGAGTTCGTACTGTATGTGAAATAATCAGGCAGCCCGGGCATTTTCAAAAGGATAAAAAGGGAACATCTTAACAATAGATCAATAAATAATTCCTCGGTTTAATGGATTTAAAGAATATTGTTATAATAAAACAACAGTTACACTGCTTTGCATTGTTAGAGTATTTACGGTGAAGATGCTCACGGCGCGGCGGCGTAAGGGTGGTCTGGCAAACAGATTTGTACATAACATATACCCACATATACCAGACATTCTGTACTTGTGTAAGGCCGCCGTTATCTTACACAATAGAAACAGAAAGTTGGGGAAGTCCAAAGTCTAAGAGACATTGTATTCTTTGAGAAGTCTGTATTTCTTGAGCTAGTTAACAACCCAAGTATTTTTGACTGATCGCCACGTGGGGTATAGGCCACGAGCCAGGAAAAATATCCACAGTCGAGGTCAGCTTCTAAATAATTACAGTTTGCAGAATTTTCTGAATAAATAGGGCAGGATGGGCTGTCTTGGGGGACGGCAGCGTAAAAAAAATGAACTTGGGTGGGAGTGGGCCCAATGAGCCTCATCGCGATAGATGATAAAGACAGCCCGACAGATTGCTACAGACCACCGATTGACGTGGATTGATGTAACCCGGTTGTGCGTGGATGCAGCTTGAGCATGCGCAATTTTCGATTTTCCGAACTGCGAGCGAAAATGTAACCTTATTTTTCTAGAATTGAGCAAACACCTTTTATGAACTTCTTGGTTGAATAAAGTCCTCTTATAATTTTCGTATAAATACGTCTCATTCAGTTGATTTCAAAGTCCCCGCGTTTTTTACTTGAACACTGCAGTGTTCTAATCGACCTATTCGAATCAAATTGTGACAGTGAAATAGAATTCTTTTACGAATAATTGACGATTATACTTTTTACACAGATTATACTTTTCCTAACTCTACTTTTATTCTTAACCATGTAACACTTTTTGGGTGTTTGTATCCCAGTAATGCTCTCTTGAAAACCTGTCGTGTCTTTGTTAATTTGGAATTGTAGAATTTCTTTGCGTCCCTTTATTTTTGTCCGTGCGTGCAATTTATTTCGGTGCACGCGTCTGCCTCCTACACCGCTTCAGAGTACTTCTATGTAATTTTACTTAATGTTAAAGTTGAAGATTCCATTACTTTTTTTTTTATTAAAGTCAACCTCAGCTTTCTTTGTGGTGGCATTGGACCACTTGGGAAGAGCCTGTTTGCGAAGCAAAGGAAGTTAAGTCCCAAATGTAAATATTATATGTCACAAGTCACGTATGGATGTGTATGCACATACATATTATAAGGAAATAAATAATTTCAAATTCCTCCATACCTGCGCGCCATACTTCCTTCAGTGAGATTGATTGTTTGTAAACACATCTGCTATCTGCCTTCATTGTTGCTGTCCAAGAATATGTATACCGATTGGCTTTAAAATGGCACGATATATGGAATGGACATTTCTCTCTTTTTCGTCGATAGTTCGTCAATAATGAATTCCAATAACTTCGAGGGTGCAGTAGTGCTGTTGATTAGCTGTTATGTTATGCCGTTTATTCCTTATTGTTAGGTGAAGACAACAGCGATGCAAAATTGGGCACATTGATTTTATGTTATCGTTATTTTTAAAGACGATATAATTGTACAAGAGAAAGAGCAGAGAAACTTAAACCAGAACTTTACCGTTTTATAATAACTTTTTGAATAGTTGTAAACATTCTTTCAACTCCGTGCATGGAGTATAAAATTTAAAAAAAATGTACACCTAACATGTTTTTTTACAAATTGTTCGCATTTGACTACGCTACATGCATATTTTTTATGATTATTTTGAGGATTGCTGCCCTTTTTGTGAATAAATAGTTGAAAATCCAAATTTTCCAACAAGATGTCAAAAACCATTTTTTTTAATGTAACTACAAATGGAATATTGTACTACGGCAACCATTTTCAATGATTTATATGGCAAAACTGGGCCAGCTTTGCACATGGATTTATTAAAAAAAGTTTTTCTTTCCAACCACCCTTATGTACTTTCAGAGTTTATAACACAATATGTACATAGTGTACTGCATAAGGTTTATTTATTGGCGAACTGTTATTTCGGGTCCAAAAATATCAACGTACAGCACTGTTCACCGTCTATCTCGTCGTATGTCACGTGTTCGTTTATACAGTTCACGCATAAATCTATTTCTCTGTAGTTTGATTTGATTGTAGTTTATTCGAATTTCCGTAGTAATCAGTTGTTACTCGACGCTTTATGTCAAATTAGTTTTACATTGAATTAAGTAAAATATGATGCTGATTAAACAGTAACTACACGGTAAGAATACGAATCCAGTTGTTATAGCAAGAATTTCGCAGTAACATTTCAGGTTAGATTTCGCCCGACGTTTAGAGATGTATTTTTAATTTTTAACTACGCATAATGCCTATTCCTTGTATAGAAACGCATAAATAACAAATCACGTTCATTATTCAATCATGAAATTTACGTGAGTCTGATTTGAAGGTACCAAGAACTAACGTATGACATTTTTTTCCAATTACCTTATCCTAAATGGATGTATATTTCTAAATATTTATAAATATCACGAGCAGTGCGTGTAATACAACTGAACCAATTTGTAGTGCAGATATTAATGTTTTCTAAAAATTGAAGAAAAGATCGAAATTTTATTGAATATTACGTATGAATATACAGATTAAATCTATGTGTTGACTAACAATAATTCATAATAGTGGTCCTGAGATTTAATGGCTTTGTGATTATTGTACTAATAATTCTGTGCATTAAGAGCTAACGACAGTTAAATACTATTTTTACTATTACTATTACTATATATTTACTATACTATTACTGATAGAACTTTCAGTAGATAATAAACAAACTTTTTTCATTTTAACAGTCTAAGGGTTAATTTCGTTAACAACATTTAAAGATTATTCGTGCAAGAAATTTTACGGTTGTGCATTAAACCAAAGGATTAAATGGTTCGACTAGTAATAAATGACAAGCATTCAATTTAACAGAATTTGGATTGACATACCTATCAAATCAAACTTTCTGCTAATTGTAAATGGAGATATGGCACACACAATGTCCGTTTGTTTGCGACTTTCCATTCGTAATGGAATCATTAACACATAACGGAATCTCACGCATCTGATTAAAATTATAGTTCTCTATTTCTTATTGGTTACTTTTATTTATACGTGCGAATAAGATTTATTCAATGAATTGTATTTGACTGCCATTGGTGAGAGTACCATAATGTGTGATGCGAGCAAGAAGATTAGATTTTATAAAAAATCTTGTCTTTCTCCCTATGTTTCCATGTATTACCGATAGTTTTATATATTTTTAAGTTATATATTTAAGATGGAAACAAATATGCAAAAGTACACATTAGGTGTCTCAAAATATTTCCAAGCTGCCAATAATGTTTCTGCATATCAATGAAAAGTTTGCATCCTTAGTTTGTTGTTAAATGCTAAAACATGAGCCTTGTTATTTTGTTACTTTCTAGTCCTGTTATTTTGAAAGTATGTAACTTCTGTTATCCAAAAACAAATTATTGATACTCAAGTTATTGATAATTTAAGCTTGAAGAAGGAGACTTCAAATGTGAGCAAAATACGAGTTAACTAAATGAATATTAATTATCAATTGTGGTTAAAAAATTAATTGCAAAAGCCATTAAATATTCAGACGATTAATTGTGTGTAATTATTGAGCTAAATACATTATGCAAGAACTGTCAGAGATTACGTACAAAGAGACTTGAGCTCTTACTAAAAGATCTTCTGAGATTGGGCTCCAAAATTTAGACAAAGATTAAGATTAAGTTTGAATAGAACTGGAGTCAAATAATAGATCAACTTATTTGTTCGTGTAGACCTCATTGTTTACAATTAAAGTAGAATCGTTCAATTTTGAACAATTGTACATTATGCTTATCAATTAAATATGAATATAACATTAAAATCTTGATAAATTGTTTTAGCTGAGTTGGAAGGCAGAAGAATTTTTAAATTTGCGTCTTACTTGCATTACGACAAAGGACACTTCAATGACTAAAGACAAAAAGGTTTTGATGTTTCATTATAAGTGTCGCATAGTGCTTTACTATCTGTAATAATTAGATTTTATACATATAATTATGCATACATTATGTATATTTATACACATTCATCCATTTCCATCTTACACACAGGTATACAACGCTTAGTGTATTGTACATACATTCAATTATTAGTAACATAGAATTTGTCTATACAGTATAAAACACATATTTGTCTTTATATTTATAGTTTTTTAACTTTGCAATGCTGGATTTAGACTTTTGCATAATATTCTTCTTGTATATATAAACACTAAATATGCATTGAAGAGCAAGATCTTTCATGTAAAAGTGCAAAGCCAGCTTGATAGATCGCCCTAATATGGCAAAGAATGAGGTGATTCATGAGAACTTTATACAGAACTAATAAACATATCAATTTGAAACTTTCTGTATTTTGTGTATCCGTGTTTGAAGAACATGTAGAAATCGTTTACCTGCAATAGTAATAATTCTATCCAAAGTTATTGTCGTTTTACCAGTACCTCCAAAGCATCTCTTTTGATGTAGAACATAAAATCAATCGTTACAAGGCCTGTAGCATTGGCAATGTTTTGAATTCGTCATACCGCTTTATGATTATGTTTTCAAGATGTCATATTGTATGAAAATGCAGAATGAAAATCAATGTTTTTAAACAGTCGCACCAGGTGAATTCCCTTAAGGAAGGCCGAACGTTGTTCGCTTAATATTTGTGTGCCTTTTTATGTAGATGAATGGTTCCCAAACTTTTTATATTTGTGTCCCACTTTTATAACATTTTTAAATACATCAGGGAAATCTTTGTTCAAAAGATTTTCATGATGCACACAAATTTTTGCTTTCAACTCAACTGTGGGTCATTAGTCAATGTTAGAAAACTGCTAGTCTACATCAAGATTGTTATTAGGATGTATTTAACTATTGCTTTTTTATGATTTCAGTTGGCCCTGCATGCTGTGCACTGTATCAACATCCTGCCTGACAATATTGCACTGTATTTTTTATTACTTTGCTGAACGTAACACGTACATTGTAAACGTATAACGGATTATGGCTGCCTACATCAATCGTACAATGTCCATGATTGGAGGAGACAGCCAACTACGTACCACAGATATACGAACTGATAATTCTCCTCTACAGATCTTCGTAAAAGCAAAGAAAAAGATAAATGACATATTTGTTGAAATAGAGGACTATGTGCAGGACACTGTGGGATTTATGAAATGTAAATGATTATTTTCGATACATCTGATCTGTTAAAAAAAGAAGAATATGATCCTGTAATAATTACTGAAATTATCTTTATTATGTAGCACTGCAAAATGATCACAATATTGTGACTACCGATGAAGCACAAAGAATCGAGGGTTATGTAAATAAAGTCCAAGGCATCAGGGATGTTCTTAAACGAGATCACATGAAAGTGGCATTTTTTGGAAGGTAAAATACATAAATAAATTAGCAAGTGATAATAAATGATATTCGTACATGCATTATTTGAATTATGTTTTCAAATATTTATTTAGATAACTTTGCATCGTATTTCAACTGCCGTTATTACTAAAGAATTATGCGTTAGTGCATTTGATCAGGCAAATGATGTGTTTTTTAATTACTGTGTATCAACATCTTTTTTCGCGGGAACTGCTTTATTAGCTTATTTCGTACTTGACTAAATCCCTTATCACATAATTTCAAATATTTTTAATCTAGCTCTTTTAAGTATTATAGTGTTAACTTGTAATACTGAGCCATTTTTCAAAGACTAAACGTGAATGTTTATTTTCATTTAATTACATCAAAAGTTTAAGTTTGCAACATCGTGCTTTGTCATTGAGATACCCAAAGGCAGTAGTATCATTTATTAATATTTCATAAATCAACTGAAATAAAAAATATCTGATAAATAATTTATATGGTACTTATATGTATCGTATAAAAGTGATAAAATATTCCATGTAATGCATTACTCCAAATGTTGTTTTTTATTTTGTGCTTCAAATAAAAAGTACCCTGGTCTAATGTTAATGTCACAACATCAGTGCTATGTGAATATTACAGGACAAGCAATGGAAAAAGTACAGTCATCAATGCAATGTTACGCGACAAAATTTTACCTAGTGGCATAGGACACACCACTAACTGCTTTCTACAAGTTGAAGGATCGGATAATGGAGAATCTTACCTCATTACGGAAGGATCTAATGAAAAGCAACCTGTACAATCGGTTGGCCAGTTGGGTCATGCTCTCTGTAAAGAAAAACTTTGCGAAAGTCACTTAGTGAGAATATTTTGGCCAAAAGAGAAATGTTTGCTATTACGAGACGATGTAGTATTTGTCGATAGTCCTGGAGTGGACGTAACACCTAATTTAGATGAATGGATTGACAAACACTGCCTGGATGCCGACGTCTTTGTTTTAGTTGCCAATGCAGAATCTACTCTAATGGTTACTGTAAGTGATACCTCTATTAATTGTTTTGCAGTTTTTCAGTTAGAGGAGACAGTGGAATAGTATAAAAAGTTATTAGCTTATTTTATTTACAACTTTTTTACATTTTTTACAACTAATTTTCTGAATCGTAATTTTGAATCAGTTAACCATATTTAAATTTTAACTAATCGGTACTTATCACTAACATACGGATAATCGGCGTCCTATTGTCTAACTGTGTGTTCACAAAAATATCGTAGATTTGGTATTGCATAACGTACGTATTGTGATTTCAGGAAAAGAATTTTTTCCATAAAGTATCTACAAAATTATCGAAGCCAAATATATTTATTCTAAACAATCGATGGGATGCATCTGTTTCGGAACCAGAATTCTTCGATCAAGTATGTATCGTACAATTACATTATTATTTCTGCTATCTAAAAGACAGTGATTATTTATGAACCATGGTATCCTCTTATTGTGATTTGAGAGTACATTTTTGTACGGTTTTATCAAAGCTGGTACTACATATCGAGTTATTGTCCAAGAGTTTTCTCCACGAATTCCCAGGCTAACGAATCATGGATTAATGTGACAGAGATGTGTGTTAATGTATTTAAAAATGTAAATTCATGGATAAATTAGCTGTATGCAGTGGCAGCTTCATATAATTAATTCATGTAATACTACCTTTATCCCTTAGCTGGCCAAAGAGCAAAGGGAGGTAAGTTAACATATTTTGAAAATTATCATTTACAATCAATTCTGTACTCATCACAGGCGGTCCTTAACTTTGTTTGCATAATTAGTCCCTGAAAACTTCGACCAAACTTGAGCAATAGATTTGCATGGTTTAAAGTTTATCTAATACATTTGAGACTGTTCTCCAGTTGACAAATTTTCCAAAAATACGACCTTTATTGTTGTTCTAACAAATAAAAGGAAACATGAAGGTTTAGATACGAAACGGACGCATTTTCGACAAAGGCACAACGTGTGTAACATCGGGTCCTGAACAAAATTTGTATACGAGAAACCGATCGCGCACATGTTGCGTCATGTATATGAAGTATAATTACGTACTATCATCACCATCTATCACACATATTTTCCACCTTTCGTTACGTTTTTTATTTAACTTAAAGCAATCACTGTCTTGATCACTATCTACATTACCAAATCCACTAATGTTCTTGGTTGTGGGATACACATTTTTTCATTCAAAAACCAATACAACTTTACAATTTTAAACGAGGTTTATCAAAGGTACTGCATGTTGCATACGATGCATCCCCGTGTGCCTCCCCGGTCTCAAATATCTTAAGGGGGTTACAGTTCCAGTGCTGAAACATCAAAGAGAAGATTCTTAGTCACGTGAAAAATAATAACGTCTATAAACGTATTTTCTAATATTTATCTCATAATACTGTTGCACGAAATGCTGCACGTGATGTGTCGCGAAGTCATTATAAATTAGAAATTGAATAACTATGAAAGAACTAATATTTATTATGAACGAGGCAGAGACGTGTTACTCACGAGGTGTGTTAAGGACAGATCCAGAAGCACATCTGTTAAACAACAACGGTGTCGTTCCTAAGAAAGGCCAAACATACTGTAAACGCTCGGTACACTTAATGCAAAATACTACATCTAAAGTAATCTCATGTTCGTAACAATACATACAAAATCGGGCAGAAATGCGCCCCTGAGGTCATTTATACCTGCTATTATGTTACCCCGTTGGTGGATTTTTTCCATTGACTTTGTACTCCACACTTAGCCGACAACTCCGCGGACTGGGTGATACTCGTAAGATCATTCACTTGGAGGTTTATGAAATAGATGGGAATAGAGACAGGTAGAAGCAATAAAGGAAATTCCATGAATAAAAAGTCGTAGCTTCCATACATTTTTAGATCATTTCAATTCAAAAAGAGTTGAACCAGGTCATGATTTTTCTATTTTTTTTAGATACAAAACTATATATGTATACATAGAATGTTACTGCAAGTAATTTGAATATATTAATAATGTGCAAATACGTTTGGAAGAGTGACACAAAATATAAGTTCGTTCCACTCCTCAAAACAGTCGGTTGCCGTCCTTAGCAAAAATATCTTCCACGAGGCGGTAACATTAATTCATGCCGCACTGGGATATCAACTTTATCATTTTTGTAATTCAATTCGTTCGATTTTCAATGTTGAAATCGTGAGAACTAACGACAACGCTGAGAGAATAAATCAGATTGTTATGAATTCTAACGTATTCTAACATGTATTCTAATTACTTACTTACATGTAACAGTTAATTAAGTAATAAAAAGATAACTTCATTTATTCTCACATTGTCACGATTTCTAAGATAAAGCAGATTTATCTTTTTGAAGTTACATAAGTAACATATTACAGTTATATTATTTGGCAACTTTTATTTTCATGTCAGTCCTGTCCAAGTTTGAGCCTACAGGGTCGATTAATTAAAATGGATAGACGCTGAAGCTCCAATTGAATATGTATTCACAGTATTTAATGGCTCTGAAGAGGGTAGAGACTGTCTTATTTGGCAAACTAAACCTTAACTTGGACGGGCCTTTTTTAAGTAATTAATCCCACTACTTTATGGGTCTGGGTCTAGATCTAATATTAAATACGTAGGTCCGCCAACTGCCCCCTCAGAAAATGAGTACCTCCTGTTTTGTTGTGTTTTATGTAACATGAAAAGCTTAAGTTTAGATGCAGAGACTCTCGATTTCCATAGTTTCTGTTTTTATCCTATTCTCTCGTCGACTACTTGAAATACCTTTATTCCTTTTTCATTTTTAAAAGGATATATCGTATATGCAGAATCTGCTATGAATTAACTTCTTCGGCGCTATGTAACAGTACAAGTTCGCCGGCTAATAATTGGTGAACAATTAATTTCTTTTGATCGCGATGTGATGAATAATGTCTAGCGTTCTCAGCACTCGAAGCTCGCGCCGCTGACTCAAAATAAAAAAAAAAGGAAACTGAAGAGTGAGGAGTAGAAACGCCTACTGTAGCTGGACGAACCGGCTGTTGTGCGGCCCACAAGCCTAGAATATAGTGGCTAAAGAAACTAATTCATAATAGATACTACATATATTCCTCTAAAGAAAGAAAGAAAAATCAAAATATCTGTACTAGTCGTCGAGAATTTTCTAATTAAATTTTCAGCTAAACATAATTTTATTTTAATTACAATAATTCTGAGAAAACCGCGGAGACCAAATATCTTCTAAAAAGCATAACACAGAGTGCAAAAGGACATGGGTTAATGATTTTCCGAGTTGACAGTTGGCGAACTTCCCATGTTAGTTTCATGTCGGGAAATGATAACCCTTAATGTAAATGTATAATGTACGAAAACGTTGATTGTACGGAACTCGAGGACTGTTTGTATTTAAAAATAATGCACCATTTGAAATGATTTGTATGCTTATTACACGTGGAGAATCTTATGTTTATCGAATGTATCAGACGTGCTTTTCGCTTCTTTTTAAACTGTCTTTTACTGGCCATTATGTAATTTGTATTTATTTTTATTTTACGTCTGTGTAGGTAAGAGCCCAACATCAAGAACGTGCCATAGACTTTCTATCGAAAGAGTTAAAAGTTTACAGCCCGAAAGATGCTGAAGAGCGCGTGTTCTTTATTTCCGCAAAAGAAACTCTTCAGGCCCGTATACAAGAGCAACGCGGTCAACCCGCTCACAGTAAGGTTTATGCAGACGCGTATCTAAGGTATGGCATCTGTGGTATGTGCTCTGAGCGTCACCTGAAGATGGGCGTCATGAGCACCTTCTATATAATCCAGTATGGAAGGTGTAATTTTCATGTAGTGTTATAACTTATGGAGTAATAAATTAACTGGATTGACTTGTGTTTTAGACCTGATATTATGGTAAAGCTATCTAAAAGATAAATATCAAACTTTGGAAAGGGGCGCAAATCGGTGGTTACCATAGGCGCTATTTTCCGCAGATATGCTACTGGGTTTATGCATCATTTGTTTAAATATGTTATGAGTGGTGAATATTTAGTCTACATGTTTGGTTTACAGACGGTGCACTTGCAGAAGGATTCCAAAATCGTTATTTCGAATTTCAAGATTTCGAACGAAAATTCGAAGAATGTATCTCAAAGTCTGCGGTAAAAACAAAATTCGAGCAGCATTCTCAACGCGGGAAACACATAGCTACGTAAGGGATTATCAATTTGTGAATCTTTTCAAACTCGTGCAAATTAAGAAACCGTCGATATTTACATTGCCATCAACTTCCAATACGTACGTTAGTACTGCCGTAATATCGTTTGATAATCAAGAGACAACGTCTTGTGCCGGGCCAAGTACAAGTACGCGAGTCGAATCGTTTGTTTTAGAAACCCCCTATGTGCACTTCTTCACTTTTCGAGATGATTAATAAAAAATACTTTTACACGACACGAAAACAGTTTCTTTAAACTCCCAAAAATTACAAAAAGGATTAGACTACTCACTCTTTTAGATATTAGTATCGTTTTAGCTCAATCACTTACTGAGGAGGGAGAAAAACGAAAGAAACACAAAGCAGTCGACGTTATTTTTTTGGCGTATAGGGGGTTTCTGAAATAAGCGATTCAATTGTTGTTGAATATTTAAAGTAGTTCCATGAACGTTCAGCTTTACAAAAATCACTTAAAAGATTTTTTACATAAGAAGAAGAACTACTCTAGTAGGTGCACTGACCTATGCACTGAAGATCACTGTAGATCTGGAAGAGTCAGTTTACTAACAGTGAATCAAATCTGGTTGAGTCTTTACGTGGACTGTGAATGACGTGACGTCAGAAGTGAGGAAAGCAAGTGACAGTAAGCGTTTTATAACACGAGCTTCTGACATTCCTACGTGCTTCGGTGAAAAAACTTGAATTATTCTGGTATTCTTGATCTTCAAAAAATACACGAACGATCCAATTTTGACGGATAAAAGTCCACAATTACAGAAAAAGCTGAAAATTCTGTGACGGACGGTCACCTTCAAATGTCATGGTAATCGCGAAATGGCACTGTCAACTTTGCAGTACAATTATGTTGCTATACAGTGATTGGTGCCTTAATTCAGGATCGTCCGTACATTCCTTAGGCTCTCATCTTTCTTTTCATACCATATGCATTTCAAAATATTGTTTTATTTCTCTGGTAGTTGTTGTCTACGAAATGCTTAGTTTTCCTGCTTCTGACGTCACAAATGGTATTTATAGTCCCTCAACACTGTGCAGAGTACGACATCTTGAATGATTTTTTAGGGAAATTCGACAAACGCTCGATGAAATACTAGAGAGAACTCAAAAAATGCGGACTGAACAGTTAAATATTAAAAAGGAAGTCCACGACAAATTAAATTATACGGAGCAACAGCTAGTGATGTTAACACACGAAATGAAAGACAAAATTCATCATATGGTGGAGGATGTTGAGCAAAGAGTATCGAAAGCTCTAAGTGAAGAAATTCGTAGATTAGCGGTACTTGTCGACGAATTTAGTGTTCCATTCCACCCCGAACCACTAGTCTTAAATGTATATAAACGTGAATTACATACCCACGTGGAAAATGGTTTAGGTAATTGCTAAATTTTCTCTGTTTTATTTTTGTTCATAAAAACAAGAAATATAAATCTTCTACGGGAATGAAAGAGCATTTAAGCTAAAATTAGAATAACAAAACAAAACAGCTTTCTTTAAACGTCTCGACCTTGAATATGGTGCTCATCACTGCTTTCGTGGATCATAAAATTACTTCAAATTAGTACCAAAATGTTCAATTAACACAAAATGAACGAATGTTGCCCTACTTTCCGCAACTTTATAATCCATAGAAGCGCCAGAATAACCAAATTTGAAGTCGAAATGTTTGCAGCGAATTTTTATTATTAAATTGAGTTAGTTTTAAATTCACAAATTAAAGAAAAAAATGACAACAATATTTAAATAACAAAAAATTGTTCAAAACAACATTCATTTTGTATTAATCGAGTATTTTTACGATACCATATCGCAATATTATAATGTACCAAAGAACTTAAACATTTGGAACAAGCTGTTTCGTTATTGCAATTTTTGTTCGAATATAATATCATTCCCACTGAGTGATTTAGAGCTTGGATTGAATAGTCTTAATTTAATTAACTGTTCATATTATTATTATCCGTAGGTTCCAATTTACGTGCAAGGCTCAGTACCGCGTTGGCGTTAAATATAGAAAATTCACAAAGAGAAATGACCGATAGAATGGCTAGCTTATTGCCGGAGAGTAAAAAGCAAATGTCATTAAACATTTTGCCAAGAAGGGAGCCGTTTGAAATACTGTACCGATTAAATTGCGACAATCTGTGTGCAGACTTTCACGAAGATTTGGAATTCCGATTCTCTTGGGGTATTACAGCCATAATTAGTAGGTTTGCGGGGAAGCAAAACCAGAAATTAGCCATTGCTAATTATCCACAGGATGTAAGTACAATTTGGTATCTTCTAGTACAGTTAAATTGCAGATTACTTTTGTTGTAAGGAATCCCATTATAACGTATAAGAAGATCTACTCGGGCGTTGCCCGAGATCCTTATTCATCAGGAAATGTATTAATTACCTTAAATATTTATAAATTTTCAATGATAATTCTACTTCAAAAATATTGATAACTTCCATACAAATCCTGGTAACTGAATCAGGAATATTATTTAATTTATCTATCCATTTTCTTTAGATACCACCAGCAATCTTATCACCTACAGATAGTGTAGATTCTGTCAAATTTATGTCGAATACCCCATGCTTTCCGCCAAGATCTGACGATTGGTCCTTGGCTAGTAGAATTGCTATAGCGTCTATAACATCTCAAGGTACAATGGGAGGTCTTATAGTCGCCGGCTTTGTAAGTATATGTTATTAATTAGAGTAGCAGCTGGTTCTCAGACCCAGAACCGGATCTAGATAATTTTCCGATTAAAACCATATTGTTCAAATGAAACAGTATTTTTATACAAATTTATTTAAAAGATTAATAAATATGCAACAAATATTTCGTTTGAAATACAATTCTTGAGATAAAGTAGAACGTCGATTATCGGGTGATTGATTAACGAAGAACGCAATTACCCATAATACCGAATATACAGTTTCAATGCACTGCCAATAAATAAAGCTACAACTTCAAAACAAAAAAGAAGTACATAATTTTTATATATTTAAGAAATGTAGTACCGTGACCCGTTTTTCGCACGCAGCCAGGTAATGGTACTTGCTTAAAAACAACTCGGCACGAAACGTGTTAAAGCTTACGTAGTCAAATAATTATTAAATAGTCCATTCTTGTAGCTGATGCTACCAACAAATTCGTATTTATGTTACAAATAATAGGTTCGTATAGTCGAACAAGTTTGTACATTATTCTCGATGTTTCTTACCAAGACTGCGTATTTGGTCGGCTGATACGAACTTGCACTGTACAATTGTTTTTCATAACAACTTTCCGTGTTAGATGTTAAAAACAGTCGGTTGGAGACTTATAGCAGTGACTGGTGCTGTATATGGTGCTTTATATCTTTACGAGCGTTTGACCTGGACTAACAAAGCAAAGGAACGAGAATTTAAACGACAATACGTAGGCCATGCTACAAAGAAGTTGAGACTGATCGTTGACCTTACATCCGCAAACTGTAGCCACCAAGTACAGCAGTAAGTTGAATGTTGATTACACTGTTCAACAAGGTTTCGCTTTTTAAAAACAAGTGATACATCCTCTTTTTCTAGATTTAATTTTAGGCTAGATTTTTAGAGAATCGCGAATGAATTTTTTATGCATTTTTCGGTGTCAAGTGGTCATTTTGTCTATCTTCATTTTAATAAGATACTTAGTTTCTAAATTAAAAGAGTGATTCAGATGCAGTTTGTCACTCTGGAGCTGATTCTTTTAATTGCTTGTTAAATCGCGCGTTAACCGTTTTGTATAACTGAATCAGTAATGGGGCTGGGGGAGATAGTATTAACAAATTAAAGTTAAGCCACAAAGTTTCGTAGATACGTAATTGCTGCGCTAAAAAAATCTGAAAAAAGATTTGAATCATCAACATAAAATACTTGATTCTAATTACAATACTTTGTTGATCAGTGTTATTGACAATTCCTTTATTTCGTGTTTTATTCAAATTGGCTATAACGTTACCTTTTGTGGGATTACAGAGAACTCTCTAGCACGTTTGCCCGTCTGTGCCATTTGGTGGACGTAACGACGTCTGAAATGGATGCCGATTTGAAAACTGTTGCGAGTACTTTGCGAGTACTCGATGATGCAGCTAGTAGCGCTAAAGTTTTACGAAATAAGGCCAATTATTTAACGAACGAACTCGACTTATTCGATGCAGCGTATTTAAAGTCTTTGAATTAAGTATTGAGGTAATTAGTTAGGATTAATTTCGGGGGATCGATGTTGAGAGCATCGTTAAATGTTTCAGGGAAGTTTCAGACCCGTGCATGTAGTGACGGAAAAACCTACCCGTGACTTTGCGCTATACGTACAGTATCGGGCAAATGTAAGCAGACAAGTTATTTTTGTGTATTATTCTGAACATTTTCCAGCATACTTTTGTCATACCCTAATGTTTTGGAGAAACGTGGGAACGTATAGGAAAGTATCTGTAGCACAAGTATGGGAAACTACTTTAAATACTTTGCGGAGAATGGAAGTTTCGCTTTTTTGTTTAAAGTTATTGTAAAAAAAATAGGATGTGCAAATATCTCTTTTTGTTCACTGTTGAAAATTCCCAGAGCTGACGTTAGCGGCTGGTCCGTAAATTGATTTCAAAAGCTACTTTTTTGTGTGTGTGATAACTAAATAGATGTTATAAATATTTTGTTGCTGACATTTACAAACGACAGAAGAACACTATTCATTGAATGAGTGTTATTTCTCTTTTAAAATCGAGGTTACGATCAATACGAAACGGAAATCTCTGATTTTTTAATAGACGAATAAGATTTAATCGATTAGTAGTGTTCAAACGGCTTTAACATATACGAGGATTAAGAACCCAATGCTTCTAAAAAGTTTAAAACAAACGAAGACAATGTTATGACAACATGTTTACACGTATGTTACACTATTCTGGAACATTTCCAAGTATATATAAATATTTATAGTGTTGACAGACGAGTTTTAAGTTAGACACACACTTATACCACGCAACTTGTTAACGCCAATTCAAACGTGCATCATAGCACTGAAGGTATTTACACGTGTGGTATCCAATCTGCATTATGACACGTCTCTGCAAATATATCTGTAACATGCGACAGTTGTATTGTGAATGCAATATAGCTGTAACTGCAGATATATATCTGCAACATATTGTATATTATAAGAGTGTGTTTTACAATTCTCCGAACGAACAATTTTCCCACCAAACTTTGCATCTACTGCGTGGTAATTTATTTTGTTTCTTCAGTTTAAGAAGGAAATATTTTAGCATCCACTTTGAGGACCCTCCTTTGCGCTGTTTCTCCATTTAAAAAAATGTATCGGACTGATAGAGATTACGGCTATGAAATGCCTTCAGTATTACACTATTATATGGAAATATATTGAAAATGAAAATTTTATTATTTAATCGGAACTGTTGTCACATTAGAAATAATCGCGTACTCGTCGACCATTTTTTAATGCACACGAAAAACGTTCTCAGTATTGTAAACAAAGATTCAAATGTGGGATCATTATGAATCGATTTGTAACATCCGATATTAATTTTTTTTTAATCTGGGTTCAAGGTGGGTGGAAAAAAGTAATGCGTTTTTAATCTGTCAAAAATGAATTGGGTACAAAGTTTGATGTGAGATTAGAGTTTGACGTGGACACTATAAAACATACGACAAATATTTGAATTCAATGGGTGATTTGTTTGAAGTAGTGTAAGGTATGTGGAACCGTGTTACAATGAAATTTGTAATTTGACGATCTATCCAAAATTAGAATTATTCAGTTTTTTTTTTTTTTGGGCATGCCATGTATACAAAACCATGGTGAAGTTATACTGGAGCAAGTTCAGGGTAACTTTCGAAAATATTTTGTCCAAATACATTGGCCCAATACGGTATATTATGCACATCTGCAGGTATGAACAAATGGAATGTTTTTATCTTAACGTGGAAAAAACTCTAGTCCGATGATTGGAGGAAGCTCAGTTTCAAGCGAAATCTATCGCACTGAGTGTTTAAATGAATTTATCGTGTAAAAAGTGATTTTTTCGTAAGGGATTAGCACAAAAGGAATATTACCAGTGGTCTGCGCATTGAATTTCCGGTTTATTTGATTTTTAAGAAAATCCAACACGGATTATAAGGTAGTATTAAAAAATGTTTTGCCAACACAGACGTTTAGGAGTTTCAGAATAACTTTTTCGAATCATGTGCTTAAAGTATTAGTTTGTAATCGAAATCTATTTCAGAGATATGAGTCTTATTTATGTAGTTAATGAAATCCTGCTATCATTAGATTTATTAGATTATATTTATTAAAAACAACTTATGATGTAATAATAAAGGATTGATTGTTAATTCCGCATGTTTTTTTTGTACTTTCCGACAGTATCACATTAGTTTAGGAAATACATTCTGGAGTTATTTAAAATTTCTTCATTTTCCGTGGTCAGGTAGGATTACTTTTCTACATATGGTCTTTCATTGAATTTATTACACATCGAGGAGACGCAAGTTACGACACTTACTTGGCGAACATCAAGTACTCGGGTTCCCAATTTTGTTCAGCTTTTGAGAGCTTGCAGGGTTGCTGATACAGATTAATTTCCCAAGCTCCTAGATGGCCACGGAATGGGACAACTCGATCTCGGGGTCAACTCGATCTCAGGACAACTCGAGCGCAGGACAACACTAAATTAATATATATTTATATATATTTATATAAAATTAATATATATTTAATATATAATTAGCACAGAAATACCTCGCCATCGAAACATCCTCTCAGATAAGTAAATTATCGTAAGATTTCAGATTTCGAATAACGAATTTATGTTTTCAGGAAACTTTTTTCAAATAACGCTCATTAGAATATCGTTTAAATTTATATTTCAAAATGTCAATTACAGGCGCGGTATTTCTGTGGGAACGCAGTATAAATGAGTATAGATCCGTTCGAGGACGATCGAAAATAATTAGTAACGTTACACGTGAAAACCGGCATCGAGAGTGGGGGTGGCGTGCAATGTGCGATGTGCTCGTAGCACGAAAACTCGACGATTAAAGTCGCATTGCGAGTATTTCTGACATATTCTGTATCTGGAAATTTTTAAAAGATACAATGAAGCTCCTAACGCATAATATGTTGACATCAAAATGCCTAAAAGGTGTTACTGTCGGCTATCCGTTGGGAATTGTCGTACGTATAAAATACATCCCGGTTTTGAGGTTATTTTTTGGTAAATTGATTTGTCCCATGCATTTGTAATGTTTCAACGTAAAAGTTTTAAGCGAGACTTATGTTTTGATGATTTTATTTACTTTTCAATTAAATCCGCCAGTCTACCAACTATTTTAGATCCAGATATGTATGTCTCAGAAAACAGTTTGTCCAGTGACAACTCTTAACTCTTAATCATACAATCTGGATTTTATATATAACGTCGTGCATTTTTGTATTACATTAGATTTTGAATGCCTTGAATAAACAATGTGTTCATAAGAATGTCAAGTATCTGTAAGACTACTGAATAAATAACGGAACAACTTTTCTTGCAACAAAATTGAGTATATTTGTGAAAAAATGTACAATGAAAACTTGAACTGGTGCTACTAGTAAAGTCATATTCCTATTACATTTTAGGCAAAAGATATCAAGGTGTTAGAAGTGGATTTCAATTCGGAGTTTATCGCGAGGATAATTCCGAAACTTGACTGGATCACACTCTGGAAAGCGGCAGAAAGCGTATGTTATGAGTGAAATTATTTCTTAAACCCTTTGCACAGAACTTTTAAAACTAATGTATTACGTGAAAATGTGTAATTTATGAGGAGACGTATAGGTTGATCATTTTTTTAAACACAGATGGCTAAAAAATATATATAAAGAAAAGTTTTGGGTTACACAGATTAATTAAAATGCAATACGAAATATTTAATATAAAATAAAATAAAAGCATGGGGCCCCCATAAAAGAATTGTATTGAATTTCAAGAAACTTCATGAGCGCTGCATGATTTTATTTTATATTATTTTTAAATGTATAGCGAGAATTTAACAAAATTGGGCCATGTCCATTTTTTGAAGTTTAGCTGCTGTCATTTATATAAATTGATATAACTTTTCATAACGTTAAAACAGATAGGACACGTTGGAGAATTGCCTCAGACGTTAATTCAAGACTTCGAGACAAATGAAGAATTTTTGAAGAAAGTTCACCACGTGTTACTCGAGGTTGAAGTTATTAATGGTGACCTATTATGTCCAGAATCTGGTAGGAAATTTCCCATTAACGATGGTATACCAAATATGCTGTTAAACGAAGACGAGGTTTAAATGCTAGTACTCAAATACAAAAACGAAAAGTTATGATTACGTTTCTGTTTTTCTAATTAAGAGATATTCCAATGTATATAACTAGCTTGTTTTTATTATGATCTGTAAAAAAATGTCATTTTGTACTTCTGTTATTAATAATAAACTGGCCCTAGGATAGCGTATAAAGAAAGAACTATTGTTTCGAAATTATACATCACAGCACAGATAAAATCTGCATACAATCTTTCCTATACATAGAATTTTCCGAGTAAGAGGTTGGCTCTGTAAACTGAAAACTTAACTTCTCCTTACATTTAATTTTCTAAGAAACGAATAAGCATGTTCATAATTTTAATTAAACGTAAATAAACCCTTAATTTAATGATTTATTATTATTATTGTTATTTATTTAACGCCGGTATCAAGCGCGTTAATACACATTTCTTGTCGTGGAGTGAAATATATGAATGAGAGACATTAGTGTACTAGAACTCGATCGACGGTGCTTGGACGTTCAAAGGTACCTCGATAACTCAGTAATATGTTACCGATTTAATTCAAGATGACTTACTTTCTATAAAAAAGGAAAATGACTGTCAAATTTGTTGTGCACCCACATTAGTATGTCAGCGCGGCTGTTCAGGTAGCGCCGGATACGACCTCGACCAGCCGGTGTTATTGTTTTTGTTTTCCCAACCCTTTGTTTCTGGGAAGATTCTAGATTTGTTTAGACGGGGATGGGTTGGGTACCGCAGTCTCCGCTCCTCCTTCCCTTTTACAATAGGGATCGTTGCCTTGTCGGAGCCACGGCGGATGGATCGACATTATCGAGTACGATTTGAAGAGGAACAGTCTGCAAGTCAGTCCAGTGAGAAAATGAGCAACTGTATTACAACAAGCTCCTAGAGCGACTTAGAAAGCCGTAATACTCTTGACAATTTGAAACAACAAGCCCTGATAATCAGGTATTTTAACTTGGCGTGGAGGACAAAGAGATCACGAAGACCTCCCACTTCCTTCCAGGGAAAGCCCCTGAATTTGCACTGGGTAGGAACAGGTAACACTGGGTAGGACCAGGTAGGACCACTGAACCTTGCGAATATTCCTAACGTGGGTATGTCAATAGCACAATTCTTTCGCAGTTAAAGAGTAAAACTATCGTGTATGAAATGTCTTTTTTACCCACTCTAAATATCGAAATCTCATGAAACTAAAAACTCGAAATTTCTGAAACCTACTCTCTTTCGTGTTCCAAATATTTACAATATTACATTGCATATTATTCCATATCACAGAGTCATTTTTCATACATTCTTTATCAATCTATAACATTTTATTGGGTGATTTAATATAACGCAGAACATGTTACATGGTATACATACGTAAGAAATTACATCCGAAATAGCAAGATATATCTATTTCACAAATATTTCTTTAAAATATTTAGAATTTGTTACAAAATAATTTCTTCATACTTTTCTGTCTTAAATTTAAAAAAAGGCAGAGTACCTTACCAGTATAACACGCAGGTTTATAGAATGTTTTGTGCAACTAGGAATTTCAACGAAGTTACAGAATGGTAGCAAATAAGTTATTGAACAAGAAAAGTGGTTACGGATGTTTTTATTGCACAGATATGTGTAGGTACAACGAAATATAATTTCCACATTACCAGCGATATTCAATATACACCATTTTCTTTCACAATCACTACAACCATCACATTCATATTGCTAGTTACGGATTCATTTTTTTTATTGATTTCCACGAATATTAGTTATTTAGTTTATTTGCTTAGGAATGTAATGTTCCGATATAAATACGTATCTTAAAAAAACATCCCAAATGTGATCGTTGGTGACGTTACAATGACTACATACTGAACCAGATTGTTTTGAAAATATCTAAATATATTAATTTTCTTTGATACATCGATATTGCGTAAAATCTGTGAAAAATATTTGTATATCTCCAAAGAAAATATTGTGTACGTGAGAGAAAGTTGCTTGGAACTTGAAATCTTAAGTATGATGCTGGGTAACACTGTTAATTGTTAACATTACATTTCAAATCCACGATGTATGTATATTTTACGTTCGTTAACGCAATAAAACATTCATCGTGGGTTAACAGATTGAAGATCTTATTCCTACAATGTCTCAAATCCAACAAATACCAATTAAAGGAAGTCCCGACTTTACACTTATTTCTTGAAATGTGTTACAGCACAGTTGCGAAAAAAATCACCAGAGCCATGACTTAAAAAATCCATCATGATACGTTTAAGTGCGTTTATTTATTGTTTCTATTTAATTCTTTTAGTCCTCCGGTTAAAGATTTTGATTTGAGAATATTATGAACGGGTTTGTAACAAGACATGTATTTATCTTGAAATCTGTATTTAAGACGATTTGGAAGTAAGCTCTTCAATTCCATGTGGTAAAATACATTTATTAATTTAATGACAGGATGAGCATATTAATACCTATTGCACTCAGCCCTTTGTAACGTCTAATTCAAGTCTATGCGACGTGAAAAAAATAACAGGAAAATCTCTTGCTAAGTTATCTTATAAGAAAGTATTTGAAAAAGGATTTCTTTCGGATGGAAGAGTTTCGATAGAAACGAATTTGGCAATTTGTGTATTGAATCACTTTGGAGCGACACATCCCCTAGACAAACTTCGAAACAGTTTTTACATTATCCGCTGAAAATAATACACGTACACCTCACTTTGCGTTGCTTTAGCGTGAAATTTTTTCTAATTAACCCATTTTTTATAGAATTTAAAACCAAAGATCTGCTTGAGCGTGCGTCGCAACTATTAATTATTTAAAATAAAATGTAACCGGAACTTTTTTGTATTTACATAAAATAAATCTTTCTGCATGGAAAATTCATTGAACAATTCGTATTTTCTATGTACTTTTGTGGAATAAAAAGCATTCGGTATAAAATAACGGTGGTAAAAGTATTACTTATTCTGTTTTCACAGATCGGTATTTAACTTCGCGACAGAAACTTGATTCAACTTTAAACGGCACTTCAATTTTAAGTAACATAGTTAATGACCATCAATGTCTAAATATAAACAAAGGTATTTTAAATTTCATTGTGTTTTTCTAACAACATAATGTTAACGTAAAGCCAGGCATAGGTGCATCCAGAGCAGAGTGGGGTAGTAATTAATTGTTTGGGAGATTAAATTAAATTTTTAATTGCACCTAGAATTTCGAAACTAGTAATACTATATCGAGGAATTACATATTACAACCTCAAACAAACAATTGAATAACCCTCGACAAAAGGCAATCTGGAATCTACTCTTCGTTCAAACTAAGGGTAACAATAGATCGAAGAAATTTGCATCCGTTCTGCGCACGTTCCCACTATACTTGCATTCTATTGCATTGTCCCGAACTCAGCTGAGAAGCGCAAAACGAGGATACTCTTAGCCTGAACGGAGAGTACTTTACTCGTTGTAACGGGCAATCAGAAATCGCTTTTTGCAATACGTAATTAGTTTTCTAAACGAACAAGTAACTATCAATGAATGCTTAATTACAATTGTGCCCCACTCTGATCCAAAGAACTGCGTACGATAAAACTATTCAAATATGGGTGTCTAATCACATTAATAAATAGCTTAACAGAAGTGTTCATTCATTCCATTTATGTTAGTACTCAGCATTCGTGGCAATACTCAAAATATAGTTAAAATATATCATTTTATCCCTCCTAGTTTCTTCATAAGTCAAAAAGCTATAAAAATAGCTCTCAACTAACCGTTTCAGCCACAGCCCATCTGTTATTAATTTTTTATTCACATATTTAGGTTTTCTTAAAGGCAGGATCACTCTGGATTAAGCTATGAAAATACTTCTGTACACTGATTTCGCTATAGCACATGTGAATACTAAGTTTCCATTATTTAGTTTGTTATTAGAAACCCTATCTTGGTTACGGCCCATATTGTATGCTAATCGACTCTACGCTTGCATTAGGATATGCAAATTTATATTTCGTATCGTTTCTACGTGTCATATCTGAAAATGTACGTAGTATATAAAAACTAAGTTTTTTTTTCTAATACTTGTCGCATAATTGAATTTCATTTCATTACATTCCTATAATTACTTCAATCGTTCCATAATACTTAATATGTTGGCTCTGGATTTATAGTAAAATCTTTGATTAGATCATGAATTCTTCATTTAGAGAAGGAAATATATTCATTGTAATCTCAAGGAATTGTGTTAACGTTAAAACATGAATTGGCTGCATTTTGTAGCCGAACATAATCTACACGGGTTATCAGAGAATTTCTTAACAAATGGAAAATTCCATAAGAATCCCTGTTATTACCAATAATTAAATGATTGTTACATTGGATTTTAGTAATTGAAAGTAGACACACCTTATATTATCAGGGACCGAATTTAACTTGTCAAGTATTAATTAATTTTCGTTTCTTTTCTTTGTTAATTTTTTACGATACCATGAACTTTTGGTTTGGAAATTATTGATATATTCTTAGAAATCAATCTATTCTTTGGAGAATTGAAAACACGAGACATTGCATTGAGATATTGCACACATTTTGCTTATTGAAACAAGATCAAACTTTTCTATTTTTTCACAAAGATGACAGTGCCTCATTTATTTTAAATTGTACGAATAACAATAACTGAACAACAAAGATATCGCGTAAAAGTTATTGTTATTATATAACTAATTGAAAAGGTAAACGGTATCGCTCAATTATTGCTCTTAAATAATCGTGTGAAAATTTCGTTCTTGTTAAATTACACGAACAACGAAACTGTATCGTAAAACCAACCGAAATGAGCAAAAAGAGTGGGAATTTTCACTTTTCTCCAAGAGTATAAACCTGACAATACAATTACAGTTTCCGTTAGAATCCATTATTGAAACTTTCTTATTTAACAGATCTATGGATAGTGACCACGTTAAAATCCCTTTCCGAGCGTTTCCAGGGTGATCTAGACAGATTTGTAAAGCGACAAAGCGAGCGAATTTCCGGACGTTAAATAAGTTAACGAGAACTCTTTGCAATCACCACAAAATCGTTCTCACAAAAGTATTGAGCACACACTGGTACATGCTCATTTGTTACAAAAGTTTTCTGACAACTTTCACACGCCTTCTAAGTATTATCGTTATTTTTTGGCATATTTCATTATTCATATAAATTATTTCCCTTAAACACACAAAATTAGAGGAAAATAAAAATGAGAGAATTTAACAAATTTGAGAAACATGTCTATGAATAAAATATATAATGCTGAAATTGCATCATTATGGATATAAAATCACATTGAAAACAGTAAATTTACTTGTAAAAGGTTTGGCATATTTTAACGTGTAACATCCTTAAGATAACATCAAACTACTTAATTAAATCTAATGTAAGAAATAAATACATTATACCATATACGCTTAAAGAAATATTAATACTGCAGAATGCGATTTCATTATGCATTTAGTCTCTAATGTTGTTACAACTACCATTACGTCGCATGTACATTAAAACATTCGTAGAATTTAATTCGCATGAGCAAAGAAGTTTACCGAAAATGTAACGATGGATTATTTAAACAATCCGATGAGCGTTTATCAAATTGCTTAAACCATGTTCTAAGCAGGGTTGAGCATTACTTAGATAAGTACTTATTCAGCTTGTTGTTCTAATAAAATTGTACTCGTGATTTCGTTATTCGTCATTGTTTCCCTTCTATGATCAAAAACACTCTTTAGTTATATGCCCCATAAAATATCTAAAAAGGGAGTTGTACTGAGAATGAATGATTTAAAAGATCGACGTTAAAAGTGTCTCCGTAAATGAAAATGTATTTTCTATACATATTATAAACGTTAATAACTAAGTATTGACAATCAATTGATTGAAATGTACACTTTACAACAGAATACGTAAAAAAAAATATTACTGATCATCCGCATTTTTGAACATATTAATCGAACAACGCCATGAAAACTTTTATTTGGATACCTTGCTCTACAATGGACGAATAAAGTATTATTTGAGTAGACATATGTTTTTATTCAGGAACAAAGCTTCCTTTTTTATTCGTTATTTATTATACGTAAATTTGCCCAACGCTGCTGGTAGGTATCCATAAACTTCTACACGTTTTATGTACACGTTCGACGTTACAGACAGGTCGATAAGATATGTTCCACGTGGAAGCGTTGTAAATCTCTCAACCAGATGACATAGTGGCCCCCAAAAATGAGTATCGCAAAAACCATCACGCCTGTAAATCGCAGTTATTGCGAAATACTTGTAACGCGATTTATTCTACATAATGGATTTATCATTACATTATTATTATAAACTTTTATTCTTTGTAAAAAAATCATGGCGCCCGCATTTTACCTAATTTAATGCAACAAAGCGAATATTGGAGCTAGCATAACCCATAGCTAATAGAAATATACGTTGAGAAAGGAATGTGACAAAGAAAGTAACGAAAAGACGTTCGCGTATTGGGTAAAGTCTTTTATCACGACGACTGCTCTGGGTATACCGTAGTAACGTGTATTGAAACACGATAAAATTCGGATGTTACTTATTTCTGGGAGTCACTTTGTGCATCAGAAGGGAACAATGTGATATATTTTTTTAAATATTCGAAGTGTCTGCGAGTAAAGGTAAACACTGTAATTTGCATACGTGTTCCTTTAGCATAATATCAAGTTACTGTTAAATAATTTTTTACTAGACGTATCTATGATGTACAAATAAAAACGACCGGATCATATTTCTTCCGATATAATGTAACTCAGAATTAAGAAACAAACATAATTTCGCAACAGAATATAAACGTTTATTAATGAGAAAACAAACAAACTTAACAATCGTCCGAATGATCTTGACGCGAAGAAACAAATAACGAGTAAAATATAGTGAAACGTATCAATAATTAATCGCTATTCATGCCTTGCAAATGGGGAAAGCACAATGTGCCGGTGTTCGTAAATCGATACTTGGCTACTAACATTGATCATTCATGGATGTTAATTGATTAAGAGATTTCATTAGATTCATGAATTACAAATTAATGAATTATTATACAGTAGTTAATCGTACTTTTTCCGATTGTGTGAAATGATAAGAGAACGTACACTGAACTTATCTAGAAAGTAAGGGAAGTCTGTTTTAACATTGACTTCAAAATCACTATTTCATGAAATGACGAATTCGATAATTTAAACTCAAAGGAATAAATTTAATAGAAAATAAAATTGATACCGTTTATGAAAAATGTTATACACTGAACTGCAGGGGTAATCCAAATATTAAGGTAAAGAGAAAATGACAATTCTGATTACAGAAGTAATAGTATAAAATAATCAATTATAAGGTACAAGGTCTAGTTCCCGCGTGCTTGTACTCGACCCCGAGACAAGAGCTTATCTGTTCATTAGTAGAAATTAAAGAAGTATTGTGAAGCAATCCAGTAACGACTGCTCAATCGTTCAATTGGATCAGGAGGTTATTGTTAACGATTACACAAACCATTAATACTTTTACACGATTCGTTTGAAGGATAACAGATTTTGATCATTATTCCAGATCTAAGTGAGTAATAACTAATATTGTTACTCGTGAACATTAAATTTTGCTTAAAATTGTTGTGAGATAGTTGTGCTACTACTGTCAAAATAGCCAAAGTGTTGTTGAAAGAATTAATGTTGTATAAATGATGTTATATGATTTTACAAATTGTAATTCAAAATGAAAAGTAAATTTTAAAAAGAAAATTTGCCATCCCAATTTGCAAATAGAATACCACTTAAGAAGAGAGCTCATTGTTCAGTATCCGAATAAATAAATGATTTTACATATGAATCGTTTAATACTAAAATGATGACAGTTCATCAGTCCGAATTTCAAATAAAATAATAATGAATTTCGAGGATCACATACTTGAGAGATGTCACGAGTTCAAGTCATTGAGATTCAACATAAAATTCAATTTGCCGAAGATTATTACGTTTGCTCTGAACTGAAGTAAAACATTTATCTGTGATCTTCAGCAAACATAAAGATTGAGAAACAAACAATTGCACATATTTCATTTACCACGGCTTTCCGTGTTGGCTGCGTTCCTCTGTGAATAGATAGAACCTTGACTTAATCCTCTCAGCGGCCCTTTTCGTAATTCCAGATTAGGGCCTTTGGCAACAGAACGACTTCCCTTGACTAAGTTCGCATCATGTCCTTTTGCAATTGTTCTCGTGCACGACTCTTTCGTCAACAAGTTCGGATCTGGCCCTGACCACGGTGCATAGTCAGGCCTGAAATTTATAATCGAAACTCTTTTGATATCTTTATTTATATTCCATTGAATTTTCCGCACCGTGACTGCGAAACGACACAATCAAATTTACAGTGCAATTGTATTATTATGCAGTGATTAATGTTTTAATTAAGAATCCTGCTTAATAGTAACCCGTGCATTCTTTGAACTTTCATCTCTTATTTGATACCATTTATATGGCAAGAGATTGTATTACTGACGCCGCGAATGGTACAGTCTATGAAAAACAATATAAAACGGCGGACCCGGGTTCATGTGCTTTATAGTATGCGACTGTATATGTTCTCTACAGGTGGGAAGTGATAATATTATATTAAACATTCCTTTCCGGATTGTTTTATAATGAACTATTTCATTATGTCAAATATGACGAAAAGGATTTAATTTCGGTCCCGCTTCCTTGCATGCCTTGTAAAAAGATGTCAATTTTCATAAATATCCGCAGTTTAGTAATAACAGTTCGAAACTTACAAAAGTAAATCATTATTGGCTCCCTTTGGTAAATCAGAATTGGGTCCAGTGTGTTTGGTTAAATACGGGGATTTGTACTCCTTATCCTCCGTAGTACTGGTTCCTCGCGATACTCTGGAAGCAGCGTTGCGTTTTACATTTTTAATTTCACTTACTCGACTGAAAAATATTATCGTTAAAAGATATTTCTTTATCCATTTGCATCATCGCTCTACTTAAGCTGCCGCGTTGAAACATCAGCGACGTTGAACTGACGACTGACTCGTATTACCGCGCGCGGTCGATCGTATGTGCAGTACCGGGCGGCTCGTGGTTTTTTCAGCGCTCGGTGATAGCTGACAGTCGCGGCTCGCGGGTTATTCCGCGCTTGGTGATAGGGGACAGTCGCGGCTCGCGGATTATTCAGCGCTTGGATGCAAATGGGTTAACTTTAGAGTATAATAAACGTCTTACTTTGGTATTTCGGTCTTGTTTTTCGATCGCTTCGATTTCTCTGAATCTACTTCTTTCATCACTTTCTTAACAGGCGAAGCCGTCAACTTTATGGCCTCCGTTACTGGAGGACTTTCTTTTCTATCATCACTTCTGCTGCTACAAAATGTGCATATGTACGATAAAGATTCAAAAAATTATATATTAATTATATGTAATTAAGAATAACATTTATTCGTTTACAAGTTTACATCAACTCTTTCACTACAGTTGAGTTGGGCGCAGAGCTGTGTACACACGTTTGAAGGTGGTACCGGCTGGGCCCGAAAACGTATGCACACTACCCATTGCTGAGGGCTCTGATGAGGATGAATGGAGGGTAAAAAAAAAAATGTGTACGCACGGTTCAGATTGTAGGTATTTACGTCAGTATAAAGCACAAATATTGTTTGTATAAAGAAAATGAAGAAGTTAATGGTTACTAATGGCGATATATCTAAGATTTCTGAATATAAGATATAAAACGTTTTTTAGGGAGAAACCACTATAACTGCGTTTTAACCCAAAAAATTATTTAGCAGGAAGTAACTATAGCCACGCTAATCAGTACTAAAAATGTGTACAAACAGGATTGATGCGAAAAATATTATACATATATACAGACTACCTTTGACTGCTTGATGTACAGAGTGGCCTTGTTGCTTCTTCCGTAACCATAATGTCCAATATATGTATAGCTCTTTCTTCATCATAATCCACACTATCCATAGCAAGCAGTATTACTCTTTCCGGCACAGACTTATATTTTTCCATTAAACGTGCTTTCACTGGAAAATTGAATCGATTATTTTACTTAACAGGATACAAAGTGACGATTTTTGGTTTATGCAAAGCATTTTTCTGGGTCGACGATGGAATTATCGCTATCTTTTCTAAAGGATACATTTAATTTAAAAGCATGGATTTTAGAAAAATAGATGAACTGGATTTGAACTACAATCGGTAAAAATATGAGTAATAAATAACTGGCGTGAATATCAAATGACACAGAAACATGATACGAAGACATGCACAAGCCGTTGACTCTATTACGTATACCACCCCCTCCACTGTATGCGGAGGGGTGTATTCATGATCGGTCGTGCGCGTGGATTTAGGCCTGTATCCGAGTTTTGCTTGGGTCACACAAATTTTGGAAACTTTCAAATAAAACTAAAAGAGAACTATTTCTGAATAAATAATGTTTGGACGATTTCCAACTTCCTTAATTAATTAACTTCGCTCGATTAGGCCGAAGTCAGTTTATCGTAAATATTGATTAAGAAAATTGCAGATTCCGGGATTATACTATAATTTAGAAGACAGCAAAACATTAATGTCAAATACTTGCGATTTTTGCAAAACAAAATAACGTACTCTTGTTTTTCTCTTCCAAACTTTTCATGCGTGGAGGTGGCGTAGGTGCAGCTTCTTCCTTTCGTCTCTGTAAAAACATTATTTCAAATGAATTCGGGCCGCGACAAGATTACTATACAACATGAGATAATATGTATTACTTGTTGTTCTTCGTCTCTTCTTTTTGTCAATGATTTGGAGGGTCCAGTAGGATTACGTTTTTCGTAACCCATGCCAATTAGCTTCTCAGACGCTTTCTGAACATTGTTATCACTTTGTTCCAGTATATCAAGCAACACAGTCTCATCCACTTTTGGGAATACATTTTTCAGGTACCTGTACATACATTTTCGACCATTCAATATTTATTACAATTCGCTGATTTTCCTCAGAGCACAAATACATAAATTATCTACGATACAGGATTGCCTATTGTGCGTCTGATAGCTTACGTTCTTTTGATACCAAGACGAATATGTATATGTACGAATAATTATTGAACTGACATAAATCGACGATTAAAATATGAGGTTTGGCAATTATCAAATAAAGCAGTGTTGGGCATCAATTGATTAAATATTTCGTCAATTAGGGCTGTATTAATCAGTCGGTGGCTACTAATTGTCATTTAATCGTTAAGCCTTAATCATTAATCGTAATTCATCTACTTTTTTTATGTTTAAATTGAAATGTATCCGATACAAATGCCTTAACTCATAAAATAATAGTAGATAATGTGTACGCTGAGTTTATGTAATAAATGACAAAAATCTGGTTTCTTTAAATAATGAACTGGCAAATTAATCCGATTAGAAAATATTTCGAATCGAACAATAGTGATTAAAGTATAACTTTAATTATAGTTAAACTAAATTAATCTTGACTACAATTTAACTTGATGCTCGGTCCATTGTTCAACCATATCGTACGATTGTTCTTAACGATGAATTAATCATTAATTATTTTATACAATTGCCTTTTTTTTAATGTTTTAATCATTATTCCTAGTTCACGATTAATATAACGTAAGTATTAATCGTTAATCTGATTAAATTTTGCCCAACACTGAAGTAAAGTGAAATAGTCCGGGGCTGGAGGTACTAGTTAAAATATGTAATAATCAAGTTTCGGCGTTTTTAGCACAAAATTCAGGACCCGAAGCTCGCGCTGACTCGAAATGAGGAAACGAAATAGTGGGGAATTGATAACTCCTACTTGCTTCTACTGCAACAAGCCAAACTGACTGTTGTAGGGCCTACAGGTCTACGGTATACGGTTGGCTCTCGCGTCTGAATAGGATAGAATGAGGCATAGCCAAGTTCTTGTTCATTTGAAATTATTAACGTACAAACTGTAAGATAATTTTTTTAGTGATTAAACTTAATTTCTGCAGTTAGAATGAATTGAAAAACGGGAACCCGAACTTTTCGAGTATTCGATGGGCCCCTTTGTTGAAAAGAATCATTCAAGCACCACGTGTCTTGATTTTCTGAATATAAATACCGCGTTCTGCCGAATTACATTGAAAGTTTTCTACATTTAACCAAACCGGGTGAAATTAAATAATTAATAATATCCGTGAGTTGTTGAAATTTATAAGTTGGAGAACCTGTGATCCGTTAATCGTTATGCACAACAATTAACAAGTCGATAAATAATTGAATACAAATATCAATTGAATGATATACAATACACGAATGAGAAATGATCGGTGATGTTTAGTCGTTGTAAAGTAAATCAGTAATATTACTATTTAAATTCAATTCAGTAATGTTACTATTTCAACCGAAGAAGGCCTTTATTTTGTAAATATTATATTATATGACTCTACAATTTCTTGGACACCCACTTCACAATAGGCAGCAGAAATTCCCACTTTGTGGGCATACTTTCCCCCCTGCTCGATATTACGGCTAGCCCCTACAGCGGCGTAAGAAGGAGCCTCGAGAGCTGAGAACGCCGGACCGTGATTATTACACATCACACAACGTCACTTTCGACCCCGGTCTAAAGTATACATAATATACTAGTAACAGATGGTTCATATGGTATGTACATGTGATTGATAGTTTGACAAATTGAAATGGAGGAACTAATGAGTACTCCTAACTCAAATACACACATTGAAGTTTTAATGACAAAATACGAACTATTTTATAATGTAATTAACACTTGTCACCAAATGCAATTTTTAGGTTTATTCTGTAGCTCTTGGAATTCTGATTTCAAATCTTTCTTTTACACTTTTTCTGGCACATCTACGCCCTTTCTATGATTTCCTAGAAACATTTTTACACATAATCCGAAAGGTACTGCATGAATTTAGTTGCACGTAACATGCCAATTATAATATCTAGATTCAAACTCCTGCGTACATCAAGTATCAGTTTTCGGAATAGTTATGAACAGATCCAGATTTAGTCTGAAAATTAATCATTTTGCTTAGATTAATAGAGAGATTACGAACACCTTGAGATAGAAGTCAAAAACAAAACTAATTCCGAATTTTTTCAAAATTCATGTTGGAGAAAATTCGAAACACAACTAATGTCAACACATTGAACAATATGAATACTGTTTCTTGTTATAACAAACAGATAGATGGATTTTTTTTAGAGTTTCTCAACTGGAAGCCGGTGACGAATGGATTAAACACAAAAACCCGCATAAAATCACCCATTACCCAGATATATTAGTTACATTAGTTTCTAAAACCAAATTATTTTATTAAGACTAACATAAACAAATCGATCATGTGGCATCTATAATGATGTGAACTAACGAATCTATAAATTCAATTTTCTCGAAAACTGAGCTTTCTATGAAAAAGTTTTACTCTGTACTTTCGGTTTATTTTCACATGTAAAATCATCCTCCGCCTGGTTTTACCACCCACTTCCCAAACCCTATACATATTGTAGTGCAAAAAATGTTAGCAATCCTTCTACTAACACGTAAATCATGAATTCCTGTTTGAAAAGGTAGTGTTGTTAATTTATATTTATACCTGGCATAATGGTGTAACAATCAAGAAAGTTGATATTCAGATTCCCGTTCACACTTCTGTATAGATCGCAAAATATAAACGTGGGGTCTTCTGTATAAATTCAGAATGCTACAAAAAAAGGTTTGAAATCAGCGAAACGACCATTTTTAAAAAACTGCGCTGTTACCTTTGATTGGAAATAAAGGTTTAAATTTGTAGACAAATGTAATTAAACTAAATTAATATTTTAGACTGCAATGCACATGCACATACTGTCATGCTTGGATCATATTTCTTTTGAATAAATGAGTTTTCCTATTCTATTGCATGCATAATACATGCGGCAATATCTGAATCGCCTGTTTTATATTGTACAGTTGACGAGCATCTGGAACATCATATACGTAAATTAACAGAGAAACTCATTTATTACAACAAAGTATTCCTTATGCCGACAAACATAGAACACATTAATAAACAATAAGCTTCGTTTGTGCCACTATAAAGTTGAACAAAAAAGTACACAGCTGATATAAAACTGAAACCAACCTATCTGTGAGTTTTGTAAATTTTATGCTATCCAACGTGTGTGGTACTGAAAACCAAGAAGAAACTGAAACGAAAAATGGAATGCAAATAAGAAACACTGATAAAAATAAACTAAACAAAGTCCACGAACGTAAACGATACAACATAACGGTAATGAAACCAAAAAAAAATTACAATCATCAAAGAACAAAAATGATGTTCAGCCAGTTTTCTCGATTACTTCCTACTAACAAATGCATTTACTATGCACGACTCAAGTACTTAACGATACCGCTAATTTCAACATTGCTAAATATTTTGGCATTCATCGATCGTTACGTTGGTATTCGAAATATTATAGTTCATAATTGGGAAAATGTACATGCTACTGCTACACAGCATTGAATAGTAGTGATGGGAACAATGTCTTGTAATAAGTACCGATTCCTAACGACATCGAATATACCCACTTTCTGTGCACTAAGTGTCGATATTAACGTAGTCCCACGTATGAAAGTTCTGGTACCTTATAACCCATTTCATCACCAGCAATTAAACAGTATTATTCGGATAAATCTTATTTGTGTATTAAAATCGAAACTTATCATTTTTTGTCGATTAAAATTTTGATTTAACACAGAAAAATTACCTACTCGATGGAGTGTGTTTAACTGTTGTTGGTGAATTTGGCCTGTAGTAATCATTTTGGTACGTATTAAGCTACGATTTATCTGCGTCTATAAACTTCTACAATGTAGTTCAAAATGCGGTTGACTTTGAAAAATCCACGTAGTTTTGGATGCTGATAAGAGAAGAATCGAATTTGAATGCAGCTTCTGGCTGTAGCATCTGGACCCAAATAAAACGTAACTTCAATCTCAAATATCAATACCAACTACTTGACATTTTAATACCTTTTTCATTGTATTTATTTATCAAACTGTTTGATTATTCCAAACAACTATTAAAGCAGTCCCATCGCTACTGAGTAATCATATCACATGTGAAATATATCAGATATGTGGAACGAGCTGATGAACACGGTGCTTTGGCCCACATCTGATACATTTCTTCACAACTATCACAAGATACAATATCAACATCTAGCATCCATATTGGGTGAGACTGAAATTGTAAATGTAGGATAAACCTAAGTTTCATTTTTGGGGAGTTAGGGGCTGGCCGGGCCCCACGAGGTGGACTCAATGTTAAAGCCGCATGTATAGCATGGGCTGGTAGCCGCCATCTCGGTATTGCATAGTTCGAATGCACTCCCACGGGTGTGCAAGGTCCCGGTGCGCAAAGAGGATTCTTTTCCACTTGAAGTGCGCTGACCACCAAAGCTGCTCTATTGTGGTACCTGAAATATATCGGCTAGCTCCTTAGCACTCAGCTTTGACGCAGCTGACAAAATGCGTTGGAGAAAAAGTAATACCGCACTGTGCCTAACGTAATGCGATCATAAAACACATTGAAGAAGTAAATAATATCATTATTCAATGAACAGATGTTCCGTTCAATTTCGTGCATTGATCTTAAACCTTCAGATTTCGTTCATTTTGCCGCGCAGTATTTTAAAGGGAATCAACCCGGGTTTGCCATTTTGTATTATTTTTTATAGACTATAACATTCGTGACGTTAGATGCTAGAAAACTAATTTCGTAGACAGTTAGTTCTAGCTAAGCAACAGAACCTTTGGCTATGTAAAAGGTTTCAAACGAAATACTATGAGTAACATCTTTATAACAACGCAATTGAACTGCAAGCTTGAAGATGTTACTTCGGCGTACAGAGTTAAGGTCTCCGCACACATAGCCGTAACGGCCCGGCGCCGGCCGAAAATTGTAAGGCCGCTGGCATCGTAAAAGATCTTCCTCTATAGGGTTTAAATGGCCCCGTCCCCACTCATCAACAGTGCCATGCCAGCGGCCTTACAATTTTCGGCCGGCGCCGGGCCGTTACGGCTATGTTTGCGGAGACCTTTAGGCTTTCGATTTTTGCTAGCGCCGGAGAGCTGGTTCGATTCCCGCTGATGGAATCTTTTTTTAACTTTTCCTTTTATTTTATTTTTCCTTTGGATATTTGTATCTTTTTCACGCAAAACAGTATTTTTATAATAATGATATATAATCAATTACAATTTTGTCACGACTATCACTGATCAACGGCAGGAGCCCTAGTGCTGAATTGCATAAAGAAAAAGTGAGAGCATTCGACAGTGTTTTATTTTAATGTTTTAGTGCGAATAGTGATTTTTTGTGAAATCTATGAAGTGATCGTGAATTAACAAGTCAAGTTTGCAGTGCAGTTATGTTATTACGGAGTGATCGACCTTTCAGCTTTCGTTTGAAACCTCGTACGTAGCGATAGTGTTTCTTTTAATTCGTGTGCTCCCTTATTTTCTTTAAGCTTATTTTTCACACTTCTGTTTTCACGATCTACAATGCTGTTACATAGTAGAGGACGACGGTTTATTCCCTTAACTACAGGTATCTTAGAGGTTGTTTTTTGGACAAATTTACATCATTCCACGTTCTATATCTGTACGGATACACAGATAAAATTGTATTAGCAGTTTATCAAAATTAATGCGTTTGTAATCGTTACGGTGCCTATTGCACTTCAAGGTACTGCGCCAAAAAGTTCAAATGTATTTGCAATGTACTAAAAACTGCAGCTTGACATACAAAATCCGAAGGCAAATGTAAAATGAATGTACGAAATGAAACACAATGTTCTCATTTTTTCCAAGATACAAACAGTTAATGGACAGAAATTTACAAAAATATAAAACGGAGAACCTACTTGTAACACGTAATACGATAATTTGATTTCAAGAAATGTAACAGGTTGGCACACAAGATTCTAGATTCTGAATAATGTTGAATTGAAAAGCATGGCAAAATATAGCAAGTCAACATATACATTTATATACATATATAGGATATCATGTGTTTAGAAATCTTCCACGGGTTCTGATGTAACATATGAATATGTGGTAACGTGTTACATGTTATAAGTCTGTTCTGAGCTTGAATCTGCGTCACAGAGGAAGCAGCACATCTTTGTGCACTTGATGATTTGAATTTGCAACATGAGGAATTACTTTTGTTATATGTTAGACACAAGTTTTTGTTTGTGAACGTGTATGCCGATTCAGTAGCATTTCTTAATAGATATATATAACTACTTGATGAAACTTACTTTTTTAAGAGGAGTCGAATGTGAGTGTCCGAAACTGTTGGGAACATGGCATTGATTTTTACAACTTGTAACTCAGTGTCTGAGTTCTGCGACAGACTTGTTTCCATATTCCTGACTGGCGTTGGTGACCCCAATGTCACATCTCCGAGCCTATTTGTCATTGCACTAACTGATTTCAATGACAATGGAGTTTTCAGTTCCTGCGTAAATTATATATTTGATTATTGATAAACCAATAATGTACAACGCGGCAACATTGTTTAATTAGTAAATAACAGTTTAACGCTAACTTTGTAGAAGGCTATATACGCTGTGTTACCAAAGTTGGTGGCATAACTGAAAGGGGATCATTTCAGCACGATCGCATTACAATGTAACACAATAAGAACATGAGGCGATAATAAACCAAAAAACCAAAAAGAAAAATTTGAAAAGCAAGCACACCATTTGAAACTGTAGTTTCGTTTTTTATTTTTGTTCAATTACTGTCTCGTGCCATTGTTGAATGTGCATATCGAGTACAGTGAGATCTAATTGATAATATTACAACGTATATATCTTTCTTACAATATCCCATGCTGTATGTATAAAAACAGATGAATAACTCTCAACATGCTTTGATTATGGATATTTTACATGAGTGAAAAATTTCATGATGAGCAAATAATCTTCACCCTAATGCTTCTGCAATTTTGTGAGACACTCGATGACTGTGCAAGCTTTCCAAGATCTATATATTAATCCTAGAACTCCCAAACCTAGGGTGACATATTGTGTCAGGCGACCTTTCCACCCACGGCACTTTCCAATTATGTATGCTACACCAAAGTAGTTGTTGGAAAAAGTTTTATAATATTTGAGGATGTTATACTTTGTCAATGATATGGCATATTCTTCGCATTGTACTTATATGTATATTTACAAAATAAAGTGATATTACACGGTAGAGTGTGAACTGACATAAAACTAGTTCGAACTTAATCCTCATAATTGTTCTGATTCTTCGTATGTCTACGCACATTATTCATGCATTTATAGCATCGCTGCTTCGATTTTGATAAGCTGTTGTGTACTGCTATCACACGCGTGTTCCGTTTTGTTTTCATTTGCACTATGTCTTTTTACATCTGGCAATAGGGTGTTACATATGTATTCCTTGAGCCAAATTTCTCGACTTTTGAAATTTTACTTCGTGACAAGGAGGCACGTTTACCGTTGCTCTAAACGTGAGAGATTAGCTCCATATCTTTATCTAACGACACCACGAGCAGCCTGCTAACTAACCCTATCCATTACCATAATGGACCCATCCCCACCGGAGTCCTAGAATTAATATGCAGAAACATTCTGTCTGTATCTAATTAACAATAGCTAATTGAATAACTAATTTAATAGTTAATAGGTGAAAATAGTCAGCTCGATCACGATAACTTTGACGCTTATTATAAGCGGTTTTCAATAGGATTTTTAAAAAGAAACCCGGACTAAACTTGGAAAACACTTCAGTTAGAAGACTTCGTTAATAAACAACATGATTTATGTATAATATATTTATAAATAGTGAGTATAATATTTCCTCCTCGCAGAGTGCATCTCGACTCCGTCGGCAATCTATTCCATTCTATTCGTTGTTCTCCCATTTAACGATTTCCCGACCAAATGGTAATGCGAAAACGCAAACATCACTGATGCCCATTGTAGCGTGTATACCTTGCCACGGAGAGAAGAAAAGATGGTACTCTGAGAGTTGAAAACTGTCACACATGTTCTCTCATGAAACAGAGTACAAGCATGAGTTCTCTAGTACCATATTTAAGTACACAATAAACTGTTATTAAAGCCCTGCTTTTTTACGCCTTCCATAATAATATGAATTTACATGAACATCCAGTATTATCATATAAAACTAACGGTACATTTGTAACATTCATCACATTTATGATTGTGGTTTACCTACCTGCAAACTAGGTGGTAAAAACGCTAGTTGCGGATTATGATAAAGGGACTGTGTCGGATAGATTTGGGGAGCTCTGTGAGCTCCTGCATAAACTAAATGTCCCCCACCTCCACTTCCTCCGGTCTATTGTTTGTAGCATATTGTATATTTTATCCAAATGCCGCGTGTGCATATGATAAAAGTACATATATTTGAAGTGCTATTACAAACGTTGATATGTGCACAAGTGCGACTTTTAAATATCAAAAATATATTACAAGCGTAACTGAATGTGTCCATCGTTTAAACCAGTGATGGGCAAATTATTTTTGGAGTAGGCCAAGAACCAATACAACAAATGCGCACAATGGATAGAACTTCTAGGTGGGTCAATTTAGCCTTTAGGCCAAAGTTGGGCCATCAGGGATTTAAACGATAGTTCAGTATACATTTAATCACAGGACTATAATAATCAACTGACCTGCATAGGTATATCTTGAGAAGTTATAGTTGTGGCAGAACTCAGTGCCATTGAGGTCTGAGATTGTATATACTGAGAGTACTGCCAGTATCTTACTCTTGGATCCTCCCATGTTGTTGTACGGTTGAAATGATTTATAAAATATCTGAAACACGTACATTTGAAGCAATTAATAGTAAATTTTGAAAACCAAGTACACGAGAACTCTGTGTATCCACACTCCTTTTACACGTGTACAAAAAAACCTGTGCTGAGCAGTTTCTGCATTAGGGACAAACCTTTCTAACAAGGGTACCTTCATAGGCTTAGGAATTCAAAATCTGTGTATACTTGAAGAATGTAAACGTTGAGCATCGTACTTGCGCAAGCATTGTAATCTTGTATGGCACGGCTTGAGTATTTAGGCAACAATTCCAATCTGGACCGATTCCTTTCATGCCGCTTGTGAAAACACACAAGCTGTGCCATACACGATCAAAATGCTTGCGCAAATGACTTAAGGCTCGAAACAGACTAGCGTTTCTTGCTGTGAGGTGCCGCTACGTCCGACGCAAGCATGGTCAGGAATACTCACGATGAAATGGGATACTACAGACACGTTGACAGCAACGTAGCGACCATGCAGCATGAAAACTGTGATATTCTGCCACAAACGCAGTGGCACCGCGCAGCAAGAAACGCTAGTCTGTTTGGGGCCTAATGGTGCATGGGGGCCTTCCGTGGAAAGACTTTTGGATCAATTAAGAATGTTAATTAATGTGCGTTTACATAATGTGCCCTCAGATTTTTTAATAATAATAACAACTACAAATTTCTTATAGTACATAATATATAATCATTCATAGAACTCTATAACCTGGGTTGCGTATGCGAATGTTATCAGAGAAGAATCATTCATTTCTAGCTAACTTCTGTTTACTCTGACAGAACGAGCAATTTTTTTGTTTATAACCTAATGGTACATACATACTGTCATTTCCGAACACATATTTTGTAATCATCTCACGAATTGAATCATATTTCTGTATGATATCCCATTGCATATTCAGTACGTAATCTGCGTTTGCAGATTAACGTAAGGGCCGAAAGATTGAAATTCATAATTAGAAAATTATAGTAATTTCTGACCATTGGAAAAGCATACCAAGGCTGACATTAAACAAAAGTGTAAGCAGGGTTATGGAGGATGACAATGGATACTGAATGGTAAAACTTTCGATAATGATTTCCGTATCGTGCATTCATGTGTGTACGAAAGAAACCATTCAACTGTAACTAACAGTTTTTCCCGATTATGTCTATACGTAAAGTAAAACTACGAAACAGCAGAGCCGTCATTGCGTAATAGACATTTTCACAATGAAGGAATGCTTGGATCGTTCAAATTATTTCATTAAGATTTTGTAGCATCAAATAGAAAGTATTTTTCATGTAATTTACGTACGGACGACCGCTTCGAATATCGTATCTGCATTCCCAACCTGGTGGCAACTGACTCCTGTCACTTGGTTCCGCCATCTTTGCGTATTTTGATAATCGAATGAACCGAAATTGGTGCACAGATCCCTATAGGAACGTTGAGTTGCAACGTGCTAAGATTTAACCAGGGGTTACCGCCTCCCCTCTTGTAGGAAAGACGACAGTATTTTGCGCCATCTGCGGGCTCTTCCCGTTTGGTGAACTAACATTTCCAAAATGGCGACCGCAGTGCGGGATATTTGAATCGAATTTAGAAGCTTCATATTACTATTCACGGAAGACAATACACAGAGAAGTCTCAAGAAGTCTCCACTGTTAACGACACTAATGTCGTTAACAGTGGAGACTTCTTGAGACTTCCCTGTGTATTGAATGTTATATTAATATATAATTAAGTTATAATTAAAAACAAAATCTTTACGTTTTTAATACTTTTTTTTTTATTTTTTGTGTGATAACATTTCATGTACGCCTTTTGTTCTATTCTATTATTCGTATTAAACGTCGTTATTTTTCCCTGTAAAATGTTATTAATGCGTTTGCAGTATCGTCTAATGTGTTGTACCACTGTTACATGCATAAAAGTATCTTTGAATGATATGTGGTGGGCAGCGCATCCTAGATTGTTGAAATCTAAATTGCATAGTAATACCGTTTTCATGTGGCCTACGAGATGGGTGCGGTAAAAATTCTCTCCTATTTCAACATTAACGTGGTAGCTTGCTGCATCGTATAAATTACCGACAACTGCGCTATCAATCACATAATTTTGGCAGTTGTTAATCAATCGATTAAGTTCAATTGCCCGGATGACATAGTATACGTCTTGCTTATCTTGTGGATTTGTTCGCGGTGCTTCTATCAAAACAATTTCCGAATCTTCGGGTTACGGTCTGGATGCTTCATTTGCACCCGCGGTGTCAATCAAATCCCGTAAAGTAAAGAGCAATTCGCCATTACAAGTCTTTTCGCAATTACCCAGAGTTTTTCTGGACGTTAAATTATTTATTAATAATGTCTTCACGTATCCCGTAAATTGTAAACAGCTGGGTTTAGTGTTACGTCGCCCCAAAGATTTCACGCTCCCAAAAAAGTTTTCGAGCGGATCCTGATTCACGTGCCGCGGAAAGAAATATCGAAATCCTTCTGTCCGTAACAAACTGTTCAATTTCTGAAATCCACGCAAAATTAATATCCAATTTTTTATACACAAAACTCACTTTGCTGGGGTTCTGTCTGTTTTCTTTATATAGCGCATGTTCTTTAATTTTTTAATAGCAGCCTCCCAAAACTGAATATGCCCCGAAGATGGGGTCACTGCGGTGCGCCATGTTGCATCCGAGTTAAAGGAATGTCCATTAATGGAGTCGAATAAATCGTTGAAATATCCGATTAATGATTCCGTTGCCCGACATTGGATTTAACCAATGAGGAAATGGATATATTTAAAACGGTGTGCATCGCGCGAAACCATAGATTCTCGCCCACGAAATTAATGGCGTGAGGAGGAAACATTGATTCGTATATATCCATTGGTATGTACATATACTGGAAGCAACCACGGGCAACCACGGGGGCCACAAGTAAATGGGTGGACCGTGTCACAAAATTAATCCTTTTTTTTTGGTAGATGGTGCTGTTACTTATGAAAAATTAGGTTGAAAACAGTGCTAGTTACAGAGGTGGCAAAGAATCGATAGTACTATCGCACCATCGATAGTTTTTTTACTATCGATATTGCTGTCGATGTTTGTTTGAACTATCGATAGTTCGGATGGCGTTGTCAACAGTCAACATGGCGCACTCCTGTTTAAAAATATGTTATGAAAATTGCGTATGCCAATGAATTGTGGACGTATTTCGGCGTTATCTGACTAAATAAAATTGTGTAAATGCATCACAAATTTTGTGTTAACTCGATATATATACCTGTAGTACAATCTCTTAATTTTTGATAAATGCAGAGGAATATTCAGTAATACATAAAAAGATGTAAGATGTAAATCTCTCATAGTCAAGACTATTGATAGTGTGCCACCTCTAGTATTTACATACATAGTGTATAAACATGTTCGCCAAAGCTCCAGTCATGAATATCGTGGTGGGTGTCTGACATGTAAAATTTGCCGCTCAGCGCCATCTGTTCAGTAGTCGCTGACAATGAGCGCTGTGAAGCGCCCCTCGTCTAGTTCTCGCTTTTTTGGCCATCTGATGATGGCAACGTTGTTGTTCACAACCAGTCACAAGGGCGATCGTATGCGTATAATCTTTCTTGCAACAACCTAGTTCCGTCAAGTCTTCTATCAACTATTCTATTCATCGTGTTCTATCATCGTACGGACTGATACGTGGGTGCCTAGTGGGTACTGTTGCATACGCACAGGTACGGACTACAGTTGACAACAGTTGACTACAGTGACTGACAGTGACCGACCTGACGAGCTGGTATCAGCTGGTATTGACTGACTGGCATCAACCGGCATGGGAATTTTCGAGTATTTGCAAAAGTCATATGCAAACCTTCGGTGGAACGTTCGTAAGTTCGTAGAAGTTAGTAGAAATGTCACTGTAAATGCGATTCAAATAATGATTAACGATTCAATTAATACGATTCAATTATTTATAGGTTAGAGAACACAAGTGACATACACTTTGTTTTGAAACCAAATTGTTTAAAGCAATCTTTTGTTCTGACATTTGAAAAATTAGCGCGCGAGCACTTTTTACACGCTTTCCTCAAGTTTTACCATAGAGCTTTGGCTAGAACAATAGGGTAACATCAAACTAGTATAAACTTGACTTCTTTTTCACTATTCTCGTCTTTTTCATTCGTCGCAAATCTGAAAATCCTTGATTTGTTTGAGGGACGTGACTTAATCGGATTCACAGTTCTAACCATTTTGTTATCTATATTTCAGCATAAACAAATAAAGTTTGTAACTCGATTAAAAGTGTAAAAGTTTACAAAAATGAGTGGTGGGTTGGTGCCAAGTAAATCGACAGTTTACATCTCAAACTTACCATTTTCATTAACCAACAATGACATACATCAACTTTTACAAACTTACGGGAAAATTGTTAAGTAAGTTTGAGAATCTTAACAAATATTTAATACAATTATTAATGACGTGCATTAATGGATGTACTATAAAAATATATTGTACTCATTTCCCATTCGTGTTTGATATTTTATTCGTTATCCTTCATGTCTATTCCTTATCCCGATAAGATATCGTGTCCCTGCAACTGCTTTGACGGTACAAACTTATTCAATTTACCAATCGAATAAATCGGATATTCGAAATTTATACGAAATCAGCGATCGTTTGTTGTAGTTATAAATCCTACACCCAGATTGTTAATTCCGTAAAGACGACAAATTGATAAAGAGTTTTCCCAAAGCTAAAATTATCGCTTCCCGACGGTGAGGAACATATCTATTCACGAGCGAGAAATTCTCTGCAACCATTACGCTTTGCGGTTCGCCATAACGCTGTATTTACCACAAACTTAAATTATCTTCATTAAACGAATGGCACGATTTAGCAGCATGTGATCCGTTCACGGCGATTTTACAATTAATTTCCATTGATTCGGTAATGTCTTCGAGTCCGCACCACGGTTGCCATAAACTATCCGTTTTAGCTTTCCTAATCACGCGATATCAGAAAAAACGCTAAAAATATTTGGTTGCCATTGTTATTTATCTGTTTGTAGAGTGACAGTAATGAAAGACAGAAGCACTCGGCGTAGCCGTGGCGTGGCATTTGTATTATTTCTTACTCCCGAAGATGCTGCTTCTTGCGCTAAAGGTTTGGACAATACAGAGGTAAATGAACATCCTTATTATCTTTATTTTTGTGTAAATACTGGACAAGAAAGCAAAAAATAAAGAAGAAAAAAGGAATGAAAAAGAAAAATGTACGAAAAATGTAAGAAAAATGTACACACATGAGTACGATTTTCGAAGGGTCTCATTTGAAAAATAATAACAGATAGGTGGCCGTACAGTGAGAAGCTCAATCGCGGTAGATAATGGACGCAGTACAGAATTTATACGACGGAAGGACTATCCGGATAAATCTCAGTGTTACGAATGCGGAAAAGAGGGTCATTTATCGTACAATTGCACCAATAATACGCTGGGTCCGAGAAATCCACCATTAAAAAAGACTCGACTGAGGAGGAAGAGCAAAACGTCTCTTGACCGGCAGCCTCTTGATTCTGATGGGAATAGCGACGACGACGTGAAGTGCAAAAATGACCAGAGTGACGAGAATGAGCCCTGGGAAGATCAAGTTGAGACACTGAGCGCGGCCATTGCATTCGAGGTAGTTGGTTATCGTTTTTTATACCTGCAACTTTCAAGTACATAGCGTAAAATATGTGTCGCCAACAGTGATAGTCTGACAGAGGCATGCGTACACCATCTACACGCGATGATAATAATTGTAATAATATTGCATTTCAGCAAAGACAAAAGGAATTGGAAAATAGACAGAGGCCAGTTAGCAAAACTCTTGACAACGATGACGATCGAAAAGCTCATTGTCAGCCGAGGCCAAGGAAACGGTACAGGAGAAATCAATATTTCAGCGACGAAGAAGATTTCAGCGAATGATGTTTTATTGAGATTTTCCAAGGGTCTAACAGCGAATGTTTACAATTACGTTTATTACAAATACATACAATAAAGTTTAGTAAATATTTTCTTCTTACTTTTTCCTTCATGGATTTAAAAAATCATCACGGTCTCGGAACCCCCTAGAATCTACATATTGGTTCATCAACGAATCGCGGAACCTTCCATAAGTAGGAGATATTCGCAACCCATTATTCTCCATTCAGAAAAGTGGCGCGAGAAATGTTTAAGCAATTCTCATTTTCTAAAAAGCTATACGAACTCGAATTGCAAAACCGTTATGGTTCTAACGTTACATTTTTCACCAGCGATACGACCATCTACCACTATCACGCAAGGTTTATCGGTAAAACATTTGTATTCACTCGTACTTCACCGTACGAGGGTCGCGAAGCATTCCGTTTTCTTCGCAATGAATGCCCAAAAATTTCATAATCTGGCCCGTCCGAGCCAATGATACGGTCAAAAACCGCATGTGCGGGAAACGCAACCGGTAGCGCTGATGGTGGCAAGGATGGCGATGATGGCGGTGGTAGAGGGACATGAATGCTCGATCGTGACGATGCTAGCAACCAAGGGTAAAGGAGCAAGAGAGGCAGAGAAAGGTAATGAATGAGTGAGACAAATCGTTGAAGCCACGGAGAGACCAAGGAATACGAACAAGTGAAAAGAAAAGGAGGAAAGAATGACTATAACTGATAGAGTAGTAGTAATAGCAGTAGTAGTAATAGGAATAGTAGTAGAGGAAGAAGAAGAAGAAGAAGAAGGAGAAGAAGCAGAGGAGATGGACAATACTGAAGGACGAGTAGGAGGAGGAGGAGTTGGAGGAGGAGGAGGAAGAGGAGGAGGAGGAGGAGGTGGTGGTGGTGGTGGTGGTGGTGGTGGTGCCCAAAGGAGAAAAAGGGGGGCTGCGGAGGTGAGAAGGTAGGAGAACCAGCCTCCGCCAGTATCCACGTGTTCAGTGTAGTAGCGCGTTATGACCCGGATGTTAGATCGTAGCTGCAGTTTTGCGAGTACCTGCCGACCCGGATGTCTCGCTCGTCGTCTAGAAGTGATCCGCCACTAATGTTCTCCTGGCCACCAAAATATGTTCAATCGGTAAGTAATGCCCGATCGTATGATCGCATTGGTTTTGAACTTGTTAGTTTACAACTGTTTTACAAGGTATCGAGCGTCGATCAGTGGCGCGATAGCCACCCTTTTCGTATGCGGCTGTGGTGGTGAGGACGATAGGGTGACAATGAAATTGACCCAGGCACCCTTGGTTGGCGTCTCTTCTCTTCCTTCTTAATAGGAATTGGAAATAAATCATTTGATAACTCGCTTCCTTTTTTTCACTATTAAAACGTTTTTATTGGTTATTATTATTATCTGCAACATTAGCAACATTAACAAACCTATCCACAAGTGCATAATTATTTCGGGACGGTGGTTGCGTCTTTCCGTGAATTCCAAGTAAAGATTGGTCAGACGCTTTCATTTTGGATAATACTTGATTCGACGCGGTCCGCGCATCACATCGGGCACAATGTAAACTTTCTCAACAAAGACTGAAAAAGTATATGCAAAGATAATACGGCTGGTGTACATTATTGTTATATACCTATTTCATTATAACAACATTGTAGTAACATGTCGATATCGCTATACCTTTGACTTTCCGTAAACTTGAAGTCATATCGATAGATACAGCGGATCGGTAATATCCGTGTATGCTTGAAGGATAGATGCGAGCAAATCAACGAAAGGTGCCAGCAAACTTCGAAGGGACCTGATAAATGCCGAAATCGCCAACTTACGTGATTTACTACCGTTGCCGCCCTCCACTCGGCAGAGACTTTCCCAACTACAGCTTATGGCCTTGGTTTGCGTATTTCTTCGAAAAGCCAATTACTTCCAACAAGGTAGGTGGAAAGACATTAATACGATTAAAAAATCAAAGAGCTTTTGCTCCCTTGGTTTCGAAAAAACAATTTCCAATTTCGAATTTCCTATTTTCAAATTCGAATTTCGCGTTCAAACATTGACTACCAAGTGTTTTACAACTACACCTCTCGTGAAAATGTGCGGCTTGTACACGTTGAAACGTTTGGGTTTCCTCGATGCATCCTGAAACGCTGTCTGGAACGGTGACTAGACTAGTTTATGAAAACATAGTGTCAATTAACTTGATTTTTGAAACCAAAGGGAAAGAAGAAGAAACAAACGAAGGGAGGTATGTTGGCTATAGCGCGGTTGCCGTATAGGCACTAGCCACCGTTCCTATTTAAGTGGAATATGGCGTGTCCAAGTCAGACAGTCCGCGGTTTTCGGAGCCAATTTCGGAGCCAACTTCGAGATCTAGTTTTGGTGTAGTACTTGAATCTTGAACTTGATGTTTATACATAATAAACATTATCGAAAACTTAATCGATGATATTCTTCGTAAATTGACGCTATTAACTGAGTGAAAAGAAAATCGTATGTCGTTAACGGTTTCGCGTTAGTACATATATAGCGCATTCTAAAAACCTTTCAATATCTGCCGTAACCGAAATCGAACGACGAATCGAAAAACATCGTGAATTTCGGTAAAAAAACTACAACATTTGTCTTTTGTCGAGTAAGTCACGGTATCTGCTCGCTAATACAAATATCGTTGCGGAGGATATCTGCGACGCGACAGGAATATTAGACGATCCAGCAAAACTTCGGGCATCTTTGTCGTACATACGAGCGTATAAAGAGTAATACTTGCCTACATGTATGTGTGCACATAGATATGTAGGTATAGGTAAAAGGTAGATAGGTGGTTGGTAGGTAGGTAGGTGGTAGGTAGGTAGGTAGGTTGGTAGGTAGGTAGGTAGGTAGGTAAGGCATGAAGGTAGGATCGGCGTACATTCAAACTCAGCGGAGTCTAAGCGCGAGTTCCGGGTGATCCGCTGACCTGTCGGCCTTTGCAACAACACTCTCACGCTCCTGTAACCCATACTCAACTCCCTCTGTATCGTCTCTCCTCTCTCCCGCGCGTTCTTTCTTTCTTCCCTTTCTTTCTTTCTCTCCCGCATACTCATTGTTTCACAGTATCCGATACTATAGCCCCGTGTAGCGCCGTTCGTAAACGTTGCCATGCTGCATTAGCATACGCTTCTTTCCTTCGACCACTATTATCTTTTGCTCTGTTTTTCATTTTTATTCTTCGACCCTTTTTTCCGAGACACGGGAAGAAACGGAGGGAAATCGGCAAGCTTCGTGTCCTCTCACCTCTCGCGTACCGAATCTTTTGATACGCCCTTCTTTTGACACGCGCGAATTCCGAATCAGCGTATTGCCAAACAGCTTTCTTTGCATTTCAGAAAAACCATTTTTCTCTTTTTCCTGTCTTTATGGCATTAAGATATGAAAATCGAATGAGGTATCTCATTCGTAATCGCTAGTATCCGCGATCAAGGATTTATCGATGCGCGTGCTTATTCGTATTTCCTTGCATTACATTTATTTGGCAAAATTTTAAAAACTTGATAAACAATCACTTTTCATTGTATATAGGTATATACATGTTCAATCTCCACGCGTCACTTTTGCACGTAACACGACGAAATGGTCGAGATATGTAAGTGCGTTCGAATAAAGAATTCGAAATATACGTTATTTTTATCGCAACTTCGCGGTAGAGGGCATCTTATCCGAAGGACTCCCAACTATAAATGTGTTGCAAACAACGAAATAAAATCACCAATAACCACCCATTTTTTGGATAACATTATCGCGGCATACTCGTCGCGATATTATACGTGCGCTATTCCTTGAAACTGTCATAGTTTTATGTTGGCTTTTGCTAATTTCAGACCAGGTACAAAAACATCAGAAATGGCTGCCGAAACTTTATTGAATTTATTAATAACAATCACTATGATCGTCGTTTACCATTTTCTTAGAAACATTCATTTCGGAATGTTCACATTGGAGATTTTAAAGCAAGATACATAAGTCCCAAATGCATTCGAATGGCAATATTTCAATGACAATGTTGCACCATTGGAATGAGCTGTATGCGAATCAGAAATTGAAATCTAGTTTGTTCTACAGCCACGAATGAATTTGTTTCGAATAATATTGAACGAATTCCCCTTCTTTGTGTTTCAGCCTTGAAAAACTGTCCGTCCGACTCATCGAATATCCCGACCCCGAACATTGGTTTCTCGAAAGTAATATTGTTTATCGTCAGCTAGCATCGCATTAGTTCCGACCGTACCGATACTAAATACGCTACGGCACAAACTTCGGTTCTACGCATTTAATGCGTGCACTTTTTTCAGGCCATGTCCGGTTTTATTATGATGATGACGCAGCAGGGAAAACTATTGTATATATCGGAAAATGCTGCAGAATATCTGGGACATTCCATGGTATGTAGTAAAGTAATCGCAATGATAACTTTCCATTTCCATTCGCCTAACGTTGTATTTCGACCACGGCGGGAAATTGATTATACGCGTAGCGACTCGCTGGAAAGTTACACCGATTGTTGCGTCGGGTAGAAAAAAAATCGACGCGTTTCGATATTTGAAGACTTTAGAATTGTCCCACGATTCCGACCGTTAAAACATTTTCTCGTCACATACATTCCTACAAATGTTTTCGTCAAGATTTCCTTTAACTCCAAGACATCCGAGTTCTTTAAAAACGATAATTAATTCATTTATAAGTAATGGAGAACGCGACCCGTTTAAATGTTCTCCTAAACAATATATTACGAACAGAAGGGGCGGCCAAAAGCGTATGAAGGGTACCTACTGGTCCACCCTAACTCTTAATCAGGCTTTGTTTTCGAAATTTTATTGCTCCCACGCCCTTTAACTTGTATTCTTCAACACCATTAGTTAAGTCGAATAGTATTTGACAACGATGCTCTTGATGCGAGTGGGTACAATCAAATTTCGCGGTAAAAAAGAGAAACATATATTTTAGGAAGATTTGCTTATACACGGGGACAGTGTGTACGATGTGATAGACAAGCAAGACCACATTGTTGTACAAAATCAATTAGCTAGAAACAGTCCAGTCCCGAGTGACAGAAGACTGTTCCTCTGCCGTATCAACGTCTCCAGAAATTCCCGGAGACAGCTTCGTTTTGGGGACCAAAAGGTAATTGCATACATTATCGCGCGTCGAATCTTGTATAACTGATGTGATTCCACAATACGCATATGTATGTACGATACAATAGTATAACGTATATGTATCCACATATCCATACGTATATGTAAATATGTTTATAATACGCGTACTATCCAGATCACGTTGCGTCGCGGTCATATCCTTTTTCCTTTTTCCTTTTCCAGGTGGTACTCGTCGAAGGTCACTTTCTACCCTTCGTTCCTGTATGTAATCGAAATGAGTTCGTTTTCTTGGCTTCGTGCACGCCCGTCGTCTTACCGGAGACCAGAGAAAGCATCGTGCAGGGTGCAACAAATATTTTTACCACGATTCATTCCATGGATATGAAGTATTTACACATCGATAAAACGTAGTACTATTTGGTGAAAAGCAACAAAAAAAATAAAACACAAAAAAGTTACAGAAAACTGAAACGTAACATCGGCGGACTATCTTATCGAGTGTTTTTTTATTCCTATTTTGCAGGGCCGAGAGTCATTTGGAGTACAGTCGCAACGAATTGGTAAATGTTTCGTGGTACAACTTGTTACACTGGGATTCTATACGAACCGCATACTGTAAACATCAAACCGGTAAGCGTTCGAGAATCGGCAATATCTACGGCATTTCCATTTCTATCCATTGCGAACGCGCAATGGAGTTTTCATGACAAGTGTTAGAGCGTTGCAATCGTTCGCAGTTATCCAGTCGGACCAGGAACGGTCAGCGACCGCACTACTCAGACTTCAAAGTCGCTCCGGACGATGGTTTTGGGTACATTGCGTTTTGCAAGTCAAGGACACTTCCGAAGAGTGCCAACACCCCATCATCGTGTGCACGAATCAAGTTCTTAGGTTTTATTCCAAAATTTTTCCCTCACAATAACACTGAAAGTTTGTCGTAACTATTGTCTCGTAAAACCAAGCCTCCAAATTTCGACGATTTAACGTGTTTCTAGTTTCTACAGAATATATTTTTTGGAAAGAGCCTTGTTCTCTAAGGTTGTTAATGTTAAGGCGACATATACACATACATGTACATATACACATGCGAAGACATGCAAATATTATTTATTATATCTTCTCAGTGACAAGGAGGCAGAAGTGATGCGTTCGAGCTCCTGGCTGTACCAGTATTCGTCACAAGCTAAGTTCACCTACACAATCTGTTCCGGTAATCAAAATCGCAATGTGCCATACGCAACGGGAACGGGAGGGCAAAACAATCAACAAGACTACCCTCGATCATCGTCGCTCCCTCACGCCAACGACACCCAACATTCCTCCAATGATAGAAACCCCGAAGCTCAAGATTTGCACGGATCATCGACGAAGACCCAATTAAAAGAGTACACGGCGAGGAATATTCGAGAGGACGCGGAGCCGGTGGACATGTCGATTACCAGCAGCGGCGAGCATGAAAACAGAAGCGTCCACGTGCACGTGCAGCAAGGCCATTACGCGCTCGGCCAGTTCACAGGCAGGTATCACAAGCATCATCAGAAGAATTCCCTAAATCTTACCGGTTACCGTGCCAAGTTCATCCAGTGCCACGGCCAGTACAGCGTGGACGCCTTGTCTCCCAAGTATTACGTCAAGGACTTGGATAAAGAGTACTGCTGCAACGAGAGAAGCACCAACGATCCGCACAAAAGGTTACCGGCCAAGGTCCTGCCGACGGCGGTAACCGCGACAGGTTCGATCGGGGATCCACCGGACATGAACATCGAACACTGGAGCTCGAGTCCAGTTTGGTCGGACACGTTGCAAAGGGTGCCGGACGTCGTGCATCAGGAACTGAGCCCCTACGTCGCGACGCCCACTACGCCGATCGGCACTCCGGATTCGGAGCTGCATCCAGAGGCGCCGATCTTCAATTTCGATTGGGCGGCCGAGCAACACGTGCCCAATTTGAAAATCACCTTCCGTAGTTCAAATCACGGGCCTAGGAAAGTCCAAGACGTTCAGCCAATCACTCTGCAGTTACCGCGTAGAAAGGGCCAGTCTGCGAACGACTCCAAGGACTTTTCTAAATGAGACTGTGCACTCGTAGAGTTGGTGCTTTACAACTAGGTAGGCAAATATTTTTTAAGTAGACGCAACTAGTATAAGAGAATTTGGGCTTGCGAATAGAATGGAATGGAATGGAATAGAATTGAGTGTACTGGAATCGTGGTCACGCCAAGACCAATCTTTCGTTTACTACTTTTGCCACTATAAAACTTTGAAACTTATCCAACAATTTCTTTGACAAATATTTCCCTTGTTCTGTTGCGTTAACATATCAAGCTCGACATTGTCCCTTTGGTCTCTTTAGGAACAAACTTACGATTAGTTGTCAAATTGTGTAAGAACCACGTCCTATTTAATCCCAACTAATTACCCTAATTAATTTCACGCCTAACCGATTTCGGCGCAATACTGTGTTCGACGTATTAAACTAAGGAACTTTGCGCTACAAGTGCTTTATCGTTTAAATGTAGTCTCGGTTTACAGCCTCCGTCGCCGAGAGTCTCTATAAACGTACTAGCAAGTTTTCCATGTCAAACCTGAGGTAAAATTTATACAAGAGCAATTTGTATAGCATTCCGTCGATTCCAATGTATTTTCTGAGTGTTATAAATTTTTTTCAAATATGGTGGATGTTCTTTTTTTTTTAATTAGTTCAACCCCACATTCAATAATCAGAAACTATACGAAAACTGCTACCTAATTTGTTAATCCACTCCTCTCATTTTCGCTGATAACAAATTCAACAAAACGTGCCAAATTACCGACGCGAAATAGTTATCATAGTGTATATGCACAAGGATCCGTCATTTCGCAATGTTTCGTATGGTTTCGTAGTAAGCTTTTGAATGGCCAAGACTGGCCTCAACTTGCCTCAACTGGCCCTGGACTGTATACAACTTGTGTGCATTCATAAGTACATGCCAGTGCCAATTTTGCATTGTGATTGCACCCACGTTAGGACAAAGGTATACAAGCATCATCTTTGGGAAATTAAAATTCACTCTCACTATTAGTCGCAATGACTGCAGATTGTGATTTGAATGTCGAGCTGTGCGCTCAACAGAATGTTCGTGTCAGGTCGTGTGGTCGCGTGAGAAAGAGACAGAGAGAGGGAGGGGGCGAGAGAGAACTGAGGAGAACCAAACAACATGCCTTTGACGTCATGATTTCTGTCATGATCGGACACCATCGGTTGCCTTCGGCGCACATGGGTGCACATCGGAGCCTATCGGAGTACAATTACCTTGATTTACCTCTACTCTACCCTCTACCTATTTCTGCTCGTATACCATTCTGCAGCATTAAATTGTTTAATTAACATTGTACAATGTACTTCGAACATAAATACGTAGCTCAAAGAGCTACGTAATGTCATGCAGTGTTTCTATATGTGCATGAATACGTAAGAAGCATTTAATATTATCGAGGAAAAAGGTTATGAGCTAGGTTATGATCGTAAAACTATAATATTTATATATTTAGTAGACTTACTGAGGCAAGTGTTATTGCGATGCATGTCATCCAGAATTTCAGTGAAATTAGATCTCAACAGTGATCATGATTTCATTGATAAGAAGAGCAGCCTATGCAGTTAACAAATTTTCCAAATTCAAGGAACTACAAGTTTTGCAAATAATAAGTATTCACTTCTTTCATACCACTCGTCAGCCTGTGTGCAATGAAAGAAAAGAAACAAAAGATATAACGCTGCATGCCTTTGAGGGGATGCACGAGAAACAAAAGGAAACGTTTTTAGATGTGATACGTATGTACGTTAAAGAAGGGACTCTCCATCGTGGTCATGTTGAATTTATTATGGCAGCCTTAAAGTATATGGATGAATTTGGTGTAAACAAAGATTTGGAGGTTTATAAGGCGCTCTTGGACGTATTCCCCAAAGGAACATACATACCAAACAACGTGTACCAGGCAATCTTCCACCATTATCCTAGGCAACAAGACACAGCTATTGAATTACTCACAAAGATGGAACATAATAGAGTGATGCCTGACAGGGAGATGGAGTCCATGCTGTTAAATATATTTGGTATACACGGGACACCTTTAAAGAAGTTCTGGCGCATGATGTACTGGTTGCCAAAGTTTGCACACTTGAATCCATGGCCGCTTCCTAATCCAGAACCTACTGATCCACAAGAAATTGCTAAATACGCGATGCTCAAACTCTCCAGTACAGATGTACAGACAAAGCTCGTGGCGTACGATACGAAAGACGTGGAGGAAGCTGTTGACGATACGTGGATAATGTCTGTCATGAGCGTATCGCAACAGGAACTGTTGGCTGTACAACCCACAAATGAATCTTTGTTCGTCGAAGGTCCTTTTAATGTATGGATCGGAAGGCACTCTGTGGATTATTTTGTTCTAAAGGGAAATCCGATAAAGAGGGATATCGTTTACATGGACACAGACGGTAAGGAATGTGTTTTAAACCGAATCGCTGAAAGTTAAAAGTTTTAACGTACTAATCTCTCATTTCGCATTTTCAGATGTTTCCAAATTGAAAAGCCCATTTCGGGATACAACGAGTCCTAAAATACCTGTTACCATCCATGAACAGGATGATGGTGTATATTACGCAATGTGCGCTACTGGCATGTCCACTAAAGATTCACTCTTATCTTGGATAAGGTGTTTGCAAAAAACTAATCCCATTCTAGAAAAAATCCCCATCACATTTAAGATAAGATCGTCCAGCTTTGAATATTCTTACTTGGAAGACAATGAACATAAATCAGTTGTAGAAAAAATTCCTCACAATAAACAATCCTTGGACAAAGGAAACTAGTTCTTTACGTATGTGGAATAAATAATCTAAAACATGTGAATAAAATATATCCTAATCGTTATGTTATCTTTTTTATTTCTATAGTACGAACAATTTGTGCTTCGTAATACTTGATTTTTCTTTTCACTTATTTAGGCGGAATGTTTGTTTACTTATTTATGTGCACCGAGATACACGCGCCGAAGAAGATTAATTGTTAGAGATATTTGGATGAATTGTCGAGAGTGCTTAGAACAAAGTAGAACCCGACATCCCCACTTGCTGTCCCAGTCGGCGACGTAGCGGCGGTGCGGTACCAGTGTTTCATAATATTTAACAGTGTTCAGTTGCGCGCCGTTCCAGCAGACTAAGACTCATCGTTTCGAACAACAAATCGTTTCAGCAACAATTCGTAATATTTTTTTTCACGGTTCACTTTCCACTCAAATATCTATCGAATACCTACGAAAGAAACACAGACGAAATATGCTGAAGAGTAAACTCCTCGGGAGCTGCGCTCCGACTCATATAGATACTTTCCGCGTTATAGGCGCGAGATGTGAGTATTTTTTATTAAAAATTTTCCAACTGGAAATTCGAAAAATTGCGCGAATACCTATGTAGACGTCACTTTGCGTAGGTATGTTTAGTAAGGCATGAATGCGCGTGTGTGTATGTGCACATTCATAGTTTAACGTTAACGCAGCAATGATTGTTGAAGGGATTCGAATACAAGCAACGAAGTTTGCGATTAATACAATGGAACTTCCAAAAATGCCTGATTGCGCGCACGTACCATCTACCTACAACGTAAGTGCCATGAGATTGATGAAATAAAAGAAATCTATCTCTTCGATTTTATATTTAGAGCTTACGACAAAAAGATGTTTATATTTTATATTTATTTAGACAATAATGAAAATATCTTATTAATTAAAACTAATTATTTTGTTCGAGCGCGGATAAGGATTGCATGTGGAATTTTGATTTTGATTGAGCGACGATTTTTTGGGGAAGTTTGATATCTCGACGAGAGAAAATTGAATGATTCTTTTTAATGTTTCTTCAACATGGTTCCAACGATTAGGTTTGACCGTAAATATGATTAGAACTTTCGTGCTGTAATTAATTCCTGCATTTATGATATATATTGAAAAAATTGTGTAACGTTGAAATTTATCAAGGAGATAAGGTTTAGAAACCTTGATATGCTAAATACATATATGTATTCCACGCCAAATCGCACACTTAAATTCATCGAAATTCTCATTTTAAGATACGTTATCGGGGGAGGTCAGGTAAATCATCTGAATTTTTTTTGTTTTTTATTTTAACTTTCGAGGAATTATGAGACTCTGAAATACTGGGATACTTTCTTTTTTCCCAAATATTTCTAGTCATGGATCCGTTTGTCGTAGAATGATTTGCTTTTTTAAGGTAAATTCAGAAGAGACTGCAGTTTAATCAAAATTATTAGTTCAGTTGAAAAAGTTGATTTTCCAACTTCCAATTATGCGTTGAAAAATAAACTTTTTCAACCCGTCTGGAAATTTTCGTTAAACTACAGTCGTTACGGCAAAGCAATCCGCGGCTACAAATGTTTGAAGAACAAGTGTCCCAATTTTTCATAACTCCTCGAAAGCCGAAATAAGAAAATATTTAAAAATTCGGGTGGTTTATCTCACCTCCTTCTATAACATATCTCAAAATCAGAAACTTGAGCACACTACCTCACCGGCGGTGATCATCTTGAGGCATCTTGGAATTAATTTATTAAGTGTGCTGGGCAAAATACGAATATGACCTTCGTTGTAATTAATTATATACTCCTCATTGAACCGGTATCTTTATTTTAAATTACCATTGCATTAACTCTTGACCGCCGACTACTACATAATATGCATATACTCGTCCAAAGAGAGTCACCATTATTTTAATGTTTAAACTATATCTCTTTTTTTTGCCCTTTTTTTAGAACCATAATCCATCTCATCTTGTTTTTGAAAAACATTAACTTGATTTCGTTGATAACGCTATGTTATAGCGTACTTGTCAAGCGTAATCCAAATGATGAAACGATAATTGTCAAAAAATCCGTAAAATTGTTTTGTACGTTTAGGGCATGAGTTACGAGAGTGTGAGGAAAGCTCACGAAACAGTCGTTTCGCCTAGTTTATCCCCGTTCTACAGAAAACCATTATTAATACACGAGGGTCGTGGACAGTGGCTATGGGATCACGTTGGAAAGCGGTACTTGGATATGTTTGCCGGAATTGCTACAGTTTCCGTCGGTCATTCTCATCCGTGGGTGTATATTTTTGGTTTGCTTAAGAAATAGCTTGCCCTTGGGGTATAGCGAAATATAATAAAAATGTAATCTATCCTAATTGTAAAACAGAATTCAAAGCAACACTTTTCATCTTTTTCTTGCAGAAGGATCTTAGCTGCCATTACCGAACAATCATCCAAATTAAACCACATTTCTTCAATTTATATGCATCCACGTCTGCACGAATATGTAAAGAAGTTAACGGCAAAGTTCCCAGAAAACTTAAAAGTGGTTTATTTGACCAACAGTGGATCGGAAGCAAACGAGCTTGCATTCCTTATTGCCAAACTTCATACGGGCAAAGACAACATTATTTCGTTGAGAAATGCTTATCACGGAGGTACTTGTGCGACCTCCGCGTCTACCGCAATGTCCACGTGGAAAAGTCCGATTGCACAACCACCGGGATACATACACGTAAATTCATTTTAATTTTGGGTTCACCATGTAATTACGCTTTTGGCAAACATACAGAAACTCGCAGGGTCTGTCCGAATGTTGAAACTGGAAAAAAATACGTTTCGTTTCTATAAGATTCTCTTCGTGAAAATTTGTCCCCGATTTCTGCATACATATTCTGCATATACATAGAGTTGGCGCAAAGTCATGTTCTTTTAGACATTCCGTAAATTGGTTTTCATTGTTTCAGGCGGTATATCCAGACGTTTACAGACATACCAGCGGTGGTTCGCGATGTATAAATTCAGCTGCCCAAGTTAAAGAAAAAAACTGTAAATGTACAGCAGAAACATGTATCGCGTCGGATGAATATTTTCAGGATTTCAAGGAGGTCTTTTATTACGATTTGTCCAAAGCAGCAAACGCAGCAGCATTCATAGCAGAAAGTATTCAGGTAGGTATGCCTTTGCATATACGTACACCAAATGGAATGATATAGCTGGTTGCGATTAATAAAATAGATTTCGGAATTATTATTAAAATATCCTTATAAGCCCAACGTCCAATAAACGAATGGTTGAAACTTTTCTGTCCGTGCTGTACGTATGTATGTATGAAACAGGTCAACGCGAAATTACACACACACAAAAAACAACACAATGTACCGGTTAATACATTTAGGGAGTAGGTGGCGTGGTGCAATATCCAAAGACTTTTCTCCAAAGAGCCTACGAGTATGTTCGCCAAAATGGCGGCTTGTGTATAGCGGACGAAGTCCAAACTGGCTTTGGTAGAACGGGAGAACATTTTTGGGGTTTCGAGGATCACGATGTAATACCTGACATCGTAACTATGGCAAAGGGTATCGGTAACGGATTTCCCATCGGAGCAGTCGTTACTACTCCAGAAATTGCCAACTGTTTGAAGAGTATTCTTCATTTCAATACTTTTGGAGGAAATCCAATTGCCTGTGCTGTAGGCTCGACGGTATTAGACGTAAGAATCCACTTACTACATCTTTCCTACTTACTACATAAAGTAAATTTTATTCTGTGCTATTTGGTGGACGTGCCACGCTCAAATAATGATCACGTGATCAGTGTTGTTATTATTATATCGTGTATACATAGAAGCCAGTGCCGCCAATTTGTGAAATTAAACTGGCCGGAGTAGTTGCAACGAATAATAATGATAATAGTATTTATAAATAACATATGGTTTTCGTTCTTTTAGATCATAGAGGAGGAAGGTCTCCAAAAAAATGCGGATATCGTGGGAACATACTTAATTAATCGATTGAGTACTTTAGTATTGGATTTCCCGAATATAGTCGGCGATGTTAGAGGAAAAGGATTAATGATAGGAGTGGAATTAATTTCTGATCCTAAGACAAAGCAGGAATTAGGACAGGAACGTATGCTAGATCTTTTCGAAGACATAAAAGATATGGGAGTCCTTGTTGGGCTCGGAGGGTTACATGCAAATGTTAGTTCCCTACCGCTTTCGTCAAAATTATATTCCTGCTATTGTGCAAAAGAATTAGTAGTATTTTATAAATATTTGGATGGAACTTAAAATATAAAATAGATAAGATATTTACATTTTGACAAATTTATAGAATTATGTAATACCACGTCCCAAAAATGATAAACAGATTCATGTAATGTTTTACTTACAGATTTTGAGAATAAAACCGCCGTTATGCGTGACAAAAGCGGACGCAGACTTCACATTTCACGTAATTAAAAGTGCCATAGAAAAACATCAAGATAAACATTTGAGGAGCAGGAATGCTGCGTTCTCTGGTAGTACGTAGCGACACTGATAGTGAGCATCTTTCCAAGAATAAATGTCGCGGAATTTAGAAATAATTGCACGCGACGAGTAAGTATGATACAAGCCGTTACATATATTTGGTAAATTTATTAAGATCTAAAGAATACATGTTACATTTGTACAGTGCAGTTTTTACCTTTCAGTATATTATACTGAAAATTAGCGCATTGACGATTACACGCGGGGATGGAGAATCAAGAAATTATTGATAATGTCATGGAAGAAACTAAGCATGTAACTGGCGTAACTTTTGTCATAACGTATAAAAAATAAATAAGTGATCGATAAATGGCCTACTTAATTACAGTTTTACACTCCCAAAATGCGACAATTTATCATACGACGTTTAAAATAGCCCAACCCGCTGTTACCAGTGCAAATGAATGTAATAGAAGAGAAGTGCGCAAAAGTAACTGATATACATACATACGTTAATGCCTAAATTGTCATTTTATTTACAACTCCATATTTTATATTAAACATTGTAACAATTTCGAGTTTCAGTCTTCCCGATGAAATGCTTATTCGGTTAGTCTGAATATTCTTATAACGAAATACTTAGACGCTTTCTAAATCTCCCTTGTATCTTTGTGTAAATATAATCTTTCACTTGTTGTACGTATGCACATACTTGCGTAAACGTATGTGCAACGAACATACGGATTTCTATATGGTATGTCGCTAATATAAACCAAGAAGCTAACTTTTGGTGGGAAGCTTAGAAAAATGAATCATTAATTTGGCTTTGACATTGGAAAACAGATACCTATTCTTTAAGACCATAATATGTAACTTTATAGATCCGCTGTTACAGTTTTTTTGTACAACTACAGATTTGGGAAGTATTTGTCATTTTATTGTGGTAAATGCTCATCAAATCTTGAGGTGTGAGCTAAGCCACGAAAATATTAATTGATAAACCACATGCATAGGAAGAATCGGTAAATCCTTGAAAAAATCTCAATAAATATACGTTGCATCTTTGCCTTCTAATGAACGATATTCAATAGATTAGCTGTACTCAATTTTGGAAGACCCGCTTATTAATTATTAATAAAATATGCCACGAGATGATTGTACCATGTAAACACGTAGAAATGCATGAAACAATAACTGAGCGATAAAATATAAACTTGGTATAACTTTTCGTTGCACCCGCTTGAACCATTATCATATTATATGAATCCGATATTAATTGTAACACTAGCTGTATACTATTGTTTTGACTTGCAAGGGTATGCACTCCTTGAAGTATTTTGATGTTCCGCTTGCGTGGCAATATCGAGGTAGGTGGAGAGAACTACATCTATATAATAATAGAATTCATTGCTAAACCGCTCAAGGTAAACACTATAACGGGATACAAATACTAATGTTTAAATCTAATAGCTATCTAATAGCGTCCGTTTTTTTTCCCTTCCGTTTATCACAATATCCACCTTGTGACCTTCGTTATACGGTACTATGATACACGCTACATTGCACGATACATCCTGAATGTTGGATATATAACTCAGCTTCCCAATGTATTATTATTTCTTTGCAAACATAGTTTTAATGCTACTGCTGGTCATGGAGTATGCAGGTGTCCACCAAAGAAACAACATTTTTGTGTGTAACTCTTAGGCGATTAGGTTTGTTAAGACTATTTTAGAATCTGGCAATGTGTCCAGAAAGTAGTGAGAGGTATCAGCCATAGAGGCAAGATCAGCCTCCAACAGCGCTAGTTGAAGTTCCCTCCTTGCCTTTTGCACAACGTACACCATTAATGAGACACCCACCAATATCTGAAATTAATATTAGCAGGCAATTAAAAAGCAATTATACGTCCTTGCAAGTTATAAAACTAAAACTTTATAGCGTTTGTAACTTTTAAACTAAAACAATGTAAAGCTAACTATCCAAAATATTTCAAATCCAGCACACAATGAGACTCTTGAGGTTCAGAAGAGATTGCACGTACCCCAAATATAATAATAAATAATGATTCTTAGTTTGGAATTTGGGAAGATCGTAAAGAATGATGTTAAAGTAAATGACAAAAAAAAATGAATTTATTCAGTTGTAGCGGTCGCAACTCTACACGCTTACCTGGAAACAGAAGACAATATATCCAGTTGCTGCTGTCGATCGGTCTTCAAGAACATCCTGCATCGATCGTAAACTGCTACCCAAATAAATGTTGATGATTTGAGCAGGGAGTAAGCCTAATGCACTGGCTATATGGTACCTTATACCACCAATGTTGCTGACCTACATCATGCTACATATTACTATCGTATACATGTAATTAATTTAATGTGTTTACAACTCAATTAATACTACCAAAATCTTTGTCGTTTGAATTATCTTTAAGAAAGTTTAGCTGTTTTCCAATGTAACGTTTCCAAATAAATGACATTGAAAGAGGGTTAGTTATAACTGATGCTATGTTTATGTATATACAGAGTTTGAAGTCCAGTGAGAAACAAAATACATCTATCAATGTTTGCTATTCACTCTATATGACCGGATAAGAACATATAAGGACCAATAGAAACAATAGACATACCGCAAATATAGTGTTTTGCAAGCCAAAAGGGATCGGCGTCAACCTCGCAAACAACACAACTTTGAACGCTTGAGGTCCTGAAATAACTTTTAGTATCGCCCTTGCAGTATCGCTCTGCAGAAGCGCCCCTATAGGTAATCTCGACGACAATGCGCCAAGCGTGGCATGTGCGATAGCTATGCCAAGATTGGCTGATAAGACCACCATCATAATACCCCTTATTATGCCAAACAGATAACCACTGGCAACAATAAGGAACAAGTAGCCAATTACAATGGGGAACGAAACCACTGTGAAAAGAGTAATAAATATCACTGTAACAATCCACGCATTTTGATGCTCGATCCAATAGAGCAACACTTTAATATAGTCCCTGCAGATGAAAACAATAGCTCCCAGGAAAGCTAAAGTAGCAATTGTTATCATGACGTAACATATCGAGTTGGAGTTTATGCAGTTGCACTGAATCGATGTAGAATGTTTAGATTGACGAACACCAGGTTCCACGTCTTCTATATTAATAATATCCATGATCAGTTTGCAAATCCAGCATCGTGTCGGGATAATCGTAATCTCTTAATTGTCATTCTTCCGCCGCAATCTGTTTGAAAAACATTTTTAGTATATACATAGATGTAACGTAGAATAAATTTTGTTGGACCGTAACCTTGGAAGGAAACTCGAGAATTTTGAATATCGCGAATGAACTTTTGTTTAATATTCAATGGATAGAATTGAAAATAATTATCACTGCAAAATGTATGTGGATAATGGATAATAACACTTTCGAAATCTACTAAAAAATTCGTGAACAATCCAAACAAAAAATATATATAAATGCATATTTATGTACATACATAAATTTTGACGAAACCACAGACGGTAAAATGGTACGTCCAACACACATTATCGAAAAGAATTGGTTGTATATATACAATTATACAGTAAAATACTGTCAATTTCAATCAAATAAAGTATGCAAGTTGTAAGTAGAACGCAACAATTGAGTTAACGTTACCTCGTAACACTATCGGGGTAACGGTTCCCGTACATCCGTAGCTTTCTTTATTATTCTCTCTCATTGCTGTTCAAAGCCGATAATAGTTGATAATAGTTGATGATGACGTTTCTGAGAATAAGACACCATCCCCACCGCAAACATGTATACAGGGTGTCGCGTAAATGGTGGATACCTGAGATAATTTCAAGCAGATTTTTCCTTATAGAGAATGTCCAAAGCGCCTTAGTCAGCTTAGTTGACCTTACTATTAGTGGTCTTGGTGGTTTTACCTGGCCTCAGTCAGCCTTAGTTGACGAGATATTAACGAAAGTCGCGAGCCATTCGGAGATCTCGTATAGGGTACAGACAGGTGGAGGTGGGTATAGAGTATAGGATATACATAGAAGATGAACAGAGACGACAGCGATCTGCTGTGACTGTGGTTGACTGTGGTCAACTGTGGTTACTGTCGTCTACTCGCTTCTACTCGCTTCTACTCGCGTCTACTCACAACTACTGCTACAAGTTACTACAAGTTGTCGGCATGTGTCGAACCGAGTGTGTTGATAATAAATAACCCCTTTCGAAGGGTCTAGGAGGAAAAGACATCCTTACGAAAATTTTGAGAGAAACGAACGTATTAACGCAGTCAGGAATGAGACACGGTCTAGACGCGGTCTAGACGTCATAAAAAAATCACCTATCATTTATATACATACTTATGTACGTTTATCGATAGATTCAAATGTACTCGCCTATTTGCCGAAAAATTCACTGGCCGCTCCAACCGGGTCACCGTACCGATCTTGTTAGACATCGGAGGACCAGGTAATTTGTGACAGGGTAAGTTCGTAGCTGTTCGTAGCTATTCGTTCATAGTGCACACGAGTGCACAGCATGCACAGCTGTGCACAGCTGATCGCAGTAATGTAGGCACAACGAGCATCTCGGGGAGTTGCGCGTTTACGACCCAGACCGAGACCTGCTGAGACCTAAACAAACCATATTATATGTATAGATACATACCAATCACAACGAACAAAATGGGATGATTTGCATGTTCCACTTGAATGCAATTTTGAAGAAATTCTTTCTACACCCATGATTTAAAGTAGTATGAAATTACCAGGGAACAAGAGCGAATCAGTAGAGTAGAAGCAATACCGTGTAGCTGATGTGCATGTATGTACATTGTATATGCATATGAATTTGACAGGGTTGGCTTTCTTATGTCTGTACTGTACGTACGTAATTTTCTTTAAAACCAAACAACTTGTTACTCCACTTTTAATTTATTTCTCCGCTGTTTTCAATTAAAATAATATACATATGTATACGTAGAAGGTTTTTTTCGTCTTATTTCCACAAACATACAACATGGATTTTGAAAAGAACGCCGAATAAATAAAATCGACGATTGCAAATACGAGTGTTATTGTGTTCGGATTCGCGGATTTTAATCATCACTTTGTTGTCGCAACAGTGTGATACGGTTGAAAAGAGTACGCGGTTGAAAAAGGTGCGAGTACACGTTTATACTAGTTTCATGAGCATTTACGTCAGTAAAGCGGTAAGGGAGCACATTGCTATGCATACTCAAGTATTTCTCTAAAACAAAGCAAGACAAAATAGAAAGAACTGCGAGACAAGGAGGGACCAAGAAAGACAAAGGAATTGGAAGAAAGAAGGACTACTCGGGACTGAGGGTATATGTATATATACATATATATATATATACATACATATATATATATATATATATATATATATATATATATATATATATATATAACGTTATATGCTGCTTCTCCCTCCCCCCCTTCACGCTCTCTCTCTCTCTCTCTCTCTGTTCTACAGTCGTCATTACTGTTTCTCTCTTTCGTACGTGTCTTTCCCCCCTCCCGTCTCCGCGTCCTAACTCCCGCGCTCCCCCGCACACTCTCTTTCCCGCTGGTCGCAAAACTCAGTGCCTCATTCGCACGGTCTCTGTTCTACGCGTCGTGGACGGTATTCCCAGCTTTGTCTTACGCACTGTTAAGTTCACACGACTCTTTGCCTACCCCTCTCCACCCTTTACTCCTTCCATGTTTCTGTCTTTCTTCTACCCCCACCTCTCTCGTTTTTGTGTCATACTCTCCCTCCCACTGCCCCTTCAGTCCGTTCTTCGGGGCTGTTCGGGGCAAAGCAGGAGAAATCCCCGTGGTAGTCTCGTTCGTTCTCAAAACTCTGACTCGTTGTCACGCGCTAAAAATACTCCCGCACAGTCTTCCGAGGGTGTACCATGCCAAAGGAGAACGGAAATTAGGACGAAGAAAAGCTGTGAACGTCGACCTGGAACTGTCATGGAACGGCTTTCGAGAGTCGCGTGTTATTTCCGATGGACGAGGAACGACACGACACTTTGCGATACCAGCGAGGTGACCGCCGAGGATGAACGGCAGCAGGAACGACAGTGTAATACCATCGACATCGAGGAACATCGTCGAAACAATGTCGGCGGCTGCGGCGTGGAGACGTCGAGGCAGCTCTGCGGTATTCTGGAGAGCATTCTACTCTGGGAGAATTCTGTCAACAGTATCTCCGTCGTTTTCGTATTCAACATACTGTTTTGGTAAGTAGACGTCGTCCCCGACGGCTCTCACGTTCAGTTGTGCGTCGTTTCGCGTACGACTGCATACATATGTATACATATACGCAGTATATAGCGTTGTTATACAGTGGCATTCGATCGTTTCGCGAATAATGTCCTTCGCGCACCTATTACTGTTTTTGTGCATTACGATCTCAAGAGACGATTGCGCGATCGGAGGGCGGGGGGTTTTTAAATTGCGGCAGGAGAACGTAACGCGTGTTTCAATGACTTAGGGATACCTGGCGTTTGGGTTTGACTAATTTTTCGATTTGGCGCAAGGTCGACGGAGCGTCATTTGAATGACGTTTGAAAATTTTTGTGGCGAATTAGGATTATGTTTTGCTTCTCTATGTAGAGAAAAGCGTCTTGCGATATACATAATACGTGTAGAGCAGCACTGTAATGTTTGCAAGTAATCCGCTTCTTCTGGGTCAAGGTCTGCGAGAGGCGGGAGTTTCGGCATTCGGAACGCGATGTAAATAATAGTATCGTCGGTACTCGTGTGCAACGCAATGCAATGCAATGCAATGTTTAATACTTTATTCTTATCGCATGTGTCTCTGGTTTTTTATCGTTTACGTTTCGCATCGTTGGCATTTACTCGCGATAAGCGAATCGTACGTAGATCGTTGCGACGTTATTTACTCTCGCGCTACGGCAATTGACGTATGTACGAATGCATAATACACACATACATGTATACGTATACAAGCGTTTCATTGATGAGCACGCGGGCACCGAGCGATAAACTTCGATGTGGCATTCTGCGCGAATAGATTTATTCATGACAATTCTAATTTACTTCGCCGAATGAATTGCATCTTCCCTGCGCTCGTATTTTTCCCAACAGATCCATACTGACTTTGTCTAGATGGCAGTATGTTCTGACAATTAAAAAGTATAATAGCGCGATTGGACAACGCCGATCGGTGTTATTAACATTAAATACGTAAGCAGCTCGCGGAAGTGTGTATTTACGTACATGCTTATGTACTAATGAGAAGGATAAAAACTATGTGCGCGCTGATGCGTGCATCGTCTTCGATTTATTGGTCGACTTACAAATACAAAAGATACAATTATCATTAATTATTTTTTTTTCGGTCAATATTGCGTACATTGCTTGTTAATTGTATGAATTTATTTTAGGGGAATCGTTGTACTAGAGGTACGTGGCTTTGCAGCAGCCAGCAGTGCTGCGCTGGCAGTCCTCTGTTACAACACCCTAGAAGCCCAGGTTCACAAAGAGAACAAGCCATTGAATTCTGTGGCGTAAGTTTGTGCAATGTTACGTACCTGGGTTTCTCTGTTTGAAATCTATGTAATCAATGTAGTTTATACATTTTGTAGATCTCACACGAAAGCGGAACAAATTGAAAAGATAGGAAGAAGAGTTAAATCGGCAGTTCACAGTCTGAAACACTTGAGAAAAGATCAACCAGGAGTGGTAAATTGTCGTTTGGCGATTCTGATGGCTCTTAAGCGTTATCGTCGGTTATTTGAAATGTAATAATACTGAATGAATTGTGAAACAATTTTAGTTTTGCTCCGCCGTCTGTTCTCTTTCTTTGGGCCTGTGGATTATTGGTCGAACTATAAACGGCGTACTACTCGCATATATAGCTTGCATGAGCATTTTACTTGGACCCGCATTGCTACTGAAGTTACCTAGCAAGGTGGTACCGCATAAAGGTAATTTGAAGATGAAAGTTGGTAATGCAATACGTCGTAATCATGCGGGCAGTTTAAGAATCTCTGTTGATACTCTTGACTAGAATGGGACAGTGAAATCGAAGAATTTTTACCTGCTGTAACGGAAGATAATCTTCAAGTTTTAACAAGGGCGGGAGAGTCGGGGGATCAATCTTCGACGCCAACAGGTGTTTTGTCCACTGTTCAAAATGGTACGATAGATTATTTGTAAACGATAGTATTAACATTAGCACGCATAGATTCATACTGAAGTATCTTTGCGACATAGGGAATCATAAAGTATCTTTAGCAGACTTTTTAAGGACGCTGAACTTTAGAGCGTAAAAGTCGATGTTTTATACATATATTTAACTACAGTATAGCATATCTTTGAAAAAATTATGAAACTCAATTGATCGATGAATACCTCTTAGGATCTTACATGGTTTGTAGATTCAACTTTATCGAACTTCTCTTATGAAATAACGATTCTTGTAACAGAGTTTTTCAATGATGAAGACCTGATGGGTATGAAAATGCCATCGCATGACGACGGCAGCACCGACGGTGTAGAAGACGGTGTAGAAGAGGGTGTAGAACTAGAGCTTTATGCGGAAGAAACCGATGTGGATGGTATTAAGTTTCAGTGCGGCCACTTCGAGAAAGGCTCTTCCTCCGAGGAGGAAGCGGAGCTTGAACCTATACCGACGAAACTAGTTAGTCATAGTGATGAGAGTGGTAGCGAGTTCGAAATAATCGACGATCAGGAAGTTGATAACTTAGACATTGCATGAAAAATCCCCAGGCATGTGAACTGCCAAGTTATTACTATTGCAAGTTTGACAGTGATCTGAGTAAAGTAACGATTGTTTTGCTTGTATCTAGATACCTGCTATGGCTCACTCGTCTGTCATATGCAGGATTTTTTCCACGAAAAATTTGTTTCCTTGAAAAGTGAAACTGTCGTGGACTTTTTAATAACGTAACGCGAATAATGTATCAAATTCTCTCACCGCTTTGACAAGGAACTTAAGCATTAGCCATAAAGAGTTTTTGGTTTTGGTCGGATGATAGCTTCTCAGTAGTTCACTTACATTAATGTATACTTATACTAAGGTATACTTATCAAGTTGTACATATTATATGCGTAAAAGGGAAATCCACTATCTTATTTTTTATGTTTGGTGATAAAACACGTGTACGAAATCTGCATTGTCTCTGCCACATTTCTGATATACCTATAAATCCATCGATAAAAAATGTATCGATCAGGACTTGGCGCGCTCGTGTCGGTTTAAACCTAAAACCTAAAACATTACTTCGAAGGCTATCAATGAGAATGATTTTGTATATAATTATCACACAGAGAAAACGTTTTGTCTGCAAATTATAGTGAAGTATTTAGAAATTACGGTATATGCGGTGTAGCAGATAGAACGCAGAAGAACAGGGTGTGTTTTTGATACTGAAACAGTTACTTGTAAGGGAAGAATTTGGTTTTTACCCATTAAATGTTTAATGCTCACAATCAGTTTAATACCTCCAAGTATGAATCGACTTATGTATTAATCCGACTGCATGGGATTTGATTTATCGAGCTGAATCATCAAATTAGCTGACCTTTGCGTTTGTAAAGGTCTGCTTTACAAACGCAGAACTTTCGCTTCTTCGTGTTCAAGTCACAACGGAAGAGTTAAATTTAAGTCGCTCGTCATACTTACAAGAGATACCTTAAATTCTTTGCGACTTATCAAGGAATAATAGCAAAGGAGGTATTTGTAGTATATTTTAACGTGAAAAGTATATCGCAAAAGCATATGTTCTTTGCTGTTAGATTACCGCTAAAAATGATTCCACTTATGTAAATAGAAACTTACCGATAGTGCGTATGGCGTTATGTGGGAATAATATAATTTTATCCATTTTGCCCACGTTATGTAGAAATTTGCGATTTAATCAGTTAGGTCATTTGCATAAATATGATCTTCCTTACCCTACTCACCACCAAAAAAACTGAAATCAACAATTACTTTCTAGTCTTATTAATTACGATGTTAGATGGTTGTTACAACTGAATTATTGATACCACGGGTGGTAAAATGTAAGATATAATCTTATAAATTTCTTATTATTTTTTATAGTTTGATCTTTTCTGTTTCAAATTGTCGAATGTAAAGGTATTGTATGAGAGTGACGCAAAAATACAGAAACAATATTTTTTTCAAATTACTCTGCACAGAGACATCCGCTTGTTTGCAAAATTCCAGTGAACCGATGGATTCGCTTTCACATTTTCATTTCTATTCTACATAAGAGGATATCATATTTAAAGTGAATCTGCCACACACCTCCTATATAAAACGAACAACCACAGTTTATTTGAATGTATTTCGCTTTATCGAGAAAGTTATTTTATCGATTTTTGTCGTTACTTTGCTGTAAATTTTATATATATATATATATGTATATATATATTATAACTATATATATATTATAAACATTAACAGTTTTGTTATTTTATTATTTATTAATTAATTTATTATTTTATTGTAAAAATAAACATCAATGCAAGATAACAGCAGTGAAACGTCAACGAATACCAAATAAGAAAGATTACAGCACATGAGAAAAAAAACAAAAACAATTCATCCACTGAAGGTGTAAAGAGAAAAAAAATTATTACATCAGTGTCAGAAAGTTCGGAAACTGCAGTTTACAATGATGGTTGTATCTTCGTGCGTTTGTGGGATCTTCTTCTGGGATTTAACTCTCCCTGCTTCCCAGTCTCTACGCATATACAATGGCGCAAGACAGTGATAAAACTTCGATTACCTATGTAGCTTTCTTTCAAACGATTTAAGGATGAATTTAAATTCGGTGAATATTTTCAGAATTTTGAGGATGATCCTTCATGTTTTTTAACCGATCGGGAATACGTGGTCTCAACGTAACTCCCGATGACGCAGTCATACAAAGTTACATCGCATATTTTTTTGCAATTAGTCGTACGCGGGCGGACCTGCGTAACAATCCACACCTCCCAAATCAGCGCTCTCGTTGGCGAAATCAGTAATTCTGAGGCGGCGGCACTTTTTCTTCCATTACCCCGAAGTCATTCATTGTTCCATCCTGTTTCTTATTGCAAACTGTTCGCCTTGAAACGCGCTACTAGGATGTATTTTTTTCATAATTTTGGTGATGCCCCTGACAGCCAAATTAATGGTTCTTCTTTATTTTTGTGAATTGTGTTGAAAAATAAACTTTGAACTAGGCCGAAAATTTCTGAATCGAATTTAGAAAAGCATATTATTCTACGGTAAACTAGTCCACGGGTAGAAATGTCTGAAGAAAAAGTTTCCAAATTGATCAGTCTCGCAACTCCTGGAAACTCGAAACAAAAAATTGAAAAAGAATTTGGGTGGCATATCTCATCTCATCTTCCTCTATAACTTATCTCAAAATCAGAATTCCAAAGAATTTAAGTGTGCGATTTGACATGGGATCGACCATATATGTATATGTATACACATACATACATACCTGTGTAAATATGTGTGCCAGTAAATAAAAAAACATAGATACATATACACATTCATATTTCTATTGCAGTGCAAGGATTGTGAAAGGTGGTGTGACTGTAGAATTATGAAAAAAAATATGATTTTATATTAATATATACTTATGTACAATGCAACGTCACATTCTTTGATTTTCATCTACACGATACTTTCATTATGTGCATCGTCGGTTTTATCGATTCCATCTAGTTCCACGTCAATTTCCATTTTAATTTCCATTTTCATTTCCACTTGGTCGTTTAAATGACAAATCTTTTCATCTTTGACAAGGCTGTTGGATGATTCTAAAATTTTCAAGTTTTCATTCGAGGTTGAAAGTGGTTGAGCATTCTTCCTTTCTGGCAGAACTTGCAAGAATGCTTCTTGCCAAGTTTTTCCTTCGCTCACCCTCAGCAGAATTTCGAATACTGAAAAGAATGTACATGCAATTTGTTGCATGACACATACGTTGGTACTAACTTTAACTTTTGAGCATACCGTGATCGACGGTCAAAACTTTCCTAGCTTTCATCTGCAAGAACTTGTCTATCGGTAATCTAGCGTGCCTCACTCCCGCCATTATTGCCAATTTATGGCAATGCCCCTAAACATCAGGATATTGCGTAAGAAGATTTCTGCGAGTTAAAGAGGCGAGCTTACCTTATGACTATTATGATCAACAAGACCACCTATAACATACACGCAGTCAAGTTCCAGACGATCAATGATATTTTCCGATTCGCTAGTAAGGTATACAAGCTTTTCCTTTGGATACACATTTAGATACGAATCTGTATGAAACTTCACCTGTAACCCAATGCACATTATGCCAAATTATATTTTACCCATTCAACTATCTACAGATAAGGACAAATCCAATAAATACTGCATGCTTTAAGAGCATCGAAAATCAGATTACTCGGTGGAACAATCAAAAGTTTCAAACTTGTGGAATCACAATATGGGAAAATCTAAACATTCTAACGTACATCCCAATGTTCGTATCCATTGTGTTTTTGCATGTCCTGTCTTGATTTCCCGTTAAAGCTCGTGAGAGATAATTGCATAGGCGCTGCAGCTCTTCTATTCAAAGTATAACATCTCAATATTTGCTTAGTCAATTTGGCAACGTCCTTGTCAATCATTAGGTCGTCAAAAGAAAGATCAATACTTATTCCAACTTTACAGTTGCTATCTGCCATTGTACTCCTTTTCAGAGCTCTCCTCGATGGACCCAGATTTATATTGTTAGCACGTGCAAAAGCCCGCTTTTGTCTCGTTTTTTCTCGCTCACGCAATCTACCAATGAAAATTAAACAATCACCATACCAGGAATTTCAAGAACCTTTTAGCTAAACCTAAGAATTGTTTAATGCCTAGAAACTTTGTGAAACAAAAGTAAAATGGGAACCTTTTCTCAACCTTTCGTTCCAGCCATTTCTGTTTTTTCTTCACCATCTTCAGCTGTCGCTTACTTAAACTAGGAGTTAGTTCCGTAAGTTTTTCATCCATGTTAATGTGATCTTCCCTGTTTCGATGCTCAACGATTTGAGTCGTTTCCTCATTCTCAATATTTTCAGCGTTCTCCTTCAGATTTGCCATGTTTCATTAAAATATCGGAAATAAACAGGTATAACCAGCGACCAACGACGAAAAGGAGAAGGATGGATTGGACAGAGTGCACAGCATGGACAGAAATCAACAATAATCGACAGTGATCACGTAGTGATGTAGTTCGCGAACGAACTAGTTCGGTTGAACGATTCACCTAGAACAGGCCTGGGCAACGGTGGGGAAATGCACACTCTTCACGCGATTTGGGTACCCCCACCCACACCCACCCGTCAGCATTTGTACGTCGTGCGAACGAAAAGAAAGACAGCGCTCTCTACCTCTCCCACTCTTAGACATGAACCGGGAGGCATGGTGGGGATGCACGGCAGGTGGCCATTTTACTCAAAGAGCAGGTGTTAGTAAATCATTTTTTTCCTCAAATTCTGAACGATATTCATAAATAATAGTAATAAAGGGAAAGAAAGACAACATATACAAAAAAGAAAAAGATAACATATATAATTTTAGGTCATGTGCCAAATATATGTATATATATATTTAAATTTTGGATAAATTCGATTCTTGATTCAAGAATTAGCAATCTATTTATTATATATTATACTTTTTATAAAATAATAAGTTATTCATAAATTAAAAGTCCATTTAACAGTCCATAGAAAAACATTAACTAGTTCACTTGAGTCACTAAATTAATGATCACATCACTTGATCACAGTGATCGACAGTGATGGAGGTCCGTTGAGTTTGGTTGTGGACAGCTGTGGTTGGCTGTGGTGTGGTCAAGGGGCATGTAACTCGCCTCTTATAGGACCGACGACATTACTTTCCGCACCATCTACAGTCGCATGAAATTTTTTGGATCTAAAATCTAATAGGGCGACAAAAATGCGGCATATTTGAACTACAGCTCCAAGATCAATATTCCCGAAAGACAATGGACAGCAATGCACAGAGAAGTCACACGAAGTCTCCAGTGTTGAGAGTTTGCACGCCCCTGCTGACTCAGCTTGCTCCGAGAGCAACTTTTGCCTAGGCCCACTAGGCCTGATCTGGCCTGATCTAGGCCTCTACTATGCAGTGATCTATTACGAGTAGTTACGAGTTTTCAGAGTCCCCAAACGCAGAGGTCGCTGGGTCGCTTGTTTCCTTGTGATTTTTCAGTTGTACTTGGTTATACTAGCCATTCAGTGATTGAAGTTTGCTCACGCGAAATCCCGTATCGCGTAACTGTGTATAACCAATGTAACCAAAGTATAACTGCATATAATGTCCTGTATATTCTAACCTCGTCTGCGGTTAAAGTTTATTGCCGGTTATATAGTACATCATACAACTATATATATATATATGTATATATTATATTATATCACGCGCTAGTAGTGACAGTCAGTGACAGTTAGTGGCTGAGGCCTGAGGCCACCTGAGGCTGATAGACACTGATAGAATATAGACGCTGGCGCTGGCCAACACTGGCCGACCCCAAAGAACATTAGAGAGAAGGTGGTGAATTGAGTGACAATTCGCATAATTTCCGCGAGCAAACGTTTCATCTGATTCCTCATTCCACCAGTCTCAATCGGTCTCAACTGATCCATCTTCATTAATCTTACTCGTGCTCTCGACAAAGTTCCAATTAAGTTGCCATTAACGATTCTCGATAGAATGCAAGTGGTTGGTGTCGACGGCCGCGTCGTCGGTTATCTCTTTTGCTTTCTAATACTCCAGGCAAAGCTTACAAATTCGAGGACATCCTGGAGACTCAACGCCGATAAAGTCGTGAAAACTACCGATTTCGTCACCGCTACCGAGGATGATCCCATTTTCGATATTCTCGCGAGCAGCGTTAGCATCGGCAACGGACAAACCTGGAGCAAAACCGCGGCCTCGGAGAAGGCTCAGTGTCAAGACTGCAAAAATTCCGTCTCCGGAAATCATGAACGGTAAGGGGACACGGATTTCTAGTTGATTGTTGGGTAAGAGCACGTGAGCACGTCTTTTACAGGGATGTCAGACTGGCACCCTTGATAGCTGAAAGTATTTGACTGCCCGTCTGATGTTGCTTCCAGTTGATCGAGCGTAAAGCGCAGCGTATACGCAAGATGCTCCGCTTTAACAGTATGTGACTGGTATGCGGTAGTCTTGATTTTTGAAGCAGTTAAAGCGCTACATATTTATTTGGGTTGCCGTACGTTCCATGCAAACAGGTATTGGTCGTTATGATATAACAATCGAGTTCAGTCTGGGAGTCAGATTCTTTACACGAAGCTGGTACATTTTCTGTCGGGTCAACGGATAATCATAGGCAATGAGCGCAAAGGGAACATAACGACTTCCATGGGAAATACTTTCCTACGTTGAACGGTGGAAACGACGAAATACTATTTAGAATGTCGTGTTTATGTTAGAGTTTAAATATCGTGATACTTTACAGTCAGTCAAGCATTACAATGAATTTGCCAACACGTGTCAGAGTTCCTGTTGAGTATCCATGCATGGTTCAAAGTATTATTAATTATTTACTTTATGTATTCGTGTTCGCTATGGGCCAAACCCACCGCCGTGTTTGTTTATGACATGTTCTCCTCAGTACGTTTGTTGCGGCGACAGCGTGTTAAATGCCTGATATCTATATAAAATCACAAAAACTTGGAGACTAAATTGCGGAGTTAAGAAACATGATGAAAGAGTAGGATAGTGGGAATAGCGGGAAGCGTATGTGTGTCTGTTGACAAACAGGATGGAAAGACGGATAATCCTCGCGTTATAACTGACATGCTAAAACACCATAAAAACATAATGTTTTCTTGTCTGCACTTTTTATTCTATCGCAATCGGTTTGCACGGCACATTAAGTTCTGTTCGTAATAAGCATTACGATTAAAACGATGTAATTTTCTTTCTCTTCCTGTAGTTAGTATTTGTGTGTGGCTTACTGTTCTTTCAGCGTTAAAAAAGCCCTAACTTTGGTCCCCTTGGCAGACGATTCTCGTCATACGTGTTGAAGGATACACCAAATGCCACTGAGGTCTTTCCTCTGTCGTCTCAAGTATCAGGCGAGCAAGTTACATGCGCTTCTGGTCAGCGATGCAACGACGTAATCCTAGATTGCGGAAAGCCTGTTAATTTTACCTATTACGACAACCTGCTCGGTGTTGCAAACAGGGACAAGCATCCACTAGTTCCAGAGCCCAATGTTGCGCTCATGTTTAAGAAGAACAGTGGCAAAGCTACAGACGTTGATATCGATCTGTTAGAGAAACGATTAATGAAAGCTAAACGAGAGGTACTGCTTTACAGTTAGAGAGTAATTTGTTCGTGGTAGTAGCAGAGGAGCCGTCTTGATTCGAATTTTTATACGACGTGTGTCTCGTTCCACTTTTTATAGAAGCCGAAATCCGTTCAGCTTTATAATCAAATAGGAAATTTTTGGCGTATAAAAGGGGACGCGCAAAAATCGATCGAATGCTTTCGAAGAGCGCTCGCAGTGTCGCCGCACAATGCCGAGGTTTTATTGAATTTGGCTAGAGTGTTATTGGTGCAACATTATCTGGACGACGCGACGTATTTAGCAAGACGTTCCTTAGAATTGCAACCTCCAGATCGCAATGCATGGGAGCAATATCTTACGCTCGGTCAAATTTTCAAGGTGATACAACATTCTAGTGATGTATTCTGTTCTCTGCTCTGGATGTTACCTGTAGCGTTACACCCTATCATTTATACTCTTAGAAGAATGTTGCACGCGACAGAAAAGAAAAAAAATTATATTCTCTATATACGTGTTCTTATACAACTTACATTTAATTCTGTGTTCGTGTTATGTATACAAACCAAAGTCAAAATTGAAATAAAGGTGCGATTATTAACATCTCAACATTTCACGGATTTTTCTTTGTAGGCATATGGCCATTATCAAGAAGCAGCTGTACACTTGCGACACGCTTTAGAATTAAAACCCGATCTTACTGAGGCAGCAGAGGCTTTAAGAGAAGTGGAGGCACTTCCAGCTGCAAGTATACATATCTATACGCTGCTGATAATTATATGCTTGGTACGTGAGATAAAATAAACATAATGTCCAGCTACATCAACAAAAGTTACTTCTTTCCCATCTTAAAGACTACACCGTATATCAATGATTTTAATGAGTTTAAGTATGTTACAGGTACTTGGAGTACTCTTAGTTGTTTTGAGCAACGTCGAATGCGACGAAGATTCTAGTCTGATTAATGGGCAGCTCCAACGTCCTGTCCAACGTCACTTTAGCCGTGCTATGGCAATGCGCAGCCTGCGTCTTAACGTTGCTCGCAACAAACGTTGTTGAATACCAATTTAATAGACACACACAAGTTTACGATAGAATAAAAGTTTCAGCTGCCGCTGTTTCATTTATTTTACAAAGTTAAGTATATGAGTTGTTATGTGATTTTTAATAAGAATAGTAAAAAATTACCGATAATAATGCACTTTATTACAATTATGGGTGAAAATATACAATAAAAACAACGGCACTTTTCAGTAATTGCAAAAAAATTTGCGCTATACGCATAAACCGTTGTGTGTGTGTGTGTGTGTGTGTGTGTATAGCGTGTAACAGTTCATCTATAGTCTAAGCCTATGGATAAAGTGGAATGTAATCTGTGTAATTACATTAAAATCTGTTAATCACCGTTGCGCTAAATATAACACAATCGCCATAACAACTTTAATTAGCTTCATTTACAACGTACAACGACACAGAAATACATAATTTCGCTTTACTATCGACATGGAATGTCCTAATTTGAATTTTTAATCTGTGAATAATTTATATCCATATAGTCCAAAATTAAATATCATCGTTAGATAGTAACTCTTAATATGTACACGAAATGGTTAATCTTCGCCGTTGCAAATAAAGATATGTGACGAATTTACTCTCCCACCGAGTTACGATATATTTCTATGTAGATTGCTTTTCTCCTCTATGTTCATCAGGTTTAGTACTTACGTAAATAATATATCATTTCGAGCTTTAATATAACAATATTTTAAATGTAAAATAGCAGTAGTTTATCTTCATCCCTTTTTATGGTGCTCGATTGCACGTGAAGTTTACAAACTTTCCTTTTTTTCTTCCTTCTGTTCAAATCAGTGAAAAATAATGTCTTATGGTGTTATCCTTATAAGCAAGAGTATAAAAAAAGGAAAATAAAATAAAAGAAAACAAAACAAAAGGGGGTAACTTACGTTTAAAGGTAGTATATAATCTTAAATGAAGACATGCCATACGAAAATCATGTTTTTCTGCACACCGATGAAAACGCATAGTCAGGAGACTATTATAAAATCTGATTTACCGACGAATAATGTTAGGCCTTACCTTTGTTTTAGCCTCCTTACCTTTCATTATATGTACAAACACCGGAAACTAACATTGGCCGTATACACAATATTTCATTTATACACCTTTAAGGGTTCCAACAAAGAATGTATCCATGTAATAGAAAATACTGAGATGTCTCCGCTGTGTTTAACATTTAATACTGTATTAATAACGCAATCCTTTTAGGACACTAACAGAATCTTACATTTACATATTATAAATTCCTATTACTGTTTATTCCTTCAATACGTCTACCGCCTGTTTTTATAGTTCAGGCTGTTATACCTTTTAAAGACTAGTCTATACAAGGCACTAAACGTATCTGATACTTACAGAGAGAGAGAGAGAGACAGAGAGAGAGATAGAGATAAAAAAATACAAGTATTATACTCGTTGTGTACGATTTGTTTAAATGAAAAACATAATAATATGTACATCTTTCTGCATCTACAGCATAATGTAAGTGGTAAGAATGCGACTGGCAAGAGCAATTTAAATTGGAATGCTGTTGCGAGATTTACCCTTCTTGGAAGTAGCGATAGATCCAAATATCTGTATTTATTTCGAATGTACCAAGTTAGCACAAAGTTATCATCAACGTTAAAGTTTGTGATTCTCAAAGTAAACGCACTCGACTGTCAATCTGAATTTTTATACAATTCTTCTGCTGTAGGAGGGACATTCAGGTTCGTCAGGATTTGCGAACGCATGCATAAACTCGTCAAGCTTGAATCGTCGTGTGTTTCTAAAGAAACGGCAACACCTGGTCGGAACTCATAAGTACTGTAGTGCAGTGTAGCAATGATCAACGTACTAAAAGTGTATCGAGATTAATTTGCTATACACATAGAAACATTCTCGTCGGTAGTTACCCTTAAAAGATATCTATACGCATAACACGTTGATATACATGAGCGCATGGGTGGGCATATAAATTACTATATGTATGTATGTACGTATGTATAGCCTATGACTCTACAGCACAGCTATGCTAAATTTCGTTAGAATCTGCGAGAAGTTAGAACTGCACCCAACTAGCATTGCCCACCGTGGGTGGCTGAGCCTGCGGTTGTTGAGACGCACTGGCAAATTCTCCCCATTCCGAGCCAGTCTGGTTTTGATTCTGAACTGGTTTGTGCGCAGGCGACGAAGTTGGTGTCTTTGCTGGTGGAGGTGCAATTTTGACACCCCCCGGCGGGGGTGGTAATCCTATGGCAGAGTTAGGACGTTGCTTTGACTTGGACGAGACTTCGCTGCTGTCCTTTTTCTGTGTATGACAAGCAAGTTTGTTCATTAAAATAACCATCTATTAATGTGTTGCAAAATGAAGTGACAAATCGTACGGTAATTTTCATGTTAATTTTTATTGTCTCTCCTTCCTTGAATCTGAGGTCAAGCTCCTGCTTTGGTTTCTCTTTTTCTTTCTCTATCTGTTCTTGATTCTTAATCCATTTGAAGTGATCCTGTAGGGCTACGTTCAGATCAAAGCTATCCGACCTATCCGTAAACCCAACTCCGATAAAGGCTGATCGCCCGTTATCATCTTGAATTCTCAGTACAAAGTAACGCGAGGAATCTGTTACAGCTTCGACCGCGACGCTAGGATATTGTTCAATTGGACATTTGGCAAACAATTCGCCCGTTACTTTATCTTCTAGCTTTATAGTAATCGAGTCACCCTGTGTTACTAGTCGCATACGTCCCGTCCATGATGGCTCTTGAAGATTCCAATCTGCTGCTCTACGAATGAATAGAAAAAAGGGGTAATTTGAGAAATAACTTAGTCTCTCAAATTATCCTTAGAAATCTAGGCATGTAGAACATTTCTTCGACATAATTGATTGAAATCATTGTAACGTAACAATCTATTTCTTACGTTAGATCATTGACAGATGTTGCTGTACCGATGATTCTATGTCAATTGAAATTGTTTAGTTTTAGACAAGTCAATAGATTGATTTCAGGTAGGTTTTTTACGCAAATTCATAAGTACCGAAGATACGTACGCAGCATGTAAAGCCAAAAGTTTGCGATATTGTACGTATTGTATCCATACATACACACGTACGTACTCCAGATGCAACGATAATCTCACATTCTTCTGACAATTTCCGGTGCAACACTTGCTGACGTATTAATCGTACATATTTTCAAGATTTCGATTAACACAGAATAAACGGCGCTTCTCCAGATGAGATTCGGGCAAGTAATGACGTGTAAAGCTATTTTAGCATGCCTTGTGTATTCTTTAGACAATTAAATAGTGCGGGGAAAGTAGTCTGTCAAAGAGAATCAATCTTACCGATAACCCCTACTCGTTGACCTTGGCGGTATTTTAAACACGAAGACCTCGGACTTTACGAGTAATACACTTTCGTACGATTCCATTGTATTCTTGACAAATCACCGAAAAGTCAAACACTTGTACGAACCGAGCTCGACGGACTACTATTTGAAAACTCGTTTATATTTTGTGACGAATCTCTGCCGTGATTTGATAACTTTATCTTCAGTCACGCCTCCCATCACCATACATACTTGTACATACTTATGATACATGCATACTACATTGCATACAGCACCGAAACCGTTAGCCATAGATTATTCCACTAGCGGTACTTGATAGATAGTCATTCATTCTCTAGTGAAAACTAGTGAAAACATTTTTGAAATCCAACAAACGCCCTCTTTTCATGCGAGCAAATTTATGTCTGAAATATCGCGCGAATTACGCGGGAAATCTCCAAATAATTTCCCTGCCCTCCCACGTTTTCAATTTACTGGTCCATTTTTTAAAAAATGGTGTTTGGTAAGTGACCAATGAACAACTTTATTCTCGTATCCACGGCGCGTATACGTACCGTACATAAATGTATATATACAACAGCCGTACATACATGATCGTCATGACATACATACGTATGCGCGATGCTATATAACACATGCTATGTGATACTATGCCGTATGTGCCGATGTGACTGTATGGCTGTAGTGGCAGTGGGTGATGCAGTGCACAGTGCAGTGATCAGTGTGATCAGTGTGATTGAGTGTGTGTGATGTCGACTGCCGACCGCTGACCGCGGTCAACCAACCGTTCCGAACGTTCCGAAGGTTCAAAGAAGCCAGGATTGTTTAGGAGAATCTCATCAATGTATTTAATTTCTCGCTTTTTTTGAAAGTTAAAGCTGTTTCCACTTAACAGTTGAATATTTGTAAAAAAAAACTTAAAGATAAAGAAAACGTCGTGGCTATTTCAGACTCCCGAATCGACCGGGGAGATTGTTGTTAGTATTGGAAAACACTTTTCGAATCTCGGTTAATCGTAGATGTTGTGCATTCTCGGGCGGCTTTTCTGCGGTATTATCTTGCGAATAGAGTACGGGCAATCAGTTTCTCAGATGTCTGGTGTACTCTGTGCTTACACGACCCTCTTTCTCTAGGAACGATAGGATCGTAAGGACAGAATCTGACAATGATGCACAGAAGAGGAGGGAAACGAATACGGATGGATGATCCGGTGCCTCCAGAGTACGAGGCACCAATGACTCCCATGACTCCCATGAACGACAATTCTGGTGGAGAGGCAAATGAATCTTATTCCACTTATGCACCGTACAATCAACAGGCACCTCAAACGCCAATTCACAATCCCACGTAAGTATTTCATTTAGATCAAATTTGATAATGCAACAAAAACTTTGAATTCTGATTAGTGTATATAAACAAAATAAAAAATAAAAAATAAAAAAATTTCATTTCTCCACGGTCAATCCTTGGATTTGTGTAACACACTAAGCCTTTGATAATTTCGAATGTTAAGTATTAACAATATTGACGCATTGTATTTACAAGTTTGTCCCATTGATCTAGTCCAGAACTTTATTCGTCCGAGAGCTATAGCTCTCCGGGTACATCGCACCAACAATACCATGAACAAACTGGAAACTTTGAGAATCCTTCGCAATTTGAGCAACCCATGACGCCAGCTACTCCGACTAATATGAGAATTACTAGAAACACTCGTGCCAGGTTGCGTGGTATGCATTAAAGAAATGCTGTAACTACTCGAGCACGGTTGGAGCGTACTCGCGGCCATATTAAACAATAATTTTTACCTTCCAGGTGGTACGGTGCAGCAACCAAAGTATAAAGAAGTAGACACGGATTACATTCCTACGACTACGGGTACAGGTAGAGGTCGAGGTGGTGGCGGACGTGGACGTGGGAAACGAACTCATCATACGCATAGCTTAGAGGACGAAGCTAGCCTTTACTATGTCATCAGAAATAATCGTTCTTCGCTGACTGTACGTCGCCAGTTTATATTTGGAAAAATAAGAATATCATAATCTCTGTATCTTTTTACACAATATGCTGACCCATTTATAGACCATTGTCGACGATTGGATAGAAAAGTATAAAAGTAATAGGGAGAATGCTCTATTGATGCTGATGCAATTTTTTATCAATGCAAGCGGATGCAAGGGTCGCATCACTTCTGAGATGCAAGCTACCATGGAGCATGTGGCAATAATTCGTAAAATGACCGAAGAGTTCGACGAAGTATGTACTACCACTTTATTCTCGTACATATCTATCTTATGATTTTTTTCTATTATTTCGACGATGATTTGTGACACAGGAAAGCGGCGAATATCCTCTGATAATGACTGGTCAACAATGGAAAAAATTCCGTACGAATTTTTGCGAATTCGTACAAATCCTTGTTCGTCAATGTCAGTATTCCATAATATACGATCAATTTTTGATGGATAACGTTATCTCGCTTCTAACCGGACTCTCTGACTCGCAAGTGAGAGCTTTTCGGCATACTGCGACACTGGCTGGTAAGTTACAAAGTATAATTTAGGAAAAGTGGTATAAGCAGAGGAGGTAGAATGATAGTAAAAGGCAATATTCTTAAGATTCTTAATATTTATCTTGACAGCTATGAAGCTCATGACAGCGTTAGTAGACGTTGCCTTGACCGTGTCAATAAATCTAGATAATACGCAGCGACAATACGAGGCGGAGCGACAAAAGGCCAGAGAGAAAAGGGCCGCGGACAGATTAGAATCTTTAATGGCTAAACGGAAAGAACTCGAGGAGAACATGGACGAGATAAAAAATATGCTTACGTACATGTTTAAGTCGGTATTTGTGCATCGATACAGAGACACATTACCAGAAATACGTGCGATCTGTATGGCAGAGATTGGTGTCTGGATGAAAAAGTTCCATCAGAACTTTTTAGACGATTCGTACCTGAAATACATAGGTTAGCTTGATCTCCTGAATCGACGAGTTTTTATACAGGAGAGAGTAATGGCTTAACAACAACAACAACAACAACAGCAACAACAATAATAACAATAGCAACATTATAATTTCTTAGGTTGGACGTTACACGACAAAGTCGGGGAAGTTAGATTAAAATGCCTTCAGGCATTGCAACCTTTGTACGCTTCGGAGGAACTGAAGACCAAACTCGAACTCTTTACCAGTAAATTCAAAGACAGAATAGTAGCAATGACGCTGGATAAAGAATACGACGTGGCGGTTCAGGCAGTCAAGCTTGTCATTTCGATTTTGAAGCACCATAGAGAAATTCTGACCGATAAAGACTGCGAGCACGTTTACGAGCTCGTCTATTCTTCTCACCGCGCCGTCGCACAAGCAGCAGGTGAATTCTTAAACGAGCGTCTATTTCGGCCAGACGACGAAGCGATGGCCGGTGTAAAAACAAAACGCGGCAAAAAGCGTCTGCCAAACACACCGCTCATTCGTGATCTCGTTCTGTTCTTCATCGAATCGGAACTCCACGAACATGGTGCATATCTGGTGGACTCTCTTATCGAAACAAATGAAATGATGAAAGACTGGGAATGCATGACGGATCTACTGTTAGAAGAAGCTGGGCCGGACGAAGAAGCCCTGGATAATCAGAAGGAAACCTCTTTGATCGAATTGATGGTTTGTTGCGTAAAGCAAGCCGCCACGGGTCAGTCTCGGCATTCCTATTTCTCACTATATAATAACCGTCATGTTACAAGTGCGTTCAATGTTGCTTGGAAATTTTCGTATAGGCGAGGCGCCCGTCGGTCGGGGACCGACCAGAAAGATTCTGTCGGTCAAGGAGGCGAAACAGGTGCAGGATGACAAACAGCGCCTCACAGAACACTTCATTCAAACATTGCCCCTTCTTCTCGACAAATACAGAGCAGATCCGGAGAAGCTTGCAAACTTGCTCGCTATCCCACAGTACTTTGATCTGGATATTTATACGAAATCACGGCAGGAGCAAAACTTGGAATCCCTGTTAAGTAAGATCCATACGATTGTGGAAAAGATTCATGATACCGATGTTTTGGAGACAGCGGCAAAAACTTTAGAACATATGTGTGTAGAGGGGCACGCTATTTTCACTAGGTAAATTCGCCGATAAATTCACTGTGTAAATTCGGCAATGTTGAAACTCGTAATATTTCGCAAAGTTTTGGTGTAGATGCGACGTGGCGCGATCAACTTTAATCGACTCTATCGTACATAAATACAAAGAAGCTATCGACGAATATCGGAATCTGATAGAGGGTGACGAAGAGCCTGACGAAGACGAGATCTTTAATGTTGTACAATCCCTTAAGAAGGTCGCGATATTTTATTCCTGTCATAATATGAATCCATGGGGAATTTGGGATTCTTTGTACAAGGACATCGAAGACGCGAAGGATCCAACCAAGTACTATCTAACGAATACTTATGCGTTCCTGCGAACAAGGTATATGTATACACGATTATTAAGGTGAAGAAACTGTCCCTGTTTCTAGAAGTTCACCGCTCGAGGCTGTCAAATGTTGCATAAGTGCCTGCTTCTTCTCAATTCTATGGGGTCAGAATCACCTCATGGAATCTGTGGATTCCGGGAATCGTGGAGAAGACGCGTGTAGAGAATTAAGGGAACGTTCTCACTCTTTCGTGGGTTCAATGCGTCACTTTGTTAGCGGTGACAGCAACGGCATGGTAATTCTCTCTGTTCAATTAAATGTTTCCATTGATCGCAATTCATTCTTCCCTCCGATTGTTACGCAGTTTCTGTTCGTTTGTTCATTTTGTCTTTTAGCCGTACCCGCCAATCTTGAGGGAAGAAGCGTACAATCGATTATGTGATTTACTAGTAATGTTCTGCAATCAATTAGCTACGCATTCGAATCCTTTGATGCATCAATTGGTGTACGAGCCTGATCAAGCGATGCAGAACATGCTCAACCGATTTATACAGGAATATGTCTTTTGCGAGGACGAAGATGGTAAATCGTGATCCCATCACATTACATTCATATTACTATTATTATAAATGTATCTTTAATATCTTGAATTATTTTGCAGACGAGCACGATGAGCATTCAAAGATCGAAGAATTACATAAAAGGCGAAACTTTTTAGCTGATTACTGCAAGTTAATTGTATATAATATGATACCCACGAAGGCAGCGGCCGATGTGTTTAAACACTATGTCAAGTATTACAACGATTACGGTGATATTATTAAAACAACCCTCGGGAAGGCTAGAGACATTAATAAAACTAACTGCGCATTAACAATGCAACAGAGTTTGAATATTTTGTATAATGAAATAGTTGCCGAGAAAGGTAAAGTCAATAGGAATAGTGAAGAGTTCACTGCAATCAAGGTACATTCGCATTCAAAGGCCTCTTTCCTTCTTAAAATTGAAGTTTTTTTTCTTATAAGGAAAGGTACATGTTTCAAACCTGAATCCTCTGCATTCCAGGAACTCGCCAAGAGATTCGCTTTGTCCTTTGGCTTGGATGCGGTTAAAAACCGCGAGGCGATTACTGCTTTACATCGGGCGGGTGTCTTTTTTGCAATTACACCGCCGGATGGCATTGAACAAGATCCTACAGGGCCACCACCTAATTTACCCTTCCTTGAAATTTTATCAGAATTTACCAACAAACTTCTCAAGCAAGATAAGCGTGTCGTGTAAGTGTAGCGTATATACCATAAATATACGATCACTGCTCTCAGTTTTACCTTGGCTGTTTACTTTACGTCACACAATTTTATTGCAGATTAAACTTCCTTGACAGAAGGTTACAGGCTGGAATGCCATCCTCGCGGGGAGAGGATTGGCAACCATTATTGTTGTACAGAAACAGTCTTTTGCATGGCGAGACTGACCAAGTTCCAGTAACGAGCAAACGCGCTTACACTAGACGTAAAAAAGATCATTTAGCAGGTATGTCGCAATGTTGCAATTAAGTGAATCTAAACCCTCGAGAAACGAACGAATTATTCCCCTTAATCGGACGTTGTGCCACATATGTGCCAAACGTGTGCCAAAAAAATACCCGTTCGATGCGCGGTACCATGAGGGTTTACTATATGTATGTATAATAATGAATATCGATCAATCATACTGGCAATCAATTTGTATACATAAATAAGTGCATAGTCTCGAGATAGAAATGTGCAGCGGTCTTGCTTTATTCCGAGTTCTGACATTACGCAAAAATCGTAATATTGATTGTTTTACAGAGGAGGAAGAAGCCGACGAGCCTGAAGAAGGTTCCGATCATGAGTTCTCTGGGTAAGTTGGGCGTTTCCACACTCTAATACAGAATATCGTCTTCTTTATTCTCTATGTATTAAAATCATTAGCGTAGAACAGTTGCATCCGCAAGTAACCGCTATATGCAACGGTTAATAAAAGTTCGTAATGTTTCGTTGGAATTTCATTAATCTACGATTCGGATAGAAACGTAGAATGCTTTTCTTTTTTCTCTTTTTTCCTTTTGTTTTTAAGCGCTTTTAAGATACTTGAGATTAATAATAAAGGGTTCTGCAACTTTTGTTACTAAATCCACACGCTTACGTAGGTAGTTTGACGTACACGTAGAGTGCCTTTTAATCGTATCGGCGTTCGAATTGCTTCTTGATAGTTGCCTTTGAAAAAAGAACTGAGTAGTATTTTACTAGTAACAGCAATGAGAAGCACGTTTACTCTTCATCGATTTTCTAAAATTTACACGCGTAATGTTAAATCGTGAATCAAAAATGTGGAAATTCTGACCGTAAATTGAATCGGATTGTATTTATCCAAGGCATCTAGAATAATTAAAGGTACGATTAATTCAAATAAAATCATCACGGGCGTGTATACTTTGCATTGTCCACTGTTGCATCAGCATTTCAGTTTATATTTTGTTCCACTTATTTCATCATTCTTTCAAGTGTCTTGCCAAGTTCTGCGTAACATTATCGTGTAGCTGCATGCTAGTGGTACATTTTTTAATAAACATTGTGTACCATTGACGCCTTTGCTGTATTTATTCACCAATCTATTGTTGTTCGCATGGGTAGTAATTTTTTACGAATCGCTTGTTGCAGGCTACCTGATCGTTATTCGAGCTAAGAATTAGAATTTTAAGTACATCTAAAACGCTCGCACGCGCGTGTTTGTGGACGCGCGCGCGGGTCCACAAACACACACACACACAATACATGTAAGGGGCAAAAATGTATACGAAATATCAGAGGTTTATTCTTTTTGGTGCTTGCTTTACGAAATTAATGCAACAATTTCTGAACTAGCATAAGGAATTAACAACGAAGTAAGGAACAGTGTTCGAACTGTAGCATCAAATATTAAACGTATATTGAATCTACATCTACTCGTATAAGGGGCAAAAATTGTGTAAGGACTTGCCAAAATCAATCATTCTTGGTGCCGGCTCTAAAAGAAAGAAATTCAACTTCTAAACTAGGGTAAGGAATTAAACAAACAAAACACGATGACACACATATTGTCGAGGTAATCGAATCATGATATTTTTCGAACGATAGATATAAAACAAGAATAGGAACAGTGATAGTACATAGAGAACGATGCGTGTTCTGTCGAGCCTAAGCATTTAAAATTCATTAAGCCGAGAAAAAAACTTTGTATTCTGTTTATATATCAATAATACAAATTGGTGATAGATATGAAGAACATGTGATATTAATTGATATAAGACCCTCTGCTCCTATGTGCTCCTGAATCCTACTTTATCAAAATTCCAAGACTCGTTAGCAATAAGCAAACACCCTGTGCTTCCGATATTTTTTGTCCCCGCAATTTAAAGTAAATGGAACCAATAATCAACTCGTTGCATTACATTTTCTGGCTCGCGTCGGTACCATTTACCATTTTCTTTTTCTCTCTGTAATACCACGCCGTTCTCTATAAATTAACGCGTTACAGAGATGTTTTAGCTCATTGGTTTTTAGTACCTGGGTTAATTCTGCGAACTTTGTTAGGACAATTTGTTGTTCCTCCTTGTACGTAGGGGGCGGGGGGGCATCAAAACGATGTATGTATGTACATCAAATATGATATATACTAGCTGAAATACAACACACACACGAGCGCGCGCGCGCGCCCGGCACGCGTATCGTGTGTATGACTTACCAAGAGATTAGTAGCAAATTTTTGTCCCTTCGCTTATGAACTCAGCTACGATACGATTCCATCAACAAAACTTTTTTATTTCAGTAAACATAAGAAGAAACGCGGCCCGAGGAAGAATCAGTGAGTGACGTTTTATATCTTACCTATTTAGTACAAATGCCTACGGTAAATTAAAGAATTAGTCTATTTTTATTATTACCTAAAAAATATTGTAAAACGATCAGCATAATCAGTAAATTTGTATTACCGGATCTGCGATATAATATTCGGAAACTAAAATAACAAAATAATTTTGCATAAATTCTGCAATAGCATTAACTTCATGTATCCTTATTTTTCAGATTATCCGTTACTAAGGTATCAATCCCTCGTGGATCTAGGGCACCTGGATTGTATGAATCCAATGAGAGCATACCGATGCAGACATCTCCGACGGCCATCATTGAAGACCGTTCGACCAGTCCATCCCAAGATATGGATAACAAATTTAAGAGCTTACAGATCCAATCGAGGTCGTGAGTATAGAAATTTAATCACTCTACATAGAGGCTCATGTACTGCCATTATTTATAATACATATAGAGTTTCTATCGAGCACTCTTCGAATGATTATTGAATTACTTCTTAGACGGAGAAGTCAAGACCAGACGGAACCGAGAGAATTGCGGAGAACTTCTAGAAATTCCGGTCGTTACGTAGAAGGGCAATATATGGTAAAGTCTCCGTTCAATTAAACATTCTACGTTTGGATAATTAATGTCAACTGAGAATGAAGATACTTATATTTGAATAGTTATGGTACATGTATATGTGATTACAAGAATCTTGACACTTTTGTCACTTCGAATTAACCTCGTTAACGTAATTACACGTATACCCAGAGGGAATAATATCACAACGAAATCGTGAATAGGCTTTGGCAACGTTGTCCAAGTTCGATAAAAAAAGAATGACGGAACAAATTGCCTCGATCTTGCATGCAAATCAAGTTGTTTGATCGGAATTCCGCGACGGAATCAAATAACATTGCTGTGCCGTGCTGACACAACTGTACGTGTACATGATAAACGAAAGCAAAGGGAATAATTGGGATTTAATTCGGTATTTATTAAGATTCGTCAGCTACGTTGATTTAAACGACTGGCATATCTTTGTTGCAGGAATCTGATTCCGAGTAACCGGGTATAAAGCAGGATATTGCGTACACGTATATCCAGAACCGGAGTATAAATTTGTGATACGTATAAAAAGTGGTATACTATCCGGGGCCTATTCAATCAGATACGCGCGCCCAATCCACAAATAAGCAATGAATCATCAGTCACTCATACTTTCCTAAATATACATGCTTTATCCGCTTTCGATCACTTGTTGAGAATAGCGTTCCTTTTTGTTCCAGTACCGGTAATTAATCATTATACGCGTTCGTTAAGTTACAAGACATTATCACATTATAAACAGTACACTCGAACATTTCACGCGCATTCGTGTCTGTAATGTTTTCAGACCGGCAGAATTGCAACTATTACTGTTATTATAATACTATTTAATGACCTTTCTAAATAAATCATTATAACTTATTAGACGGAGTAATTGTTATCTTCTTACCTATTTACTTTCTGTCTCGCAATTACCACTTTTGATCTCTTGCTTTCCTCCATTCTATGTATATCTACTGTATAATTGCTTAACCGATTAGACTCCGGTGCCCGTCGTATATTTTCTATTTGTACATTCGACATCTTTGTCCTCATCTGTCATTTGTACCTCTGTATTTGCGGAAGATAATGCTTCTTCTGCGTCCCTTCGGTGGCGAATTCTGTTAAAATGATAGCACATGTACTTACGCAATATACTTGAATGATATCAATTAATTGGATGGCATCGAATGTTTCCATTGTTTCCATATAGTTGTATACAAAGAGTACGCAAAGGTATAGGAAAAATGAAAATTTGAATTTATGTGTGTGTGTATGTGTGTGCGCGCGCGTGCGCGTGCGGGGGGGGCTGATTATTAGTAAATAATTAACGATATGGTTTTTCTTGTGCTTACTTCATCCTGACGCTTTGAACTAAACAAGCTTTTCAGTGTCCGCGGTGTAGCCGTAGCTCTATCTTTATTTCTATCCCTCAGAATTCTGGAATGTGGGCTCCGCAATTCATTGCCCTTAAATTTCAGAAACGAAAGTCCTTGATAACGAGTCCATTCTTTGCAAATTATAAATTTTGGATTTAAATTATAGCAAATAGTGATTCTCATTGGATCGAAAGTTTACCTGTAGCGACAGTCGTCCTCCATTTCTACTGGGAGTCGGTGGACCGGGCTTTTTATAGGATGTCTACAATGAATGAATTATACGAGATACGTAACAAAGAGCGTAACACAGTGACACTAGTAACATTAACCATAATGAAGAGGGTCCAATAACGTGCTTACCTGAGTTCTGTTTTTCTTTTTCGCTTTTTCTTCGGGTAATAAACTCTGACTCAGACTGTCGTTAAAAATCTCCTCCGCTGTAGAGCCTGTCTGGAATAAAATTTGGAATTTAATTACATAGGACAAATACGTGCGTGGATTGATCTTGATTGACGAGCGACACGGCAATGCGGGTAAGGGACTTTTACTCACTTTGACTTCCTCCTCTGTGAACGGTAGAGGATGAAACTGCATTTCAGCTGGATAACTCGACTTTAAATGTGGCTGGCAAAGTGCATTTCTTTTTTGCAAAATAGAGAGTCGATCGGTATCGAAGTTGGATGTGGCCAAATGACAATGACCCCCTTTCATATCGGCTAATAAAGATAACTCGTCTAGTAAGTAATTGCAATTTTCGATATTTAATTTCATTCCATAATGTATTCTTTACGATCCTCGCACCTAAATAAGTATTATTACAAATCTCTCCTTCCTCGTCCTCTGCAGTAAAGGCGTTTCCCATCGTTTGTATACTTTTTATACTACACCTCCTGTCGTACGTTATGCTTTCCTGAACTACCCCAATATTGCGCGCCACCAAAATGTCCTCTTTATTGTCCTCCAACGCAAAGTCCTGTTTGTCGTATCTAGAAAAGAAGGTCGCCGATAAGCGGTAATACGTCGACGATCTGGTACACACAAATATGGAATTCACTAAAGTCGATTCTTACTTGACACTTTTATGATCTGCCGGGGCGACTAATTCTTTCTGTTGATTTCGGGTTTGAAGCTTATCCTTTAGTTGATTCAGTTCCTTTAGAAGCTGTTCATTATGCTGTTGTTCGGTTAAAAGCTTTTCGCCAATGTCCCACATTTTCGAACTCAATTCGCTAACGTGCGCCTTATATTTACTTATTTCGTCCGCTTGCTTCCGGCACTGCTGTTCCATTTTCCTCTGCAAAGACTCTAGTTTGTCCTGTAGGCACTTTTCTTGTTCTCTGTTTAGCTTTGCTACCTGTTCGTTGTATGCAATTTTCTGTAACATAGGAGTGACTGAGATGACGAGCAGATTACGGCGCGGCGCGGTGCGATGCAGCGCTGAGAGGGAAAAGATGAGCAGTATTCACTTACCATTCTTTGTTTCATTTCTTCTAACTTTACTTCGTACCTGCCATGAATTTCTTTGAATTGCCCATCCAAATCCTCTTGCTTCGGGCGCTTACGCAATTGGTCCCTTTCCTGGCGTAATTTTAGATTGTTCTCCTTCAATTGTATCACGTCGCTTCTTAATTTCTCCAATTCTATTAACGGTACCGTTTCCGTTTTTAGATCGTTTATTTTCTTCTCCAGCTCTTCCACGCGTCCCTCCAATTGAGCGTTTTTAATCCGGAAACAATCTAATTTACTCCCCATGTCATTCTTCTCTTCCATCAATTCTTGGATTTGCGTTTGCAATTTTTGTTCGCCTTCGGATTGAAAAGCTCGTTCGGATTTGGCATTAATTGCAAAGGATGAGAGCAAGTTCGCGAAATCCTCTATTTCCGTCTCACTGCGTGCAATCTCTTGTTGCAATGTTGCGTCCTTCTTTAGTTCTGCTTCAATTATCTTCTCGTTCGAGAAATGATTCTCCATTCTATCCGGTGAGTCGCCCGTGTTTCTCCGATTATTCTTTGGGCTCGAATGAGCATCCAGTTTCTGTTGGGTGCAGAAAAATCTCTGCCACAAAATAGTATTCAGAGCTTTCATGTTTTGCACGTGACGAGCATTATAGTTAAACAAAGTATTTTCGAGATCTAACTTAACGGCTTGTACGTGCTTTAATTCGTCGCACATCGACTTCTCGTCGGTCGCGAAGATGCTACGAAACTTTTCCAATGCAATATCCCATTTCTTTTGCAACGCGCTTAAAGAGGCATCCAAGCCTTCTCTCGTCTTGACAATATTCTGCAAAGTATCCCTCAAAACTTCTTTGTGTTTCGCATGTTTTTGTTCTATACTCTTCAGTTCCCCCACTTTATCCTTGAGCATTTTAATCTCCTCACACTTCGTCGCATAATTATCTACAATTATCTTCTGATCCTGCAGCGTTGTTTTTAAATTTATATTTATGGTAAACAAGTGCGAAATTAGTTTACGCGAGGCATTTACTTCATTGACTGCTGTTCGAATAATATCTACAACACTCCTACTATCTTTATCTTCTAGTTTTGCACAATTGTTCGACAGAAGAACAGTGTTAGAATCTTTCGTATTTGACGACGCAGCACTCTTCATTGTTAACTTCAAATCATTTATCGAGTGTTCTAGTTCGTTGCACGTTTTTACAATTTCCAATTTTCTAGAGTCTTCGGTTCTACAGTACTCTTTATTCGCCTCGAGCTCTTTCTTTTGTCGTTTTAAAACTTGTTGCATCTCTTCTGTGCTTTTCGCACAATTGTAAATTTGAACTTCTAATTCGGAGTGAGTGTTTTGCAAGTCAGATCGTAAGGATTTCTCATTTTCCAGCTGTTTAGAGAGCGCGCTCTTCGATTCGTCGAATTCCTTCTGTAATTCATTCAAGCGCAAACGCGTTTCTTTCAAAGCTTTCTCTTGTGTCGTTAAAACCGCGTCCTGATTAGATCTCACTTCTTGGAGATTAATAATTACTTCCTTCATCTTTGATTCGGATTCGAGCGTTTCCTTTCTCAGATTTTCGAATTTCTTTCTCAAGAGTTGCACCCCTTCTTCTTTCCTTCCCGCCTCTATCTTGAATTGATCCAATGAATGTTGCATCTCCAGTGCTTTCATTTCCAGATCTTGTATAAAGTCCTTTGTTTTAGATTCTTCTTCCGACTGCAAGCGTGTGCGAAGTTCATTTTCCTGATCAAAGGCAGCCACTTTTGAAAGTAAATTCCCAACATGCTCATCCTTTATTCTCATCTGCTCTGACATATTGGCGTTATCCTGTTGCAACGCATTATATTTGTCGCTGATACATTTTAAGTCTAACAACATCTTTTCATGCTCAGATCTTAGATTCTGAAAAATTACATCTTTTTCATTTATTGTGTCCTTCAACTTTGATATTTCTACAATATTGTATTTATCTTTCTCCTCTAATTCGTAACTGCGCGATTGAAGATTTCGTAGTTTTATCTCCGTTTCTTCTATTGTGCTATTCAACGATTTCAGTTCTGTCACTTTCGAATTGCATTTTTTCGTAAAACCACACAATAATGCTTCAACATGTTCCATTAACTCACTAGTCGTCTTGTCGTCTACATTATTATTTTCTAAATCTGCTATTCCAGATGCACGGTGTATAATTTCTTTCAAACTTGTATTGCAGCGTTCGGCAGATGTTTTATACAAATTATTTTCGTATGCTAAATTTCGGATACGTTCGAGACTTTCGTTAATTTGCAATTGCCCTTCGGCAATAGTGGCATTCAATTTGGTAATGTTCTCATCATCGTTGCGCAAAGATGTCTCCAAAACTTGAACCTTCTTTTCCAAAGCACTTATCTCAGAATTTAAAGCAATCTCAGACTCTGCAGCTTGCGACAACGATTCTTTCTGTGATAGACACAAAGATTCATAATTTTTATTTAGATTCATTAGCGATGCTCTTTCGACCTGTAAAGCTTCGATTTCTTTATGCGACGAAGATAACTTCTCGAGGGCAGCATTTAATTTTGCCTCTGTGTCCTTCAACGTTGCACGTGTTTCTTGCAGCTCAGCATTCGATTGCACAATTTTATCGCGCTCCCAAGTTACCGATTCCAACTTTTTACTTAAAGTATCGACCTGCGTTTTCAACGATGCAGACTCGTTCCTTGCTTCTTGTAATTGAATATCAATTACAGAACTCAGAGCTTCGCTATTGTTTAGCGACGACGACAAATGTAACGGAGCAACTCCCTCGACTTCGAAACTCTGCTCGTTGACGGACGTTTTCGTTAGATCGGACAGGTGCATCTTTAATTCTTCGTTGGTCATTCTGAGATTCAGCAGTTCTCTATCCTTCACTTCCCCCTGAATTTGCAAGTTTTCCAACTGTCTCTCGCACTCCTCCAGTTTCTCCCGAACGAGCATATATTGCCTTTCCGTACATGCCAATTTCTTTGCCAACGCTTCATTGCCCACCTCTAATTTCTCAATTTCGCATTGCCCATTCATTAGTTGTTTTTCCAAATCATCCACCACCTTCCTATAATATTGTTCAAAGTCCAAAGTGTTTTTATTCTTTTTACAGGACTGAGGGGTGCTCTGTTTCATCTTTTCGTTCCGGAGTGTTCTTAGTTCTGCCGTTTTCTCCTGCAACTTTTTCTGCAGGGATTGAATTTTATTCTGTTGAACTATCATGTCCTCTTGCAAATCGGCATTCTCGTACCTTGCCACTTCCAACTCGCTCCTGAGTTTCATTAGTTCACGGTTTCTTTCAGTCTTTATTTTATGAATCTGGGCAGATCGTACTGCAGGCGAATTAAAAAAATCTTTCAAAGCACGTGTTCTCGGAGTTATGGGAGTTTTTGGGGCAGCATTTTCCAATTCCTTGATAGCGTCTCTTAACATATCTTTAGATATATTTCTCTGATGTGGAATAATCATTTCCAGGAAACTTTTAATCTTGAGTTGTGTTTCGTGTTGCAGTTTAATGCACATTGGTTGGTGAAATGTGGGTTCTTGAGACAGATGGTACAAGAAAAGAGATGCAATGTATGTATTTTCCATTTCTCCTAGATTGGTTGCATCGTCAAACTTAAATTCGGGATATTCGTCTGCAGAAAGCACAATTGAATAAATATACATTATTCAGTATCCCTTATAGAATGATAACAATTAACCAACGCTTGAAAGAAATTAATTTACAATGATTCCCATATTCTACGTGTAACTTGAATTGTAACAGATTTTAGGAATGACAAAAAATGGTTTTACTTATAATTTACGTGCCTCTTATGAACTTTGCGATAAGCATTTCTTCATCACAAACGTCCTTGTTACTTTTCCATGCCCTACAAAGCAAAGCATAATTTGATAAGTATGGAAATGTCAAACCACTGAATATGAAAATAATAGAATATAATTTAAGAATATAATTTAAGAAAGGTAAGATTGCATAGATATTGTATACAGTGAATATACTTGACAAGAAAACTTACAGTATGTCAATTATTTTTCTATAAAATCTCCCATCTTCCAATTCCTTTAATTCTTTGATCTCCGTCTCTAATATATCTAAGCAGTTTACCTGAAAGATTGAAACATGTCTAATTGGGGAGAGTTTCCGCGTATACAATGCAATGCAAAAACTCAATTTATTTAAATGATCATAAAGGGTCTAGAAAGACTGGCAGATTAACAATTCGATCATGGCATTATGTTATTCGCAATTCACTGTGACATAATGCATCCTTCGTAGTAACGAGAGCAAGCCCTTTCCCATTTAATTTACGTACGACCATTCCTTACCCATTCTATAATAACTCGAGGCCATAGCTCCATAATATCCGTAAACACAAATCTTTATTAACAAACTAAAAATTCACAAACTCCAATTGCGGTTTCTTCGGTTCCTTTGTCACATATACCCGCTTATGTATACCTTTCAACGTTCCATGGAAGATTCGTTTAATTTCAAACTCTACTGACGCGTTTCACGCAACAGGTTGTATTATTATATACAGTCGACGCAAATATCCCTAGAAAATCAATGAGACCGCAAATGTTCCCATATCAGCATGGCCAACACTAACTAATCGGGCTGAATCAGGCTGAATGGAGGCGCATGGCATCTGTATTTATATGTATGTACGCATACTAACATGCTACCATACACCGGGTTTACACAGCTTGGCGCCAACGTTGGAACTGGTTGGAACCAATCTGTGGTCCCGGTGTAATGATGCGTGCGGATGATGCATGCATCCCACCTGATCCCACCCAATCCCACACATTCCATTTGGATAAAACTGAATAAAACGCACTCAACTCGTCTCAACACGTTTTTCTTGAAGTTAATTTACGTCAAACCTTCATGTGCCCTCGCGACTTATCCTATTACATTGTACCTATTTACATATGTGAAAGTATGTACTACATGTAGGTTTTTGTTTTTACATAATAAATACATTTATTTATTAAGTAAATCCTTATCCGCGTTACCACCAGTTACCACCGACAAGTTCATGTTCTATTCGTATAGAAATACATACGTACATACTTCTGGCAATAGTATCGAGCATGCGTGAGTATGCGCAAGCATGCGTCGGAGAACAGCTGCTTGGGTATATACAATTTAGTATACTCGGTTGAAATGGCACTGAAAGGGTTAAATTCGTGGGAGAGATATCATTTTCTTACTTCATGAATGAAACGGCAATTAATCCATAACAATCTTCAGGTAATATGTGTGTGTGTATGTGATTTTTTAAGCACGTTACACTTACCATTTATATAGTTTTTTTTGTATACCTAATAACTGCTAATAATGTAACGAGTGAAGGGGGGTGAAGGAAATATATTTCTTCAGATCTGATAACTGGTAATTAAAAGTTATCATATCGCGGAGATTATTCTTTACATTACAAAAGATAAGATACATAGATTTGACCGTTTGTCATTCTGATATCGGCAAATTCATCAAAGTTGTGTTATTTAAACACAGCACAAGTCTCGATGATGTTCATTCACATCTGCAAGAATTCATCCAAAAGACAGCACAACGTACATATACATATACATATATAAGTACAAATAGAGTCTCGTAATGTTCATTTCAGTAAGATCCATGGACGTTGCGAGAAGGGCAGAAAAATAGAAAGAAGCATGAAAAGGTGAAGAGAGATTTGTGCAATTTTTTGGAAAATGGCTAATCATTCTAGCGTGATATGTCAGAGGAAATCTACCCAGTTTTTCAAAGTTCCTTTAAAATCAACTGAACAGATTTATCTCGTCTTCTTAATCCCAACATTGATCAATTGCATCGTGTATATAACCCATTTTTCTGCCGACTTGGTAGTAGCTATACAACACTTTAGAGGAAACAATCCTGTTTGGGGTTGTTGTACGATTGGCATTATATATGCTCCGGCAATCGTATATTTCATGTTAACCATTTCGAGACCAGATTGGTGGATGACAGATGACGATAAAGCGACAAAGGGCGTGCTTGGTTGGTTTTGCCTCCAGCTGTGCCAGCTTGTCGGCTTTGTATTTTTTACGCTTTATAGGTATCCAGATCTTTTTATCAAACTAATGATTATGATTAGTAACATTATGTTGAGATGTAGACTCTCTTTTCAGGTATGCAGGACTTATAGTATTATCCGTGGACGCAATTATTTTGTCCGGGGTAGAAAGAACAAAGACATTGAACGTGGCAGCTGCTCCCGCCGCTATAGAGTTGTACTTTTTTTTACAAGCATGGTTTCAGGCTGCACCACAAGCCATTCTTCAGGCCTATTTACTTTTCCACGAATCATCGCTATTCGGTAGTCATCAATCTGGTAATTCATCGTTTCGAACCATTATTGAACTGCACAATGCTTTGCAAATATGAAAGATTATATATCGACTGTTTCTTTTGTAATGTTTTTTTATAGTGGTGGTTCAAGTACTTTCTGTTCTCATGTCTATCACGACAGTCGCTATTCAGACTACCTCCTTCCAAAGATTTGAAAGCCAACGTGTTAATGGTAGAAAACTGCCATGGGCAATGTGGTTAAAAAAGTATCGTCTTCAGGTATGTTAGCCTACAAAACATAATGCAAACCATGCTTCTATTACCACGCATTCATGAGAGAATTTCTAACCAGGAATTACATGATCTCGAGGAAAGAGCTCCTCTACAAGTCTGCAATGTCAAAGAGGAAGGCATCGCCCATCCACCAGAGGCGTTGGAAGAGTCTGAACGGCTGGAGGAATCTACGGAAATGCAAATAAATGAGTATGACCAAGAGACTGATCATCGCGTTGCTTTAAGCAGGCAAATTTCCGTAACACCTCCCTTACCACCAAAGAATGTACACGTTACACCACCTCCAACTCCTCTACGTGGAATTACTACTGTCGCACCTTTGCCCATACCAGACGTCCCAGCTCCGCCAAGACCAGATTCGATCTGCAAAGCTGTGGAGCCGGCAGTGTTTGAAAGTGCGCTTCCTAATCATAAGTCGGTAGCCATCGCTGAGTCGAATCAAAAACTAATCGAAAGCGGCCAAAGTGTGAAAGTCCCAAAGCGGAGGTATTCAAAGAAAGGATTAGAAGAAGATGATCCTGTAGGGAAATTTCTATCGTTTCTTTGGTGGTTCTTTTTCATTCTAGCACGAATATTTGCTATCGTTGTGTCTTATAAATTTTACCCAGTTTACTTGTTGCTTGTGCTTGGTACGCATTACGGAATCATGTTGATGTATCTGTTTTTCTACGCAAAATATTACGACATCATAACGTGCTTCGTTAATTTGTGGTTGGGACTAGTTTACACGATTAGTTTGATCGAATACAGAATTAAATTCAAGTACGCGGACAAGTGGTTACTACCTTACTATGCTTTTGTATTATTACAAAACACGTTTTTGACTTTAGGATGGTATTTCTATGCAGACTGGGATGGGTTCTGGTACAATTATATATTTTATGTTATTTTCGTGAGTATGGCACTTTGCGTCTTGTCAACCGCATTTTATTACGCGTTGCTCAAACCAAAGAAGCGCAGAGTATATAGTAGCTGACAAAGAGCTACAGTCATTGTGTGGTAAATAAATTGCCGATACGTGGGAATGTTATGTAAACGCTTGTAAACATTTTTAATCCGTCGTTGGTATCGTTATCATTTGTAACATTTTGATTGGTATCGTGTTAGCGTTACATTAACATATGTGTTCCTTTCTTCTTGCGAATAATTTGCTCAACTTGGAGTAGCACGACAGAAATAAAATTGTTTTACACGTTATACGTGTACTATCAAAACAATCTATTATTACATGAACGAGTGGTTAGCAACGCAAGTTTAATGTTTTGCGAAACACTACCATCGGTACCAAGGACGGGTTAAGAGTTTAAGAGACTGACAATGCTTTGGCTTCGTTTGGCATGAACAGGAACCTTGTCAGAGCTTGTCGTCTTACGTATATGTATTGCAATACATGGGAATATAGTGGGGATGTTTACAGGATTGCAATAAGAATTTTGAACAAAACTCTTAGCGCGAACCAAGACATGCCTTGTTAAGGACTGATACTGGTTATTATATAATATGTTAAATTTATATATTTATCGTATATCACTATAAATTACAGCTAAACATATTTGCATTATATTTATAGAAAAATTGATCCGTCTAAAAAAAGACTTACAAATAGTTACTATGTTCGGCAGCGTTTTATCTTAACTGCGAATTTTATATCATATGATATTTACAGTGCTATATATTTATGTATGTACAGAACTAGATGGTAGATAATTGTATCTCCTTTGCGTGATGTTCTCAACAGAGACATTACAAACATATCAAAGTATCAACTATTGTCTCGATACTTCTTGATAAAGATCGAGTAAACGTTTGCTTGAAACTACTTGGTTTCACGATATAGGTGAAATAATTTGAAAAGTATTCACAATCGTGGTGATCAGACTTCGCAGAAAGTTCACTTTGAAACTATCATCGTTAAAGTGGTGCATTAAAGTAATATCCAAGTATCGTCATATGCCGGGTTTCCGGGAAAACTTATGCGTTTTACCGGCACATTATCCACTTGTACACGGATGTTGTTTGAACATTAAAACGTCTATCTCATACATGTATGTTGGAGTCTCTGTGCAGATTTCCCAATTGCGCTTCGAACAGAATATCGTTCAGTAATTTTTCGGCTATTATTCTTTGGTCTAACCTCATGTTTCTTAGTTTCGCCGCAACGTTACGTCCAATCGCGTCGAATTCATCTTCCACCACAAACGAATTATTGTGCGGTAACTTGAGAAGATCGGGAGATTCAGGCTCTTCCAATTTGCGCCTACGAATTATAGGAGATTCGGTCCATTCGGTGGGTTGATCATAATGTTCCTCGTTTCCTGGTTGGCATTCCTCCTAAATTAATACAAATTGCACGAGTTTTTGGAAAGACTGCAATATTGCAGGGCCGATTGCAAAGTATGCGCTTACAGTTTTATAACATTTCCTATATCCCCTTTTCGTCCTAACTATTTCTGGACAATTATCAGCCGATAAGTCAATGTAGATCATGGCAGGTTTTCTCTGATTTGATTTACATTTAATTTTATCCACCATGAATGGATGTACCCTCTGTAAAGTGATAATATTAATAAATACGTGGTACGACTATCGAGGTTTGATTGACTTTGCAATGGTACACGGCTTACTTTAATGTGACTGAGGAAGTTTCCAGTAGATTTCAAATTCCCATTTAGGTGTTTCTGACACTGTAAACATCGAACCGTAACATTAGTATCTTCCACCCTGATTACCGTAAAGAATTCACCATCTAGAATAGCTGGTAAACGAATAGGAGTGAGAGTCATGCTCTGTTGTGTATTCGATTGAATTTGCGAGATTTGATTGGTTTGATCCGGTTGCTGTTGCTGTTGCTGATGTTGATGTAGCGACGACGTCTCATGATTTTCTTGATTATCCACTTGAACTGTTTGCGCTGGCGCTTGCCCACTTAGCGTTTGAGGTATTTCTCTTGGTGTACCAGTAGCATTGATCATACACGTGTCAAAACCTTCGATCTTGGTTTCGAACCTCTGTGCTGGAAATGCGTCCATGGCCTTGCAATATCGGCAGCGTTCACTTTAATAGGCAAAGGCCGTGTACGATATTTGTCTTGATATTGGATAAGCAATTGCTTTATACGGGAACGTATCCTAGATACCTAAAAGAAAATAAGGGATCATAATTTTGACTGACAGTGCAGCAAAATACTATTATTTATCTTGATTGCTTATTGAATTTTAGATAAGCTGTTAGATAAGGATGTATGCACACAACAAATCTAGATCAGATAATAGATGAGACCGTATGGTATGAAGAAATTTCAGTGCTTACTTACCAACATCAGAAACTAAAGCTATTACCAGCTATAACGAATTTGACGGTTGCATGTACGCGGTTGTACGTGCAAATACGTCTTGCGTTACGCTAGGTAAAACCTCTTCGTAATAGTAAAACGTTCCAGGCATTTTCATTCGGTGCATTCTATGCGTGTTTGTGCACATGCACGTACAAGGTATAGCATCTTGGTTTACAGCAGTTTGCGGTCAGTCTACTTAGCAATAAAATCAGCTGGATCCATAACCATAAGTCCATATTTTATTCAGCATGAGTAAAACGAATGCTTGGCAGCACTGTACGAAATAAACATGTCGATGAAATTGCATCTTGGTTGCGATAAAACTTTTCTATCTATGTACATCCACGGACATTAGTTTTTCATTTTAAACCGATACGATAAAACTTTGTTACCGAACAAAATTAGATCGAATCAGCACGGAGATATTTTTTTACCAAGAATAGACGTTCGGTACGGTTGTATTAAACATTGTACATTGCGAACCGTACGACAATTAATTATGATGAAAGAAAAAAAAGACATGGAAACGAGAAATTCATCATTTATATTTAATAAAGCTAAAGCTGGGTGTTAGAGCTGGCGTATCTGCACTGGTCTCGGCACTAAAGGCAGGCTCCTATGGGCTGCTAGAGTCAGATAAAGTTGCTTAAAGTTGGCTATGGTTCACTAGAGTCGCTAGAGTTGGTTATTTTTTTCTTATTTTCCTTATTTTCTTTTAGATAGTCCCGTCGGAAAAACGACACTGGTAACCCCACCACCGTTCATTGGGGGCTCTTGGGCTGTTACATAAATATAGTTAATCGCTGATCGCTTGTAAAAAAAAGCAACCAATCAACCGTCGTCTCTGGGCATCTCTGGGTAGCTGGCCTCTTCGGACTTCGCCTTTCGTGAAGTTGCCGCACCCATGCATGATATAGGGTCATACAGAGTTTCTAATGACTAGCGGGTCGGCGAAAATTATTCCGTGTTTTCCATGCGCGAATCAGCAAGGAGTTATTCAAATTAAATGGTCAATTCCACACTTTGTTGTGTAAAATTTTGGTTTGTTTCCCATTTTTTAAACAAATGTCAATTCCATCCTTCGGTATGTGGTGGACAGCCTGGACCATGGACACTACTGGACAGCAGACAGTTGTAGGCACTGTAAGTTCTCGCCAGTTCTAGCGCACTTTTGCGAGAATGTTGGTATCATTGTATCATCGCAGCAAGCTTCGCGAAGGATGTTGCATTGTTTTTACAATTTGTAAAAAAATATATATATAAATTATTGGCGAATGGTGATCTATTTACTACTTGCCTACGATTTGTATTTTATTTTATCAGGAATGTTAGGGCTTTATATATACTATATATTATACCTTTTCCACTGTTCTCCGCTATATAATATGGCGATTATGTGATACTTGTGGATACTTTCAGGTGTGTTCAAAGGAGTGTTCGGGAGGCATGTTAGGCATGTCCGAATAATAGGCAATAATACGAGCCGTTTTCTATTATCCACATTAGTTGGGCATTTAGGGTTTTCCACCTTAGATCAGCAATAATATGTCCAACGGATTTGTACACTCTGTCAGAGTGCCGAGGCTTTACAAGACTGTCGCAAATATCGTTCGAAAAGTCCGGGAGGATGGGGGTAGCTTGAAGAGCTTGATCTATGAAAGAAAACATCCCGTAAGTCGTACATCTGTACATCCAATGGTGCAAAAAATTAGCATCAAAACAAATCAGTTGCGTAAAACAAAAAAAAAAATTTTTCTAAAACAAGTTTTCCGAGGTAAATACGTGCGATGCTGTCACGTGGTTTATATGGTTATATGGTTGTTTTCTCGATATGCTGCGGTAATGCTGTCGAAATCATTTTTAAATATCTTTCTACTTTTAATGACGCAAAAGATATTAAAGTTATTGTTTATAGGATTTGACTTTAATTGAATTAAGTATGGGTAATGTAAATTTGTACAGCTATATTTATGATGTAGAATGTATCGGGTATATATGCTCTGTGCGTAAACACGTTGCAAAGGGGCGAACAATTGGATTACCTTATACGTAAGACACAAATTTTACTAAACGAGCCTCGTTTGGATACATGGTTGGCGAGAGTTCTTATAACCGAATTACTTTGGGGGAAGCAATGTCTGAAATCCGATTGTAAGCCTGTTCAGTCTATCCTCTCGTACGAGAAACAATTGAGAGAAGAATTGAGCAATAGTAGCGATCAAGCGACGGCCGAACTGTGTAAAAAATCAGGTGAGAAATGTAATGTTTACATATTTAACGACGGCTGCATATTATTTTTTCAGAAACTGGCCAAAATTTAATCTCGAGATCGTGACAACAGCTTGAGATATCTAGAATCGTGCCATTTGAAAAATACTTTGACGACTGGATCGATGGTTTTAATCGTACGCAACAACCGAATACTCTCCAGCCGACAGTCTAGAATTAAAAAGTTTATATTTTCTATAAAAAACAACCGGCATAGACTTTATCGCAAAGACACTGCTTCTGATCCTAATAAAACAACATCAGATATGAGTCTTGTAGCAGCATTGGGAACGTTGTTCCTATACAGCATTGCTATGTTTACATTACCATTTGCCGCATTCTTTGGAGTGGAGCACGTTATGACTAATGAATTACGCGTAGATCGTTTCGTCACGAATTGCTATTCTGTACTTGCCGCGGTTATTACTGTGAATTTAATAATATCTTGTTATGCCTATCAGGCACTCCACGAATCCGACGATGAATCGCAAGATAAAGAAATTGCGAATTATCCTTTCAAAGATAGACTTGATAAGAAAGTTAACTAAAGAGGGGCTGTCTGCCGTTGTACGCGAGTAATTATACTTGTAGTCAGAGGCTGTGGTTGTTGTATTTACTGTCTGTATTTACATTTACGCATCGACGTATTGATATTTACACATTAATATATGTAATAAATATATGGTAGAAGACAACACTATTGCTTCTTTGACCTTCGTTTTCTTTTTTTGCACTTAATTAGGGCCTGAAGATTAATTAACGCATAGGTTATATCAATAGCACGATGTTAAAAGTTTACCAATAAATTTGTTTAACCATGCGCAATGAGTTTCACTTTAAATCTAAATACCGCAAAAAGGTATTAATCGATTGAAACCGACTTTTTTTTGCGTTTGCAGTCCGGAAGCCAAGGTACATTCGCATCAATACTATATTGCTGTCGATAAACGAAGGGATATCGAGTTTTGAGTACGAAGGATGGGAACTTTTACCAAGATGTTCAAATTACGCGTCGCATCTCGACGCGTTAAAAAGTTTATCGGATTCCTATTTCATTCAGGATTTCCACATTCCAGAGGTACTAATCTTTCCACCCGAAACATCCTTTCACAAGCATCCTGCATACTTGAAAGGAGAGATCGTGTTACAAGATAAGGTAATACAGGTTTTCTATATTTCCATAATTCTCACAATTCTTTTCTTCGTACACATTTGAGTGTTGCTCATTTTCCAGGCCAGTTGTCTGCCAGCATATATTTTAAATCCAGAGCCTGGATCAGTGGTACTTGATCTATGTGCTGCTCCAGGAATGAAGACAACACACTTGGCGGCGACAATGAAGAACCAAGGGTACGCGCGGATAAATCGAATTTTGCGCTTCATTTCTTTACTACTGATTTAGGCGACGATGCAGTTGGTAGAAATAATAATCAATAAATAAGCGTCATTGCTTTGACAAATTTTCAGAAAGATTCACGCAGTGGAACTAGATCAACGAAGATACGTCACTTTGTGCGAACAAGTGAAATTAACAGATTCCGTCTGCGTAACGCCTATTAATCATGACGCTTTGACTCTCGATGTGAACCAGTTTTCTAACGTAGAGTACATACTAATCGACCCAAGTTGCTCTGGCTCCGGTAAACATTTAATTGCATTCGTCAAGAGCAAAACGATTCAAGGTGTGTATAATTCTGATCGAGAAAATATTCAATTTTAGGCATGCTCGATAGACAAAACGTGGATAGAGATAGCGATAAGATTCAGCCGGAACGACTCAAGAGTCTACAAGCATTTCAGGTCTTCCTTTTGCGTCATACTCTCTTTAGCTTTCCGATGGTAAAGAGAATTGTTTATAGCACTTGTTCGATTAATCCCGAAGAGAACGAACAGGTAATAGACGAAGTCCTTTCGAACGTTGGGGATGCTTACAGGCTCGTACCCGTACAAAGCGTGATTGGCGATAGCTGGCTAAATTATAGCTCGACAGAATATAATTGTTCCGACAAGTGTCTGTACACAAAACCCGATGTCGATCTGTGTAATGGTTTTTTCGTTGCGATACTGGAACGTAATTTCGATATACCGTTGCCTGAATACAAACGCAAAGCAAGCAGAATAGTGGATGTAGATCAATCCACATGGTGCGACGATTCGATTGCCGAGGAAGCAAAACCTTCCCGCAACCGAAAGAAACGCGGAAAGAGAAAACATAAGGGCGAAGAGATTTCCGCTGGTTTGCAGACAGTCGAAGAGGAAAAAGAAAATTCTCGTGTTTCTTCGGAAACTGAAAAGGAAAAGGAATTGAAACTGGATGCAAAAGTTGCAGAAATAGCTGACGACGAGCCACCGAAAAAGAAGAAGAAGAAGAAGAAAGAGGAAGATGTAGTACAAGACGATGTTAACGAAATTGTGCAAGGTGATGAAAATGGTACGGAAAGAAAGAAGAAGAACAAGAGAAGGAAATCGAAGTGTAAGGGCGAAGAAAATGATGGACAGGATGAGGCGTTGGTACAAATCGACGAGGACAAAATTGCAAACGTTAATGAAAACGGTATCGAAACGGTGACAAAGAAGAAAAAGAAACGTAAAAGTGAAAAAGATGGAACAGTGTAAATGATTAGTATCTCTGAATGTTGGCTGTTGTTATTGTATACAGAATGTACATTGAGAGCTTTAATGCTCGATCGAAAAAAGAAATATACACGTCCCCTTCGAGAATTCGTAGATCCGCCGTTTTATTTTATGCCAAATTATTTTTACATGTACATCAACACCGAACACTTTTCCTGCCACGCCCCCAATTAATTACGGGTCAATGAAATTGTCACTGCCGCTTAATATTCGAGTCAAGACCGAACTCACCTATTCACCTAAAAATTCACTCGTCGCTCGAACACGCGTGCCGCTATGTTATGTCACTGGGTCGGGGTCTTATTGCCACAATCTTCTATTGTAGCTTCGTGTTTTTCGTTTTCCTTTCGTTCGATTGTTATTTCAGTTTGCCTCGGATTAAGATTTTAGAACGGTGTGGTAAGTCTGGGGTTGGGCTGTGAGTTGACTTGCCAACGACTTACCTCGCGTAGTATGCAAACGCCACAGGTGAGTATAGCTTTTGACTTTTGACTTATAGGACTTTGAATTCTCTCGGATCTAAAATTTTCTATTAAAATGAATTATTTTCGCGTCGCGTTTCGTTTCACCGTCTGTTTGTCGCTTAAGTATTACTTCGTCTTACAATATGTACGTATCTAGTATATGCATGTATATTTGCAACGCTTAACGATAAAGATAGATGTTTTATTCTCGCAATTTTACGTTCTCGCTTGGAACCAAGTTTAACATGTTGGTAATTTTAATATCGATATTATAATTGCTTAACGTTAAGCCTTGACAGATTTAGTTAAGTTGTAAAAGGGAGATGAATGCGCGCGGCTGCGGATCGATCTCCTTTCCGGTCTCCGGCAACCTCCACGTGGTGAGACCCGGGTCGGTAACATTTTGATTTACTATACATAGATGTTATCGGGCGAATTTACTTGTTTCTTCGGAACTTGAAATAAGTTTCTAATTTTCTAAAGAACTCTGTCAATAGTCTATAAACAGTGTAATACTTTGAAAAATCATTCAGTAAGAACAATTCATGTAACTAATGTAGCTCCATCGATTTGAACATTTTTTGAAAGAAAAAGTGAGATTTTATGTCAGGAGATACAATATTGGAAGGTGGTATAAAATCCGGATAAATATCTGGTGGAAAGTTATGTGTGTTACAAGTTTCGACTACATGTATTGTAAATGAATTTGGGGCTACTATATGTATATTCGTGTTTCGAAGACAAATCTTTAACACCGAATTTTCCTGATTTGTCCTTTTATAGACTGAGTGTACATACGGAACACTTGATAACCAGCGCGATAAGTCTTCACGGTGAAATTCCACAATAAATAAAATTCAGTTTTTGTTGTTTTACTATTCATAAGCAAACATATATAATTTCATCTTCACGATCCTTGTGCGTGTGCCTGGATGGTGCGAGCGAGACGGGTTGCCCGAAGGAAAAAGTGGGACATGTATACCGCGAAATTGTCACCGTACTGCGTCGTAGAGTACAAGTAGAGAGAGAGAGGGAAACGGGGGGTAGAGATAACGCACCGACAGGTGAACGTACTGGTAGTTGTAAAAATTTCGGACCAGTTATGAGATACGATACTCTACGATACTCAACGATACTCATAAGTAGTATCGTTGAGTTTCGACTCGTTCACTAGTGTAATGTCTTCACTTTGGAGAAACAGGTATGTATACATATACATGATAGCCATCCTAGAAATTTCATTCTTTTTGTGTTTTGTACGGATCCGGTGCAAAGTTAGTTGATCGCATCAACAATTTTTTTGACATGTATACAGAAAGCATTAAAAAAGCAAATGCATGGGCCAAATACAAGTATGAGTTTGTCTATCAAAATAAAAAATCGAAAATCAGGAAGGGGGTGGGTGGGAAGGGGTAGAGAAGGGGGTGAGAGGGGGTTAGAGGATAAGGAAGAGTGAAAACGTGTGTGGGAGGGTCAAAAAGCTGGGAAAACCCGAGTGATATGGTCAAAATAATCACAGAGAGCGTAAAAACCAAAATTTATTACAGCGTGACAGAGACGGAGACAACGATGGAGAAGACGACGTTTCTTACTAAAAACTGGCATTTTTGAGGTCCTGTATTTCGTGATCGGCTCGACCAATTTTGATCAAATCACACATAAATTACTCATCTCGGCACGACCTATCCGAAGACTACTGCGGTTTAAAAAAAGTTCTCTTTTTTAATACGGTTTGACCATCTCGAAAAACCCCGTTCGTTCTTTCCGAAAAACATACAAGGTCTAGTCTTGCGTACTTGTACTCGGCCCGAGACAAGGCCTTGTCTCTTGATTGGTTTCTAACACCCGACGAGGGCGTATCATAAAAACATTTCATGTACACTTAAAAAAAAAATGAAAAAAAAAAGATAACAAAGATGTCCGTTACAGAGACTCTAAATGCGATTCGTGAGGCTTACAACGATCGAGTTTTTTCCAGAACACATATTTTTGAGAGGCAAACAAAATTTACGGATGGCCGGGTAAACGTTGAAAACAACGAACGCGCTGGGCCTCCGATAACAATCCAAATCGGCGGAAATGTGAATAAAGTGCGAGAACTTTTCAACTCTGATCGTATTGAGTGTTCTAGGTTCTAGATGTGGCTCCCTGTGACTTTTGTTTTTGTTCCCCCGGATCAAAAGGAGTCTGAAGGAAGCGTTTCAGGACACATTTGTGTGTGTGTGTGTGTGTGTGTGTGTGTGTGTGTGTGTGGCGGGGGGGGGGGGAGACGACTATTTGGACGCTATTCCTATTTTAAGGTAACGTTTTAACGGTACCAATGATCGTTCATCGAATTGAAATTAAAGTGTTTCATCTCTTAATGACTACCATGGGGCCGGTCATTGAGGACTGGAAAAACCGCTAGCACTGGTGTATCGATGCAGGAGGGCCCCAATTCGACGAATCTTATGGTTTCGTACCTCTATGTTTAATAGTTCATTTTTTTTTATAGCGTCAGGCCGGATACTTATGGTCAGCCCTCGTAAGTGGGGTGGGGAGGGGAGGGGAGGGTATACAGTGCTAGACACAAGTGCGCAACAGAGCACCGCGCTGATTAGATCAAGGGACAAGGTCTTGTCTATGAGGCAAATACAAGTACAACAAGTACAATGTAAGCGAGAACTTTAGAGTTACGCGCACGCACCTTCGTGATATTGAGAAGAAACAAAAAATAGATCAATTAACATAAATATCGTCGAGACTCGTTATTCTCAATTTTCATCGAGCACGAGGGTTTATCTTACACAATAGGGTGGGTATAACTGGGTTCTAAAAGAAAAAGAGGAAAAAAGTAGAGAGACGAGGAAGAAGGAGTGACCGGGAAGTGAGATTTGGACATTGGCCCTACGGAGGGTTTTATCGTAAGATCGATATCGTGGGGCGGCAAGGTTTTTTCTTGCGAGGAAAAAATGAATCGTGTCCGTGTGGTTGTTGGTCTTGGGTCTTATCTACCTTGGTTAGATATTGTACATAATATTTAGAAGAGGGGTACGGGGGATAAGTGGGTGTGTAGCGTGTACGGTGCAAAAATAAGTGCGGCATGGCCGTTTCTGCGCGCTAGCAAAGTCCACCGTTTGTCCAACAATATTCTTTTTGGTATTTTTCTTTACCGTTCCGTAGGATATCAGTTGACACGTAGGCATTCGAGTGGCACGAAACTCTCGCTTACCCGCTCGTAGGCGCAAAGTTCATACAAACTTACAAACAAACGCAAATGTTTGCGTCGACAAAGTTCGAGTGGGCTGGAAAATAAAAATACGTAGCTTATAGTTTTCATGTTAATATATACGAATGAATATAATCATCGACCGTTAATTCATAGAATCAAAACCATAAAAATGATTGGTGTTATTGTCTAGTCGTCAAAAATATAAAACCGCGAGCAATTACAAACAAATAAAAGAAAAGTGCAGAAACATTGAAACAAAAATTGCACCGAACCTATTGCACTACCCTTACGTTTCACTCTTTTCGTTAGCCTCCTCATAGGGAATGAAACCTATTTCGGTGCTAATCTGACTTTAAAGTATGTGGGAGATTACTAGTCGACACGTATTGTTACGTGGTTGAGACGGAATTGGAAGAGTTTTTTCCTCTTCCGTCTCAACCATGTAACAATAAGTCCCGACTAGTAATCTCCCGTACACTTTAAAGTCAGATTAGCACCGAAATAGGTTTCTTTCCCTATGAGGAGCCTAAAAAAAAAAGAGTGAAACGAAAGGGTAGACAGGTCCGGTGCAATTTTTGTTTGAATGTTTGTGCACTTTTCTATTATTTGTTTGTAATTGCTCGCGGTTTTATGTTTTTGACGAACTGTCAATAACGCTAATAATTTTTATGGTTTTGACTTTTCATGGTAATATTAATAATCAAGCCGAATCTCGTGCCGCGTCGCGTCGCGTCGCCGGTTCACTGACACGGGCGTCGACGGGGACTTGGAAGGCGGCGCACCGAGGTAACACCGCGGCTCGTTGCTACCCCTCGGAGGGGCACACTCGACGTCGAGACGCCATCGTCGAAGGACGCATGAATATGTATACCATCGCGGCGAGCCGGGATTACTTTGGGTTCCGAATGAACTCGATGTCATTGGACGAGCGCCGATAGTGTTACGCGTAATACTGCTCTCCTCAAGTTCGTCAAGACGTTGATCAAGATCTCGATGCCCGAAGCGCGATTATGTGAAATTCGGAGAAAGTTTGGCCGGCAAGGGTTCAAGGACGAACGCGATCGAGATACATTTGTGTCGCCGACCGACGCGACGGATCCTTCTTCGCGTTGCTCTCTTCGTCGTCTTTGTCGGGTTATCGTCATATTAATTTGTTAAATATCGTCGGTGAGTTGTTTCTCTACTTTGTCTCGCGAGTGTCGAGATTGTAGCGTGCGAATAGACCTATCAAGAGACAAGGTCTTGTCTCGGGCCAAGTACAAGTACGCGAGACTAGATTGTAATACCGGCGAGGGAACAAGCCCCGTCATCGAAATCGCTCACCCGACTGTTGGTGAGATAACGCGGTGAGAGGAGAGAAAAGCGACGATTGTATAAACGGGCGATGACTATTTGGACGTTATTTCCATTTTAAGGTAACGTTTCAACGTTACTAATGTCCGTTGTTCGGATTGAAATTAAAGTGCTCAAGCTGCAACGTAAAAGGGTAAAAGCATTGCAACTTCAACGTTGAACGAAATACGAATACTCGAATGCAAACGAAAATCCAATTCGTTTTATCACCCCTATTAAATCCACCGACTCGTCAAGCATCTTCTCGATAATTAATCGTGAATAATTATGGGATTGCAATCGCCCCGTGAGCAGTTACTTTTGCAAAATTGGATCTGGCGGACGCTAGAGCCGCTTACCGAAGCCAAAGATTTGGTAATATCGAGCAGGATGAAGAGAATCTCGAGGGCTGATCGATCGATCCGCAGTGAACTGCAGTTATAAAATAAAAGTGCATCGTAAGCGAGCGTCGAGTACTCGATCGATTGGGAATCCCCGGCAATCACGCGACACGTGGACGGACACGGTCCGCCGGCATTTAGAGCTCGCTTTTTTCCCCTCTTTTTTCTTTTCATTGCCACACGTTACGGTTACCGGGTATCGCAAACCGTATGCACGAAATTTACAAAAAGGAACCTTGATACGACAACCGGTGTACGGACGGACAACTGGAGCCGGCGATCCATCGATCTTTCGCCGTGATCGCTCGACCCTCAAGGTACGCCTACGTACAGTTGCTTCCTTGCATTTTTTTCTAAACTACATTCTTATCGGTAATAAATATGAATTTCTTTCCCGATACGCTTACTCTGCGAATATTTGAACGCAACTCGGCACCTCTGGAATATAAACGGAATAATAGTCGAACGTCGGCTGATTTCCTGATACGTTTCGCCGAGACTTCAATAAGAAGGAGGAGCAAAGACAAATACTAATACCGATCGTGAGTATAGAACTACTAAGAAAACTAATCGTAAGCCGAGTCTCTTGTTCGGTTTCCATGAAATATCCCCGCTTCGCGAGATTCATTATTTCCTATAAACCCTGATGACATTTTTTCCAGGAGCAGGATTTCACCAGACGTTGATCCCATTTCATCCCAAATTGCCCGTGTGTGTGCGTGAGTGCGAGTGCCAGCCTGTGAGGGAGAGAGGTGGGAAGAAGAGAGGCGGCCTTGCGCCGATGATCGCAGCTAAAAAACAGTCGGGTTCGCGTGCCGGCTCCAGGCTGGGGCAACACGAGGTGGCAGCGGGTGACGGAAGCGTGGGTGGCGGCAACGGAGGTAGCGGAGCAGCCGCAACCACTACCTCGGGGGCAGGTGATGGAGTTAATTATCCCGTGATTGCGATCGAGGTTCTTTACCGCGATACGCTCGCGTAAAAGGAAAATCGTTTGTCGATCAGTTTCTCCTGGAGCGCGATACTCTATCGTCTTTCAACTTTTCGTCACTCTCTATGGCAATTAATTATCAATTATCTCATTAAGCGAGCGTGGAACGTGGATTGTAAACGTGTGACTAAAGTGCGACAGAAATGTTGAAGCGAAGAGTTAATGATTCCTCGATGCGTGTAGAGTCTTGAAAGAAGAGCGAGGGAAACTTTTCTGAAGAGAAATGCTTTTGAAAAACAGGTGTGATGAAGAAAGAGGAGCACGAGGCGCCACGAAACGAGGTTTCTCCTAAAGGAGTTACAGCAACCGTAGCTACACCTAGCGGCGTCGGGACGCCGGCGTCAGTGACGACGGGGTCGACGACAACGCCAACGGCAACCCCAACGCCGAATCCAAACGCAAAGATGCCTGGTGGAGGCGCTCGTAGCGGCAAGGGTGTGGAGGAGGTGGGGGCGGAAGTTGTGGTGGCGGCGGAGGAGGGTGACGAGGAGGTTGTGGTGGTGGTTGAGGAGGAGGAAGAAGTGGAAGAGGAGGATGAGGAGGAGGAGGAGGAGGACGAGGACGAGGACGAGGACGAGGACGTGAACGGGAACGAAGAGGAAGAGGAAGAGGAGGACGTCCGAGTGGAGGGTGGAACGGCGCAGGTGGCGGTCGGTGGCGGTCTTCCGATCGTCGAGGGTGGGGGTGGAGGCGGCATGGCCGGCTTCTGGAGGCAGAGCAGACCCTCCAGTCCCCGCATGCCGCCTCCTGAGCAGCCGGAGCAGAGGCCTAAGAGCCGACACGAGCCGGCGCCCGCGAGATACAACAATCTGGGATACTGGAGGGCTAGACGAGTCACTTTCTACAAGAATGGCGATCCATACTTTCCTGGCGTCGAGTTCAGGTAAGTTTCCCGGCGGTGCGTCCTCGTCCTAGTCGTCGTTGTTGTTGTTGTTGTTGTTGTTGCTGCTGTCACTGTTGCTGCTACAGTGCTGTCCGTTGGCCGATTAGACAAGATTCCGGATAAAATCCCTTCCATCGCGGTCTGTACGGACCGTTTGGATTCTTAGGATACGATCGTGCCACTCGTTAATTTTGAACGTTACGGGCAGCTTTCGATCGGGTGACGCGACAGTGTCCAAAATCGCGCGAGATACGTTCGTGTCTTTCTTTTCTCCGCTTGCACGTTTTTCGGCGCGCCAAGGGTATCCCGTAAATGTGAATTATCAAGGTGTCGGATACGACGATAAAGAACGGGCACGGTTGCTCTCGATCGCGTTGCTTTGCATTGGTGACGAGGTTGGGGTACCACGCGATAGTACCCTCCTTGGGTGCAGGTGGCGTGTTCACCCCTCGGTGGCCTTGATTTCGGAGCATGAATGAGATGTGGCTCGCTGGACGCGAACTACTAGATGTACCAGATGTACGCGCTTCGATCTTGCTCTTGAGATAAAAGAAAATAAAAGAAACGGAAAAGAAAACAAAAAAAGGAAGGTTCGCGAACTTGGGGGTACGAAATGGGTAGAAACACCGATAAGGTAATGACGCTTCTGATTTCTTACGAATCTCCAGGTTCAAGCCAGGAAGGGACATTGGCTCTCTGGAGGCTCTGCTCGACAGGCTATCCCTCCGAATGGATCTACCCCGAGGGGCGCGCCACATCTTTTCCATGGACGGCGATCGAAAGCTCAATCTGGACGAACTCGAGGACGGTGCCTCGTACGTCGTATCGAGCTACAAGACCTTCAAAGTGAGTAACGAGCGGAATTTTGATCGGTGGAAAGTGTAAAGAGTTTCCGAAACCCTTTTTGCCCCGCGTTCACGTGCGATCGCATGGAAAGAAAAGAGTCTTAATCGCCGTTGCTGGAAAGTGGGTCGTTCGATCAGATACATTGCACGAAGAAATAAGGTCCTTGAGACACAGTATATCGCGTGTTGTGTGTAGATGAAATCTCTGCCGTACGAGTACGCTTGTTCAGGTAACGACCCCGCGAATGCGCTCGCCGGAGAAACCCGGCGTGGCGGCGGTTGCGGTTTGAGAACGAGGGAACGGTAAACCAATCTCATTAAGGGAGCGATAATTCAGCACGCGCAAGGACTTGTCGCAAAAGCGGAAAGTAAATATTCCCCGCTGGCATAATTAAAGCGGGAGGGGCGAGGTGTACGCGCGCTTAATATTCATGACTGTTTGAAACGCGGCTCGAGCCGGACACGCGCATACGTACTTACGAATGGTGTGCGAAGACACGCGAACGCACCCTGGAGAGCGATCGACTTTAAGGAGGTGGCCCGTGCCTGGACGGACGCGTTGCCGCAATTTATAAGAAAGCTGCGTATTATTAATATAGTTAGAGTCGCCGGATAGAGCCCGACGCGCGACGGTCTCTCCGCGTATCTGGCCCAGATCAGGCTTTTAAGCGGGCCGCACGCAACGCCGCGGCGCGCCCGATCCCTTTGGCTACTTGAGGCAGTTAAAACTTAAAACGCAAAACGTCCATCGCGACGAGCCGCGGTCGATAATATAATCTGCTCTCGATCACGTCTTGGACGACTCGGACGAATGTAGACGAGAGTATATTGAGGGAGTAAAATGAATCCTGCCCGTAAGGTAAGTAAAAATTGTTTATTAGTCACTGTTGTTAGGTAGGTAGGTAGGTAGGTTACTTCGGTAAATGGTCCAATTAGCGCTCGAACCTTTCAGCTTTGCCCTCCCGAAGGCTTGGAAGGCCAAGGATAGTCCGTTGTATCGACGAGGCAACCGATAAAGCAAGGGTTGCTCATACTTATCGTTGCGTCAGTCGAAGCTAAGGGTGGCCCACGCCCAACCTGATTTCTCGGTTTTAAGGTGTGACAAGGGGCGCTAGTAACATACATACGTTATTTCGATCGGCGGGGGTAGTCTCGTGTCGGGTGAACCCTTAATCCGCTAAAGTGGCCGAAGCCTGTGCGCGATCCTATCGTTATACTTATACATACGTGTATACGTGTGTATGTACATGTATATATTGTGTACATGTGCGGACCTACCTCTCGCGGAGAACCGTTTTGCATGCCGATTACATTCGATTTGGATTAGAGTCTGGAAGGATGTCTCGGTGCCTTGAGATCCGCGACCCGTGTGGTACATGAACCTATTTCAAAATCGTCATGCAAATTCAAGGCTACCCGGCGCGTCGACTCGCATTCTGGGAATTGAAATTATTCTCAAGGACCGTACGATTCGCGATCTTTCCATTTGAGGAGGATCGCGAGAAGGATTGCGAAAAAAATCACGGTTAATCTGAAATAATTTACTACCAATTCGTTCATTGTTTACCAGTACCACGTGGTTACTAATACCTCTGGCAACTCGGTGGGGATATAAACGATTTACTCGGTTGCGGAGTGGGGGAGGAGCGTTCCCAGAGGGGTGGTTCGTAGGGGAATGAGAGGGGCTGGCCAGATGGGTGGTTTTGCGTTTGCGCAAAAAGGACTGTGTTCATTTCTCTTTATCTGCCGCGATCCTTTGACACTTTGATTCTGTCCGTCCCTTGCTCCTAACTGTAAGCTCCATCGAAATGGTACTACGCTATATACATGGTATCTTATCCGACACCGATTAGATCAGATATCATGAGATACGTAGCTGTAATCATCCTTTATCGCATAAATGCGTTGGACTGGTCTGCATATTTCGTCCATTTCTTACATCGCGATAACGGCTCTCTGCCATTAACTGGATTTTCATTCCACGTTCCTTCACCTCTGACCCTCGACGTCTTTCAAACGAAGGCGGCGCATTATTACGTATGATGACCTGGATTTCTCTCACGTCAGTCGTTTTATCGTCAAGGGAAAAAACTTATCTCTCCCCCTCCCCCATCATCCGACGTTACTAGACCGCGAAGTGATAAGAAAAAGGGGCTGTTCTCCCCCTCTCTCCGCTCGCTGGAACGCTCATTTAGTTCCGGCATTATTATCCACTTTACTGGCTAATATTTTTACCGCGTCTCGACTCGCTCTCATTATACCCGCAATTGCAAGGCAATTTTTTTTTCCTCAAAGAAGATTGCGGACGTTACGAATGACACGTAGCACCGTCGAGGGGTTGTTGGTGACCCAGAGGGTCGGGTCGGTAAGAACCTCCGTTACGGAGGCCGTTAGTTGCAGGTCGCAGGTCGCAGGGCGCAGGGCTCTCGGGCCGTAGGGCGGCAAGGAAAAGACCGTATCTCATTGACCGTTGGTCAGTCCCGCGAGGGATCAATAAACACCGAGACCTCAGCACGGCCGTTTCACGACCCGCGTTTCTACCCTCTCCGTTTCCTGATTCGATCATTCGGCAATCGCGACTGCTCGTGTTCGATCCTCGATCTAATAACTCTACGAAGAGAGGGGAATTAATTATATCTCTCCTAGAGCAAACGGCGAGAGCGGGAAGGGTGATATTATTCGCCACTCGCGTCGATGTCGATAACGATCGTTGATTGATCGTCGATGAGAGGGTGGTAAGTGATGAAAAGAAAAACTTGCCCGTGAAAGAGATTAGGGCGGCGATTACACGCTGGAAGGGATTGCAAGTTACTTGACGCTATCAATTATTTTCTTGTCCGTCTCCCGCACGGCGTTACTACTGCGGTCGGAAGTAAGAGTTTATTACTACTGCAAACCTCGGGCGCAAGCGTACATACATATGTATACGTAACGCGTAGAGGCACGTGTGGGCATGTGTGAGTACGTGCACGTACCGCGCGGACTTAGGTAGATACAGGCTAAACGTTTATCGAGTGCTTTCGATGTTACGGCTCCTAATATCGCGAGCAACGTGGGTGACGCGGGACTGAGAGCGAGTCGGGCATCGATGTCTCCGCGAATCGATTGGCTATCCTTTCTCTGCTCGCATCGTCGCGTTGCCTCCTCCTCCTCCTCCTCCACCTCCTCCTCGCAACCTCCTTCTATGTCTCGCACACTTATCTTGAACGCGAAACGATCTGTTCCTCTTATCGATCGAATTTTTCGTCGTGAGAGAGGACGGGAAGAGGGCGGGATTCGAGCGTTACCTCGGTTTACCTACAACGAGGCGGCGGGGAGGTAGACGATTGCAACGAATGGCAAGACTCCGGTTAATAAATTACCATCCCCGTAACGCGGGGCTCGTACCTTGTTCGTACGCGAATATAATCAGTGCGATCGTTTCTTTATAATCGCCGTGGCACATTTCGAACCCGAGACGATTCGTCACGCACGTTACGAGCTCATTCTTCATTTTCATATCGCGAGGAAAGCCTCATGCGATAACGAGTTCCCTTTTCCCGCGGAATGACCGGGCCACTCGTTTACCCCTGTGCCACGTAAATTCATAAAGGATAAGACGCTCGAAAGCACCCTCGAAGGAGAAGGAGAAGGTAAAACGAAAGAAACGAGTGACCAGTACACGCATATCGTAGGGGTTGAGATCTCGCCCTTTCGAGGGTCACGTTAATTCGCCGGCGCCGAGCGTAGGTGGTTCTTTCGTGGTAATGCAAACGATATGGTTCCGGGTAAAAGGGGAACGGTTCAATTTTTCAATGCACGACTGAGATTTGGTTAAATACGTGACATTTAAGTGGATAATTTCCATGAATCGACAATGCAATGCCGAGCGACTACCTACATAGCTGCGTGTACAGCTGGAAGGTCTTTTAACAACGTATCAATTATTGGTAAATATTACAACATGGTGTTGCAATAACGGATATGGAAATGACGTACCTACATGTAGGTAGGTACATCGAGTGCATCGAAAAATTGGCCTCCGCGTAAATGGCAATGACGTACGAGACACTTTGGCGGACGCGTAGCATCTTTGCGTAGCAAATTCCAAATTCCAAATTCCAAATTCCAGCGTTCCACTCGAAATTCATTAAATACATAACTTCTACTGGTTCAACGTAGCGGAATAAGTTTCAGCGATCCCGCATTGTTTTTCGGAGGTTGCACGCGCGTTGCATATTTCCCTCGGAGGCGGGTAAAAAAAAGAAGAATACATATATGTACTACATTACCTCGGACGATAAGTAACGTTTGGGGTGCAAAAATATTCCTCGGTATTCCAGCCTGGTAACCGTTTTCTTTCCAAGCGAAAAGTGCATGCCTGACGGCAGTCCGCTTTAATTGACATTATTACGCCGATCTTAACGGAGATATAACGCAGAATTATCGAGTAATTATAGTATATGTGCTTCTTGGATCTGATTTCTCCTTTCTTCCTTTCGGCTTTTGGTTAAACTTTTGCACTTGCTCCCCCCCCCCCCCCCGACTACGCTTATCGGCGCGACGGCGAGAAACGTTCGCGAACACGAACAAAAGAATGAAAGCTCTTTCGCGGAATCTGAGAGCTGGAGAGCACGCGTTATCGAAACTCTAATCGGGCATATTACGTACGTATGTACGTGTGTACATACATACAACCCCCATTGGGTATACCACAAGAAACGCGTTTGCTTTTAATGTTTTCGTCCCAATCAAATTGTAAGTAGCGATGGAAATTGGTTGCAAATGATTTTGAGATATTTCGATTAGTCGGTTAGCGTTAGTTCGAGGAGAGACCGTGTCATGATCGTTTCGCGTGCGTGCGCGCGCGCGAGCACACACGCGGACACGTGCACGTTACGTGTGCCGATCGGCGATATGTAAATCACTGCGGCATCCCGTCTGTTGTATGGCACTCGTTGCCTTTTAACCCCCGAGTTCTACACGGTTGTCGCAGGACAACTACCCTGTTACACCGCCCCTTACACCCTCCTTCCCCCAACCACCAATGGTACACACTCACTCGTCACGCACCGTTATAATATACCTACGTATGCGAGTCGGTTACGATTTACGATACGCGACACGGTTACAGTTACCAACCTCAATACATATATCTGTGTACATATATCCGACAGCGGTTGTTATCGCTGATATCGCTTTCTCATTTTCCCCGACGGTCCCGTTTAGCGTATCGGCCGTCGAGTCGCGAGCGTTTAGTTATCGTTCGCCGCTGAGACATCTCGTTATTTTTATTCGGGGAGGTGAAAAGGGGGTTTGAGAGAAGAGATTAATGTCGCAAAAAAAAATGGGGTCTACTTATAGCTGTACTTATAGCGCGGTAGATCGGCGATAAGAGGAGGGAAAAAAAACCTTTCGTGTTAATCGTCCTCGGCCGAATTAACCTAACGATCGTGGCGCAAACAGGTTATCGGTGCAGGGGGGCTTTATCATCGCGTAATTATCGTGGCCCAGCTCGCGCATTGGATAGCGTGCTAAACTCGAGGGGACTTTTGTTTTCTCGAACCTCCGAACGCAAACGATTCGAATCGCCCAACAGCTTTTACGCGGGACGTTAAAATCTTACGCAGAGATTCGGGGGGTTGGATAATCTCGAAACTCATCCTTTTGTCTGTCGAGCGACGAACGTCGCTGCATCGTGCGAACAAGCGGGGTCGGTAGCTTCGAAAGTAGTTGAAATTCATGGTCGATGATCTGCCGATGCGTCAAAGGTTAAGGGTTGATATACGCTGGGTGAACTTTCCGCCGTCTCGACTCTCTTATCGTCAAGGTGAATGCACGGGTGAGTTTAACTGACCCAGACGACCCCAGAGTCGTATTCGTAGTGTCGGTTTTCCAGAGAGAAAGTGAAATTTCTTTTGTTTCGAAAAGATTGAATCTTCTGGGTATCTCGTATCTTTTGCCGCTACGCGCCATATAGATGTTCGGCGGAGAGATCATCGTTGTCATCGAACTTTTGCCGATAGAACGGGATAGGTATCGGAAAGGTTTGTCCCCGTGACCGGACGATGCTATGGTTCCGGTATGGTATCGTTCGCGGGAAGGTTTTCGCATCGGATATCGTATCTTACCAGAACCGAAGGTCGCAAACGATCGATCGATTGATCTATCTATCTATCTATCTATCTACGTACGTATGTAGCTACATATCGAAACACTCGCGTAAAAGATCGACGTGACGGCGATTCAAGTAGAAATTAATTAACCCGCAAAAGAATGTTTTCAGTACTGCGTCAGAAAAAAACGGCGATTCCTCTTGGAGGAGACGCTCATCGATCGCGATGACAATCTACACATGCCCGGAAATTTGTACCGGTCTACAGCCGCCATTCTTCTCGTCAGTGCGAGCCACGTCGTTCGTGCGTCTAGTTGTCAGTTATGGTTGTAAGGACGCGACTTTTCCACGTTGTACTCAGAGTGAGGCTTTCTAAAGACTTATTTCTAACAGTCGTTGTTGAGATAATTGATAGACAGTCGCATGGCGGCTATCCTCGCGAGCTGGGCAACGCATGCCCACAAGTCCAAGTATCGGAAACGTATGCACAAAATCATTCGATTTCAGTCGCAATATACTATAATTGGTACGCATAGATCGCTGCCGGGTGCAATTTGCCCGGCAAGTGTGAACGCACCAATGTTTTTCTGTATCCACTACGCGTTTCAGCGCCGGCTACACGGACCCGGCAGCCGATTGGTCCAGTGGGAGTAGCCGGTTCATAGCCGACGACATTTCGGCTGCCGGGTACCGTTTAACCCTTTTAGTGCCGGAGGCCGATATATCGGCCCTCGCTGTACTTGCGAAAAGTGCCAACGGCGATATATCGCCGCTTAAGAAGCAGCACTACTGATCTCACATTTTAGTCAAACTAACCGATAAGATAGGTGGTGTTGCTTCTTAAGTGGCGATATATCGTTGGGATCGTGCGTTATTAACCCTTTTAGTGTCAGCGGGCCGATATATCGGCCCTTGGTATTTATGCGAAAAATATCAAAGGCCGGATGATATGGCTTGTACACATCGGCTCGTGGCAATTTTCGCATGTCTGCGTAAACGGGCCCGGCACTAAGAGGGTTAAACGGTACCGGTGCCGGTTGGCAGGTGTGAAGACTCTCGTTAGATTATGACAACCAAGGTCCGCATCGTACGTGTACTCCACGGTAGGTACAGGGGACGCATTACCACAAACTAATATAATCCGTCCGATGCGTACGATGCGTACCTGTCGACGCCTACCTTAAAAACGATCGACGGATATGTGGGAAATAGCGTATAACTACCTAAATGGGTATACGACCTGCATCCCGATGCGTCGAAAGGTTAAGGGTTGTAGCACCCATGGTGAACCTAGATGAGGTTGACGGGGGTGTCCAGCCACGCGCACCTTAAGTTGCACCTCACCGATTCGATCGACATTGCAGACGGCATAGCGGGAGATTGTTGCACCGTGACCTTGGCCTTGGCCCTGGCCCCGGCCCTGGTCCTGGCCTTGGCTTTGCACGCGAAGACACGTATTCGCGCGTGCGATTAACCGAGGTTCGCGAATTCTAACCGCGATTCGTGATTTAACGAGACAGCATTGTAAAATACGATACAAACGTGCTGGCCGCCGTGAATGGAGTCTCGTCGAGTCTTTCGAGCCTCCCTTTTTTTTTCTTTGAAACCATAACGAACCTCGTTGCAAAGCGTTTTGAGAGTTGGTGACGCCGAACGCATGTGATTTACGGCGACTGGCCGCGGCCTATCTACTCGTTTATTCTATTCTAATTAATGTACAAAAGTGGGGAAGCCCCAAGGAAGATTAGTTAGTCCTGCTAACGTTATTCCCCGGGTCAAAATATCGTTTCACTTTGCCGCAAATCGAATGAGAACGGAATTAAGATCGAATTAAAATTGAATTAAAATCGGAGTAAATTATAATATGGCAAGACAATGACGGAACGTCGACTCGTTTGTCTACGCGTACGACAAGGTACAATTAGGCCACGCGGAAATAAAGGTTGGTAATTAATCTTGATCAACGTTAATGCCCTCCGCATGAGATCGGAGAGTTACCGATTCATTTTAACAATGAGTTCCGACAGTAAACGCAAAAGAGGCGAAAGGCCTTCTGCGGTAGTAGTCGTAAGTCATAACGGAGCTCTTCACGGGAACCTTGAACGGCATTCACGGGGTTCGTTAAGGGGTTAGCGCGCGAGATACTTTACCGGCGACGACGACATTTATGCGGTACATACATACCTACTCGTTATCGTTATTGCATCCCGAACGGTAAGCGTGTTAACCCTAGAACCGTTTCTGGGGTCAGTACGGACCCCAAAATTATTATCTTTTTCGCAACCCTGCAACTCTGGTGTTTCCTGCCATTAAATATATTTTCAAATACATTTTATTGTATCTTGAATACTTGCTTCATGAAAATGTTTGACCTTCCCCGTACGGCGGTATTTGACCGCTCGCACTATTCATCGCGTAACGATTGTGTTTTTTTTATTTTTCAATTCAATTTTATTTGTGTTTATTTTATTTGTGTTTAATTTATTCCTAATAAATATCGTTCCACTCGAACTTGTATGTAATTGAGCATATTTTACTTTGTAAAAACGTATTTTAAATGCGCTTAAAAAATGTTAATTATCGTGGGGTCCCCACGGACCCCTAAAGTGTCGCGCGTTGCAGAAGCGGTTCTAGGATTAATACGAGTCTATCACCGGATAAATATTACGCGTTCGAGTTAACTCGTATTACGTCGCGTCGGCCGGTGCGTACCGATAAGTAGTCTGACGCGAGAACTCTTTCAAACCGAAGGAAACCGTTACGAACGAAAACAAAGTACCAACAACCACGTATATACAGGTATAGATAGGTATAGGTACGTACACATACCAACGGCCGTCGTAAGGGTTGAGCCAACGTCACGGAGGATAGGCTGCCATGCCGGAAGGTTTGCTCGGGTGTGTCGAAACAGGAGGGGGAGGAGATGGGGGGCGACCTTCACCCTGTGTTAATCCGTGGTGCCATTATCATACCAATCCCATCAAACGTGGCATTGCATCGCGACTCTACGTATGTATGGTATGTACGTACGAGCAAAACTACGAACGTAAATTCGATTACTGGACGATGGAGAATCGCACAGTTTTCGCGCAAGTTCCCGCGATAAAAATTGCGTTCCACGATGCTGTGAATAATTTTTACTGTGGAGCCTGTTAAAAATTGAATTTAATTACTGGGACGATAGGCTTACCAGCTCTTACGACACAAAATCAGTTTGCCCTTGATTTTCATTATTGTTAGAAATAAAGTACATGCATACGTACGTAGTCGAAGGTCGCCATTGATAAATGTATCGGGGTAACGCGTGGCACAGGCGTAGACGGTGACACGGTTGGAAAATCTCTGTGCACGTTGTTACCGGTAAGAACTAAAGACGTGCGTGTTTCGAATTCATAAGTTGGCTCATTGGACTATTAGCCTCGTTAGTTTTTCCACGCCCCCCACCCCCACCCCCCCTCCCCCTCCCGGGTTCCCCCGCGATGCGATGAGGTCAGTTTGAATATTCACCCCCATTTATCTAATCAAGGTGATTGATCCGACACGACGATACTTTCCGCGAAGAAGCAGGCTTTTGCAGCCCGCTTTTGACTCCGATACGGGAAGGGCGTGTTACGCCCTTAATTCCTAAGAATGCTTTCAAGCTCGTTTCCTGTAGCGATAGTTAACGAACGCTGGTTACCGGGTGTCCATCATCGGGTTTCCGGTTAACCGAAATTTCGACCTACCGAACGTAACTAGTTTCGCCTCCACACTGAAATTGATAGGAAAATTGAAGGCAAAAGACTTACACAGTTGTGTAATAATACGTATTTATGAAATATTGCGTCCAAGTTTGTAAAGTTTTGAGTTTTGAAAGACGGCCGAACGACACGGCGGTGACGAGGGATTCAGACTCTTTGGAGTAGGCGCCTACGTAATTTGGCGAACGGGGTGGCTATTTGGCCTTGAGACTCGATGGCTCCCCCAAGAAAGCAGCAAGGTGATGGTGATGGTGGGGGATGTTGCAGCTCAGGGGCTGGTTCTCCAAGCCGATGTAGCGCGCACATACCCCGCCTCCCAGTTGTCCATCGAACACAGTCGGGGTTGCACCTGCTGGCACGGCCTTCCCGCGATCTCCTCTTCGTCTCGCGATCAGCCGCGGCGTTTCGCGTCTCGTCTACGAGATTCGCTGGAAAAGTGTTGAAAAATCTTGAAAGTGGATAAAGCGGGGCGATACTTTTTGGAGTCTACGGGACGGGTCGCGAAACGATTTGATAAAAATAAAAATCGACGAGCCATCGACGCGCAACGTGTTGTATTTCTACGAATTTTTCCATTCCGATGACGTACGACGGCTCCTTCTGGTCTCTCTTCTCTCGGCGGTTATTCAACGACGGTAGAGGCGTAGGATTTTTTCACTTATAGTCTATCGATGTTGGAGGAAAAGATAAGCGATTGACGCGACGAAACGGCGGAGCTCGAGGTTACTTTATTCGTGGATTTACGATAATCTCGGAGGGATCACCACCAACGGGATCATCAATCGACGAGAATAAAGTGTGAATCTTTTGACTTTGAATTTGGCTTTGAAGCTTTCCTCGAATTCGAGAGAGAGAGAGAGAGGGAAAGCGTAAAAAAATGTGAATCCGAGCGCGGGCACGCTCATTGTTAAAACAGTGATCTGTGATTGTCGTCGCACGCGCGGGAGAAGAGAGAAGAGAGTGACCGAGCGAGATTCATCATTGAGTCGGCAAGTTCCTCGTCCCGCTCTGATCTGGAGCCGGACTTTGCCGGCGGCGGTGGGGAAAAGGGTGATTCCTGTAGCGACTCCGAGCGCGAGTCTGCGTCCAGCCCCGAGTGGTGGGAGTGCTCGGAGTGCTGGGAGAGTTGCGAGAGTTTCGTCGTGTTGATGAGCGATTCCTTCGAAGTTATATCGCTGCCGGCAGACATGTTACAGGTCACAGGTTTTCCGCAAATATTTACCCCCATCATTGTTTCTTCGTCAAAATTGGTCAACTTTCCTTGGAGATATTTTATCCTAACGGTCGTCGATCTTTTACGTAAAATTTATCTCGTTTCAAGCGTAATTGACACCATTTTTCCCACTAGTAAAAAGATCCTCGAGCCAAGGAAAATCGAAAGCAAATCAAATTGCAAAACTTGCCAAAAATTTGCAAAAAGCAAATTGAATTCGATTAGAAAAATTGATTAATAAATCCTCTTCCGAATAACAGCCGGCTAGCTACGGAAAGAAGAGCAACACTTGGTACACGAGTCCTGCTGGTGGAGCTAGTAGAAGCGGAGCAGGGGTTGGGGGTAGTAGCAGCGTCGGGGGTTGGCAAAGTAGACCACCGGCAGTGGCGAGCCTCAGCAGGAAAGCTTCGATCACCGATGATGTACCGCCACCAGGGGGTGGCAAGCCATCCTCCGGACGTGTCATTCGAATCGTTAACAATCACGATCACACCGTACAGGTAAATTAAAAAGGAGAGCACTATCGATCGATCGTCGAAACGTTTCTAACGAGAGCCACGTAAGATTGTGATAGATGTTATTCGACGATGTTGCTAAATGTTGCACGACGATTTCCATAAATAATTGTTGAAAAAAGTTGGATTCGTCCCGATGCTCCGAATCAAACGATTCGGAGATATTCCAAGTATTCGGAACGATTCCAACGGATCGGACGGCCAAGAATTTAACTTGCAAATCGCATTTCAGTGCCGAGTCTTATTGAACCTACGTACGTCGCAACCGTTCGAGGAGGTGTTGGAGGACCTTGGGCAGGTGTTAAAGATGAATGGGGCCAAGAGGATGTTCACGGTATCGGGACAAGAGGTAATAGGATTTTGCAAATAGTAGAAAAGGGAGCGGTAAGTGCAACGGCAAATACGCATGGGGCGAGCGGTTGGGGGGGGGGGGGGGCGGGGGAGGAGGTGTCTTCCACCAACCAACAATGGACGATTAGTTTGAAAAAACCAACGACGCGCCTCGTGATCGATACGTTCACGTTTGCGTTCGCGAGCGTGAGCGACGCGAAAGTTTATCAGCGATTTATGCAAATCGAAGACATTGCCTCGGCATCGTACTTATAAAATCTGCTTGAATAATGTTTCTCCATAAATATGCATGCTGTGGCGAAGGGAGGAGGGGAGGGGTCAGGAGCGGGGTCGAAACGCGAAGCGTGACGATATCGGGGTCGACTTGATGACTCTAAATGGAATAGGGTCGCCGCTTAAATCTTCCATGAATCGTCTTTGAGAATTTCGCTATTGCACCACGTTATTGCCACTCGGCACTTTTCGTGCGCGCATTAGAGAGAAAAAAAAACACGGTACATGTCAAACCTATTATCTCCTTCGTCTCTGGAAAATGAGATGAAAATTTTTGAAGTGATGGGTATAGATCGCGCGGATCAGTACAAATTGCGGTTGGAATTTGATTTGACTTGGACGAGATTATAACGATACCGAACAATAGGGGGGAAACTTTTGCATTTTATTCGATTCTGCCCTCGCTCCGTTGCCCTCTACCTCGTTCTATCCAATCACGCCTCGACGCCCTAATTTAAAGAACGAACACGTTTCGAAAGGCCACAGCACACTTTAGCATTCGCACACCTTTATCATACTCCCCTTATCATATTTCCCTCCCACACAGCATACCGAGCTGGTATGCGTCATGCGAGCCCTTCGCTCTCCCCCGTTAAACCGATTCGATTCAAATTTTCAACGTCGCGAGAGATTACGCGATTACACGTCTCGCCGAGGGTGGCTTATTGTAAGTGGGTCGGAGCCCCCTCGAAAAAAGGTCAGAGATCCATAGTTTCAGGTCACGACCGTATATGAATTTCAAATTGAGCAATTTTCTTTATCGGGCATTCGACTGGCCCGTACATCATCGCATATGTACCTCGGACGTTACCACGGACGTTACTTCGGGCGTTACCTCGCACCGTCGCGTCGCGTCGTTCGCGTCAATGGCAGCGGGGGGGCTGGTTGAGATACGCGAGGGCTGTTAAAAAAAATGGCAATTTTGGTCTTCTCTCGCTTCACGGTATCGCTTACCCGTAGATGAGAAGTTTCTCAAAACTGAGAAACGAATATCGCGCCGTTCACGTTAATGGCAGCGGCGGGGGTGGTTGAGAGACGCGAGGGCCATTAAAAAATAAAATGGCAATTTTGGTCTTTTATTGCTTGACGGCATCGCTTACCCGTAGGTGAGAAGCTTCTCACAACTGAGAAACGAATTCGCCGACGTGGATACTTTTTACTTGGGCACCGGATCCGGTATGGGCATGGTCGGCACTGTCGTCACGGCATCTCCGGCGAGGAGATCCAGATCGCGAGGACCGCCGACGGTGGTCGAGGACATTGGTCGTCAGAGACGAGCGCGCAGTAAGAGTAGACCTCGAGCTCTGTACGCTCCCGATTCGGACGTCGTACGAGTAAACGGTATTTATTCCTTCTCCTTAGGACCGATAAAAAGAAGAGAGAGAGAGGGGGGGAGGGGGGAGAGTGAAATAATTGACGAACATGTTGATAGACTACAGCGTCGTCGAGGTATTGCGCGAAGAACCAGCGAGGGTCACCATCAGAGGTTTGAGACGATCCTTTTACCCGCCCTCTCACCTGCCACCGGTCGACAATTCGCCGCCGGACAAGAAGCTACAACTCGAGTGGGTTTACGGATATCGAGGCACCGACACGCGCAGAAACCTCTGGGTACTACCAAGCGGGGAATTGTTATATTACGTGGCTGCCGTGGCTGTTCTCTTTGACAGAGAGGAAAATGCGCAACGGCATTACGTTGGTCACACCGAGGACATTACCTGTATGGAGGTAACGTTTCTCCTTTGATTTCAATCGCAGGGCGTGGTCATCATTTGCTCTAAAATATTCCTGCTGATTTCGTAATATCGATTTGAAAATACCCCGTGCACGAATTACGCCAGGAGGCTGGTGTTTTTGTATTTATTATCACGGGGATGTAAGGAAGATATAAATTATATAACAAAGCAATATTAATTTAAAGGAATCAATCATAGTATTCCGCTTGTCTCCGAAATCAGCGTTACATAAAAAAGTAACCACTTTTACGTTGAGACTCTCGTTCAAAACGTGCTTTTCTCTCCCCGTAGGTTCACCCGAGCAGAGAACTCGTGGCGTCCGGGCAGAAAGCTGGTAGACACAGGAAAGCACAGCCGCACGTTCGCATATGGTCAACGGAGACCCTTCTCACTCTTTACGTCTTTGGAATGACGGAGTTCCAGATGGGTGTCTCGGCTTTAGCGTTCTCGCAGCTGGTACAGCTCTTGTAATGCTTCGAGTATACATATAGAGGAAAAGAAAAGAGGGGAGGAGGAGGAGGATGAGGAGAAGATGACAAAGAGAACTAAGTGATAACAGCGCGTCTGTATTTTTATGCGCAGAACGGTGGAAGTTACGTGTTGGCGGTGGACGCAGGAAGAGAGGCGATACTATCCGTATGGCAGTGGCAATGGGGTCATTTGTTAGGTAAAGTAGCGGTAAGTTTCTCATTCGAGCCTACACCGTTATCGAAACCGATAGAAATGACGAGAGTGGAATACAAGAGGATACAAAATTCTTTTCTAGACCATGCAAGAAGATCTCACGGGCGCCGCGTTCCATCCGCTGGACGATAATCTGCTGATAACGCACGGTCGTGGCCATTTGACTTTCTGGAATCGTCGGAAGGACGGTTTTTTCGAGAGGACCGATATCATCAAACCTGTGAGCCACAGCCTACATATCTATACGTATATGATTGTACGACAATTAGGAATTGTTGACAGTCGTGTTATTCCAACTCAATTTCTTTCTCGATCGAAAGCATCAGATTTCGATCGTGTATAAAGCAATTGGCATAATTGGCTTCGAAAGGCGTAACGCGCTTTTCTCCAGTTCTCACTTCTCATTTCTCATTCCTCGTTTCTCATTCGTCGTTCAAGCCCTCTCGCACGCACGTGACGAGCATTCAGTTTGAGCAAGACGGCGACGTCGTGACGGCCGACAGCGACGGTTTCATCACCGTCTACTCGGTCGACGCTGACGGCGCTTACTTCGTCAGGATGGAATTCGAGGCGCATAATAAAGGCATCAGTTCGCTGGTGATGTTGTCGGAGGGCACGCTACTTTCCGGCGGCGAGAAAGATCGAAAAATTGCTGCGTGGGATTCCCTGCAAAATTATAAACGCATTACCGACACGAAGGTATGACGGATGGTGTGACGTGGTGACGTCTTTGGGTAAGGAAATCGATGACGATGTCGTCCGTCCCATCTGGCACTGGCCAACTCGAACTTTCTTTCGTAGCTACCGGAGGCGGTCGGTGGCGTGCGCAGCATTTATCCCCAACGACCGGGAAGAAACGATGGTAACATATACGTCGGCACGACGAGAAACAATATATTGGAGGGTTCCCTTCAGAGAAGATTCAATCAGGTAGTTTTCGGGCATGGCAGACAATTGTGGGGTCTGGCGGTTCATCCCGACGACGAGGTCTTCGCCACGGCGGGCCACGATAAGAATATCGCTCTGTGGCGAAGGCACAAACTTTTGTGGACGACGCAGGTCAATCGTCACTTTGCTTTCTCTGCTTCATTAGAGAAGAGATCGGCGCAGAGTGGATATTAAATCGCTATTATTAATCTGGCGAATAAGCGTATAATTGATAATCGAATGGAATATTTTTTTTTTAGGTGGGTTTCGAGTGTATCTGCATAGCTTTTCATCCATTCGGGGTCGCGCTCGCCGCGGGTTCCTCCGAAGGACATTTGTTAGTCCTCGCGGCGGACACTGGTGCCGCGGTGGCGACCCTGCGGGTATGCGGCTCACCCCTCTCCTGTATCGGATATAATCCAAGTGAGATGCAATTTTAATATCCCAATTTCATTTGGAATTGTAAATTCCACTTTGAATAACACGATCTCGTTCGTATCCGTTCGACAGCCGGCGAAATCGTAGCGATGGGCTCCCAAAATGGTAGCGTCTATCTCTTTCGAGTATCGAGAGACGGATTCTCGTACAAGAAGAGCAACAAGATACGCGGAACGCAGCCCCTGGTGCAACTCGATTGGAGTTCGGATAGCAGATTTCTACAAACCGTCACGCAGGACTACGACCTTGCATTCTGTAACTTTCCCATCATTTTGGCGAACTATACATTCCCGATGACTAGCACAGTTTTTTTTTAATTGATTTTTTAATACGGTTTGACCACCCCGAAATCCCCTGTTCGTTCTTTCCGGAAAAGATACGAGGTCTAGTCTCGCGTACTTCTACTTGGCCCGAGACAAGACCTTGTCTCCTGATTCGAGCGAGTTCGAGCATCAGAGTGAGACTAATCTGACGAGAGGAAACTTATGTTTTCAGGGGACGTTAAAGCGTTGTCATCCGAGAAAAGTCCGTTGGTTATGAAGGACGTCAAATGGTATACTCACAATTGCATGGTCGGCTATATGGTTTCCGGTAAGTAACGTAACTTTTCTCGCTAAATCTTTCCAAACGATCGATCCTCTGACTCCTCTCACCCCCCTCCCCCTCCCTCCCTACGATTTCGATTATAATGCGATTCAGACTACGCCATTCCATTCGTTCGTCTTTCCAGGAATGTGGAACAATCGTTATTATCCTTTAACGACGGTTCTCACCACGTCGAGCAGATCGGCGGCACACGACATGCTCGTGAGCGGTGACGCGGAGGGCTATTTGAGGCTTTTCAGATATCCCTGTACCAGCGCAAAAGCCGAATACGTCGAGGAGAAGGTGTACAGTTCCCTGGTAGCTTGTGCCAGATTTCTCTACAACGATCAGAACGTCGTTACGGTCGGCGGGACGGATGCCGCGCTTATGCTTTGGGAGTTGGTCGACGAATAAATAGGAAAAACACGGAGCAGACAGACACAAACACAGACACACACACACACACACACAACGTGTACAGAAACGCACCGATTACAGACTACTTTTGCATTATTCTCCATGTAAGACGTAGAGTTCAACCTTTTTAACCCATTTTATCGCGACTGGCAATGATACGCGCCGTTTTGCTACGCATTCGAGACGTTTTTTTTATGGCGAGCAACTAAGCGCATAATACCCAACGAAAACTTGTAATCGCGTGCGAAAGGGTGAAAATACTGGAATGCCGTAACGTGTCGCGCTTTACTTTTTCGGACTCGACAGAGTATCATACATACATATAGGTACGATAACTTTTCGATTAAGCACGATCAATTAGCGATTTTGATGAAACGTTGAAACCGATGGTTTCTGCGTAGATAGCCGTCTACGATCCGTCTCAATGTCATATAGCTTGTACGGGCGGAAATTTCAATTTGATGGACGAACGCATTTTTAACGTTTCAAACCTCATTGAACAAGTTTCTAGCAAGGACAACGAAGTAGCGTCGCTCCTTGAAAGATCACGGAAGTAGCTCTATACCCGTTTTAACGGAGGGAAGATAAGATCGCGGAAGTTTGGCGGCTGCCAAAATTTCACTCTTATCACTGAATTTTGTAACAAATACATAGAATAGAGTCTCGGTGGTAAACGGGACTCGCGCGAATCTCAAATCCTTCGATCCTCGATCGACTACCAAATATACGCGTATATCGCGCGACGAGTGTAGGGACACGCATTACCGTACCATGCTCTATTCGTGTGTCGCTCGAGTGTTGGCCGCAGCAGAAATTGTACATTTAGCGCTCGAATTGATACGATGATGTGCGAACTATTGAATTTAAAAAGCATTGCGCAATTTTTTTAACGAGTAACGACCAACACTCGACCGACACACAAATCGGCCATGACACGGTAATGTGTGTCGCTACCTTAACACCGACTATTAGGCCGAATACAGACGTGAAACATTCGGGCGTAACAAACACCGTATTGCAAATGTTTTGGTAACTTATGTGAGAACACATAATCCTAACTAGTCTATTGATGCATCGTTGGTGTGTGTTGTAAGATACACGCGAATGTTTCACGTGTGCATCCGACCTTACGTATTTTCATGATACATGATCAACCAAAGTTACATATACCGGTCCTTCACCGACGAGAATGACTAAAGAAACAAAGAGTATGTAGCAAAAGGGGATCCGGATCTATCTTCCCTTCCCTCGATTACTTCGCCATTGTGTCGCGTCACGCAGTACTTGTTAAAGTGTAAGGAAACAATACGCGTAGCGGTACTCGTAGAAATAATAAAGAATTAATGACGCGCTTTAAAGAGCGCGTGATCGGGACGCTGGCGTCCTTTGGTAGTTCGTAAGCATAAGAGAGGTAGATTTTAAACATTTTAAAGACGTTATTGCCGAGAGAACATGAATCTCAAAAAATACGCACCCTTGTACGGAGCACGACGGGATCGGGGTCTGTCTTTCCTCGTCGTCCATTGTACGGGCGATTTTGGTAGAATTTACGGAGAAAGCTGTTGCTGGTCAACGCGCCTCTCCTTCGCGTCCACGCGTCCGTCATCTCTGTTCACGCCTTTCTAGGGAAAACAAGAAGAGACGTATTATTTATTATACGCGTGTACGCATAACTAGTGTGCAAAACAAAACGACACGAGTAGTAGTTCTTGTGTCAGTTGCGGTAGCTCGTAAGCAACGCTCGGGATCGCCACTGCCAAGGCATCGAGTTCGAAATTTTGTCGCGGTCCGCGTGCATCGAAATTGCTTTCCCTTATCGGTAATATGTATACGCATACCGCGAGTCGTTGGATCGACGAATGAAAAAAAAAAAACAACAACAACAAGAAAATAAGCAACAAACTGTACAGATTTTCCTGATCGCCCAAATAAAACTGTGGTAAGACTTTTCTACGTTCTACGTTCCACGTTCCGATTTTATAAGAAAGCAGAGAAAACAATATGTATATTACATATCGATACCGAAGCTCTTTCGTCGGGATGCGACGCGCAACAAACGAATATCGATACGTTACACGGATAATACTGTAGAGTTCGAATCGTCGAACAGAGAGAGAGAAAAGAAAAACAATCAAAAAAAGATTCAAACGATCCGTCGATACCTTTTAGCCCAAGAGTCGTAAACAGTGTGTGTACAGCAGCAATTGTAATCTTATTACAATAAATTCTGCACGTTAGATAAAAAAAAAAAGGAAGAAAAGAACGGAAAGGGAAAAAATGGAATTTTTGTTAGCGACGAAAGGGAAAACGAATGAGAGACGCGCGAAAAGCAGAAATACGCGGGTTTAAAGTGGTGGTGACACAAGACGATTCTTTATTCTCAATTTCTTTTATTTCTTACAGTACGAGTGTTCCTGGTAAGCGTCTAATTGTAAGTGGTTCGTTTTTTTTTCTTTAGCACTTTTCCTCTTCCTCGCACAACATGTAAAAGTGATTGCATGCAGAGTCGATTTGTGCTAATTCATCGCCAGGTCATTCGACCCATCGCGTTTCGATCGGCTCCGAAAATCTACGATCGTTCGTAAATTCGCGAAAACGACGCACGGGTGAAAGATCTGGGAGAATCTCAAAACGGCCGAACGACACATTACAGTTCGAGATTTTCGTGCGCAAAATCTGCTCGATTGCGGCATAGACCTAATTACAACGAAGGGCGGTGGTACGCGTAGAGTGCACGCGCAAAAGAAATAAGGTAACAAAGGCAACGCGAATCAATCGAAGATACCTGCAGGGTAAATCAAGGGGAACGTTATTATCGATGTATGTACATACATACGCATCGACAGTGCTCGGTATATTCCAAGAGCTCTCTAGAGAGAGGGGGAAAGGGGAGAGGAAGAGGGGAAATAAGAGAAGTAATAACTGAAAACTGCACCGCATAGCGCCGCCAAACAGGTTTCTTATCATATTTTTTTCGTTTCATTGTTAGCCCAGTTCTGGTTTCTTAATCGCACCGTTTCGCCGTGGCTCGTATATATGTATGTATATATTTCTAGTATATTATATGTATATGTATATGTACATATGGATACGTTGCGATTATAAAACGCTCCCCTCGTTACGCGCCAAACTGGGGCAATCAAATGTGAACGAGAAAATAACTCGAAACGGCACGAAATCTCTCGAGCAAAGTATTGTTCGCCGAGAAACGCGAAAAAATTTACAATCGAGGATAAAACATTTCATCCTTTCTTCGAGTAGAAACGACTGCCGCATGATTTCATTTTCTATTCGTGGTAAACAGACTAGATAATGCCTACGAGAAGGGAAGCATTTATTTCCCCCCTCTTTCCTCCTTTCCCCCATTCACCGTGATCGTTTTTCGAGGAACTTTTGTACAATCGTGAGTATACCCTTTAAAAATCTACCTCTTACCTCTCTCACGCATCAGCCCAAATCCCAACCTCAACCCCTCCATCACTCTTTGTATCTCGCGAGAATTTACGAAACGGGAGGCACTCAACGATATATGTAATACTTTCGGCAACCCCGATCGCCCAGTTCCACCCGACAAATTCCAAGATTTCAGTTTTACAAATAAATAACAACTATATGAAACAATACGCTCGGATCTTCTAAAATTACATAAATTTACAATTCTACAGTCTAAAGTATTTCTAACCGATGTCGGTGTCCTTTCTGCGGCCCCTTCCTAACGTCAGGTAATGCATATACAAATTCTCTCTCTACAAATTTCTACTCTTTCTCTTTCACGCGATAAAAAAAACGATCAAACGTTCGCTTCGTTCGGTACATAAACAGGCAGTCACGCGGTAGCAGGCTAAAACGCCGTGTTTTATAATAATATCGATATAATCGTCCGATAATTGTTTCTTCCGATCAAGGATGAATTTCGATGGTGATGAATTACCGGTAAACTGTCTGTGAAGTGTTGTAAAATCACACGATTATAGCAGCGGGACGACCGCGAGCTCGCGCAGTTTGTGTTCCGAACCGTAGCTTCTGTTACGCGTTTATATCGTTTGTTTTGTTTTGTTTTCTTCATTTTTCTTCGTCGTTGATTTCGTTTGTTCTGCTTTGTACATCGAAAGACACGGTAAAGCCGAAAAGTCAGTCTTGGATCGACTGACCCCCGCTACATTCGGGACATGCTCGGGTAACGTAGCAGAATGCAAAATGCTTTAGGCACGTACTTAGAATTTGTTTCGCCCAATCACCTGGTTTACACTTACACAGGCACAGCCAGTTATACACACTATCGCGGTATATCACATTCGCGTTATTTAAAGCGATACAATTCTATCTCGTACGGTGCTATTTCGTTTGTTTTCTTCACTCTTTGACACACACCCCTTCTATTTCTCTTTATTGGAGGCACGTGAATTGCCTTGCCGTGAGAGATCGATAGAAAAGCTTTGCAAGATCGATGTCTGTTGATGGAACATCGCGTAATGTTTCACCCTATCTCTAGCAATTTCGTACAAACTTCCCACAGTTATTCCAAGAGAAAATTATCCGTTTACTCGGCATAATTCGAATGGAGCGGATAAGAATTTGCGAATGAAGCTAAAAGTAACGAACGAAACTTCCAATTACCTATCGACTTGAAATGAAATCTAAATCAAAAAACGGGAAGCGCGTGTGCGTAATCCTAAGTAATAAAGCATGCAAATGATTGGAAAATCGATAAATTTTCTATTCCAGTTTCATTTAGTCGCCGCCGCCGTTTAGATTCGTGCAATATTGTATGGTGGTTAACGTTACGCTGTGAGAAAAAACGGGACCATTTCTTCGACGATATTTCGAAATTTTCTTACAAAGAAATCCCGAAAGCTTTTGAAGTGCCAAGAACGTAAGAGATCTTTAATCCGTATCGAAGAATAAATGTAAGAGGAGTTGATGAATTATCGCCAGACTGTCCCGTGGGAGCTGCGAGTACGGAAGCGTATCGCGGGGTAAAGAATGAAAAAGGGAGAAAGGGGGCAAGGGGAAGGGAGAAAGTAGATTGGCCAAGTAAATGGATAACCAAACAGCCCGTGTCTGATATGGTGTAGCACTGCTCGCTTTCCACGCGGAGGACATCGAAATAGAATTTATTTACGTGTTGTCCAAGGTCAGTTTGGAGCGTTTCGTCTCTATTTCTTCCTCGTCCCCCGTTCGACTCCTCGATCCGTTCTTCCGTTGCTTCTGTTCTTCGGCAGAGTGCCTCGTTAGATCCATGAGTGGAGACGTTCGCGTTATCAAATTTTGTCCCATCGATACATCATCTTTTAATCGAACGCTCGATTTGTCCTTTCCATTCAACTCTGTCTTTGCTTTTCCTTTCCTGCTCTCTTCCGTGATTAATAAATGTCGAGATGTTTCTCCCTCCATTTTAATATCCACCTTTCTCTCAGCTTGGTTCTTAATTGTTTTGGGCGCAGGCACCTTGCCAAATCTTGCGAATCTTTTTACATCCTCGCGACGAATGCCTCCCCTCTTTGCCAAATCGAGATTCCTTCTCCGCGTCATTTTATTCCCCATCAGAGACGAAGCGCCGGGGCACTCTTGCGCGTTGTCCGAATTCTCCGACTTGCCGGTTAATACTGTTTGTCTCTGCGAGCACTCCCCTCGTTGTTCCGCTTCCATTTTATCTTGCTCGATACCGACGTCGAGGTAACACATATTCGAAGTACCTACCGATTGACCGTCGTTGTTGTGCCCAGGTGTATCGTAACAGGGAGTGGTACTGGGTGCATAAACGTTCTCCAGTTGTTCGTATTGACTCATAGACTCGCTGCTCTGTTGACTGATCTCCGAGAGATTGCACTCTTTGATGCTTTCCTTGCGAAAGAGATCACGTTCGTATTTCCTGCGTTCCAAATCCCTCTTTTCCTGGTCTCTTCGCTCGTGTCGCTTTGGCGTGTTGGCGGTAGGAGTGTCTTGATTCTCCTGAGAAGCCGTGGTGGTCTTGGTGCCCGCTTTGGTAAATAAGTGGATGGGTCGTTGAAAACCTTTCGACGGGTGCGGGGGAATGGACACCACTTCGCACTTGCAAAAACTGACCTCAGGCGATAGGAGGTACTGGGTAAACTTGTGTGGTCGGAACTCGATGTTGAGGTAATTTTTATAGATCCGTTCCTGAAACATATATAAGGGCGAAACGCTGAAGTCGTTATGTCCGTCTCACTCCGAGAGGTTGGGTTGTTGAAATCAAAGAGAAAATATGAAATCGTTGTACGATCGGAAGCTTACCGTAAGATTCTTTTTCCTCGCGTAACTACCCCAACCTTGGGGTTCTAATACTAAAACACCTCCTGGGCGGAGCTGCGCGTGCATGCGTTTGAAAGCCTGTTTTAATCCAGCATCCCCGAAGTTAAGGTGTATCCACTTGGTGATCGACAAGCAAAGAATCGTATCGAATTGTGGTTGTTCCGAGCATAAAAGAGCGTCATCGTCCAATACGTAATTGCCCTGGACAAAGGTGACGTTATACGGGAAGCCCTTGTGACTTTTGTTCTTGGTAAAGCCCGGTATATCGACTGGCCCGTAATTGATGGGCATAGACATTGGAAAGAAACTCGTGTCCGAATCCTGATGCTCGTTGTCCTCGTTACTGGCGGGAGATTGTACGCAATTGACGTAGTGTTTGATATTCTTCCGAGCGATATTGATGAGTGTCCTATCGATATCGATACCAGTAACGCTACGGGCTGACAGGTCGCGCGCGACCGAGAGCGTGATGTGGCCAATGTTGCAGCCAATATCGAGCACGTCCTTTCCAAGAAATAACTCCTTGCGTTGCGCAAATACGGTCAGTCTTGTGTCCAACTCGTGATGGGGATTGCGATATCCGTAATACCTATTATAGTTACCATACTGATAGCGGGCGTCTTTCTCTCGAAAATTTGGCATTGTCGACTGCTGTTTCTTCTTCTTGTCTTGACTTGGCCGATGCTGTGGCCTAGGTTTCCATGCTCCAGGTTGAGGTATGACAGGACTCACAATTTTGTCTTTCACATCGACCTTCCGTAAGCGTTTGTCCTTGGGCTCTTCCAAACCTTTCAGTCGCAGTTTATTCTTGTCCTTCTGCGGGCTCTCCGGTTTTGGTTCCTTAGGCTGGCAGCGAGGCGGCGTAGTTGACGGTGGGTTCTGTGGCTCTGCTTCGACCTTCTCCGGTTCCGCTTGTTCCATAGGTTCAGCAATCTCCGTCGTACAGATTTCCTTGGTTTTGACTTGGATGGTTTCATTGGACTCGTCCTTACCGGAACCCGAGGAAGCACGCTTTTTCTTTCTATTTCTACGTTTGGAGCCTTTCTTCGTCGGAGAAATAAGCTGCTTCTCGTATTCGTCATTGTCGTTACAATTGCTTAAATTCAAAGGATCACAGATATTGGGTGGTATTATGACTTCGATCACCTCTTTCTTGTGCTTAGGCGTCGGCAGAGGGCTGGACTTTGGTGTCACTGCGTTCATAGCTCTGTTGATCTCTTCATCTTGCATACTATTCAAATTCAAGGGATCGCATATATTGCCGCCGAGCAAAAACTTTGTGGGTGGAATAATAGCGCCCTCCTTCTTTCTGCGTTTGTAAGGTGGGAAAAACTTTCCATTTCCGGTGAAGCTCTGTAGGCGCTTTCTTCCAAACTTAAAATGACGGCTGTCCTCGTGTTTATGTTTCTTGTGTGAAGAGTTGAAAACCTTTCGCGATTTGTCATTCTCTTTCTTGTTGATATGTCCCACTTTTGTGGGCCGGTCAACTTGCGCGGATGACATCCCGTTGAATCTGACAAAGAATCACACGTCGCTTAGAAATATGACTCGTCTCTGAAATAAAATCGATATATGCATTCAACGACACGGCGTGTATAATTTACTAGTGCTGCGGAGTGCAGTGCCGAAAAAACGGGCATGACGTCAACGTGGGATCGGAAAACGTCGTAAAACGTAGCAAAACGCACGTGTCACATTATATTTATCACACATTATATTTACACATTTCGGTAATGAAAATCCGTTAATAAAAAAAACCTCCCTCTGACATAATTCAAAACACTGCACTTAAAACACTCTTTCAAATAGAGTTTAAAAAAAAATAATAAAAAACGCGGTCTTGTGTACTTTTCGGCAACGTCCAACTTTGTTTGTATTGAAATAAAGACGGCGGTTGCACCATGCACGAATCGCGTTCAAATGGCACGGATATTAATTCTCAAATGTAACGTCAACGATGCATCTGCACGACGGAGGTACATATGTACGAACAACGGATACTTTGCATTTTCCGTAAATTTATCGTTCCCGCGATCGCGCTTGCGCACAATATGGTTTATGTGCTGTGTAAACGGATGGTCGCCAATGCCCAGAATTTTCGTTCTGCGTTTCTTCCCTTAAATCTCGAATCGGACGAGCGAGCTTACCTCGAAATACCTCGTCTTCGTCTTTGATCACGTTCTGCCGTACTTTCTGCTCGCATCAAGCACAACAACACACTTTAGTCACGATATATCCGGCGCGCCCAGCTCAAAAGCTTCGTTGTGCGCCCATCAACGATGGCGAATAGCTGGTTTGCTTGCCTCGGTCAAACTCCATTTTCTATGTGGCTATCCGAAAGAGACGAGAGCGCCTTCGGCAATGCTCGGTTTTACGAAACGAAGTTTGATCGCGGGAGAGCGCAGGAGAGCGACTCAACTATTCGACCCACTCACTTGTGTGATCATTGAAATTGAAATGAATTGGTGGAAAATGGGGAGCGTATCCAGAAACGAAAAGAAGAATAACGATTACGCCACGATACGACTTGTATTTATATAGGTTACGTACATACATAAGTATGTATATACATACGTGCATACGTACTATGTATTTATATTCGGTGACTAGGATGCTTACTGTGCGCGACTGGCAAGAAATTTGATAATTGCTATTATTTTATTGAATCAAAATGGTAAAATTTTCCATTCGCCTTCTTTATTGTTTGAATTCTGCGTTGAGTTGAAATTGTATAGTCAATTCCGACAAAACCCATTTTAATAAGGTTAAACTTAAACGGTTGAACGTGGGTAAAAAATATTCACTGCAAATCCTGCAAATGCTCCGAACATGTTTATCGAGTCTAATTGTAAGCTAGTATCAACTCCCGCACTTTTCATTCATCAATGAGAATGAACCAATCGGGACCAACCTACCCCAGGCGCAATTTCAACTAGCCAATCACAACACGAGGATGGAGGGCGAGATTTGAATCATCGAAATGCAATTCAGTTATCTCAGGTTTTCATTACATATAACAAGGAAAGAATCATTGAAAAACTTTTTGCACTTTACCGGGAATATTTCAAATCGCTCGGTCACCCGGGAAATTTTCGTACAATCGGAACGGAACCGTTGGTATTTGAGCGCTTCTCATTTGTTGACAGTTCTCGATTCTGATTGGCCCGCGGAAGTTTGCAAGAATACCGTGCACGATCCCTTGTGAACCCCATTAAAAAGGCGGCGAGTTTTTGATCGCGTAATTTTACATATCCCGCGAATTTTTTTCCGACAAATTACGCCGTTTTTCGTGCGAGATTAAACAAGCCGGGAAGCAGTTTTCGCGACATACGTGTATTATCGTGTAATCGTTATTGACTATAGTTCTGAATAAGTTAGTCGTTCAGTGTTTCTTCGATATTCGAAACGGTTTCAAAATTTCGCGGAAGCAGAGCAAAAATGGAAAGGATAGATAATATCTTTAGCATAAAGTCCGACTGTAAAGCGCGATCACCCGTTTTATTATTCACCGAAGAGGATTTCAAGGAGAACAAATCTTCCCAACCGGGTTCTTCTTCTTCTTTAGTGTCACAGGTATTTCGGAGAAGCTTGTCCACTGAAATAAAATTTCAAATGACAAAATTTCAAATGGTTCCTCATGACGGTTCCCTGTAGAGTAAAAATTGAAAAAGTACATAAACCACTCGATTCACATCACCTTCTTTCGTAACCGCAGTTGTCCCGTTTGAGACAATGGGAAGGAACTTCGTTTAATGTTTTCTCATCTTGTACGACACCAAAAATGCGAAAACCTGCAACGATGCCGAACGCACCAGTGAAAGAAAGAAAGCACTGTACAAAGATAGAGTTAAAGCCAAAAAAGTTGATGTTCTTCGAAGATGAATTGGCCTCCACGGTGTCTGCCGGCAGCGTCTTCAACGTCTCGTCGAATCTCTCGTTTGCCAAAATGATTTCGAATTCTCCAACAGTTTGCAGACTTTCCAGAATTGAAATGCCAAGCGCCAAAAATACCAAAGTTTTTTCGCATACCGATCAATTAGCAAAAATTAATCGTCGTACAATGTATAAAGAAAATGAAAATGAAAATGGCAATGAAAATATCGGACTACCGATATCTCAAAAAAAATGCAAAAAAATATTACCGCAAAACTCTTCCGTAGGTATGTATACCTCAAAAACGAAGGTATCTGGCATTAATGACAAATTCACTCATTTCCGTGTATGATAGTGTAGCGAAACATAGCTGTTCGAGCCGTTCTAGCTGGTAATTTACCGATCGTATAAGTACGTTATCAATAAGAAAATGATTGTAATGCATTGTAAAATACAACAGAATTTTATAAATTCACGAATTTCTATCGAGTACATTGTGTAAGCTTGAACTTTGTAGGTCAAGTAACTTTAATTGCATTCCGTTTGAAATTGTAACAAGTGTTTACGAGTATTATTTTTATGTCATTTGTCAGGACATACTTTACGAACCAAAACTATATCGGCAAACAATAAATTAGATTGGTATAATATTTTGACTGAGCTGCAACCTGAAAGACAGGTCGGCCTCTGGGTTGAATGCTGTAGAAAGAATTGCAAAAAGTGGAGATACGTCGGAGACTATTGCGATCCGACAGAAGTGCCCCATATATGGTACTGCGAGATGAATTCTGGTTTGTACATGTTTGGGCTAAAATATTTTGCATCTTTTACCAATACACAGAATCGTCCTAAACTCAAACGATTTAACAGATAAGACAATAGCGTCGTGTGCCATACCAGAATTACCTATAAGCCCAGAGATTCAAGACGATCTCATTGAAAATCTTTACAATGCTGGTAGTATCGTATGGGCACAGATTAGAGGGTTTCCATGGTGGCCAGGAATAGTGGACGATAGTCCTGATACTTTTGTTTATTATAAACTTCGCAAAAACTCTATTAAACCCGTAAGATCTTCTTGGTTCATTCGATAGTATGATCAGATACTTTTATAATTACGATACGTCCAAGAGATTGACAGTAAAGTGTACCTTGTTTGTAGTTCATGTATCATGTTACATTCTTCGACAAATCATTGCTAGAATGTGCTTGGATATCTCCAAGGAACCTCAAGCCATTCGTCAAGAACAAATACAGCGATATAGTAAAAACGGTACTTGTTAAAATATTACTTGTATTTTACATCACTTTCAACGTTTTACTTGCCAATAATCTGATGTCTTGCAGACTAAATATCGTAATATCGACTACAAGGAAAGGTTGCACGATTCGTACAACATCGCTTTGACAGCTGTTCCCCTCACGATTCTTCAGAGGTTACAAAAATTCAGCTTTGTCGGACGATACAAAAGGTTAGACGCTGATGAAAATCTCGTTCCAATGGAAGTTGATTCAAGTGATGAAGACATAATACCAGCTACACCAGATACCCATACGTCATTGAAGGAGCTGTATTTGCAACATGTACATAGGTCGAAGTCTCATTCTTAGTCTTTGTAAGCCAGTTTGAAACTTGAAACGAATGGAGCAGACCTGAGCGGACCCGAGCAGCCCCGCGATAAATTAAATTTGATAAGTGTAATTTGACCAAACGAGGCGAGTTATCCAGGGAGTAGCGAGCCGCGTTTCTTTATTTGGATTTTTCTTTTAATACGTTGGACATCCTCGCCGGGGCAGCACCGGAATCACGTTTTCGAACGTTGCGTCCCGATGGTCCCGTTGTAGACAGTGTGTAACGACACCCAACGACACCCCGTTTAATTTATTTCCCGCAAACTAATCAATAGTACCTACAATACAATGTGCCTACCATGTGCCTACAATGTATCTACAACGTACATGCATACGTATGTACCTGTCAATTAAACACTTATCTTACGCTTCGTAAATTTCTTGATACCGTTCATTAGTTCGACAATACTCGAAAATATTCACATTCATATAAAATATTAATGATTCTGTCGCTCCCGGTATTTCTAGCACACATCGTTCTCCATAATGGAGGACGCATTTTACCTATTGTTAGAGTTTAAATTAATCGTAAGATCGGCCGAGTAGATCAAGAATAAAGAAAAATCTGTAATCGATGGATGGGAGATGGTGGTTGGTGGTTGGCAGGTGCAAGCAGGATTCTCCTCGTAATCGCTCAAACCTGCTGTATGGTATGGTTAGCTCGCGCTCAAGGGGGTTATCAACTGTGACTGATCGTAAGCGCACTTGTTCCCGTGGAATCACTATCCAGTATCGTCAAGTACGGTGGATCACGTAGAAAACTGAATGATTTTATTATATTGCATACATACATACATATGTAGACGGATGCAAATTTCATCGTCGACTCGTTCTTTCGAGTGAAAATGCTCTCTTCTTAACGGAAATCGGACACACGTAAACGCTTGTAAATCGGTATGTTAATGTCGCGCAGAGTTCGGCGATGTCGCCGGGTCAACCTGACGTCAGCGGATACGGAGACCTCCGATGCGGTGAACTGCGGCAATATGTATTTGCGCGTTTGCCTTCCGATGCGCGTATATGTATGTCTAATTTACTCTCAACATATATTTTCCCATCGTCGGTTCTTTTTTTTTAAACCGTCATTTTCCGATGCATTCGATGAACCGTCGCGCCGTATGTGTGTTTCGGATTACAATAGATACAAGGATTCACAGGTAAAGGATCTGCGCGTGCGTATGTAGTTGCTGATACGCTTGGAAGGTCGAAGAATTCAAATAAATCTGCATTGATTGTCGAATCCTCGCGATGACCCGTCCACCACAGTTAACGCTTTTTTCTTGCGTTCACTTCTCAACGGGAATCCAATAATGAAAAAAGAAATAAAGAAAAAGTAAAAAGAAGAAAAAAAGGCGATAACCCCAGATACGAAGTCGGGCACATACTATGTGGTCGTTATCGTTCTCGTAATAGTCCGAGGCGACGGTCGTGTTGCTAACCGAGCTATACTCGGGTTATCTCTCAGGCTTGTCCTTCGTTCAATTTTGTAACGTTCTTCGCAGTTTTCCACGTTCATTTTCTCTTGAGGATATCTCGGTAGCCTGTGGCCAGGATCGAAGATAATCGAGATGGCGTTACAATTACAGTCACAAGACGCAGCCATTCACGCGAGTCATAGCTGTTTCAAACAAATTTCAGAATCAATTATCTTTACAGATTGTGCCCGTGCAATTGACGAACTGTGAGGCGAGAAATATTATTGGTACGAGAATCATTGCGGAATAATGGTGCGCAGGGATGTCTACTTGAATTATCGTTAAAAAATCGTTGGTCCTCCACAGAAATCTTCGATTTTTTCGACCAGGATTCACCAGGATGGAACAGCTGGATGCGGGACACTGTAAAAAGAGACATTTATTGCAGAGTTGATAAGTGCATGCCGGCAGTGTCTCTGGGTAGGAGTTGGTAGGAGCGGACCGAAAGCTCAAAGTGGGTTCAATCGTTTCATGGTGGTGGGTTTAGGCACCATATGACAACGGGGGCGTATGTCATTGACAAACATGGGAGCGGCGGCGTATCGGGTAGTGGCCGGGTAGATGGTAAAATAAGAAAGAGGAAGAACAGGGGTTCAGAATGGACTCGACCTTTCCTACCTCGCCGTCACACCTACGCGTTACACGTATGCATGTATTCGTACCCGTAACATACATCTGTATTTCTCTTGGTTAATATCTAGGCGTGGCTTGCAAGTATGCAACTATACGAGCGTGCAAGTATGCAAGTGTACCTATGCCTTTCAACTAGTACCTATGGAGCTTATTGTTAGTACATAGAGCTTCCGATCCGGGTGTGCGATCAACCTGAAAAGTTGCCGCGATGGGCAAATTAAGCTATCGTTTCACCGGCAAGGTCGACTTCGAGCGAACCAAACCCACGTAGATACGTTTCAAACTATTCGCTGACTAATCCAAAATTCGAGATTTCAAATAAAAACGATTATGCGTTCATTTGGCAGACGCATCGCGAGTAACTTTCTTCGAATAGAAAGCGGTAAAAGCCCTTGTCATCTAAATGAGATTTTGACGAGTAGCTATCGGAGTGCGGTGCGAGTTAATGCATAACAATGCACCTGATTTGGAGTAAAGGAGATCGAAACCCCATGACTCGACCGACCACAACATCTACCCGGGAATAATTGTACGCGCACGCGTATCAAACCAAATATTTTTCCCGTCTAATCGCGATAAAACCTTTCAAATGCGATTTTAATGAGTCGCTTCATGGGGAAAACATACGTACATACGTACATACATACATACCAGGCTGCGTTGCATTATCGCGTTGCGAATACACGTCTATAGGGGTGTATCGGCTATGCTTACATATGTATACGCGTGCCGCGTGTATACATAAACCCGCGTGTAAACGTATGTATAATTTTACAACCCTCCTAGCTTCCACAGTGCGCGACGCGCGAAAGAATTTGCGGTGGTGTTCGACGTGAACACTAAATGCGTCCCTAAAATGCGCCCGTAAAGTGCTCCTCTAAATGTGACTTTAACGACTACCACGAAGAACGTGGAGGTGGACAGAGATGGAGGTGGAGGTGGAGGTAGAGGTGGAGGTGGCGGCGGAGATGGAGAACGGGGAACGACCTGCGAGGATTCGGGCGCGGTCAATGCCGTCTAGATGCTCGCTATTACTAGCCGGACTGCCTGGTATTTTCGTCATGGCCTACTAATACACTCCGCAAATTCTCGGCCTACCGAGGGGCCAAAGCGTTCGACGATGACGTGACCGAGGAAATATGCCGATCGTGTGAGCCGTGTCATTGGCCGTTATGGCCAATTTTATTCCTCTTTTTCTCCTTTTCAACCCCGTTGAAAGCGAGCCAACATCCAGCCATCCAGCCGTCCGACCGGCCGGCCAGCCATCCAACCTGCTTACCGCATACTCGTCGAGGAGATCGTGCCTCGTTTCGGAGCTGCGAGACAGAGCATCGGCGTTAGCGCACGAAAATTCTTTGGCAAAATGGTTTTCACGATTCTGGAGTGAAAGTGTGCCTCGCCCGATCCGTACGGAGACTCGAAACTTTCTGCTCGGCGCGACGCGCGGCGGTAAGACGAGGAAAGTGGCATACTAATGCGTTTAGTGCGTATCCGGGAATACAATAGGCCTGGGGAGTAAATATTCAAGAACTTGGGTACTTGCCGCATACATACATATATTCATGACCGATGGCTTGGGAAAATACGTATATTTGGATCGGAAGACTCACGATTTGTGGGTTAAGAAATTATCAGTATTCTATTTCCGTGGGATACGTTATTTTCAGAGAAGTTGCACTTCGCGACAGCAGATACGTTCACCGTTGGACGAAATTTTATTCTCGCACACGGTGTTTTTTAACATCCGTGATTGCACGGTGTGTTGACTCACGCGCGTGAGTCACGTCTCCTCGATGCAACATACATATTTTCCAAATAGCGCACTGCACTTGCGGGAAAGAACTCAGGTTGACCCAATCTTATCTTTTACCCAGGTCAAAAAAAAAAGAAGGCAAAACAGTCCCAACGATAGAATGGACAGATTAGATAAAGGTACGCTCGTTAATTTCGACTTTTTTCCTCCCTCCCCCTCACACATCGCACGCATACACAAGCGCGCGCGCGTACAGTCCAATGAGCTTCTCCTTCGAACGAGCAATATCTTCTTGCGTTTGCTTAAGACCGTAAAGACGAAACGGCTCGATGATGCAATGATCCGATAATGTCCATCCAGTTTCTTCGCGTATCCAGCATTATCCGTTCGTCTCGTTATCTCTAAACTCCCCGTCCCTCCCCCCCTCCCCTCCACTCTCTCTCACACTCACTAACTCACACACACAGACACAATTAATTTCGTAATACGGTTGCGCTTCGCGAGCGTTTAGTTTAGAGCGCGATAAAATTTTTTGAATTTAGGACACGAGAAAACACCGGGTCGTCGGGTCGTCTCACGAGGATAAGATTAGTGACGGGGGATTATAAGTGCATTGGTTCCGACGGTTACGTAAACGATACAGCAACGAACGGGGTGAGATTTTGTTAAACGACGACGAATATACATGCATACATACAATATTCACGCGTACGTAATTTGCATGTAAATGATGGTTACAGTTTGCACGTTCCGTTAAAACGCGTTATCGGGCCAGCGAATCGAGATAGTTGGTTAGAGGTCGTATCGTAATCCGCTTTCGCGATGTACTTCAAAATTAATCGTCGATGCGACTTTTTTGTTTTTTCGTTTGGGCTGCGTATGTATGTACGTCTACGTGGATCGTCGCTCTTCTTTTAGGATGGCAAATATAGTCCGGCAAAATGAGAGATAAGTGTTACAAAGCGTTATCGGCGATTGCGCCTTGAACTCGGTGACGAAGCGTTCTCGGGCCCACCGAGTCGTAAAAATTTCGCAGCTACCACGTATAAGTTGGCGGACGTAATAGAGTCGTCAAGTTGCGGAAACATTGTTTGTCGCAATGTTCGATAGGAGTAATTTTCAAATATTGACACGCGCATAATTGTTGGGAGGAATTTAAACTGAAATGTATCTCCTTCTCTCTCTCTCTTTTACCGCATAGATTACTCCCTTAGAATTTCAAATTGAGCAAAACAAGTTTATTGAAAATGTGAGGAAAAAATTTGCTATAATGCCCCGAGGAATTTGAACTCGATAACATTTATTAATCTTGAATCAAGTATACACTGTACTTGCGGCCACGTGGTGGGCTCAAAACAGAAATAAATCCATCGAGAATTTGATGGAAAAACGAAAAGACCAGACGATAAGGAAACCTGGAAAGAAAATGTAGAAAAGAGGCATTTTAGTGGTCCGTGAACTCACTCATTTCCTACGCGCCACCTGCACCCCATTGACGGGGTGGCCGCTATTTCATCCCCACCCCCGTCACCTTACAAAAGCCCCATGAAAAAGTCGAGCGGGCAAAATTCATCGTATCGCTGGAAAACCGAACGCGCTGTATGGTGCTGTGGCACCGCGATCTCGTCGGGTTGCGTCGGGTCGGGTCGGGTCGGGTCGGGTCGAGTCGCGTCGCGTCGTGTAGCGTCGCGCCGTTGAACCATCGAGCTCCCCCCTCCAACTGGGCACTCGGTGACTCGGGAATCGTGGGGGAACGTGAAGGCGCACCAGTAGTCGACGAGCACGAGCACTGGCTCCGGCTCTGGCTCTGGTTCTGGTTCTGGTTCTGGTTCACTTTGGTTCGAGTCGTTCGAGTCCTGTTCTTGCCAGCCTTCGCGCAGCTCGGCACCACAGTACGCGTCGTTTGTCTCTGCTGTACGGTTGTACGCTGCGCGAGTCCCGAGTTGAAACAACCATCTCGCTCGTACTTTGGCGTTACCACGAGTCATCGCGTCACTTCGTACGAATAATTACAAGTTTTCATTGCCCGTCTGGTGGTATATATACGTTCGCGCGTTTCCGGAATTCTCGAGATTAGAAATAACCGATCGCTTTTGCTAGACCGGTGCTGGCACGTCGCGTTATAAGCGTTCGCGAGAGGAGGAAAAATGAAGTCAAGTCCATAACCTCGCACGGGCTCACTTCTCTCCCTCCCTCTCTTTCACTCGATTTCTCTCTCACGGTACTCGCGGTACATATCTCAACTTTTCGTCGTGAAAAATCGAGCCTCTCCACGATCGATCATTTTATTGCGTTTCTCCACGTTTATACGCGGTCTCTGCGTGGTTTTCATCGAATTCTCTCTCGGCCTCGTTCCCCCTTTTCGACCGTGTGCCACGTTTCCGGCAGAAAGTGCGGTTTTCGCTCCTTGCGCGACATAGTTGGAAAAAGGGGGTACCTTCTCATCCTTTTCCTGTGCGGGTCTCGGTGAACTCTGCGAATCTCCTCCCCGCCCCAAAGGGCATCCGCGTTCGAGTTTCTCCCGAGAGGAGGACAGATTGCGGCCATCGCGTCGTGATGAGTTGGAGGAAAAAAAGAACGGGGGCAAGGTATTTGGAGTTGGTGTAAACGAGGTACTCTCTTGACCGCCCTCGTCTCTTGCCGTCGAGGAATCGATCGAGATGGCCCCTCCAGGATTCCTCCGCGAGGCGACTAGCACGAGCACGACGACGGCGACGCCGCTACCGGAAATCAGGCTTCACCGGTCTCAGAGTGAGTAAGAAATTTTCAATTGTTTCACGTTTAAGCATATATGTATGTACACACGTCCCTTCGCAATTCCAAGTTACTTCTCAAAGAATCTTTTCGATCGGATTACGTAACGCTCCCGCTCCCACTCCCGCTCCCTCTTCCTCTCCTCCTCCCGGGAAATTTGAACATGGACGTTCCACGTGTCTATCTCCTTTTGCCTGTTCTCATGCTCGGTTGCAAAAAAAAAAGTAGAAAGACGCGTTTACTCTTGACGATCAACGTATACGCGTTTGACGCGACAAACTGGAGCGGGAAGCGATCTTTTCGACGAATTTTTGGAAATCACTTACCCAGCCCGCTGACGCTACGCGCGCGTTCGGTCGCGCGAGAACTGTAAATGGTAGCGGAGTGGTCGTTGGCCACGGACACGCCCATTCCTCGGTTAACGGCTCGTTTTGGCCAAGCTTAATTTAATTAAATGCTTTGCGGTGGTTTTCTGAGACGACTAGTCCGCTGCCGCGCCATATTTGATCGTGCGGGATCACGTATCGCGCCGCCCGGTTGCGATTTTTATTTACTTTCGGTTGCTCCTTTGTCGCTCGGAACTCGATTATCCGGAAACCAATCTTTATACGATCCCGTTGCATCGTGGAGGGGACATTTCGAAAGAAGAAGAGTCCGAGATTAAACGAGTAACGCATGCTGGACGCCCTTTTGTAGTCGCGCTATAGTGAGAACGGACGGGCGACGCCAGGGAGCGCCCTCGGGCTGCGGTTACACCGCGTATACATTTTTATAACAATTTAACGCCCAAGTATTACTTATTTAGAAATAAAAAACAACGATGTGTTCAAGTATTCGACTTTAAGCGAAATCTATTTGCCAGTCGTCGGGTTTTCAAAAAAAAGAGCGAGCAACGAGAGAAGACGCAAGATCATTTTCGAGTAAGTCAAATTGACCACTTTCAAAAAATTATACTCACGAACAGACACAATCGTTCGATGCAAAGCATAAAAACATTTTTTTCTACGGCGCATTCGGTGAGATAAATATTCATACTAACCTTTGGCGCAAATTTCTATACTATACGTACATACATAAATGTATACTCAACCGCAGCCTTAACGCGCACTTACGCGTCGTGAATATCGAATACGAATTCGAATGGTCTGGCGCCAGCAGGTGCAGGTGACAGTTAAATATAGCTTATAGCAACGGTATTCTCCTCGTCTGTTCCCTCTTTTCCAAACGGAACGCGTAATCAAACGCGAAGAAGAAAAGTCCATTTTCTCTCTCTCGCTCTCTCTTTTTCTCGGTTAAATGACATTATTTACCATTACCTACGTTGCCTGTCTTATACGATATTCCCGACCCCCCCTCCCACTCCCCCTACTATAATATACTTGGCACACGCGATAAATCATTATTAATACAGGCTCCTTGTTTACACTCGTTGGCGATGATACCGTGTCGGGTTTCATAACAACACGCCGTGTCGTACCACCGTTGTTTTCCGCGCACGAGGGGTAGAGGGAGCCGGTCGAAGGTTCTCGAGAAACGCGAGAATTCGCCACTTACACGCCGCGGTGTATTATTTTTCCCGACGTATTCCTTCGATACGACTTATCGGCTCCCGGGTCGACGCTTCGGTGAAATTGTTTTCCGGAACGCGAAAGGGGGAGATTAAGGTATGCACGTACCACGAGTGAATGTAGGCGATCGATTAAAAAATAAGTTTCCTTCCGACGTGAAGCATATATGTAGAATTTATTTGCATTCGTGATTATAGTTTCCGAGTAGACCCAACATAACCGAACCTCGACGAATTCGAGGCGTCGATGTTTCCATAGCGCTTAAATCTTTGGTTACCATTTCTCATTGCTCGTCAACGTTTCACTTCTAACCGCTGCTTGACAAGCTTTTTTTGTAGGTAGACCGCGGTACGTTAATTAATGTATATACATATGTATGTACATCGTGCGAGCAGCGAGCTGGTATACCTATGTACGCACACGTGTACATCATTGGGAGCCATGTTTTATTGGCGAATTACACAGCCAATGAAACGGCGGAATTTAAATATAGCATATACGCGTTCTCACGAGTACCAATTAAATTTTACGGCATCGTATTAAATTAAAAGCTTGGACCGACTTTGGAACGGTGTGCATCGAGGATTTACAGTCTTCCTTCTTTTTAAGCGCGGCGAGAACGATACGGGATATCGGTTTTATTTCCGATGAGCATGATCGGAGATGCGGCCATCTTTAGAAAACAGATTAATGTTCATTATGGATATTAGTCTTCGGCCATTTGCATAAAGGCGGAGACGTTGATACAACTGGTCGCGCGATAACGAACGACGGATACGCGCGGCATGGCGTGGCGTTGCACAGCAAAACGTGGCATGGCGTGGCATGGGATATGATATGTGACGTGCCATGCCATGGTACGACTGCTTGCGAAAATCTTTATCAATTTTTTTTATCGCTCCTCTCTTTTTCTTGGCTTTGCCGAGCGCCGAAGAGCATCCTGGGCGATCGATGCTCGCATCGTTATAAATTTATAGAGGTTACGAATTATAGGATCGTTTATGAAAACATTTCTACTCGATGGCAATATAGACTATTTATAAAACTCGTCGTTTTCCGTCGCAGCATTCAGATTAGTTTCGAGGTTCGACGTACATTCCCCAAAATACAGAATTCTTTCTCCCACGGGCTTTCAGCGAAGTAGAATTTTTCGTCGTCTCGCTTCGAAAACCGTTAATCGAATGCCAAAGTATAGCGGTCGTTACATTATTCCGAGGATATACTCTCGTACCAGAAGGACGATATCTCGTTAAAAAAATTCCTACTCGAGCTGGAAGCCATGGACCGCTTCATAAAACCGGTTTGCGGGGACACGGAAATGTAAATTCACCGAGCGGCGGAGGCTCGAATACCATCGTGAAAGAAAAAAGATGCCCGTGTCGAATGCAGTTGATATAATATAATATAATATAATGTAGCGTAATAATAATACGAGTATGCCCGTAATCGGCGACTAATGTTTTATCCCTCTTCCGCGTAAAATTGAAAAAGTAAGTGGGAAGCGTGACAAAAATAATCTTCCGTGGGAAACGGAAATGTACGCTTATTTGATATTGTCGCGACAAATGTAGATAATTACGGTTCGCTGTAATCGCTGCTGAAAAGTGTGTCGCCGCAGCCTGTACGACTGTTTCGTTGCGCCGGGCAGAGGTAGTTAAATCGGATTTCACCGTCTGCGTATCGAAGGCATTAAAAAACAGTGACACTAGTCGTATGGAGACTCGACCTCGGTTCTTCAGCCGCCATGACGACACCTGCATGCAAATGCACGCATTACTCGGCCGCATCAATATTAAAAAGTATTCGCGAATAGTCTGTGAAGAGCGCGAGAGAGAGAGAGAGAGAGAGAGGGAGGGAGTGAGAGACGGAGGGTGGGGGGCAAAGAATACATATTTCTTCGAGCATACAAAAATCAATCAGGAGTCGTACCAGCGCCGCAAATACAACGAGAAAATCCCGAAGAATTGGTGCATCTGTAAAAACGAAGTGGAAATTTTGTGGTGCGACCTGCCGCCAACAAAAGCTCACGAGCTACGCCCATGCGTGTGGCAAAGGGATGAAGAGAGGAGGAGGAGCGAGAAGAGAGAGGAGAGATGCCTTAGAAAAAAGAGTCTCCCCGACGGCGTTTATTTATTGCCAGTATTAATACCGAGCCCCGCAGAGTTGGTTGGTGATTACATAAAACTTGCTTGCCCCTCCCACCATCGGGGGTAACCCCCTTGCCACTACCCTGCTCCCCTTCTATCTGAAAGATGTTATCTCCTCTGGTAATGGGGCCTGGCAAACGAATCTATCCGAAAAAAAAGAACTAACTTCGAGCTTCCACGTGGAGCGACACGAAGAGGGTTAGGGAGGGAGAGAGAGAGGGAAAAGCATGTAACCATAATCGCGCAGTTTGAATTTTATGACTTGAGTTTCACTATGTCTAGGACTCGACTTCGATACAACCGTGAAATACGCATCGAGCGCGCGAGTTTTGTCATGGCAGGTTATATTGTAATACTTTGAAGTAATCGCGTCTAACCATCTGTTGCGCGACTTTATTTTCGCTTATAAAAATGGAGCGCGGAGAGACATTCAAAATATCTAGATACTTTTGTCTGAAATAAAAGACAGATATTCTCTCTCTCGCGCACACTCATTCCCTCTCCCCCGGTATCTTTGGCTCCGACAATTCTCATTTGGTTCGTATTAATCGCCATCAAGATCTTTCTGTCGTTTTACTCTGAATACTTTCGTATCGATCGTCGTTGTATCAGCTATAATCCGCTTAATCACCCGTATCGGTCGAAACGCTTATCGAAAAATACCGTCGAACCCAAGTCCTTTCCCAGGTCATCTAAAATTGGCTTTCTGCATCCCCATTGAGTTCCTTGCTTGCTTCCTTCCCTTCCCTTGAGTGAACTCTCTCGCTCCGCGTAACTAATCGTTTTTACTCCGCTAGAAAACCAACTTTTCCAGAGCACCTTTTTCCGGTTCCCCTTTTCTTTCCAAATTGTTTTTCCGCATTCATCTTGCTCTTCGCGCGATGCTTCGGTCTCCGTAGGCACGCACAGCTATGCTTCTTTCGAATCTGACCGAAGCGTAATTTTGTCGAGCGCGCGCGTCAACTTGGTAGTTAAATCGGATGGGTAAAATCAGGTATTGGAAAGAAAAGATCGCTTGCGCGTAACGGAAGGAAAAAAGTTGGTGATCGATACCGGTAAAAAATGGAGTGTGAGAGGTTCAATGGGGAGAGGCCCCTAAAAAGAAAAAAAAATACAAAAGGAGTGGACTGCATGAAAAACACAAGGATAGATGCGAATGGTAAGGCAAGGCAAGGCAAGACAAGGCAAGGAGAGGCAAGGAAGAGAAGGCAACGAGCGAGGCTGATTCTGGCGGACATCTGTGGAATAAAACCTCGTCATCGGACGGAGTATCTGTTCACATCTTACCGGGCAGCATTAGATTGAAGTTGAACCTTCTAATACTGTCAGGTAAAGATGTCGTCAGGATTCCGAAATCAACGGTTTTTGCGGAATTTCTCATCTGTGCTTAGGAAAGCATGACTCGTCGATATTTGCCGAACGTTCTCTCCGGTAGAGCGAATCGTACGAGAGGTTTAATTGCCGAGGCAATTAAGCGTACAAAATGCTGCCGATCGTTGTTGTTAACAGCGTACCTTCGATGTAATTGGAAGATCTCGGTCACGGGCTCGGGCTCGGCTCCAAGCGTCCCTAACAACGAAATGCGAATATGTGAGCGAATAATTTACGAAGTAATCTTAATACCGGCACGTCGTTAACTCCCCCTTTTCCCAATCCTCGGAACACCCGTCGTTGGGCTAATCGTAAGAAGAGACGGTGAATTGTCTTACGCGATGAAGTGATAACAATTTTCTTGGCGGTCGTGCATAGATACCAATAAAGATTGGTACAGCGCGGTTTGGTTATAATCGAGGATGTATAAATTTCCCTATGGTGTACAATGTATTTTTGCTAATTTAATTATACCCCTTGCGAATGTATGTATCTGCGTATTTATCACATTTTTAGTACCAAAAGACTGTTATCGGTGTTACTGTTATCGGCAATAATGCGGACGCTTTCTCGAAATATTCTCGCTTTACCCATAGCGCCGCTTCGTCTTCTTCTTCTACTTCTTCTTGGAGGCTCCGGAATTTGAAGATCCGGCCGAAGCCGACGCGTATTTTCGGTGTTTGCCGTGGCTCGCGTGATTCCGAACAACAGCGGCGAGTCTGAGAAGAGTGGGGATAGGCTAAGAAACGAACTGAAACAGGAACGATAAATAAGTCTTGCGCCCGCGTTCACGGTTTTTGCGCACGTAAATCCAAATATACAATACAAAACGTGGAGGCAGGTTTGAGGAGAAGAACTAGAGAACCGAGGACGCCATCGGGAATCGTGAGATTTGGCCGAGTACGAATTGAAACACAGAAACCTCAAAATATAGAATTATTGAACCTAATCGAGAAATTGGTCATTTTACGAATAATGAAACAGCATCGAAGCGGAGTTTCCGCCAAGTTTGCATTGCGTGCTGAGCGTGCGTAAATTTACCGCATCCGCGTTGTAATTTTACGTGCGCGCATTTATTCATCGGTGCGTGCGGGCGCGTATGGTTAGATGCTTGTATCGTTGTCGGTAGGAGGTAGAAAACGAAGCTTCTAAACTCTCATCATCGGTGCCCTGGAGCGAAAGAGCGACTAGCGTGTAGGCGCTTCAGGAATGTAATGCCTCGAAAACGGTGCCACGGTCGTAAAGCATCGCGTGGGTCTCTTCGTGGGGCTGCGAAGAGTCGAACGTGGCTGAAAAAAGAAATTTCTCGTATCAATCGTGGTAACGAATCTTTTCTCGCTCAAAAAAAAAAAAAAAAAGTCTGGGAATTATTTTTTTTTTGCGTTTCTTCGAAAGTTTAAAAAAGAAAATTCTGGTATCGCGGATTCGGCAAAATTATCTCGGTCGTTCGTAGTATCTATTTTCTTGATCAAATTCGAATTCCCGGTAGACTGACAATTTTATTTCATTCATTAGCGAAAAGGCCACCACCCCGTGATTTTTCTTCGTCATCTCCGAACGCGCCGCGCGCGTATCTCGGTAGGTGTCTCCAAGTATCTTGGACTAAGGCCAGGGCCGTTTTAGAAAGATATTTGGTCGCGTCGTCCCTCACTCACACTCACTCTCTCTACATCGAGCGTTCTTTCTCTCGGCGATGCGGTCAAAACAGTTCTGTGACGATGTCCCTGGAAACAACGAGCCGCTTGTTCGTCGGAGATACTGTAGGAGAGGAAGTATAGATCGGTCGATACGACGTATCTTATTTATCGGGCAGAAATGAATTAATTACTAACGATAGTAAATATATCGCGATCAGTTTCATTTTTCGTCCAATTGCGAATGGAGGTGTAGTTGAATTCGGGATATGTAACGGCGATGTAACAATGGCATAACAATTTCGACGAACATAATCAATAATCATTGTATATACCGTCTACGAATGAAATTTTTCTGGCCCGGCTATGGCTCGGATAATGTCACGGCATTCGCTTTTCCGGAGCACCTGCGACGTTAGGAATTTGTTGCGCTCGTACATTTTGTCAACGCCAAATTTGTGTCAAAACTTTTTGGCGCCGGCGGAGGTTCCCAAAAAATCGTAGCAAGTACGATCTTGCCGTTCGTCCGAACACAGTGCATACAATCGATAAAATCTAAAGGCCATTTATATCGTACGAACCGTGCGCGTGACAATAAGTTTGATTTCGTTACAATAAATACCCGCTTCCCGCATGGTGCACCGTCCGTTATCTAGTTAACGCGGTGGAATAGTTCTTGCTCGATCGTACGATAATTAAGGTCTAGAGAGGTTTTTGAAATCGTCTTACTTCTTCCGAATTAGATTTAGTCGAGAAACGTCGTTTCCTCCACGATAATTTGATTCCGCTGTATGTACCGTGATTTCCAAGATTCGAGAGAAGGCAGGGTACACGGCTAAAAAAAATAAATCCGCGCGCGTAGGCTGTCGGTCGCTCGATGGAATGCCACAAACCAGACTCTTTAAAGATATTTGTATACGGGTGGTACGTACCGCTTCGGGCCTCGGGTATCTGGCATAACAATATTTTTGTAAAAACAAAAAGAGAAGTAACAGAAAAGCACGGAGTAGTCTGTTGCTCGTCTTCGATCCAAAGGCACGATGCTGTAGCTAAAGATTTCACGACAAAAAGATACAAATAACCGAAACTTGAGCGAAAAAAAATATATACGCGATGGAATTCTTTGAAAATAAAAATATTTTTATCTTCCTTTTCGTTGATTCTCAAGACGACACGCGTAAACGTTACAAAAATTGCCTCGCGTTGCATTTGCAGTCATGAAATTGCGTAGAGGGGAACTCGAGAGAAAAACGTCCCTTGGAATTTGTCAGCCGCTACGCGCTGAAATATCCAACGCGGGTGAAAGAAGGATGGGGCGCGGTGGGGGAAGGGTGGGGGGTCCGGGTGTGGGGGAGGGGGCAGTATGCTCTTACGAGTCGAGTTTGCAGCAGGGATATCCAAGTAAGAGAGAAGAGAGAAGAGGGGTCGAGGGGCGGTGAGGAGAAGAGATGAGATAGGTACGATGAGGAGGATTGAGATTCGCTGCGTGTAACTTACAATAGCGTTCACGTTGCGGTGGCGTGACGCGGTATGCGCCTGCTTCGTTCATGGGCGACGCGACTCAACGCGACACACGGGTATTCGTCGAAGAAACAAAATTGTGGGCCGTACTTACGATTAGGTAGGAATATTCGCGAGGTATTTAAGTGCGCCAAAGAATATTTACTTTACCGTTAACGGAGGCAAATTCGAATTTACTTTCAACGTCTAGCCTCGAAAAACCAGTCCGAAAACCCGATCATTATTATCGTCGCTGGGGTAGTGTAATTAAATTAAAGTAGTAATTAAAGTAATAAATTAAAGTAGTTTAATATAATCTCGCTCAAAGCATGGCCGCTCAAAAATTGAAGACAAATTTGAAACGGATGGTGATTGTGGGAGATAACGGGGATTAAATAGATATAAGTTTCGAGCGTCCCCCCTTACCACCCGTCGATCGGACGCGACAATCGACGCGACGATCGACGCGACGATCGAGGGCATGGCGTTGCACGTACCCGTATGTACACCCGTAATTACCTCCAGGAATATGCAGATTTTAATGTGCCTCGGATAATTACGATTCCGCGGTACAACGGAAACGAATGCTATTATCGTCGTGCGCGATAACGAAAATATTTGTTCGAGTCCATTTTCAAGGATAACGCGTCCAATAAATTTGCGCTCCCCCCCTCCTCCACCGCACAATTTTGTTACACGTTGCGTTACGTTGGAATAAAGATTTGGCTGTATCACGAGGTAATAAAATGCTACCTCGCATTTTATTACGCACGACACTACGTTTCGTTCAAACGTTTTCCGCGCGAACCGCGTGGTCGTTAGAAGAGCAAGAGCAGAAGCAAAGGTTTTGTTCGCGTCACGCACCTGTTTGCCCGTTTCGATAGTTTTCGGCACCGGTACGACGGCAGGGCGGTACGGCGACCTGTCGGCGCCATTCTTTCTTGAACTTCGGGCTGTGTCGCGTACCCATTATCGTCACAATTCATCGGCCGCGCAGGTCCAATCGCGAGAGCTACGATAAGATAGGGAAAGGCGGGAAAGCGGGTGGAGGTATACCGCGGCACGAGTATACTATGTATACACGCGCGGGACGGTAAGCAATCTTTTTTTATCTAACGACTACCGTGAACTTGTACGACACAGAAGCGTGCATCGGTGGGCTCTTATCGTCCGATTGACAATGAGTACCTATACGGAGAATCTGTAATAACTGAATCGCGATTACAACTACCTTTAGTTTTTTTTTCAATTTCAATTCTAAATTTTCACAATACAGGATCCATAGGAACAATCGATATTAACTTGGAGAATTTCCTCGTTTACTTCGAAACAGCCGCCGTTCCCGCTCATCTATTTCTATCGTCCAAGCGTTGGTTTCGAATTTCGGGCGTCTTCGTAGATCAAGGTAACGGCACGCAATAAATTCGGCCGGGCGTCCTCATTAATTTCGTCTCTTAATTCGCTCGTGGACGCATGGCGTCGCGTTTCTCATCGAATCCCGAGTCTCGTCCCGCGTAAAGTCCTGAAAATAACGAGGCAGCTGTTTGGATCCTGTCGAGAGCTTCGTCCTACGGGCTGCTCCGACACACACACACTCCCAAGTATCTCATGGTCCGAGAACGTCGAGAACTCACTTTTCGGCTTCCATGCTTTTGCGCGCGCTCGCACACTCACGCACCTCTTCTATCTCTCGTTTCTCGTTTCTCGTCTCTTCCTTCTTTCTCGCACTCATCATCCCGGTCTGTCCTTTGTTTTTCTTATCCTTTCGTCTTATACCCCTCTCACCACGCTCCGTGGTTGCTATTTTGTTTTGCTCACCGAAACTTTCTTTCGTTCACTCTTGTTTCTCTCCTCTCTCCCTTCTTTCACGCTCTGCCGCCGCGCCGCACCGTACTTTTTCCTCCATTTTTCTTCGATTTCTTTTTTCCTCTCTCGATCTCCATGTTCCGTCGCTATTCATCTTTCTTCGATTTTCTCTCCCTCTCGTTCTCTCTCCGTTGGCTGCCCGGCAACTTTTAGTGGCTTCCTCGGCCCACCCTCTCTCGCTCGAGGTTCCCCGAACGAGACAGCGACGTCGAGAACTGACTCTCCCCAGCCTCCTTCGAGGCGAGTAATTATGCTAACGAGTTTATTAAAATTATATTACTGGTCGCGTAATCGGCTCTCGATCGAAATTCACCGTGGAGCGCTCTTTCGCCCGTCTTGTTTGGTCGACGGCGCGCCGTAGCGAGTGTTCCCTCTCTCACAATCGTAATCAAAATACGTATATACGTGTACGTGCGTATACACTGGCAAAAGTCGCTTTCGAAGTTTGCATAATGTATCTCGGGATCGCTGGGACGAGCCACGATGACTTTCGAAAAGCGTCGTACCGGTGAATTGAAATTTATCTCGTCTCGCTCCTCGGTGAGCAACGGTGATACATCCTCGCGTGTAACGCTTTGATATTGACGAACGCAATGGAGAGAGGGAAGGAAAGAAACTTGGTTACATTACGCGTTCCAGCAGCCCTTTTTTTTAATACACTTTTGCGAGAGAAATGGCGCGAAATGAAAGTTTCCAAAAATAAATTTATTGAAACCGGCCTCGATGGTTGGGCGCCCTAGACTAACAATGAGAGAGGAGGCAGTAATCCAATGACCGTTGGGAAATGCCCCATGACCGACGTACCGTAATCGGACTCTGATGCGCGTAAACTATACCCGCCTACGTGTGTATGTATTTGTAGCTCGTGTCTGAGTACGCGTAAGGCAGTGGTCGCTAGAATTTCCCACGTGGTGTCGCGCTTGACTCGAGGTAAATTTAGTCGTTGGAAGAGCTCGACGATTGGGTCCTGGAGAACCATGGGGAGCAGAGCATGGTTCGTTACGTTACGCCCGCGATAATAATGGCCCTCGCGAGACTTTCCGTTTAAAAATGAATATAGGTCGTAAGAAACCGGCGCGGCGCAACGTTTCGAGGGCGCCACGTTTTGAGGACAGGGGGGGGGGGGGCGGGGGAGGGGGAAGAAGAGGAAGAAAAAGAAAAAGAGGAGAAATTCATAATCTTGTCGCTAAGCGTGGCAGAGATATCGGGGGCGGTCTCGAGATAGGTGTAGAGGTACGTTTGACGCGAAAGGTAGGGGAACAGAGGAGGAGGTCCGAAGACTCGTTATCGCGAGATCGCTTGATAAATTATTGCTAATTAAAGAAAAAGCGTAATGATCTTGCCTCGATTTACACCAATCGATGGCGCACACGTGCAAAGCTGTGGCCCCACCCTATGGTTAATTAGCACCTGCCGCCGCGCTGCCGCCGTACCGCCGCGGCGCGGCGCGACGCGACGATGACCGTTCCTTTTCTTACCTAGCACCACGAAAAAGATGATTTATCATTTTTCTACGGCAACCGTTTCGCCGTAATCGTTGGCAAGTGAGTATCGGTTTACAATCGAAGAAAAGCGGAAAAAGAAAGACGATACGAAGTTATTAGTCGGTCTACGAGTGGGTACTTTTCAAAACATTACCTCCGCATCCATTACGGAACTCACCTTCGATTGGAATATCGCGCAGTACTCGTACTCGTACTGGTACTCGTACTACGTACTTACGTCGCGTACGTGCATACGTTACGTTGGTACCGGCGTGCAACCTGTGGTACAACTTGTCAGCCGACATCGTTATCGATGCCGTTGCCGGGCACCGGGCACCGGGCACCAGACACCAGGCACCGGGTACCGGGTACCGGGCATGCACCGCGAGCACGCACCGTGGAGAGACGCGCAGCCCTCTGCATTTTGTCGAGACTTGGTTATTTATATCTCGCTTGGATGGCCAATAACTAATAGAGATCTCGCTCTCGTCCCCTTTGCGCCCGAGCAAGGCTCGTTATATGTACATATGCGTACACATAATATCGTACGTATGTACGTACGCTTGGAGTCGTGCATTTTCGACGGCCATCTTGGATCGTGGATTTTGCGCGCTGTCCCTTGGTGAACGTCTTTGGTGATCAAACGGTTGGTCTCTTTTCGGGTAAACGACATTATTGGACGAAATTCTGCTTTCGGGAAATATCACGTAGCTTTCTCTTCTGTCCGTCTAACTCCTTAAAGGGCGAAAGGGGGTAGAATCGAGGGGGTAAGTCCCGTCGCGAAGGGACCCGAAAAGGAAAAGGAAGAGGAAGTGGCCGGCTGACCCGAGCCGAGGCCCAATCCAGTCGAGCAAAAGGAACAACGAGTCCTCCCCTCCCTCCCGGGAGATGACGGAACAACGTTTTTGCGTGGACGAGTTTGCCTCGTCGGGGGAAAGATTCTTTTTCTTTCTCCCGACGCGCGTATACGTCTCGGAACGTGCAATTAGAGAACATTGTCTGGTGCCTCGCGGTCGTCGTTGCATATGGTACTCAGCGTGTCCAGGGTGTGGACGATGCGGTGGGAGAGAAGGATAGACGAGTTTGGTATTTTTTTGTCGGAAGACTGCGGCGAGGTGGACGAAGAGAGGGGAAGAGAGGAGAGAGGAGAGAGGGAAAGCGAGAGAGAGAAAGAGAGAGAGAGAGACGTTTGGGGAAACACGTGTGAACCACATGCGTTGTCACTCCGGGGGTCTCTACCCTCCGGTCGCTCTTCCCTCCTAATTTGTCTCCCTCCCCGCGCCGTCCTTCCCGTTTCGCCCTCCTCATTTCGTCTATAACTATAGGCGCATACATATGGATACACTTTTGTGCCTAGTTCCACCAGTACGAAAAAGTTTGGGATTATTTTGCTCGTCCGTATCCTCGTTATCTTGCGCGAGATACGATTCCACTGCGCTCACCTTCTTGCCGTTGCTGGCGTGCGCGCGTTGCCCGCGCACACGGTCTCTCGCTCGTGCGTGTGCAGAAACCGTGCCTCGGTTCCGAAGTCGCGGTCTGCGGTAGCGAAGAAAGAGATCGTTATACGTAGTACGAATACACGTCACGGATATACGACACGATACTCCCTATGTACGGCCGTACGAGCGTGTGTTGAAAAACGCGTGCTAACGTAGATCGGTGGACGCGGTTGGAGGGTTGGTAAGCGAGAAAGACGACGCGACGACCCGTCCGATAGCGGCAAAGTACGGTGACTCGTGTTACCTCGCGTTAACCTCGCGGTGGCTGCTCTCTTTCTCTCTCGTGGGATCGGAGTTAACTAATATCGTGTCCAGTAAATAATAATACTCGGCCAATTATTAATTGTCTGTGTACGGGTCGGATTGGCAAAAATGTCATTTATCGAAATTCTTTTAACCCGTGCGTACACACGGGCGCGAACGTGCACACGCATGTATGTACCTTGAAATTTTTCCTCACGACGCGGCGGAGACTTTATACGGTGCTGACCGCACCCGATATCCCCGATACCCCCGATACCCCCGATCCTTGCGTGTGTACCTGCTTCACTTTTTCTTTTTCACCTTTTCTCTTCCATAAGACCGACCCGTCTTAATATTCGATCCAACGTTTCGTATCACAGGGGCCCCCAGTGCAGCGGTTTTACGCTCACACGACCGCAAACTACGATACATACACGTGTAAGCGCCTTGCAGGTACACTTTTGCAAGCTTTCGACGCGATATATTTGTATCGTCGAAAAGTTAATTCGCGGAAACTTGCATCCCTGAAAAAAGAATCCGAAGTCGAACGAATCCGATATCGGGACGTATCTACGTATCGATAACGAAGATCATACTTTCGTCTAGCTCGGAAGGGGAATTATCGATGACGGGAATTTTCTCGATTACGCCGGAACATTTTCGATACGCGCTAGAATATCGATTCGGAGTCAAATAGAATCGATCCCGTGTTGTACGCGAAAACTGCGCAACGCCCACGGGATTAGGTAAAAGAAAACAGTGCGTAATGAAACGCGAAGAAGCACACGTATCTGCGCATAGATACGCGTGTGAATACATATATTCTACGGGGCTGAAAGTGAAAAAATTACCGGAGAAGAAAAGAGACATTCGACGCGACGTCTCCTTATTTGTTCTACGGAGGAATCAGTTGACGGGACACGCATTAGCCGCGTACGAGGCGACATCCGCTAATCAAATACAAGTGTTCGCCAGCCGCGTGGTATGGCATTATACACATGCATAGAGACGTAGACGTAACCGAGACTATTGGACCCTCGATAATACCGACAACGGGGCACGATAACACGCGCCGAATAATCTGTAATTATCGTTACGTGTCGCGGTGGTAAAAAGACAAAAAAAAAAAGAGAGAAATTATCTCGTAATAATATTTTCCGATCATCGAGACAACGATGTCGAGAGGCAACGAGACGATAGACCGACTACTCGATGTATCGCCTTGGTACGCGCGTGGCGATATAAATTTCAATTATCCGTATCTATCGTATAATAGTTTAATTACGTACGCGCGTATGCTTATTGACCGACGTCACTGACTTCCGTTTTGACCCCGAACCATCGCGACAGAAGTAAATTTTGTTTTTTTCGTGCGAAGCCGGTTACGGCCATGGGAATACCTATGGCACGTCGAGTACTGTTACCATGGTCTCTTGAACCGACCCAACGACCGACCGACCGACCGCATCCCATAATCGGCCATCTCGCGCAACAGTGCCGTATCGTAAACGAAATTCGCGAGAGGGGCCGTCGCTGCTCTCCGAGCAGCGATCTTTACAATTTCTTAAGGTTTATATGTCGCGAAAAGCTATTTGAATTTGTGAGGTTCGATAAGGTAGGCATCTGTCTCGTCGCAGGTAAAAAGAGAGTACTCGGTGGAAATCGAGGGTACTCACGGGTACTCACTGGCAATCGCGCGTAATTACCGATCGTTGACTACCGCCTTCGTGATTGAAAATTTTTGGTGATTACGCTACGCGTCGAGAAATGACCATTCCGTACCGTCGAGTAGACTACATATGTACGCACATACGTACATATGTACATACGTCGCGAGACCGTAATGCGAGACCGATTCGAGCACTCGAACGCTCAAACGCTCGAACGCTCGAACCGTGCGTGGCTAATCGACGCGACCAAGCGTGTATAATTTGCCACTTTATACGGTACACTTTAGCATCGGGCGTTGAAAGCACAAGTTAACTGACCTACGTACGCGTACGCTTGTTTAATAATCCAGAAAGTTGCCGACTAATCCGCGAATTTTGCCACCCGACGTACACAATAATATAATTAAACGTTAAGTCAAGCGCCTCATATATCTGCGATAGAAATAGAGAGGCCGAAGAAACGTAATATCGAATTTTTGAAATAAGTTTCGAATCGGGAAAGCGTTGCCAAGGTGGGAATGAACGGTGGAGAAGGCGGGGTGCAGGGGGCAGGTTGTTCGTAGCAGCTGGTCAAACAACTCCCAAGCCTGTTCGGTATTCGGGGCCGGATCTCGCATACACCCGTATACACGGCGTGTTCCAAGACGGGCGCGAGCGCGTATGTACGGGCGCGCACATACACACGTTACACCGCGTACGGTCCAGCGTACTACGCTCGTCTCGAGTCACCGTCGCATCGTTTGCGAGAGTGTGCGTCGCGCCCGAGTCCCTTCTTCTCGTCCTCATGGCCGACCTCGTGGTCCAAGTTTTAATTACTCTGCAGGGTATCATCCCCCTTGCTCTCGCAGCGAGGTCTCTCGAGGTCATCGGACGGACGGGAGACGAGGAGCGAGCGAGATTCCGTGCAGCCGCCTCTCGAGGACGTCGAAAAATAATGAATCGATCTTCGACTAATTCTCAGATCTACGCACAATTTTCCATATAGTTGCCCCCGACGTGCAACGTTATCGTGCAAATTTATTACCGTCGATCTATGTGGAAAAGAAAAGAAAAGTAACCCTCCCGTCGTCGGTGGAAACGGTTGCTCGACGTTCGAGGAGAGAACGAGCCGTTCGTCAACCGCCGCGACCCGCCGAGCCGCGCCAAGTCGTTTACAAATTAAACACGCCCACGACGATCTCGGGGGAGGTTCGGGGGAGGTCGTGCGCGCACACTCGCGAGCAAAGACTCGTTCGACTCTCGACTGGCAAGAGGAATCACCCGATCCGCCCGAGTGACGCGACGACGAGAGCCTTCGTTGGTGGTGGACCGAGAATCGAAAGAAATGAGAAATTTGTGTGCTTTCGCGAGATTCTTGCCTGCCAGCTGTTTCCGAACATTTGTAGTTTCTCCTATTTCAACCAGTTTTTTTTCTCGAAAAAAAAAACTAGCCCGCTGGACGGTGATTTGACCAGCGAGTACCCTACTCGGTTTGGCTCTTCTCCTTATTTATTCTAGTCGTTGATTCTTAGAAGGATCCCTATTCTGTTTTTTTTTTTTTTTTTTTTTTTTTTTACTTTGTCAAGGATCTTAATCTCGAATCTCTGTATTCCTCGACTCGTTGACGTGGCACGTTTTTCCACGCGGCGCAGGATAAACCACCAAGGTTGGGTGCAGGCACAAGGGTGCTGGCCAGGAGTCGGTCGTTTAACGCGGCGCTATCACACTATGTGGCGTGACGGTCTACCAACGCTTTCGTACTCACCCGCGTAGACGCGTTCTACTATACGTACGCGTACACGTATGTACGCGTAACATTTGCCATTACCGTCGACGTCGACATCGTCCATCGCGACCATCACCGTTTCGACTATCATCGACGCTCTCGTCACCGTTTTCTCGGTTGACCGATTCCCGCCAAAGCGTTTACCGATCCCGCACACTTGACTCGAGAGCAAGTATCTCGAATTTATATTTCAACTAATTTGCGTTCACGCGTCTTTATACTCTGCTACGATAGGAATGGAAAGTGTCGACGTAACTCTCGCAAGGCGAGCCCCCCGTCGGAGGCGCTATTCCCGAACTTGTTCTTGGAAATGATGAGTGCCGCGAGGTCGTTGCTACCACACGCTAACACCCTTGCAGGGAGCGGCTCAATCAATTACTATGGGCAGGGTGCGGTCGGTTGCTGTACGGGTTCCACCCTTCGCATGGCAACAACCCCCACGACGCGTTGACGGGGCACGGTTCCGTTTTTTTTTTCTCTTTTTTTTCTTCCTTTCCTTTTGCCCAACATTCGTGCACCGTGCACGCCCCGCGCCCTCCGCCCTTTCAAACTCGGGGATTCGTATCGTCGAGTAATTAAGAGAAACTTGAAACGATTAACCTTCGACTTTTTGCTAGATTTCAAGGAACACAGCGGAAGGGTTAAGTCTGTCATGCGTTGGAAGTGATGATATTGATAAACCGATCGAGACCAGCGGTTTTTACTTAAATGTTGTTAGTTATTATTATTAGCCATCGCGAGACATTTGTCTCGCTTGCTCTTGTTATCCTTTTCCACGAAGCGAAGGATGAATGGGACGAACATTTATCCGATTAATTCTTCCGTGCCAACTCGAAATTTGAAGAAATACAATACATTTGTCTCCTTTACTCGTGTTATCTTTTTCCACGAAGTGCACGATGGATGGAACGAAAATTTATCCGATTTATTTTTCCCTGCCAACTCGAAATTTGAATAGATACAAAAATAAGGGGCGCCGTTCTGTACCGCCACCTCCTCCTCCCTCTCCTCCTTCCCTTGCTCGTAGCCTGGTCCGAATTCTGTTTTTATTCGCGCGCGAATTAGAGTAATTTACCGGCTCCTCCGACAATGCGTATCGCGAGACGCGAAAAGGGACTGAAAAAGGCGACGAGCGAAATTCCGTTGCTGCTTCTTTTTCCAACCTTTCTCGCCTCCACGCATGATACACCGCGAGGGACAAACGAAATCGGGCCCCGGACGACGCCACGGCGACGTCTAAATATATTCAGGCGTGACACTTGTTTCATGTAAATCAAGCCCCGCGGACGACGAAAAACCGAGGAAGCGAGGAAGCGAGAAAGTTTGCGGGACGTTGAAAGAAAGGAAAGTAGGTAGACATATCGATGAGACCTACTGTGTTTAACTTTAATTTAAGGTGTATTGACGATTAAATTAGAAGCTATGCAAATAACGATGGAAAGGTGAAACCTGCTGATCGCGGGGAGGGAAACGTTTTTCAATTCGTCGACAACGATCGTGGATTCGACGGATTTCGCGCGTATCGGGGGTAATTGATTTGCATTATCGTTCCAAGGACGAACCGCGGCTCTCGCGGGGCGTCGCTTATCGGGAGAGCGTAATCACTTTTATCGCCAAGTAATCTCATTGTCAGGTATGCGAGGAACACGTGGCTCGTGGCACGGTAGTCGCTCGCGTCGCTGATTATATTTGAATGTGGGGAGGATTTTTGCAGACTATAGACAAGGTAGGGAAAAAAGTGAGGGAAGGACCGTAAGAAGCTCGCAGAGAGGCGTGGAACACGCCAATAAATTATATTTGTCGCGTGAATCACTGCACCGCATGGTAGGGGCATTCACCTACACGCTTGCGCGTATGTACGTATCTTATGTACATGTATGTACATCGCATCTTTTCGTTCTCTGCATTTGGCGAACAACGAATATTCCTGATAAATTCCCGATTACGATCCAATGCAAATTGTTGAAACATCAAAATTCCGAAATGCGAAATCGCGGAAACCGTAACGCGCGCGTTGCCAAGTGGCACTTTCCGTCGGCACGACGCGACGCGACGGAGTATGAGAAAAGTATGAAAAAAAAAGAAGAAGAAAAAATGCACCAACGAGCAAGACACTCTAACGGTCGAGTGCGTTTCGTTTAATGTCCCTATCTTGGAAGAGCCGTTTCGCAAATAACACCGTCGAGAAACCTAAGATAGTGGTCTTGACGAGATAGGAGGAGACCGGTCGACCGTGAGCTTAGGCTCCGATCGAAGATCGGCATCGACCAGAGTCAATAGACGAGATCTTTCCAGCCGTGGCTTTTCGCTCATGTCGTGCGGAGGGCGCCGATAAGCACCGAGATACGTGTTGCCACGAAAGTTTGGACGTGGGAAAGTATCGACGCGACGCCTTTATCTCCTTTGTCCACCAAATACGCGTACGCGCGGATGCATGTTATTTGGAGTGGAGATATTAAACGTTTGCTTGTTGGCTTATTTTCTGGTGCGTATTTACAAGGATGAAAAGAATACTAATAAAAAACTATTTTACAAGTTACGTGTTAGCAGGATACATCGACTGAACAGTAAAATTTACCATATTGTAAAATAGTTTTTTCTTAGTATTGTTTTCATCCTTGCAAATACGATCAGAAAATAAGCCAACAAGTAAACATTTGATATTGTAAAGAACACGGTCGATCATAACTTTATATATGTAGATATTGTTTGGAGTGGAGATGGGAAGGCTAGAGATACCGTACATGCGGGGTATTAAGAGCGGAGCAACGAGTTTTCGAGGTGGAGCGTAGAGCGTGGATGGCGAGGTAAACAGACAATTCGCATGTAATGCACAACGCGGCAGTTGTGTAAAAATCAATAGACTGCCAACTTGTAGATGCAGTTCCGCAATTTATTAAATATATTTAATAAGTCTAAAATGCAAGACTATCGCGTACAGACGTATGAACTTCGTTTCTCTGGAGTAGAAAATGATCTGACAAATACTATTTGGAGTTTCGTAGTTATCTCTTTTGATGTCGAAAGTATTCTGCTTAACGGTTCGTAATGTTCTGAAAAAGGAGAGGATCAGTAGGATTAAGTAAAATACTATTTGGTGTTTCGTAGTAATCTCTTTTGACGTTGAAAGTATTCTACTTAACGGTTCGTAATGTTCTGAAGGATCGGTGGATTAAGAAAAACTATTACCCATCGAAAAGGATGTGGAAGGGATGGTGAGTAAGATGTTTTGGTGGAAAGTAAAAGAGGAGAAGTACTAGGAGTTTGGACGATGAACTAGTGATAAGAAGAGACGCGTAAAGGATTGGTGATTCAGGATCCAGGACGATTCCAGCAATGTACAAAATATTTACTATACCAACTTATGACTAACCTGTGTCACTAGAGAATTAAAAAAACCCCATTCGTTCTTTTCGGAAAAGATACAAGGACTAGTCTCGCGTACTCGTACTTGGCCCGAGACAAGACCTTGTCTCTCGATAGAGATGGGGTCTGCACATTACGCGCCCAACGACGAGGAAACGCGCCGATGCGTGCTTAAAAATGCTACGTACGATAGCTACTTATTGTTGGGCCTATACGTATTCTTTGCCAGTCGGATGATCGATAAGCAGCTTTAGATTAAGGAATACAGAGTGGAAGGATCGCTTAATTAAGTCGTCGCTTGTGTACATACATAGGTACATACAGACGTTTTAGTTATAATTCGTTCGTCGATGAATCATCGAAGAGCGAGCTCTCGATTGCACCTCGATTCGATTCGATTCGATTCGATTCGACTCTATCCGATCCGATCCGATCCCATCCGATCCGATCCGATCCTCACCGACGCATTGCAAATGCGACTGGTGACTGGTGACATACGGCGCGGCGTGGTATTCATGAAAACGAAAGCCGCGGCTGCAGCCTTCGTGGAAGGTTACATAATGTATCAGGGACAACGGAACGCGCGGCACGATCGCTTATGTATCACGATCGTGGGGTGATCGACAGATCGTCTGGATCCTGTCGAGCTGCCCCAGACAATGCATAACTCGACGTCGATTCCCTGCCAAAAATTTCCAGGCCCTATCTTAGTTGACAGATTGTAGGAAATCTATATGGGCCGTCAATTTTCTTTCTAATCGTACGCGCGTACTTGTGCAAGTAAGATTCGGCGAGAAGAAGAATTTGGAGGACAACGAAAAAATTATGTAGAGATAGAAACAAATTGTACGAGTTCAACGTTGTCGGAGGCACACGTGATTTTTTTCTTCTTTTTTACGATGGAAATTTATTTCGTTTTCCACGCTAGGAGTTGCGAGACGGAAAATGTGTTCCAGTAAGGACAGAATAAGGTGGAATTTCGCGTGCATCATGGGACGTCGGTAGGGTGTTTTAAGACTCGGCACCCGTAACCCAAAGTGGTGGGTTAAAAATTTAGTTTCGTTTCTGATTGTGAGATGAGAGTGCCCGTTGCAACTGGCAACGTGTCTCGTGGTTTTTTGCCTTCTGTAATGAAGTGCACGGACCGTTTGGACCCTCGTCTCTCATCGAATCGGCTTGTCCTCTCTCGTTCCCTCTCCCTCTCCTTCTTCTTCTCTCCCGCTCTCACGACACGCACAACTTTTACGACCGACCATTTATAACCTCCTGTCCACGGTCGCGCGGAGGCACGGGGTGGTCGGGGTAACGAGCACAGCCCTGGCACTGGCCCTCCAGATACGAGCGAGAGGGCATCTTTTTAGGATAATCGGGGACGGTTGCCCGAAATCCTAGGCGCATGAAACGCAAAGGATTACGTTATGGAAAGGAAATGTATTTTCTTTTTTAATTAATTTTTTAATACAGTTTGACCACCCCGAATATTTCGTTCTCGCAGCTTAGTTTTAACATTAAAGTATCGGTGGGAGGTGCTTCGGCCATTTGGCACTTACTTTAATTGACGAAGAATAGAAAGAAGGAAGTGGGTATTTAGTTCTAATTTTATACTAATAGTATAATAGTATAATTTAGTATAATAGTATAATTTTATACTATTTTTAGTTATTACTTATCGTTAGTTATGACATTATACGTTCATTTACGTAATTGCGATTGTAAGGAAAGCGTATTCTTCACATTCCTGCATTAGCTTAATACAAACAAATATGTTTGTAGTAAATTCTTGAAGTATATATATAATTTATTTTTTTTTAATACTGTTTGACCACCTCGAAAACCCCCATTCGCTCTTTCCGGAAAAAATACAAGGTCTAGTCTCGCGTACTTGGCCCGAGACAAGACCTTGCCTCTTGAAAAGTAAAACTGATGACTGTCATAGCAATGACGAATCGAAAAGTTTCGTTGGAACTAACTGAAACGTTTCCGCGTCCTTCTACTGTAATCGTTACTGTTATGCTCACGATCAGCCGTTAATATCTCGTCTTCGCTGACAATTAAAACAAGGACGGACAATTAGCGACTCCCCCTTACCGTCGATCGGTTTCGCGGCCGGCCAATTATGAAATTCGAACGGATAACATCGCGATATAAGGTGGACGCTCGTTGTCTCGCCAAACGTGTCGAACGGGACGACAGAAAAGTTTTTTTCTTTTTTCATGTTATTTAGAAGCGAAGAGAAAATTTTGACGGTGGATTAACATGACGATCGCACATACATACGCATACATACGTCTCGTGGGTCAGGTCTCGCTCGCACGCGGCTTTCAAGGAGAAACGAGCATGTCAAATGCAACTGGCAGCTAATTAGCATTGCATCTGTATTTATGGAAAATCAATGTCTCCGAACGACTGGCGGAAGAGATACGATCGTGAAGCGGACTCGGTGCCTAGTACCCACCGAGATCCACGATAAGCCGTCTGCCGTGTGCCATTGGCTCGTATGTACGTACGTGCATGCATACCTATGTATAAATGCGTATACATGTAGACGATTAAATATATAAAGGATTCTGTAACGTTGCTCCAGGTTTTATTTATACATATGTATACACATATGTATGCCAATACATTCTCACGGTTTCCTACAATTTCATTCGAATTGTCGGGTCACTTTTTGCAATTTTTGTCATTTTCGGAAGTCGGGGTAACTCGTTGAGTCGAAACAATTTTCAAAGGATCGTTGTCCCGCTTTTAAACAAACGAATGCGAGAACTTTGAGTACACATTTCGTACGGGTTTCTCTTTAGCTTTCGGCTTTACTCCTCGTTCTCCGCCGCGTCTCGTATTTATTCGATATAATGAGGTCTTCGTCTTTGAGCGCAACGAACCGAGCTTTTTAATAAACATCCTCTCGGGATTCGGGGGATGCGAACGAAAATAATCCGACAGCTTAGAAAAAAGCAGGCGAACGGTGGTTAATGTTAATCGCATCAACATCCTCGAGTATCGTTTTTTACCTGCAGCTGGCGGGCACGTTAAAGTCCCCCCCGATCGATTCCTCGCTTTTAATTTTTCTTTCCACGAAAAGGGGACAAGAGAGAGGAAGAAGAAAAGAAAGGGAAAAAAAAGGATGAGAATTCATCTTCCTTCTTTGAAAAGACTTTGTTGTCCCGAGTCCCGATTGTCCCGAGAATCTTCCACCTTTCGTTCCGCGTGTCTCCCTTTTCGTTTACGAGGTCAAGTTTTGGAGTCTCCAGTGGCAGCTACCACTCGCGAGACCTAAATATTGTAATTTATCGCTTTCTCCATTAGCCGGAAATTGGACTTTGTTAGCGAACGAATATTTTCTGTGGAATTTGGTATCTAAATTTGGTTCGAAATTCAAATTTCCACCGGTTTCCCTCCGCTTCTTCTGTCCACGACGTAGTCGTATATCCTCCCGTAAGAAACAATACCGCCTATCTGACACTTTTTGCGAAATAGACATTTTTTATAGCTTCGTAACATCGCCGTTCACTATTTTTGATCGCAGTTAGAGCAAAATACCGATAGTTAAAGAAATAATCCTGAAGTACTTGAAATTCATTTTTGTATATACTTATATCAATAAAATATAAGTTTTGTAACAGTTTTTTGTCCCTCCTCTAAAATTGCTTCACTGCTAGATAGGCGGTATTGCTTCTTACAGGACGATACGTATAATCGCCTCCAGGAACGCGGATGCATAGATCACTCCGGGAGAGTGAGAAACGTATTCCACGAGACCTCCCGCATCGCTATTTTTTGCCTTTCACTAAAAATTTGTCTCGTAACTTTTTCTTTCCCGTAGATCGGGATGTATTGTCCCTCTGCCCTTTTGTCCGTCACGCGCAAAGCAGGGTTGAAGAACCTTGGGCGCGTTCTCTTCGGGTTTCACGATAAGGGGCGGTCCGGTGGCCTCGCGTGCGTCCCAGTTTACCTACATACCCATCTTCCTTCCTCCTTTACCTCTTCGCGATGATATCTCTCGTACGCCCCTCGCCGTGTCTCGGTAGACTGCCACGTACTCTCGCGTATGTTACGTACTTTTCGCGCATAAACGACGCGACGGCCCCCCGCCTTTTAATTCGATTCGTTGCTACGTTTAACGATCGAAATCTGCGATCTTGGATTTCCCGAGTAGATATAGAAATCGCGCGAAAAAATGCTGACCATGTATCGTCGTGGGATTAGGTGTAGACGGTACGACAGGGATTTCATAAATAATACTTTTAATGCCAACGGTGTTGCGAACGATTCGATTAATTTAACTAAATGGTATCCTTTGGGAAAAGGTGGCAAAACCCGGCCAATCTCAGGCCAGTGTCTCCTGGATTCGTAAGTTGGACGCTTCGTCGACTTTTGATTCTCGCTATTTGCCGGGCAAAACCCCGTTATCTTGATTCGTATTTCCGATATCACCAAAAATAGCCCGATAACTTTTAATGCCAGCGGTGTTGCGAACGATTCGATTAATTTATCTAAATGGTAAATGGTATCCTTTGGGAAAAGGTGGCACAAAGCAGGCCAATCTCAGGTCAGTGTCTCGTAGATTCGTAAATTGGACGTTTCGTCGATTTTCGATTTTTGCTATTTGCCGGGCAAAATCCCGTTATCTTAATTCGTATTTTCGATATCGCCAGAAATAGCCCGATAACAATCTGACGGATAACCGGCGACTGAATCTCGTACTCGTGTTCTCGACAATTTCTCCAACAAGGATTGCTATTCCGCAGAATCGGTCCTCCTCGATACCTCGCACGCGTAATAGGTATGTACGTATCTACCTATACGCACGCGAACGTAGAAAGCATCGCGTCGCGTCGTCGCCGTGCAACGTGGCGACCGATGACCACGAAGAAGACGAACTCAAACTCGAACTCAAACCTCCTTACTCCACGCGCGGGTACCTACTTAAGTACTTACCTGTTTACGCTCCCGAGAGTAAGGCGGAAGTGGAGAGATATAACTTAAGTAGCGAAAATAATGCTTTCGCGAAAATTTCGCAAAAATTTCTCACGATGCATCTGCATTTGTCGCACGACCAAGGCGAACTCCCCGATAAGAATTAATCACGATTCCACGATAGCGCGGCGATAATTATTAGAATTCTGGCTTACCCGGGCCGAAACCCACGATAAAACTTGTAAGTTTCAAGTTCCGGGGGTTGACAGTATGACTGAAAGAGGCGGAAAGTGGCGGAATGTGGCAGGACTCTCGTCACGGAAAACCGTCTACAGGATTAAGTATACTATACACACCCGACGTTAGCGATCCTGTGGCGCACTTAGGGCCACGAGGGATAAAGCTCCGGCACTGTCAAGTGCCAAGTGGGCAGGGTGGGACGAAGGGTGGACCAACCGGTCCTTGGACCGAGGTTGCCATGGCTTATTCGGTCAACGAACCCCGAGGGCCCACGGCGCGGCGGCGCGACACTGACCCCGCCAGGGTAAACGGCCCTGCTCGCTCGCTTTATCAATGTAAACGTGACGATCGGTGGTTGAAAATAAAATGGAAAAAGGAGACGGAGAAATGAAAACGAGGAGGGCGAGGACGACGATGACGACGTTGACGGGTAGGGGGGGGGGGAGGAGAGGAAGGAGAGAGTGGACGACGAAGCGAAAACGTCAAGGCGTGAGACGCTTCCTCCAATGGCCGCTGTTTGTTATAGAAACTAGGATAAGAGAAGAGACCTCTCCTTATCGGTTAAAATTATCCGGGGAACATGGGCGAGTTACCATCCTCGCAGGGATATCTACTACTTCCTCGCGCGACATTGATAAACGGCGCAGAATAGATGTAGAAGAATAAATACGATAACGATAGAAGAAGAATAGCGAGGAAGAAGCGAATGGAGTTTTCTCTTTCGAAACGCTTGGCGTGGTCCTCGTTTATTTTCTTCTCCTCGCTTCGCGTTGAACTTTGAATAATATTTCTAGAAAGGGGCAGGTATTCGTTCGAGGTAGATTAACGCGCATCACGGCGGACAGTTGTTGTTGATTTAACGCATGAAACTGTACCGCGCAATAACATTGGTACGCCGATGCAAAAATCGTTGCGGCAAGACGGGAATTGTTCTCGCAACGAAACCGTTACCTTATAATCGGTGCACCGACGGAGGTCAATTTATCCACGTCGCTGACACGCGCCTAACGATAAGTTCGCGTCGGGATCTAATGACAAATTTTATGCTCGAGTCTGGACCTTTGAAAACAATGATTGACGTGGGTACATATACCGATGTAAAGCGATAATTTCGCGGATCGAGAAGAAGCGGGACTGCCGCCATGCCGCGCCGGTCGCATCTTGCGGCAAAAAGAGATGTGGAAGACGAGGAGCGTGTCGTGGCGTGGCACGGCGTGGCGTAGTGTGTCGTAGCGCAGCGTGGCGTGGCGAGGCGAGAAAAGAGGCCGATTCACGGTCGATTAAGTCGATTGGATAAAGACCGAAGAGAGGAGAGAAGACCGGCGGTGGTGATCTCGTTTCGCGCGTTGGCACCGATGTACATATGTATGTACACGTATGTATGTACTCCCGTATCCATAACCACGTTCCACGGTCGTTGCTGCAAATGAGCGGGTATTCCTGCAAATGAGATTTCGAGCACAGTGGTTCCAAACTGCTTTTTTGCGGACGAAATTCTATATGTAGATGTAGAAATGCGTGGCGGTGCGTATTTATCACTCGCGGTGCGCAACGCGGCGGACGCCGCGGTTCTTGAATATTTCGTTCTCGCTGGTTAGTTTTAACGTTAAAGTATCAGTGGATGGTGCTTCGGCCATTTGGTACTTACTTTAATTGACGAAGAATAGAAAGAAAGAAGTGGGTATTTAGTTGTATAATGAAAATTGAAGCACGTGCAAAGCATTATACGGTCATTTACGTAATTGCGACTGTAAGGAAAACGTGCTCTTCTCATTCCTGCATTCGCTTAATACAAACGAATATGTTTGTAGTAAATTCTTGTAGTAAATTTAAAATTCATTTTTTAATACAGTCTGAGTATCTCGAAAACTCCCGTTTGTTCTTTCCGGAAAAGATACAAGGTCTAGTTTTGTGTACCTGTACTTGCCCCGAGACAAGACCTTTTCTCTTCATCCTTATCATCCTCGACAAAAGAAAACGAAAACCATCAAAATCGAGTAAGGCTTAAGGCGTTCTAATTTTGTAATGTTGTAGGATTTTGTGCCCAAAAAGGCAGTTTGGAACCACTGTGCGTCGCGTTGGTGACGCGTCCTTCCCTCTTAATCGTACGTTAGTCGCGCCGATGTTTGTTTCGTGGATCGTCGCGTGGGATACACCTGTCAACTATCACTAAATTATTGGTTAAAAGTAGAAATTATCAACATTTATCACCTTCCATCATTATTTTAGACATTATTTTATTCGTTTACAAATTTATGATTAGAATAATGTAATAGAAATAGAATAATTTTTTTCTCCCTTTTTTAGGTTCACATACATGCAGGTATAACCGAGAGGTATCAGAGATATCGCAAGCGTAAATTGTATGGGATAAGAGTAAGAGTAATTTTTAATTTATATAGATTCTAAAAAATGTCTGTTTTTTAAACTGCATAAACTTAAACCATAAATTATAAAGTATTATAAAAAGTACTTTTGCCTTTTAGAATTGTTTTTTTATCCTGTAAATGTACAACCATGCGGGTCACGATAGATTGTCGGAGGAGAATTTAGGTCGGAGTCCTAAAAGGATTGAGTACCACTGATCTATAAGGTACATTGATTATCAGGAGACGAGTGAAACAACGAGCTGCGTGCGAAGTTCAACCAAAACGTACAGAAAACGCGACGTAGGCTTCAAACACCTCTCCTGCAAAATGCGCGCAGCGGCGCTTGCCTCGTTGTTCCGCGGAGAGCCCTTCATTTATCGTTGCATCGACGCGTGGCGAGGCGAGGTGAGCCGCGCCGTCGCGTCGCCTCGCGCCTTCAAATGGTCTCGTGGAAAGGAGGCAAATGACGCGCTATTAATATGCGAGCACTGTTCAACTTGCCGAGCAACATTCTAAACAACAACCGACAGTCGTTTTATATCCTTCCCCGCGAACCAGAACGAGGAATGCACCTGCCGTCCCTCCAGCATTCGCCTCCCGAGAGACTCGCAACTAACGATCTTTTCCGTGGCCGATGATCAACGGCGCACAGATCGATATCGTTAACCACAACGATGGCTCTAATAGTACACGCCTGGAAGAGGTGGGCGGAGCGCAGGTGAGGTGAGAGGTTTTAAATACTTGAATCATCCGTTGTCCGTTGTAACGCGCGCGTCTTTTATTCCGGAGCGCGATCGACATCGAAATCCACGCTAATCGAGAGACGTTTATCGTTTTACACGACGCGGCGATGTTGCGCAATTGCACCGTCAGATTCGTGTCTAGTAGCCGGTGCACTAGGCCGCGCCGGCAGGAAATCTGAGACTGCGACGGATCGAAGGTTACGATAGTTTCGCACTTTGCTTCGCGATCGTAAACACGTACGCGACGCGTGTTACGTCGCGTCGCGTCGTCGCCGATGTCGTGGTTGGTACTCGCGCGTCCACGGAGGACGTAAGATTCGAGTCTATTATTAACTCTTTGCGTTACGCGCTCACGCGTAATCGTTTATCGACGCTCGTGCGTTCCTTGCGCGATTTGTTCGGTCGCGGATAGAAATGCGGAAAGAATGCACAAGATTCTCCCCTCTTCTAAAAAAAAAAATTGTATCGGTGAATTTTTTCCAGCACGACAAACGTGTATCTATCGTCTCTTCGATCCTTCCCTCTCCCCCGTCTTTCTCTCCCTCTCTCCCGTCCAACAGCCACGAGCAGAGGTGCGTACTCCTTCCCTTCCTCCTCTCCTCCCCAACGAGTCTAATTTTAACCTCCTGCGCGTGCGAAAATAACCGCGGGTTTCGTGTCTCGTCTCGTCTCGTCTCGTCGGATACACGAACGATACCCTCTTCCACCCGTGACGTGGGCGTAAACGCGAGCAAGGAATGCGTTCGCGATCACGATAAAAAACTTCCTTTTGCCGCGTAAGAAGCGACAATACCATATAGTATAATTACGCGTCCATCTAACGAATCGAGACAATATCTACATTACGAATCGTTCCACGGCATGTGTTACTCGAGGAAGAAATTCGTATTTAAGATATTGGCTGTTGAAACAATCGTGTACCGTGTACCGACTACTCGCAACCGGCTAACGACTCTGCTTTATTACACCGTTCGTGACCTGGCGCTCGTACGTTGCTAATACTACCTTACGAGCCAAAAAGCGAGAAATATTTATCTGAAATTTACAGAAACCCAACTTTGCAACTCGTCGCTGCAAACTTTCGAATTATCTAAAAAAAACAAAATGAATACGCACACACAAAAAAAAGGAAGAGTAGGTATTATTGGCAGTCGAAAGGTTACGATCACAAAATACGTGGTATCTCGAACGACGAAATTCGACACGTACTCGTGAGCGATACGTTAGATCAGGAGTCCCCAACCTTTTTGTATCTAAGAGACGATTCTAGAATATTGGTCGGGCGGTGGGCATAATCTATTTTCAACCTTTTTCAAAGCAGTTATCTGAAGTTATTTTCAAACAAATACAGCTCATATTCCTCCGATTCTAATTACCTATTAAATATTAAAAAAAAATGGTTCTATTCATATTTTATTTAAAACTTAAATTTCGTTATCGCGGTCGTACAAAAACGGTCGCCGGGCGCCGCGGTGCTCGCGGTCATAGGGTTGGGGACCCCTGCGTTAGATACACGCGGCTGCTCGTACCACGGCGAATCGGCGTACAAAATTGTTCCGGAGCGAGGAATCGAGAAACATAATTGCGACGGCGGGGCATATAAGCGGGTTAATCGAAGACCATGTACGAGCCAACTATCGACAGATCTGTATGCATGCTAATGTCTACGCGTGTGCGCGCGAGGTCGAGGGCCAACCTACATATTCATTGACAACGCGCCACTTGCTTCCGCCGCGCCGCGCCGCACCGTGCCCGTACGCTTCTTACTTTCAAATCACATTTAACGGCTCGCGGCCGTTGGCTGCGTTTCTCATTTTCTCCCCGAACCCCCCCCCCCCCCCCCCCCGCCGCCCCTTCTCACCGGCATCGATGACATTAACGAGGCACAAATATCGCGCGGAGGTGGCGAGAGGTGATTTCCTTCGACGTGTTCACGAATTCAACGATAGGGCTTCCTGTCGAGTGAGCAGCTTCCTGGGGCGCGCCTCGTAATTATTTAACCCGTTAATCGTACCTGACGAGTTTCGTCGTATTATTTGAATGAAAAATCGCCGCGCGCGTACGCACGTTACGGACGTATGTATGCACGCGTCTCGTTTCTATTTCTCCATAAGGCCGATAAGTGCTCGAGCGACTGGCGAGTTAAAGCGACGCAGATATCGGTTTGGATAGAACTGGGAATTTGAGAAAAGATATTCACGGAAGGTGCATGAAATCGTAGCCTTCGAGGGAATTATGTGCGTACATACATGTTTTGTTAATCTCCGAAACTCGGAACTCCGAAACGAGAGAAGCGGCTCGAGGAATATTACCGCGCTGATAAAGATCCTCTGGTACGGATTTCGAAATCAACCTCTTATCGTACACTGTGACCGTAAGAATTCGAGATTTGCCTCGCACATGGCGCGCCGAAAAATATTTTAGCGCCTCGACGTGTCTCCTGCCGCGCAATCGCAAAGCCCCAAATTGCAATGGTATATTACGATTGGCAATAAGCACACTCAGACACACGTATTTCGAGTATTGTAATGTTAACGCGACGATAGGAACGAATCAGACTTGAAAATAAATGATCACGAGCTCAAATTCCGGGGAGTAGGATCGGAAAGACGATCGAAAGGGGTTATCGGTAGGGTTCTACGAGTCGAAGGAGAGCCGGGGGTGTTACGGTTCACAGCGAAACACCGCGTAAACACCCTATCTCCCGGCTTGGGAGCATTAACGGCCCGATAACACGTGGAAAGCTTTACGTAAGTACTCGCGATGGAAACGGGGTTTACGATTAGGGGGGGGGCTTAGGGCACGAGCAACGGTCGAGACGGGAAAAAATGAATTATTCTGATGCTCGGAAAGAGCGGGAGGTTAAATGTTTCTTACGCTCTTTCATCTTTACTTTCTCGTGATCCCATGTTATCCACGAATTCATTCTCGATCCACCGGACGCCGCTTTCGAACTAAATCTCGAATTACGTTTCCAACAAACTTTCGACGAGTGGAAACAACACGATAACGCGGTATCGTTATCGACGGGAACGAACAACGTACATATCTACGAACATTTGGACACCCGCGTCGTTCGAATCACGACGACCAACTTCGTGTATTAATGTTGCTCGATTTTGAGCGTTCTTGCTACTTTTAACGTTAAGCCTTTGACACCTTGCGTATCTTTCGCGTCATTTTGTGTGATTTTAGCGGCACTCTGCGTTCTGTTACATTTAACACGATATGGATGTAGGTCATTGTGAAAAGTATAATGAGACCTCAGGCATGACGAGCAACGCCGGAAAGTCAGGTACGAACGACTAACAGGAAGTGCTTTCCAAGTATCGGATGCGCGTACTCCACTCGAAGAAACGATCATTTATTTTCAGCAAAAAACGGGGAGACTGGATCAACAGCTTGCCTACATACCTACTTACATATATACATACATACGTATACCTCTTGCGAACGATGTTGCGGAAAAATAACGCGTCGAGTTCGAAAAAAGAGGGGGGGGGGGGGGACAGGAAATTACTGTCCGCCTCGCATATCCGTTGCATCCCTACGGATAACGCGATCGATTAAAAAGGGTGGAACGTTTGTGCTTCGCTCGCAAATTGTCGGCGCGTTCTTTACTTTCGTTTGTAGGATTTTATCGTTAATAAGCGTACGGAGCGTTCGAGTTTGCATCGACTTCTTACGAAGGAGGCTAAGGGGGGCGGAGAGGAGCTGGGGGGGCGGAGTAGAGACGATGGTGAGAAAACAAGTTCATACGAAATGATAAACGACCCCGGGTTATGCTAATCGTAGCAACGGAAGCAATAGCGCAACAGGTTTCCGAAGCATCGGGAATCGTATCGGATGTATAGCAAGTTTCGATTCGGTTTCCAAGTAAATTTTCGAGTAACGAACATTGTCACCCATATACATAGATCAATTTGGCAAAAATATTTCGATTACTTTTACTTCTCAACGAATGGCGAGCAACATAACGCGTATCTTTACGGAATCTTGAAAGTGTCAAACTATATTTGAAGCGGAAAAAGCAAGAGACAAGGTCTTGTCTCGGGCCAAGTACAAGTACGCGAGACTAAACCTTGTATCTTTTCCAGAAAGAACGAACGGGGGTTTTCGAGGTGGTCAAACTGTATTAAAAAAAATAAATTATATATTTACTACAAGAATTTACTGCAAACATATTTGTTTGTATTAAGCGAATGCAGGAATCGGATGAACACGCTTTCCTTACAGTCGCAATTACGTAAATGAACATGAATGTATAATGTTATAACTAACGATAAGTAACAACTAAAAATAGTATAAAATCATACTATTATACGAGGTGGTCAAATCATATATAATCATTTTTCGCGCGATAAAAATAAAACTGTAACGCTCGCTGCGTTCCGAACAGTTCCCAACTGTTCCGAAACGATCTGTAATACATAGCCATATACAATATACATACGTATGTACGTAATGTACGCGCGGCTACATGCGCTACATACGCGAGAAGATCCCACAGCCACCGATCGATTCATCGATCCATCGACCAATCGACCGGTGTGGCATGGCGCGGTGCGGCGTGGCGTGGCGCGGCGCGGCGCGGCGCGGCGACCGGTCTGGCCATATTAGTCCACGGAGGCCACGAGGAGGCTGACGTCAGCAAGGGTCGCGTTCTCCTGCAGAGTCGACATAACATCCTAGACGTTCTTCGTCTACGGAACGTCGAATTCCGCTTTGCAACGCGAGCGTCGTCGATAAGCTAGACATATCAAAGTCATACGAAATAGTGGAAAAGCATCGAATGCGCGTGTCGCGCAAAATGGAGAGAAAAATATCAGGTTCACGTTGGAATAATCAAGCATTCTAGTTTTTGTATCCTTATTTCATGGCCACGTTATGCATACGTGCTTTTTTTTCTGGACACGCGACTAAAGTAATAATCGTTCTGACGTCCTCGATTCTAAACTGTACAAGACCGATTAAATTGTAAATTAATATCGCGCCGGTTTCTCGTAGCGTATTAGCGAGGGTGGGAGAGTGAGAGACTGAGAGAGACGGAGAGACTCAAAAAAACTGAAGCAAACTCTCGATTCGAGAGTAATAACGTTGTCCGACGAAAATAGAGACGCGCGGGAGGGTATCTTACAATTAGCCGGAGACTGAAAACTACGAAGCGTAGAGCGTAATAGGAACAGCGTGAACACGTCGCAACGGTGTAGATTTAATCGGCTGGTCACGTTTCGTCCGTAACTTTGTTGCAAGTGACGGAAGTCGCCAAGAAATTCCTTTGGCTCTCACCTGCGCTGGGACCAGCCCTTTCAAATCCTAGAGAAGCTCGATTTTCCAAAGGTTGAAGAGCATTGGAAAAAAAACACCTCTTTCCAGAATAGTAGACAATCTTTTCTTCGCTACGGTATTCGGTACATTTTTGATCATCTTCGTTCGCCCCGATCAACATCGTTAAAGCGGAGAAGAAATAAACGAACCTACGTAGAACCGCGCGACCGTGTGCCTATAACATTTTCTCGGAGAAATCCCGTTACCATTTGGAGAAGAGTGATTCGCGCGATCAGAGACGTTAAATCCATTGCGGGATTTTCCTTGAGCAGCGACTTGAAACAAGTAGCCTTCAACGTAGAAATTCCATCCACCCACGTTTGGGTGCAACGAGGCTGTACGCTATTGTACGGGAGTGCACGTGCAGCCGCGGATAGACGAAATGTCGTAAGAATAAACGCCGATTAATCGTCGTAGCCCCGCGTGTATCGGTATCGCGGAGGCTGTATATTGTATACATACTATGTATAACGTAAACGTGTTTTCCACTGGACGCTCGCGTTAATCCGCGTCGAGAAACTTAACTATCGCCGGTACGCGTGTACGTACGGACGCGTATGGATATGCCTAGGTATAGATGGGTAGTGAGTAGGTAGTAGGTTCCTTCGTAGAACCTTCTGACCTTTCAAGGTGTCACCCAACCTCCTTGCGCATTCAAAGCCAGCCATTCGAATACCATTTCCATTACCATTTCCATTTCCATTTCCATTTCCATTTCCATTTCCATGTCCATTTCCATTTTCATTTCCATTTCCATTTCCATTTCCATTTACTTGTAGCAACGAGGCGCTACGTTCGGCTGAAAAAGCAAACGCGATCTCGTTATTTAATTCAATTCCTGGACAACCAACATTTTTCCAATTCTTTTGACTTTCCGTTTATACCAGTTTCTCATTCTACGATACGCGAGTAAGTATGTACGTTTGGGACATTAATCGGTGGATTCCAGGTAATGTGTCATTTATAAGCGGGATCCAAAGGTGAGCGTCATTTCAAAGTGGTTAAATATCGCCGGAATTATGTATACGCGTGTTACACGGACACCTACCCGTAGTGCCTAATGAATCGATTCATTAGCCATACCAATAGCTTTGAAAGATGATGAAAAATACCTTTCTTGGTCGCCTTTTTCTCTAGCCAGTGCGATCGAAGCGAGACGGAAGAATAAATGGACGAGCCTGACGCCGCGCCATCCGCCTCGTTTGTATCTCCGCTGATGAAAGTTAGCAAAGGAAGAAAAGGAACAGTATTTCGAACCCTAGTTGTCGAACAAAGGGATCTCTCTACCTCTGCCTGTCTTTCTCTGGCCCTCCCTCTCACTCTCTCTCCCTCCCTCTCTCTCTCCCCCCCCCTCTCTCTCTCTCTCTCTTTCTCTTTCAACCACTTTAGTAGCCAAATAAATTCCCCGGGAAAAGGGGCACGGCTGATTCGACACGGTATTAGTCATTTCGAAGGAGCCACCGTATCCCGAGGACGGTCAAGTAGCTGCGCGTAACTATCGTTTCGAGTGACCGATACTCGTATCAAGTGCCACTCGGAGCAATCATCGAATGGTCGTTGAAACGTTCCTCGTTACTCTTGCTTCGTAAAACATTATTACTATTCGTCGATCCGATCCGCAGGAGGAAACATAAGCATTTCGGGGATCCCAGAAACATAACTCCCGATCAGCCGCTTCTTGCTCGCGAATAGTTTTACCAACGGACGTTTCCGTTTCACGGTTACCGAAGGTCCGTCCTCGAACAACGCGCACATTGTTCTTGGAGTTATTAGTCATCCGGCTCTATCTCTCTTTGTAGTCGTGGCGTTTATGCGCGGGTACGAACCCGCGTCGACTTCGGTCGACATGACAACTTTGAACTTTGTTCCACGTTAAAGTACGCGCGTGCTATCGCGAGGTGGAGAAGGCGAGGGGGGGGGAGGGGGTTTCACTCCGTGGAGTGGAGAGTAAAATGAAGGTTACAGGATCGATATCGCGTGTACGCGAGACGGGAGACTTATGCGGCTTCGTCGTTAGTTTCGGGCAAAGACGAAGAGATCACGGATCGTGGACAGGAAGAAAAACGAAGCTGCGTCGTGGACAACACGGACATATTAATTTCGCGGATGCACTCGTTTCTCATGCCCGACGGGAACGTGTCGCAAAAGAGACGGAGGTTTAAAGATAAAGAATTGGCGGGGAGGAGAGAGTAGGGGAGGGAGGTGGGGTGGAGGGTGGGGAGGGAGGGCCTTTACTGCCGAGGTGTGGGTCCCTCGACCACGATACTCGTCCAGCGAGTCGAAGTAATCGGGTCGAAGAATACGCTGAAAAAGGAGAGGACGCGAGATTGCAGAAATGCATTTACCGCAACCGCCTATCTCGTCTGCGAAATCTTCGATTCGCTGGGATGCCGCAGGTGCGACCATCAATTTCGCGCAAATTGGGTTTCACGCTCTCGCCGAACTCTAAGAAATCGCGTCCGAGCGGATCGATAAGTATAGCGGTAATTTGGTGGCGTGACAATTAACATCTCGGACCACTTTTCCGAAGCGATAAAATAAATATGCTCGCATGCCCGTTCGCCGTTTGGTGGAGCATCGAATTATCTGTACGAGAATGCGAATCGAAAGTCGTAATATCGAGAGACGAGAAATATCGTGGGTATTGTTTAAACTTTAAACCTTCCTCTTGTCGTCGAGAGACTTCGACGAAGAAAAACGGACGAGTCCCGCCATTTTCCACGGCGGAGGGTCGGTCCAAAGGGGGATGCTGCGCAGATCCGCATCCGTGCAATCTGTATAGTGGGAGAGAGCCGTATCCTGATTGGACCACCATCCCTGGTAAACAGGGGTTGCGCACCCTAATTTTCCGCCTGCCGCCGCAATGGTAATGGCTATTCCGCCATATCGTGATTCTATCTCGGATCGAGACGCGTGACACAATTGACCACCTATTTCGATTCTGAGTATCGCTAGGTAGGTAGGTAGGTAGGTAGGAAGGCAGGAAGACAGGAAGGCAGGTAGGTAGGTAGGTAGGTAGAGAGATAGATGGACGGATGGATGGATGGATAAGCGTATCTAGGACGCATGTACATATGTACATAGATACATACGTAGGTCTGGTACAAGGGATAGAGGACTTGCGCAGGATTCCTCTCGATCCAGGAGTGCGTTCGAACGTGGTGTCGCGGTGGCTGGTCTTGCGATTAACCAACCCCCGTCGACGGGCAGGCGGAGAGCGTTGGAGGGTGCGGCCTTTCTTCGTAATCAATACTCTCCTCTAGTCTTTCGCCAGCCACGCCAAATCCTGCTACGCCGCACCGGTGTCACGCCACGAAATTTTTCTTCCTTCCCCCGTCGCCTTCGTTTAGTATCGTGAATTTTCCATTTTTTGTTTTGGCCAGCCAAGCGAATGTCAATAGTTATGCGAGAGATGGAAATAGAAACGTTTCGTCTCTTATTTGTCTCTAATAATATTAATAATTAGTCTCTTTAGGGATTGATAGCGATAGAGATCGATCGAGAGTTTTGGAGTAATCGAAGCTGACGCACGCTCGGCGAGAAACATCATCGTCAGGTTTCTCTGAATTCGAGAAGTTGGATAAACTTAACGGTATGTTTTTTTATTCCCCGCGAAGACTTACACCTTCCGGAAAGGCGGGCGCCGCTAATTGTATAAATGATTCTCACGGAGTAATAGCAATTATAGACGGCGCATTCCTTCGCCCGTAGGCTCGGTAGACGAGCGTAAACGAACGTAAGCGTAGATGCTCGAGAGTGCGTACGAAGACTGTACGCGGGTTTGCTGAAATCATTAATTAGTGCCGCACGCGCTACGTCGCGGCGCATGGTTTCGAACTAGAACTTTCGCACTGCCAGCGCGTAAATGTATCCGCGATGATTAACATTTAAATAGTGTTCGGTCAACGTTGCGCAATTCTTATCTACGATGCATTTGGCATTGCTCTCCGATTCGCTGCGAAATAGAATAATGAAGGCGCGTTGGAAAGGTAGCTGGCGAGTGGTCGAAGAAAAATTGAAAGAAATTACGCTGTACATATATGTACGTACGTCAATGAACGATCAGTTGGCCGTGGCGCGTAGCAATTAAATAACATCGGTTGGCTGTGGTTGGTATTAGTCGGGAGAGGAATATCGATGCTAGACCATTTTGGGCTCAGGTTCTCTAGGTCTCCCGACCAACGTTTTGTCCCGCTAAATACCCATGGGTATTCCGTTTATTCCTTACCAGGAGTTGATTTTCTTGTACACAGTCTCGGAGGACAGTGAAATGTCCCGCAGTGACCCACGGCGACGATGCCAAATAAACGTGAATGCATGAAAATAAAATATAGCTCTGCGCCACTATAGTCTGCCTCTGGGTATTCTTGCAAACGACTATCCGGGAACGTCGATCTCGAAATTTTCAAAATAACTTGGAAAATTTGGGAAATAAATCTTGCTCTCTCATGACGTGATTTTACCGCTTTAGCCTGGTCTAATGATAAGTTGGGAAATTGCACCAATTCTTGGCCAAATTGCGCGAAAATATACTCGTAATAATAATAAATACAAATACGTTAACTTTGAATTTGACAAAAAACTGAGATTCCTCGGAAAGTGGAATTTTCACTTGCATGTTTTCCGTGGAACACTAGAATTGGATAATTTAGAAAAATTGATAATCATAATGAAATTAAAAAACGTGAAATATAAAGTCGTCGACGTGCAATTCTTGGCGACGGATCTTCGCAATAATTATTTCGACGCAGCGAATACAACGTGGTCGACAGAAATTGCACAATCCTCTGGCGCCTCCCGTCAACAAAATACCAGAACGATGAGAGTGCACCTTCTACTCGTATCTGGTGGGCTACTGACCGCCGTCGCCGCATCGATGTCGCGGCACGAAATGCACCCCGTCTACCTTGCAACGAATTGGTTTAATTATTAATGAGTCTTTCGCCGATTACAACGATTATTCCAAACCCCGGTATCTCGTCGAACTAACAATAAGTAAAGCCTCCGTTGGTTCCTGGTTCGGAAATGGTTAAACAATTGCAGTCTCTTTGTCGAAAAAGTTCTTTCTTCGCGCGTAACCGGATACGCGAAACTTGTGTGAGGATAGAATGAAGTAGCATGAATTAGGCACGATGGACGGGTGTGATTTAAAGTTTCAGAGGCAGTATTCGCCTGCGGTATTCAGCCGCGACTCGTGAATTATTATTTTCGTCGTTATTCTGCCAAGTATATTTTTGTTCGGAGTCGAAAGTTTTGGGCAAGTCGATATTCTTCGAATAAATGATACCGTATCGGTAAAGAATCTTTCGTTCGTATCGACGGACGGTAATCTCGATGGGAGAACAGACCGATAGATGGCGGGTAAGTTTCAAGATCCTTCTTTATCGGTCGGCATACGTGCTTTGCCTGTGATGCGCTCGCGTGGTTTTTTACGATATCGGTGGTTTTCGGTCATTGTCGGACATCGTCGGTCTTGTCCGGTGCTCTTCGCTGCTCGCCGCTGCATCCGTTTGCCCTCTCGTAGAGGTGGGAGCAGGTGGGTGGGTAGCCAACTGTAACCAAGTGTACCCAACTTTACCCAACTGTACCTGACTGTAACCAACAACGCAAGTCAACGGAAGAAGAATCGAAATGTCAGAATTTCGAAAGAAATTGACGCGAGTATGTAATGTCAGCGGCAAGTGACGTATCTGCGCATCTCGCGACGCGCTTTCACCACGAAAAGATGTCAAGCGGATAAATTATGCCACGAAAGGAGAACACGTAAGTGTCAGATAGCGATTTTTTCTAACCTCTGAAATACAAACACGTTACTTTCACTTCATTGTTGACTCCAAAGTTAATGAGGATTTGCGTTTCCATCGCGGACGTGTTTAAGATATTTTTTGAGTGGACGCAATGTGTGTTTAATCGACGTATTCTCAGCAAAGCGAAAACATGGGAGCGAGACAGACGGAACCGTATGAACTCGTACTTCAAAACATTAGCAGAACTTCTGCCGCCGCATCAGGGTGGACGCAAGCGCAACAAGGTCGATATTTTGGTCCATGCTTCAAAGTACATCAAAGACCTCCATAATCGTACGGAGGAATTATTTTGGAGTAACGCTTCGGAAGCGCACAGTAAGACACAGCATGCACAAACTAGGGGCGTAGACTGGCCATTCTTTCTTTCGGATTCTTTAAGGTTCTACTTTTTCCTTGAGCGTAGAGGAGGAATTGGTCCGCTTAAAGAAACTAGTCACGCAGCTCTTCTCTCGGACGCAATTGCTTTCCACTTTACTCAGAGAAGCAGGAATTTCTGTGCCAGCCGAACCAGCATTGGAAAAGATATCTGCTTTGAAATGGTCGAACAAGATTAATCTGGATGAGACAGACAAGTCCCCGAAAGACGTCAATGAAAGTAACAACATATTTTGTGAAAATATCATGCGTAGCTTTAGGCATTTTCTGAAGTTCAACGAATTCTTTTCTTTCAGAAAAGAAGGTCGAAAAGAAGGGGCAAAAGTGTGCAGAACATAAAGTGCCTTCTAAAAGGAAATCCATAAATTCTTCTCAATCGTCCAGTAAAAAGGCGGCAGAAAGTAATGATGTAGGTAAGGATGCCAATGGTTCGATCGAAAATCAAGAGAATCGTGTGAATACTGCCAATAGTAAAAGCGATGTTCCAAACCCTATTGACAATGTATCGGAAGTTGGATCAAAAGAAGCGGAATGTCGTCAAACTAATACAAGTAAACACTTGACTATTTCCAATATTCTCCTGTAAAGCATTTCATGCAGAAAAAGAGTGGCGAAAATTAAACTCTGAAATTTGTCATTTCCTTTGTTCCGTTGTTAATAGGTTCTATTTCCGGTATATCGCTGGGTCGCCCCTTAAACAGCAAAAAAAAGTCTGGTATGTATAAACGCACGCCCAATACGCTTGTGCCTCGCAGTGATGGATTGTGATGATAAAAATATTAAATTTCAGTTATCCAAAAAGCAGGATCCCAAAGAAGGGTAAAGAGAAAAGCCAAGAAGGTGGACGATAAAAAAGCTTCGGTGAGCTGTATAAACAATTCCGTAACAAACTTAACGCCCAATACCCTAATATTATCCGGCGGAAAATTGATGCCTCTCGTAACTCCCGTTGCGTCGAATATAATTGTAAATACTCAACAACAATCGGGTAATCCCATAATCCTTAGCAACACGCAACAGAATCAAATGATCGTCATGCAACCATTAACGAATCGTGTACCAAGTTCGGTCGTCTCTATATGCAATCAAGCTCTTATTAATACCGTGCAAAAAGTTGCGTTGAATACGGTTCCAAGTATCCGCACGAAAATGGTCGTTGACTCGCAAAATTGGGCGTCCAATGTCAAAAATATAATTGACGCGACAAAAATCGGAGGTCATAGGGGTCCCCGAATCTTGCCGAAGGGCAAAGAAATTACGAAGACGACCATGACGTACAAAGTTCCTATTCCTGCGGTTCACAAAGAAAAGGTGGAAAGGTCGAAGGACAGCGCTGCGAAAAGAGACACGGAAGGTAGGCCTAAAGTTAGTAAAAATCATGGAAAAAATACAAAGAATCAACAAGTCACGGAAGTGTCGGAGGATAAAGTTGAAAAGGAGGAAAATGCGATGCAGATCGACGATGTAAGTTCTGGGAACGGGTCTGTTAAGCGTAGATTAAGCACGGGGACTGCATCCGCCGATGAACCAGCGGATAAGAAGCGGAAGTCAGAGGATACCATTGAGAGCACCGTTACGGTACAAACACCATCCACTGCAGGCGCCGCAGATTTCGCTGTAACTTGCAAATCTATCGAGAACGTAAGCGATGCAATGGACGAAATAAGCAAAGGCCAAGAGGAAAATCATAGTTTCGCGGTTGAGAATGACGTTGCAGTCGATCAGATTCCAGATAAGTCCAACTCGTTGATCGATGATGTTGGTCATAAAGAGGTTACAAATTGTTCGGAAGAATTAGACATTTTAAAATCGGATTGCGTGGTTCAGGGAGAGAGTAAACTTGTTGACGATACACCAGTCTCGGAAATCTCGTCAGTTTCATCGGTCAAGTTTTCAGACGAGCAACTCAAATCAAGCAGCGCTATCGTCGCTGTATCTTCTTCGATCGAGTTTAATGTTTCGGCGCAAAGTGAAATGGGGAAATCAACGAGTACCGTGGATTGTTCGAATACCAAGTCATCCTTGACGGAAATCGAGGGAACGGTCCAAGAGACCGCGAGTCCGAAAAAGGCGAAAGAAGCGTGCAGTCTCGGTACGGAGTTTGATAATTTGCTACGTGTAACGCCAAAAGAATCAAAAACTGTTGAAGCAACCGCGAACATGGAGTGCAATAAAATTATTTTGAACCTGGATACGAATACCACCACGACGCTGAAACCAGAGACAAACATGATCGATGTAACATCCGAACCATCGGCATCGGCACCGACATCGGCACCGGCATCGGCACTGGCATCAGTACCGGCATCGGTATCGGCACCGACCTTGTCATCGCCATCGTCATCGTCGTCGTTACTCGCAGTTAGCATAGCAGAAGATGTGTCAAAAATAACGAAAACAACAAAGGATGATATACCCAAGTCACTGCCCTACAACACCGAAAATAGCTTTGTCCCTATTAGCAACAGGGCGGATGGTCTTCACTCAGACCTATCGAACGACATATTTGCCTCTCTTCAAGTCCCGTCTAGTTCGCACAATCCAGAGTCGATATCTCCTACCGCCGCCTTCTTGATGGCTTTTCCACTGGTGTCGTCCTTAAACGGCAAAACCGAAGTCCTTGAAGAGGAAATGAAGGAGGACTTTAAATACCACAGTCAAACGCCACCGATGCTGCTGCAAATCGGTACCATCGAACCAAATAGTTTTAAAATCAAATCGACCTCACCGTCGCACACAATCGCGGAGAAACCTTTGAAGGTGACCTGCGAGGAGAAGAAAGATTCCAATTCATCCCCCGTGAATCCGGAGATGATCGTCTCCGTGGAATGTGGCTCGGAAACGAAGGCTTTGCCGAAAGTCGTCAATGACGAAACGCTGAGGGAACCATATAAAATAGTTCATAGCGTGCCGACACCGACTCTCGAGAAACCTGCCGGGTCTGGGTCGTCCAGTTCATTTTCTCACGCGACTCTGTACTCGACTGCCCCGGTTCCTACGAATACAATAACGGACAACTGTGAGAGTCAACTGACGACAACTCTGGAGAATGCGATAACCAACGCAACGGGTGAAAACGCGATTGCACCTCGAATTTGCATCACCGCTTCGTCCGCGAATAAAACTGAAGTTACCTGTCCAGTACGAGTCCAGTCGGATGGCGGTGACGGTAATGCACGATATTCCACCTCGCAGGATTTTCCACCAAGCTACTCTACCGTAGTTGATAACAGTCTCAGAGGCATGCAACAGAACTCGGCGATATTCACTAATGCAACCATTCAAGAAAGGAATTCAGGATTAACGCAAAATGTACCGTCAAACGTTGCTCAATCGTCGCTGGTTTCGCATTCGGTTAACACGGTGACCACGACCAATTCTTTGTCTTTGCCATTACAGTCGATACAAATCAATTATTCGTCGCACATGAAAGACAAAGATACACAAAGTTCGCAGCGGGATGTTTACATGGCTCGCAACAAAGATTCCCTTCTAGATACTAATATCGCGACCAGCAATCGCCTCGGTAGTTATGTCGGACACATGGACAGAACTCAACCAAGCTCGGAGCAAGGTATCCGGCAGGAATATGGAATGCACACCAAGGACGGTCTTCCAATTCTTTCTACGCATGCTATGCAGCCTGTTTATAACGCGCAGCCAAAGAATACTCATGTTTTGGATGTCGGACAGAATTCTCATCAGCAGATATACGGGTTGCACGATAAAAGTCATATGGTACAGAACACGCGCAATGATTACACATCTGATCAGAATAAGAATCTTTCTCGTAAAGAGCCGATGTCCTATCCAGCGGCAAGCGGTAACGTTATTGGTACATCTGTTCGAAATCAAAGCTTCTCCTCGAAGGATGCAATCGTCAATTCGGCAGAAAATCATTTTCAGCGGAATTATCCGAAGATGAGTAAAGATTCCGCAAGTTCCACTAACAGCATCGTACATCAGGAGGCAAAGCTGAACGACATTCTGGGATCAAAGCAGCAGGGTCAGCAAGATCAGCAGGATCAACAGGATCGGCAGGATCAGCAAGAGCAGCAGAATCAACAAAATCAGCAGGATCATAGACGCAGCACGAATTACGCTACGACGAAGAAAATGGACGTCGATCCGTTTGTTCATAGTTTCTCATATGGGGCGAAAGAATCCATAACTACGCAGGCGGAACAGAACGCATTAAGCGGGAACACGGATAACACGTTCCAGGGGAAACGTGGAGATTCTCAGAATTATGGTTCTTACTCCACCAAAGACACAAAGAAGATTAATAACAGCTTGGCCAATTCTATGGTTAGCAAGCCGTTGATTCAAAATGCATCGATTCCACGTTACTCGCAACAATCAACCTCTTTCGTCGCGACGTCCAATTACGAGCAAAGCACAGTCACGGATAGTCACGCCAAGTCAACCACCACCGTCGCTCACAATTCGTCGAATTTCAGCATTTTATCCTGGACTACTTTCTCGCCTGTAAGCGGTGGTACCGGTAACAACAATCTGGTGCACTTTGAGCAACCAGCGAGTCAAAACGATAATACAGAAGCCAAGACCATTTGCGAGAACTACAGCTACGTCCCGCTGCACAAGGAGAATCCGAATTTCCCCAATGTGCTGACAAACGACGGTTACTCTGTCAACTCGAGTGTCGCTGGCCTCGACAAGGCGAGAATAAAATCTGGCATCGAGTCGCAAAAACAGTCTTTCGTCGATTCGTCAAAAAGCAGAAATATTCAAACAAACGCCCCGCCATCTGGAAAGCACAATCGCATGCAAAACCAAAATCCGAGCACTTCCACCAGCAACGATTACAACAAATTCGGTACTGAGAACAAAAATAAAGCCAACAAGTACGGTATGGAAACGGACTATATTTCGAGCGAGTATTCCAGCATCGATCAACAAACGCAGCAGCAACACGGGCCAAAGAATCATCATACTATGCCTACCAAGCAAGACAAAACATTGTATCCGATGTCCACCTATGATCCCCAGGTAAACTTTGACCTACCCGAAGTCAGTACACAGATGAAATACTCAGTCGAGGCATATGTCGGCTCGAATTTCAAGTATACCGATAAATCGCACCAACAGAGCCAGAACAAATATCAATCTCTGGTCCAAGGGCAAGTGCCTACTCTTCAGCATAGCAGTGTTACGTACAATGACGAAGGTAAGCACGAGCAGCAGCAAAGCGTCACAAAATCCAAAGGAAATCAACAGCAGCACGCGGTCAGAGCACCGGTGAATTGGATGATGACGCCGGAGATAAAACACAACGCGAACATCACTGACATTATTTTGCCCCCGATAGGAAAAGAATTGGAGTTTTGTCAAAATAATTTGTTCGCACAAACTCCGTCGTATAATCAAGGGACGCCGAATCAATTTTACAATAATTACGATGTTACGGGGCACGGCTTTCCCAATTTACCGGTTCTCCAAAGTGATCCAAAAAGAAGCGCCGACGTCTTCTATTCGGAAGAGCAACCGTTTCCTTGGTCCCCGACGAAGGCCAGTGTACATGTCGAGCAAAGTCAAATCAGTAAGGGTATAGATCAGCATGTTGCGCCTTCCAGTCTTCCAACTCTTGTCGGTGATCTCGATTTGGGTACCAATATACCAGAGAAACAGAACTTCCTTTTCGGCCAAGTACCATCCAGGATTTCATCCGAGCAGGGTAAAGATCCTGCCAAGGACAAGGATGGTAATGTCGGCGTACGCGATTTCCACACGGTTTTGAATAGTCAGGGTATACAGCATCCAGCATCTGGTTCTTCGTTTCTTTCCGTTAGTCAACTAGTGGAACACGAAAAAGCAGAAAAATCTCACCAACAGCACCATCAACAACAGCAGCAGCAACAGCAACAACACCAACAGCAGCAGCAGCAACAACACCAGCAGCAGCAGCACCATCAACATCAACATCATCATCATCATCATCCCCATCAGCATCAACAGCAACAACAGCAGCAACAACAACAACAAGCTAGAAAACATCAAAGAAAGACTAACAACGCTAGCCCCAGGGGCGCCAACAACAAACGACAAATGGATATTCGTAAACAAAATACGAATAACGATCAATTGCATCAAAGACACGACGAACAGAAATCATCCGGCCATTCTTTCACCGAGCAAGCGTATCAGCATCAGCAAAAGTATCAGCAAAATAATATTCATTGGAGGAGTAGGAATTGTAAGAGCAACTATACCGCGGAAGCACTGATAGGAACTAATACAAGTGTCCACGATACGAGTCACCACGACAAACACGCCTCGATAAAGTTTGCCAGCAATTATCCGCAAAATAAGTTTCAGAGCAGTCTGCCTACCGCGGACACCGTTATGCCTATTAATTATTTCCCAAATACCGACGATGGTAGCGGTTACGGCCAAATGGTCAATCAGAATTTTAATTCCTACGCCTACTCTTCGAATGCCAACATATATCCCACTTCAAATTTCATAACGAGCATATCGAACACACCGGCGAGCTACATGATGCCTCTGCACGATAATACGGACTATATGGAAGCGAACGCTTTTCTATTATCAAACGTAGCATCATCCTCGACTGCCACCTCGTCTACCACGTCCACAACGACGACATCGACTGCCAACCTGTCAGTTAATGCAAATACCAAGAATCACCAGCACTATGGGAAGCATCAAAACTGCGAAAAACGCAACTATCCCACAAATGTCAAAAAAGGCAAAAGGAAGGGTCTCGATGGAACTATGCAGAATTTGGAGTTTCCTCTCACCGGTATCAATTCGCCGCTCGAGGATTATCATCATCCCGCAACATTTTTGCCGCCACCACCTCCGCCGCACGCTAGTCCTCTGTATCAGAATCACCCTCAGACGAATGTTTATACCAAAGGTGTGAACGGATTGCCTCCGCCACCGCCACCGCCGCAACCGCAGCCACAGCCGCAATCACAGTCACAGCCACCGACACCGGTGGCTGGACCACAAGGTGTGCCCACTGTAGCGACCTCTGGTTTTCCAGTGAATCCAAATATGCCAAGAGGAGGAATTATTTCGAGTAATCCGATGACGATGAATCACCATCCATCGGGGACCAGTCTAACTAACTTCAATCTGAGCACCATCTTTCCCGAGATGAATGACAAAGTACGTAACAATTTCAATTGCTTGGAGATTACCAGGGGAGTGACGGGAGAAAAGGGGTATCGGTTAACGAAACGATTTCTTCGGTATTGTTTAGATTACGGGGTACAAGCCGCCGCCAAATGGTATACCTACTGGTTTATCTCAATCATCGAATCAGTCCGCGGCTTATGCACAGAGAACTAATTATTCGACTAATCCTCTCTGCCATTTGCCACAGGTTCGTGTACCCGTATCTGTAGGTAAAAATCCATTGAAATCGTATCGATCCGTACGGACTATAATGTTGTGATGCTTTGTAGATCTCGGAGGGAAATCAGTTCGGTAATGGCGTACCTCCTCCTCCTCCTCCACCACCGCCCGGTGTAATACACTACAAGAATGTATGATGATAGTGAATGCAGGTGAGAAAATAAGTTCTTGACCAATTAACAATTGTACATATGTAAATAGCGATGTAATCGAATCAATTAAAAAGAGGTTGATATAATTCAGATTATCTGTTGGAGTTGTTGCGGGGATAGCCTTTTTTGTGGTTGAAAGAGTGACCGGTAGAAGTGGGTCCAAAAATAATTGAGGGTTAACGTATCTTAATTTTCTGACGCGTTAACTAGATCTTTTGGTTATACAGTAGTTTAGGACCCCTACTCTTGGTTTTTATTATTTTAAAAAAAGCCATCGTTTTATTGAGTTACGTACAAAACAACGACTAATCCATCTGAAATAAATTATTTTGAGAATTTCTATATTCACGTGCGTATGTAGATGCGTAACAGATGAGTATCACAGCTCATAATCAGGCTATTGCTTCTATGAGGCCTTCCTGAAGTTGATATCCGGTTACCTTACGTCTTTGGTGGGTGGTTTTCGCGGTATTTTGCCAAAAATAAATTTTTCTGCCAAGTACATACTCTTCTCGTCGTCCGTTAGATGACCCTCCATAGTATAAACACTGTCCTCTATCACTGCACTCGTCACCGTAGAACCAAACGGTGATTTTCCAAACGGCCCGCTCGAGGAGCCAGTCACGTTGGTAGACGCTTGATTTTGACCCGTATTACCAAACTGCGAATTAGTTTGCTGTGACCTCGGCGCGAAGGGATTACTATTCGTAGTCGTAACGGTCGTGTTTGTCGAAGCGAACGGTGAATTCTTTATATCGCCAAACGCGGCGGTCGCGAAAGGCGAATTGGTAGCATTGGCCGAGCCAAAATTGACGCCCGCGTTCGCACCACCGAACGGCCCGGCGGAAGAAGTTACGGCAGTACCGAAAGTTTCCCCCGCGCTTGACGTGGCGAGGCCAAATGGTGGTCTTGAGAACGGAGTACCGATAGTGTTCGTAGAATCGAATTGCGGGGGCGCGGTAACAAATGGGGAGCTAGTGTTAGTGTTAGGTGCGGAAGTGCCAAACGGACTCGCATCAGGAGCAGAGATAATAGGTGGGGCAGTTTGAGTAGCTCCGAAAATATTAACACCGGGGGTAGCCGCAGTGGCACCGAAAGTATTGACGGATTGACCGGCGGAACTAAAAGATGGTGCCGCGTTACTAGTAGCACCACCGAATATATTGCTAGCAATCGTGGATCCTCCGAATGCAGTTTGCTCGCCAAACATGGGTCCGGTATTGTTGGAAAAATTGGCTCCACCCCCAAAAATCGGTGCTCCTCCGAAGGCCGGCACCGTTTTCGATTGCGCAAATATTCCAGAATTAAAGTTTCCAGATGTAACGGTGGGACCGAATACGGAATTTGTCGATTGTTGCAGTGTCGTGGATGTTCCGAACGGATTAGCGGTAGACGTTTTGGTTCCTCCGAAAATAGACGATGTAGTCGACTGAAAAGTCATCGGCGAATTAAATAAAGACGCGGATGGAGTGGCTCCAGTGTTGTTGAATGCCGGAGCAGTCGATTGTGATGTTTGAGGTCTGACGAAGACATTGTTAACCTGATTTGAAGCCCCAAAAGGCGTGCTGTTGGGTTGCCCGAAGACGGGTTGCGCCGTTCCTCCGCCGAAAATCGGGTTGTTTTGCGCTGTGACCGATCCGAAATTCTGATTACTTTGTCCGGTATTGAAGGCAGAAGTATTTGTAGTTCCACCGAATACGGAGTTAGTGTTGGGTGTACCGCCAAATGCACCCAGATTCCCAGCAAAGTTTGCGGTTGCTCCGAATACAGGATTCGAAGTGTTGTTTGGCCTCCCGAATACGGATGCATTGCCCGAAGGAGCAAAGCCACTACCGCCACCGCTGCCACCGCCGCTGCCACCGCCCCCAGTGCCGCCGCCGCTAAATGGATTATTTTGAGCTCCAAACGTTTTATTAGTAAACGTGCTGGGACCCGTATTATTGTTTGAAAGTCCTAGCTGCGGGGTGGCGAAAGAAAAATTTGATGATTTTGCGGCAGTGTGTCCACCGTCCGTGTTTATTCTAGTCTTTTGACTGGGCCCCATAAGTTTTTTCTAAAACACAGAGGCTGCAGTTAACAATAGAAAAATGGAAAGGATGTACAGAAATTTTGTATACCAATAAATACCAGCATCGCTATAGTCTCTCTAGTAGGAGTTTTCAAAGCATCTCTCTTTGCCTTCATATCTTGACATAATTGTTGAAAGCGTAATTTCTGGAAATGGAAAATTCAACAAAGGATCAACAAAGATACACATTTGACGTTGGCGAAAAATGAATAGAAGATTTGGAAACTAACGGCTTGGTCGACCATTCCGTTCTTTTGCGCCTGGTACATTTCCCATCTGACTTCTTCCGGGGATAAATCTTCCATACCAGGAATAGGTGGCTTGTCTCGGAATGGTCCGAAACATGATAATAACCATTGTCCTCCTCTTTCCGCGATGAGAACCTCCTTGGCAACAACCACCCTGTTTACAAATTTAAGAAAATACTAGTCTCGTCGATGCTACTCCTGATTTACCATTAATAATACTCACGCTGTGAATTCTTCCTCATTGCAGTTCTCCGGTTTAGAAGTTGGTCCTGAAAAACTAAACGTTTACAACTGCATCTTGTAAATTTTATAATGCAATTTTTTCACGTTGGATTCTATTTTCTCACCAAACGTATTAATATGTTCAAATTGACAATATTGTCCGTAACTACAATTTCCTTGCCTATAATATTTACAAACAACCATTGTGCGTGTGATCGAATGAAAAACAACTGGTTATTGTAAATTCCTACTTAACGTGCCATGAATGACACTCAATGATACTGAATTGCATTAGTGTAGGCCATTAGACTGATGACTGCTGAGAGTGCTGAGCATTGAAATATGAAATTCTCAGACACTAAATGGAACTGAAACAAACTGAAATTGACTGAAATTGACTGAATCTTCGAATGCTTCGAAGTGCTCCGAATGGCTCCGAAGTAATGTGAAATAACGCAACACCCAGAAATTGCTTTCCAAAGTTGCCACCAGAGGGCACAATTTTCCGAAAGCTACAAAACACTGCGAAAGCAATGCCGGTATATGTTGTTCTTCATTTGAAGAAAGGTTCAGCGGTCTCGGGAATATAATCATTTTAACACGCGTGACCGTTTGTTTGGTTTCCTTCATTTGGCCTACACAGAATTTATTAACGTTCTGCCAACAAATATTATTATAATGTATGTGATGCTTCCACAGACTTTACATTTAATCTAGTAACTTACGATCACGTGACAGTAGGAATCCTCCACGATTCGTAATTTGTAATTCACAAAGACCCTCTGATCTCAAGTATTATTAATACGTTCGATTAAAAGAGGCTAAACAATCTAAAGATTTCACAAACAAAGTCCTACCATCTAGTTTATAACATCCGCCTTCACCCTACCAATCGTCATTCGCTTTATTACACATGGTACAGGAATGCGGGCAAATTGAGGCAAATGCAGGATGCCAAGGATGGTCTAGTGTGCTTCGCAAAAAGCACCGCAACCAACCGCTACAGTCTTTTATCGAGACACGTTCTTTTAGTTGCTTTTAGTCATTTTTAGTTCAGTTGCGTTCAGACGATTTAACCCGTCAAGGATCGCGTCTTCTTTCCGCCGAAATATAGATGGTCAAAGAGAGAACGAGATATTTACAATTAGCCTTAGTCAGCCTTAGTGGTATTGGTTATCGGCAAACTTCCGTACACGCCCTAAGCCGTTGAGATTGGGTGAAATCAGACCGGTTGAGGTTGAACCAGGTTGAAAGTTGAACTGATCCGAACCAAACCCTTTAATACGCGGCGAACGTAATGTGTCACTTTTCACGTGTCTCCATTTATCCAGCGTAAAAAGTCCGACGCGGCGGAAGGAAGTAAGGATACGTTTGATCGGAAACTTGAAATTCTGTGAGCTAGATTAAGAAAATGGTAAGGGGCTGTCCTATTTTTCCGAGATAGGTTATAAAATGTATCGTATGTCGGGAGTTTATTAACTTCACTTTCAATGAGACGTTATAGTTGTACATTAAGTTATTGTAGATCCGGAAATTCCATTTTTCTTGCACTTTATCGTATGGGAGTTAAGAGAAATTTAAGAAATGTAAAGTTAGTATTAATCGGTCCGAGTGACAGTTGTAGGAATGAAATTGGTAAATAGTGAATATCGAATGAACAAGTAAGAGTCTGTCATTCAAGCTTTAAATCGTTGTTTTTTCTGTTTTGCGTATCTTAGTCTGGGACTCTGAAGCCTTATTTAATGGCTGTGAGACGTACTCTTACGGCTGCGATGTGTCTAGAGAACTTTTCTTCCCAAATCGTCGAGAGACACAATAAGCCTGAAGTCGAAGTGAGAGCTAGTAAGGAACTGCTTCTAACGCCAATTCTTATAAGTAGAAACGACAAGGAGAGAGTATTGATTGAAACCAGTGTAAATAGTATGAGAATAAGCATCGCCGTGAAACAGGCAGACGATTTGGAGAAAATCCTATGTCACAATTTCACGAGATTCATGACAATGAGAGCGGAACATTTTGCCATACTGAGGAGAAAACCTGTGGAGGTAAACTTTGTTAAACGCAAATGGATTTGATATGCGAAAAGGAAAGAACGCGTGATGCATTATGTTTCTTATGCAGGGTTACGACATTAGTTTTTTAATCACAAACATCCACGTAGAACAAATGTACAAACACAAAATTGTAGACTTTGTCATTCATTTTATGGAAGAGATCGATAGAGAGATCAGCGAGATGAAACTGTCGATGAATGCCAGAGCTCGCATCTGCGCGGAAGAGTTTTTAAAAAGGGTCAGTATACGAGGTACAGAGTATAAGACGATATCAAATTGTGCGTATCAATATAACGATAAATCTGTTTTATTTCAGTTTTAATTTCTGTAACGCCGTGCGTTAACACGATAGCAATAAGCGCAAATGTCAGGTCGCTGAAAACGATAGCGCCCGTTAATCGGAACGAGCGATCTGGTTAAAGGAAGTTTGTGGATAATTTCTTACCCTGAAACCGATCCTTATCCAACTCTGATCCTTATCATGCAACGATGTTCGTCACTTTTAAACTATGTCGAATAAATTTGAAGTAACCAAGATCATATCCAGCCGTATAGCGTGTAACGAGTCTGACCTCGACGTAAGTATTTATGGTTTTCGTTTAATACAACTGAGCGCGACAGTACCGAGAGTGTTTTCATTCTTTAAAGAAGAGAACAAAACGGGCGTGCATCTCAGAAACAAAGAAAGGGCACAAAAACATGATTCCAAAACCAACGGTCTAACTAACATTCTTCTGCCCGAGACGCGAGTCCTACAAGGGACGTAACAATAAAAATCATTTTTAAAATGTTTACCAAATCGAAAAAAAATAGGATGACGGTAAGGAGTACCGCAAGAGTTTGTAAACTTTATCTCGTCAAATTTGTACGCAATTTTTGTTTTTTTCATCTGGAAATATCTGGACACGAAGTTAGTTGCACTTGAAGCGTTGAGTCCAAAACGTATCTCCGGTGTTGAACGATTGTATTTCTCTCTTTTGTGTTTACGCGTACGATACTTAGGCTATAACCCTTTGCGCTCGAGAATAGTTTGCCAAATGCCCGACGGGAAAAAACAAGTTCTTTACGGGATCTGGGTCAGGACGGCGTTGCGTGGTCAAAGGGCAAAGCATGTATTAAGTACTCGCAAACGTGAGTATAGCACAAATAAGGGAAGATACGGGCGTAATAGGGTAGGAAACGTTTCTATCCAGTCGGTCGTAGCAAACTTGGGAAGAATAAGGAATGATTTCTAATTTCTACCGTAAAATCGCGAAGAACGCGTTGTTAACATTAATAATTATAGACACAACTGACGTCCACCGACACTCTATCGTATGTGTTGAACAACTGCCAAACGCTACTATAGTAAAAGAATCAAGGGACTGTAATTACAATTATCGTAATATTATCGTTAACGATAACGCGTAATGGGCTACAACAACTTGGGTATACTCTACATTGTAATTACGGACATCCAATCTTTAATGCTATCAAAGTATGTATAATAAAATTCGTTAAAAACTTTAGCCGATTGGAGGTCCCTCCTGTTTCATATATTTTTTTATCGTAATTCCCCTCGCTCCCTCCCTCTATTTGCCATTTACGCGAACCAAGTAATTTGGCAGGTCCTTACCAAACGTTACCATCATAACATACCATCTTACCATACGAAAGTATGGAAAATTTGGATGTACGTGCTATTAAAACCATTCGCGGATTCCGCGAAAGCGTGCAACGAGCGTGCAATATTCCTTTTGCATTTATACACCGCTATTTATCTTATCGAACATTGTAACCATATCGCATCATTTATTACCGATGTAAATATAAATAAATATTAATGAAGAAACCAAGAGCTATGTAGCTTACGATTCGGGACCACTCGTGTCTTCTAACATAAGCAATTGGTCAGCAATTGTTCCTATCCAGGTTTCCAAACTCTCCCCGGTCCGCGATCCTACGAGCCTTAATGTTTTTTTTTACCTCTGATTTCTCGACATGATATTTTTGATAAGATTTAGTTATTCGGAGGGGGTCGAGAGAGTCGTGCACAGGTTGGAATCAATTGACGCGGAATGGCCCCTCCTCGAATCATGGAATCCAATCCGTCACGTTCACCGTAAACGTGAACTCCTCTTTCCACGGGGAAGGGTGCCCTGGCGGAGGCCAGTCGCTCGCCAATCCGCAATGCCGTTCGCCAGTGGCAGTCCGCGAGTTTTCCGGCCACGAGGTACCGCGACATCCTCGTACTCGTTTACCTGTCCCCGAGTTGGCTGAAGTTTGGTTTTATATTTGAAAAAGTGCTTAGCCCCGTTGAAAGTAGGCACCGCGAGAGAGAGAGAGAGATAGTTTATATACGTAAAATAGTTTGCCTCTACACATAGAGAGATAGTTTTTCTACTATAAAACCTAAGTTTTCTTAAGACATTACGAGCGTTTGTTCACGGTAATCTTTTACAGAGGGATTGAGGGATGGGGCGGGGGTGGGTAATTTGGTACTATCGCACGGATAACGGTCACCGGACGTGTTTTCAATTTTATTAAACCCGAAACCGGCGGTGTGATTTTTCAAACTCTCGATTAATAATTTGACATAGTTGCGGTTAGTTTTGAAAAAAACCATTTGTACGGTCTGTGTATTTAACGAACATGGGCGATGTATAAGAGAATCGTACAACGTTGTAACGTACAGTTCTTGAGGTAAAACTGGATGGAAGTTTGAAAATTAGATTACAGAAAGCCCCATTCCGGGGGAAAGCTATTTACTTTTAAACAGTACGTAATCTCGTACGCCGCGCCGCAGCCGTAATTTCGAGTATTGCCGAGTACCAAGTTCCACGTACCACCCTCTCCGAGCCCTCGAGAGGAAGGCGAAAAGTCGAGAGGAGGATTGTTGACGAACTTCTGTGGCGGGAGGGCGTCGTTCCAACCCCCCGAGCACTAGGGTAACATTTGGTTTTAACGGCAGACTTAACGTCGCTTATCCTCGAAAGCACCCTTTAAACGGGCAGAAAACGGACGAAAGCCGGTACGATCGGGGAGTCGAGACCTTCGTGGCCTGCGGTGCTAATTCCTAACGAGCGTCGGTACGCCCAAAAATATACGAGAGAGGGAGAGAGAGAGAGAGAGAGAGAGTGGTGCCTTGGTACCTCTAGATAGTTGACGGGGGAGGTGAGGGGTGAGGAAGAGGAAGTGGGGAGAAGATAGAGACTGAGGAATAAATAAAATCTTACGAACGATTAGCGCGTGCAAGCTTTTTCGTTCGGTTCACCTTGGTACTACGTTCTTTTTTGTTTTCTTTTTCGCTACATTTTTCGACTCTGTTTCTTAATTTGTAATTTTTCGTTTCGAAATCCGTCATTCGATTTCGGGGGAAAGCAAACAATTCTGTCTTTCAATTTAATCTCGCGAGTATCTCGGTTATTCTTTCGTTTCCGTTCGGCAACCCTTACTCGTCCTCCCTTCTTCCCCTTACCTCCTTTCTCGACTCTCGCGCTATCTTTATTTATCTCCTCGCGCTCCAGTTCTTCCTCTTCCTCGTTTTCTCGTCTCTTCTTCTATTGCGGGCTTTCACCCCTCTTTCTTTCCTCGTCGATCGTTGTGGATCGCATCTCCGCCTCTCTCGCCATCTACCTTTTTCTACTTCCTTCTCCATCCCCCGTTCTCCGTTGTAAATTCTCTGTCTCTTTTAATCTTTGACTCGCATTGGTTCTTCCTCGCTCCCTCTTCATCCTCGTCGATCTTTTTAGATCCCATCTCTTCGCCTGTCTCTCTCGCTCTCGTTCTCTCTCTCTCTCTCTCTCTCGTTCTCTCTCTCTCTCTCTCTCTCTGCTCTGGACACAGAGGCGTCCCTCACGGCGCGTCGCGGCGTGCACTCCGCGAGCTTGCGCGACGCCGGGTGCTTTTTACGCCGACGCCGACGCCGACGCAGCGTCGGTGGCTCGGAGTCGGCGTAGTTTGGGGCCTGGCGTCTGCCGATCGGGAACGGGAACGGGAACGGGAACCTAGAAGGAACCGAGAGAGGAAAGAGAGCCGTATACGTCGTCGTAGACGTCGCCGTAGTCGTCGCTGTCGCCGTCGAGGCAGAGAGGCAAACGAAGAGGTGCTCGGAAAAACTGTCGGATAGAGCGAGAGAGGGGGAGTGGGAGAGACGGTGATAGGGAAAAAAAAGTAGTACGCACGGAAGGAGAGTGAGGGACAGAGACGCTGAAAGAGGGAGAGAGAAAAGAACGGATATAAAAAGAGGGAGATAGAGACAGAGAGAGAGAGAGAGAGAGAGAGGAACGTAAATATTCGAAACGTAAGGGTTAGCCGGCTGAAGAAAGGGAGAGGGAGAGGGAGAGCGATAGTGTGCAAGAGGGTAAAGAGGGAGGAAGGAGAAGTGGGAGGAGAAACTAGGGGAAAGAGGCAACAGGGGTAGGGGGAGGGAGGTCGGGAGGGTGGGAGGGAGGGAGAGGGAGAGGGAGAAAGAGAAAGAGAGTGCGGGAGCGAGCGAGCGAGCGAGCGAGCGAGTCGTCTTGCGTGCCACGAGAGAATACAGAGAGGGCCTAAAGTCGAGAGTTAGGAGTTGTGGCTCGTGGTTAGATAGGATGCGTGTGCCTGGGTGCGGTGTTCCACCACCACCCAACAGCCGACGGTTCAGAAACGACGACATCACCGCCAGCGACATCGTCATCGTCATCGTCATCGACGACATACCCGGTAACGACTGTCAGGAGAAAATCTCGCCGGAAACTCTCGCGAGGGAAAACGTGGGTGACGAGTGGCAGGGTAGGAAGAGCGACTGGCGCGTGATAGCGCGCGATCAAGGGAGTAAGGTAGCCGGTGTTCGTCGCCGGACGTTGAATCCACCACGAGGAATCCTGGTCGTCGGGTTCGGACACCTGAGGGAAGAGAAGACCCGTGGACTCCGTCCCAGGGAGGTAGCGCGAGAGAAGGAAACTGGCAAGAGGAAGAAACTGTCGGAAAGCGTGGTGCGAGCTCGACCGTGGAAATCTTCATCGAGGAACGGCGACACAGAACGCGCGGCGACGCTACCTCCGGCTTTCCCGGTACACTCGTCCATCTCCACGTTCGTTTTTCCGCGAGACAGAAGCGCGTAGTCGCGGCGCAGCAAGGGAGGAAAGACACGCGGTAACCACGTTCTCGCGGTGAACGATACGCCGGTGGGAAAGGCAACGGAAGAGAGGCGAAAGAGAGGGAAGAAGAGGAACCGGAGGGTCTAGTATTGGAGGACCGATAAAGGAAAGGGTGATAGGGATTCGTTTGTCGTCAGTCGTCTGTCGTGTGTCGCTTGTCGTGATACGCGACGTCGGGACGACGGTGCTTTTGACGAGGCAGAGCTCGCCGGAGGACCGTCAACGCGGTGCTGCGTGCCGGCTTCAGCCCGTACCACAGACCGTACTACAGCCGACGTCCCAGCTACTCATGTTTATCCCGGATACCCTGAGGAGCTGCATGGTGGAACCGGATGTCTCGACTTACCTGCAGGCCCCTTCCGTAGGACAGGTGCATAGATATTTACTAGAAGATTCTCCAACTTTTACCCCCGAATCCTATCTTTCGTTTTGTCGCCCACCGGCGCGAAGCTTCCCTCGTGCCGGCACCTTTTAACGCTTCGCTTTGTTTTAACCGTTACGCGCACTGTTTACGATGCTTCCTAGTCTGTTCCTCGTTATTTACCGCTTCCCACGGCGAGCCGTCGAGCACGCGTAACGTTTGCACGGGTTCTTATTTCTTTCGCGATTACGATTATCGTAACGACGAGAGGACAAGACCGTTTAAACGGGAAGAATTGGCAAGGGGATGATTTCCCGTGCGGATCAAGGAGCACGCGTCGATCGCGCGAGACGCAACAAACTTATTTTCCGTCGCGAGATGTCTCGCGTTCGATTGGTTACACTCGACGCGTCGTTTGTACGCTTCCTGAACGGTGGTCTAAATGTGGGGGGATAAGGTTAATAATGGGATGTGGTTGTTACGCGTTTCAGAGGTTTCGGTGGTTTCGGGAGGGTCGATGGTAACGGGAAAGCAATATTCGCCGAGCGATGTAACGCGATCGGTAACGTGCATTTCGAACGCCGCAGCGTTGCGCGACTTGTAAATACCATCGATGTACATATGAACACGTATGTACTTACGTACGTATATCGGTGGCGCACACGCAAACCTGTCCGATTGTTCCGCGTGCTTGTCATCCCAATCGTCCAAGTTCCATTCTCGAAGCTTGTCAGCTGATTTTCAGCGATGCAGCTTTCATTTTCGTTTTCGTCTTCGTTTTCGCCTTCGTTTTCGTACCGCAAATCCGACCCTCGTAATTATGTAAGGAAAGCCGCCTATTTATACGATAATCACGAATCTTACGTAACGAGATATCTCCGCATCGCGGAACTCGCGTCACGCGTTGTAACGTTTAATTTTTTATATTTAGATTATCTTATTTTCGTATTTATCGTGTACCTATATTGACGAGCGTTGAGGCTTCGAGTCATTGGTAAGGTCCCATCGTCGTTAATAATTCTCTCCCATTCGCTCGGGGACAGGAAAGTAGAATGAGACGTTGGTTCGCTCGTCGATAGACACGCGTTGGTACGCCGAACGAACGTGCCTTAATTTTCTTAATATGTCGCGGGATGGATTTTAATTGCTCTTTCCTTTCGCGGAAAATGGCAATTTTTTTTCTCCCTTGTCGTGAGACGTAAACGTCACGTCGATAGAACGGTGGAGGGTTCGTTGTCCTCGGGGGGACTCGCGTCTTCGTCTTCGTCTCCAGCAAACTTAGAACGGTCATTAGAGCGGCGTAGGCGATATTTACTTAGCGAGTTGTATTTCGATATACCGAGCTGCGTTAAGCCGTAATTCACGTAGCTGGTTCCCGATAGTCGAAGAAAATTATTTTTCGGGTACACGAGACGGAGATTGATCGTCTTTTTGGAAGAGGGAGAGAGATGGGTAGAGGCAAGTTCAGGATATCGATGAAGGGTGCATACATATTTGATGATCGATTCCTGCCAATTTATTAATCGATACGAGATCGTGTAGATGCAAAACCGTATCGCGAATGCCTACCTTCTATCTGTTTTCTATGGACAAGAATTGGGCGTTTCGCATGGATAAGAAGTTTTGTCAGAAATTGGAAGCGTATCTATTTTTCCGAGTCTGTGCATAAGATGGCTTTATCTGTGCCTCGAAGTCCATGACCATGTCCATGCCCGTGTCTATCTTACGTTTCGCCAGACGGAGAGGAGTTTGGCTATCGATCGACTTTAGCGGCAGCAGCCGCGTAGTCGTTTGCCTCCCTCTTCTTCTTCTCCTTCTTCTTCTTCTTCTTCTTCTTCTTCTTCTACTTCTTCTTCCTCCTCCTCCTCCTTCTCCTCTTCTTCCTCTTCTTCTTTTCCTTCGTCGTCGTCGTCGTCGTCGTCGTTGTCGTCATCATCGCTCTCTTCTTTTTGTTTTTCTATTATAACTACATACTACTTCTGCCACTGACTTCTACTACCACTTCTACTGCATCCTCGTTCTTCTCCGTAGTACGCACTTGGAGCGGGCCACGCTGACCACGCTACACAATCGCGATATTTGCATCGTTTGGGCATACCGATAATTGGTCTAGCGTCTAGCTTATCAATTTCGTTCGGATTCGTGGAATTCTCGGTCGTTTTTGCAGTTTAGCAACTAGAAGAGTGGCATCGAGGGTAACAGGACTACCGCGGGGAATTAAAACGTGGCGGGAATCACCGTTCCACCGTTTTCTTCTCGTTGACTTTCCTGCAATTTCGCGAAATTGTCTTCGGGGAATCGCTCGTCGGGACGTGCTTTATCGTACATTCGAAACAGCAAAAAAAAGCGCCACGAACGTGTCGTCCTACGTACCGTACAAAAAGTACAAGGGGAAGAAACAAACAGTCCTGGAGCGATTTGAAATTTATTCAATCGGGTCAAACGCAGCCGAGAGAGACGCGCGAATTCGTGCTAAAAGAGAGAAAATCGAAAATAAAACCGAAAGCCGGGAGGAAGAGGGGACCCGATGCTACGGAGGAGAGGATGGTACCGAGACGAAAACGTAGACAAGATAGAGAGAGAGAGAGACTGAGAGAAGGAGACGAAGAGAACGTTGCGTCGGTTCGAGGGCAAATCTAGTAAGCTAGGACAGGGGCTATTAATAACTGTTTGGGGTGCCGCCGTACCTGGCCGCCGCGCGGTGCCTTCGGCGCGCGTCTAGATACGCGCGTCCCGACGGCCGGCGTCTCAGTGTCGTCGCGACGACCGACGTCGTACCCGTCGTTCCGCTGTCGACGGACCCACAAGCTCGCGCTTCCGTTTCGTCGAAGCAACCGCAACGAGTATCGTCGTACGTCTCACCGAATGCAGCAGTGAATCGAGATACATCGAGCGGAACAACGAGATCTTGGAATCGATTCGAAGGGGAATAATTCGACGTCGATCGAGAGAAGAGATTCGAATTGTGAATTTGATCGTCGATACGACCGACAGACTCGACGTCCGAATCGCGAGGGAGAAATCGAGTTATCGTTTTATCGTTCGCGACACGATCGGGACGCGAGGATTTCCTAAAGTGCGTTCGATCGTTGATTCGTCGAAAGGGTGAACCGATTCGCGGTAGCCAACGTTGATCGAGAAAGAGAGGGAGAGAGAGAGAGAGGGAGAGAGAGTGCAGCAGCTGCTTCTTACGTTAGATCGACGACGCGTAGCGGGTAGTGCATCGAGAAGCTACGCCAGAGTGCTAGATCCTCCGCGAATCCTTCCCGAACAACCGATTCGCGGTCACCTCGATCTCGCGAATCGAGATTTTAGTGCAACGTACGCCGTGAGTTCCGATCGAGAGAGAGAGAGAGAGAGAGTTCGATCTCAATATCGAGATTTCAGAGAACGACGTCGGGTCGCGTCGCGTCGGTGCGTCATTTGGTATTCACGGCGATCGTTAAAACTTGGAAAAGAATAGAACAGCTGATCGCGTGGCGGGGGTTTCCATACGCGGGCCAGGAATAGGAAGTACAAAATCTTACGATTGCCCCCACCCCCCCTCCAACTTCACCCCCTCCCCTCTCCTCTCAACCCCTACCACTCCGCCGGTTGTTACGGCGTAAAAATCGCGGTTGACCCGCTTACCCGGGAAACGACTGCGAAAGAAACGACGGCCGCTTTGCTCCGCTTTCGTCACGAGTTTGCGGAACACGTTCGCGCGGAGTATTTTACGAGTAAGTAGAGAGAGAGAGAGAGGGAGAGAGCGAGAGAGAGAAGTTAGACGCACGCCTGTGACCTTCGGGAATTGTTTCTACCCGCGCTTCGTTCATCGCTGCGGCGCCGCTTTTATTCTTTTCCGTCTTTACGCCCGAATACAACAATTTCGGACTCGACTCACCGATCGCTAGCTGCTATTCCCTTAGGAAATCTCGTCTGCCATGGAATTCTCGGATAGGCGACAAACTAGAGTACGCGTTACGTACGAAGGAATTATGTAATTGTTAGATTCGCGTTATCCTCGACGCCGTTTCCCTCTCAAATTAATCAAATTCATTCTCGACAGTCTTTCGGGCGAACGTTCGCAAAAATCAACCCCGTACGCGCGAGCGGGCGCGCGCGATCACTCGCACGCACACGCCGCTCGTCGGTTCATCCGAATCTATTTTCTCCTCGCGAACACATAGCTAGCCGAAGTACATAATTGGCATGCTAATCGCCGCAAAAACGATACTACATAAATCGCGTGGAAAGTAACGGTCCCGGGATCGGTGCATTTATTTATTTTTTTGTTTTTGTTACCGCGCGTCCTTGTCCTCCCTTCTCCCTTCCCTTGTTCTGTCCACGATGACGACGTCACGGCGTCACGGCGTCACCGTGCCTCCTTAATGCCTTTGATTTTCGTTCGAGTCCGAAAATAACAGCGTTGCGTGGATGTGTGCACGTGCGCGTACATGCACATGCACGGACGAGGCTCCGAGTGTTTGCATCGAGCGTCGGTTTTAAGCGCGAGCGCGAGCGGGCCATCTTAAGCGAGCGAATCGCGCGGTGACAAAGCAAACTGAACGAGCGGCACGGTTCGATTCTCATTTCGATCGGATTTAAGTATATGATTTTTCGAAATTTATCTTCTCTAGAAAAATGAGCGAGACTGAACGATCGTGAGATCAGTTTGAATTGTTCATCATTTCCAGTAGGGACGGTAAAGCGGTTGCGCGGTAATCGGGGCGCGATAAACGAACGTTGTAAGGAGGGATCGGATATAGCGTACGTACGTATGTAACGTACCTCGCGTCGACGGCACCTCGATAGGAAAAGCTCGAGTCTCGTCTCGGTCCGTACGGGAACACGTTAAAGCGTTCCCTTTCTTCGTAACAGAAGCTATCGGCGGGACGGCGGATAGGTGCAATCTCGCTAACTCGGAAGCTGTCGGATAAACACCAAGTACCCGAAAGCGCTGACCACCGTGAATCTTTCGAGTTCTCCGATAAATTCAACGTCCACGGAGATAACGAACAGTAATCTTCGCTCTCGTGCCTCTCTCTTACCTCCGAGAAAAAAGAAATGTTGGCACGCGACGTTCGAGGTGTCGGGAAGAACCGATAAATCCGCCAATTTTTCAGAGGTCAACCATTAAAATCCGCCCCCCGTGCCCCACAACGCGTCATCGAAATCGCAGTCTCGCGTTTCGCGCGTAAACTCGTTCTCCGATCGCGCGAGGGAGAATAGGAGCGCGAAGAATAGCGAGGGAAGAGGAAGAGGAAGCGGAAGAGGAAGAGGAAGAGGAAGAGAAAGAGGAAGAGGGAGGAAGTAGAAAAAAAAGAGGCACGGGCACCGGTGGTGCAGATGAGGCCACGATCAATCTGCGACAGGGTGGCGGAGGAGTATTGCGACCCTCACGGTTGTTACTGCGAAAATCGGTGCTTCTGACAGCCGGACGGCAGGAGGGACAGACAGACGGTAGTGTGCCACAGCAGCCGCAGTGCTTGCGAATACTCGATGGTTCGTGTCGTTTGACGCTCATTCACCGGCAAACCCTCGTCCCCCTAACCGCCACCCTCATTTTTATTTTCTTCCTTCCCCCGCCCCCCCACCCCCTTGCTTCGAGATTTGTCCTTAAGCGCGACAAGCTTACCATTGCGGGATTGCTATCGCGAAAGAAAGAGAGTACCGTTCGCCGGGTCGTTTGTTTATTAGCTAATGTTCGAGCCAAACTCTCGACTTTGAGATAGTCGGTGAGATTATGTTAATGGCACACGGTGTATGTAGAAAACTGTAATAATACGGAATGGATGTTTGGTCATTGTTATTCGATGGTCAGACACATACATAGCTGATGGGTCGGCTCGGTTCGGTAGTTTTGGTTCTCAAAGGCCAGAGCACGCTTTTATCTCTTTCCAAGCATTTCGGTTTCGTTTTCGTTCATTTTTTTTCCTTTTCTTTTCTTTTCATGTCTTTTTTTGTATGTATCGGCTCCTCTCCGCTGGTTCTCCGAACGCGTACGAGAAAACTCGAGAATTTCTGCGAGCGAATGCACTCGCATTATCGCGTTCGTTGTTGTTCTTGCATTGTTCGCGCAATAGGTGCGAGAAGAGGAATGAATATCTCGATTGAATAGAACACGGGCTCATTTTCATAATACAGCGGTCCGTGGAAACCCGTGAGTGGTCGAAGATTAATTCCCGTGAAACGATGTTTACGTTACATGATGTTACATTATTTAAATGATTCTACGGAGCGGCGCATTTGCCTGACAAAGGACCAATCTATTCTTCTTCCACTCGTGAATCGCGCTTCGAGGAGAGAAATCCTTGATTTCTCTCGAATCCCTCTCCCCGTTATCGCGAAATCGATACGGGATAAAGTGGTTTTTTTATCGGCGCGTCCGAAAGAAAAGATTCATTCGCGTTTAATTCGAGATGGAGAATTTTTGAAATATTGGATATTGGATCGCCGTGATACCGGTAAACGCTTCCTTAGCGTGGCCATGGCAATAAATCGTAAGCGGAGAGGCGTATAATTTCGACACTTTGCGTAAATCGGAGTTCGGTCGCCGTCGGGGCTTCGACGTTGCTCGCGAGACATAAAAAGGCGGCGCGATTAAATCCTAAACGCGAACGCGTGTCGCGTGGGATCGGTTAAAACGATTGACGCGATGCATTCTCCTTGGAGATAAAAACGAAACTATCCGCGAGAAAAGTATGCTTATTTTTTATAATCCCACGTTAACATAACCGGTTAAGGGTTTCACCCCCAACCCCCCCCCCCCCCCCCACAACCTCCCACCCCGTGGTGTTTAACGTGTTTACTAACATAATCGTTATCGTGTGTTCGTAGGATGAGTTCCATCCGTTCATTGAGGCCCTCCTACCATTCGTGAAGTCTTTCTCGTACACGTGGTTCAACCTACAAGCCGCCAAAAGGCGTTACTATAAGAAACACGAGAAACGGATGAGTCTCGAAGAGGAACGTCAGTGCAAGGAGGAGCTTCAAGTGAGTTAATTATATTTTCTCCTTAATAAGGCACCGTTCGCGCGTGGGGAATCGCTTTTGAACGTGTCGCTTGTCGCTTGACGCGACGAAAGATTAACGCACCGTAGATTAAAGTAGCGTAGAAAACGAATAGATCGTCGACGTTGCTGAAAAGAATCTGGTTTCACGCGTACAATCGTTTTATTATTCGCAAAACAAATTCGACGCGAAACGAAACGCGGGGATAGGAGTTACTCGATTATTTAAAATCTCGATAATATTCCAACCCCCACCCCTCACCTCCACCCCTTACCCCCTGCCCGTGTGGGATCGATCGGATTGGCTAAAAAAAGAACTGATCCGTAGTGGCGGTTACTTCGAAAATCGCGGGGCGAAGTAAAAGTTCCGGTCAGGCTCTCGTTACGCGATGGAATAAATATCAGACCGTTGCACGAAAGTCTAACGCGAAGTTATTTGGAGGTATGCTCGGTAATTTCGCAGTTAGGGAGGAAAGTAATGAGGTTTCGTCCTGCTTCCAGCGCGGAGCGAGGCCGCTAGCCAGAATCGGTCTAAACTCCTGATAATTCGCGTAATATACGTATAGTTAGCGTATTTAGACTTCAAAATAAACTTAATCGATCTATTTCGGCCGCAATTTTGTTTCCCGAAATTATCAGGGAATATAGAATAAATGTAACGAAGCGTCTCGCGCTCTCTTCGCGGGCCATTTTTCTCTGAAACAAATTCCCGAAGGTTCCGAGAATCTAAGAAAATAGCTGTAACGGCAGGATAATCGAAACTTTAAGTACCGGTGGGAGTGTAAGTTTCACAGTTTCAATCCCGGGCAAAGTCTTGCGTTTGCGATTAAACCTCGGGTAAAAAGTTTCGTTCCTCCTTTCACCTCCGAAAGCCTCGTGTTTGGTTGGTCCGTACTTTTTCGAATCCGTATCGTTACCCTCTAACTGAAAAGGATTTTTCGACCATCGACGGTCATCCGGAGAAATGCAAAAAAGACAGAACGAAAAAAATGTCGACGAACGACAAACTCGATATTGACGTGTATGTAAGTTGGCGTGGTTCGGTGCGACGAGTCATTGACATTCGATTTTTCGGCTGGACCGCAATCTTTTCCTTTTCTCTACCCGCCCCCGACTACATCTCTCTCTCTGTCTCTCTCTCTCTCTCTCCCTATCCCTTTCCACCTATTCATTCGTCTGGTGGAACCAACGGGGCTTTCTCTTCTTCTCCCTACCGCAATTCGTATTCTACCACGCGACGGCGTTCGATCAATATTTTAATTTCGCGATGCTGCGGTATTTAGCGGATGGACGGAGGGACCGGACGGATGGACCAATGCTCGGTGAAAGGAATCCACCGTCGATCGATATATCGTGAAATTTAGAGAAATCGTCGGTCACCGGCTTCCTTCTCCCTTTTTTCTTTCTCTTTTTCATTTTCCTCGACTATCCGCTCCGATTAAAGCAGCTTTCCGGATACGGAAAACTTGACCGGGGGGAATAACAACGAATCTATCTTCGGATTCGTAGGGGATCACGATGAATTTAACGCAAAGTACATTTAATCTGCGTCGCGCGAAGCCCTGCATGGTCGAACGTGCACTGCGCCATTATAGACGGGCTTTACGAAATTGTAAACGGGTAGGAGAGGGTCACTGGCCATAATTGATAATTCCATTTGGAAATTTGTTTGTCACCGGCGACGCTTCGAATCCGAGATACCTTTGACAATTTTCTTTACCCAACGATCGAAGGCTCGCTCCCTATCGAAACAAAACCCAAAGGTTTCTCGACCAAGGTTATCGTCCACCTCGACGAAGCGATGTTTCTCCCGTGCGTCGACCTGAAATTTCAAACCGTATCGCCCCGCTCGACTTTCTCGTCGTTCGGCACGCCGTTCACGTACCCAGATGCTTTCCCGAAAGAGGCAGAAAAGCGATACATTTTTACTATTTAGATAAAAACCGTAGCTCGTTGACATGCTCGTCGTGGCTCTCGTCCGCTAAATTGAAATGGAAGTGGAGCCGACGATGGTTTCGATTTGATTCGATTCACCGGGGACGCGCGTCGCGACGCGAGGCCCGTTTCGAAACTTCTCGTAGAGCTATATTCCTCGATTACAACGTTTATACGGTAGCACGGTTTCTTTAGAAATTTCAAGCTGACCTTTACACATTTTTAACGGCAGTATAGCGATCGCGTTACTTTATCGCGGCCGTTGGCTTTATCATCGTTGCGATAAAAATCTACCGGGTGTCCCGTCGGGCGTAATTCCGGCATTATCGTGAAATGGCGCGGCACTTATTCCCGTCGATATAACACGACCCTAAAACTCACCCTTTGTTTACGTTTCCGAATGCTAGTATAGCGGCCGGTAATCGGTTCTCGTTCAAACGAGATTAACCCCTTTCGTCAAAGGTCGTATTCCAATATCGCGGCACAAAAAGAACCCTCGAAAAATAAACTACCCCTCGAGAGGATGCCCCTTTAACTTCGATACTGCTCTCGGTCCATCCACCGGCGTACCTCGGGACACGAAAATTGCCGACAGGAAGCTGGAAAACCGAGGGAACACACGTTTGTCGTCCGACATGGTACTCCGGGAGAAGGAGTGTTGCGACGCGGGGTGGAGGAGGAGGCCGGATGGGGGAGGGGGGGGGGAAGGACGTTTAGGAAGAAAAGGACGAGGAAAGGGGGGACAGAAATTACTAGAGAGAGATGGAACGAAAAATCGTGGTTGCGAGGGACGGAGCGAGCAGGGATGGAGAGAAAAGGGGTTGGCGGGGTCCGAGTCAGTCGTTTTCTCTTAATTTCGAGACAGGCCGCAGGACGATATCGACTACTTCAATTCCGGTGCTCCAGGGAGAGAACGAGAGAGAGAGAGAGAGTGAGAGGGGGGGAGCGGGGGAAGGAGCGTCCAAGCGCACCAGAGTCCCTCGGCGCATACGTACACACGTAGAGAAAGAGAGGGCACGAGGAGGAACAAAGAGAGTAAGAAACCAAACGAGAGAAAGGCGGGGAGCATCCCCCATCCCCGATCTCCCATACCCTGTCCCTCGGACCGAGACAGAGATATTGTAGGACGCGGAGAACGTGTACGACCACGCTATCACGCGCGCGCGGATGGCGACGATGGTGGGAGCGTGGGTGTGCAGAATGTGCAGGGGGTGGTGGTGGTGGTGGTGTGGGGGAGGGGGGCAACTCTGGGGTGCAGAGTGCAACACCAATACCCGCGAAGAGTATCCGAGTACACGAGTGCACACGAGCTTTTCGGCGCTAGAGAGGTAGAGAGGGAAGGGAGGGTTGGTGGGATCGTAGCATGGCCGGTTGGCGACGAGAAGGAGAGAGAGAGAGAGAGAAAGAGAGTGAGTGAGAGAGGGACGGAGAGAGGAAGAGGGAGAGGGAGAGTGCGAGGGTAGACGGGAGAGAGCGTAGACATGTAGCGCATACGCCGTCGCGACGGAGGCTGCGGCTACGCGGCGCCTACCAACCACCATCTATAATCTCTATGCGGATATCGATTTTCTACCCTGTATTTCCTAAATTTATGCAAACTAGCAGCCCCGTCCTCCCTACGCTCATCCCCGCTCCCGTGTCGCCCTGTCTCTTTCTCCCTGGCCCCGCTCCGTCTGCCCTTCGACCCAACCAACACGATCCCCCCTTCCCCCTCCCCCGCCTAACCGACCCCCCCAGACCCTCGACCCTCCCTCGTGTTTCTGTCCTATAACCACCCACCCACGTATAACCACCCCATTTTCTCTCCGTCTATCGTTTTCCACCCCCTCTCTGCCCCCCTGCCCCCCCCCCCCCTTCTCGCTCTTTCGGTTGGGATACCGTTCCGTGTACCTCGGTATGCGTGTCGGCCCCATTCATCTAACAAGCTCAAGCGGGCTATCGCATCACGATGCACCTCTCGCACCTCCTCGTCACGAGGTATATTCCAGTTTACGTTGGAATAGCGGCTGGTACAAACGGGTTGTTCGATGTGACGGTGGCGGCCGCGGTGGTGGATGAGGTGGGTGGAGGATGGGGCTCTGTAGGTCGAGGGAGCGTGTTCTCGGTGGGCCGTTAATGTTGGATTATGTTTCGGCTTTGGCCGTTATTAATTATCGCTACCCTCCAGTGGATTACGGTGCCCAGTATTTCTTTTTTTTTTTTTGGCGATTCTCGTTGCGATCAGGGGTTAGTAGAGAGAGAGAGAGGTGGAGAGGGAGAAGTGGGAGGGGACGCTTAATAGGAGACTGGTTTACGACGCGTTATCACGGGTCATGGGTTTTGGCAGTTTCGAACATAAATGAAGGGACGCTCGAGTGGACGGATGATCCTCGCTTCTCTCTTTTCTGTATTTCAATGAACGCAAGGCTAACTTGCCGCGTTGTGCCCTTAGGGCGGCGATTTGTTTCGCGTTAGATTATTCTATCGTTTTCGTCACCGGTTGACCAACCGTCGACGTTTGAAATTCCGATTAAAGTCAATGGCAACGGTTGAAATTCCTTTGACGATCGATTCGCACTAGTCACCGAAAAGTTCGAATCGAGAGTCGAGATTCGAGCATTTCCGCTTATTTCGTCTCCATTCTCGAAAACTCGAAAGTCGATCGGCGAAAGTTTCGAACGGTGGACCTTTATCGTTAGGACGACGGACACGCCGTTCCGACGGGAAATAATTCACCAACCGTGTCTCCGTTTCCGTTTTATTGTGACGCGTATGTCCCGACTACCGGCTTTTCAGGCCCGGCATAGAAAAATCCCTCGCGCGCGCGCGCTTGTGTCTGTTTCGCGCTAGTATTTCGAGGAAAAAGTGGCCGACGGTGCCGGAAACAATGGCAATAAAATTTTCGGAACGGCCTTTACTCCACGCTCCGGGCCATCGCCTCCACCCCACTCGCGGATATGCCGCCTTCCTCGCAGTTTTATGGTCACGTAGCTGTACGCGTATCGCGACATCCGGTTCCTGGTATCCGGCGTAAAATCGCCAAGATGCCTGTGCGAGCGATATTACGGCGATTTATATTTCTTTCTTTTCTTTCTCTTCCTTTTCCATCGTCGTTCGCAACTCTCGAGAATCGAGAGTTCCACCGCTTCCAAGAATCGCCTACGAAGCATTGCTTATGGGAATCATAATTGTTTCTATCTCGCGCTCGTAACCCACGTTAACGTGAAATCTCGGCGATTCTCGTTTACGACATTCTTGTCGGCGTCGCGCTCCATCAAGAATCTCGATTAACCGTTTATAATTTGAAAGTAGACGACTTACGAGAGGGTGTAACAGCCAGGGCAAAGAAGCGAGACAAAGGAGAAGAAAATTGTTTTGATAGCCTCGCAAAACTGGATGAGGCGATACACGCTGCCATTTCGCGGGGCATACAGCCCCGAGGAAGAGGCCTCCTCGTATCCGCGAGAGGGAAGAAATCTTCTTTTCTTCTCGTCTGAGGATAGAGGGCTGCTCAAAGGGGGTGGAAGGAAGTGTGTACGCGCACGAGAGAGAGAGAGAGAGAGAGATAAAAAGAGAAAGAGAGAGAGAGAGAGCGAGACAGAGAAAAGGGAATTGGGTGGGTTAAACGCGCGTGGTTGGGTGGCTCGTCCCAGCCGAGATACTCTCCCGGCCTCTTTCCCCTCATCCGGGATGGGGGCTGGGTTGTAATATTTACAACACTCTATGCAGACCCCGGAATTGCCTATAAAGAAATCGCGGAGTCGCTTTGTTCGCGTCATAACGTAGTAACGTAAGGGGCCAGCAGCTATACACTCGGGAACCATGCCAAATTAATAAATATATTCCAGTCTATCCCAGCTCGAGCCTCTTTCTCTTCCTCTTCCTCCTCCTCGTCCACTTTCTCATCCTCCGCCTCATTTCTACCCCCTGCTCCTTATCGAGATCCATCGACGTGCCGCCCGTTCCCCATTGAAACCAGAACCCCCCCCCCCCCCCCCTCCCTGTCTCCGCTTCCCCGTATGGTCTACCCATAAATTTCTGATCGACGTCTCACCGTCGCCTCCACCCACCGACCACCCCGACCATCTCGTTTCCCACTGCGCTTGCATGTGCATACGCGCGTGCACCGATCCTCCAAGAGAACTCGTTCGCGACCCTCGCGAACTCCCAAACTCGCGGCTTCCCGTATGGATCGGGGGTGTAGGGACGGGGTTGGATTTATGGGGATTCGAGAGACTCTCCCTGGCTTCGTTTGCCTTCAATTTATTTAATTCGACCGCGGGTTTCTTTGATTTTTATTTTGTACGTAGCGGCTCCAAGTTCCGCGGGAGGGAGCGTGACGCGTTACGATTTACGAGGGGGGCGTAGCTGTGATGGATAAAGGATGAGATCGAGAGTGACTTTCGAAATCTATTCCCTAAAAGAGATGGAGAGAATTTTGAATAATTTTGAATAGTCTTAAAGAATTTCAATACGATTCGAATCTCCCGATTTACTCGAAATTCGCTTTAAGGCTGGCTGGCTGTAGGAGGTTGCGGGGGTGGAGTATCTCCAGGTTCGCTCGTTGGCGCTCATTTCCCAGCTTAAAACCAGCACCGTAAAACGGAGACGGTTCCACCGCGTATGCACAATTTTGATAGGATGAGCACACGTAAACACGGACAAACACAGACGCGACAGGAGTGCCGAAACGAGGCCTGCACCCGAAAAACCGAATCGATAGGCGCATAGCGCGCATACATACGTATCGGCGCGTGTGTGGTACGCGAATATCCACACGTATTAGCGCGGCCCAATAAGTTTTCGTATGTGTGTGCTCGGGCGCGCGCGTGTGTCAGAGAAACCGCTGTAGAGGGTACGACGCGACGTACGTTCCTATATACTTACGGGGGTGGCCTGAATTTAACCTCTTCCCTGCATTCCGTCAGTCCCAACCCCCCGAAACCTCCTTTGAACGCGAGGTGAACGAAAAAGAGCGCGTTGTATCAAAGACATTTTTACAAGCGCAATCTGTCTTGGATGAGGGAAGAAAGGAAAGGACGAGAGAAAGAACGAAAGAAAGGGAGTTTCTTCGGGACCGTCTTCGCGTCCCGACGCAGACGACGTGAATCGCATTCGGGGTGTTCCCGCTGGATGGTGAATCTAGCTTTAATTCGGCTTACGTTCGGGATTCGCATCGATCGCGTGGATCCACGAAACGACGACACGTGGGACGGTAACTCGCGTGCACATGGCTGTCCCAACCTTGGTTCGGTGGCTGCCAAAGATTCGTAAATCCGTAATTCGTACGTAGAGGGCAAACCTTGTTGATGTGGCGAACGCCAAGAGAAAGAGCGCCACGTTCTCAGCGCGAGGACTAGTCGCGTCGAACGTTCGATCGTTTGGAAGATTGAACAAATTCTGATTTCTATACGAAACTTACAATCTTTTCATTGGTCCCGAGGAATAATGTAAAAATCGTGGAGAAGGTCGGTCAAAGAGGAAATTCGCCGAACGAATTGCAATCTCTCTTTTTGTACCTTTGCCCAATAACAATAACTTTTGCGGTGTAAGCACTCTAAAAACGCTCTTCAGGAGCTCGCGCCTCCATTACCGTTGGCTGGCGATATAGCGCGCACCGACCTCTCCGTCTCCGTCTCGTCCCCCTTTTCCCACCCTTTGCTACCCTTGGATACCACCCCTCCCCCCTCGCCCTCCTCCTTTCGCAGTCCACCACGCTGCGACAATTTGCCGCATAACGATGCCTTCTTTCTTTTCGTAATTGAATCTAAATATTAAACCGCCTCCCCTTGGCTTTGTCGCCGTCTTCCTTAATTTTTCCTCCCTTAACGTTTCCCCATTCCGCGCGAAGCAACCACCACCGCTCGGCACCGCGTTTCTCCCGATCGTCCGAGAACCCCTTCCCCGACCATCCCGGAAAACTTTCGAGACTCGACGCCCAGCGTCGTCCCCCTCCCTTGTCCCACCGTCGTCCTGGAACATAATTTTAGAGCAATCCTGCCGCTGAACGCCGGTAGAATGACATCGTAACGTGCGTTAAAGAGCCGAGACCATTCAGAGCACTTTCAGACCCTCTCGCTCACCTTTTCCCTCCCCGGTTTCTACGTTATTATAGCGAGAAGAGCGGTTCCCACAAAGACCAAAACCGCCGACAAAATGACCGTCGAGAATCGTTGAAATGAAATTTCGATACCTCGAATCATCGTTAATTTTGGATGATTGGAACGATAAGCGTGGATTTACAGTGGTTTTCACGCCACAAAGCATATACCTCTAATAAATCGCTAGGTCGCAAGAGGAAAATGAGCTGACCGTCGCGCCTGCCGTCGGGCTACAGCTAAAAATGCAGTCGACATTTTTCTCCCGCTTTATTTCCCGCGCTCGAACATAGCCAGCGCGCGAGTACGTTTGCCGGTGGTGTGCCACGAGCGAGGGGTTGGCATCGGCGACGCAAACTGCCGCCGCCGCGAAGCATTTCGGGAGTGGGGTCAGCCCTCTTTTTTCGAGGTGGGGAGGTGGGAGGACAGTAGCGAGAGAGAAACGAGCACGTTTACGGGCGGACCACCAACACCGACGCGCGCGTGCCGGACGATGCTTTTGCGTATGCGTGTGTGCGTGGGTGGGTGCGTGCGTGCGTGAGTGCTTGCACGACCACGCTCGCCTGTCCCTCGCGCAGGTTGGCCCCGCTTAACGAGATCATCCCTTGGATTTCGAAGACGTTGGGTCGTTCGCGAAAGGGTGGCGAATCTTTTAGGGGCTCGATTGATCGCGAAGGATATTTGAAACTCGTTTTGGCAACTTTGCGGCGCGTCACAAAATTTCGTCTCTCCTTCCCTCCCCCCGTTTTGCATAATAAACGAGCAATTCCGTACACACGCGTGCCGCGGGTACCGTTAAATATCCGGAGGTGCGAGGTAACGCGTAATTTCGGTGTACAGGAATTCTGGGGAACCGTTTAACGCGGTAGGTACTTACTTACACGGGCGCGCGTACTTCGCTCTTCGCGCTCGCGTGGCTGCGCGTAATTTTCCGATGTCTTTGAAAGTGTGCCCGAGGGCTTTTATGGACGGTGTTCCGGAATAATAAAAAAAACAAAGAATGATCTATTCTAGGTATATAAAAACGACCAGACATTTACGCCAAGATATTTCTCTTTTTTTTCTTTTATATACTTATTGTAACGGTCGATTACTCAATTCTTGCTAAGAATATTCTAGGTAGCGCAATATTGCTATTTCGGAGTACATAAATTCGAGAAGACGCGCACGTTAGGGCAGTCTGCGCGGAATCGTGATCGTAATCGCGAAGGGAGATTCATTCGTAGGGGTTTTGCGTCAGTGAGCGAAAAGTTTGTTTCCGCGGAATATACATACGTATGTACGTTTCCGGACAAATCGCGGAAAAATTGTCCTCCGTTATTGCACCGGGGAATATACCAATTTCACTTTGCCGATCGTAAAGAAACATTCGACATTTTATTAAATTCTGACTCCCGTCGGGTCGGTTCTTCGATTCTCGCGCAAAAGTTTTCCCATTGCCGAGCGCACCGTCACCGAGCGTTCTCGCGTCTCGTTCTCTGTTTTATCGAAGTTGAAGTTTTTTGTTTCTCGCCAAGCAGCTTCGCTTCAGCGATTAGCACCGCTGTCAGTCGCCCGTCGCCCGCGGAGGGATTAAATAAAAAAAACTCGCGCTATCATTGATTTCTATAGCAACCCCGATCCGATGAAGCGTGTTTCCGAGTTCGCGGGTTCGCTTGATCGTACAAACACCGTACGATGTGTAATACTACTTCCGTGATCTTAGAAAACATTAGGGGGACCGGAAAGTAACGCCGTTTAATTCAAACTAATCAATTTTTAGCAGCTTTTATTTTCAATCAATGATGTAATCACCCTCGTTATCGACAACCTTTTGCCATCGAGCGTGCAAATTTTCAATACCGGTTCGATAAGTCAATCGGTTTTTAAAATTGATTTATTTGAATTTAATGTAAGAAAACAACATTACTTTCCGGTCCCCCGAATAATTTGGTAAAATAATTACTTGCCAGAATTTCGAGACCCCCCCCTCCGCTTTCGCGTTTCAACTGAATCAGTCGCAATTACGAGACGTTCACGCGATCTCAACGTGACGCACGCGTGTCTTTCTTCGAATTTGTGGACGCGCAACGACGGCGTCGCGGCAGGTATGCGTCGTGTCGCACCGTTGTCATATATTCGCGGGGAACGGGCGCTCACACCAAAATCCAAAATAAATCGCCGACAGCTGTTGCGCCCGCGTTTCGGCCGTTAGCGTCGGCGGCGTCGGTGTTTGGCGTCGTGTTAGAACGCCGTCAACCCTGGGAAACGCACCGTCGCTCCGTCGATGTCCTTCCTAACTCCGGGACGTCGACGTCGCGTCCCTCTCAACCCCACCCTCCCCTTTCTCTACCTCGGCTGATACTTTGTTTAAAAAAAGAAGAACTGGAAATAGGTACGAATCTGCGGAACGTGTAGTTCTTTTCGAGGAGCGAGTCGGCTCTCGATGCTCGTTGCGGTACGAAATGAATTTTCTAGTATCAAGTACACGTTTTCCAAGAATAAGCACCGAAACGCTGAAGCTGGGAAAAGACGTCGACGGTAATTAACGCCCCGGTGACTCCCGGGGAATTTTTTAAATGGAGCAAGGAGGAGTGATATCGTGTACATACTAGGTACACGGAGAAACTTGTTTCGCTTTGTTTCATTCTCTTTTCTTCATTCTTCGGCATTCTTAGCGCTCGGCCCGTGGGTGGATGGAAGGACCCGTCGGAGAGATTCTGATGTAAAACGGAAATAGAAACGGGTGAGCATCGATGCTCTTCCGCGTTCCAACAATCGTCCCGTGGAACAACTTGTGCTTCTTCTTCTTCTTCTTCTGCTTCTTCTTCTTCTTCTTGTTCTTCTTCCTCTTGTTCCCCCTCCACCTCCTCGGGTGGCTTTGTTTCTCGGTGAATATTGCGATTGAGGTTCCCTTACTTCCGCGGGATTACCTCCAGCTGGCCCCTTTTTTAAGCCACTCTGCGCGGCACTTCCGTTTCTATGCCCCCCTCGCTCCTCCCGCAAACCTCCACTCTCTCTCTCTCTCTCTCTCTCTCTCGCTCTCTCTCTTTCTCTCTCTCTGCATTCTCCGAATGTTCGTTCCCGAAATAACCAGCGCTTTTGTGAATCCCGGTGGGTACTTTCAAGGCTGCCATTATCGTGCAATTATCCGATATTACCGAAAACTTTGCGAATACTTTGTCCGATTTTTCATCTTGATTCGGGTGGTACGTACAAGGCGCATCGGCGTATCGAACCTTCCGTCGCAAAATTTCGAAAACGTGCATTCCTCCAGATCGATGTTTCTCGCGATGCGCGAAAATCGCAAGTTCCTCTGGTAAATAAATCTTGGAAGGCAGTTTATTTTTATGCTTTTCTTTCTGTACGGCATTCACGTACAGGCCGTTCGCTCGTCCACTCTTTTCAGTCTCGAGCAGAGTAATCGAATTCGCCACACTTACGATTAGAGCCAACGAGTTAGCTGCACTCATAGCGTTTGCGAAATTGAACGTGGATACTTAAATACGTAAAATAAAGTAACCCGTTCTACATACCTCGAATTAAATAAAGGCATTTCAGAGAATGCTCATTTTTGCGGAAATACCTGTACCAGCACCTCATAAGTACTCGTTTTCATCGACAAAATATCAAATAATAATTGTTTAGCGAGTTTAGGGGTTTTAACGAGACCGTAAGTATAGCTATTGGTCGTCATCGAACGTCGACGGTAGGTCGTGTACGTCCGGAGGAACGGTGAGGCGAATAAAATTTTTAGTTAAACACCGAAAGTCGAAAAAAGTCAGTGTCGTAGCGGTTTCGAAGCGATGCGGACGTTCGATTCGAAGCGATGCGACTGCGAGTTTACGGTGGTCGTGCCACGTGGTTCGCAAAGATATTCGCGCGTAGTCTTTTTTTCTGTTTTGCATAGTTACTTCTTAAATGCCAATCGGATTTGTATTACTGAGTGAGGGAGAGAGAGAGAGAGAGAGAAAAAGGAATGATAAGAAACGAGGCGAGCGCGTAAAGTATCGCGAGAAATCGTTGGCGCGAACGAGGTAAACTGCCGCGCCTAGGTGTACAATTATACATACGCATGTCACGATATACGTGCCCGGTGCACTCGCGGGCGGTTCTCCTTCACACTCGGCATACTTGATCGGGTTTATGCGGGATGCACCGTAAGTGCGGCGGGTCTTTCTCCCACAGTTGGGACACGGGCGTGTGTGACATTTGTGTACGCGTGAGTATACGTGCTTGAAATTTTCACGTTGCCCGGAAAATGCGCGTTCGACTTTATTCTCGCGGTGCATCTCGACGGTACGGCGGTGAGGTGTTGAGGCGACAGCGTGTTCGATGATTTGCAATTACCTTTCTACCTTTTTTGTCTCTCGACGTTGGATAATTGTGAAAAAATATGACGGTGGTTCGTTATCGAAAGATTTCTCCGCTCGAGACGTAAGTAGAATGCGTAAGAGTAACGAGTAATCGTTAGCGATTCAATCGTTATCCAAATCGACTGCACATATGGACATAAACTGCATCCATTAATAAACTCCCTCTCCCCAACCGCTATTCTTTCTCGCATGCGGAGCGTAAACTCGCGCCTATGCTCTCTCGCGTGTCACGAGCGCGCGTGTAAAAACGCTCCACCTCTTTTTTCTTTTTCTTTTTATTCCACCTTTCTCCCTTCGCCCCACCCCCTCCACGACCCGTCTCTCTTTATTCTTCTGTCCGCAAAGTTTCGCGGCTCGCACGTGCGTGGCAAAAAGGGGCTAGGCGGGATAGATCGGCCGGTGCACCGATGCACCGATGCACCGATGCATTCCGCGCGCTTTCAATGCATTTCTCAGGGACCTTATGCACCCGTGTATTTGCTATTCCGCGAGTGACGGGGGCCGCGAGCGTGCGCTGCATAACACGCTCGACGATGCGCTCGCTCTGAGGTCGACGGTATATGCTTCTTCTCTGGCCAGCGACGAAGTTCGCGAGATTTCCACGCTGACAAAAAACCGCGCTGTCGAGCACGCTCCAGACGTACGGTCGACAAAAATTATTCCACCAATCCACAATTGCCCGTTATAATTTCCGGGCGATCCTTACCGAAATCGTAATATGTAAATCATTGTCAGTGTGACACGGGTTTGGAATATCTCGTATCTCGACTATATCCACGATGGGGCGCATTAAAGAAAATGTTTATTTTGTCGTATAGGTATTGTAATTAAACATACGTTAGTCGTGCGGGGTACAGGTGTCACCCAGTCCACCTTAAAATTAAATTACTCTTGTCTCATGGAATTTACGCCTGCGATATCTCTAGTCCCTCTCGATTAGATCTACGTGAACTTAAAAAACTTAAAAAAAAAAGTGTTTTTTTTTCAATTTTGTGCTATTTTTCTTATATTATTCTAATCATACATTTCTAAACGAATACATTAATTATCTAAATATATAAAATATTAATGTTTCTAACAGATAAAATGTGATAAATACTGATTATTTCTACTTTTAACCAACAATTTAGCGATAGATGACAGGTGTACTCCACGCGACCAACCACGTAACAAACATCCGCGCGACTAACGTAGGGTCAATAACGAAAATCGTGCGTAATGTTGTTTGTCCTGGAAGCAGGATTCGAATATCATTCGAATTTAATGTTTGTACAATTTTAGCCCGAGTTGCGGCAATCTCCGTAAAGACGTAAATCGCATCGGTGGCTATAAATTTACTTTCGCGGGGTTGAACGGGCAGCTGTTAGTTATTTGTATCGCGTTAGGATCGTTGTCGTTGATAAATCAATTCCACGTGTTTCGAGCGTAACGCGAATAAATCTGCCATGCGAACCGCGACACCGATGAGAATCGCTCGAAAAAGATTTTATTCCCAGCGCGGTGATATCGGGAAACCGCGAGGCTCTCGCGTCGCCGATTTCAGGCATAACTAGACGCGAGAAACGAGATTCTTGTTTCGCGAACGCGATACAATATGTTTGGAAAGCGGGTCGGTCGGTCGGTCGACTTTTACGACACGTCACTTACCGGCGATTACGCGCGTGTACGCGCGGACCCGATTAAAAACGCGAGGGAAACGGTAGGAATAAGTGGAATGCGAGAAAGGTCAAGATATTACCTTGGGGTGTGGGGTGATGGTGGTGGTGGTGGGGGGTGGCGCACCTAGGAGATGCGTTCCCTAGCGTATCGCGGGGCAAACTGGTTTGAGGTCAGCGTTGAATTCGGTTTCGAGAAAAGTTTTCAAACTTGCCGAAGTTTCCAGCTCGTGAACGGTTGGCCGGGAGAGGTACCGTTAATATTCGAGCGGGACGCGAAAGTTTTAAATATGTAGGTATGTTTCGCGTAACGCGCTCGCGCGGCCAACGTACACGATACGCTTTAACGTTGCGACGACTTAACGGTGCGTCGAGCTACAAAAAAAAAAAAAGGTGGAAAGAGAGCCGTTAACGAAGGCGTGGAACTTTCTTTGATTGCAGAACGAGAAGCTGGAGGTAAAACAGAAATGGGCCTCGCGGCTTTTAGGAAAGTTACGAAAGGATATTACGCAGGAGTACCGAGAGGACTTTGTGCTGAGTATTACGGGGAAGAGGCCAGCGATGTGTGTCCTCAGTAATCCTGACCAGAAAGGCAAAATGCGTAGGATCGATTGCCTCCGGCAAGCCGACAAGGTACGTCCGATCAGTTATTTTGCCATACTACTCGAGCTTAAGTAGGAGCGGTATGAAGCGCGGTGGGTGCGAGGGCGATAGTCGCTCGGTCTGTTCTCGAATCCTCTGCTCCAACGTCGGATTAAAAAGGTCGGCGCGGCGTTTGCGGTCTCCTGGCATCGATCCATCGAAACATCTTGTCTCGCGCGCGCTCGGTGGTCGACGAGAAGACGCGTCGCGCCGGTGGGGAATAAGGTTTATCCGAGGTAGATCGGTGACGGTATGCACGGGATAGCGTTGTGTCGTTGGTAACCTCGCGGAGGCCGTTCGGCATCGGACCGAGATCGGACCGAGATCAGACCGAGATCAGACCGAGATCTAGCTATCCGTGGAGCACAGGGGCACAGGACTCGCTCGACGCTGGCAACGACGGTAACGGCAATTCTATTCGTTATGTCGAAGGTATGGAGGTTGGACCTGGTAATGGTGATCCTCTTCAAGGCAATTCCGTTGGAGTCGACGGACGGGGAACGGCTGGAGAAGACTGCGGAATGTGCTCAGCCGGGTCTCTGCGTCAACCCCTATCACATCAATGTCTCCGTCCGGGAACTCGATCTCTACCTCGCCAATTTTATCACCAGTCACGGTAAGGGATAACGACGATAATCGGGTTCGATTAAGCTGATCGGACCGATCGCGAGACCTCTCTCGCCAAAATTTCTCGTGTTGACCCTTGCTTAGTTTCTCGTGTACATCGATGTTGCGAGTAACTCCCGAAAGCAATAGCTTCTGAACCGCCGTCGGAGATAATTGAACAAGTATCACCGTTAGAGTACGCGTGGATAGACGTTTGGCCCGATCTCGCGAAAAACGGCTCCCGAAAACTTCGAACCGCGCCGGGTGGCATAGTTAGTACGTTCCCGGTAGTACCTACGTTCATTCACTCGTACATCCGTCCATTCAATGTGTCTACCGGGTACTCGACTCGGCTTCGATTCAAAGTTTCTTGGAACGTCTTGCCAATTTCGGCGAGTCCCCATACGACGGGCGCGCATCGCCCCGCGGTAACTCGTGGCGCGATCGTTTTCCTTTTCCCCACGACCCGTTCCCTCGGCCATTGTTCCGAGGAGGCCTCCGCCGATTGTCGAAGGATGGACAAAGCCCCACCGTCGGCTCATGGTAGAAACTCACGGATGCTGACGTTTTCGGGTCCGACGGTCGATTTGCTGATTTATACGAGCAGCGAATCGCGCGGCGGCCGATTGGCAGACCTTTTCGAGGGCTTCAGCGATTGCCTTTACGAGTAGATAGATATGGGTCTTGATGGATTTTTTCTTTTCTTTTTCTCTTTAACTTCTTCGCGTCGCTTCTATTTATTAGCGATATTTATCTATTATTAGCGATTTATCTATTTATTAGCGACATGGTACTTTCTATTACATTTTCCACGTTTTTAAATCTGAGGAGATTTCACATTCTTTTCTTTCGTCTTCATACTCCTTACAGTGCAGTAGTATGCGTTCGACCGAAATGTTTTGCTTGCAAGTTACACAGAATCTTTCCGGTTTCTTTTCCATAAGGTGACCATGTATTTATCTTGTACGTCCTATTTTTATAACGTTTATTAGGACCTGTTCTCCTCTACTGAACGCAAACTGTTCCTTTTCTTTATTGTCACAGAAATCATTTATAATTAATCTCTTGATAGATCTTGTCCACCCGTCTTTGATGGTATTCTAGCGTTTCACATTCCATAAATCGACGAATTCAATATAACCCGGATACCACGTCAGAGATATTCGCGTTCACGATAGCCGGTAATGAGTCAATGAGCGACAAGAGGTCGAGAAATTTCCTCGGCCCCGCCGATCGACCGTCCGATCGATCGTCTGGCAGCGATCGTTGGCGGCCACCTGTATCGCGACCACCCCCGCTCGTCGTTTGATCGTCGAATTCGCCGTGCCCACTGGCTCGGTCGTAAAGCCCGTAATTTCCCTACGAGAATGTCCTGGCAAGCCGGATGCCCCGGAGTTCCTACGCTGGCTCGACGCTACTACAAACCAAACTACTCCGTGTCGCTTGGCAGCGTGCTTTCTAATGTTTACAGTTTGCTTGACGTAAAAATTGGCGAAGCCTACCACGCGCGCTTGCGCGGACCCGCGTGCGCGCGCTAGCTACGGAAAAGCAACGAAAAAAAAGAAGGAAACAGAAAAGAACGAAAACGTGCCGTTGCCAAGACATGGGGTAGGTTAGGCACTCTCCAGCCCGCGGACATGGTCGCGCGGTAACTCCTGCCCTCGCTTCCGCTTCCTCTTTATTTTCCAAAGCCGTATCTTCCTCCCCCGTATCGCGACTCCTTTCTTTGACTCGCGATCGGTTCGCGGTCTCCGTACGAGGTGATTTATTATGTATACTCGTTTCGTCTCGGCGCGAAACTCGTCTATATTCAAGATTTCCTTATCTCTTCGTCTTTTTCCACCGAATTTTCCACTTTCTTTTTCCCTCGACGTAGCTTACTTATCGCAAACGACAGCTCGCGCACTCTTTAGAAAGTTGAGAATTTTATCGGTAGTTTCTAGCCGTTGAAATGTTGTGCATACACCGGGTCCCGTGTCTCCGTGTACTTCCTTTCTATAATAATACCGTCTATTAGGTCAGTCTAAACGAACCGAGCAGGTATCTACTTTTAGCATACGTCGACGGCATCCTCCACTGCGATAATCTCAAAGAGTCCGAAGTAGCGAAGCCTTCGCTATTTCGCTCGTTCGCTCGTTCGCTCGTCCGCGCGTCTTGGCAGCCACCAAGTTTATATTATTGTGTTACCGCGTATATTTACAGAGGGCTTGGAATTTTTATGATGTTGATCGTGTACCATGCTCCGCGAAGACGTCAGCGAGATGTTCCACCAGAGAATCTCGTTCTTTCTCGTCACCGTGTATCCATTCGATACGATCGGCCAATATTGGCCCTCGCGAAGATAACGTTCATATTCTACTGCACGGCTATCGTACCTACATCGTACTTTACTGAGCCCTCGCAAAAATGTATACGTTAGATTCCCTTCTTTAACGCGTGATCGAGTCATCAGTTTTCGAGGAAAATATTTATTACATGGCAGCCGCGCCGGGATCGGAGGGGAGAGAAATTCAATTATGGTTATTCCCTCGCGATCACTCGACCCGACTCGAACGGGCTAAAACGGAGCGACGCGTACGGGCCGTGGCATCGCGAAAATGCAATGTCCAAGAACGACAAGCGCGGACGCACCTGTCCTCTCTCCAACACTTTCATAAGAGACGACGATACTTACGCAACCAGCTAGGCGATATTTAGCTCTTAAGGCGAATACGTGCCGGTCCTCCTCCACCCTTCGTTTTCCTAACGGGCTCGGTTCGAATGCTAGTAATCTCAAAGATCATTCTTGTCTATCATTTTACGCAGTCTCGTCGATATCGTGGCTTTCGCGATGCTGTCGCGAAGCTAGCAATAAGTATTCAGCTCTCACGTTTGCGTTTATTTTCAACGATGCAAGTGGGTAAGATCTAGAATGACGGAATTAGCGTTTTCTCTCTATCGGCCGGTCGCTCGAGTTTCCCTCGGATCGTTGGTCGTTCCATACTCTAGACCAGGGGTCAATAGGCGGCCGCGGAGGGTAAATAAATGGACCGCCAAAAATATTTGTTACTGAACCCTATTTTTTTTCCGTTATTCACGTAATTGATATTTCATCTATTTTTAGGATGTATTTGCTGATTACGATTGCATTAATTGTTTATCGCTGTTTATAATAATAGTAATAGCCACGACAAATAATATTTAGTTTTTTTTCTGGCCCTCGAAATTTGTACATCCTATTTCTTTTTCGAATCATCCGGATCCCCTTAGAAATTAATTGTCGACCCCTGCTCTAGACTCTAATATCGCGCGCAAATCGGTGCTCTCGGCAGGTTCTCCTCCCGAACTCTCGCGTGCCCTACCTCGAAACGGATTTTTGTTCGCGCACCGAGGAAACCCATCAGAGCGCGCGTGCTCACGCGCGCCCGTTGACGAACACGCGTACGTACCCGGACCCCCCCTCCCGTCGGTGTGTCGTCCACGCGAGCATGCGACCATGCGTGCCGATGTGTGCTCGCTCTATAAATAAATAGGCGACGGACATCTTGTACGGAGGGGCTCTCTCTCTCTCTATCTCCCTCTCTCCCTCTCCCTCTCACCGTGCCTCTCCCGCTCATACGTTGATTTTTATTCGTGCCGCCACGAATACCTGAAATGAATATTCTCGTACCTGCGATTAATCCTGTCGCGCGGCTCTCTCCGCGTGAAAAAGCAAAAAAAAAAAAAAAATAAAAGACCCGCCGAGCGACGCGCCACAATTCCGCGTAAAAGTGCTCCGATTATTCTTTGTCCGCCTGGGGGCTACGCTCCAACGCTGGCTAGGGGTTTTAGCCATTTTCATTTTTTCTCCCTCCCTCCCTCACCCCAACCCCTCCCTTATTTTACGAACGAACGCGGGAAGTTGGCCGTGGCGATATTATCTCTGAAATGCATTCCACCGCTATGGGGTTAACCGAAATTTTGGACAATCTTCATAACCACGCAGCAGCCTGGACAAAACTGAGAAACTTTCGCTCGTAAAATTCGCGGCACTAGTTTGTCGGATGACGCTCGTGAAAGGATTTTCGAAAAAGCTCCGCGATCTCTCCCGGTTGCGCCGCAAATCTCCGCGTCGTCCTTGAAGACACTCCCGCGTGCCACGCCGTCGTGAAATCCCGCGCTTATGGATCGCATAATGTCAACAGGACTGCTCTCTATTATTATTCCAAGACCAAATGTATCTATGCGTCTATCCGACCATTACTGCTCCGCGCGCGCAAGAACGCCTGCACGCACGCACGCACGCACGCACCTGCGAACGCGATACGCCGCTTCGGGAGCAATTTTGCAATAGCGAGGCGCAATTATGTACGCGTTGCTACGCGAATCGTGATTAGGCCAATTGGGCGTGCCGGCACGTGTTTTCGATTAAGGATTTAAATTTATCGCGGCACGTTTTAGCGTACGCGCAAAGGACGAGGCTCTCGCTGAAAGCGACGTCGCGGGTCAGTACGTCGCGTGTATGAGTTTACCGTAGGCGCGCAAGAGACGCGTTTATTAATACGATACGACACAATACGATTCTCCCTCATTGATCGTTGAAAATAATAATAACACCGCCTTGTCATTCGATACGCGCCCCGTCGTTAGGCCGCTGATCGTAAAACGTTTTCCGCGTTAGCCACTGGCATCTTAATTTTCATCCGCGCAGAAACGCACCCCCCGACCGCGACCCTCGGAGACTCGAGCACACGTTCCGGGCTCTCGTGTATTTCGGTGATATGGTTGCGTAATGAGATTTGCGTAAGATCTCGCGATATAAAACACCGTGCGGCGACGAAGGCGAAGACGAGGCGCGCGTCGAGGATACCGTTTTCCGAAATCGTTGAACGCTCGATCGATTGTCGGACGAATCGTGCGTACATTCGTACTCCCGGCATTTTCGTTAAGATAGCGCATCTTTGCCGGGATAAAGGGGAGCGGGAGGAAACTAATATCGCTGTGTCAACGCAACGGTAAGAATATCTTTGAATGGAATCGATGTAAATGACGCGAGCGTCACCCTTCCTTCTTGCGACGTACGCGACTCGTCAATATTTATCTGAAATTTTAATCAAACATTGCACCGAGTTTTACTCGCAATCAGCGTGCGCTGTCTCATGGAAATTTGATCAACGTTTCTCAGTTTTGACGGTGATAGTGTCTGGATGAAAATCAAAATTCGCGAACTCGCGATCGTTCGATCATTAGAGTAGAGTTATCGATATATTCGTACGAACCACTAATCTGTCTGTCATTGCTTTTTGTTACAGAGGTCTTAAATGGCATCTGCAATGCGAGCAAGGAGGAAGAAAGGCGGCGAAAAGGTAAACGCATTCTCGAGAGACATCTTACCACTTTATTGCACGAGAAGAATGAAACGAAACGAGACGTTTGTTTCGCGACGCACGAGTTTCCTCGTTTTCTTTCCATTGATATCAATTTAACGATCATCCCCGTCGGAATAATTCGAGTCTCATTTGATTTGCACGTGAATTATTGATGTTGGTTTATTACATGTAAAGAGGGGTTTAACTAGAGGGACAATAAACATGGTTGGCTGGGTTCTGTTCCCAGGTACAGGCTACCACGAACTATATAACGGTGTTGTCTGCAATGACACGATCCTTGCGACAGGTGTCTTCAGCTCCAAGGAGCTCTGGATGCTTTCAAAAGGTACGACGAAAATTCTTTTTTTTTCACAATCTCGAGAAACGTCACTTTTCCTCGCGTCACGAGACACACTCCGCGCGTTTTCGAGGAAATCGAAAGTCTCCGGGTACTCGAATCTCGAGTGACGATCGTGCGCTCGAGATTCGACGTTATCAGTAAAAACCAGTTTTCACGGATGCTTTCGAAAGGTAATTAACGAGATCATGCCAGAAACCTTTTGAAAGCATCCTTCCGACGATAATATCGATAGCGAGGATAGGAACGATAGAGAGAAGGGTGCGCCCACCCACCTCCACCCGTGCGGCGCTGGAGAATCTTTTAGCATTTCGAAAGTAATCGTAACTATTGGAAAGAGAATGCCGTTAATTTCCCCCACGATTTATTGCCAAGAATGTTGACGGGAACGATCGCAATGTTTTCAGTGTCGGAATGCGATTCAGGGTTTACGCTCGACAGTCTTGCGCGCGTTATCTCCACGATGCCTATACATATGTATGTACGTACGTACCTAAAACCTCTTCCACTTGATTATCAAGCATTCGACGAACGATCGCGTTGCACGATACCCCGCTTCGGAGTTTCGTCTAGCTCGGTTCTTTCATTTTTCTCGAGCGGACATTTTCTCTCTCTCTCTCTCTCTTTCTCTCTCTCTCTCGTCGAACAATTTTCACGCTTATCGTTAGCCGGAGGTAATAACAGAATCAAATCATCCCGGTCGACCACCCGTAAACGCGCGTCCACCAAAAACCTCGCCGTCCAAAACAAGCGCGATCTTCCTCCCCTCTCCGCTCCTCTCCTCACGAACTGCACTCGGCTGGCTTCTATAATAAACTCGCGGATGAATCTTTCGTCGCGTAAACTCAAAGAATTTTCCCGTGCGGCGCTCCGATAGCCCCACGAAACTCTCGGCAGCCCTCCCTTTCCCTTTAAACTCGATTTCCCTTGCGCGAAACTCCCGCGAAAGAATCTTTCCCGGCGCCTCGAACGAATCCCCGTCATTTTCGTCGTTCCGACGAGAGTCTCTCCCGTCGACGCGGGGGGCGATCGGCGCGACGTCGTGAATATCAGATTTTCGCCCATCGTTCGCGCAAAAAGAGCGCGTGTCGCGTAAGCTTGCATCGCATCGCCACTAAATGGAATAATAGGGCAGGGGAGCGCGTATCGAGAAGTGGCGCGAGCCTCGAAACGCCTCGGCGTATGCATCTGCGACTGCATCCCCCTTACCCTTCCCCCCTTCACCCTGTTCCGCAACCCCCTGCACCCCTCCGCGTCACGGTGGCAGGAGATTAGTATGCAACCTGGTGTATTAATAGACGGGGAACAATGCTCACGGCCTCAGAGGCTGCTGAGAGAGCCTCGCAGCTTCTCTTTCTCTCGAATTTGCTGTCTCTCACTCGTGCATTCTCCCCCCCACCCCCTACCCCCTACTCCCCACCCTGGCTCTCTCTCTCTCTCACTCTCACTCTCTCCCCGTTTCGAGAGACTACCGCGGATGGCGATGATGATGGTGGTGGTTTTTGTGGTCTCGGAGAATCTCGGGGGAATTTTCTCCGCGCGTTACTATTTTTGTTCGACCGAACGCGTTTTATAGGTGACATCGATCGATCGGCGGATACCGGCGGCAGAGGATTACCGAAACTTTGAATCGCGGGCTCGGGTTTCCCCCGAAAAGTGTTTGATAACGATTACCGGGGACGTAAATCGAGTTTTCAACCAAGTTTCCTTCTCGGTCGACTGGGAACGGTTGAGTCTAGGTCGTCGATGTCGCGATACGTCGATGATCGTTGAGCGAGTGGCGCGTAACTTTGAAGGGCGACGAGGTACCTCGAGGAAAACCGAGGCGCGTTCTTCCCGCGATCGCTGCTGCCAATTTCAATAACAACAAACCCGGTCCGCGCGTGGCAGTTCGCCCATTAAACCTTCGCAACAATGCTCGATCAACGTCGTCTCTAGTCCGCGCGTCTCCGATACTCGATAAAAGTTGACGTTTTATTTACATTCGGGACAGAGAGAGAGAGAGAGAGAGAGAGAGAGAGAGAGAGAGAGAAGTCGCCCGGAAAATTTTTCCAAGTGCACCGCGGTTGCTGGTCGAAGTTTTTTGTTCAAGAAAAACGTGAAAGACCAGAAATGGAGAGGAAGATGGATATGGTGGGAAAGAGAGAACTGTGAATCGTGCTGGCGCCGTATGCGATTCGACGAATTTTTTCGACCCACCCTGATACGTCGCTCCTTTTTTTTCCTTTTTTTTCTTTCTTTTTCTTTTTTCTTTTTTTTTGTCAACAATGCACACACTCCACCGAGCAGGATCGACGGGCAGGATGGTAGGCCCGCAGGGGGGCAGCATTTTTGCACTTTTTTTTTTCCCCCGACGATGTTCTAGCTCGCGTTGTACGCCGGATAAAAAGGGGTGGAATTTGCACGGGGGCGAAATCCCGGGGCTGATGCGAAATAGAGGTAGAATATCCCTGTCGGTTTCCCTGCCGATCGCGTTACGATCGTAGAAGGTAACGCGCGACGTAACGTCGACGATCGAAACGTGGCTCTGTCTTCGGACCAATCGATGGTATCGAAGTACCGACCGACCAGGACGAAGATAGAATCGACGAGCAGTATTCGTATTTATACACGCTCATTCTTGATTTTTAGCGTCCCTTTGATTTATTTCGCTCGATTCGCTTCCGGAATGTCGCGTTTTCTCTGCTCGTTTTCCATCGCGCGTAAAACCCGATGGGCGAAGAAAGAGAGGAATATTTTTCGTGGTAGGCGGAGAACGGAGATTCGTCCAGGCGGAAGTGAAAAAAGTGAAGTTGGGGAGGGTGGACGAGGAGGTGGAACGGAGTGGGTGGAGGGGGGGGGGGGGGGGAAAGAAATACGTCGACGGCCAAGAGCGCACCTGTCATACGATGGATCCGCGTCAGCGTCCATTTGCACGGACGAGTTAGAGGAACGTCTAGCCGAATAAATATCCAACCTCTCGGTGCTCCGATTTTCCCCAAATTCCGTGAATTATCGGTATTTTCGTTATTTTTACCAAATGGACTTGTCGTCCCGGAAAGATTAGACTCCCGGGGCCCTGTTTCAGAATTAGGAAGGGTTCTGGTCTTGGTTCGGTGAACTTGAATTGTTTTTGAAATTTTGCACGCAATTTGCCCTGAACTTAGAAAGATTTCAGTGTCTCACGGTGGAATTCAATCAATTTTCTGGCAGCGCGCTCTTGACGTAAAATTATTATACCTATTATCCCGAGCGGGGATACGCGAGCGTACCTATGGCGAAGTAAAAGGAAGGTGGGACGGCGAAAGGGATTCCGTAAATTATTTCCGAAAAGAAGTCGAAAGACATTCGGTGCGGTGTGCTGGAGGCCTCGGTCGAATTCGGCGCGACCAAAGCGCCGGGTTTCGCTCGGGGTGTAGGTTTACGAGCGAGTTACTTACACGAGATGCAAATTCAACGACACTAGCTCAACCTAATTGGTCGTTGACCGTCGTACACGAGGATTCCTATATTTACGCGTTGCCAACTGCGACAAACGGAAATCCTATTATTTTACGGTTGCACCGATTCAGCGCAACGCGTAACTGGAGCGTATTCTAATGGGTGGTACGATTAATTAACAAGGTCCCCTAGAAACATCGCCGCTTGCGCCACGGGCGAATACTATCGCTCGCCGATAACTTTCGATTTCTTTGGTAACGTCGGAGTGGAACGATAATTCCAGCAAAGATGAAATGGAATAAAAACTTGCGCCTCAGCTTCAGTCGAGTCGCGCGTGGTACAATATTCTGGTACAGTACCGTGAGGGGTACAGGACGGTTGTCCTTTAGCGTTACGAATTATTCGTACGAATCGTTCGAGTCGTTCGATCTTCGTGGAAGATTTAACTTTGATCCCGAGTCACCGAATCCGATCCCCGATTCGGGAAGAATTTGGGTCTCGGTGACGCGCGTGCGACGGACAAAACGATTGTCCGCAGGGTCGTGGAATCATCTCGAAAGAAATCGGCGCGGAAGTGCAATTATCGTCGATAAAATCGCGGTGCGCGGTGCACGAGGATGACGTACATACATATGTACGTATGTATACATAGGTACATACGTACGTACGAGAAGGTGCGAGGATCCGTAACCGCTAATGTGTGTCTGGTTTCAGCGTCCATACTGCATGACCTCAGCGACATGCAGCCTCAAATAAACGCGATCAAAATAGAGCACCCGCCGTACTACTGCAGCAGCTACACCCCTCCATCCGCAGCCACGGCCGCGGATCATGCTCAGCCAGCGGCTAGCTTCAGTGAGTTTCAAAATCTGCCTTTGCCCTTATTTTTAGTGGACACGACCAGCTTAGCTTGTCACCAGCATTTACGTACACGCGGCACCGGCTACCGTCTTCTACCGCCTTCTACCGTCTTCCACCGCTGTTTACCTCCATTGCCGCTCGTTGCGAAACATCCCGAGATTTCGGATGTTCGTTGCATTTTTACGCGGGCATCGCTAAAATTACGCTCCTCGAGGACAGGAGACGCGCGCGTCCGACGCCGAACATTGGGTCTGGTCGATTATATCGCGCGTATAGGTTTCAATTTAATCGCTCGCGAGATTCGATACACACGCGTACGTAGGGTTCGTCCCGTAGCGGGCGGGGGAAACTGGGCTAAATTCCAGAGGGAAAAATGTTTCCTTTCCTTTTCTTCGATAATATCTCGAGTGGTACTTTACGAACCGTCGTTCCCCTTACGGGAACAGCCTTCGTTACTCATCCGTCGTACGTATCGTTCGAGCGAAATTTCCGTAGTCGCGAAGGAGAGGGATTGCCGCTCTACGCCCCTCGTAAACATTCGAGATTGAGATCTCGGCGACGGGGGTTAATACGCGGGGAATAAAGTAAATCGTGACTTTGACTTTAGACTTTATACGACGAGGAAGAGGACAATAGCGATTCGCTAGCAGATATATGGTATGTATGAGGGAAAATTTACGGACGAAATAAAATGACCACTTTCTCAAGCAAAATATACACGGAGAAAAATTCCGGCAATAAGCATATCTGGATGTTGGCCAACTGCATTCTCCATACTCCCTTTTTATCATACGTACGTCGCTTTTATGGCGGCCGCGGGGCGCTTGATTGACCGTATTGTCGTTAAATTAACAAGGGCGTAAATGTCGCTGGTTAGGCGCCACCGTTCAATGGCGAACAAACATTCGTGCGGAGGAGAGGATTAGGACGAACGCCGCGAGAACGGTGCTCCGTTACGATTACCTTTCCGCTTCTTCCACGCTGTACGCCGCGTTAAGACCCTGGTACATGTGTAGAGTATTCGGTAGAGTACGAGGGTAAAGTTAGCGAGTATTAACTCTAGTAGAGTTACGGTTACTAGCATAATGTGAACAAGTAGACAATTAAAAAGTTTTTGGCGTTTCTGTAGTCGTTAAAAACAGTGTTAGCTTTCTAAAAGGAAAAAGAAGAGAGAGAAAATATTAAAAATAATGTCAAAAATACCGCATGATTTTACCAATCGTTTCGCTTCTACTTTTGAAGCCTCGTCAGAGAATATCAGCGTTCAATGCGATTTTGACAGAAAATAAATTAATGAGTAGACTGCGGATGTTTATGCAAAATACATTATTTTGTGCCTTATTTTATGCACTTTATGAATGATTTAATGCATTATTTTATTTTATCTTATACATACAACATATTATACGAATATTTCACGCATATTGCTCGCATTTGTTTCCCAAACCCGTTTAAAGTCAATATAAAAATAATGAATTTTGCATAAACATCCGCAGTCTATTAATGAGACATTTTGGCCCACAAATTACTACACGACCTGCTCTCTGCTCTCGATGGAAAGCGAAAAACGGGTCATAATGTGACCTGTAGGTAGAGTACCAAAAGTAGAAATCGGTATAGTAGAGTGGATTATCACTGTGGTAGAGTACACTCTACCGGAGTAGAGTACCAACTTTACCCTCGTACTCTACCGAATACTCTACCAATGTAAACTAGGTTTTAGTTCTCCGATCGCCACCTCGACTCGCCATCGACTCGCGCGTTGCAAGTCAAAATCGTTCCCGCAATAACGAGAACCGTGTTCTGTTTCCAGGCCCACCGCCGGTGCATCAGCTCATAAGGAACGACAAGACTGAAAAGCCTCCGACGGTTTCCGTTTCGAGTGCGCCGACCTTCTCGCCGGTCCTCAGGCCGGAGGACGGTCATCGCGGAATGGACTCCCCGCACTCGCAAACGGGTATGTTCTCCGATGCGATCGCGACGATTCGAGAGTTCGCGTATATTCGCGATAATGTTTCGGGCTCTTAAACCGCCGATTCAGGAGAACCGTCTCTTTATCCCGCCCACCCCCCACCCCCAATCTCTCTCTTTCTCTCTATATATCTCTTTTTCTCACTACGATCCGCGGGAGAGAATCTCGCAGCTCGTTCGAAACATCTTTAAATATGTACCAACGCGAATACTAGTTTTCGACAGTCACCGATTTTGTACGTACATTTTAAAAGCATTTTAGCTGTCGCGAGCATTACTTTAAAACCCGTTTCGGATTCGGATGAGGTTTGTTATATAAAGATTGTATGGTTAATAGAAAAACAAGGACGACAAAGTTACGTTTTTTTGATTTTTCAAAGTTTCTCGTAAAGAGCTGCGAGTTCCTCTCAAAGCCAGGCAAAGTTGGCAGCGAGGACCGTGCGCGCTTGTTAATCCGTACGTGGCTCGAATAACGCCGCCTAGATAAAATAATAATTCTCCCCCATAAGGAGACAAAACTGAAACGAGAAACACATTTTTCGACGATTGCGTTTGATTCAGGAGAGGAGTACTTTTGAACAGGAAGTACCGCATAACGGAATGTGTACGCTCGCTAGTATCAAAGTTTAATTCGGCAAACGGGACCACGTAATTGTTGACGCATTTTTATTCCGACGTTCGTATCAATATCAAAGTTACTCTCCCGAGGAAGCACGACGTGAGAATAATTTTTGGTTTGCCACTTCATTCCTTTTTTACAAACCCTCGAGCCCACTCCCCCTCACCCCCATTGAGATCCAGGGTCCCTGTAAAGGGCTCGACAGTACGCCCGAACAATTCTGTCTCTCCCTCTTTCTCTCTTTCTCTCTCTCTCTCTCTCTCTCTCTCGTAAGCTTAAGTCTTGTTGCCCGGCCCTGTCGCTTCTCTAACGAAATGCGAGTTCACTAACAAACATCTAACATCGACAGTGCAGAAAGCGAAGTCGATCAACGCGAAGGAAAGCGTTGGTTTGCGTCCCTCTTGCACGCCGGGAAAATTGCTCGTCGGAAGGAAAAGAAAAACTCAAGATCTTTCGATTACTCGGGCCGATTAACGTTGTCGGTAGCAAACGCCAGATTTCTTTCTTCGTCGAGGTTGTACGCTGGCTCGCCCGTGATCGGTGGCCATTCATGATCGATCGACGACCGAACTTTGATCGATCGTTCGATTGATCGTCGGACACCGTGTCCCGTACCTCGAACGATCGAACTCGGTGCATTTGTAACGTGAGCGCCAAGATGCGCGTCGATCGAATGCGGAAAAACATTAATATCACGATCCGCCGTTGCGAGCTATTCGCGTCAAAAGATTTCCAAACATTTCGAAAACTCGAGTCAAAATTATTCTCTGGACGGAGTCTAAGAATGACGTCCAGTCTCGCTTCGCGTAATCGGTTTTCCAACTCCGGAGCCCTTGTTCCGCTTCCATTGAGATTATGCGTTTTTAACGCGCATCCCCGTTGCACCGTCCACCGAGTTCGAGAGGATCATCGACGATTTATCGGCTCCAAAGTCCAGTGTGCGATAGACCCAAACTGAGCTCACGCAGGCATCATGTAAGTAAATCGAGTCTCCCCAAGAGAAATCTCTGGATCTCGAACCTGCGGAACGATCGAGCCAGCAGGCTGAAGGGATAAAAAAAAAATAGCGGTGGAATTGATCGTCGATCGTTACTCGTCGCCTTACAATTAGTTGGCGTCGAAGCTCGCTGACCTACTTCCAAAACTTTTTTTGTAGCCCCACCCCTCCTTCCCACCCTCCCCCCTCTCTCTCCCCTTCTCTCTCTCTCTCTCTCTCTCTCTCTCTCTCTCTTGCACCCCTTTAAGTCCTGAGCATTCGCCGATATCGATAGTCTGTTTTAAAAAAATCACGCGATACGATTAATTACGACACAAACGGCAAAAGCGTCTATTCCATCGTGAACTCGCGTCAAATGCGAAGAGTATGTGGTAAAGCCATCCAGGCAGCGAGGCGATTCGAAACACAAACGTGGGACGATCGACGAGGAATCGAGGAGCGAGAATCCTCGGTAAGCGAAAAATTGGGAACCGTTCGAGGTCGAATGAGGAGGTTTCGCAGGAAGAGAAAGAAAAACAGATTGATCGGAGGAACCGAGCAGAAATCTATCGTCAATGCAGTCGCAAAACGTACGAATTTCCGAGCGTCAGAGAGATCGGTGAGAAAATTTCTATCCATCGCATCCGTGGCCATTGAAATTCAATGGAATTCCACCCGGCACGATCGCTACCGAAATTCGATGTAATTCCGCCTACGGCTCGATTTCGAACTCAAAGAAGATTTGAAATTGACTCGAAGCGGTTCAGTTGCGAATCGATCCACTGTCGATACGTCGAACATATCTTACCGATGGTAAATTATTAACGTCCGCCCGGACGTTGAAAAGTACATTCCAACCTTCGCGTCACTCCCGCTCTACCGTTATAAAGAATTCTAAATTGATGGAATTTGAAGGTTCGTCGAATGTATAAAAGTCAACTCGGGGTCCATTTCTAGGAGGGTTTGCACCGCCGTTGTCTCGAATTCATTTTTTTTTCTCAGCTCAACGCAACTGCGAAACCCCTGCAAACCTGCAAAGCGTAATGCGAGCCCCTAATCGCGTGAAAATTGACGCGTGATGATCTCTGTTTCAGTCTGAGCCCGAGCGTAGAGAGAAGCTCGCTAACTCGACTAAAAGGTACTTTGTGACTGGTTATTGACTGTTATATATCTATCTATCTATCTCTATTTATTACGTGCATATATATATATCAGATATACACATATCTATATATATATATATACTTGTATACGCGTACACGAAGACACGCCGTCACGTACGTGGGATTGATCGCCGACACGCATGCACGTTCTCGATGTTATTATTATTTATCTCTGTACCGCGCGATGTAATTAATAACACAAAATCCATAAATTGCTAGCAAGATGTGCGATCGATTATTAGCAAAAAACTTAAATTTGCGTCGTTTCTTTGCCCGGATAATTTTCAAAGGAGGAATTTAACGCGCAACGATAAAACTATTATCGCGTCGGAGGGTAGACGGCGGTTATCTCTTTTTGATATCGCGGGTGTCCTACTTCGATTCCGACATTAATATCCGCGAATGTCACTTATTTGCCCCGGCGTGTCGGCGTGTCTGTGCGCATATATGTATACACATGCATTACGATGTCGTACGCTCCAATATTTTTCTATTGCTGTCACGTTTGTCATTTTTCTTTCCATGATTTCTTTCACTCTATTATTATCTTTCTCTGTCTCTCTCTTCTTTCTCTCTGTCACGAGTACACGCGTATCAGATACGTACACACGAAAAACACGTACACGTATACATTCGCGCACGCACAAGAGGTACTCGGGCATTATACACGTATATTCCGACTATATAAAAAACATAGGTAGAAGTATTATAATTGCGTTGTAATCCGTTTTATCGGCCACACTTCGTCCTCGAATATACGAAACTGACGATTCGCGTTCCCCTTTCATAGGCGTTTTATAGTTTAACGAGTAGCGTTGATTTCATTGGTAACTTTGATCTTTTATCTTCTTTTCTCTTAATTATAACGCAAATACGGTCGCGTGTTTCTCTTTGCAAGATTCTCATTACCTGGAACGCGAATCGTCAATGGAGCTCCAAATTGCACAATCACTTCCCATAGCAGCACTTTGTATTTTCTATCAGTGTTTGGTGTCTCCACGACTATCGCAGCACACCGCCTTCTTATGCGAAAAAAAGGCTATCTCCTTTGCACACCGGCGCACGAACGTCGACACACTCGCGCACTTTTCGATTGAAAAATATTTCCGATCCGCGTGAAGTGTGGTTCCTCTGCTTTCGAAATTTACTGATTCAAGCATCTCCCTCTGCCAACGAACTCCATCGAGGCGGTGGTCTTTCTTTGACGAGTTTACAAAAAAAAAATCTCGGTACATTCGGAATCAAAACTTGCCAGAAGTCGTTTGCGCACGATTCTTTCGTAAAACGTAACCGAGAATTCTGTCCCCTTCGTCGAGAATACTCGAGGAGCGAGCGCGTTACGCCTAATTATCCCGCCGGGAGTGGTAATTCTTCGAGGAACGAGGAACGAGGCACGAGGCACGAGGCACGAGGCACGTGGCACGTTCGTTAACCAAGAGAAAAAAAAAAGAAAGAAAAAAAAACGGAGAGAAACGTGGGAGACGTGAGATTTTCGGAGAAAAGCACCGGTCGCGTAATCCACGAATGCCTTTGCTATTGATTTCCACAATTCGGCTCTTCTTCCACGCCCTTACCCAACCTTGTCCGTTACGTTCCCTTTAATTCAATAGATATTCCCAATCGCGCTAAGTGCAGTGCTTAATTTCATCGGGGCGCTCAGCACAGCTTGTTTTATCGACGCGACGGATCGTGGAAACGCGCGTCACTCGGTTATCCATTACGTTCGGGTGATTTCAAAACAAATTCGAGAGCGACTTTGATCTATCGTTGAAGTTTTATCCTCGCGGCCCTCACGGTTACCGTCGAAATTCGTTAGCTTAATTCCTTTCAATCCCCTCGATCAAATCCTTGATCTTTACGGCAGTCGGACATAAGTAGATTATAAATTCCAAGGAATTCAGCAATGCTCGTTTAGGTCGAATGCGATTGTACATACCGAAGTGGCACTTAATTTTACGAACTCTCGATCGTGGCTCCTTGTTATGGTAGTTGTTGCATCATGTTGACTCGTACTCGATATTGGCCTCATAACGGTCGACGAAATGCTTGGTCGCGTCCCACGTGCGACGAGCGTTTTCGCATTTTAACAACTTTACGCATCGATAAAGTATTCGATTGTGGTCAAGTAATTCGATGTCTCTTTACGCGAATCGTCCTACCGAGCGCGGTTAGCTCTTTAATTTCGCGACGTCTTTAACTTCTTTTTTCTTCTAATTTTTTTTTTACTACTTTTAAAATATTTTTGTTAAATATTCGTGTTCGTAAGAGTTCGCAAAGTATTTCGAAATTCGTATCCTCCGTGTTTGTTCGCCGTTGCACCGTCCACCGATCGCGGACAGACATCGGAATAAAGCGTGCAGCGAGCGAATGAGATTTCTTGTTCGTACTTTTTTTTTTTTTGTTTCGTTCTTTCCCTTCTTTTCCTTGGTATTGCGTCGGCAGCCAGGTAAACGAAAAGTGACTGCGTTTGACTTCCCTTCCCTCGATTGTTCGTTTCGCCGCGGGACAGCAAAAACCACGAAGGATAATTAAAAACTGACGAGACATCCGTGAAATTAAGTTTCTCGTGAGAGACGCTTATGCGAGTCCGCGCGGAGTAGGATCGAGACGTTGCATAGAAACCGGGGAGGACCAGGGTTATTATTACGTGAAAAATTGTAACAATTGTCATTGTAAAGAATGGCGATGGCAAATTCTTTGGAATAACTGATACGAGATATCATGTCGCTCAACTCGCTCGTATACCTCCGATAGTTTGTATCGCGAAACGGTCGAATCGCGCGAATCATGTACCCACACCCTGTACAATTGTCTCGGCGACCACCGCCCAAGAGACGTTCGCGTGTCGCGATTATTACCATTTGTTTCGACGGTCACGCGGGCATCGTCGCTCGTTATTAAAATCGGCAAACTATTCCACAGAATTCCTCGCCAATGAAAACGCCGTGATTTTTCTGCATGATGAAAAATAAACGTGATCTTTCTCCTCGACCCTCGCGCAAGCGCATGCGCGAGTGAACAGAAAGAGAGACTTGAGCAAGAGAAGAAAGTGGATTTTAATCGACGGTCCTTTGTCCAGGCCAGGGGAATACCCGAGAAATCCGCCCGACGCGACGTCCGATTGCGATACGGTAAATCCGCCCTTTGCGTATCGAGAGAACTCTCAAAGAATGTTACGTTAGACCTTAATGGCAATCTGTGTGTTAGCATCGGTGTTGCATCTACGTATAATGACTGTTGCTCCATATTTATTTTTATTATATGTATAGCCGCCTGCAGCTGTGTGCACGATTGTTCGCGCAATGCTGTCGTTGGTAGGCGAGCCGAGAGTTCATTATTTATTCCCTCTTGATTATTTAGCCCGCATTTCGTGTAATTTTCGTTTCGTTTCGTTTCGTTTCGTTCTCTTTCCCGAAACGCAAAACCCTCCGTTCGTAGAGTTCGATGGAAAAAGGATCGCGCGTCCCTTTGGTTTCTCATCCATGCGCCATGAGTATACTACGTTTCGTTTTTTTCCCCCCCAATTTTTGTTGTTTTTGTTGTCTCTTATCGTTCGTTTCGTTTCAGTTTGACTTTTGAACGATCAACGAAGCTTGCGCTTTCAGCCAGACGACATTATAGTACGCGAAGATCGACGATTTAGAAGCGAGAGCGTTTTCTCGGTTTTTCTTTTCGTTCCGTTTCGTTTCCTTTCTTTTCATGGAAAGATCCGTACATCTTCGAGGGTCGATCGGGGGAAAATTGTACGACGAGAGTGTCAAACTGCCTTTTATACAGAGAAAAAATTGCGAGAGAGTTGACAAACGTTTTGGCTCGCAAGATATCTCGTCTCGTCCCGATCGATGCTCGTTTGACTTTTATCGAGGCTGCAACGCTTTCGTTGTCAACGCATTTAAAGAACTTGATTGCGCGATTTTCACCCAACTTCCGGAGACCTGTGACACGACGAACTTTCGTTGCTCTCGGTGATAATGCGAGTACGCGGCTAAAGAGATGCTAAATAAAGTTATTTCGAAACGTTGCGTTGGCGCAATTGGCGCGAAATCCCGTGACAGACTTGTTCGGTGAGAGAATATTTTTCAAAATTTCTGCACGAGACACAACCGAGTTGGTTACAACGCAAAGAGCGTTAATTAAAGAATACTGGAAAAAAAGCGATTGCCAAAGTGATTACGGACAATCAAGGTCAGACTGATTCAGGAGTCAACGCGACGATCGCTCCACGTAATAGTGTATGTATAAAGTATAAATACTATTAAATACACATGTATATTATCCGCGTCCGAGCCATCGCAGCCTCTCTCTACTGGCGGAACAAAGTTTCGATTTAGCGTGTACGAGAAAGATTCGATGAGGTTATCAATTATTAACCGTCGAGGAGCCCGTCGTAACTTTCATCGAAACCGAAAATAAGGATTTCTTTATCCAATGAATTTTCTGATTTCGGCAGGGTCGAAGAAGCGTCCGTTTCCTCCACGGGATTCTTTCACCATGACCACATTTTTTCTCAACACATCCGACATTATGTCTCTGCAGTACTCGCAGAGGTGGAAAAAATGCTTAAATATAGGTACCTTCCTCGTAGATGCTTCTATCGCGCGGCCTCGCGATCTACCGCACAACTCTATCGGTCTCTAAACGAAAATTTCAATTAAGAACTTGATACACGGGAAGGCGGTTGAAACTGGGCCCGACATCTCTCGTCGACATTTCTCATCAATTTCTGATCGAATTAAGACCAAGTTCGAACGTTTCATCGATGTTTACGCGCATCGATGTGTATGTACCCAGAGGAGGGTGTCCGGGAAAATCAGTGTTTTATCTACCTCTGGGCCTAAGTATAATATATGATATTCCAATTCACTTATGTATGTATAGTAATATTGTGTATAACATAGATTCTCTCCAACGACTTCTCCCCCACTTGCCTGTCCGTCTGACTGACCTGTCTGTCGCCGCACAAAATCCGTTTTCCCGCCAGAGATTCGAGTCTTACTTACGATTAGATCGGCCGAGGCCAGCCAGCCAGCCAGCCCCCTGTGTCCCTAAGTATTCGCGTGGCACGGCTAACGTAAGATGCATCCCGCGGGATGACCGTGACAGGGATGATGTTTCGGGGGTTGGAAACGGACGGACAGACAGACAGACAGACGGACGAACGGCATTTCTTGCTAACTGCGTAGTACCCGTCTACCTGGTAAGCTAGTTGTCGCTGTCTGTCTGTCTGTATGTCTGTCTGTCTGTCTGTACTGTATGTCTGTATGTCTGTATGTCCGTCCGTCCGTCTGTCTGTATGTCTGTCTGTCTGTCTATCTGCCCACCCTGTTACACCCTGTTCACCTGTTCGCATACTATTTTTGATAGTACAGCCTCGTGTCGATTGATCGAGGTGTTGGAGCTCTAGCTAATAGTTAGCTGCCGGGAAAGTCAAATGATTCGTTGTTTTTATCGGAGGAGAAGAAAAGAGAATCTAGGAGTCGATCGTTTGTCACGCGACGCGCGTAAAATGGAGAAGAAGTTGAGATCGACAGATCGATCGAGACTTTAATCGTCGAACGGATGAACGTGAAACGCGACCATCGAGGCTGTACTTTATGAACCGTGCACACCTAAATTATCTCTATTTCATTCACTGTCACACGGCCAATGCTCTGGGTATGTCGTATGCTGGATGGATTAATTGAATTAATTGATTGATTGATTGATTGATTAAATTAATTTCGAACCTTGATTGAACGTTTATTGCTCTCTCCGTACGATACTACCTATTCTATTGTTGTTGCGATGTTGGTGTTGTTGTTTACTATATATACATACATATATATATTATATATCATTGTATTGATGTTGATGTTGTTGTTACCTTGATGTTTTTGATGTGTTGTTTAATCGTTGTTATCTTGCTGTTTGATGTTTGTTGTTGCACTATATATATATATCTATATATCTCTCTCTCTCTATCTATCTATCTATATTATATATACATATCTATATGTATATATACATACATGTATATATCCACATATCGTTCGACGCGCGTATACGCCGGCGTACCGACGATACGTCTTAATTGAAGCTCGAATCAATCGATAAGCTTCCGCGACGATTCTCAAATTCTCTCGAGACGATTTCTCGCTACGCATCTCGATGCAAACAATCGACATAGTTACGATTTTCCCGTGATTACGAATTACGTGGCGACACAATAAATTTTTGTCATCGTGTGCGCGTAGGCGTATACACGGGTATACAGATACATGTACATTTCAGCCAGCCAGCCAGCCAGCCTCACGCTTGGAGTGCCTTATATACCTACATATAATGTATACTTAACACGATCGTCATACTTGGTCACTCCTTATCCCCGAGTACGACTAAAACCACCCCCTAACAAATTCACGACAATAACCTACGCCTGTTTCTTAACCCCGTGCTAAACTTTAAAGTTCTGTCGTACGTGTCGATGGTATTAATTTCTCAGCTCGATTAACGTAACGTATAACGCGGTATTATCACGCGCGATTAACATTATCGATAAAGAGCGTGATTCCTGAATTCCTCGCGTTACTCTGTCTAAATATCGAGAACGACTACGTATCGAACGACGCGGCGAAGCGTTTTTTCTTCCAAACGACAGGTACATTGTTCAAAAGAAAATGAAAAAAAAAAGACAAAAAGAGAATGCACTGCTATACACGTGGAATAAACTGGGCGGGGGGGGGGGGATATTTCGAGAAGGAGAATTGCAAAAGTTCACGGTTGAAGAACAAGGAATCGGGTATTCGAAGGGGAAACAGCCGCAACGTTTAGGGGGTGGTTTGTCGTGGCCCCGGCGAGCGGTCAGTGGGTGACGATACGAAATTGTGTTTCAGGATTGCATTCGCCTCACGAAGGACTGGCCGGTGGTTCCGGTCAAAGTATGTCCGGACTGGCCTACTATCAACCGGAGCACCCTGGTACCGCGGGGGTGGTCAAGTACCCCGAGAACGGTCACGACACCCTCTCGGATTTCGTGACGTTCGTTTGCCAGGAGGCCGAGAACACTCAGCAACTACCCCAGGTAGCTTCCGGATCCTTCGAGGCCGTCGCATTGTCGTCGTTTGTAACGCGAAACATTGTTTCGATGTTTGTAGCCGTGAATTTGCAATTCAGAATGATATTTTTAAACGTAGAGTATTCGAGAATGAACATGCCCGCGAAGCGTTAACAATGTTTCGGAGTGATGCAACTGATCGGGTGCAATGCGACGGTTCTTCTTCGACCTGCATCGTCATCCGTGTTCCAATCGCCCTGAATTTTTCGATCCTCTTTATTTCTATCGTAAAGAGCAGTCGCGCAAAACGTTGAAAAATTTTCACGGAACATTAGATTTCTCACGAAGAATGGTAAAAATTCTAAGGTCGCGTTAAACAATAATGGCCATTGTTCGTCGTTGGAATGATATCGCGCGACTCGTTTTTCAATCTCACGGTTAACCAAGTAAAGGCAGTAAAGACAGTAAAGCCAGCCGATCTTAATCCCCTATTTGCGACGTTCGCTTAAATTCGAACAAATACCAGTTACGTCGGTATACGCATACATCGTCGAGTGCAAGCATATCGAGTATCGAGTCGAAATCACCGAAAGATAAAAAGATCGGGTGTAAACGTTTTCTGATAAAAAAAAAAAAAAAATGACGCGAACGCAAAGCGGGGATTAAAGTCCGGCACGGAAGAGTGAATTGTCGATAAGGAATAGAAAACGGGGTGAGTGGATCACGCGCGGGTCGACGACGTTGATCGGTGGGTGTGTGTGTTTCCAGGCGCAGCTAGCCGGACCCCGTACTGGAATACAAAAGTTCTCACAGTATTATCCGAGCTCGATGCTCCCACCACCACCGCCAGCGCCGATGGCGAGGCCCGTAGCGATAATAAGGTCGACGGGTGAACTGACGGCCGCGAGTTCGAACTCACCCCCCACGTCATCGACATCGCCCACGGACCCCGCCGAACTGGCCCCCAGCCAGCAGGAACAGATGGCGGCGGCAGCGGCGGCGGCGGCAGCGGGCCTCGTCGGTTCCGGTTGTCAGAGCTCCGTGGATCCTTCGGGAAGGAAGAGTCCTGCGCGAATCCTAGTTACGGCTCCCCACACTAGCCGGGAGTACACTTTCGCTCACTTTCACTCCCAACCTGGACAGGTGAGCGAGTCTCTCGGAAGAGAGTTTCGTTAATTCGTTGGGACGCCCGAATCAATTATCGAGACGATTTTTTTCCATTTTTTCCCCCAGCAAATCTTCACGTACCCCACCATCAGCTCGATGTCGGGGGTGATCTCGCCGACGAATCTCTCCCTCTTCTCCTCCCCGGTATCGGTCACGAGGCCGGTGGCTACCCAGAGGTCGGTCTCCAACGTTCCACCACGTTGGAACACTGCGCCCTTCATCAATCTCGAGGACGATTACAACATGATCGCCCCGATAATCACCGGCACAGCCAGCGAGCCACCTTCCGCCATGGACGAAGGTTACTAACAAATATTCTTGCCTCGCTTGCGCCGACACGCTTCTCAAACGATTCTTTTATTTCAAACCTTTCAACTGAGTTTTTCCTATCTTTCTATTGAAAGAATTTTTCCATTTATCTAGAACGATACTTCCATCCGGTCCACACGAGCAACGTGGTAGACAAAAGTGGCAACGGGAACCTTATGGGTGGTGATTTGGGGGTTTCGACGGATCCAACGTCCCACCATCACCAGCAGCAGCAGCAACAGCAACAGCAGCAGCAACAGCAGCAGCAACAACAACAACAACAACAACAGCAGCAGCAGCAGCAACAACAAGTGATGCAAGACAAAAGCGGTAGACCAAAGTCTCCCCCGTGACACTGGAGGCTCAGACCGGAAAGTCTCGAAAAGCTCGCATGTTCCACGGGGTCGTTACTCACCACCGCGTACGATAATAATCCTGAGCCGGAGGAAGGTCATCAGGATTCCTCGTGCCGTGTTCAGCTTCGCGATATAAGCCTGCGAAGAATCGAGTGCCTGAGAGTCTGATCGTAGTTTAAGGCGAGTACGTCGAGAGAGGGTTCGTTTACGGGAGAGGAAAAGAAAAGAACGTCGACCCGTGAGAGAATCGGTTTCGCGGCGCTCGTACCCTCGGTGTTCAACGGACCACGCGAGGGTGCTATTAACCCTTTGAGGACCACACGTTGGTTTCAGTGTTAACGGTTCGCGAGTTTCCGCGCTTTCTCGCCGTCCATTATCTTGTTCGCGGCGGTCTAATGCGGATAAAGTCGAAAGCACGAATTCTTATTTGCAGGACGGTAGAACGAGTTTAAGCGTTCGAGCAAACTTTTCAGCAATAACACTCTTCCTTCATTTTCTACGAAACAGAGATTCTGGTCTCAAAGGGTTAACGTTTCGGTCAATTATTATTAAACTTCAAAGTTCCGAGGGCGAACCCTTTCGCCAAAAGACTAACAAAAAAGATTATTTCTCTCCTGGCGTGACATTTCTCTCTCTCTCTTTCTCTCTCCCTCTCTCTCTCTCTCTTTCTCTCTCTCTCTGTCTCCCCCCTCAAACCCCCCTCTCTCTCTCTCTCTATTTCTCTCTCTCTCCCCCTACTTCCCTTAAGCGTACTCGAAGGATACGCGAGAAAGGATCCCCTCTTTTCGTCTCTTGTCATACGTTTCCGATCGTCGCCGATCGATCGCGTCGACCGAGACAGATGGACGGTCCAACACGGAAAAGGAAAAAAAAAAGCAAAGGGTCGTCGATCTTTCTCGAACTCTTACACATACAAGTTATACATATGTATATCGTAATCTTCCTGCTTCGAGCCCTTCCTACTGTTTTTGTATATACACGCCCGATTTATTCTAGCGGAAGGGCAGAGACGCGTGCCCACGTTCGCCGTCTCCCTCGAGGTGTCGCGATATTTTGTAAAGTTATTAGGCGACCCCTCAGATTCTATCTCACGAATTAACGATCGAGACGAGGTGTACGCTAATCTGCGCGTACTTCGGGATCTCACCGAGGAAGGGTTAACGACGACGAAAAAGTTTCTAGTGCCAATCGAGTAGCTTATAAATATTATAATGAAATTATAATTTTCTAGTATATTTTTTTATAATAGTATCGGGTCGATGCAAAAGTAATGGAAATTCGTGCAAGTACCGAAGGCGCGAAATCGACTACAACAGTTTTTCGATCTATATTACTTATGCCCTTTCTAACGCACGAAATCCTCGCTCATTAGTTTGACGAACGATCGACGATTTTTCAGTTCGGTGTGAGAGCAATTCACGAGAGCAAACAATACCGTTACTTTTGCACCGAGCCGATATCTCTGAAGGAAAACGCGGCTTGTTTAGAAGTTGAAGCGAGGTGAGTGGCGATCGACTACTTTTTCTCGGTCTAAATGTTGCAACTTAGGCGCTCGAATTGATCAGAGACGGTCGAGGAGATTCGGTCGGCGAGCCGGTCGTAATATAAACGGTCCACGAACCACGGATAATAATTAATAATTAGATGGTTCAATTCGCCTAATGCTCAGGCTAGTGCTAACACTAGTGAACAAAGAAAGACTAGTGCGGACTAGTCACCAGAGGCTGCTAGTTAGAAACAAAGTGAATATTTAATATTGTTTACTCGATGATAAGCGGTTGACTAATTAAATACGTTATTGATAATATTAATATTATTAATGGTAACGGTGTAACGAGAACATTATACCAGATATTCTCCTTGAGAATACACGATGAACGACGGAGGAAAATGCAAGTGGTAGGAAAGGGAGAGAAGCGAGTGAGGACGGTGAAACAAAAATAATTCGGGGGAGATGTTGAGAGGTCTATAAAAGGTTAACGAAACAGCCAAACTAGCGTATGTCGCGCATGAAGAAACGGAACATCGAACTCTACGACGACGAAGCTCCGAAAAATATTGTCCAAAGTGCTTTCCGTCGATTGTACATTTAAAAGGGGGCGTCAGATAACGAGGAGCCTGCGACGATAAGGATCGATTTAACGCTTTAACTCTTTCGTTGTCAGATATTTCAAGTGCAATGTTAAGTATAGGGTTGGAAGTTCTAAAAATTGTTTGGACGATATTGTATATTGATTTAAATACGGCGTACTTTTTTCTTTATAAATTATTATATTTATTATCAAATTGGTTATAAATCGTTTTGGAGATCTGGCAAGTTAAGCGTTAAAAATAAGCGAGCACGAAGAGCGACCTGTCCATACATATAATAATTCCTGCGATACCTATTTTTAGCGATCCCAAATTAAAATTGCGCTTAATATATTCGCTAGGCGGTCAGTTAGTCTCGAAAAAGTTTTTCTTTTCAATTTGTTAAGTGACTTCCCCGTTTTTCTCTCTTCGCGTGAGATTGAAAGGGTGCCATGTCTATTCCTCATTATCGACGAATCCCATTTTCTTTCCTATTATCGCGTATACTTTTAGTTTGTTTTTTTTAATTTTCCCAAAGACGCGTTTCTTTCCCGTGTACCCGATGGGAAATAATATGTCGTACGTTCGATGGGGAGAGTTGGATTTTTAATAACTCATCTCGACGCCGTATCATCGGTAAAAAATAATTTATTAACTTCACTCGTTTGATTTCGTTCATGGTACGCGATCGCGAGCGATAAGCAACGTAATGGGGTAGAAGGAAAAGCACCCTGTCAATCGGTTCGTAGTGATAGTACAAAGATTGAATTGTCTTCTAGCATCGTTGATAACAATGTCAATAAGAGATGCACGGCAGTGCGATGTTACTATTCCTATAAATGCTTTTACGGCTGCTGATAACACTATGCGAGGCAACGATAATACCGCTACAACTATTGTTAATACCAAATATTACAAGAAAACTACTACTATTACTATTACTACTACTACTACTGCTACTGCTACTACTACTACTACTACAACTACTACTGCTACTGCTACTACTACCACTACTACCACTACTACTACTACTACTACTACTACCACTACTACTACTACTACTATTACTACTACTACTAGTACTACTACTACTACTATTACTATTACTATTATTACTATTAATACTACTGTACCACAATCACCACCAATACCACCACCACCACCACCGTCACTACCGTTACTACTACCACGATCATTACTATTGGCTTGCGGGAAAAAATCATGATTTGTCAACGGGTCTCATGAATTTCTTGCGCGAACTAATATTATTACTAGCAGCACTGCTGTAACTACTACTATTATCGCTATTCTACTATTAACTATAAAGAAACGAGAAAGAAGGGAAACTACCGCATTGCAGCTATTACTACTACTACTACTACTACCGCTACCATTACTATTAACGATCGATAACACCAATTACTCGAACGCTACTGTCGCTAACTACTATTAACTACTAATCGCTTTACGAATACGATTACCATGAGAGAAAACGATTAGTAATGTAAATATATTATTCGGGGCGTTAGGATAAATGTATATGTATATTGTTACGCACAGGGGCAGAGAGAAACGCGGGTGAAAGGGCGCATTTAATATTAGTCGATCGATTAATAACACATCGAATCTTGGGGGGGGGGGGGAGGGGGTTGATTGTACGTTGGATGTGCCATCGATCAAGAATTTTTGCATACCGAACTTCGATGTTAGCCGGTTGACCGTGTTGATTTATTAAAACTGTTTTATCAGTACTTTGAACATTTATAAATTCCGGGGAACTTTATTTGAGAAATAGGGAGTTATTTATTAACGATGCTTCGTTTCCGTGGGGTATCTTTATCCTATTCTTACCTTTGTTGGACTCGTGAAATTTTCTTATATACGTGTACATACATCAGTCGGGAAAAAATGAAAATTTAATGGATCTACTTAGCCGTGGCCGATAGTCGAGGGGTTAGAACAAGAACCCGCACGATCGGTAGACTTCAGAAATTTAAAAAAAACGGTACTTCCCTCGACGCCAATCCGCGGATTAAGAACTTAACGCGACTTCTCATTATGATTTTGTTACCGGCAGGGCGCGAGCACACGACGGGGGCATATTGAAGTGAATTAATAGGAAAACGAAAGAAACAAAAAAGAAGAGACAGGGTGGTTCGGGATATGTGTACCGTGAGAGTTTTTCGTACTGATTTCAGCTTACTGAACATTGCGCACGTTATTCGAGCGTGACGATCGTGACTTAAGTATTTCTTGAACGGGACTCGCTATTGCACAGATTACTTTAATACAAATCTCGGCATTGTTAAACTACAGCGATTTAAATGCTCTTCGATTTAAATCTCGATAAAAGTTAAGGAACATATAGGAACGTAAGACCTTTGATAGCAATAGTTTATAACGTAACACGAATGAGTAAGCGTAAATTTTTATAATCGCAAAAGAAATACTTGATTCCGATTTGTTGTAACGCCACGGTGATTTCGACGCGTAACGAGATTATTAGCATACGATTTTAAAGGCGCGTCTCGATAGAGTAGTGTGCCAATTAGAATAGAGAACGGTAATTATATGTAGATCTTCTATGTAGATCGTAGGTGTTTCCGATAAGGATCGTAACGAGACAGCATGGTCAAGTTTAAGTCGATTTAACGTCTTCTCGTGGTACAATGGAGAAAAGGGCGCGCGGAGAAAAATTTCTTCGAAAGACCCTTAAAAGTCACGCCTACCTCGGTATTAATCTACGCGGCACTCGCTTAGGGAAATTTGTAATTATAGATTCTAAAAGTTATCCTTAACTCGAAATCGCTTAATTCGACATACGGACGAGAGGAAAGAAATTTTTCTCCGATCGCTTCTGGGTATATTTTAATAATGTTTCTCTTTTGTTTCGCGACGACCTGCTTTCGAGTCCGCCCTACCAGAATTCCACTCGATATCGTTTCGCCGATCGGTGACCGATTTCCCATCCGAGGCAATGTCGAACTCGCGTCACGGTGTTTTTCTCGGGGTATCCATAAAGAAAAAAAGAAAAAAAAACATTTTGTATAGCGTCTCGAGCTGCCTTGAACCGAAAGTGCATTAAAAAATCGTTCGCATGGTAGCTGTCACGAGGGATCCGAGAGACTTGGATTGATTTTCAAGCACGATACACGTACAACGAAGCAACTTTCATCGTAACGAAAATGTCACGATTACGATGGATTTATTAAGGAATAGAATCTTCAATATTTAATACCCTTGGAAACTTTCAACGGGACTCGTTAGAGCGAGGAATAATTTTTGAGATATTAAAAAAAATTGTTATACTTTAATCACCCCGTGTACCCTACATTACCCACAACAAACATCGTGCTGAAACATTATTCTGAATCGCAATTGGGAGTCCCTCTTGGCGCTTGCCTGTGCGTACGAAGACTTTTTCTATGTAAGATAGACTTTTCTCTAGTAGTGCGAATAGCTGACGACGAGACGAAAGGGAAAAAAAAGTAAGGAAACAATGCGCAAGAACGAGGAAGAATTAGAGGCTTAATTACGCGACGCTCGTCTCGAATAAGTTCGAGAATCAAACGACTCGGTATGCATAATATACATGTACATATCCATATACATATGTATATAATATATGTGTACGTGTACACACACACACACACAAATATATATGTATATGCATATGTATATACATATACGTATACGCGACCGTCGTTATCCCGGGCCACCCACGCTTAAGGGGGAAAAAGCAGGGAGAGAGTAAATGAAAAAATCAAATAGGAACCTCTTTAAACCGACGCGACGTTATCGCCGAGAGACGTAGAACGAAAGAGAGAGAGTCGGTTGAAAGAGAGAGTTTGACGATCGAGTCGTCGATGTACGTATAATTAAGTCAAAGTTAAGAAACAAAAGAGGAGATACATTTGCTAGGAATTAAGCTTGCGAGGGGCGGAAGATTTACACGAGTTTGCGCGACGCGTCGCGTCGCGTCCTTCCGATTGCTACGGACGAAACGTGAGTTTTTCTTTGGACTTTTTTTTTTCGATCGCGGGGTGGTGGGTACACCGAGAAATTGAGGATGCACGCGGCTGGAAGGTGCGAGTTCAGCTACGAGAATAACGATAATAATAATAATAATAATAATAATAATAATAATAATAATAATAATAATAATAATAATAAACATAACGATATTTAATAATACTGATAATTATAATTATATTACGGTAAACAGGAACGGCGACGATGATAATATAGTGCGATTATTATTACTATTACTACGGCAATACGATGATACACATATGTTATATGAAATACAATGATATATTTATCGAATATTTATTGAGCAAGAAATAGCACATTGTGTAGTATGGTTGTACAAAGTAGGTGAAGAGACGAAAAGACCGGCGTGCGCAATTCCCTTCGAAGGATGTCAATAAACGAGGCGCGCGATAGGGCGCGATAGGGTTGAAAACGAGTCACGAGTCACGCGTATCGCGGGGAATGTTCCGAAACTCTCCCGACTCAAACCCAAAAACACTTCGGAAGATTTCTCGCCGTAGAGTATTAGCCAATATTGAATATTAATCAATTTCTGTAACCCATCCTTGACTGTGCAGGTTTGTCTCCTGCGGTTCGATATTCCCGCGCGTCAACCATCCATCGTTGTTTCGGCCTAAACGCGAATACGAATTTTTACTCGTCGGCGTGATAAAATATTCTTTAAATACATTTCACCGTAAAATCTTTTGAAGAAAATCGATCGATGAATCGCGCGACCCCCGGTACGTAGAGTGGCTCGACAAAAAAGTACCATGGAAATGAACGCATAACCGATGGGGAAAGAAATGAAAACTAAACGTGGAGAAAGATGTAGAAACGCGACTTTCGGGCCCAAACGCGAGGGAGGCCCGAGGATCACGTGTATTTTCGTCTCACGATCCTTTTTTTACGATTGTGAACGAGGTTCATGTTATATATCAGGGATTAGACTAAATAGTATAATACGATGCGAGAAGAGGTGGCAAGAAAACAAGAGAGAAACAATTTCGAGGGAAGGGGTGGGGGAGTGGACGGACACCGGGAGGGCGGGGGCTGTGAGAAGGTGGTGATAGTGGTAATACCAGAAGTAAGAGTGAAAGAGAGAGATTAATTGTCGAGATTTAAGGCTTAAGAGAAATTTCTTGTGATAAGCGTGCGAACGTTGTCGAAGAGACCTCCGCCCGCGAATGGCGGCCATAAAGAAGAACAAGCGAAACAAAGTAATAAATAAATGATAATAGAGAGAAACTCGAAATCGAAACTAATGATCTTTAGGCAATAATTTCGGAGCTGGCGACCTTCCGATGAAGGGACACTGACAAGGGAGAGGCTTCTTTGTCACCTTACCGCGCCAATTATACGTTGTGTCCATAATGTCTCAATTAATATTATGTATTATATATATATATGTATATATTATATATATTATATATATATATATATGTATATATTATATATATTATATATATATATATTATATATTATATATATATACATATATATATCCGACAATATTGATTATTAAAATTCTTAATACATAACTCTTGGGTCGCAGGTACAATGCTTTCCCTCTCTTTGAGTTTCGCAAAGATTTTTCCACTTTTATTAGGTTTATCGTTTCGTTTTCAAGGCGCGTTGAAAGTTTAATTTTGTTCCTGGTAACGCGAGGAGGTTCTTTCTTCAGATTATCTTCAGTTTGTTGGTCGATACGACCGTTCGGGGGTCAGATGAATTTTTCTCGTACCGAAAAAAGTCTTCTCTTTTCATACACACGAGCGACAGTTGAAAGTATTAATAAAAACAGTAGATCTTTGATACAGGAGAGAGAGAGTGGATGGTGGTAAACGAGAAAGCAGACATTGTTCAAAAAGTGAAGTATGGATTTATTATGCGCAACCATTTCGTGATCGGTGCACCGTTGCGAGAATAATTAAAAGGACAATATGCACGTACAACCGTGTCGGAAACAACTCATCGCAATGATCCTTTCGCTTTCTCTATAAATACATATATTGTAATTAAAATAGAGAAATATTATGTATATATCTGTACAACCCGGACACGTGACGGATGCTTCTACAAAATAATCTCTACCTAGTCACTAATTTGTAAAGTCTGTCGATTATTAACCCTTTGTGGTCCTCCATTGTTCTTTTTTTTCATTTCGTTATGCAGTTTTATTTTGCTACTCGCTGAAAACACTCTGCATTCGTTGCTAATTAAGTCGCGCTAAAATATCCTTCTGAACGCGAAGCGTGTCGTCTCTTAATTTCATTACCAGAAAAATATTTCTCTCGAGGCGAGTTCTGTCGGACCGCAAACGGTTACAAAAATAAACGGATAATGCGTCATGGAGTGACAGAAATGCAGTTGAACGAAATTTCTTCCAGTTGCATCGTTTAAAAATATAGCGCACAATCGTTTAATAATAATCGCAAGGTACAATATCTGGATGACGCAAGGCGGAAATTTCCTTTCTTCTCGATGCGAAGGGGGGAGTCAGAAATTTCCACTTCCCGAAGTAGAAAAAGGAAATACGCGGAAGATCAAAGGGTGGAAATTTCTATCTCGTTGAGATAGAAATGCGGCAAAATTTCTATCTCTTGGAATGGAAAGGTACGTGGGGGAACGCGATCGGAATCTTCTCTCCTCGTGGATGATTGACATAAAGAAATTTCCGCTTTCTTTGCAATACGAAAGTATAAAACCAAAGGACGGAAGTTCGCGGCTTGTTTCTCAATGCGGGCGCAAATAGACTAGAAACGAAAATTCCCATTGTTGCTCCAATTGGTTTTCCCTTATTGTTAGCAAATGTAGATTCGTCGTTCGAGAAAATGTTAATGGGTCTCCAGTGTCGCAATTAAATAAGCACTGCGGTAATCGATAACGCGTCGGCAACACAATTGTTTTAAATACATTGAGAATAGACAGCAGTAATTACGTAAATACTCTCTTACATCTTACCGCAATGACGACAATAATCGCCATCGGCACTCTTTTTTCCTCGTACTCCCACTTTGTCATTCTCGATCGTATTTTGCCCCTGTGTCGATTCTCGCTCCAACAGTTAATATCATCGACAAACATGATTTCTTTTCTCTGAACGACAAGAAATAACAGCCACTTATCGCGATAGCGATCTCTCACGATCGCATCTGTCGTACGATTACCCCGTAAACCTTTTCTACGTTCTACGGATAAATAAATACGTCGAATACTTCTGGTAAAGTAAATGCTGCACCATTCTTTTCGCCGGGCACTTGTTTCGTCAACTGTTTGCATGCAGCTTTTTTTTAAACGTGTTCCCCAAGACTCTGACTCGCGCAATCAGTTAAATACGACGCAAGTCATATGTTTTCCAATTATAATTATAATATCGGTTCCACACTAAACTTCTGTACGCGTAGAATTCTAGATTTGAGAATAAAAATACTCGAAAGAATAAAAGCCGCGGAAACAAAGAGGCCGTAGATTTTACATATGTTCGCTACGAGAGTTCCGCAAACGATAAATGTAATTTCAACTTCTCGTTCGAAAATATGTTTCTTCATCATTCTATCCGTATAGAGACATATTTCTTCTCACAAATATTATATTAAATATACTCTCGATGGTTTTCGATTGTCTCTGTAATCGAGCAAACTAAAACAGATTTATCCCATTTACCGAAACAACTCTGTCAGGTATGTCAAGTGCGACAAAAAATCCCATGCGTGCATCAAAACTATAACAACAATTTCGTTAAGTCGTTTTAAGTACCAAAAGATTTCAAAATGCGGTACCAGCGCAACGTTGTTCTTTACACAAAATTTTCTTTACGTTAGCCGAGAGTTGCTCTATGAAAGTGGGAAAAAATTTGTAGGGTGTATCGCGTGCAGATAAAGAGAGCATACCTATATTTAATTAACCCGCAGCAATTGACGAGTTTCTCGAAGAAATATCGCCTCGATGTTAAAGTCAACGCGAATTCATTCAACGTATCATCGCCTGCAATATTAATAATCGTTTCATTTTTTCGCGTGCACGCACTAAATAAAATCGAAAATATAGCCCTCGATAAAACACCATTACGACGTTTAGGCGTTAGTAATATTGCGGCGACAATAATATCTCGCGGCGGCTGTACTTTTAACCCATCGGAACTTAATGAATGTCGGAAGCTTTTTATGCGTAGAGACTATTGGAACCGTAACACCCAAAAAGTGCCCTATATACTTTAAAACAAAACTTGTTATACGAGTCTCCGGAGATGTTATCGTCGCCCGAAAACTTGGTATAATTTGGGCAAGTCGAAGGAACTTTGGAATCTCTTTTCCGTTCCGTTGCATGGAAAGAATTCTAACGCGTTGACCAACGACGTTGGAAAGATTACGCTACCACTAACAACAATAGGTTCGATCGTGAACTGATTCTTGAGCCCGCCTCGTGTACACGTTTACCAGCTGGCAATGTACCCTGTAAACAAATGACCCAAAATTGTATTGGAGAGTTTGCGTTATTGATCAAGGTGGCTCAAAAAATTGTCAGCAATGTAAGAAAAACAAAGTGACGGAAGGGGGGGCATTTACCTGACTTTTACGTTCGAATTATCGATCACCTCGCCGTCGCAATTCCATACGCTGAGGCTGGAGTTCAGGCGACGCATGCTAATTTCGTTGTCGGACTGCATATACATGGTGGGTAGAGCACGGAACGTGAACTCTCTTGCTCTATAAACCTCGACGAATGGTAGATCGTACTTTTGGAAGAGCAAATAAGAGAAACTGAATTTCCACCAACATTATACCTTTCTATATATGATTTTACGCGTAATTATAAATACACGCGATTAGATCATTTCGGAAGTATACGCACCAGAGTCTTTTGTTTGCTGGAAAGCCGGAGCAGCATCCGTATGTTATTTATAAGCGAGGTATGTCGAACTAAAATTACATCGACGCAGCCGTCTCCTATGTGACAAGTAGGGCTAAAGCCCATAGGACTCCTGGAGCAAGCACAGGAAACGTTAGCACCGTTCACCATGAAGAATTTACCTCTCACGGTTAACCACCCTGGGTGAAAAATATTCATTCGTTACGCGAAATTCTTCTCACGCGTAATTAATAAATATACTGTTTCAAGTATACATATTATAGAATAGTTTCTCGACGACTAAGGCGATTAAGAATTCTACATTCTACCTATGTACATACATACATTTTACTTTATACGTAATTAGAAAATTTGGTATCCGACGTACAATTAATAATACGATTTATTAATAATTGCTCACTAGAAATCTCTTTGTCGGGAACGCTGTTGTTCATATGCTGCAAACATCGATTACAGTTTTTTGTACATCTCGTACTCGTAGCTGGATGACAGGGATCTGACAGAAGTTGTATCTCGCCTTCGTATCCTTTGTTCGCTATTATTTTCTTAAAACCTGAAATCAGATATAAATTATCTCGTGAGTTAACTAGTTCAAATCGTAATATCTCTTACTTTAGTATCACTAATATTATACGTATAAATATCTTTTAAATAACTAAAAAGTATCCATCGATTGTATTATGTTTTAGTCTTAGTATAATAATTTCATATTAATCAACATTATAATCGTATTTATTATTTCTGCTCTGAAATAAATATTTTAGTATAAAATTTGTATTTTGTTCTTGTTACTTTCTTTTACCTCTCCCGACACTACCCCCTTTTATCTTCTTTTTTCTAATAACTTTATTACATCTCTCCCCTCGATAGTTCAGTACGTATCTCATACAATCCACTTGCATTTGAAACAATTTTTCAGAATTTACAAAATTTCGGCTTTGTAACGGAAGAACATGATGTGACAAAAGGTAACCGAACTTTGTGCCACCTCTTGCGGTGTTGTTTTTAGACAAAGAGGAGGGGCGGAAAGAAGCAATGCGGAAATTTCGAAGAAAGGTAAGAGGAATGGAAAGGCAAGCGAAAAGGAAATTGGTAACTCCGTGCAAGAGGAAAGTTAATGACGCCAAGGATTAGACGAAGATGATGTTCAAAGAATTTGACAGGGTGAAAGGGATTGAAATGGGTTAAAATAGATTAAGTTTAAATTGAGGAGAGCGTGTAGATGATGAAAAGGATACCCACCCAACTGCGGCTGTAATAAGAAATACGAATATAAGTTATGACAATCCCGATCTAAAGTTAAACTACTGCTTTAACTCTACTGTCAACAACTGGGTACCCATTTTCATTTTATACAAGATTGTAAAAATTGTCTACAATAATATACTACAATAAATAACACAAACGTACCTTGAACAGATTTACAAACATCTGTATCGTTCACATTTGAACGGAAATTCAATAATATATACATAAATCAATGAAAATAATGTGGTGAGTGCACGAGTACCCGGTTGTTGACAGTAGGGTTAAAGGTGTGAAAAATACAGAAAGTACGTAAAAGGAAAAAAGGGTTATGATAAAATCCTACCCGAATAATCGTATCTCTGTGGTCCCATCCACCGAAACTTCTCGCTGTCTCGAACCACGTCACCGAGATATCCGTAGCTGAGAACACTGGCGTATAATCTGAGCAGCGAACCATTGCTATGGACAGAGGAAATGTCTAGGCCCGTCCTGTCTCCGAAAATGATATGTATCGCCGCAGTTTCAACATCGGTCGTCCCATGGAGACTGTACGCAACCGTGTCGGTACTCCCGCTGGGTATCACCCCGACTGGCAATGATGGGATCGGTAATCTGGCTTCAGGGTCGTTCGAATCGATTTGTTGATCCCTGGCTGCTCTCACGACTAGGCCGTTAATGACTTCGGCAAATGTACCGTCTCCGCCGATGCAGACTATCGCCTGGATACAATTATTTGCATTTAGGGATCTAACGCTCAAAAAGCTCTCTGACTATTTTGGATAGTCGTAACATATTAGATAAGTTTCAGTTCCTATTCCTATATCTATTCCTATATTCCTACTCCTGCTCCAATTCCTATTCCTATTTCTATTCCGATCGATACGAAATTACTTGTGTCAAATACTTACGTGAAAGTCACTCAAATCTGCCGTTAAAAGGGTGTCACGAACGTGCCCGATCCTCTCCGTAACTAACATTTTGGATTCTATACCCGCGATGGTCATTAAGGGTTGGACGTCTTTTTCCCATATTTTCAGCCCCTTCTTTTTCCCACCAAAGGGATTTACGAATAGCATCACTTTCCGGGGACGATGCGTCAAGCCTGAAGTATCGATAAGCTAATAAACACAAATTACAAAACTCGCCTATTTCCTCTGTATTAAAAGTACGAATAAAAAGATTAGATCGTCCTCGGTAATGGTTTTTTGATTCATGAAAAATGCGCGCATCGAGGATGGAGGTGTTTTTTTTTTGCAACGTAACGCGATGATTGCGCGTTAAGCCTAAAACCAGATCAATACGTAGCCACTGGTGTTGTTAGCTGATCAGAAGGGTAGTTTGGACAGTCTGGTTATATTTGGCACACGATATACCCTCCCATCTATTTTTATAACAATTACTCTAACCGTACGAAATTAGTAGACCATCCCCTTGGCATCACGCTTACCGAATTACTTCACTTCGGTGCTCAATTTCCCGTGGCGAATACCTTTTCTCGCTGCTGGAAATAAAAGACACAGTCGCGTCGCCTTTCTATTCGATTCGCGGCGTGACACAAATGGTGACCTATAGTGAAAGTGGATCCTTCGTAATTCGTTCTTAGCGCACAGAGGTATATTTTTACGCTCGACAAATCGCCCTCACCGCGGGGCTACTGTACATACATTTCTGTGCTCAACCTAGCATAACTGTGACTGTTGGAAATGTGTAGCTGTGTGTGCCCGAGTCAAGTAGAGCACTGTAGTACGGTAAGTCGTCGAAAGTTACAATGGGCTCGAGACACACGATCAAACTATGGATCCACAGTTAGTAGCTCTATTTATAGAGCGCAATATTAATGTTTAAGCGCGTCGATAAAAGTGGACGTTGAGAGTCAGAATTTTCTACGAATGCATCAATATTTTAGAATTTTTTAAATACGTATGTACATATATTTCAAACGCGAAACGTATTGTCGCAGTAGTCTGTCCTCGTAGCAAATTGGCATTTAATTGCATTTAAACCGATGTAACGACGCGCATGGTTGACGAAGAAAGTGATTGTCCACGCATCTCTCGACTCGAGAGGCGAACGTACTTACGTGATCGGGGTACAAAGTTAAACTGATCGACGGTAAACGTGAGTAAATTTTTCTCTTCCTCTCGCGGCAAATGTAACTTTAAATCTCAGCACCATCGTTCGACAAATACAATATCTGCTATCGTCGTAAGTCGTAAAGAATAATGGAAAATTCATCTATCGCGTGTACCTCGGCATTCGATTTCCAAGCGAATTATTGGCAGAGATATCGCGCAGAAAGTTAATTCTTCGATTCTTCGTACCGTTGGTGGATGCAAATAACGTATAATGGAGTCCTCTCAACGATTCCATTATTCTTAGGTTTTTTACGTTGACGATTCCCTCGTTTTCCACGAATCCGCGTTTTCGCTGTTCACCTTCGATCGCTGTACATACGACGACCTAGTTCCACGTTGCACCATGATTAATTTCTTCTACCTCTTTGCACGCAATGCTAACAAGATCATCGATAAATGACGCGCCACGACAAAGGAGCGACAGAGCTTTCGTACAAGTTACCTACTTATGAAAGAAAAATGATCAATGATCGTCGCGTCGCGTCGCAGTGAATACGTATATGTATAATCAAGGTGTTAACTATGATTAACCCTTTTCACTCTGAACCATTCTGGACGTTGGCTATCAGCTACACAGCGAAACTTTGTGGCAGAAACGTGCATTTACAGACCTTCGTATTATTCAGTATAGTTTTGGAACCAAGTAACGTATTATAGTGATATTGGACTTACATGAATTGGTTGACATCGAGAAATGTATATTTGCAAAAGAAGTCAATATTTTATTTTTTATAACTCATACATATAATTAATTTGTAATTTATATTTTTTATTTATTTTTTATAATTTATGTAATAATTTATTTTTTATAATAACTATATAGTGCGAGGTATGCTCGCATTCCAATCTTTCTTCTACAAACTCTCCTTATCGCTCTTTTCAAATGACGCCGAGAAGTGCTTGGATCGTCGTGAGCACGCTTCTCACGTTCTCTTTTATCACAAAACCCGCTGACATTTTTTATATGTCTTAGTAATTGTAATATATTTTGGTTTGATTTCTTGTGCCATTTTCAAGAGAAAACTTCAAGGAAACATGTATGTTCCAAAAAGTTGCGCTGAAATAACTTAATTCCCCGTAATCTCTAATAAACTTAATGTCCCGTGAGAGGGAACATCCGAATGATATGCTACAATTACGATGTCCCATGAGAGGGAACAGTGAAGTGCAAAGGGTTAATATTTATTCAATTAATCGGAAAATACATTGGAGTAACGGATGTTTATGGATTTACTTGAGAGACAATACTAACGCTAAACAATACTAATCGTAAGTAAAACTAAGGTAAGCAAGTGTACCGTTTATTCCGAACACTATGAATCTGAATAAAGTTTCTTAAACTTATAGTAACGGAATTTATGTTTACAAATTTTCCCTAGTTTAAGAAAGACAGAGATCGAGAAATAAATAAATATATTTATACCATGTCCCACTACCATGTAATATATTCATTTATTGCGCTCATTCTGGTTTAGTCTACTTTACTTTAATTCTCTCGACAAACAAAGCATAACGATTTGTAAAAACAATTTAGAATTCGTGAAAGCGTTGAGAATTGTCTGTATTAAGGAAAACGAAATATATATGAGTATACATACATATGCATAGAAAACTGTTACTTACCCATCAGGTAATTTCGAATAGTTTTCACCCAGGACGCAACTTGCCTCGGATCTGTGTGGCTCATCGCCACGCTGTGATGGCTCCATTTATTCTTCGTTCCTCGTACCGCGTAATGCAAAATGAAATTTGTCGGGCAAACCGTGGGCGATGTCGGCGATGTAGGGGGTTGTTTCTCTTTGACGTTCACCCCCGGTATCCAGTCATCCCCGTAGCGGACCGCAAGGACATCCGTCATGGGTAACGTCCATCTTGCTGAAAAACAAACGATCGTCACTGATAATACCGATACCAGGTATCTGGAGAGCGAAATTGATTAATTGGGGGTCCGAAGCGACGAAGCGCAGGCCCCGAAAGCGATAATATTACGCAGTGTGAATTTACACATACTTATACACGGGCGCATAATAATCGTCCCGTCGGCCCACCGATCACGCGTTGTGTGCTTACAATTAATTACAAACTTCTTCGCGCGCAAATTGCGACGACACTTGTACTCGCGAAACGTGACTAAAATTATGACAGTGTAAAAACCTGCCGAAGCGGATCATATTCCGCCCGCGATGGTCTAACGTCCATCGATTACACGCCAATATTGGCATAATAATCGTTATGCCATTGTTCCGAACATCCCAGGGCCACGCGCATACTTATAGTAAATACGGGAATTTAAATCTGTGCTAAATATATTCAGCAGATGGTCGGTCTATTCCTCGGTGCACCTATCTACGAGTGCAAGTGAACTTGCAAACGATTTCGCTGTACCTTACCGTTGTTTCCTATCTATCCATAATCTTGATTAATTTTTAACGATAAGTGATTACGCGCTGTACAATGATTGCATCAAAAACAGCATTGTAATACTCTCTCTCTCTCTCTCTCTCTCACCCCTCCCCCCCTTTAATCACAGCGGAAGCCTTAAATTATCAAATGTTTTTCAAGTCTCCAGTAAAATACAAGGATTAATACGCGATAAATCTCAACGCAAGAACGGTCTCCGATCGAGGGGGTAAATCGACCAAACATTTCGATGCACGTTATCGATATGCCTAGCTTGCGCGAGGTATAATCACAGCCAATTTGCATTTTCGCCCCAACCATCGGAAAGATCAATTTCCACGAGATCGGGTCAGGAGGGTCGTTTATAAATCGATAGAAACCACTATCCGGGTGGGTGAACTGGTTTATCAAAACAACACCGGTTCCCTCTCCCCCCCCCCCCTCCTCCATCTCCGCGACCTTGAAAATCATTCGCGATATCGCTTTGGGCATTTCCAAACATTATATCGTTATCGGTTAAGGATGCGTCGCGCGCTTTCTGCAGCAAAGAGACGCACGCTAAATTGTTTTATGTGAAAATATTTGGCAAGATTTGAGCCGACGCGCGTGCGTGCAATGACGCAGATGGTAACGCGAGTTTATTGTTGTTATCGTTCGATTGTGTCATTACGAAATGATTCTCCGATGACAAATTACGGCAGCATCGCCGGAGATAATTTCTCTTTCGTATGCAGCGGCTGCACTTCTGGCTACGTCAATAAACCAGAAGACGACGCGATCGTTTCGTTTCGCCTGAACTTTCAAGGATAAGCTAGGGTTTTAACTTTTAACGCTAATCGAAAAAGCGAGCAGGGATTATTTTGTTATTAGGTGGACCGGAAAGTAATGTCGTTTAAATCAAACTAATATATTTTGGCAGCTTCTATTTTCAATTGAGGATGTAATCATCTTTTGCCATCTAGCGTGCAAATTTTCAATACCGGTTCAATAATTCAATCGGTTTTTGAGATATATTTGTTTGAATTCAATGTAAGGAAACGACGTTACTTTCCGGTGCAACTAATGTTTATCCATTTATCTTTTTTTCGCTTTGTTTTAATTGGCTCGCAAGAGACAGTACGGGGAACGCGGTGCGCAACACTTGTTTGGAAACGCGAAAATAATAAATTGCAACGACCGAAGGTCGACGACTGGTGGTTACCTTACGAGAAAGCCCGTGTTAATAGCGACAACTATGCACCTTTCCGTTTGCGTTCGCTTTTAGAATGCAGTGGGTTTACGTTCGCGGAGGTTTTACAACCGCGCTTTACAATAACGTTTCCTCGCTCCCACCATTCATCCGCGATGCGCTCACCACGCACTTGGCCGGGCGAATAATTAAAAACTTGTCTGTTTCTTTCTTACCATCGAGGAGGCAGTGATTGAAAAAAAAAAAAAAACTGACGCGTCACGGATCAACGGAAAATTACCGATTGCGTGGAAACCGGATGCCAACGGAAGGCATGCCGAACGGACAAAATTCTCAGAATCAGGAATAAACCGCAAAAATAAGATGCACCGGAGACGGTTAACAGGAACTATAATGAGAAAGGGGGAGAGGCGAAGGAATCCGCGAAACGGCAGGACAAAATGACTTAGCCAAACATTCGCTGAAAGGAATTAGGAGGGAGCCAAGGTGAACTTGCTCGTAAAATCTTTGACCTTCTCCGATCTTTCCTCGTCGTTCACCGAATTCGAGGTCCGTTCCCCGGCCACCGGGAATATCGGTGTGAACGACCTCGATGGAGACTGAATTTAACTCCACAAATTCTGGCTGCAGTTGGCGAAAAAAAAAGAAGGATAGCGAAATTACAGATTCTACGTACGGCTGCAATCAAGGCTGGTGCGTGAACGCGTTCGTACTTCGTACCTTGGTGTCGATCGTTGCGCGCACCGTCATCGATTCGTCAATTAAGTTTAGCTTTTTTGTCTCTTTGTTTTTTCAATCGCGTAAATTATTGCGCGCGACAATACGTCCATATTTTGGCCACGTTCCTTTTACGGCATGTACCACAGATTACAGTTTCTCCTACGCTTCGCCGATGGAATTTCTAGTGTTTAGCCCCTCTACTCGAATACCTGGAATCTGTCAACCACAACGAGCCCAACGGTATTGATACAAATTTCGTCGTCTAAAACTTTAAATTACTAAATGGTGAACGCGATAAAGGGCAGAACGTCGACATTGAAATCGTTTAAGAGCTCAACATTGTGTCCCGGTAAGTAGTTAAAGCGTACGACGCGACGAATTCATGTTTTTCTACCTTTTATGTTGATACCTATGCATATAATAGGTACTTACGCGGTAGTCGCATTGATACGAGCGCGGGCAAATTTGTACGGGTGGTCATGTAATTTGTAACGAGGAGTGAAATTTCAAATGTGAATACCTAGACGTACAATCATGTCATTGCGATACGCGATAGCGATACCTACGTAATTTCCTCTCAACATTAATTTATCTAACGCCGCGTCGTTTGCTACGTGGTCCGCGATACAAAAAAAAGCTGGGTTTGAGTTTTCTTATGCGAAAAGTAAAATAGAGAATTGAAGTGTAGAAGAATAAACTTAAAATTACCACTGCAGGCAACTTTCTAGCGGTACCTATACGTATACGCGTATCGACGTCATCGCGTTGAGATAATTGGGACGTTCGCCAAAGTTCATCCGCAATTTTTCACTCCAAGGATGTATGCATACATATGTAGAAATAACGGTGCTGGAAAGTTTTCAGTATAAAAGAGATCAGAACGACGGGAATACTCCAATTTTTTTCTTACTGGAATATATGCAGGTATGATATTCCGATAAGTCGATAAAACAATATGCAAAAGAAGATTACATAAGAAACTCACGTGTAGGTCGTATAAAAACAGACGAAGAAAAAAGATTAGATATCATTAACGCTCGGGCATCAAAGAAGAAACACTCATTGTATGACGGAGAGCATCTATTATTCGTTAGATCTTCGTTTTTCACGGAACCTCTACAAAATTTAATTAAAGTCGCGTTAATTAACGTCCAATTCGCAACGCTCGACCTCGCGCTGCAATTTAATTTCCACTGTCTAATCTCGGTGACGCGTATCTGCGTCGTTTATACGAAGATTGCGAGAAGGCGAAGCAAGTTCCGTGCGAGACCTCGTTATCGTACACACTCAAATACGTAGGTAAAACCGGAATTGGATCACCGTCCAACAAGATCGTCCACGCTCGTCGTTCGCGTTCCTTCGATTTACTAATTTCTACTTTGACCCTTTTCGCGTATTCAGTCCTCTTTCGCGTTCCTTCAATTTACTATTTTGTTCTTTGACTCTTTTCGCGTAACTAGTCCTCCTTCGAAGCAGTACACCATCCCTTTCAATATCGCTCCGTGCCCCCTCACCGTTCGACCACTTCTTTTTATTCGCAGGTCCTGTCACCGGTTAATTGCGAGTAGGCGCACAACGATTTGTCCCCAGCGGGACGTAAAACCACGAAAAAGGAAAATATTAGAATGCTAAACGAGCAATGCCTTTGCATCTTCGTTGTTGCGACGCGTCGTTGCGCGCGACAAATGTAGTAAAGTATGCACATATATGCATATGTACCGAAGAGCGGTAAGAAAAATAATGATCTCGCTCTTTCGGATCGATCCAAAGGAGGAATCGGGTGTCGCGTGTAAGTACAGGCGCTTCCGCTTGCACGTACGCCAACGGAACGCCGAAAACTTATCAATATTCCGTGCGCGGCTGCGATGTAGTATATGTATACTTGCGTTAGATACATACGCGCGTACACCGACAACGGGGGACACATTCATAGTCAGCTGCTCGACAAACGACAGACGACGGAGCATAGTTCGGTCTAACGCACGTTTCGGTACCTCCTTTGTGTCCGCTCCGGGCTGGTATCATTCCACTTACTCTCACGCGCGCGCATAGTCCCGCCGCGGTTTATCTACATGCATACCTTTACCTTCGAAAAGTTATTCATTCCTCCACGAGTCGTTTTAGCTTCGTTTATCTGCCTCGTAAATTATTAATCGCGGAGTTATTAAAAATTCTTACAACCTGTCTTTGCGCCTGAATCGTATTTTAGACGATTGCCATTTATCCTTGAATTCTAAACCTTTTCTGTCTTGTCCCGCTCGTTTAAAAGGAAGGGAAAAAAAAGTGTCACGATACAAGGTCGAGGTCGCGCTCGAGTAGCGTATCATTCTTAAGGCGATTGTGTTACTAGTTACTACTAATTTAACGCGCTACTCGCAAAAATTAAATCGCTCAAAGGAGATTGGACTTCACTACGCGTAACGATACGGTGCACAGTGCGACAAATCTATACGAACAAACTTAATTCCGAGCGTTTGCGAGTCACTTGACGCGAGGGTATTTAAACGGTAAGCAGAAAATACTCGTACTACCCGCATCCTTTATGTTACGCAGCAATTTAGCGAACTAAGTGTAAATGGTTCGCGCCCAACCGTTCGCGTCGACGATGAATACAAATTTTTGCGAAGAGCTTTCTCAAGGATTTCAGGTTTTTGAAAAAAAAAAAGTCTTACCTCTCGGATAGCCTTGGGTGCTAACGATTTGTCGCGAAGAGCGTGTAAATAATTCTGCCTATAATCGAATAATTTCATTTCCAATCGGCAGAACCTTACAAAATGTCATTAGCATTCCCGGAACGTCTTTTGAGTAATCTTCGCGTAAATCGCGGGTGTTATTTCCTTGTTTGGAACCGCACGGCTTCAACCGGGTACGAATCGCCCCGAGCTATACCTACACGCGTATGTATGTAAGCGATTAAAGACCGAGAAAACTCGTGAAGCGAACAAAGATGTGAGAGCGACGCGACGGTAAATTTTTGTTCGATTTTTTTTTTTTTTTTTAACGACCAAAGACACTGACGACAAAAGCGTCTATCTTCTTTTTGCTGATAAGATCATAATGTAATCTTGATAGCGATAATACTGCCTAAACGCGCCTAATGTTGCACGATCCAACGAGTTCGCGATAACCGAATGTAACGGGATACTTGTGAGATTCGCGCGAAATTCTTTGTTCGCAAAAACTTTTTTACGCGTTTCTTAATCCTCCGTCCACCAGGTGGGGTCCAGGCGGACCCCGGCCACACTATTTGCCTTCCAAGTTTATTATGTTTTCAAAGTTTAATGTTCATTTCAATCGCGCAAATTTTTTTTTTTCTAAGAGCCAAACTGTTGTATTTGTTAATTGAAAATAATAAACTTTTTTTAAAGTTTGAAGTCATTTTCCCGTGTTTCTTGTAAGGATAACCCAATACGAACATGACGGGGTCCGTGTGGACCCCATCTTGTGGACGGGGGGTTAAGACGCATTTTATCGCGGAAATGTGTTGTCATAGCTTCAACGAGATCCTAAAGAATCGTCCTTAAATATTTACAAGATACGTGTTTTCGATTGCTAATGCTGAAACTGCATAAAAGCTCACGCGAGAATTACATAATCCCGACGCGGCGGGGCAATTTTGTTACGAAACGTCACTTATCCTTAAACTCGTTTAAGGATATACCGATCGGTTGACCAATTGTTATGCTTAATACGACAATACAAAACTTCTATTTTCAGTTCAATTTCGAGTTAACGCACTGCTGAAAAATTCATTTCCTTTTCTCAACATTATCTTCCCCTAAAAGAAAAAACTCTCTCCCTCTCCCCACCCCAAACCCCCCTTTCCCACTCTCTCGTCCCCTTTTTCTCGCTTCCGACTCAACGCACCTTCCAATGCAAGATAATTGTAGTTGAAAAGTATGGTACGAGAGTACTTGTTGTTATTATTATTATTACCACTATTTACGAATTGGACTCACTGTAAGGCGGTTTCTCAGTCTCCCAAATAAGTGTGCCCCGATGAAAGTATACCCGGCACCTCTTCTTCTTCACGACGAAGGTGTTCAGTAACACCGTATTCGAAGCCTGATCCGCAATCTCCTGCATCATCCTGGCCGCCTCTCGCCGTTATCCTTCGCATTCGGTGTATCAGAGCGAAAATTCCTTCAGCGAGGTGACCGCGATGTCATGCCGCCGCCGATCGATCCGCACCACGGCGACGAAGGTGGTGGCCGTGTTTGCGCGAGGGATTCGCCACGAAAATCGAGCAAACGTCTCCGGGCGAACCGCGCAACGTATTTTCTCCTAGTTACTCGAAACAGGCTGGCTACCATACACGCTTGTACCTCGTAGGTTCGAGGACGACTGACTGCATACGACTGCGGTGCGGTGGGCTGCGTGGCTGCGATCCGATGCGATGCGATACGATGCGGTGCCGTGCCGTACCGTACCGTGCGGTGCGGTGCGGTGCGGTGCGGTGCGGTACGGTGTCCCCATCGGTGGGTCTCAGAGAGTCGTGTCGCCCCGTCGATGCTCGGCTTTCACGAATCCGAAGCGCTACCAGCCACCTCCAGCAGACATTGCTCCAATTCAACGCACATGGAGGGAGACCTTCCGTCGACGGCGATATTCGTAGAACCATTGTTTTCACATTTCGGCACAAGAATGGTGAATTTTGCCGTCTAGGAATGTTACGAGTTCCCGTTGATTTTTGTAAATGTACGTATACCAACCGAGTTACGGATGAGAGTTTTTTTTTTTTATAATTCGAGGAAAGGATTTATTTTCCTAATTCTAATTTCATCTGGCTCGTGAAAGCGATCTCGATTCTCGCATTTTATCTCCATGCCGATCGTTTAAAGTTCGCCTCGTTCACTTATGGAATCGCGACACCCCGTCACTCTTTTTGCCAACTCGATATCGCGGTTTGTTTTCATCACCATTCGCATCCATATAAACTTTATTTTATTCGAGCGGGACAATTGGAACGCGACCCCGCTCCGGCCGCCATCTACCGGTTATTTGTACTTAACTTCTTTATCGTGGACAGGTAACGTAGATGCTTGAACGGATATACGCGGCCCTGTTTACTATTTATTTCTCCAAACACGCGCATTATTGAAACGATCGATCCACGAGCATGTCTATTAAAGTGGGAAAAAATCCAGTCGTCCTGCGTCGAATATGCCATTAACGTTCCGTGCTCGTAAAGCACCACAAATACATCGGGGCAGCATCCTATCAGCATCCCGAAGACACCTGAAGACTGGTGACGGGCAGTGACTGGTGACCGGAGACGCGCGAGACGACACGAGATGGCGCAAGACGGCGCGAGAAGACGCGACGCGACGCGATTCCTTGCGCTTGTCGCTGCTTGTCGCCGACGTGTCACTACTCTCCCGAAGCATGTTTCTCCGAATGAAAGTGTGTGATTTTTGATTCGCGTGCGTGGTATCCAGTCGTTTGATGCTCGGCATATCGAGGTCCTTCGCGTCTTTCTTCCTCCAAAACGTATAAGCGCAACAGTCCCGTCTGGCGATGATTTCGCATCGGAGGAGTGTCACTGAACCTACTACGACCGAAGACGTAGAAACGTGTCACTATACATGGGGATTTGCGTAATGGTACGAACAGTGCCGAACGAGATTGTTTGATCCGATCGACCGTTTAATCGGATTCGATTAGATTGGCTCGTCGACGACCTATCATTGTATTCGAGTGATTATGAATGTTAAAACGCGCAAGGCGCGTTGTTGAAAGAAATTCGATAGTGAGTATAGCGAAAATATTTACTATTTGGAACTCAATCGTCGTTTCGAGAGAAAACTAAGATCGATAGTCGATTCAATCTATGCGTATATGCGCGTAAAAGAGATAGACGAGGTTCGCTGTTTTATCCACCGTGTTCGTCGCACATGGTATTTCTCGATTCGACGAGAAGTAATTCAATCGATACCGTTTTGGAGCTATACCCTTCATTGTTTAAATTCCACTAATTACCGGGGGAAATTGCCTTTTTCTAAAATTCACCATGGACGAGACCAAGCATTTCATTCACTTAGTAATGACCGTGAAAAAGTATCCGTCGTTATACGACCTTAGCAGCAGGGACTATCACAATAGAATCGTACGAAACAAAATGTGGACGGCGGTAGCTTTGGAGGTAAATGCTTCAGGTAAGATTTTCCCGGAACTGGGGAGGGGGAGATATCTCAAATTCGTAAATCAATATGGAGTGTTTCTTTAGCACGTATCTTTTAATCGCAGCTGCCGCGTGCAAAGAGAAATGGAAAAATCTCAGAGCCAGTTTCAGCAGGCATCTGAGAAATCAAAACGCAACCGGCGTTAAATTGAAAAAACCGTATTACATGGCAGATTACATGGATTTCCTGCTTCCATTCAGTAAACCCCGCAGGTTAATAAACATTAATAATGGATGGTCTTATCACTATATAGAATAGAGTCTTCGACTATAAACGGTTATTGGTCCGGACCTCTCGTTAAAATGTCACGCGCGATTGGATATACGTTAGCTATCACGCATTCGTGATTCGCAGATTTTTGTTACGCGCATTATATGTAGACTTTATATGTATTAACGACGTTGTCCTTCCGCCCGCATTTATAGACGAGAGGATAACTTGAACGAAGACGGAACATCGCCACGAGAAAATTGGAACGAAGAGGGGACCGCTTCGAATATGTCTTCCGATTACGAAAAACCCAATCTATTTGACGAAATGATATCCGAAGTGGCAGGGAGTCACGCGAGAAACGAGGATCATGAAATCTCAAGAAATAAGCTCGCGAATGCTCAGTTGAACGACAATGCGGACTTGTCGCACAAATGTTACGCCAATTGTATCGTGGGTGGAAAACAAGACGTCGACGAATCGATCGATGATGCAGACCTACTGTTCTTCAAAAGCCTCTTACCAGACGTCCGAGAAATGACACGACGCGAGAAGAGCAACTTTAAAATATCTGTCCTGGAATTGATAGACAAGATCTTGAGTGGGCGAAGAGCAACGCGAAGCTTGGAACACGATGCGACTCGTCCGATGGGTGAAGATCCAGAGACCGCGAATGGAAATTAATTTTGATGTTGCGGACAACCATCTTACGCCCAGAATAGCTTTATCCCTCGTGCGACGCCCCATTTACGTACTATTTCACTTGTTATTAAAATATATTAAATGTAAATAAAGATCATCCACGGAATATAAGCCGCACTCTTATTTGCCCCCTCTTCGAACACGTCAATTGAGCAGGCACGCGTTCAAACCGCTCCTTCTCGTCGATCTCCGCACCATTTATTTACATAATGACATAACATACGTTCCTCTTATCTTACAAAAATTATACGAATACGCAGCGCATATGTTTTTATTATTTTTCACTCGAAATTATTGCCGAATTGTCCGCCGACACCAATCCAATAACATATCCGAGTTATACGCGCGCACGAATTAAATTTCAATAATAAACCAGCGTTAAGCCTTGTATAATAGTTATCTCGTACGATCACGATATTATAGCAGTTACGATGCGTACCAATAAAGATTACACATGTCTTCGACCCTCCCGTTTGAATAATAGAAAAGTGCGCCCACGTCTCTTCACCTATGCATCGCCGCGTCATCGCCCGCTATCCATGGAATGGCATTCTCCCGCAAAATCGTGAGTTTGCGAAAGAAGTCGAAGGAACGCGAGTAAAAAAAAGAATTGGCGTTCCTGAATAATCTTGATCCTGCGATCGAGAACCACTGACAATGAGATGGAACGATTGGCGGGGTCTGTCCAGGGGCTGTTAGCTCCCATTCAAATCGTGAAATTCGCTTGTTAGTTCCTCCAGCGGTCAACTTGCAGATGGAGTGCAAGTAGCTGTGCGTGTGCGGCTGCGCAACCCACGTGACCACGCCAAGCCAAGCCAGGACGCCAAGCCAGGACGCCAAGCCAGAACGCCATTTTCTACTGTGCCAGCGTCTAGACTAGTGGTTAGAAGTTATTCTTGGAGTTCTCTCATATAAGTTCTGTGATAAAGCTTTTTTAAACACGGAACGTGAATGATCAATTAAGGTAAGTTTATTAAATATTAGAAAGACGTAACACAACAAACCGAAATCGAATTATGAAAGATTAATATTGTTAATATTATTACAGTAATGCAGGCCTGGCAAACGGTGGAGAAATGCACTCTCAGTTTTTAGACCTACGTCGTAGGCACGCCGTGCGAACGTAAAGAAGGACAGCGCTACACCATACAGTTTTTTCATCAGTCGTTTCGGTAACACGATTCAGTAAATACATAAAACAGCGCTATCGCAGAGTCGAACGCCGGAGACGTGGTGTGAGTAAAGCCACGAGGAGAGGGTAATGACGTGCTGTGCGGCGGGTTGCGAATTTACTCAAAGAGCAGGGGTTTGCCGTGCCTGCAGTAATGTTTCGAACGACTTGTTGTGTATTGGAATGCCCATCGGGGCGTCTAATACCGTCGCACAGATTTCCCAAAAACGCTGCAAGTTTCAATAAGTGGAAAGCAGCCGTACTATCACAAAAAGTAGAGCATTTAACCGACGCAGAACTCGGTAAGTGCGTGGTGTGCTACAAGCATTTTTTGGATACAGATTATGTGCCGAATCTGTCTATACGAAAACTGAAAAAGGATGCTGTACCGTCGCAATTTTTAAAAAATAACGAAAATGCAGAAAACTCTGCTGTGGGTGAATGTATGGATATTGATATATCACAGAACACAGAACACCGCTCAGATAATGATCAACGAATTGAGCCGGAGCATCAACCTCAAGCAGCACAGAGTCCACAGCCTTGTTCAAGCACTTCAGGACAAGGTGTGCAAGAGTGTCAGAATGTAACACCACCCCCAGTGGGAGAATGCATGGACATTGATATACCACAGAGCACAGAACACCGTTCAGATAATGATCAACGAATTGAGCCGGAGCATCAACCTCAAGCAGCACAGAGTCCACAGCCTTGTTCAAGCACTTCAGGACAAGGTGTGCAAGAGTGTCAGAATATAACACCACCCCCAGTGAAACGGCGGAGAACGACGTTGTTGGCTTCTGGAATCATGAGAAGGGATTTAACACCACGGAAAGCACAGCTATATGCAACGGCAAAACACTTCCGCAGGCGACAGATGATAGTCCAGAAACAATTGAGCACAACCAAAGCTCGCTTAAGGGACGCAGCCAGATACTACTACTCAGCATCGACTCAAGCATTATTATCAAAATTAACGGCAACACAAAGATCCTTCATTGAAATGCAGCTTCGGACAGCAACCAATAAACCACAGGTATGTGCAGAACTGATCTATTATTTTGCAATGAAACGAGCATTCATACCAGGCTTATCAAAGAAATAGCGCTGTCCTTCTTTGCGTTTGTACTGCGTGCATTTGAAAGCTGCCAAGTGGGGATACCAAAAGCGTGTGAAGAGAGTGCATCTCCGTTCAGTCCCCCAGAAATTCAGATGGAATGTAATTGCTTTGTGTTCATTGACTCGTGTTAATATCACATAAAGTAATTTATGTAATGATTTTTACCATAAAATGTATACAATCAATCTAACTGAAGTTTTATTTTATTTCTTTAGGGTAGACGATATACCCTTGATGAAAAGATTCTCTGCCTCTCCCTATACAAGCAGTCTAAGTCCTGTTATAAATTACTATCCCAAATGTTTGATCTGCCAAGTCGAACAATATTACAGGCATTGTTACAAAAAATTAAATTGGAACCTGGGATTAACCCCTTCCTATTTCAACATTTGGCACACCAAGCGGAGCAGATGCGTCCTACTGACAGGATTTGTTGCATTATGTGGGATGAAGTAGCTTTGAAATCAGGAATCCAGTATAGCTTGACGTTAGATCGGTTCATTGGATTACAAAATTATGGAGTCGGGGCGTCAAGTAAAATTGCAGATACGGCGCTTGTATTTATGCTGCGTGGCATAAAGTCCGGTTGGAAGATGCCGCTAGCATTTTATTTTTCCGACGGGCAAACTAAATCACACACTATAATAGCTCTGATTAAGGAAATTCTGGAACACCTGGCGAAAACAAAGCTCAAGATAGTAGCATCTGTCTGCGATCAAGGATCGTCTAACGTTAAGGCCATCAACGAAATGTTGGCAACCAGCGGATGTTCCAGTAAGTCTTTATATTTTGACGATGCAGGGTGATAGCGCACAATAAATAATAACATTGAATTCAATTTTTTCAGATGGCATCATACAATTGAATACATATAAAATAATTCCATTTTATGATCCACCACACTTAATTAAAGGTGTGAGAAATAATCTTTTAACAAAAGATTTAGAGATCGATGCTAACAGCAGTAAAGGGGAAAGTGACCGAAGATATGCGTCATGGAAGACAATAGAATTAGCATATGCTATGAGCAATGTACAACCCTTAGTTACGCCAATATATAAGATAACTGATCAACACATTCTTCCAGAATGTATTAATAAAATGCGCGTGAAGAGTGCTGTTCAGGTCTTGAGTAAATCGTTCGGAGGCTTTATAAATATTCTGACATGCATAGATGGTAAATTTCCTATATTTTCATATAATTCATATTTTCGTACAAATTGAACTAAGTCACAGCTCTCTTATGCCTAACATGTAAATATGTTTCAGGAACTACCAGGACAAACACAGGTCCCCTAAAAATGCCTGTTAAAGAAGGACAAGCAACCGCAGAAGCCATACTCTTTTTTAATGACTTATTTGATTCAGTAAATGGACACATGCACAATCCGGATGTGCCGTTGCGTTCCAATGTGACGCCAACATCGCAACACCGGAGATTTTGGAATACAGCTATTCAAAAATTAGAGACTATGCGGTTTGTGAAAGTACAGGAGAAAACCCCCACAACCGGGTACCTCTGTTTAAAAAATTGGAGCAGAACTCTGAAAGGTTTTTTAAAACTTACCAGCGTCCTGCGAAATGAAAATATAAGAACATTTAGTCCACGATTCGTAAATCAGGATCCGCTGGAAAATTTTTTCGGTTTGATTAGGGCTTTAGGTGGTAGAAACACCAAACCGACATGTTTCCAATTTATTGGAAATTTCAAAACCCTACTTTTAAATAATTTGACATCGCGTAGAACGCAGGGTAACTGCGAACGGACCTGTGAAGGGTCACTGCTATTCACACTTCGCAATTGCGTAATGAGTGCAACAAACGTGGACCATCACAGGAACGAACAACATGAACAAATTTCAATACTATTGCAAAATTCTGAGGCAGGAGACTTCTGCAATAGTCGGGATTCCCGCGTGATAGATAGAATTATTAAAATAATTAAACTGAATCCGGCAGTTGCCGACTGCGAGGATTGTTTATTGGACCCGATAAAAATATCTGAAATATACGGCAGCGCAATGCAATTTTTATCAAAACAAATAAAAACGACATATTACGAACAGTCACTTAAGACAATATTAAGTTCAACAATTGCATTCAATTTTGATCCTGAATTTTTTGGATGTCCAAACCACCGTTTGATGAATTTTGAACTTTTTACAAACAAGATTGTTATTATGTTTATTCAAAGGTGGAGTAAGCATATTAACTTTATATTAGATGGTAAGAGCAGAGTGTACGATCCAACATGCAGTTTTGAAACAATGGTGTATAAAAAAAGTTATCAATATATAAATAAAAAAAAAGTCTTTAAAAAGTATAACTTGTATTGGTAAATTAAGTCCCACTTCAATCCAACTTCCATTGCACACAGAAGTGATGAAAAAAGTTTTCCCTATTTACGCCAGAAAGGTAGTAAATAGTGAAAACCTTTTGTCACTTCTTTGTGCATTTTTATAGCATTTATTTTCTCCGATCAAGTACACGTACACGCGATTCAGTAAAGATGTGTGCGTGGTGCGTGTGTGTGTCCGTTGCATGTGTATGTGATTAGTTCCTCCAGCGGTCAACTTGCAGATGGCGCTCAAAATAAGAACAGGGGCCGCCAAGAGGGGAGTCGACAGCCCCTGGGTCTGTCAGAGCGACTCGTTCGAGCTAATGGAAAGAGCCAGTGAAAGCCGGACGCACCTTTTGCGCCAAAAGTTTCGGCTTTTATCGGCATCAACTCGTGTGCAGCCGAATCGAGCGAATTCTTTCTTACGTATGTTTTGCACGCGCACACGGCCACGTGCGTGTGACCCTCTTAAAGCAAACACGACAAATTGCATTCATCGACTCCACGGCTGCTAATACGACCGAAGTACCCAAGGCAAAATCGCATGGTCTAAAAACGTCGGATCAATGTGCATAAAATATGTATGGGTTTCCGAGGGTCGGTCATTCGTTTAGATGCGCCAGCCTTCCCACGATATCCTTAACTCGCGGATAATTCGACTTACATAAGAATTTTCATGAGATAACTTTCGATTTGATAAAAGTTGTAGTAATAGTCGAGATACGCGTTAACGGAAGAAAAGTTTTGCAGTATTACATTATTACTATGCCCGCGTACGGCAAATTTATTCCTCGCAAACATGAAACATTGACGAGACATTTGGTCAAATCGCAAAAATTTCCAACCAGATTGTACATTCATTGGCGTATATCTGAAATTTTACTGTCGCATAATTTACCTTCGCGCTACGATAACTTTAAACTAAACGAGACGATGGCAATTCTGCTTGACACAGCCTTTTGAGAAAAATGTGTTCTTTTTTTAACAAGAAGATATACTCATTTACAGTTACATTTTTGCAAACATCAAGGCTTGACTATGCAACAAACAGATACCACAAAAATAGGTACCCGTCCGTCGGTCGAGCGTAAATCTTCTGCTTACCAAACGAATGCACAAAAATCCTCACATCGTATCTACCATGACGCGTTATATGAAGCGTATTTGAACCTTCAAATTACCCAACATTTATCGCGGAGCAAAAAGGAAAATCTTTACGGTACACGGTTTGAACTCATCGCGAGCGAACCGTATCATCGCCACAAAGGCACACTTGTCGCGTCGGTCGCCACACGACGACGTGCCCAGTGAACGTTCGTGTGCAACGCGGGCGAAGCGTCGTCGTAACGTCGCACCTGAGAAGCCGGCACCAACGACGCGTGCGTCGATTCGAACGGCCCAATCAGCGTGCAGCAGTGCCACGGTAGGGCATCGTGGGGGCTCGCGATGGCCTTGCGCGTTCTTCCGATTCCGTGGAAGCTGAAGGCACGTCCATTTTGTCGGCACGTACGATCCCGGGCAGTCGACGCCGGTGCAAAGTATAATTCCCGTTCGCAGCGAGTTCGGCTCTCTACCGGTAGTAAGGGATTACCCACGGGCAGCGGCAGTGACTGTCTTTCGGCGGCGTTCGTACATGCGTGTCGCGAGTACCTCGGTGGGTTAGAGAGAGATAGAGAGGGAGAGAGAAAGAGTGAGGGCGTCAATCGTGGTCGTGAGAACCGTCTACTCGTAGATATTTCGCGCGAGAGTGAACCGAGGGAGGAAAAAGGAAAGAAGCCCACGGAGGAGAGTCGTTGTTTCGCAGGGCCGCGAGAGTCACCGTGTACCCGAGCCTAACGGATCGTAGTTTAGTTTTCGTCAAGATGGCGGAACTACAGGGAACCCCGGTTACCCAGGACGCCCTGTCCGTAGCCCAGCTAGAGCTCGGTGGAAATCCAAATGCCTTGGCGTTGCGTAGACCATTTGACCCCGTGGCACATGATCTCGACGCGACCTTCCGCCTTACGCGGTTCGCCGACCTAAAAGGATGAGGGTGTAAGGTCCCTCAGGAGGTTCTTGGGAAACTCCTCGAGGGACTACAGGCCGACGATGGTAGCGCACAAGATCATGAGCATGCCCACTTTATGCACATGGCCATTCCGCGCATCGGTGAGTAGATTACATTGTTGCGCGTGGCACGCGCTACGCGCCGTACGACCGACATGTTTGATTTTGTGCCGCGTCGTCTTTCGCTTCTTCGTTATGCAAATATAGACTCGCGCGGTTGGTACAATATTTTTTCTCTCTTTGTCTCGATGCGCTATCCAACGATGGATACCTTGTCTCTTCTTTTTTTTTTTTGCATCAACGAAGGAATGCGAGGTTCATAAGCGCGTAGCGCGTTCAGTGAGACGAATTATTCCGTGCCACGTGGTGCGTCGACAACAGTGATTTTGAACACAATATGATTTTGGAAAGTGAAAATTAGTTACCACGGGAAATATAAATCCGACGAGGCGCGTGCCGTGTAACTTTACGGTGGGAGATGCACAGGGCACGAGTCTCGTACAAGTCGGCACTATGGTAATGGCAGCCATGTTGTCGCCTCCCGCCCAATTTCTCCCACGCCACCGGAAATGCAAGTGTTCTCAACTTTAAGAATCGACAACGTAAACGTAATGTACTATAGGTGCACGCGATGTTATGATAATTATGAAAATCTCGTAAACAATACTCTCCTTTGAAATGCGTTCTATCATCGATCAACATAAGAATTGATCTTTTTTTTTAACATCTCACTGAACTTTGGATGCCTACCATTACCATTACTATCATTGGACAACTAAATTTATATAGCACCAAAAAGGTATAGAGTAGATTATTTTATATGATATTCTTGTTCGTGTTTTAGGCATTGGCATGGATTCCTCCGTGACTCCACTAAGGCACGGCGGACTGAGTTTGGTGCAAACTACAGACTTTTTCTATCCCCTAGTCGACGATCCATACATGATGGGTAAGACACGAATAACATCCTGAACTTGACTCAAGTTATTTTCCTTCGCTTTTAGAAATCTCTTGCCATGCATTAATAAAGAAGTTCCCCGTCGCTCCAAGCTATTTTTGCGTTATCTGTTTTGTCGCAGACAAACAATTTTCACTACTATCCGTTTGACCATTCCTATTGGAGTATCTTTCCAGGCAAAATTGCGTGCGCTAATGTTATCAGCGATTTGTACGCGATGGGTGTCACGGAGTGCGACAATATGCTAATGTTATTGGGAGTGAGTACAAAAATGACGGAGAAGGAACGGGACGTGGTTGTACCTTTGATTATGAGAGGATTTAAGGATTCCGCGCTCGAAGCTGGTACGACGGTAACGGGAGGGCAAACGGTCGTTAATCCCTGGTGCACGATAGGTGGCGTAGCTTCCACGGTTTGCCAGCCAAACGAATATATTGTGTATGTCTCTGTCCGTAGAACATATCTAATCTAAGCGCGCCCTTATTCGTGTTCCTCTGTTTTTAATCATTTGGTATTCGCAGACCAGATAATGCCGTTGTAGGAGACGTCTTAGTTCTAACGAAACCCCTCGGTACGCAAGTCGCTGTTAACGCGCATCAATGGTTGGATCAGCCGGATCGCTGGAACAGGATCAAGCTTGTGGTCAGCGAGGACGATGTGCGAAAAGCTTATCAGAGAGCGATGGACAGCATGGCAAGGTTGAATAGAATAGGTAAGGATCTTTACGATGATAGGACGATGAGATAATGTCGGTCATTAACTTCTTCGTTCTTTTTCCAGCGGCAAGATTGATGCATAAGTATAATGCACACGGAGCAACGGACGTCACGGGTTTCGGTCTTTTGGGGCACGCACAAAATCTAGCTAAGCACCAGAAGAATGAAGTTTCTTTTGTTATCCATAATTTACCTGTTATCGCTAAAATGGCAGCTGTGGCGAAAGCTTGCGGCAATATGTTCCAACTTCTCCAAGGACACTCCGCGGAAACTAGCGGCGGTCTCCTTATTTGTCTACCTAGAGAACAGGTACACAGCCACAGTCAATAGCTTATCGTAAATTATCTTGTAAGACACCTGCCAATACAGTAGGGTATTTAACATTATTGAATACTCTAAAGAACGACAGGAAGAGTAAAGCTTTAGAGTATACCATGCCGACTTGCGTTTCCTTAGCATTTTGGTGCTGTCGATCCTCTAACAAATTTTCACTCTTATTAATAACTCTCAATTCTGAATTGAATAGATCAAAATCACTCGATTAATCTCAACAGATGTGAAAATGTTTCTCTTTGCAGGCTGCAGCGTACTGCAAAGACATCGAGAAACAGGAAGGATATCAGGCATGGATTATTGGTATCGTAGAAAAAGGAAATCGTACAGCAAGAATAATCGATAAGCCTCGAGTGATAGAAGTCCCGGCTAAGGAAAAGGACGGAGAGCTCTGGTAAAAAGGGTCGGCAGTCTTTGTTCACCCTTCGTTTACGTTTGGTATTTAGAGAACACACGCGTAACACAGGACACGCATGTATACATGCATACATATTTGGAGCACTAAACGTGCAGCACATAGAAGGAGCTAACAGAACGCGAAATCTCCTTACAACACGCATAGCGATTGCAATTAATTCTTGTTTTGTTGGTTGCGCGGCACGATGGGACGTAACTCACACTTACGTGTCGCTCTTAAAGTTTTTAACACAAGTCGTAACTTATAGTAAAAGTTAATTTCTCGTTTATTATATTTGTTCCTACTTTCATCGGAAATTGAGGTGATATAAAAAAGAGGAAACGTTAAACAAAACTGACTTCTTCGCAAGGAGCGTTATTTCGGACAGGTACGAACGCTTATTAGAAAACTTTGATGAGGACACAAAAATGGGGAAATGATGAAAAGAAAAAGAAAAAAGAGGTTGGAGTAGTCTTTCTGAAGTTAAGACTAAGCACACGTAAGCATAGCCTCAGGTAGCACTAGGCTCGAGGTAAGCTTCAACTGCATTTGATCAAACTGGCAATATGTTGAGTGACAATTGGGTGCTCACTGTTAACGTATGATATTAGGATACACAAATAATAGCTCGTGATTACAAAGATCTATAAATATATTTTAAGGGGGTACGTAATGTCACGAAAAGTTTTTAATAATGTAATGTACATTATACTAATACACGAACTATAGTGAAATATGCAAATTTGTAAACTGAGACTCACTACCCCGTAGTAGTACGCAATGGTACAGAGACATTCGACGTCAAACGCGATTTACAGAATTTGTAACTTCGAGATTTATCGTTATATGGAACGCGCGAGGTGTTCCAAACGAATAAGGCCTTTTCTGGTTCTCTCGTTATATACGCTTTAAGAAAAAAGGGGAGAAAATCTAAAAAAAAAACAACAACAACAAAGAGTAAGAAATAAGAAATCGAGCACAGGCCCTAACGTTGTATTACTTTTTCATATAAATAAAGTGCTACTTTGTCAATAAAAATGCTTTGTCGTTATTATCACCGGCACGGTCCTAAGAAGAGAAGGTACCGCAACTCGACGTCCCAACTCTAGCGCAAGAACCCAGCTGGGGGCATCGTAACCGGTACGTTGTCGCGCACACGGAATATAATTCTGAAACGCGGAAGAAGAGGTTACTTGGCGCGGATCTATGAGATTACGAAACACGAGCGAAGGCTTGCGTCACGATGAGATGTGTGCAGTGCGTGCGTGCGTACGTGCGAGCACACGGAAAACTCTGTGTCGTGGTCGCCGACACGAGACTCCGTCGATTCATTCGTTCAGTCGTGTGCCGACGGTTCGTCAGCAGATCGTGTTATCACGGCACAAAGTTCAAAAGCTAGAGACCGGCCGATAAGACTGCTTCGGTTGCCAACAAGGGACACCCGTGGATTCTTTTGGTTGGCGCGTTCTCCGAAGGCAGATCGGAGCGGAGTAAGAGTGAACGGGGACGACGAGTCGATTCGCGAATTGTGCTTTCCGAGGCGGAGATCATTAATGGTAGCGGTGTCCACGTGCTGCGCCAAGGCCGCGGCCTTCAGGGCCGTGATACTGGGTGCCCCGGCTTCCGGGAAGGGAACGGTGTCGTCCCGGATCGTCGAACACTTCGGGGTGACTCACATATCCAGCGGTGACAGGCTGCGTTTTCACGTGGCCACCGGCACCGGTACGTGGGAAAACTATACCGCTGATTTATCAACCCCTCTCGTGTTGCGTTACCTTCCCAACGCGAGTACGATGGAGTCGAAGCTTTCCCGTATCGATCCGAACCAACTATCTTATCTACCGGACGCGAGGAAAGTTTCGCGCGTCGGGAACTACCTCAGAGTTTCCCTAATTCATTTCACTGCGAGTACCTCCTTCCGTATGTTGATGGGAAAACCTGAGATTCGATATTAAGTACTTATCTAATCGAACAAGTAGTTTTTACGTAATGGCTGGATTTGACTAGTTTTATTTCATGAAATGTCATTTTGGAGACGCTCTGCTACAGTGTCGCCAAGTAAACCATCCATTATTCACTCTCGGGTATAGAATAACTTTCGAGGAGATACCGGAGAAACATTTAATTAACTTTAGACGCGTCAAGGTGAACTGATATCGACACAAGCAGACGAGGGCATAAAGTCGACTCTACCCAATGTATCTATTCTATTGTATTCTATTGGCGAAGAATCGAATTTTGTGTCGCGTGTATTTCGATATGGCCTCATAGCGATGAAAATTAACTGCTAACAATGTGATTGTATATGAACGTAACTCATCGCTCGAAAGCATCGATTGCCCACCGGTTGTTTATTGGTTCGAGTTGCGGGCGTAAAGTAATGAAAGCTGCCGATATACATATATATATAGACAGTTACCTTGATACCGAGATATAAATTCCCCGCATCAGTTTAATTGAGGCAACCTGTACGTAGCCTATTATCTTGATTACCACACGTGTTTGTGTTACCTTCCACGGTAATTGATCCTCTACTTTCGCGAGAGTCGTTGCTGACCAACGTAATTAAAAACAATCGTACAATGCGACGTGGAATCACAGCGACAGGATGCGAAAAGTGAAGGGGGATTTTCTGGGATTTCTTTTAATTTACTACAAATTGAAACATCCCCCCCGGGAAGCCTTTGAGTCACGCAAAGAGACAACTAATTAATTGCGGCTACGCCGGTGCCCTATTTTCTCCCTGGACTGCTTTCACGTTGCAAGGGCACGCTCGCCGATTAATCCCAATGCATATTCCATTTATAAACGGGAGAATAATCGGTGAGAAATTCTGCGAGTTAAATCACGGATAAAGAGTAACGTTACGATATAACCAGTCCGGCGGTCTCGCACAAGTGACATCCTCTCTAAATCTAAATACAACAATACATCTTTGTCTGACGATGAAACGTAATTTATACTTGAAGCCTCAAACGGACAATGAGACGTAAATAACTTTGCAAGAAGCAATATTTGCAATTAAAGTTGGCCCCGTTTAGTTCAAAAAGGATTCGTGGAATCAATTGCGGGTCGCTTTGCCGCTCCGTTTCCCCCAAACCCACGATAATTCCAAAGTGAACTCCAGATAGTAGAAGTTTCAAAGTACGGCACGAAGTATAACGAAACTATTAACAACATTATTTGCTCCGACGAGTTGATTGTAGCGCAAAGCTTTTACATACATAATTGTGGTCTATTCAGAGCTGGGGAAACAAGTGAAGAAGTTCATGGATAGCGGAAGCTTCGTTCCAGACGACACGATGATCTCGTTAATCGGAAAAGAGATCGAATCGGTGGCGAATCGGAATTGGCTTCTAGATGGTGAGTGACGCGACGAAGTCGCGTCCTTGATTTGTTACCCTTTAACTTTGCTACCGAGAGACTAACGCGATCGTCCCGCCTGCATCTAAATTCGAATAAATTGTTGGCATTGGTACAGGATTTCCGAGAACGTTGACGCAGGCAGAAAGATTGCAGAAAGTGCATCCGGTAAATCTCGTTCTGAACCTCATCGTTCCTACCTCCGTGATTCTAAATCGCGTCAAGAGCAGATGGGTTCATCTGCCCAGCGGAAGAGTTTACAACATCGGGTTTAATGACCCCAAAACGCCAGTAAGTTTTCGTTTAATTTTTTTCATATCGAAAACCTCGTCGCGATTTCCTTTATACGATTCTCGCATTATCAGCCGTTCTTACCTTCCGATCATGTCCAACTATGTCATTCTTTCCTGCTGTCGCTGTGATATTTATCGGTATCAATACCCTGTTACAGTTAATGTACATGACAATACTATTTCCAATCGTAGGTATGACTAATCGTAATTAACATTTCGTTTAAAAGGGAAAAGACGACGTAACCGGCGAGCCCTTAAGTCAGAGAGCAGACGACAAACCGGAAGTTGTGGAAAAGCGTTTGCAAGACTACGCGAAAAAAACTGAGCCGGTTATAGAATATTATCGCAATGCTGGCCTACTCAAGGACTATCGTGGAGATTCGACTAACGAAATGTGGCCAGCTATCAAGGAAGCAATCGCACGATACGTATCATAGTTGTAGATAGTACTTATAAACTGTTCAGCCTTTGGAAACAACGAACGAGGAATTAGTTGAAATTTTTGCCTAGAGCGACTTAATAGTCTTCCACGCTTCCTCTTTCGGGGGAAAGCCAGTCACGACGAAAATAGGCGTTTAACTTTGTGTACGCACACATATCGACGAGATATCATTGTACATAGAAATTTAAATGATTCCACGGTAGCGATAAGTCTTGTAAATTTTTTTCGCAATTTTTGCGAGAGTGCGCAAACCAGATGCGAGTGTTTTGTATCGATATATGTATCTACAAAGTTCCTTCGATCTACCCCTGTTTTATTGCCATTTTTAGAATTCCACACTGGGCCTGGTAGCATGCCCCACTTGTTATATCTAGATGCAATGATAATGGTCTAATAATTAGAGTATTACCATGCCACTAGACTCAGTGTGAGAGTCACTTTATAGTCATTCGTTATACCGAATTACATGTACGTACATATGTATATACCTACATGCATAACGTATCCTATTCTATTCTATTTTTGTTAACGACCGCTATTGCTGTTGAAACAAATAACCAAATTATTTAATTACCAAAGCTGTTCATTGTAAATAAACTAATTTGTATACGTTGCTGTTAAGCCCTTGGATTGATCGTGTACATCGGTAGTCACGATTAAGAATGCTATACGAGAATTAAAGTTGATCGCAATTGCCTAGATATTAAACGTCAGCCTAAGTATAAGCGCACCTATTTATAAAAGCGGGCAGGTTAAAAGACTATTCGTGTGGCAAATTTTTGTAGTCGCAACTACAAAGTATTATTGTAATTCTAAATATACAGGAAATATATTTTAGACCAGGATTCCTGCAACCCTGTTTTTCTCCTCTTTATTTGTAACTGCACCGATATAAGACTCTTAACAATTTTTTATTTGCATGCACATTCGTAAACGATACGAGTATAATACAGATTATACATCATGCTCACATTCCCCAAATCTCTTATTTTCTCCACAATGTTGACTTGACATATATATATATATATCTCTTTTGCATAACATAAAACGTTATATCGAACGTAGAGCAATATACCGCGATAATGCGCCAAAACTTAGTATAAGTTCCGTGTAATTACTGGAGGCAGAGATTAGCACATTAAATAAATAAATAAATTAGCACTTTATTATGAAACGTTTAAATAAATCAGGCTTATTGGTAGTTATGCTTCGTTATGAGAAACGCGCGTCCTTGTTGGCACAAGCGCGCGTTTGATCTTTATTTCTTAAGAACGAACTGTGCCGCGGTGAATACTTTAAAGCCTCGTTACAAAATAATTCCCCTCGCAAACATGGTCGCAAAGAATTGCGAAATGTTTCTATAAATTACAGTTTTATAGGACGTATCGTCGACTCACGATCCACGCGAGTCTCAATCCTCGCCGGTTGATAACAACAGGCCAAAATAAATATTCCCTTGAAAATGACGGCGTTTTTAATCAACCGCAAATCGCATGCTAAATTAATTTCAAGAGGTTATGAAATGGCGATAACTATGAGATCGTGTAATAAACTAGAAACAAATTGTGCTTCAACGCAACACCTAAAATGCGTCGTTCGCATCCGAAACTGCGACCACGCAAAAATTATTATCGAGGACGAATTTTTTCAAGGCTAACAATATCTTTTGTTTTTCTGTTTTATCTTGAAATCTAAATGACGTCTCTATAGGTATTAGTCGTTGGACAGACATTCCGAAATCTTAAAGTTGATTTTGCAGTGAATATTTCCACCAGGAAGTAATATTCAACTATCTACTACAATGCAATATGGCGACTATTAATATCCCTAAATTATTTTTGCACTTATACACGTGTGGACGAATGAAGGGTGGATTAACGTAATGCAACATTCTTTTTCTGGGAGTAATGACTGAATGATTGAATAAGTGAACGAACGAACGAATCGCATTAAGTACGCAATTAAGTTGATATTTACAGTTTTCCTATAAATTTCTCATTGCACCAACTCAAATTCCTCGCACTCATCGAGATCATCGTCGTACGATTCGTTACCAGCAAAAGCAGTGGCGGAAGGTGGTATATTTTCCGCAATTTCAATTTCTTTGTGCAGATCTTTCCCGCTCCCCTCGCAAAACAAAAACATCGGATAATCGACTTTCTCATCTTCCGGTACCAAATACTGCAATATTCAAAAATATACACATATCTTTTACTTGCATCATCGAAAGGGTATAGAGACAGATTCAATTGTTATTCTTATCGTCAAAAATCAGTCATACGTACGGAGGGTGCCACTTCCATAAAGTTCGTAAATTGCATCTTGTTATGAAAATAGAATCCCACGCAACAGCTGGGATCCATCTTTGAGATCAGCATTTTTCTCGGAGATGTACAATGAAAACTTGTCAACGGGAAATTATCTTTTAATACATCGACGGTCTCTTGGCAATAATGTGGGTCTAAGTTAATCAGTTTGTCTTCCTGAAAACCTATGAAGTACAGAGAATGTCGGGGTCGTCCGCCGATTACTCCGATACAGGTATCTAGCGTAAGAAGGTGAGTCAAACAGGATGCGTAAACTGGATTTAACTTGTCAGCCCCAAGTCTTAAAGGTACGAAAAGTATAAGGGATTTCCATTTGCCATCCAGCGTCTGACACGCGCTTTCTACATCTTGAAGATAAACTGTAAGAAAATACGATTAATACGGAATCTTATTCTTCCGGTAGCCTTTCCAATATATCCAACAGCTTGGCCATCGATTATCACCTGCACAATCTTGAGCAACGTATACAGCCAAATTATTAAATACCGGGTGACGCTCCGTCGCCCGTTCTACAGCCTGACTCAATAGATGAGCCACCGAAGACGGACCATACCAATCACCTGCACGTTTTCCCCATAACGCGCCAAGAGAGACAAGAGCGTGTATAGAAAATGGTGATATGCGTTCTGGCTGATCCCCGAAGGATTTAATGATTAGTCTGTGATTATATTCATCGAGTTTCTGTTGTTCAGTTTTTATGGGTTGGTCCGGCTGCCACCTCCATTCTGTAGGGTAAATTGTTTCATTGTAGGGCAAAGAATGGGATGAGTTTTTTTGGTAATAATGGTGATCAACCAACTAATACGACGTTAGTAAAGTAAACTTCTTTGTGGTTTCGAATTTTCAGAAATTTATAGGTAAGTTTTATAAATAAAATAAGTGCCTCGCCCAAGAAAATGGCAGACCAATGCCTGCGCCAGCATCATCTGTCCGCTGCGTAGCATACAACCCCAGCCGCAATCAGTTGTGAACGTAGAACCATTCAAAATAGGAAATTCTCTTCTGTACGTTAGCCAAAGCCTTGACGCAAAATCTTTCTTAAATTCTTCTATGCCATCTTCGAAACTAATGGCATCCATTGCTAATGACACTTCGCTTCCCGTATCTAATAATTTCTCCGCTTCGGAAGCCTTTTCTAAAAATTCCTCTGGCTTCTTGCGATACATTCTGCCCAGTAACGAGACAGGAGATTCTTTGGAGAAATTTGGTTTCACCATCTTAATGGTCCAGCCTTTGGGAAAATAAAACCTGAATACTTTCTTGTCGGTTCGACAACATTGCATTAAACTTTGCTCGCTACATCTCATACGAACCATATTTAACATTATTCCACATAGAGAGCAACTTTGTCTTGACTTTGCTATCGACCTCTGTCGCGACATTAGAATCATCCGTGGGCACTTCATCGTTGGAGGCAGGTAGTTCTATATTAGGGACACGATCTGTGGCAATCATTCCAGAAAACAGTCCGATGGTACTGTTACCAAAACCTCCTACGTAAGAACGAAACGATCGGCGTTGCGAGAAAGTATAAAAAGAATTACGAGCGAGTGCTGTCTTTCGAAAATCGAAAGTTGCGATACAAACCGACTATCGTTTGGCCGCTGATTTTCGGCTAAAAGAAATTACGGTAACAAATACTGTCACGCTCCGAAAGAAATGTACCGAAAACTTCGTTACGGTAAGCATTACAGTCGGTTAAACAATGGAATGACGCATAAAGGAAATAACACTCCATCGAACGTGACGGTACAACGAAACAATATTCACGGTCCCTCAAAGTTTTCCGTAATAAAAGTTCACGAAAGATGCGTAAAAAAAAAGAAAGAATTATCGAGTGATTCTAACAGTCTTCTCATTCGTATATCGTAGCTTCACTCACCTAACCTCTCCCTCGAAGATTGCACCTGCCCATTCATGCCAAACTGGTATATCCTAGAAAGCATACACGCTCCAAAACATTTATGTACCGCTCGAAAGATAATCACGTTTTCATGGTGGCAAGTTTACACCGACTTTGCGGCTATCCGAGATTTTATCGCATCTTCGAACGTGATAATTCTTCACCGTCGGAAAAGGGCAAACGAGGGCAATGTAACGCAAGCATGCATCAAGCGACAGCGATGCACGAGCCTGCCACAAGGCCCATTACCACCCCACTGCCAGCTTAAACTTTCATCTTTCAATGGAATAATTTTGTCAATCGACTGGTTGTCCTGCTCGTAATCTTGAAAATCGATTTCACGAAACTTTGGAGCCGGAAAAACGAGAGAGGTGAACGGCAGTTAACGCGACAAGGCGACGAGATTCTAAACTGTTCTAAACTACGGGAGAGAATCACTTACGCTGGATACGCCGACGAAAAGGACGCGTGTTTACAAAGAGCGTCGTGGAAATTTAAAGCGCTTGTTGAAATCGGTTGTACCGCTATCTGCCGGGGACTCGCGGTACTAATCCAACTGCACACGATTGCATGTGCAGGGAGTGCACCGTGGTTCTCTGTATTCGATGATCGCACGAATCAAATTTAATTTCGAAATTGTCCTATCTTATCGGAAAGTCCGCACACCTGTGACGCTTTCTTTCGCAATGAACAGGGAAAAGCGATCGATAAATTTGCAGAATCCACCTGGAATGTTACATTTGGAATACAACTAATCTTTCCTGGTTTGGGTTTTTCAAAGAGGAAAAGTGCAATTTCCAAGTGGAATTGATTCTATTTACGGTCTTGAGCATTTTGTACAACTATTATCCCAATGACGAATAATTTCATTAATCGATCACCTAATCGCTAAATGACTCGAACAGTCATGGGCGATGATAGAGTGTGGATTATATCGATTTTTTTCGACAATCGTTGCATTGGAATCACGTTAGTTCGATAGTGCGGGAATATAGTAGAATTAACGATTGCACTTCGAGTCTGCCGGTACTCTAATTAATTAGTGACTTTTCCCTCTCGCAAGACTAAATAACGGCGTACCGCCACGGTGCTTTTACACGGAATTAAACTCCCTCGATAATACCGGTAGCCTGTTTATTCGCTGAAAACCGAGCGAGCTAATACCTCTTCTTCCGTTGCAGCTTTATGTTATTTCTTTCTTTTTTTACACAAACAGTCCACGAAGATGGATCGCGTGATTCAATCAGAATCACGGAATGTTTTCGCTGACCGCCGCGCCGGTGCGGATTAATTTTCATCAAGACATTTCCAACGGTTAACAGAAGAATAATTGCTTTGGACAATTGTGCGGCTAATATACGACAGTGATCGAAGAGCTTGAATTAACAATCGGACTGAAATACATACAAGTACGTATGTATATACATACATACCTGCTTGTACATATATTCGCTCTTGGTTATACGTTAATCAACCGCACATTAATAACTGAATTCCAACGAAACGAAGAGACTAATTATAAGAGCAAGCACCGATATATCCCAATCGTCCCTTTTGCCAAAGTTTAATAAAATCAAGGAGAGAAGTTCGAGCCCCATTGTCCGGATCGCCAAAGCAGATCCATTAACGGTCGCATCAATAATCGTACCTTTCAGTCGAGCGCGTCTCGCTTGCTCCCGGCAATAAGAGCTCTGAAAATACAACAGCCAATCGGCGTTTCATCCCTTTTCTTCGCGGTGCAATAATGCATTTTTGTCGGGAATACAGGGACGTCGGGCGAGGATGACGGAGGGCGGGAAGTAGAGGGTTGTAGGGTGGGGAGTTGGTGCGCGAGAAAGAAGTAAAGGGCCAGGGAGCGCAGGAGAGAAAGAAAGTGGAATAACAGGAGAGAGAGAAGAGAAAAAAAACTGTCATGCGCGTCTTGTCGCGGAATAACCAATGAGATACCCGTATCCCGGCTTACCTCATTGATTACTACGTTCGCGCTTCGTTCTAAATTTTACATTGTGCCCGTCGCAACCGTAGCAAAATATGTATGAATCAAGTTCGTGGCAAGCATTGCACAGAGGTAGATTGATGGGGGGGAAATGGAACGGTATGGTCCGTCCAGGACAATAATCTCTCTCTCTCTCTCTCGCTCTCCCTTCCCCCCTCTCTCACTCTCTTACCCCCTCCTGACTGCGTTGCATTAACAATAGCCGGCAGGTGTATTGAATGCCTCAGGGCAAATCTCGGTTGAGCTACTTGGCGGTGATTCTGTGTTACTGGGTACAAAACGCACGCGCGCGCGCGCGCCTCGCAATACTGATAAAGGAGAGGGTACGGTGACTAGATTAACAAAAGGACACGCGGCGAAGGAATAATTCTTTATACGTAATAACGTCTAACTGGCTCTTCGCCATTACGGGGAGAACGGAAATCAGGTCATGCGAGAATATCGACGGACCGACGTAATCGCGATAAAGCGTCGAACGCGAACGTTAATGAGTTGCATTTATCTTTTTCCTTGGCAGGGTGTCCTTAGGAGTCACGCTTGTGCCTGGCCGGGCAAATCAGTGCTTTCAAATCATTGGGAACGTAGGACTTTTATTTCGCGAGACGAGACGAGACGATGGAAATTGCCGATTTTGATTAATTATTCGGGGTACTGTAACGCGTCGCGCACACCATTATTTTTCGACCGATGCAACTCTATCGGGGGAGACTCATTATCCGAACTATAGTTCTGCACGTGCTCGGTTAAGAGAGTAAATATGTATGGCTTATCAAACGTGGAAATTCTCGCCGGTCCGCGCGGGTATTTAACCGCGATCGATAAATAGATCCAGCGCTCACCTTTTCCCCGAGCAAACAAGACCTATAGCCAGGGAATATAAAATTTGTCGTTATTGGCATACTTTGCGTCTATGATGCGCTCGTAACGCGTTTATCGTAACGCGTTTACCTTCGCGTTTGCGGCAACGTTTTCCGCTCGTCTATGAGAAAAATGATGAAGGGAAATAAGCGTGCCTAGGTGAAATATTGCGCGTGGCAACGATAATTTTGACTCTGGGAAAAATTGTTACGTACGAATAAGTACGAGGCAAGTTAAAACAAACTTGCGAAACTTGGGGCAGCGGAGGAGTCGGGAGACGATTGATTAATACCGGGCACAGCTGCTCGTGAGATTGCGCGTGGAGAATGAGGATGAACGAAGGTGGACGAAGAAGAAGAAGAAGAAGAGAGGAACAAGAGAAAACTTTGGAGAAGAAGCTGGAAAAGATTGATAAACTTTGCGGAAACAAACAGAGATCTCGAAACGCGGGAACTTTCGTTCTTTGAATTTTGAATGTGGAAATGGAAGTGCTAGTGGCGAGGGACCGAGAGATTTCTGCAAATGGAGGGAGATTTAATATCCGCGCCGTTTAAAAGCTAATTTCTCATCGTATACCGGTGGGAAAAATCTCTTCGCTACGAATAATTCTGCGGCATTCCTCTTTGGGTCTCGTCGTCAATTTCATCGTATCGCGTCGGCTCTTGCCAAACGTTCGCATCGGAATGAAATTTTCGAGAGTATCGAGAAAGCAGAAATTCCGATGTCGGTTCTCGGTAAGGATTTAATTTCGCTTAACGTTCGTCGGAAATCGTGTATTGCATACCAGTTGTCAAAGTATCGGAGGAAAATTCACGACTATGAGGGCTCGCTCGAGGACGGCACGTATCCACCTCCCCCCCCCCCCCTCCCTCCCATCCCCCCATCGACCGAGTCTGTCCCGGATACGGCAAATCCTAAAGGCTTTTTCCTCCCTGTACGACATGTCAACGGTGTTTAACCTATCGCGCGTACAAACACGCGAGACAGACGAGACAGGCCAGGAGGCAAGCAGGAGCGTGAGCAGAACCGTAGATAGCAGTATTTGCGGCAAGACTTAATAATAAAAACGGGATGTGCCCGCGCATAACGTTGGACGACGAGACTCGAGAGCATTAATCTAGGGACAAGTTAATTCGATGCCGTAACATCAATTTTCTGCGCGAACTCACTTGGCGCGGCTATAAATTATGATATTCCGTAACCGGCCGTACCGGTCGCGGTAATAATAACGCCATCGCGCGTCCTATGTTAATTGTTGTAATACAATATTATTACAGGAGCGAGCTAACTCCAGTCTCCGAACACAGAGACTGCGAGCGTTGAATTAGTACAATTAAGGTAATTACCAGGCAACGTGACATAGTTGCCGTGCCACAACACGGTAGCGATTCGTTTGTTTTTCGTTTCATCGAGATCCGGTGAAAATTAAATGTTACGACTCGATTTCCCCTTTACCCGTGCGGCAAAATAATATTCAAAGGACCATTTACCCAAAAAAGCACGTATTATCGCGGCGGTGATAAAGGACGCGTGCAGGCTGTAAGCGTGCCGTGGAATATGCAGGAATTTGCATAACAAAAAAAAGACTAACTCGAAGGGTGAAACGAACAATGCTCCCTCGGTGCCAGTGGATTTGTACCGAATAAACGTATATCTTCGCGCGCGAAATCAGGGCCACCAACGATTCTAAAGAAACAAATGGATTTCAGCGAATAAAGATTTCCCCCTTCGAAGGCTGACTCGCGGCGACCTTTTCCACTCACGATAAGCCGAGCGATATCCAAAACGCAACGTGGTCACGGGGCCATAGGGTTACGGATGGGTACGGTGGATTAAAGGAACAAAAGGGACGCATCGATTCTACGCGCAATAGCCGAGAATTCGCGGGAAAAATCGGGACGTGGCGTGTGTGCGAAGAAGCGAGGAGGAGAGGAAGACGAAGGAGGCGGAGGCGGAACGTAGTCGGTGCGGTGGCGCGTACACGGGAGAGAGCAAAGAGTAGCGAGGGAGGAGAAATGTGCGATCGCGTGGTGGGAGGGTGGTGAGCGGAGGACGAAGAGAGAGAGAGGAGGGAGAGGGTGGGAGGGAGGGTGGGAGGGAGGCGAAACGGGGAGAAAGCAGAGAGGGTGGTTCGGCCGGGCGGCCAGTCGTGCTGTGGCGGCAACCACGACAAAGTCGCTCCACGTTCCCCGCGATGTTGCCAAACAACCCCCTCGAGCATCGTCCCCCACGAAATTCCGCGAAGCGATTCGCTAAAGAGATGAATTGAAGATCGTCGCTGACAATCGATCGATCGTAACCCGTATCGTACCGGGAAGCCAGGGAGGAGAACGTCGGCGAAAAACAAATTTCGGGGGTGAAGAGAAAGAGAGAGAGAGAGAGAGAGAGAGAGAGGGAGAGAGGGAGAGGGGGGTGGGTTGGGTGATAGGGGATGCTCGTGGTGTTGGTGTAAGAGGGTCTGGGTCTGTGAATCTACATCCTGGTGCCCACGCCTAATGTCCGACCGTTATCCTTCGCCGGACCAGTCAGGGGTGAGGGTGTCCTTCCCGTCGCGGTGATTTAAGAGGACAAACGCGTCCGGCCTAGAAATTCGGGTGTTACGTGGGGTAAGGGGGACGGCCTAAATACAAGGTGGTTGACGGTTGGTGTTGCGCGGCCCACGTCGTGGACGTTCTCGATCGACGGTAAAAGGGAATAAAGTAAAATCGACGGACGGAAGGAGGGCGACGGTGATAGAGGATAAAGGCGAATCCGTGAAAAGCGGGTTGTAGGTTAATTGTTATCTTGCGTGCGATCGGTGCACGCGAGTCAGCACGCGTTCGATTGTTCCAAACACGTGGCCGATAAGGAACGTTATCGTAGGATCTTCGGTGGCACGAAATTAATTAAGGTAGACTCTCTCGATGGTTTTGAATACGATCCTCTTGGTACGAGGGCTGCGCCTCGCGCGCGAGAGAGAGAGAGAGAGAGAGAAACTTGTATCGAATTCGTTGGCGAATTTTTTCCCGCTCCGCGAGGATTCGTTGATCGAGCATCGGGCGGAGGGGCGCCGAGCGACGAGAGGATCTTTGAGGAGAGAGGAGAGAAGAGAGGCAAGGTACATCGAGAGAAAGACGACAATACACGCCAAACGAGACTGATCTTTCGTGGTTGGCCAAGATAAGCTTGATTTGCCTTGATTTACCTTGATTCACCTCCTGTCCCCTTCTCGATACTTTGAGCCGACTTTTCGTCAGGATCCGCTTACTCTTCGGCTCCGCGAAACGTCTTACGACTAGCGATGCGAGAGAAAAGAAATCGGATCGAATATCGGGAGAATAATAGCGCAAGAAGATCGGTAAAACGTTTAACGTCGAATTCCACCTGTACCGCCGACTTCAACCGATTCCCTACTCATTTAAGAAATCAGCCTTTAAAGCACCGTCGACGCGAGACCGCGCGCAAAAACACATAGACTCTCATCGCCTTTCGATATTCTCGCTCGAGCACACGCCTAACGGAGGGTCGCCTATCATTCTCGAGGGGTTTTCGAGCTATCGTGGAAATCGGGCTGCGCGAATTCAGGGGTGGTAAACAAGCCGACCGTTTTCGCGGGCAACGGTCCGCCCCAGTCGGTATTATCGATTTGATACGCATCATATTCGTACGCGGTGGTGCTCGAAACTAATTGTTTCTCCGGACAGAGAAAGGTGGATCATTCGCATCCGGTACTCTACCGTATTCGCGCAAAAACACCCGCCCACCGCTCCTCGCATACGCGCAGAGAAACCGAATGGAGATCGCGTGTTTCGCGAGCTCGCAGAAGCGTTTCTGCCGAACGATGAATGAAGTACGGATCGTTATTTAGGTCAGCCGGCAATTTTCGTACCCGAGGCTTTTAAGCGTCCACCTTCGGAAGGGTTTTTAAACGGACCGTAGGTGAAAGAGAAGTGGACGAGAAAGGTAACCCGGACTAAAGAAGCGTCGGCTTCTAAGGGATAGCTCCGTCTTGGCTGCGGGATAGAGAGAGAGAGAGAGAGAGAGAGAGGAAAAAAGGCACCTCGGGTGAACTTTCAACGTTGGCTCTCCAAGGGGGTTAAAGAGACGCCTTGGTCCTTTTGGAAACGATCTCGAGAACTCCGAAGATCGAAGGGAGGGAAGATCTTTCGAGAGGAGAGGTGTAAACGGTGATTGCTCCTCGAATTGCAAGCGACGCGGAGGGACTTTTAAAGCTTCTTCGGGTGGAAAACAGATCTCGAGGAAGGTATATCTCTGGTCGAGTGGAATCGAGTGTCTCTGTTTTGGAATTGATATCCTTCGACGCGTACGATCGCGACGCGAGTCGATCTCGTTAAATAAAAGCACCGTAGTTCCAGAGTTTTCCAATTAAAGTTTCCGTTGTACGCGAACTTGCGGTTGAAACGGGCGTGACGATAAACATTTAAAGATCGTCTCGCGCGTGTAACAAAAGGGATCCCACGCTTCGAAGAACGACGAGGACGGAGGGGCAGGCTTTCCCTTCGGTGGTGTCGAATAGCAGCTTTCTCGAGTGAGATTCACGGCGTGTCACGGTCTACCGCGCTTTCTCGTTATCACTGCGCTCCCAATGAGAACCTCATCGATTGCTGGTGCACCTAACGAGCTCCTTCCGACGACGATAAGAAAAGTATACGGATCCGTCGATGCGAGGAATAATAAAAAGAAGCAGCGGGGGGCGGGGAGAGACCTTGCCACGATGACGCACGCCGCTGAACGGCTGATAAAATAGTAACGAGGACGATAATAAAGAGCCGCACGACGGGTAACACGGGGGGAAAGGAAATCATTTTCAGGGAATGCGGCCCGACGGCGGGGAAAATAATAGAGAGGAAAATACGCCACGAGGGAGGAGCGGTAATCGTCGAGTGACGGAGAGTGCCGTCTTCCGAGAAGCGTGAGAGAAAAATAATTTTTGGCGAAACCTGCGTGGAATCGGAGTGAAAAAATAATCTCGAGGAGAGGAGAGCGCGCACAAAGGCACGCCGGGGGGAGAGAAACAACTTTTCACGGATCGCGGGAGAGCCTGCGGCCCGAGGAGGAAGATATCGATTTGTTTTCCTTCCTCGCGGATACGCGATAACATTTCGAATGTGTGTCAGTGGCCTTCGGGAGAGCGACATTCCTCGCGAGTGATCCTGAGACGACGGATAACTCGGTTTACCTCGTAGTCGTAGGCGTAGTCGTTCGTCGACGTCGTCGTCGGCCGGCGCCGACGGCGATCGCCTATTATTCTTCTTACCGTTCCGGGAAATCGAAGGGACGCGCGAATAATGAGAACGAGATCGAAGGACGAGCATTCGAATGAGATTGCTGGAGCATCGATTCGTTATCGGAAAGTAAAAGAACCCGAGAGGATCCTTAGGCCGTTCCTCGTTCGTGTTCCGTGAATCTTCGAATCCCTCGAGGCCACGACGGGCAGACCTCAAGACCTCGCGACATCGAGACCTCGATTGGTAGCGCAAGATCGATTCCGCTCTCGATGCGATTTTAATTAAAGCGCGGGAATATCGAGTCGAGATACTTCGCGAATTAATAGAAGAACGAAAAGGCAGGAAGGAGAAGAGAGAATAATATCTCTTCTCCTCCGAGAGGAACATCGTACCTGGCAATGCGTAAATTTCTTCAATCTCAATCGAGATTTACCGCTGGGAATCTCCGTCTCTTTCGCCGCCCGTGAGTCTTTCCAGTTCTCCCGCGTATCGAAGAGGCGTCCAGTTAACAGCGAGAGCAATAGGAATTGATGGTTATACTTTCGATATCGTTTTCGGGAGACCATCTCGTTATTTTCACGCTCGGAAAGGTAGGGAGAGCGAGAGTGACAACTTGGATCCGAAATTCTGACGTCCTCTCGATCGACCACCCGACAGATAGATCCACTTGACCGTGTTGCCCGAAAGCTTCCCGGCCTCCTTCCTATTTACGGGAGAATGCGCGAAGAGGAAAATAATGATACCGAGAAAAGAGCGCGTCGCGGAACAATAGCGAGTACGATTGATTCCGAAGAAAGGGCAATCGCGTGGAATATCCGGCCCGAAGGAGATCCTCGGCGTCGATCGACGGTGAAAACGAGCTCTCCGTCGACGCCCTTCAAATTAATCCAGCCGATCGGAAAACGCAATTCATAAACGTTCCGCAAAAGGGGGGGTTAGAGAAAGAATACCGCGAGGGAGCGGAGAGAAAGAGAAGGCGAAAGCGAGGGAGGGGGAGAGGTGAACGCGGAGAGGCACTAAATGAACAACGACTGAGCTCTTCGTCGACAAGTGGAAGAAACGGAGAGTCGAGTACCAGAAAGCGGCTTCAAAGAAGAGAGGGTTGTGTGTGTGTGTGTGTGTGGGAGAAAGAGGGAGAGCGACGGAAAAAGGAGGAGGAGGAGGAGACGAAGAAGAAGAAGAAGAAGAAGGAGGAGCAGTGGAGAAGAGAGATAGGCGAGGAACGTGGCATGAATTAGAACTCATTTGGTAAAGTGTTGCGCGTATAGCGAGTTTTGAAGAGGTCGTCCGGGGGGTAGATCGAAGGGGAGAGAGGGGCGGCTAGGCGCCGAGGGGTTGAGTGCAACGACGAGAGTGACGGAACTAAAAGCGAAAACGAGGATGGAGAGAAGCCGCGAGTGCGATATGAGAAAAAGAGGTGGCGGAGGGTGAAGCTGACTGAGATAGAGAGAGAGAGAGAGAGAGTGGGAGGGGGAGGAGAGGCGCTGGACCATATCGCGGAAAAATGAATCTGTTGGAAAGTTGAAGACGGGAAAAAAAATCGAAGAAGAGAGGAAAGGAAGGAGGCGGTATTCGCGGACTGGAACAGACGGAGCGAAGGAAGGAGAAAGAGGGAGAAAGAGGGAGGAAGGGACGGTTACGAGAAAAATATAGGGATACTAGTTTGCCGGTCCTACGCTTACCTCAAAGAAAACTGGTCGACTTGTCGAGGTTTCACGACTACCGAGTAAGTAATACCCTTTAATCAACGATCGTAGGTTTGGAGCGCAAGTGGAAAGTTTATACGGGAGATTGGCGCGAACCGGAAATTCCCGTAAAGAAGCCCAGACTTTTTTCGAGTATCACGACGGAGGGCGAGGGTTAGAGGTTCAATTCAGGGTGAATCGAGGCTCTGCCGTTTGAGTAGTTTTGTCGTTGACTACTTTTAGTCTAATTGTAGAACCGACGCGATCCGATCGCGTAATACGCGTAGAGCGGAATGTCCGATACGTTTTGTTTCGCTTCTCCGAAAGCGAACGCATCAGGAAAGGGGAATGAAACTTTCTTTCGTCCCTCGTTTATCGTTGCGCGAATAGGATCGGATACCGCCTCGTTGTCTATCCGAAGAGACAACCGATCCTAGGACCGATGTTAAAATTCACTCCAAGTTGTTCCTTACCAGGTTGACCTAGAACAACTTGTTAAGCGTCTTCCTGCAGTCAGTTCCGAGATTTCCTCGTTTCGCGGAATATATCGACTCCACGTATTCGGTTTTCGGGTTAATAATTTAGCGGGTAACTTCCGGCCCATGATTGCCTGGGAAACTGCTAATGCGCGCACGACCCACGTAACGAAGGCCGAGCGAATACGTGTCCGGAGAACGCGCCGCGCCGTTTAAAGAAACACACTCATTTCGAGAATCGCTTAGCCGTGCGAAATCGAATCACTTTGGCGTGTGAAAGAACATCTGGTTTCTCTGTATCTCGGGACCCTTCAACAAAGAGAAATAAGATCGGTCGGGAGAGCAAGCGCGTGAAAAAATAATGGTTTCCATGTCGGGGTAAAAAATAGCTCGCCAGCGGCGAGAGATAGAAGGGGAGGGAGGTGTGAGTGAGAAGAAAATAAATGTAAGATTCTTTGGTTCTACCTGGCAGATTCGAGGCGTGAAATTCTTTAGAGGTTCTGCTCGTATACCGATGCTCCGCGATGAAACAAATAACGGGGAAAAAAAGTAACTGGTAAAGAGGTGGCGATAACGAAAATGACACGCCTCTGGAAGACGGATAAATTCGAGGCTCGCGGTTAGCGTATTCGAGCGTGGAATACGTTAAAGCTTTGGCGCGCGCGCAAGAGGGAGAGAGAGAGAGTGAGTGAAAGAGAGAGAGAGAGAGAGAGAGAGAGGCAGAGAGGGTAGCTTTCCAAATTCGAACAGGGGAAGAAAATCGATGTACCCAAATTGAAAGCTCGAGTAATTCCGAGAGGTAGGCGCGAATATTGGGGCTCCTGGAATCGGAGGGAAAGTTCCGGGTAAATATCCAGAGTACTTCCGAGCTACGCTTCAGAGAACGGTCGATACTCTAAACGCGAAAATAGGAAGATACCTTTTTTTATTGAAAAACGAGGGAGAGACACAGGGGCGACGGAAGTTTTCCGTGAAAAGAAAAATACCGACTTGGAAAGACCGTGTGTATGTGTGTGTGTGTGAGAGAGAGAGAGAGAGGGGGGGGGTCGAGAATAAGCGGCAGGAAAACACACGTGAATATTCAGGTTGCTTTAGAATATTCAAGAACGCGATTCGAGAAAAGAGAGGATGAAGAGGATCTTTTTCATTCGAAGCGCAGTTACACGCTTGGAAATTTACGCTCGGAAAAATCAGCCGTGACACGGGAACTTGCTTTGATTTCGTGCTCGTACGAGCCAGGACAAATGTAGGGGAAATATAGGGGAGATTCGTTGTAATCCGGAGTGCCGGATACACCAAACACGGCGGTATTAACAATCCTTTCCCAAAAATTACTGAAAGACATATTCGATATTTCTCGATATCGCCGACCCGGAAGTTTCGTGCCTCGATAATTACGAGTAAACCGTTAAGGATATTAAAAGATCGCAGAGGGAGAGGGGAAAAAAGAGGGGAGGGGGTGCCCGAATGAAAAACTTAAAAAAAAAAAAGAACTGGAAGCAGAGTCACGCTTGTTAGAGTCCCGTGAAATTAAGTCCGCTTAACGAGTGTGAGCCGGGAAATTTAACGAGCCTTGCCAAGGAGAATTTCACAGTCGTTGCGACGTCGACGACGGCTGTTACGTCAGGATGGAGGGTCTTGCGGTGAAAAAAGAAAAATGAAGAACAGAATGGAGACAGAAGTAAAGAGAGGAAAAAATTGTTCTAAATAGCGACCCTCTGTCGACCATGGCGCGGCGCGCGTCGAGTTAAATCGGTGGAAACGGAACAGGGGGGAAACGGAGGGAAAGCAAAAATTTTCGAGGATTAAAGAGAACTCGCCGCACGTCACGTCAGTCATTTGTGGTTCTTGGGGGGCGGCAGAGTTTTCCGCGAAAGCGTAATTGAATCTTAAACGGCAGAGCTCTCGGAGGCCGTACAGCGATATTTGGAGCGCCAATCTTGATTTTAATTATCATCGTACTTGTCTCTATGTATATCGATATTATCGTGTCGCGGATTGTACGGGGGTTTCGAAGGGAGAACGTCGAAATTATTTTTGCCAGTAATTTGTTATATCCTCGGACTTATCGATACTCTTTATCCCCCCCCCCTACCCTCAAGGAACGTTCTTACAATACCAGACTAGTAATCCTCACCCCCTTGGTCGTTCACGTAGATCCCGATGCATCCACATCGACGTTGCTCGCGCGAATACCAAGGAGAAAATCGAGGAAGATAAACGAGACACTGTTTTCCCCGAACACCGGGAAAGAATAGTGCTGGCGGGAACGAGAGACGAAGGGAAGCTGACTTTTACGACTGGACCTTTCTCGTCAAACGCGTATCCGTTGTATCGGCCGCTACTATACGCGAACAGTGGCTAATTGTGAGCGATAACTTTGGATTTATCCGTTTTGTCGGTGAAAGCTGCTCCATAAACTTTGGGGATCGCTCGAAATGCTCGAGCTTCGTTCCTATCGATTGTTATAGAGTCGAGGTGAAACTAATTCGAAGCAGTCGAATGACATCGATGCGTAAAACGATTAACGATAAGGGCAGGACGATCGACGCGATCCTCGAGTTACACGCTCGACCGGGAGGCCTTTACGATTCTCGTCAACTTTTCTACGGCAAACGAGCAAAGACTTTTCCTTACACCGAGATCTCGGCGCTCATAGTTGTCATTAGTTTCGCGTTAAACGACGCGATAAAAGAATACATCGTCGACTCGAGTATCGAAGGATACTTGGAATCCTAGGAAAATCGACGAGACGAAAGACAGAGAGCAAGGGGAAACGAAGAGGGGAAGGAGAGGAAAGAAAGGGAAAGAAAGAAATATTATAAATAAATTTCCCGATTAACGAGGCTGCAGCGCCAACGCACCAACTAACTAAAATGAGCCATTTTCTGGTTCGTATGCTGGGTCTCCTCCTGGTATCGTTTCACCGGCTCCCAGTGACGTGCCAATCGGGGGCGCACAGCGAGAGGGAAGCCGTACTGATATCCGGCGACGTCGTTCTGGGCGGACTGTTTCCGGTCCACGAGAAAGGCGGCGCTTCGTGCGGTCCGAACGTGTACAATCGGGGTGTGCAACGTCTCGAGGCGATGCTGTTCGCCGTCGATCAGATCAACAACAACAAAACGCTGTTACCGGGTATCACCATTGGCGTTCACATCCTCGACACATGCGGCAGGGACACTTATGCCCTGAATCAGAGCTTGCATTTCGTGAGAGCGTCCCTGTCGAATCTGGACATCAGCGTTCTCGAGTGCGCTGACAAGTCGGTGCCGAGAGTGAAGAAAACCGCGACCGCAGGACCGATATTCGGTGTGATAGGTGGCTCTTACAGCTCGGTGTCCCTTCAGGTGGCAAACTTGTTGAGGCTCTTTCACATACCGCAGATATCGCCCGCTTCGACCGCCAAGGCTCTCAGCGATAAGACTAGGTTGGTAGGCTCTTGATCGTTGATGTTGATACTGTTACGAATGTCGTTGCACGTCCCTGGCGTCCGGCATCGCCGACGGGCCGTTGTTGGTTGCCGGACCGCCGATAATTTCGAGTAGTAAATAATTGATTGTATTCGATAGCTCTGGTGACGAGCGGTTCTGTGTTCTGTGTGGTCCGTTAAGCTACAGTTTCGTTACCACGACCGATCGCAGTCGTCGTCGTTGTCTCCTTCTTCCACTTTCATTCATATTAACCTCTCGCACGTCTCGCGCTTACAATGAGTCGTCGACGACTGCGATCGGTCGTGGTAACGAAAAAGGTACCTTTAAGATAGAGTTTCGTTACCACGACCGATCGCAGTTGTGGACGACCACGACAAACGTTGTCGTCGGTGCCCCGTTTTCGTTACCACGATCAGGCACGGTCGTTCTTCTGATCATTCGCCGATCTTTCGCTTCCCCCACTACTCGCCGGTGCACGCTGTCTCTGTCTATCTTTATTTTCAACGTGCTTGTCGTCCGACGACCAGTCGCAGCACTAGACCGGGCTAGTGGTGCGATCGGTCGGGTCGTCGGACGACCGAGAGTCGTGGTAACGAAACCGGCCCCATTTAAAACAACGTGTCTGGGGTGTCGCAGTCGTCCACGACTGCGATCGGTCGTGGTAACGAAACCCTACCTTTAACAAACGTTTCTTTTCGTAAGATGCCTAACATTACGTTCGCGCTCCCGTAGCGTCAGTAACGATACGTTGATCCCCTTTTCGCCGATAAATCGAATAAAATTGAAACGCAGATTCGACTACTTCGCGAGAACGGTACCACCCGACACCTTCCAGGCGATCGCTCTGGTGGACGTGGTCAAGAGCGCTAACTGGTCCTACGTCTCGACCGTCTACTCGGAGGGTAGCTACGGGGAATACGGTATCGAGGTATTCACCAGGGAGGCCACCGAGAGAAACGTGTGCATAGCGGCGGCTGTGAAGGTGCCCAGCGCCGCCGACGACAGGGTCTTCGACGACATCATTCAGAGGCTGAGCAAGAAATCCGGCGCCCGAGCGGTGGTTCTCTTCACGCGCGCCGAGGACGCCCGCGGGATTCTGGAAGCTGCGAGAAGATCGAACCTGAGTCAACCGTTTCAGTGGCTAGCCAGCGACGGTTGGGGCAGGCAGATCAAGCTTGTCGAGGGTCTCGAGGAAGAGGCAGAGGGTGCCATCACCGTCGAGCTACAGTCGGAAAATATTCCGGGTTTCGACGAGTACATGGCGTCCCTGACACCCGAGGGCAATCGACGGAATCCTTGGTTCGGCGAGTACTGGGAGGAGGTCTTTGGGTGCGTTCTCAGCAAGAACATACCGCTCTTCGTCAATCATAGTCTGATCGTGTGCTCGGCCAACCTGAGATTGACGGCGGCGAAGGGTTACGAGCAGGAGTCCAAGGTTCAATTTGTCGTCGATGCCGTATATGCCTTCGCGCTGGCGCTTCATAATCTTCAGCGTGATATCTGTCGCAAGAGGGAGAGGGGTCTCTGCTCCTCGATGGCCAACTACGATCGCGGCACCTTCTATAGGAATTACCTGCTCAACGTGTCCTTTACAGGTGACAGCCAATTATCTTTTATATTATGTGCACGATATACCCTCGCGTGTAGGTATCTAACGATAAGTGCGCAGACGGGGTATGTAGTTGAAAGCTTTTGTTCATATACATATATATATATATATATATATATGTATATGATATAGAATATACGTAATATGTATACGCAGGCATCTATCTACTCAATACGTGTGCGTATATCGACGCTTCCTATCTCGAAAGCGGAATTCAATATTGGTACGGTTTGCGCGCGGCCGATTTTCAGGAGTTTGAAAGGAGGGAGAGGGGAAAAGAGAGGGAAGGGAGGGAAAGACGGAAGGAACGGGGGTTGGATATAGGAGAATCAGCGCTTCTCGTACCAACATTTTTTTGCGGCGAACTATGCAATAAACGCTCGATGGGCACGCGTCATAAAGCAAACGATAATATCGCCCGAGTAACGGTAAACGTACCGACAATAAAATGTATACGTGGAAAGGGAGAGAGGGGATCGATGTTCGTGCATTTAATCTTCGCTTAATATGAAATTTTGCCAAGGCCGCGATATTCGTTTCGACTCTGCTCGATTCCTCGTGGGAGCATTTAATATTTACGTTCGTCCAGAATGGACTCTTTTACCGCGAGCACTTTATCCCTCGTTAATTGAAAACCAAAAAAAAAAGAAGAAGAAGACGATGAAGAAGAGCCGTATCGCAAAAATACTCGCATTTATTATTTCGATCGAGTCGCAACCCTTCGCGAGCAAAGGTGACTCCGTATGTACAATGTACCTGCATACCTGCTTTATTTCTCCCGGGTGGGGAAAAAAAAACGACAAACGAAATAAAGCGCGTCGATCCGCGAGAGCGGGAAAAAACTTGGGTGACCGGAGAAAGTAAAGGGGGGTGGAGGGGGGCAGAGGAAAAGCGGTGATAGGAGGAGGGACGAGATCGTTGCTGTATCGATCCAGAATGCACACGGTCCAATGCCATTGTTTTTTTTCTCTTCCCCTTATCAGGACGGAAGCGCGATGGAAAGTTTATGTTAAAGGCGCATCGAATCGAGGCCGTCAGACCGAAATAATACGAGAATTATTGCTGCAGGGGTGCTTTTCATCGCATTTCTTTCATCGCCACCCCCTCCCGTTCGCTCCCTCACTCTCTCTCTCTCTCTCTTCCTTTATATTTTTTTATCCCGTGAACGCACACCGGCGAAAGAGAACATACATTATTTAGGCGATATCTGGAATTGGATCCGACATATCCGCGGTCAGCGTTATCGATTCGTCTCGCAGGCGACGCGCGCGAAACGATTTCTACAAAATGACCGGGAGATAATGGCCCGGTTTTTGGCGATTCTCATCGTCGTTCGGATCGATTTAACCTTTTATGGGATAAACGGACGAACCGGGCAAGATTACGATAAGCGCCGTGACACCGTAAAACGAATCTGACGAAATTTCCGTCGATTGTTCCGCGCTCGATGAAACTTGCCGTTGCGACCGGGTTCGCGATCGCGATCGGAGAAAAATTGATTTAATGTCACGGCGTGCACGCGTTATTGATTATTTTTCTCGCGTACCTGTGTACGCGCTTTTTTGTCACCACGATTCCAAAGGTCGCGATCACCCGTTTTCGTTCCCCGCTTAAAATGATCGTACCTGTAAAATGAATTGCTCTTTGTCGGACGCGTACATTATCGTATAGCGCCGTTATATTCATCCCGATCGAACCGATAAGTAGTATTCCACTCCGCGAGACGAAAACGACGGACATCGAAGTACTCTCTCGATTTGTTTTTCGAACTTTTTTTTTATCGCTTTTCTGATCTTTCAATATTTCAATATTGGGCGTTACGAGTCCACGCGTAGTTACAAAGAATCGAGAGAAATGCAGTTTTTGGTGTTTCGTTTAATTATTCGCGAACGGAGACGCTGCCCGGAGGGCTCGCACAATTGAACGTCAATTACGAGCGTAGAATGGGAAAAGCGATAATTAAAAACTCTACCGAAACGGCGCCCGGCTTTAGATACGGATAACGAAATGGGAGTGCAATGAAACTCATATTAAACCCGACGACTCTATCGCGAAGAGAATAAAGCGAGTAAAACGAGAAACAGCGAAGGCTCGGAAGGAAAATAACAGAAATTAGACCACGCGAATAATCCCACGGTTAATACGTATCCGGCGTTTGCGCTATCGACGTCAACTTCTTCGATAAACCGACCGCGCATCAATTCGTACGTGTTTCAAGTTCTATTTGACAAGAAAGATAGAGAGAGAGGGAGCGTCGAAGAGTCGTGATAATATTCGTTAAACCATGTATGTATACGACGAAACGCGAACAGACCGGTAAGAACGTATCGAAGACGTGAATGCGGGAAGTGAGGAGTTTCAGTAATTTTTCAGATGCCGCCGGGAGCGAGGTGAAATTCGACAAACACGGGGACGGCCTGGCGAGATACGAGATCCTCAACTTTCGCAAATCGAACCACAATGGGGCTAATGGATATCACTATCGGGTAAGCGAGAGTATCTTTGACTCCTCCTCTCCTCCTTCTTTCTCCCCTTCGCCACCCTCCCCGAATAATTACAACTAGGCGAACGAAATACGACCACCGTGGGAAACAAAGTTCTTCCCGGTTGCTTTCGGCACTTTCGCGCCGCTCGAGCGGAGACAGAGGGTGCAATATCGATATCAAACTTCCCGGTTATCGAGTTTCGTGCATTTTAACCAACGAACAATTGCGCGCTCTGCACGAGTTTAAAGAGCCGGGAGGGAGGGCTCGAACGATTGTTTCGCGCTCGCAAATGCCATTTCGTTTTATTTGATTTCGTTTCGCTTCGTTTCGCTTCGTTAAATACCATCTTGGTGCGGATCGATCCCGTCGATGGTCGGTGCGTTACATACGGTCGTGAGTATTTTAAGGGATGGCCGTAATTTACCATCGTCCTCGCGAAACGGCGCGTCGCGTATTACGCGTTCACCCAGAGATAAAATTAAACGTAAAGAAGTTTCGAGTCATACGAGAAAAGGGTCCCGTGACCTTTCCTGTTAACGTAAGAGAAATTCCATCATAGTTTTTCTCGTTGTTCCTTCCACCGTTGGTCGGATGTGCGGCTAACTAAAATACGCAGCAAATTATTTTTTTGAACGTTAACGTCACGAATCAAAGTCCGGCGTGGCGTTTCGCTTTAGACGTTTGAACGATAAAGCGTCGGTGTTGGATATAAATTACAGCCCCAATCTTGGTTACGTCCACCCTTCCCGCGACAGATGGAACACGCGGAATGAAATATAAGTTTCGCTTCCCGGTGCTGGTAACTTGAAATCGTCAAAACGCCCGAGTTTTATTGCGCATGGTGCGCTACGTTTTTACAGAGTCGGCCATTAATAAAGAGAAGACCTCGTATATTTGCCTATCTATAGCGGATAGAATAAAATTTGATAAAACTCGCTCCGGTCGTATTTCAGTTTCCACTTCCACGCTCGTACCGTACGTATTATATTATCGGGAATGGAGCGAAATTCAAAGTTTTATCGTTACGCGTATAAATATGGAAAAATGTTCGAATCAAATCCCACCCACCAACCAGCCTGTCCTTCCATTCATCCATCCATCCATGCATCCATCCACCCATCCATCCACCCATTCGTCCACCCATTCGTCCATCCATCCATACCTCCACCCGTCCATCCATCCATCCACCCATCCATCCACCCATTCATCCATCCATCCATCCACCCATTTGTCCACCCATTCGTCCAGCCATCCATCCACCCATCCATCCACCCATTCATCCACCCATCCATCCACCCATTCATCCACCCATCCATCCACCCAACCATCCACCCATCCAACCATCCACCCATCCATCGATATATCGATCCCCCGTGCAACGGCACGAAACGACGACTCGTAACCCCGATCGAACGATCGATCCAGGTGGTGGGAAAATGGTACAACGAGCTGGACATCCGAACCGAGGAGCTCGTCTGGGCAAGGGGCACCAAGGAAATACCGATCTCCGCGTGCTCCCTGCCCTGCGAGCCAGGTATGATAAAGAAGCAACAGGGTGACACTTGTTGCTGGGTGTGCGACCAGTGCGAGGAGTACGAGTTCGTCTACGACGAGTACACCTGCAGGGATTGCGGTCCCGGTCTGTGGCCTCACGACGACAAGAGGGGCTGCTATCGGCTGCCGATCAAGCACATAAGGTGGAGCAGCGCCTTCGCCATCGTACCGGTGGTAATCTCGTGTCTGGGAATCGTCGTCACACTGGCGGTTGCCTGCCTCCTCTTCCAATACAGAGACACACCGGTGGTAAGGGCGTCCGGTCGCGAGCTCACCATCATTCTGCTCACCGGCGTTCTCGTTTGCTTTCTCAACACCTTTCTCTTGCTGGCCACGCCCACCACGGTCACCTGTATACTGCAACGCTTCGGGGTGGGTGTGAGCTTCAGCGCGGTTTACGGTGCTCTGCTGACCAAGACCAACATGATCGCCAGAGTCTTCGATCTCGCATCGAGATCGGCCGGTAGGCCGAAATACACTAGCCCTACGTCGCAGGTCTGCATCGCGGTTGCCATGATCGCCTTTCAGGTATGGCATTCAATCACGATAACACGATACTACGCTCCTACTATCTATTCTCTCTCTCTCTCTCTCTGTGTGTTTCTCTCTCACCGCAATCATTCTCGAACGTCAAGCCTCTCTTCGACGCTCCAACGTTTACGCGGGCAAATGAAATCGGGAAATACCGATGCAGATTGACCCCCGACTTTCTATTTCCCGTTAAATTAGTAGCGTCGCTCGTTCCAAATATTTATTTGCTCTCCTCCATCTGCCATTTAACTTCGAGCGAACTCGCCAATTTAAACGAAACTCACTTTCTTTTAAATTAGTTTCCAACCTAACGGCCAGAGTCGACGTCGCGGCATCGAGCGTAACTTTTCTCGACTTTACCGTCACCCCACAATTTCTCCCCCCCCACCTCTCTCTCTCTCTCTCTCTCTCTCCCGTATCTATCTACTGCTCCAGGTCGTGCTAACTTTAGTATGGATGATCGTCGAGCAACCCGGCACCAGATACTATTATCCGGATCGCAAGCAGGTGATCCTAAAGTGCAACATCCAGGACATGAGCTTCCTATTCTCTCAGCTCTACAACGCCCTCCTAATTCTGATCTCAACCGTGTATGCGGTGAAAACACGTAAAATACCGGAAAACTTCAACGAGAGCAAATTCATCGGTTTCACCATGTACACCACCTGCATCATCTGGCTGGCTTTCGTTCCGATTTACTTCGGCACAGGAAACTCCAACGAGACGCAAATCACGACGCTCTGCGTCGCGATAAGCCTCAGCGCCTACGTCACCCTGGTGTGCCTTTACTCGCCCAAAGTCTACATTATCCTCTTTCAACCGGATAAAAATACACGGGGGAAGGTCACCATGGGTTACAAGAGTCAGAAGCAAGGTAGCAGCGCGGGAACGTCCTCGACGACGAAACGTGAGTACGCCAAGATATTACGATTAACGATGTTGTAGAGATCGTTGCCAATTAAGAGTTGGAACGTTGGTCGTTAGGTGTTTCATGCACGCGACGTTTTCTAAAATCTGAAGTGGAGGTTTTGTTTATAATTAGCAACTAATTTGATTGTACGTGCAGTTTGAAAATGTACGATGTCCTTTCTCACGCGGTCCCAGAGACGCGTCCCACGGACTCGGTGGTCTGGAGTCGCGTGTACGACGTTTGCCGTCAACGATGTAGCGCAATCTTCTCACTGATAGAACTACTTGTTCGCGATTATACATATCGCATCCCGGCGAGAAAAGTGATACAACTTAAAAAATGCCAATTTTGAAATTATGTCACTGAAAAATACATTTTATGTACCACCACGTGCACGAAAAACGTCACATCTCTAACTCGAAATTTACCGGCCAGGGGCAGTTGTGTCAGTTTTATTTCGTTGCTTTTTTGGGTTATCGGTTTTTTTAAACTGATTTACAGATCCATAAAATTAATCTGTTGTGTATTAAAAAGTTTACTGCCAAAAATACGTATAAGAAATTTCAAAGGAGCACTATACTATTTCAATATACACAAGTTTCGTATTTTTCTATCATTTGCTATATCTCGAAGACTGCATTTTTGAGTAATGTCACCTTTCTCGCCCAAGTACCTACGATATACATATAGAATATTATTTTAGTAGTCCCGCATACAACATATACAAATTTCCGAAAATTATAACGATTTACGGATTTCCCCTTTCACCTGACGAGAGCTGACGATCGCGAACATCCGGAGAAAAATATCACGGCGAAAGGGGGGTTTTAAATTTTCTTCGCGCAGGAAGCAATAAAAGTATTGGTGTCCGTTCGGAACCGTAGCGCGCTAATAATCGATCGGGTTAACTATAAATTTTCGATAACACGAGGGAAAAAAAAAACCGTAACGAAATTAACGACGTGAAAGCGGATCGGGTTAGAAGGAATGCCGCGTAGAGCGCACTTTAATCCGACGTTCCATTTGGAGAAGCGAAAAAGAGAAGAGAAGTGTTAATTTTCCGCCATTCTCGGAATCTACGAGAAAGAGTATGAGAAAGATGAGCGACCCAACAACGGTGCCTAATAATGCTCGAACTCGCTGACTCGATCGCAAATTATCAAGCGCAGAAGTGAACTCGGCGAGGTGCCAACACACCTTGTCCCTCGCGCTTCCTCCTCCAACGGCAAGTGTTTCTTCGTTCCCCGCCCCTCGGTCGCGTACCATCGAGTTCGTTCAATTTATACGCCATTAACGTGGCGACGTATACTTACCACCGAAAACAAACTTGGCTCCCTCGATTTAAACGTCCCGGTAAAAATACTGTCCGCAACGTTGTAAACGTAACACGCTTAACGAGCGATTAAAATAAATGTTTATAAATTACGTTATCTATAATCAGCGATAGATATTTCGATCCGCGTTTCGGTAATGTAACGCGCGTCAACAATTTTTATTGGTGCCGTCCCGAAATTGGGGTTAACGCGCGTAAAACGTGTCCATCGATTTTTACGATACATTCAATTATCAGCGACCCCCGATTACGCGTGCGCGAACGATCATATTTCCTGGCATTTATACTCGATACGGGGGTTCGATCGTTGCCAAACGCATTAGCCTTCGTTCAATTTCCGTATGGAAATCGATTCTCCCATTACTACCACCGTAATTACCATTGTCATTACGGGAGCCGATAACGCGACGAGGCTCCGCGCTGTACATACATTCACGAGAGAGGTGGGGTGGGGTCATGGTAAGAAACGATAGCGATGCCCGACGACCGTCCTTGCCGCGACGTTAAATCATCAAGTTGATTCGCGATTCCATCTTTCTATCGGGCGTCGATCCGACTCCTCTTCGCGAGACTATCCAACCCCGAACGACGGGATTCGTCCTCTTGGGGATTTCGCGGGATCCTGTAATCGACTCGTTAACTTGTATCCCGTAAAGGTAGGATTTCGTTACCACGACCGATCGCAGTCGTGGACGACTGCGACAACCTAAACACGTTGTTTTAAATGGGGCCGATTTCGTTACCACGACTCTCGGTCGTCGTGCGACCCGACCGATCGCACCACTAGCCCGGTCTAGTGCTGCGACTGGTCGTTGGACGACGGGCACGTTGAAAATAAAGATAGACAGAGACAGCATGTACCGGCGAGCAGTGGAGGAAGCGGAGGATGGGCGAATAATGACAAGAACGACTGCGCCTGGTCGTGGTAACGAAACCGGGGCACCGACAACAACGTTTGTCGTGGTCGTCCACGACTGCGACCGGTCGTGGTAACGAAACCCTCCCTTAACGAAACCGTACCTTTACCCCGTCACCCCGTAGGTACTCTTGGTCGAGAACAAGAGAGCATTCCAAGAATTTTCACGTTTCAGACACGGGCTGCGAGCTGGCGAGCGAGAGCATACACCTTCAAAACGTCATGTTGGCGACGGTACAGACGTCCGTCGCTGTAAAGGAGATCTCTCTGACTGACCAAGTGGCGCAACTCTAGACAAAAGCCAGAGAAAGTTACCTACCTACTCACTTACTTCTCGCGCAGACTACAATTCGGATATCAGCGGGGTGATTCTCTGGCGGTACGCCAGCCCGTAAGGACGCCGCCGCTGCGCCGACGGGAAGGATCGCGTGTGAACAGTGCAAATGTGTGCTAATAAAAGGAGAAATCCGTGGTCGAAACGCGAGAAAAGTGATTCCGCGTATACGTACGCGGGGGAGAGAAGGAACGGGGGGAGGATGATATCATTCGAACGCCCCGCGACGCGACGGGTAAGAAAGGTCACGGTGAATATTTCGAAGGATATAAGGCGACGTGATTTCTATCCAAGACGTAATCTCTCCCTTACTCCATTTCTCTCTGTGCCGAAAGCGTGCGTCCTCCGGCGATTAAAATCGCGCGACCCGACGGAGGAGACGCGACGAGACGGGGACGGTCGCGTCGGAAAAAGAGAATCGTGAGTGAGCTTAACTTATTTATGTAGATCGCGTGTCGAACAAAGAGAAAGAAACTATGGCGATAGTACCGAGAGGGGGGGGGGGGGGGGAGGGGGTAAACCAAATGTTATCTAAATTGAATTTAGAGGTCGAGTGACGGGTTGACCGAATTCTCAAAACGCCGAGAAATTAGAGCAGGAGAGTGGGAAGGAGGACGGGATTCGGCATGAGCGGGATAAATTTTGTCCTGGAGAGAATAGAAGCGTTTAGAACGTGCTCAACGATCGTTTTTGATCGGTCAAATGGAACGGGCCGATGTGGTAGGGGATGAAACGGAGTAGGGAGAGAAACGCGAACATTCTAAATCTAAATAGTCAAATCGTTGCCTAATCTCGATATGTAACGACGACGCCGGTCATTCGTCCCTGTCGTTCTCGCTCATTTGTTACCAAGGTATATCAAATATCATCGGCTACCACGATCGCCGTTGTCGTTATTATTGTTACCGTTATAACGTTGACTTCGTAAATTATATATAATGCGATACGCATACACATATGGATATGTACGTGTATACGCGTAACATGCACGCGCACACAGAGCGGCAGCCTAAAGTGTTTTAACGTGTCTCCGTGCGATCCTTTCGATATAAATATACATGTACGTATAGAGCGAGCGTGATCGGTATGATTATTATCGAGTAACGCTAGATCCGATCGGCAGAGAACAAAGTTGTGGTACGCGGCAAGATCGTTATCGACCGTAAACTACATTTTATAGCCTCGCATTTATTTATTAAACGACGCCAACGAACTTCGTTAGTTTGTTACGCAGCGTAATCGCGACAGATTCGATTGCGATTAATAATTACGATTGGCGGGAGTTTTTCTCCCGCTCGCTTCAGGATAGAAACGACGCAAAACCCGGGTTAGCGTCAGATATTATTGCGCCGAAAAGGATCAACGATGCAAATGCAATTTGCAGTTCGTTCAACGAGTTCGGCGTTCATTGTCCATTGTGGCGAACGCGGTTTAATCGTTCCATCCGACGCGCGAAACGATATCTCGATCACGTTCCTCGCGATTACGCAGATTTACGCAAACTATGAATTTAGCACGAATTTAGAGAACGATCAACGACACCGCCATCGTTCGTAGCGCCTAATTGATTAGCGTGGGTCTTTTTCGGTCCTTGAAACTCCAAAGAAATTATTTTTATCGCATATTAGATTTATCATCGGGATGAGCTGATCAGTTTCATCGCGAAAAACCCGTACGTGCTTTCAAATTATCGCCCCTCGTCGCAAAAGTTTTCCAATCATCAAAAGTCAATAAAGAAACGTGAACGCGATTCATTGGAACGTCTCTAGCAACGCCCCTGGAGTTGTATTGCGCATACATATATTCAAAAGTCTCGACTTGAATTCTCGTCGGTTCGAGACGAAGCGTCGGTGCAGAATAAAAAGGCTCTTGGATTAAAGAGATTAGCGATCGAGGGTGATGAGCGTCGGAAGCTTAACGTGTCTCTTCCATTCGCTGTAGACAATAAGTAAATCGTTTTTAAGGTGCAACGTTGCAACTTGGCTCCTTACGACACTTGGCGGAAACACGACCAATCTCGAGATTTCAATCCGATTCGTTCAACTTGTAGCACGACAGTTTCGTTGCCACCTCCGAGGAATAAAATTCCAGGATCTAGTCTTTTTAGTTTAAGGAACACCGGAAGGAAGGGAAAGGGTGAGGGTGGAGGAAGGGGAAAGACAACTAAACTGCAGCTTCCTCTGACGAGAGAGAATTAACGATAAGAGCGGTCAGAGATACGAGCGACATCGAAGCTTATGATGATTCTAAACGTGATTGCGACGATGCGAAAATTGACCATCTCGCTTTTTGACCTTTGGAATTGCAAGTCTTTCGGTGTTGCGCGTGCGAATGGTTCGGGTAGTCGTTTGTGTTATTCTTTCATCGTTGGGAACGATAGTACCATCGAATGTTAACGCGATGGGGATGATTGTATGTATGTACTTCGAGACGAAACCACGATTCGAAAGTATCGTGCAAAAGATAAGTTTGTATCTTTTATTATAAACACTGCGCATTGAAATAGATTTACCCTGTCGAGATGAAACTGTCTTTTTATGTATTATCGCGAAACCCGATTCATCCATCTTCCCCTCCATTTCCTTTTCCACGGAAACAACGAAAAATGAGTATTTAATTACGGAGAATTGTAATTATCGAAGCGTACCGGGTAAAAAGATAACCAAAGGTCCGTGTCAAACGCACGTAATCAGAAACCTCGTTGAAGTTGAAGCTCGAAAATCTTGAACATGGGCATAGTAATCATTGAAATTTCCATTTTGTCATATTTAACTGGTGACTTATGGATCTCTAATGTATGTAAGCCGATTTTAGCGAAGGATAAATTAGTCATTCGACGGAACCTAAATTACCCCGACAGGGCCCTGCACGCGCGCTTTTTAATATTCTAAATGCAAGGGAATAGAGAACGTGCAACCGCCGTATTAAGGGGGACGGGATAATAGGAAAATCATTAGACAAGCCTGGAACGCGTGTTCTTAATTAGATGACAATTTACCCGGAATGGAATGCAATATCGCGAAGATGAAAATTACATTTAGTTGCCCCTTTATTGTCAATTATCAATTTGCCCCGTCTGCCCGTACCATCCCTCGATGGGGAAATAAACTTTTTTTTTTACAAAGTCCATTAAATGAACCCACCTCGAGATCCGGGTAATGTAACGTTAGGTATACATAGACGTGTACATAGTTTCTTCGTTATCGAACGATCAACGAAATGACACCTAGACCACCTTCCGTACGACGAGAGGACAGTTTCTGCCTATTTGTTTCAAAGGAAGGTGCGAATTACACTTTGCCCGGGGAAAATCGATTTAGTCCAGATGTACGAGGTAAGATAATGTTCCTTTAATTATTCTCGCTAGCAACGAACGTGCGATAAGCGACACGCGTATCTATGCAACATATATACATCAGTCATTGGCGTTTAAGCCGCTATACATGACTGCCGAGCAAAGTTAACGCGAGAACGTCAGAACGTTCATGACCCGTATTTCTATGCGACGGCAGTCCAATTCTTCCGAACGGCGCGACGAAACGAACGAAATGAGAGGCCAGTTGCGGGCCCGTTGTTCTTTTGCTAAATAATGCTCAACTACCGGTTGGCCCGATCGCGTGACATCCATTTAATTGTAAGTCTAATTAAATGCGGACGAAACGTAAGCGTATGCGAGGGAGCTGAATACATAGAGTTATTTTCTTTTGTTTTCATTTCGCCGGGCAAAGTCGTATCGTAAAGCACAGTGTCCAATGAAATTCCAGCGGTCGAAGTATCGACGCCCCAATTGCAAAATTACGTTAAATGACATCGTCGTATTAAAATCCAATCTGCGGAGCGGTTTGCTACGAGTGTTTATCGAACGGTTTTCAACTGTTTTTCCACCGGTATCCGTTACGTCAATCTCCAATCTAATTAAACACGAGCCTGAAGCGGCGAATAGGGTTCGAAATAAACGCGTCGGGATTAACGTTATACATACTTTATCGTGATATCTACGGCTGTCCGGTGTAAAAGTAATGTTTTAATATTTAGAACCAGCAATCGACCCGGCCTTAAATATTACATTTGCCCTCTACATATAGTATACGGGTTTCGAGCAATTCACTCTAACTTAATTTAATTCTATCGCGAGACTAACGATCAGAACTACAAAAATTCGGTCGCTACACTATTACCCGCCGTCGCGTCGAATCGAGTTCAACGACCTTACGAATTCTTATCAAACGTTTTCCATCGATAATCTATCGCTTGCCATCGGTACACTGCGATTAATCGAAAACGCGAGGAAGCCCTCGCAATCACACGATTGCCGCAACACAGCGTGAATTCTCCATCGAATCCGTTTACCCGCAGTACCATTTAAAACGTACGCGTTGCGTAACCGCTTGGCCCACCGCGCGCTAATATCGTAACTGGTGAATAAATATGTTGTTCGACATCGGGTTCACGATAACAACGAGCCTACCACCAAAGTGCGTCGCGCGGTGTCGAGGGAAGCACGGCCAGGCATTTTCTCCTTTAATCGCGGCAACCGGGATATATCCCGGAAGGGAAGAACGAGGACAGCATCTCGAGTGTCTATCGAACAATAAACGCTGCTGTCATCGATGGCATTTACCTGGCGGTTCAACGGTCTGACGCGATTGTTGGTAAGATGAAGCAACAAACCGAACTACATACCCAACGTCGCGTCGTGAATACGTGTACGCGTGTTCAACGGGCACGACATTCCGAATCGTGGATAACGTCTTCGTTCGATTCCGCGTCTGCTCGCGAGACTTCGGTGTACCGAACGCGCGATCGCTATGGGACGAGATTTTCCTCGTGTTTGTGTTCACGATTAGAATTATCTGGATAACTATGCGTTTGGCGCAATTAATGTGTTGTATATGTAGTAGAAAGCGGAGTAATGCGTGGACGTGTGACGCGAACCACCGTTGACCGAAGATAAAGATTGCCCAACGATCTTCTAGCCATTCCCGTTTAACCTCTCGAGGAACAATCGTATGTGATCGTCAACGAAGAAACCCACCTAGCGTGTCAAAGCATCATTTTCGCGTCAAGACCGGAATCGGGTGGTTTGAAGGGTGTAGATTCGTGTGCTGACATTCAAAATGTCAAGAAAATCTATTAATACCGAAAAATGTACTGTAATAGTGAAAAATAACGATAAAAAATACAGTATTTTTATACAAAAACTCGTATTCTTGGAAATGATGTTTTGACACACTAGGTGGATTTCTTCGTGGACGGTCATATGTACATACATATCGTCCCTATCTGGCACTCTTTCCGAAATAGACATTTTAGGTTTCATCACATCATAACATCGCCTTTCACTATTTTTTATTGTTGTTAGAGCAAAATAGTGGTAGTTAGAGACAAACTTTGGATGTACTTGAAATTCGTTTTTGTATATATATATATCAATAAAATATAAATATATATAATTATTATTATAATTATTATATACATTATATATAAATATAAATTTTGTAACAGTTTTTCGCCTCTCCTGTAAAATTTCTTCAATGCTAGATAAGCAGTATTGTTTCTTACGGGACGATATGTATGTACATAGATATGCACTTTGATTTCTAATATTCGATAAACCATACCTCTTGAACGCGCATACAATTTGGAGAACCATAGGTGGCCATAGGTTAATACGTGCTTACTTAACCCTACTGTCAACAATAAGGTACTTGGATACACACCACATTATTGTCATTGATTTATGTATATATTATTGAATTTCCGTTTAAACGTCAACGATATAGATGTTTGTAAATCTGTCCAAGATATGTTTGTTTTATTTCTTGTAGTATATCATTGTAGACGATTTTTACAATCTTGTATAAAATTAAAATGGGTACCCGGTTGTTGACAGTAAGGTTAAACAACTATTCTCCAATAAAAGCCCGATTTATTTCTCTCTCGGAAGAAAAGCGGAGACGCGTGGTAACCGATACGCGGTTGTTTAAACGATTCTTTTGCCAGTCCAGTGCCGCGTAACAGAAATGCGGTTAAATGAGGTTGGATCGTCGCGTCGTATCGACGAAATTGCAGAAGCTTATGAAAATTTTGGATCGCTGCACGGGTACGCGGCAAGTACAATTTAAATTCATTAAATTATCGAATGACTCACCACCATTGGCTCCAAATCAGTTTCGATTATCCTCCCGGCCTCTGTCACGACGATCGACCCCTCGAAACCTAGTTGCAAGAAAGAATCCTCGATTAAATCGCAAATTGCTCGTGGAATTAGCTCGAATTAAAGAGAAACCGATTGTATCGACATACACGGTTGTCCCGAACCACGCTCCGCGACAATGCCTCCGTAAAGAGATGCACTTTTCACTTTGATTTAAGGGAACACGTAACGCGCAATGTACGTATGTATCTATGTATGTGGATACATATTATACAATACATACCGTAATGCACAAAATCCATAACAAAGCATGATTGCCGAGCATTCTATGTCTAGTTCTAGTCTATACCGGGTATACCGTGTGAACCGCATTTTTCGCACCTCTTGACTGGATGAGTTTATTTTTATTTTCAAAGACGCGTCTCGGATAAACTTTCCTTTATCGCTCCTTGATTAACTGTATTGTATTGTATCCTTTACCATTGACAACTTCCCGACTTATGGTGGACGAAGAGGATCTAAACGATGACAGATTAGGGTTCAAATCGATTCGATTGCTGCTCGAAATTCGATAGCTGGCATTCGATGGTTTATAGCAGATGGTCGATTAAATTCGCGTTGCACGGTAATTCTCGGCAATTCAAGAGGTATGGTCTACTTATGCGTTCCAAGAATCGAGGTGTATGCACATGTACTACATACATACGAACGAATATAAATAAATCGCTTATTTCAGAAATCCCCTAAACGCCAAAAAACATAGCCTCCACTGCTTCGTGTTTCTTTCGTTTTCCCCCTCCCCAGTAAGTTATTGAGCTAAAACTACACTAATATTTCAAAGAGTGATTAGTCTAGTCCTTTTTGTAATTTTTGGGAGATTAAAGAAACCGTTTTAGTTTCGTGAAACATTTTTTTTTTATTAATCATCTCGAAAAGTGAAAAAGTGTACTTACTTAGGGGGTTTCTGAAATAAACGATTTAAATACAAAACGAGTTTTACGTTGCGAAAATTACGATCGATTTTAGGCGTAATCGCTCGCAAGAGAAAAAGAGTTTTCAGGTTATTGCTGACGAGTATACGAAAAATTCATGTTTATTCAGGGTAAAGCTGTGTGCGACCGAAAATATCGATTATTCTCCGTAAACCCCATTCGATGCGGGATCGTCGTACCGTTTAAACTAGCGGATATCGGAGAAGGGATTCGAGACATCACGATAAAAGAATGGTAAGAAGAACAATGAGTTTTCGTCACCGCCGGGCGCGGTACGTATGTGTGTACCTATAATCCCTCCAAATACCTCTCTACGCAATTACGGGTCTCGTTTAAAGAGTTCCAACCATCAAATTGCTCCACGAGAGAAACAGTAACCATCCCAAAGTAATGATCGTAACAGCATCATCCGTGGTAATGTTCCAATTAAAAAAACGACTGTTGATATTGCAAAATTTATCATCTCCTTAATTCACCCGCGCTTCTCCTATCGTGACTATTTTAATTACCGAATCATTGAAGACCATTATTATATTTAAACGGAGCTGCATAGAAATAGATATGTGTGTGTGTGTGTACGGGTGGCCTCGCAACTCCATCGATTCGTTGAAATTCGCAGGTTCGTGAAACCGGGGGACCGGGTGTCTCAATTTGATAACATTTGCGAGGTACAGAGCGACAAAGCGTCCGTGACGATTACCAGCCGTTACGACGGATTAATTAAATCCTTGCGCTACAAAGTGGACGACGTGGCATTGATAGGGGATACGCTACTGGATATAGAACTCGAGGACGATAGTCGGACTGGCGAAATCGAAACACCGAACTGCGAGGAGAAGCAAGACACGGGTACGCCGGAGAACGCAAATCTTTCTACGGGGGAGGAGAATAAAAACGATGGACGACGGGGTGAAAATGTCCTGGCGACTCCTGCGGTCAGAAGGATAGCCACGGAGAACAATATTAATTTAAAGGACGTCGTTTCCACCGGGAAGGCCGGCAGGGTGCTCAAGGAGGATATTCTAGCTCATCTGGAAAAAGTTTCCGCGGCAGAGGAGACCGTGGAAAAGAAAACACGAGAAAAGGTGGTCCCGATAAAACGGTACTCCAAGCATATGTGGAAAACGATGACGCAATCTCTCGTAAGTTGGGTTTTCAGGGTACCTTGAACGGAAGCATTTTCGGATCAATGAAACGTGTATGATTAAGAGGAAATGTTTCTTAACGTATAGCTCCATTGAAATGTAAGGGGAAAGGAATATTTCTCATCGCGGATGGCAATCTCGGTTTCGGACCACCGATAAATGTTCGCGATATATCGTAGCGTCTGCAACGTCTGTAATAAATTTGCTTACGTCGCGACGCGATAAACGCGGTTATTAAAATTTGTTAAAACCCCATTCTCGCACCATTCAAGTTTGTTTTAACTTTCCAATCACGTACCATGATTATACACGCGTTGTAAAAATAATTACAGAGTCGCGTGGAAGAAAATTATTTCGGTTTTACGGTTTAACGTTCACCCCGAAACTGACTAAACTGTACAGCGTTAATGAAAATCCGTTTTTGGTCACCCTCGCCACGACCTAACGATATCGGATCACGTTGTAGTTTTATTATTTAAAGACAATGTCGTTGATATGGCAAACTGTTTAGATACCGCTATTAACGCGTCGCGGCAGCTCAACGTGCAATTCATGCGTAAATTGGCAGATTAGCAAAATTTTGCCTAACACCTCCATCGAATAACCCGACGCGATAGTAATTGTTATCAAATAATGCGCGCCGCATAATGAATTCATGGCTCCCTAAAACAAGCTCGTTACCTCGAGCCGACCGTTTAAATTAACGAGCAAATCCACCCCTCCGTTAATTAACGAATCGGGGATTGAAAAAAAAGTGCCGTAATTTGATTTGACCGCCGATGTGCGAAGGGTCTGTGCCCAACTGTCGAAATCACGACAGTGGAGTACGAGCGGGTGTGCGTTATCTAAAACTGACGTTGACACGCGATTGATATAGTACCACGACCAAATTTTCTACCGATATTGACAGAGAAAATACGATTAAAACGTTCCCGGTAGAAGTATACCCCCTGTATTTTAGCTGTTTGATCGTCGCTACGCTGCATATTTACGCAATTCGTGTATTTTATCTCGGGAGCTTTACGTTCGAAGAAACACCGTTTACCGAATGACGACAACAATAACAATAATAATAATGATGATGATGATAATAAGAAAATAATAATAGTGGTGGTGGTAGTAGTAATGATGATACAATTGATATTGAGAACAATAATGCGCTTTTCTTTCAGAGTATACCACACTTTGTTTACAGTGATGAATGTAACGTTAATAAAATAATCGACTACCGAAATGAAGTGAAGGCCAAGTTAATGGAACAGGGTATTACGTTAACTCTGATGCCTTTCTTCGTGAAAGCGGCGTCAAGGGCGTTGGAAAAACATCCAGAATTAAATGCCTGGATCGAAGAGGAAAATGAAACGATACGAATCATGGAGAATCATAATATTGGTATCGCCATGAACACCCCCGATGGTTTGATAGTACCGAATATTAAGAATGTCCAGAGTTTGAGTGTCCTGGCTATCGCGAAAGAACTAAACAGACTCCAGGAATTGGGAAAAAAATCTTCTATACCGCTTCACGATTTAACAGACACAACTTTCTCGCTATCGAATATCGGAGTAGTAAGTACAAACCATGCCTCATTACGTCGGACGTACAGATTCACCGAATCTCGCGCACCAATAAACATTAGCCTTTCTTTGCTTCTTTTCATTTTTATTTATAGATCGGAGGCACTTACACGAAGCCAGTAATTTTACCTCCGCAAATCGTGATCGGCGCTTTTGGAAAAATACAAAAATTACCACGTTTCGACGATGAAGAGAATGTAGTTGCCGCGAGTATCCTTTCCATCAGTTGGGCGGCAGATCATCGCGTTGTGGACGGTGTCACAATGGCGGGTTATTCGAATTTGTGGAAGTACTACGTCGAGAATCCTGCGCATCTTTTACTAGGAGTTTAATGGAAAGTGCGAAAACGACACACGAGAAATATTATCCCAACGCGCTTACTATGCCGATATACATATGTATGTATATGTTGCGCGCAAAAACGTGCATTACGGTACGAGCTTGAATTTTATACGACTAGAAATTTTATAATTTTCCAACGTCACTTTTGTTGGACCCGGTAATGAGTTACGGTTTCCAAAGCTTCGTTTAACGACGTCCAAAATTCGTACGATTACTCGTCGTTCCATAACCATTATGTATACATAGCATGTAGACAATGTCCTCGTCTCTGGCTATGCGGTAAATGCAATTTAAATAAAAAACTTATATCACGTTCTGAAGAATCAGGTATGAATCGATTTTTACTTGCAATGTACAAAGATATTATCGACCCAGATCTCACAACGTGGATATTTTCTTATTAATACAATTTATCTAAACTCGTCAACGCTTCGGCGATAAGCAGTCGAAAACACTGCGACACGTAAGTGGATTCAGGGATGAATTGAATGTCTGAGAGCGCTCCTTACACGCGACTGGGTACTGAGTACCCCCAGGTACGAAGGTGGCGGGTCTGCGATGTGACTCCGGCGAGCAGGGTAAAACCACGCTTACAGAATTCAAAGAGGCATTGAGTACGCTTTGAAGTTTCACACCTCGAGAGGTGGTGGTTTATCTGCGGGTGTCAGCGGGACCCAACCTGCGGCCACCTGCGGGTAGCCTGGGGTAACCCCAGGTGACCCTGCCGACTTACACCACCACTACTCGCCATACTTCACAGGTCGGACCGTGTCCGAGCTATCGCGTGTAAGTAATGACAACCGGGTCAGACGGGGGTTGTAAAACACAAAGGAACGGTGGAAGATTGTTGCGGAAAAAGGAAAAAAGAAAAGACTACAATTAAAAGAATCGAAACTGCCTTGAACATGCATGCTGCTAGTTTATTAATACTTACATACATATATTTATGTATAATGAATACTTACAATAATGTACTTACAATACGAACTGCGTAGAATTCGCAATCTTCCCCCTTCTCTCTTCCTTCTGTCCTCTATCAGAAAATATCTAAGATATCAAAGCCTAGACACAAAATATAATTGATATTAAAGGAGTACCGCAGTGAAAATTGAAATAGATAAGAACCACAGAACGTCAATAGAAATGAAGACGTACAGGCCTGCACGAAACGGACGAAATAAAAGACGACGACGGTGTTCAAAATCCACGACCAACGTTGAGATCAGAACGAATCGCAAAAAAATGAAAAAATAGGAGGGTAACCAGATGACGTAAGCGCCCGGGCGCCACGACGCTCGTTATACCTATACGGGAATATGTACAGTAGAAAAGGGCCCTACCTGGGTGCAAGTCAACCACAAGGCCTCCAAATGTCGCTCCAAATTACAAATTTGATCATATGAGAATTATTCGAATGTATATCAGTCTAATATTTTTGACAGTGCATCTCTCGTAGCTGCGCGATTGTGGTAGGTCTTGGAATTATCCCAGGTATAACACTTTTAATGGAGTACCACCATTTACAGGGCACCCTGTATGCTAATTTGAGAATAATATAGCAATCGAATCGCCGTTTGTACGTAAATATTAATTTATTGCTGCACAACCAACTAGGACTTTTCGTAAAGGTAAAATATCTTTTCCTAACATATTCAAGGTGTTACGACTGTATAATAATTATTACACGATGACCAGTCGAACGTGAGCATTTTGTACATCAATCTATTATAAAGTACCGTACGAGTTATTCGAACGAAAGGCATTCCAAACATATGTTTAATAAAGTGGTTGTACTAATTAATACTTCCTCTTAAGCAATCGAATTTCATAAAAGTATAATTTTCACGAGTATTCTATTGTTTATACGGGGTAAAAAAAGGTAAAAAAAAAAAAAACATCTAGTAACTCTTTGTTTCGGATTGGTCTCGGTAATTAAATCGCAATCAACTAGAAAACACTTCTGTAATGAGTACGACCACTTAATTGTTTCCTCATTCATTTACGTATCCGTGATTTATGTATATACAGTTTTATGTATCGGATTATCAATCACTCACTCCCCGTACAGTCATTCCCTTTGCCTTAAAATGTCGCTTAAGTATGTATCCAAAAAGTAGTCAGTCTGTTTAGTAGTAGAGTAGTAGAAAAGAGTGTATATATGTGCTCGTGGTCCAAAGTTTTGTGACAATTTAATTACGGATTTGTCATTTGCGATATTCTATCTCGGGCGACCATTCACCGCTGGATGAATCTTAAACCAAGTAATCCATTTATCTTAAGAAAATCGAAAATGCTTACGGAGAAACGATTTGTACGCTTTATGATGAGTATTAACGCATAAAGATAAGAGTACTTGTGCGAACGTAAATTCACATACCTAAATATACCGTTCTTTTCTTTCATAGCTCTTATAGGTAAAACTGGTACATAATCAAATAAACGTGCGTAAAATATAACAGATACGTAATTAGGTGAAAATACAACTCACCCCTCATTAATGATGCTTGTTACTTCACGATATGACTAGGTGTACAGATTATTATCGATGACATACTTAGTTCGGGTTTAAACACGAAGCTGCTTTAAAACGAAAAACATTACGCGCAACGACACGAATGCAAACAAAGATATCCTATGGAAATAGTCCTGTCGATAATATTTTCGTCACCAGCTGTGTATGTACGTAACGTGATAATTTCCAAAAACACAGGACGGAAAATAACATTGGAAATTGTTTAACATCACCTTATCACGCTTGAAAATATGTATATCGGATTCAAATATCTGCGTCCAGTTCTCTAAATAAATGCATTTTGAAGTGCACACATTCTTAAGATCGTCATGGCAATTGCGAAGAATATCGTTTGCTGTATACGTTCACCACACACCCTTTTAAAACGCGTTTATCCCACAGCTCTATCCCATTTAGGGATACATGTCGTATAACTTTCAATTTTCTCGGTATAGCTCCGCTAACATAGAAAAGTAGTATTTTATCTTACGAGCCGGCAATGCTGTGCCACGTGTAATAACGGCCGTTTGAAAACAGCTTCTACAACGTACATACATTTGTTCCATTGATATAGAGTGAATACAAAAACATCATAATAATTCACAACCACAACAATAACGTTATCAACTTATCAACCACCGTTCTGAATTCGTGACCAAAAAAGAGGGGCACGGCGTTCATAAAAATGTACGCTTATCATTACATAAAAAAAAATTTAAAAAAAACAACTACTATCACGAATCAATGGCAAGTCAAAAGATATGAAAAGTCTGAGTAAAAAAATAGAACGTTTGGAAGTAATGTGTTTGAACGGAATAGCACATTAATTCGGAGAAGTTTGAACTCGAAATCAGCCATGAAATTATGACTGATAACAACACGACGATTATAAACATTACTGATAAAAGTACGGCACATAGAAGAATATTTTCTTTCTTTTGCTACCGTGACAAGATTCTCACAGAGAGAAGTTTACTGTAACAAATTTACGATATACTTGATAAACTTTCTCGAGGAAGAAATTTCTAGTCACTTGAAAAATATTGTACCAAAACTACAAATAAATAATAAAAATGCAAAACACAATTCATTCCCATCTGTAAGAATCTCGTCCAACTATTAGAAATATTTTAAATTTATATAATATATATAATGTATATACATACATATATATATATATATATATTCATTTTTATGTATACGATTAATAAATAGTATTTTGTTTCTGGCACATTGTCAGCTCTCGAGGGCAACGAGAACAATTGAGTTGACACAAACATCAACCAACACCATAAAAGAACACGTAAACGACACGCATTTCACGAAGTGAGAGATTTGGGAGAAAATTTCTCGTTCTAAACGTATACCATAGTTCCAACTTTCTTACGTCACTTATGTGAGCAAAGAAACGAGTACGAACGAGCCACTTTAAAGTCGTGAAAAATAATCCTATTTTCTTCTACATCACATTTCGACTTCCATTTCGTCTATTTTTTACGCCAAAATAACTGAGATCCCTTCCCTCTACCATCGCAAACACCTTTCGAGTTTAATCGGGCTCCAATCAAAAATTCTTTCCACGTGAAAGTACGCTTGCGGGTTCGGTTAAATATGATTTATACTAAGCGAACCTATACAAAATGTCCACAGTCTCCATCTCGTCGATTGAAACGAGAGGGAAAGAAATCGGTATGCCGTACGGTATACAATATATGTATGCTGTACAAGTTTTACTAAAATATGGGAAAAAGTATTGATCATTGATCTAAAATCTTGGTTAATTGAATTGAGGCAATTAAATAAATGACAACATCGTGGACGCTCTGTATACAGTGCACTCATATCAGTCGGAAGCATGTAAATCGATCGCGCGACGCGAGAAAAATAGTCTCCGATAACTTAAGGTCATTGATGGCGACTGATCATCATCGATACCACTGCGCCGGTAGCTCGAAGAACCGCGACGGCGCTATTGTGATCGGACTTGGTGAAATCGATACCGTCCACTTCTAAAATCTTGTCTCCTGGCCGAAGTGTACCCTGAGCAGGACCGTCAGGATTCACTTTCGTCACGATGATACCCTGAGGCAACAAATCATATTTGATACTGAGTGAAAACTCAAAAAGTAGCGGTGCTACTTTCTTAATTCGTTAAGTTACCGTTTCTGCCCCTGCCACTCCGCCCGCTATACTGAAACCAAGACCCGGATTTTTTCTAACTTGAACAGGTAACTGCAAAAATAAGTACCGATAGTTTACTATTGCTCGATGCAATTACGATTATGGGGGCTTACCACGTTAGCGTTTTTATGAGGACCGAACATCCACTTGATTCTTGGTTTTCTTTCTGGGCTCAACGACTCGCACATCGCGGTGACCTTGTATCTGTTAATATCAGAATTATTCGTTTCGCTTAGAGATTTATTGTTAACCGAGATTGGCGTGCTTCGACCGGAGTTAGCCTCGTTCTTTATATCAACGGAACACTTTATATTCGACGCCATCTCGTTGGAAGAAATTCTCGAGACCGTATCTTGGTTCTCCATAGTCTCCGTTACGTTCGCGATTAGATTCGAGTGCGTCAGATTTAATGGGCTCAAGTTATCAGACGCAGTATTGTTATTCGAAATCGTGCCATTTACCATCTTTTTCGATCGATCTAAATGCTTGGGTTGAGTAGAGAGCGGACATCGGTACTTCTTTCCTGTTATCGGTGACGTGGGTGTGCATGGCGCGTTGAATACTTTTAGAGCTTCGTAATCCTCGCCGTAAGAATTGATACATTTGTTCGATAAATCGCTGTTGGAGGTAGAATTCGTGGACTCTAAATGCTTCGATTTTAAGATCGGGATTCTACTCGGTTTCAATGATCGATCCAAATCAAACGCGTGTTCGGTATGACTCAGTTCTGTCATCAAGTGAGCTTGATCGGGGGTACCGGAAGAACTTGTTTTTCCGTTATTAGTCGAATGGGTCGTTAAATCACTATTACTCAGTGAGAAATTTTCGTTCCGCAAACGTACATATTGTTCGGCTTTAAACGATTCCCCGACCTCCTGTGATATTTCTGAATTTGAAATGTTAGAATCAGTTTGAGGGGGAGCGATTGTCGGTGCATCGAACTGAGTTGCTAAAACAATAAAAACTCACTTAATACACATACATGAGTAGAACTTTACTTGCGTTACCACCAAGATAATCGTTTTACGTACGCTGGTTCAGTTGTTGAAATAGAGCAGCTTTCTTTGAAAATGCAGCGGCTATGTGATAAGGTGGTGGGACCGGGGGAACTTCATTTATTTTCGACGTTTCAACATGCATTTGATCGGTATACTTGCCATCCGCAACACTATTCATACTTTTGTACGGCTCCGTAAATTTGTCCGATTCTACTATCTTCGCTGTGTTTGCCTTTGAATATTCATCCGGTTTCCAAGTAGAATTTACATAGTCCGCTACTGTTGGGGGTTTGGAAAGAAACTCTGACGTGGGGTTGCGAATATATTTTGCTTCTCGTATATCCGGGCTCTTTTCCTTGGCAAGCACAGTCTTATTTGCTTCGTCGGAAGACTCCTCGGAAATAGACTGCTCTGTTCCGGTATCCGTGGGACTATTATTTTTACAACTTTTCGGGACGTGGCATTCGGTAGGCGAAAGAGAAGAATGTGAACCCTGAAGAACAGGTTGTTCCAATTATACAACATGTACAACGATAAACTGAAAACAGGTTTACTTCTATTCTTGGCGCCGCGCACATTTCTCCGCATAATATTGTCCGAAACATGTTGATATAGATAATGTTAGAATATTTCGTTTTTTATACATTCATGCATTAGAATTCAATTTTGGAAAAATATAGCGGTAGTCCTAGAGACTCTGGAATTTAACAATAACTTCCTTTGCTCTTCGTAATTTTTGAATTAGTACCTTATTAAAAAAAGTTTGCGAAAAACAGGTCCCAGATTTTGACGCAAAATCCAGAGTAGTCGTAGCTTTTGCAATAATAGCTTCTTTGATCATAGTCTCCTGTTCTAAATGCATCTGCAAGGTTCAATTGACATTCTTCTCATATTCTCAATTTTTTCTTCACACGTGCAACACAAACAAGCAGTGGACGAGCCAATTGCAAATAGCATGAGATTTCATAATTTCTTTTTAATGCATTTATTGTAAACCCAATTTTTGGGTAGGCACAGCAGGGCGTGGGAGAGGGAGAGAGCAAACAAGTAAAATTTTAAATTTAAAAACACTCACTCTGTGATCGTGTACGGATTGGTGGTGCAGATTGCGGGCATGCCTAGCAAGGTTGCGCAACTCTTTAGGGTAAGGAGTCGGTGCTCGATGAAGTTGTCTGGGGACTTCGGATTCTACCTCAGCAGCAAAACATATTCTTTTTCCCGTTCCAACTATCGAACTCGAGATCAGTCCTACAGCCGGCGTAATCTCTGTCCGAAATGATGATGATGATTACTATTATTATTCTTATTATTATTATGATTACTCAAGTCTTTTTGACAAATGTAATCTTAAAGATTATTCGGATGTAGTTTTCGAGCAGAAACGTAAAATGTAACGCGCGTTGCAAGAGACGAACGCAAATTTCAAATGGTCATCGGCGACTATATTTTGTACTTTACCATTTCAGTCCTCGTCCTCCTGCTCATTATCCACTGGCAGCAATAATGTATCGTGTACATTTTTATTGAGTAATGGCGGGTAAATAATACGAGTGATACGAATATCGTTCGATTAAAATAATTGTACTCACGTTCCAATTCCTGCCGTGGTTTTTGTGGGAGCATAAAACAGCTTAAGACCATCATATCTTCCTCGCAATTGAATTCTTGTTGCAGTGGCACCAGTGGTTGACTTTGATTGTCGCTCAGCCATAAAGCTTTCAAATTGTTTAAATTCAGCATAGAAACTGGCAAAAATCTGATGCAATTGTTGACGAGATTCAAGACCCGTAGCGAGGATAAATGGCCGAGTTCGGGTGGTACTCGGGTAAGATTGTTTGATCGCAATGAAAGTAACGACAGAGCGGTGCAACTTCCAATTTCCGGTGGAAGGCATCTCAAATAATTATTGTCTGCATTCAAACAGTGAAGCTTTCGCAAGAGTCCTATGGACGACGGTAAATATTCAAGGAAATTCTTAGTAACTATAAGCTCCTCTAAGCTTGACATCTGTCCAATGTCATTTGGCAGTGCGTTCAATTGATTGTCGTCAATTTTTAGTGTCACGATTGTACGTAGATAGCAGAGGGAGTCTGGTAACTCATAAATTTCATTCGACGAAAGATTCATTATAGAGATGTCGCGCCAGCCTTGTATTTCCGACGGAATGACGTGAATGGCGTTCATCGTGCAATCAAAATGATTCAGACGATAGAGTTGTTCTATATTAACTGGAATACGTCGAATATCGTTTCCATCTATCCACAACTCCGTGAGATTGATGAGATCACCAACTACCTCGGGCTGAAACGGATAATTTGAATGAAAATTTGATTTGCTACCTTAAATGGTTCTACCAATTTAATAATAATGATAGATCTACCAATTCTGTGAAGTCATTGTTGCCGATATCGAGTCTTTGCAAGTTGATTAAACGACTCATACTCTTAGGTAGCGTCATCATGTTATTCTCTCTGAGCTCTAGAGTTTTTAGGGAAGACAATCTCCCAAAATTTGCAGGCAAATATTCTATGTACGCGTCATTTATATATAATTCCCGCAACCCAACAATGTGCGTAATAGCATCGGGGAAACGTTCAAAAGGATTAACACTGATGTCTATAGAACGAAGATTTTTACATTCTTTTATACTGTCCGGTAATTCCTTAATACCTAAAAAGTTTTCAAGATTTTGTGTAGAACGATCAAGCATCTCAGTCAGGAATAATGTTTCCAAACCTCTCAAATTGACAACCTAGCGTACGTACTATTTTTACTGAGGTCTAAATATTCCAGGTTAATTAACGACGCTATGGCGGGTGGTAAGGTGGTGACTTCATTATCGCTAAGCGAAAGTACCCTTAATTCGTGGCACTGGAACAGTGGCCGCGGAAGATCTTTTATCTGTGCCAAGAAACAGTAATATCGTTAATAGCAAACCCGTTTGAGAAAAGAGAATCGAATAAAAAATATAGCTTTTTGACGTGACGCCTACCCTGTTGGCATCCAGATACAGCTTTTCCAATGTTCTCTCATAAATGAACACGTCGGGTGGTACATCGTAGAGATTACAGTGATTCAACTGCAACTCGCATATATCTTCTTCCTGTGCTCTCAAACATGCGGCGCACTGCCACCAAGCGCTACCCATTTCATGTATGCCTATGCACAAACATTTGGTTCGTAATTATGCCCTACGTATACTTCAATTCCGACGAATGGCCAGATAGTTTGGAAAAGAAATAAATCATGTATGTTTAATAGACAAAAGAATAATAGAAACTAAATCTCTAGACTACAATATTTTTAATCTATTACCTGCAGCCCTTCAGAGATGATTCCTTAACGACGGCGACGTACCTACGATTATTAATCAATTAATCCCGTGGGCAGTATTAAATCTCTAGGTGAAGGGTCATCGTGCCATCGAGCTCGTTAAAATCAATCGGCCATGGGTGCACCGATATTCCTTTTCTTCCGGGCCGGTCTTGCCAGGGTTAAGTTCTGCCTCATCATCGCGAATACTACGATACTCTATGTGGTACCGTGTTTTCTCCCTCTTTCTCCTTTATTCTAAGCACAAGAAATTAATTCACTGAGAGACGACGGTACTGATTTCGCACTGAGTAAATGTCAATAGATGTAGGTTATTCGATATATGCATGTATTACGTCTTCGAAGGTTTCTCTCATGAACATAATATCTCTATCTCACTGTTTATACTGCTGTCTATTAGTTGTGTCTACTCATGTCTATTTACTTGCGTCTACTTGTGTCTACTGCACATCTCATTCTCGTTGATCGGTCACAGTCAGTCACAGTCACACAGTGGAAAGGTGACGGCAGGCGGAATGCAATCTCCTTACCAAGAAAAAAATGATCGCGTGATTAAACTTGACACATTTGTTAGAAAAAAGGAGTTCACGGCAGCCTTTATTATTTTATTATTCATTAAGGGAAAATCTTACACCGAGCCACCAAATAATGGCCCGTTCCTAACGCGAGAGATCGTGCGCGGCGGATTTTTCGGTTTTACGTTTAATGCGATCCTTGGTAGATTCTGGTTTGAATGTAAAATTATTGTACATACGGTCGTATTGCTCCAAGCTATATATTAAAATAAAATAGCGCAAAATGTGAGCAAAGATATTCGTCGTTAAAGACCGTTATAGGACGCCGTTATTCCGGTAAAACTGGCTAAAACGTTCATGGGTGAACTTTGTCGACGGCATTTTTCTCATCATAACAAACGATTCGACAAAACTCGTCCATAATCGGTGATGTTCGCTAGCATTTTTGTCTACCAGTCGTGAATAAAGTAATAGATGAAAAGTAATACAAAATATCGTTTACTTCATAAACGACCATAATGTGTTCAATATGTGATGTGATATATTGATATGTGTACATACACAAGAAAGTTGGATAAGGCATAAGTGGACATCGGTGGTGATTGGTGGGCATAAGCTGGATAAGCAAGCTGAAGCAGGCATAAGTGGGCATAAGGCAGCATAAAGTATATGCAGGCATATGTGAGTATACGTTTTTTCAGGTTGAGCACGCCATCTGAACTATCGATAGCTATAGTCGGAACAAGTATCGACAGCACTGTCGATAGTAAAACAGTATCGACAGGTTGCCCCCTTACGCCCCCTTACCTCCTCCTACTGCTTACAAGTGACGTTTACGGTCACACTGGGCCACACACGTGCGCAGAAGTTAATTAATGGATTAAACGTGATAAAGGTGGAAGTCTGAGAGCTGTATGATGCGTTTAGCTAATAATCGAAATGATGGTACGTACGGACAGGAATATGTCTTACTGTTAATCGTTACCCTCTGAACAAGATCCCGCAGAATCGGGTAAACTCGGGAAACGTCAAGTTTCAAGACTGTTCGTAGGAGGAAACTGACATCACATCTGATAAAAAGCTGAAAATGAGTGCCATCGGGCATAAGGATTGTGAAAACGAGGATATTGATAATTCTGACGAGAGTGACAGACCGGCCGGTGAACGATGGGCTCCCGTCGGCGCAAACGATGGTGACAGTGATTTTCGAGATGAATTTAAATATGTGGATAGCATGGAGAAGTGAGTGATTACTCTTTCACTCAAATGACTATAGATTGTTTGCGTTTCTTCTTAAGATTTGCCTGCCATCTGATTACCTGATTATCTTTCGCTCTATATCTACCATTGTAATGTCACTTGTATACAATAAGTTCTTAGTTTCAAAATATTTTTAAATCTATGGAATATGTTATCAAGACGTTATAAATTTATAATCTGTATTTACTGCGCATTCCGTCAGTCTGTCCTACGATATGGAAAGATTAAAAGTATTGGAAGAGGAGCAAGAGATGCTTAATTCTTCTCTTATAGCATTGACAACTCATTTTGCCCAGGTATATATTTTGCACGTGTTATACATCAATAACATGGTTGCGCGTTAATAACCGATGTATATGCATTTATATTATAGGTTCAGTTTCGTTTACGTCAAATAGTGGATGCTCCAACAAATGAGAAAGAGGGATTACTCAAAGAGTTGGAGGAGTTTGCATTTAGGGGGATACCAGATGTACCAAATAATTTATCGTTTGATAGTATATCTATTACGCCGACTTCTCCAATGTCCTGCAAGCAAAGCGTAAGCCACGAGAAGACCCACTGTGTGCCTATTCTACCAATCTTTTAATGTACATTAGCTTTTTATAATTTTGTAATACTTTTCTTATCGTTTGTTGGCTTCTTTTTTTTGTTATCCTTCTCCCCGCCGTGCATACATTTTTTATTTGCCTAGCATGCTTCGTTTGATAAACACCAATTGAATTGAGTGATATACTGCTTTAATTACGCACGTTTGAATTACCTTAAGTTGAAAAGAAAATAAAAAAATTTTTTACCAATCTTTTTTATCGTCTTTATTATTTTGAAGCCAAGCACGTATGTTTTTGTTCTGTTCTTGGGCTAACATTTGAGTCGTCAAATGTACAATTTTATAGAGTTCTGGGGTAATGAATGATGCGGAAGTCGAGTCTAAAATGGCATTGCAAAGGACTAAACAGAGAGAATTAATATGCCAGTTAAAATCTCAGTTGGAGGACTTAGAAAAATATGCCTACGAAACTGGCGATGCCGATTTGCCTCAAAGCGTGGTCCTAGAGCGTCAGAATATAATAATCAGTAAGTAATTTTGAGGGATATCGCCCTACCCTACCTTCTGGTATTCATGGTTACTAAACATACAGCTTTTCAGATCACTTAAAAGAAAAGTTAAATTTCAATGTTGACGATTTATGTCAATTACCAGCGGATGATTTGAGGTGGCAAGTAGATTATGCTATAAGTCAGGTAAATTTGATTATCTGCCGACTTTATAATCATTCTCGTTCGGAAGAACCAATTTCAAAGCTGGCAACTCTTTTTAGATCGTTAGTCCGTTAAAAATGAAAGAGCAACTGGTGTCGCAGTTGAAGACACAGATCACGGATTTGGAACGTTTCATAAACTATCTCCAAGGAGAAATTAGTACAGAATCGTTGGCATGTACCTGTGCCTGTCCGGTACACACCAGCGGTTCGGCCTCTAGTTCTCGCGGCAAGTGGTCGTTCGACAGAAAGCCATTAGAAGAAGAGAATAAGACAAGAACCCTTCATACTGTTAGAAAGGTCGTGGCATTGCTGCACATGTTCCTGATGTCTCAGTTAGGCTGTGGTAGCGAACGGGTGCGCAGAAACTTTAAGAAAAATTCTGTACATAACTGGCGTGACTTGAGGACGAGATTAGATATTGCTGTCGAGCATGTATTAGAGACTATAACAGAGATTGGACATCCCGACGACGAGGATATTGGCAATGAAAATGATTATGCCTCTGATTCCGATTCACCGTCGCACTGTAACGCTAGACTAATAGCCGCCGTAAGAAAACATCTGGCAACTTCGGTTCGAGATTTGCTGCAACATGGATTAATGTCTGATGTGCGTTCCAACAGCGTGGTTCCATTCGTGGGTTGTTTCCCCCAAAGAAGTCTCTCACCCTCCAGTCTCATGCACGCTTGGGAACTGATACTCAAGTATTATGAGATCAAAAATGGTCACCATTATAATTCGAGCCCGGCACAGAAATTGTCGCAGAGTTTTAATCTTGATCTCGCGGCAGGGAGAATGGTCTCTTCTAAACAGGTATTTCACGCAAACTTGTATCGGCAATTGTGTTTTGTAATAATTATGCGATGGCGAGACAAATGGTGAACACAATTTTTCAGAGCTTGTTGACTACTATTGGGAATATTATTGCTTCTCACAGCCCGTATAAAAGGAGTTACGATTCTCATTTTAAAGCATTTATATGCGCCTCTTTAAAGTGAGTAGTTTGTTTTTCGAATTATTTTCCTACTCGTGTCAGATTTGGAATCGAAAGAACACTAATTTACTTACACTAATTCTAGTGCTAACAAACTGGTTGCTTGGTTAAAACTTATTTTACAATGTCAGTATCTTCTGGAAAATCATTATGCATCGTGGAGCTATGTTGTGAAAACAGGTAGATATTTTTTCTGTCTAACCCTTTTTTCTTGTTCTTTTCATGTTTTTATTGGTAAAGTAATACATTGAGATTTAATACTTTGATTCAAATTTTACGAACAGGTTTCCAGGACGCATTTCATACTCTGGACCGCCTCGCGAATTACAAGTTCGAATTACCAGTCGATTTGGCGGTAAGACAATTCCAAAACATTAAGGACGCATTTTGATTTCAGGTAGCGAATCAATTGTCGCTACGTTTATGTAGATTAGCTACTTTTAGTAAACAAAGTATAACAAATATCGTACATCCCTATCGTGTAAGCAAAGAGATAACGATACATTTCCTTCGCATTCCTTTCTCTCCCCACCTTCTAAGTGCTCATTACTAAAAATTATCATAACGCAATAATGTAGTTATAATAATTTATCTTTTAAGATATTATTAGTGATCCAGAAGTCAGTCAAGGGTATTCCTAATTTCAATTACCTTTATTTAAAAGTATACGATAATCCGAGAAATTTGTCAACGCATAATTTAAAGAGTTTGCAGAACTATTCGCATACGTGTAATCACACATATATGTGTGTAACTGGGATGCTGCCTGACATAATATGGACTGAACTTTATAACTAGTCACTTCCAAGTACCTTCTCAAATTTTGCCTATTTCACGAGCAGATAGATCCGCGACATTAGACATTTGATTTTTTTCGTGGTACAAGCGAAGTTCGTAGATTAGAACTCTACTTACTTCGGTGGCGGAACAAGAATTAAAAATTTGTAAAGAAAGCGGTCGTAGTCGTTTCTTTTAATTCACTCGTAGTTTCGCGCGTTACGCAAGTATGTATAATTTTCAAATAACATATCATTCGGGATACTAATAAAATCATTCTGTCGGTAATATTAAGATAAGTCAGTATATACGTACACTCTACTTATACATATGTATACGGCAGTACATAGAGTTTGATGTTGCGATGTATTGTCGAGGTTTGATTTTCGTTGTTTCACGATGATTCGATAATTGTTTTGCGGTATTATGTGCCTGTGAATATACAAACGTATATAATGTAAAGTATTTGATCTGACAAGCTTTCCACAGAATGTCGCATTCCCTCTATTACACAGTTAGAGACTTATGTCGCACGAGCATTTCTATGAAAGATGCGTGCGTTTTAAATAATTACCAGTTTACCGAACTCAAGTCACATACATATGTGACCACGTATCACGTATTTATAAAATCACGTCGCATGTAAGATAATGTTAAGAAAGTTAAATGTATAATATAACATAAGTATTCGCTTTTTATATATTTAATGATTTGACAATTAGTTTATTGAAGAAGAATATGCAGAAATATATTTATGGAGCAACTCATCTTGTTTTGTATGTTTAATACCATATCACGATAATCTCACTATGTCTTCGGAGTCGCACTAACAAAAGTCTAAGTGTGTGCACGCAGAAGAAAAAGAACTACCGGGTATACGAAATTGGTTGTTTATTCCTTGTAAAAGTTGTACATCAGTAAAAGTTCCCTAGCTGTATTTTGTTTATTTTAACACGTTCGTAGTATTTCATCGGTGACCCCACGATATTCGCACATACAATGTAAAGCGTATAGTTTTACAGTTCTGTTTTACAATTGAAGCCTCTACGCCGAAGCCATTACGAAATTACAAAATTAAGATCCCACGAATATCGATCGATCTGGCTTTACGTCCTTTTATTCTTCGTTAATTGATCAAGAAGTCACCGCTGATGTATCAATCATGATTCCCTCAAACTTCATTTAGGATTTGCAACAGAGTATCGAGCAGGCGCGATGCCCCTTTTCATCTTCTTTTCTTTTTCTTCACACATTAGATTACCGTTTGTTGTACATAAAATTCAGAATAGAGTCTACATCGTCAATAACACATTTGAACTCAACGAAGTATATAATACCAGAAGTTTCATTTCTTGGTCGCAGACAATACGCTTACGTACGTATTATCTTAACACTACTTATACAGGATACAAGTACACAGGACGTAAGAGCACGAAATTGGTAAAAGTGTCTTTCCTCTTTTGCATAGCAAAATGTCCCGTATAGAAATGTTTATGGAAGAGCGTCCGGTTATTGCGTTCGTATCTTTCCCGCGGTACACGATGTTCGTTTTTTGTTAAACAGACACTTACTATTCCCTATTCCCTATTTCCTCTTAATGCTCAACCGAGAATCGTGCAACCGGATCATAGAATGACCTAAGTATTTTATCGTAATGCGTGGCTATTGACGCATGATAATATAAAAACTGAAATAACGATGACACCAATCGGTTACGCTTATATACGTAAATACAGGGCACAACATTCAGAAATAAATACGAGGCGCGTGGATAACGCAGAGATCGCAAGAATACTGATTAACGGCACAGTCTATTGAAATATTACGAATGCGATGATAAATGGATAAGTTGATTAATTAAAGTTATTTTCCATGGTTGCAGCATTACGAAAGTGCACTAACAATAAGCTATGTATCACGAAACTGAGAAATCAGGCGTAATTGTTGATAAAATTGATTCATCTCCAACGCATTGAAACTATCCATCGAGTTAAATCCGAATAACACGTTAAATAATTGCATCGGCTATATGGAACAAACAGCACTGCAAACTAATGATTTGTCGCAGTTAAAATATTCATCATAATATCGCTTAAAGCACGATAATATTTACTTTCAAACCTTATATATAACAGTTGCACAGTATACACTTACTTAATGTTCTTTTACCGTAACATTCGTCATAGTAGCTTTCGCTAACACTATTTTTCGCACATTAAATAGGCTATATTTTTGGTACAGCAACGATCTAACATCTAACAATTAAGGACAGTTTAAATATAACGTTGCTAAATATAAACACATTTCTTTATAGCCAGATCGTACGCATACTAATATAAATTTAGTATTATCCTTGCGTTAGGTCTTAGGAAAACATCGTTATCTCTTACTATATATCATAGGAAAGTTGCCTCCTGTAACGTAGCGCATAATGTCTTTTCAGATATTTCCATCTTGAAGAAATATAGCAATACCGTAATTATATCTGCTACCATGTACACACACGCGCGCGCAGACACACAGTCAGTTTAGCTAGCACAACGAAACATTTACTTTACTATTGTACAAAACATTTTAGGAAGAAAATGATGTATTTATAAAGCTATAAGCTACTCCTACTGCAAGAACGTCTTCCTTTTACGCGTGTGTCGTGGCTACAGAACAAGTTATATCAAAATTACAAATACACGTCTACAAATTTAAAACTTATTCGATTAAACAAAAAGTGCATTATTCAGTCTTTGTATCTTTAACCATAGGATTAACAAGAAAGTAGAAATGCGCATAATGCGAAAAAATGGAGCCGCTTTACCGTGTAAAGCCGTATAAAAAGTTACCAAATATTGAGAAGAGTACAATCTGTGAAACAATTGTTGAAGCGTTACGATCATTTTTGTACAATGAAACACCGTTAACTCGTAACAGTCTCCGTTAAATTTTGTGCAATAACTCTATACCGAAATCACAAAGAAATACTTGTAAATCGTAGAAATAAATATTATATACACTTAGCTTATTAAAAAAGTCTTGCTAAGAAAGTAAAAAATTCAAACGGCATTTCGCTCCCCGAAGTTACTTTTGCAGATATAAAAAACCAACTGCTAACGGCAAAAGAGAATTGATCTATTGCCCGTCTCACGCTCATTATCGAAGCGCTGAAGCATGTGCATACTTGTTTTCTAGTGGCAGTATATATGTAGTAACGATGACTGCAGCTCATTCGTGCATTTAATTCAGTATGATTACGTCAAGAAACGACAAATTTAATTCAATTACGTCAAGAGACGTCAAAAAATACAATTACGAAACACGTGGAATGATAACGTAGAAAATACAGACACGGGACACAGCCTTACGCGTGTGACTACTCTATAATACTCAATCACGTATTCGTGTCATCCCAGAGTGAAATTCTTTTACATATTTTACACCAGTCTTCAAATCTTTTAATCGCAGTGTAAAGATAAATAATTTATTAATAAATAGAAAACGTTTAGCGAAGCGAAACTGTGGGACCCATTAAAGCAATGCGACACCGTTTCTACCGTTGCTTAAATCTAGCAGTTCGATAATCGTGAACACACGCAGCAATACGACAATACAACAATGCGACAATACGAACAGAATTCCTTCCAAAAACGTACATAATTTGATGTACATATTTACATGGAATTATGTGAAACGAAAAAAGAAAGAAAAGAAGACAATTAAATACTTTCTAGCGGAGTCGTACCAATACCTTGGTTTAGCGTGATCTAACTGCCGTTAGAAACCGAATTGCATAATAATATAAAGTCCCTCATAAATCTTTTCCTTGGTACGTATCAATAACGCGGCTTAACAAATGTAACAAAGACTTTCTCCTATGTAACATGTACAATTCATCACTTGCTCACCATTCCCTTTGTATAAATAATATCACTTACTTTCTAATTACCGAAATTATGTTACCCACCTGGTATCAATTGTATTATCAGATTCAAACATGGATACGTAACGGTACACTATCCGACTTATTCTCAGCCTCCAAGTCGTGCTTTATCGTGTCCAGAGTCTCGTAGATTGTCCGAAAAGTCGGTCTGTCCGACGGTCTCCTATTCCAGCAGAGCTTCATTAAATCGTATATAGCTTGCGGTGTATTTTCGGGACATTGTAATACGTCTCCCTCCTTTATGTATTTAACAACTTCCTCGTGTGTCATTCCGTAATAGGGCTGAAGCGCGAAGCTAAATATTTCCCACAAGCAGACCGCGAATGCCCAGACGTCGGATTCGACGGTATATTTATTGTAAAGTATACTTTCCAGCGGCATCCATCTAACGGGGATAGCATCCTGCTCGTCACCCTTATAATAATCCTGCAGATAGATCTTTTGCGACAAGCCGAAGTCTGCTATCTTAACGATCATCTGATCGTTAATTAGACAATTTCTTGTCGCCAGGTCTCGGTGAACAAATTTTCTGTCTGACAGATATACCATGCCCGACGCTACTTGCAGAGCGATGTTTATTAGATCCATATGTGATAAACGAGAGTCCGTGAAATGTTCGTCCCTTTCTAAGCTTCGAATGATGTAATTACCGGGTGAGCATGATCGTAAAAATTCGTTCAAGTCACCGCGACCCATGTACTCGAACAACAGACACATTGGCCGACCTAACGCGCATACCCCTAACAATTTTACAATATTTGGATGGTCGAATTCGGCAAGCAGACAAGCCTCCCTTTCGAAATCTACGAGCAAATCGTCTGAAGCTTCTTCTTTAAGCATTTTGACGGCAACGTTTGTAAATTCCTCGCCTGGTACTAAACCGGGTGCCCTTGCCTGGAATACTCGACCGAAGGCACCCTGTCCTAGATCGCGTATATAGATGATGTTGTTTCTTGGAAACTCGAGCTTTTCTAGTTTGGGATTCAGTTGAGCACTGGTTTTGTGGTACGCGTCGTTGCTCGGCAACTTGTCCAAATCGATATTTACATCCTGGAAATTGAATGGCTTAATCTAGGAAAATAACGTATCTTCTGGTAATATAAAGCATGCGATTCTCTTAGCCAGGCTCTGCATTATTTCTCTGGTCACGTTTACACTGACAACTATATGTCTTTTTACGCATAGCGTGTGTGTGTATCAATACATCCAACATACCTGGTTCTCCGTTGGATTGTATCCTTGGTGCCGCTTATGAAGTCTGTGGCTTAAAATGATGGATAGCAATGTCCCAGCGATAATTACAAATCCCAGCGAAGATAGGATAAGTATGAAGGTTGGAGTGAATAGCGTATCCATTGCCAAGTCTTTTGGGTCTATGTCCAGTATTTTACTGGTAACATTATCTGCGATGTCAGTAAATATAAGATAATTTGCGAAAGTAATAGTGTTCCAGAATTATTTACGAGTCGTACGGAATATAAATTGCGTACCGCATATAGGAATTTCGCAATGTTGCCACCGTGTTTGAGGATCCATGGTGAAACACCATGGCATTGGTTCGTCACCACCCGCATTTCTACAATAGTTTTCACCATAAAGAATCTGAGGAAAAACATCGGGTGGTCTATCGTGATCGTGCGGTACTTGTACGCTCCACGACTGACAATCCAAACCCCATTTTGTTTTGTTCATTTTACCCATATAAAACCTGCCATTGCCTTTAACACAGTCATCTAAAATAACCATTTCTATACATTAGAGAATCAATGAAGGAAGATATCTGCCGAATTTTTGATAGAAATATAATTCGTATTTACAGGTAACATGTTCTTCATTCATGTCGGTTAAATGAATGTGGGAGCACGTTGCTTTCTCTTTGCTTATTTTTGGCAGAGTTTCGCATTCTGGTAAAGAAAAGTGTCCACGGGATCTGATGTAAATGTCTCTCTGCTTGTTATCCTCTATTAACGCCCAATCGTTGAAACAGAACTGATGGCGTACCGCCATACAATCCTCGTAACATAATGGTAGGCCAACGGAATTTTGGCATTGTGGAAAAGCGTACATGCATAGCATTTTCTATAATGTAAAAATATTAGACACGTTTTCCAAACATTCGTTACATCCTATTATTTTGCTCCAACGTAAAACATTTAAAATCATACGCAAATACCTCTGCTGCCGAACGGCATGGTTCGACGAGCTTCTGTATTAATTCTTCCCAAAGGTTAGCAGTGATATGTTCGTTCAACCATCCTCCAGGATTATCGTTGGAATCGTTGAACCAGACTTTCCCGATACCAGTGAGATACTTTTTACAAATCTTGCCACTGTACGGAGCGCAGTAACCTTGCGATTCTGGCTCTGGAAAATTCAAAGCCATGATCAGTCCTTACTTTCATTACTGTATTTTGAATAACAGGCAACGCGTTGATGCAAGATACATACTGGTCTGTGCAGAGCTGAAGTGCAAAATGATTGCTGCCAGATAAACGATCCAGAGCACCATTATTTAAGTATATTAACGCGGAGAATGTCAGGAAACAAATATCACATGTTTAATACGAATTTCTAACGCATAAATAACACGTTAAATTCTCGCTGTTCATTTAATTCTCATCGAATCGTGTTTGGTACACGATAAAAGTTACATGTGTTCTTTTACACAGTGGGTTGTCGTGTTCCATTTTTCTTTACGACTCTCAAAACGTCTCCTCTTGTCACCGATAATCACTCTGCGAAACTTACAATTATTGATTGTGATTTGTTAAACTGTTTTCGATTGGGGGGGTGGGGGGAGGGTTGTACGATAATTCAACAAAAATAAAGTCGATGAACTGTGCCGCTAGCATCGAAACACAAAATTCGTTGTTGTAATAATACTGTTATATTGAGCAAAATTCACGTGTTACTGCAAATGTCGTCAACAATTAACATTCACGGCCATCCGCTCTATTTTATCCATACAGTATGTTTATACGTAGCATAAATGGCAAATTTGTTCGTTTTGTAGCGAGCATAAGTGATTGCTAATCTAACAGAAAGTTGGATCTGTATGTATAGATGTGTATAGCACGCATAGGTTGGCTGGCGTTGGAGAAATCGAGAGATCGTTGTGCACTTTAGGAAACAATCATTTCATTCGAAAATTGCAAGATTGTGGAAACTGTGGCTCTTAAAAAAATGGGTTTGACTGATAATTACGTCGATTTCTGTAAGAAAACTTGATAAAAGCTCATTATCTTTCTTTCGAATCAAAATGCTTTTTCCGCTTTTCCCCAAGTTTCAAACTGCAATATTGGCGAAACTGAGATCGTCATGGTATATGGCGAGAATTGGCGGGAAACGCGTAACCTTTCATCATGGTATGGTTGAGCATCATTGAGCATGGTCGACGCTGCTCCGAACCGTCCACGATTTTAACAAAGCATGCAGGCTTTTCTGAAAACGGGGAAACTCGGTCCGGGAGATTCGAAGAAGCCGTCCGGATCGCGCACCAAAGAAGAGCGTAGTGGTCCCGCACCACCTTGGGTCGAAAAATAGTAAGCAATATCAATCCGACCTTCGAGACCGGTACGGAATTCAAAAATCCCTGTGCAGTATTTGTGATTTATTTTAAATTCGTTTTTCTCCCGACATAGTCGACCAAGAACGGTAGAAGATGTTGTCGAACAAGCCGAAGTAGTCGAGGTCTTGCGGCAATGCTTAAAGGGTGGTGATTTTCCCAATTTATTATTTTATGGGCCACCCGGTACCGGTAAAACCAGTACTATATTGGCGGCCGCTAGACAATTATTTGGTAGCATGTATAAAGACAGAATATTGGAACTTAACGCATCCGATGAGAGAGGTATACAAGTTGTGAGGGACAAGATTAAGACTTTTGCACAGCTGACCGCTGGTGGCACCAGGGAAGAGTAAGTTCACCATTATGTCATTTGAAAAAGTTTGTTCCACGGTTTGGATTTGTTCCTTAACAGCCTATGATGTGAAAGTAAAAGGTTTGAGAATTGCGTACGGATCGACTGATAGAGATTACTCTGAGGATTTAGTTGTTATCAGGTGTTCTAATAAAGTATCTTAGCACTCTTATTACCAACTGGAAAGTAAAATTGCTCCAAACAGGATTTCAAAAGCATCGTGCAGTTCTAGTCTTTTGATCCTACGTTAAAAGCAGACATTATGAAATTTTATTCTCAGAGTTTTTTCTAAGTTGGTCTCGCTATCTCTGTGATAATTGGCACCAAGCTGAGGCATTTCCTCATGGAATTACGATCGATATTACGACATTGTAAATGTGGTAAAGGAAATATTTTCACGGGAACCTGTTTCTTACAGTGGGAACAGGTGTCCACCGTTCAAAATCATCATTCTAGACGAGGCGGATAGCATGACCAGTGCTGCGCAAGCAGCGCTTCGTCGCACTATGGAAAGGGAATCTCACAGTACACGCTTCTGTTTAATCTGCAATTACGTATCAAGAATCATTCAGCCTCTGACCTCGCGTTGCACAAAGTTCAGGTTTAAGCCGCTCGGGGAGGAAAAGATTATCGATAGATTGGAGCTCATATGCACCGAAGAAGATTTAAAGGCAGGAAAGCCTGTACTTGCTAAAATCGTTGAAGCCTCTGGTGGAGATTTGAGGCGCGCTATAACCTGTCTACAATCTATTACAAGGTTGAAGGGCAAAGGTGTTGAAATTGCCATCGACGATGTCCTTGAAATTATCGGGGTGATTTATAATTTTTAGTTACAGACAAACTTAAATAGTAGCGTTGTGTCGTTACGACGTTGAAAACTATTGCAGATCATCCCTGACACGTGGTTGAATGATTTGCTGGAAGTGTGCAAGACGAAAGATTATAGCAAGGCTGAAGCTTTCGTCGAACGGTTTATGCTGGAGGCGTACGCTACGTCTCAAGTAAGTCTGTTTTGATTTTTCAAACTCAATGCACTTAATTCTCCTATCGTTCCTTTACCCTATTTATTTGTTCAGGTTATCGAACAATTGAGCGAGAGGATTGTATATTCAAACGAGTTATCGGATAAGCAAAAAGCATTGATTTCTGAGAGGCTTGGGGTAAGAATTTGACGTACATGGCATCATAATTGTGCGATATACGTCATTGTCCGTTTATCTGTTTGTTTTTAGGAATGTAATTATAGATTGCTGGACGGTGGAAGCGAGTACATACAACTCATAAATCTTTGCTGCGGTATCATTAAAGCGTACGAATTGAGATAGGTATTTATTACAATTAAAAAATTGTGGTGCCGCGTATGGCTTTGTCACCTATTATCCGGATATTCTTCTGTAACAATAAATATTTTATATTTTTTATATTTCTCTCTCTCTTTTACACACACACACGCATTAATAGCCATGGACATTAGAATGCTAGAACAATATTGTAATTGTTGATCGTGTCGTCGATTCTTTCCCGGTTTCCTCGGCGACTCTTTTCAAAGTTCCCATTATTCCTAATATACTTCCGTACAACCTTGTTGTTATTGCGATATCTGATCTATCTGGATCTCTCTTGACACATGCTACCCGACGATTTCGAAAAGAAGACTGCGACCAACTGCGACTCTCAATATTCCCTAGAGAAGGCGTGCACTGAATTCGATCGCGCTATCTGACGGTAAAGCGTCATTTCCATTTCCACGAAGCCGCAGTTTGAGAACCGCTGGCCTCGGCGTGTAGGGGCGTCGTTGCTCCGTGCAATGTGTATCGTGTAGGCGTTGGCGAGGAGGAGACAAGTCGGGGATGTGTCCGTAAAAAAACTTGTGGTTTCTGCGTACTCTGCCGCACGTGCACGCCTCGAAAACGCGTTACGTTAAAGGGATTCTGTGCGAGATCTCGCCAAGCATCCGCGGTCAAGCCCCGTCGGGCTTTCATCCGTGAAACGGGCCTAAAATTCACGGGGAGGAAAAAAAGTGCAGCCTGTGCTCTGTATTCTTTCTCTGATTCTCGCGAAGGCCACGTATTTCGTTGTGTACCGTTCGTCCTTTCTGCGAGCAGCTAGAGAGTGCAAAAAGGGAAGCAACGGAACCGCATCAGTGGAATACACGGGCCAAAGAAGACTCTATACGGTGGAACAAAACGACGCCCGTATCAGGATGTCTCGTACGTCTCCATCGTAGGGCCATTGAGACGGTCAGTGCTACTCGCGCGACTGTAATTCCAGCTCTCTCGGGGGAGAGAAGTGCATCTTTCAAAAGCCAGAGATATCGTCTTTGGAAGAAGAGATAAAGAGCAACGGTGGGGGTAATCTAAAAAGGAAGAGATAAAGGGTAACGAGTGAGGCAGAGGGCGAGAGGGGGAGAGACAGAGAGAACGAGAGAGGGGAAAAGCGTCAGGGAGGGGGGAGAGAGAGAAAGGGAGAGAGATAGACTGAGATACAGTGATCGAGAGAGAGAGAGAGAAAGAGAAAGAAGAGAAAAGAGCGTGGTGCGGGAGATGTTCGGATTGTCGAGAAGAGATCCTGGTACGGGAGGATTACTCGACTATCAGCGGCTACAATCGAACGTATTATCGCACGGTGGATTCCACGGCGTATGAAACCGCAGTTACCGGTCGTCAGTCTCCTCCCTCTTCTCCCCTGCGACGCGCGTGTTCGGCGTTTCTACGATCGTTCGTCTGTGTTTTTCCCGGCGAGGAAAACTCGTTCGTTCCCGGTCTCTGGCATGAGATTTCATTGGCGGTCGCTGGTCGACAATCCTGAGGGATAATTCGATAGACGCGGTGTACGATCGTCGCGTCGCGGTCTCGGTTCTTTTCTAGCCGAGATAATTGCGGGACAAAAGATACCTCGGGTATTTTTCCGTTTACTTCGTCCACCCGGAAGCCCGATGATAGACGGTGGGACGGCTTGTCATTTTTGACACTGCGAGAGAAAAGTCGAGGATCGATCTCCTGGAGCTCGAAAAGGAGTCGAGGGGAGTTTGAACGCAGTGACGGCAGAGTGGATGACACGAGACGCGTCGCGTAGTCGGAGACACACACGTATTTGCGGAATCGTACCCGGTATTGCGTCGTGCATCAACGCTTCTTGGAATGTGACGGGCGACTCCCAACGTGGGAAATATCGTAGAAAAGGTAGGAGCGATTTAATTATCCGGCAACGAGTTCACGTTCCGATTCGACGAATCGCCATCGGGGGTATAGGGACACTGTCACCGCTCGAACGTCTAACGGTACTCGTTCGCTAACCCGAGCGAGCGTAAACGCGGCTGGATAAAAATGCTGTATAATATTTTCAGCGATAAACGTCGCGCGCGCGCTGCGTGGCTCCGCTTTGTAATCGCGGACATCAGTTGTTCGCAGGTGGAACGAAAGCGGCGGGATAAGTAAGTTTGGCTAAGGTATTTATCGTTAGTTCGCCAACGGTAAGAACTTATCGTTAGTCAGTTCGTCGGAGGCGGTGGCCGGTTGTTTGAAATGCGTAAAGTACAATGTCCATTGAAGCGGCGCGGCGGTAAAAGATTGCGTACCCCCGCTTATCGGCTACGACGAACGAAAGTAAAGCGGATAACGACATTGGTGTAATTTACCATAAATAGCGGGTCTAGCCTATGACCTAATCGCTCTTATTACCCTTAAGTCGCGCTATTACGACACCGATTCAATCGTGGATGGACAGAGTTAGGAGTCCGCCGGATATTAGAATAACGCGCTCTTTTGCGCAAGCACGAGGCGTCGAGGCAGATCGTCTTTATCATTATTCCATCGTCTTTGGAAAAATTCTCGATATAGCCCGGCGCTTGTTACTCGTACAATGCCTTTCCCCCGAGTATGTACGGGCTTTGTTTTTGTTTTGAAGCGTACGTGACATTCGATATCTCGTGTGCGCGTCCTCCGCGCGTTGGCAGCGTAATTCAAAAGTACATTCACCATCGGTGACTTATGGCTCTTTTGAGGATATCCCGTGGTAACGCGTCCCAATATATTCCGATAGGAGAAATAAAGCTCCCCATAAACGTGACGCTCCTCGTATTTCTCCTTTTCGAGAGATATACGCCACCGGAAGATATAATATGTATACACATGTACATATATTCCCGCTGAATCATTCTAAATCGTGGACATCCATCTCTTTTCGATGTCACAAATAAAGAAAACAATTTCGAGTAAATCTCGGTGATAAATCTGACGATTCAAACCGTAGTCGATGGTACCTACTCACTACTCCGTTTACCGTGATAGTAAACGTTATTGTACAAAGTATAATATTTTATCCTGATGGTCGGCTTAATAAAGATCAGAGTTTCCGAAAGTACGGACGCTTGGTTAGACTACTCGCTTACTTTGCTAACGTTAATAATATCGAAATCTTTAGCGTTGTTTAATACCGATATTAATAATACTAAAACGAGAAGTACGGGGCGTTAAAGTCCCCGATTATTGTACGGAATCGGGGATCCATTTAATTTCAGTCGACAGCCGTGGGTTAACAATGGTTTATATCGGTATTCGAGAGGCCTGCTTTTTATTCGAATAGATCGACCCCGCTTTATATTCAGGATTTATAATGACCGAAATAGCGACGGCTACGTCGATTGTTAGCCGCGGAAATGACGTTGACGTTGTCAGTGTCACGTGTCTCGTGTCTCGCAGGATGCATTTGTAAGCCTATCCGTATGCGTTTCAATGCCTATTATTAATTCAATAGTTTATCGTACTTGGATGCGATAACTGACATTTCATTGCCACATATGTGTTTTCAGTGATGAAGGATCCTTTGATTATTGATGCTCGAATACAAAAAGTTATCCGAAAAAAGTAGCGATAAGTATTTGAAAATGAGCGAACGATCGATAGATCGCGCAATTTATGTGAGAGATTGGTCGATGACGCGATACTCAACGAGGTGCAATTATTAATTGACCATTTCCTGGAAATCGCGAAAAACGTGCGTTAACGGATATGAAAAAGACTCGCGACACTCCAGACAGCGTTATAGAGAATTAGTTTCGGTGGAAGCGAGAAGTTAAAAATTTATCATTCCCGAGGAACGCGTTTGACATAAAGGTAAAAGTTAGCCCGGATGTACGCAGTACGACGACGTTGAGTCTTAAATCGCGATTTACCTGTGTTATCGCTTATTATCTGCCCGCGGGGCGTTTCCGTCGCGATAGCCGTGCGTTTGTACAATTTCATGGAACAGCGGCCGACTCCAACGAGGCTTATCTTGCTTCGATGCGAAAATTGTTGAAAAAATTTCCAAGCGCCTGCGGAACGACGGAGTACCAGCCCTAACTAATCTACGGCCAATCCCGTTTTCGATCATTGAACGGCACGCGTCATCCGTATGTCCGTATTTCGAGTAACTCGAAATCCAATGTAATGTAGTTCGCTACCCATACCGTTCACAGTGGAACTACCAGACCAGTTATTTTGACTGGTTTGAATTTTTTGTTTAAGGCTACACAGATTTACCATTTTTAATTATATGAACGAAAATTTATTTTTCGAGTAGTGTGGATATGTATAATTTTAAGTATATACTTTTGAACTATATAAAAATTGGTCTGGTAATAAAATGGTTATAAAAATGGTAAAAAAAAAAATTGTAGAAATACGTATGCATAAATCGTCGGTAGTTCTAGTGTTAAACGTTTATCGTGCTAAATTACGTGAAATAAAACTAAAAGCGCTGGCGGGGGGGTTTAAGAATCTCAACGATCGAAATAAATCGCGCGTATTTAACCGTACGCTCGATTAACGCTAACCGTTTCGTACGGTCTCCCAACTTTGGCGTATATCCAAGCAGAAACTTCAGCGCGTCCCGCGATAAGAAATTAAAAAAGATTTTCGCGTGAATCACACGCGATAGGACCATTAACAACGTCGCTGACGAAACCAACGGTTTTGGGTAGACGGAAAGCTTTCAAGCTTTCGAGCTTTCCAGCTTTTGGGCTCCCGCGCGAAAACTTATTCCCCCCCACTCTCCACACCCTCGACTTTTTTCCAGGCAACCACCCAACCGCGATTAATCATTCCCACGAGTCTCCGACGATTAAATCTCAATTCGGCTGAACGCAGACGACCATGTTTGTCCAGTTGTAATGACCGAGTGTATAATTTACGAAAAGGACGGACGAGACTTCTCGACTGGTCTGGCCATTCAGGCGAATAAAACCAGTAGCAGTCCCGTGGGACAGGGAGCAGGAAACGAATTCCATAAATATCTTAAGGTTTTCTTCAAAGGATGGTGCTACGATCACTTGCCCCCCCCCCCATCCATCCGGGAGACTATCAAAATCCGTTATTGTTTTAAATCTTCTCCGATAGGGGACGGTTGCCGTAAAACTCAGTCATAATACCCGGGGAGCTTTCCTCTCAATATTTATGCGACCGACATCAGCGAGGACTATTTCGACGCTCGGTTTTACAGGCGTCCGATTTATTTAGACGCGATAAAATGACTTTAGTTTTCGAATTACACGATAAATGCGAGCTGTAACGAAAATCTGTTTCCACTCTTCCTCCGCTCCCAGGATTAAATCTGAAATCTTAAATTTATAGGTTTCATTGTATCACCTCCCCCCTTCTACCCCTCTGTCTTATCTCCTGCGATTCAATTAAATCCCACGTTTGTACGATAGTTCTGTGCTCCGTGACCTAACGAATGGTCGAGAAGTCTAACCAACTCCAGATCTGTAATAGGAAGTACCAAACGGCGCGAGTCGCTTCGGAAACTCATTTTCCGTTCGGATTTCGTAATTCGACGCGACGCGATCGTCGAAAAGATCGGCGATGGCGATCACCGATCCAAATGCTCGGTTCCGCGCCAGCCACCCGTAATTGCAACCGTCCAAATTTGCATTTGGCCGTGCTCGCGAGAGTGGCCATGATTTAACACCCCCTTGCTCGCGGATGGAGATAAGTTTATTTATAACTTTGATCCCTCGTCCGAGCAAAGCGATACGTCACAGCGTCGCTTCGCTGGATGTATCGTGTCGCGTATGTTAGCGCGTGAGTGGGGTAACAGCGAGTAGGAGATAACAGCGTTCGAATGCGCTAAAAGAGAAAAGAGGACGAAGAGGAGGAGCGAGGAGGTTGAAGAGGAGGAATAGTTGGGACAGCGACGCGCGGGGGAGAGTTTGCGGGGCTGGAAAGTTAAATTAGGAGTCGGGAAGTAACGCACCATGCTAATTAGACGCTTCGAATTTATGGCAATGAAAGACGTCGCGTCGCGTCGCCCTGGCGAGGCGCAACTAATTTTCGTGGAAGCGAAATAACGAGTCAACGAGCTTTGTTTTTTCTTCGCGTTGTTGCTGCTCGATAGGATCGATGCTTCGATCGTGAAATATATTTCAAGTTTCTTCGCGCTATCGGAATCCTGTAACCGGATTTCCCTCGATTGAAATCACGTTTGTTCCGACGGCAGCGGTTCTTGGGTTAACGTGCGTGATAATAATAAGAGTCCCGCACGATCGATAAATTGGACCGAATAAAACGTGTTTCTGGTGACTATTTGAGATCTGACACCGGTGGAAGTACAAATTAGGGGCCTTTAAAGTAACTCGCCGGGCTAATTAGACGCTCGGAGTTTACCGCAACGCGAGGCGGACCGGAGCAGCTGAACTACATTTAGAAGTACGCACCGAAAAAAATGTTCGAGCTCGGCTCGTTTACAGGTTGTACGCATAAAAGACCAGTTTCTAATACCTCCCCTCCATCCATCGCTCGATCGGTCTTGATTCGATCTCAATCTCATGTTAAGCCACGCTTCGCGATTATTCTTCCATCGACGCCATCTCATTTTTCCAGCTTATCGGATTTCTTTCTTGACCAAGCTTAACGAAATAAATTACGAACTTGTTTCTCGCGTTTTTTTTCTTGGCATCGAAGGAAATATAAATTGGAAAGCCCCAAAGTAACCCACGATGTTGATTAGTCTAGTCGAAGTTACCCGGCAGTGGTCTAAGCCAGCGGTCGTCCAACCGGTGGTCCGCAAGAAAGTTTTAGTGGTCCGTAGAAAAATTTGACCGTTATTTCCAATTCTATTTTATTAACCTTTCAGCGGGCGTGTGTTGTGTAATCATTATGTATAACAGTATTGTATTTATGAAAAAAAACTGTTGGCCCAAAATCTCTGGATAAGGACTTGGTACTTATAGTATAAGCACTATAAACACTATAAACACTATAAACACTATGAAGTCTAAACTATAAAGAATAAGTGGTCCGTAGAATTTAGAGTTATGGATTTACTAGTCCGCGACGTCCAAAAGGTTGACAACCCCTGGTCTAAGCGACAAACGGGTAACTTCCGCGAAGATTTTCGGAAACACGCTTTACCGTTTCGTTTGCGTTATTCAACGGGAGGTACGTGGGTCCGGTCGATCGTACCTACAATTTTTTAGACCGGCTCAGCTTTCGCTAATAACGGGGGGTTGAATTATCGTTCAGATTAATCGAGCCTAATTTATCGCTGGTATATCCAAGAATAATGGTAAATTAGTACCGCGATAAATTAGCGGCATCGGGAGGTTGTACGTACGTTGAACGCGGTTCCCGCGAATTAGATGTCTGGAATTTGATGAAGCTGCGGTAATATTCGCGAAATTTAATCCAAGGCCGCAATATTCGTCGTGCTGGTTTCAGCCGAATACGTGCCGATCCGTCGCATTATTGCCACTTAATTAAAAGTCGTGCACGCATACTTCGCCGAACGCCGGCGATGGATTTAGTTTCGTCGATCTTGTAATCTTATGAGTCGTGTAATCTTGTGAAAATGATCCCGATAAACCTCCAAGAGGGTATACTTTCGTCAAAGATCCTCACTATTCTCTGTCGCAGAATCGCGATACGATTGAATTAACGCTTTTCGAATCGTCTTAACCCGCTACATTCACCGCAAAAATATTCGCCCGTCTGCAGCTTCGCGGCCATTGGCATGCATTATTATGCAACGTTCGCGTTATCCCTCGAAATTGCTTCCAACAACGATCGCGCAATTCCGATCGGAACGCGAAATTTGGATTAATATTGAAATGGGCTTCATTGATCGGTCGACGGGGAAAGTTACGCGTCGACTTTTCGTACAGAGTTTTATTTCATTATTCGCCGCGGAAGAAGAAGTTACGGAAGTGTAATCGTATCCGCGTTACGCTGGTCCTTCGAACATGACGCGAGTCGGTTATAAAAAATGTAGTAACTCCCCGGAGGTCTTTTCCTTGAGCGGTGGTTCCATTAAACTATTAACTTAAGCCGGAAAAAAAAATGTAAACTTTTGTAACGAAAATGCGAGTCGTGTGTTTTGAAAGTAACATCAGCCTGCCACCGCACCGGAAGGATACGGCTCTTCCTCGCGAAACAAAACTTTCTGCGCAAGTAATTCAGAGTCTTTCGTTACGCCCTAGGAAATAGCTTTCATTTTTTATGCTGTCCCTCTTCCTCTCCGCCCTTTCGTCTTCTTCGTATTCTACCCCTGCCAGTCCCCCCTTCCATTCTCATTCTCTTTCTTTCGGTCTCCGTTCGCGTCTCCGTCTTTCTCTCCAACCCCGTGCACACGAAACATAATTCATGAGGCACAAAATTTTCTTCCCCTTATCTCCCGTTGATTGTAAACACGATCGGGTACATCGTCGACGGGAAAATGTGCCAGAACGCGAAATTATTCGAGATATCGTTTCACGCGTTGAAATTGGCGAAACGCGCGCCGCATAATTTATGAGAAAAAAGCTTTTCGTTACTCACAGTCCGCACCGTTATTCTTTTGCGGCTGCATTTCGCGGAGAAGTAAATAAAGATCAGCAGTGCCGATGCGAAATACGAGAATGAAAATATGTAACGCGCGCGTTTAATATTTCGTTCGAAAGTGGGACAACGCGACAACGTTGTATCTCCAGATATATTTATATATATTTTTTCCAGATACGTATACGTATATTTCAATTGGCATAACAAGAATTCTTCAATGGGAGAAAAATTCGATACAACGAGTCTCTCTCGAATGCTCTCGGCGGCTTCGCAAACTCATCGTTTTCACGTACCCCCCGCTCTCTCGGGATGTATCCGAATTTACGTTCGGTTAGTCGCTTTCGAGTGCCGATTCGAGCGCAAATAGCATCGAAGGAGCCCTTCCACGGTACACGTAGTTCCGTAACCCCGAAGTAGGGGCAAAAGTAACAAAATCCCCGAAACGTCTCCCGGTCTCCGCTAACTACCGCTAAATGCACCGCTAAAGCTAAAAACCTGTTTATTTTGCCCGTTAATCGGGCGCGATACGAGCATACGGAAAGAGAGAAGATGGCTTTATCGAACGACGCAAAAGTTTCTCCGATGGTACTGTACGTGCGCGCTATACGCGGCGAGTAAAGAGAACGCGTAGAGTGGGTACAACGAGAGGCGCGTAGGTAGGGTACACACATAGTTACGCACGTTTGTACGCGTATGCGCGCGTTTCCCTTCTCTTCGGGTTCATTCATTCAAACCACCCGACAGCCTCGTACCGGACCGGGGGGGGGGGGGCACGCGCGCACACACCACCGAACGGTCATCGTGCGCGCGGATCAACGCGGTGGCAGCGGCAGAGTAGGGCGGAATCGGGATCGAGAATGAGAGAGAGACAGCTTTTCAGCGCGTCAGCCGGAAAAGAGAACGAGGTTGAGGTGAAGTTCTCCCGCTTCTCTCTCTCTCTCTCTCTCTCTCTGTTTTTCATCCGGGCTCCGTCTCTCTTTACTTCTCACGCCGTTATTCGCACGCTGCGCTCTTTTTCTCATTATTTTCTCTCTTGCATTCTAATTTGGTTTCTCCGGTGTCCCTTGCTCTCTTTAGATCTCTCGACTTACCCCGCCCTGTCCAGGGCGATCTCGAAAAAATGGTGATTTTCGAGAATGAAAGGTACACGGGAATATTGGACCGTCCCAGATACGTTTTAACGATGGTACAATCTTTACCGCCGTCCTGGGAAAGAATAATTCCGAATAATTCGAGCGTAAAGGGTTAAAATTACTCGACGAGTCTGTTTCCCCAAGTTCGGTGCAAATCTCTCGCGAGATACGCTCGAAGCGTATTTCCCTCCTCTTCCCTCCTCGTTGTCGTATCCCATCGGACGTACGTGGAATTACCGTCGCAACCGGAGACATCGTCGTAAATTGTAATTAATGAAAGAAGGAAAAAAGGCCGAGGAAGAAACGAGCGAAATTATTTTTCCGCGACTGCGGAAGAACTGTTCGGGTTCGTTGAGCGATGCCGGTGTCAAGGGACAAGATCTTCCTGTGTCACGGTCCAAGTATAAGTACGCGAGTTGTTTTATACCTCAACAAAGTTTCGTTTTCTTCTCGGAACGGTGTTCACGTTCGCTCACCCCCTCTCCCCCTTCACGCCTTTATTCTCGTCCGATTTTCCGATCTCGCTGAATACGTAAGGCGACTTAAATTTCCTTTTCTTTTTGCCATTGCACTTTCCTTTATGGCGCGAACTCTGTTTTATTGCCTCGCTAAACAACAGTGGAAGCGACAGGTGTTCGTTATCGAAGCGCAACCGTGACAATTAGAGAGGAAACGATCGACTACCCCGTCGCGGCCCGTTGATAAAAAACAGATTGGAAGAGCTTTCGTCGGTCACTCTGGCAACATTCGTGTTCCGTAGGATCCTCGGTCGATGCTCGTCTGGAAAATTTTGGAAAAATCTAATAAACGTTCTTTCGTAAATACAGATTTTTCCTGCCGATACGTTGAACGAGTACCAATCATATACATATGTATGTTGGTTGAATGTACACGTTATGTATAATTGTTGCGCCGAATTCTCCGCAAAGAACAACTCCTATGTAATCTGCGAGAAAAAAAAAGGGAATAGAGGAGGTCGAGCATCGACTATGCGTTCCACGCGAGAGAGGACACCTCGGGAATCCAATTAAACGAAATTTAACCAACTCCTCGTTGAATTCACTCCCAGTGAATAGTCGACCTCGTATCGAGTTCGTTCGTCGTCAAAGGTGGGTCCCCCCCAGTCACGGCACAGATTCCAACTACATACTACGACTGTTCCCCTTTCCCGACAACAGAGGCGTTTATTAGAAGCCGTTTCTTCTTTCTTCTTTGTTATCGACGGCAGCAGAGATAGCGTGGAAGTTAGCGATTGATCAAGGATCGAAAACACTCGGAAATCGCGGCCAAACCGCCGCGGACCCGGCGAGGGCAGAGATCGCGTGCGTCGCGTCGGCTTCGATGGACAATGTCCACCTCGACGACGCCCTAACTATTGAGAAGCGAGTCGAAGTCGGCCCAGGCTCCATCGATCGAAGAATAGTTTGCGAAATGCGTGGGAGGGGGGGGGGGGAGGTGGGGGGAGGGACTGATCGATGGCATCGTCTGGGACGTACCAACTCAATTCCGCTTCGGAGAAATTGCGGAGGTACGCCTTATTCGTCCGATCGGAGCGTTAATTTTTCTTTATTCGGCCGTTCCGGAAGTATTTGGCACGGACGTAAATCGTCGTGAAAATATTTAGAGCGAGGAGGGAACGCTCGTGTATCGGTCGAAAGAAATGGCCGGGTGCGTGAAACTTGTGGAAAATTCACTTCCAACATTTGGAGATTAATGTTACGATCCCGGGCGACGAATGCCAGTCGGAATGGGATAGATTCCTCTTATCGAAAAATTTCTCACGGTGCGCATCGATCGCGGGATGTAATCGGTATCATCGTTCCCCGTTCTCCGTTCTCCATTCTCCATTCGCCGTTCCTCCACGAGAGCCTCTCGAGGTTCACCGGCCAATTTGATTGATGTCCCGCGACAGGCTACTCTTTTCATTGAAATTCAAGCATCGGCCTACTTTTCGAGCCGGCAAATTAATTATACCCTAATGAAAGTTTCGAACGAAGATCGCTTAACGGGAGGGTGGGGCACTTACGATTAGCGCCGGAGAAAGACACTGGCAACGTCCGCCGAATAGAAAGATCTTCCCGATTGTTTCCACCTTTATGGAATTTTAAACACGCGAAACACCTGGCTTCGTTACCGTGGGAAGAATTCGATTGAAATGAGAAAATTATGTCGAGATGCGAGAGGAGAAGAAACTCGAATAGATTAACGGCCATTCGACCGATAGAATTTTTCTATGATAATCGTTCGATTTATCGAAAATAAATATTATCGTGTGGAGCCTCACCGGAACGCGGTAAACGTAACCGATTAGCACCGGAGAAAGACACTGGTACCGTCCGCTGAATAGAAAGATCTTCCCGATTGTTTCCACCTTTAGGGAATTTTGAGCACGCTAAACAGCTGTCGCTGTTACCGTGAGAAGAATTCGATTGAAATGAGAAAATTACGTCGAGATGCGAGAGGAGAAGAAACTCGAATAGATTAGCGGCCATTCGACCGATAGTATTTTTCTACGATAATCATTCGATTTATCGAAAATAAATATTATCGAGCGGGTCCTCGCCGGAACGCGGTAATCGTAACCGATAGCGCGTACGAAGAAACGTTCGGTCTTCCTGGCAGCGATTTTTCGCGAAAATTCGCGAGGAATATGAGAAGAAAGGGCGAGAGTAAGGCGTGACCCGAGTGAAAATTCCAGAGACTAGAAATCTTTCCAGTGAGATGACGCGTCGCCGCCGGGAAATACTCGTCCCGGTTCGTCCTGACGCTGACGGGAACCGTGTCCCGTTTATGAATTCGTCCTGACGTGTAAAAAATCTAATATGCTCGACACCATTACGGGACAAACCTCCGGGCGACGTTGACCCACATTTTCGCCGCGCTCCCCCGCCGTTCCTGGGTTTTCAAAAAATCGTCGCGCCAGCGGGGTCGACGATCGATTTTCTTCTTCTTTAGTTAAAAATTGAAACTGATATACTTTGGCAACGTGGAATACACTCGCAGTACTTAATCTCTTTATTCATGCGCTTCTACGTGGCGGATCATATCGCATCTCCGAGAGAAAGGTGACACAACTCAAAAAATTGCCAATTTTGAGATTATGTCACTGAAAAATACGTTTTATGTACCACCGTGTGCACGAAAAACGCCACATACTTAACTCGGAATTTATCGGCCATGGGGGCAGTTATGCCAGTTTTTTTGTGTTATCAGTTTTTTAAACTGATTTACAGATCCATAAAATTAATCTGTAGTGTATTAAAAAATTTCCTGCCAAAAATACGTATAAGTTATTTCAAAGAAGCATTATACTATTTCAATATATGTACATAAGTTCTCTATGTTTCTATTATTTGCCGTATCTCGAAAGCTGCATTTTTGCCTCGTGCCACCTTTCTCGCCGGGGTGCGATATGCGGAATTCCGTTAACGATTCCTCGAAAAATTGAACAATCTCGAAGGGACCGGTTAGCGGTCCGCCCCAGTCTCTACGAACGTAGTCGCATCGATGAATATTGATTTGCAACGACAGCGATCCCTTCTCACCTCCCATCGGCGACGCTCTCGACGAGTCTTGTCGATGCAAAACTTTAGCCCCGATAGCGAAAGAAAATGACGGATAATTAAGAGCCGAACGGCGACTAATTGCAGTGGGACTAACTAATTGTAAGCGCGTGTTTCCGCTTCCGATTCGCGCGATGAAATCGCAACTGCAGGCTAGGCCGTGCCACGGGGATGTTTGCGTGGTTGGTGGTGGTGGTGGTGGTAGGCCGGGGGATGAAGGGTGCCGACGGTGGAGGTTGCGGTAGCGCGTTCTCGCCGAATTGCGCTCCGCTAACGAGCTCCTTTTTTTTTTCTTCTTCTTCTTCTTCTTCTTCCTTCCTCTCTTTTGTACGATACACGGCCGAAATTTTGGACCGCGCGGCGGGGAGCGTGGCCAAGGGCCATTCACCAGGTCGGTATTTTGGCTTCGGCGAGCGAGCGTATTGTCATCCCCGTTGCCGAATAATGGTGCGATTAAGCCACTTCCTGTTTATTATGAAACTCGTTTACCACCACCCCACCCCACCCCCGGCCCACCCCTCACTCCGCCGCACGCTGCAAGGAGAGCTCCGCGTCATTTGTCGGCCACGCTGGTTATCGGCGAATCTCTGTCAGGCCCAAATTGCGAGTCTAGGTCTTCGTAGCAGAGATTTTTGGGATTTCATTGCTTCTAACGAGGAATTGTTAAAGTCACGGTAGTTAGAATAATAATTAGTGAAATGAAAATAAATATTCAACGTCGAGAGTTCCTTTCGGGGCAAAAGTGAAATCGACTATTGCGCGACACCAAGGGAAATAAATTCTACTCGAGGATAGCTTTGCAACGCGACTTATTTATCGTTCGCTTTTAATTATTCTTAACTTGAGAGTCAGATTTTGTCGGGGGGATAATCGTCGATTAGAGTAAACAGGGGAAACTTGAGAACTTAATTGAACGAGCATAATTTGTTTCACGGTGTTCTCGAACAAACGTCTCGTCGACCCTTTCACGAGGGATGTAAAACCCTGAGGTCGGATTTACGACGAATTCGCTGGGATGCGTTCTCTCGGGACGCGCGATACCAAGGGGATAATCGAAATGCGTGATAAAGGGGCGACGATGCGGCAAATTAATTAAACTCCTCCGAGGGTTTTATATTTTAATGCTGTGATTACAAGCGGCACCCGGGACGGATCAGCGTAATACGCTTTGCACGTTCACGTAGGCTGCGCTAAGGGAATAAGATTAATTAAAGCCTTGAAAAAAAATGATAATGAGAGCGGCGAGCCGCGCGTGTATCGGCCACTCGTTTGAACGGAATCCAATTCTTATCGAAAATATATGTATGTATGTATGTATGTATATGTATAGACGTATATATTTCATTTTTTCTGTCACCAATTAATCTGGATATTCGTTCACATCGATTGTGCACAGTCGTGGTTCTTATTTTTGTTTGTAAGCCTAAATTCGATCTTTGTTTGCTTTCAGGGGACGTCATCGATCGCTGAGAGGAGCAAGAGACAAAAGATCAGCTGGTATGTCAAATAATCAGCTGGTTGACTCCTGTCTGTAAGTGTCTTTCTCTTCTCTCGCACTCCGAGAGACACTCCGTAACACTTAAATCTAAGTTTCTCGATCGATTCGCGTATTTGTACCCTATGACAATTTCTATCCTTCGAAAATATTGCTGGTGAGCATAAAGTTACATTTGACAAACATCCGTTACTTGCTGATACCTGAAAGATAAATAATTCGTGTCAATTGGCGATACCTACGTTTGACGTCGAAATAATTGGGAAAATAAATTGCAAGACAAAATTGTATCTCGTTATCGCGTACCGTGTATCGCGTAAATACAAGCGTAAAGTTCAAAATTGAAAAAAATCCGCCCACGTGGCGTGTCGCGTTCCTCCCCGTGCCGTTTGACTTTTGCAAGACGAGGAGCCGCGGTTAATGAGAATTTCGATGAAAAAGACAGTTACAACGCCATCGAATCGCAAAACGATGAAAATTCGCAATGTCGATCGAATAATTTGAAAAAGAAAAACATTATTCATGTCAGGCTGGTGAATCGGCGGATTGAGCACAGACAGGAGCACAACGTAACGCGCACCGAGATCACGCAGAGGTGACTAACATGACCTAATCACGGGGTTAGTCATTCTGAACGTGAGTGTACAATTAACATATAATCATTAATCATTGTAACTAATCAACATTATTACTCCTACGTTCCATTACACGGTGATGTATGGCGAGCGAAAGATGCGTACGAGGTGACCGGGACTTTGTTCTTAGCGCACGCCGCGTTATTTATTTACGAAATGTTTCTTTCGAGCATCTAATCGCGATTCTCGCCTATCGATAGGAATAACAAAGTACACGTAACTATCAGAATGAATAACTTCAGGCGCGCTAACATGCCTCCGATTTTCGTTTAGCATGTTTGTTAAGTGGGATGCGACGAGAGAAGACGAGGGGAGTAGTTTAGCGTAATTAGCATTATTCCTCGATGTCCCCGCTTTGTTTCTTACCCCGTTCTTACGAGTGGCCCGTAGACGTAGACGTTGTTTCGTGCTGTGTCCGTGTGTGCATCGCTTTTTATCTCTCTCTCTTTTTTTAAAATTTCTTTATTTCACGTATGTACGTAGCTACATACGTACCCGATTACCCAGACACCGAGTGTCTACGGATATCTACTTGCTCGTGTCTCTGCCGTTCTTGCTTCGTGCTGTGTATCATTATTTTCTTTTCTCTCGATTATCGAACGCGCGTCGATTATGTTTTAATAGTCTAAAGCGCGACTCTTGAAAACAAACGCGAGAGGGCAGAATTACATAAAGCGCATTGCATCTTTTTTCTAGACGCGTTCTTCAGGAGAAGGTTCCCGACATGCCGCAATACACGTAAGTCGACGATTTAACACGATACACTCGATTCTTCTCGACACGCACGACGTTTGATATCATTGATCATTATCGAAAATACTTTGCAGCGGACAGAGTGATGCAGATTACCACGGAAGCAACGGGCAGGCGGACACCCATTCGTTGCATTCGTCGCATTTGTCGGTCCAGGAGGATCCATTACTTATCCGGAGTCACAAGCAACAAACATCCCAACAAGTGAGATTTGTTTCCCCGTTTCCCAATGACACTTTTCTCGAAATCCTTTTCTTCCGTCGAACTATACACACAAACGCGCGCACACATACGATGTTTGTAATATCCGCAGGTAACGAGCGTATCGAAAGTCGTGCGCGAAGTTTCACACATGGATCCAGATCCGGGTGCGGTTAGCTACATGTCAGTGCCATTGATGTCCCAAGATTACCAGCATGCGGATCCACGGTATCCAGCGGATCCGTACATGGTCAGTTTTGACCATTACGATCCGTACCTCGGATATCCTCCGCAGCCCGGTTATCCGGGTCCGCATGGTATTTACATGCCACGCTCGCATTCTCCTCACAGTCCTCATAGCCCTTCGGAGCACAGTCGTGCCTCCCCTCCCCACGGTAAGCGACAAACTCTCGATCCCGAGGAGTTCTTAATTATCGTTCCTATTTAGTTATTTATTAATCTTGCCGATCGACGAACCCTTTGCTCTGCCGTCTGTTCAAAGAGTATCTACGCAAAGCTGCGCCGTACGTGGAGGGCGGTTACAATGACATGGATCCTGGTTTGAATCCCGCGTTGCAAGATCATTATCGTATCACTCCTAGTCCTGGCGGTCCCGGAGATCAATATGGTATGTTTATAACGAAGGGAGCAGGTTGTCTATTCTATTAAATATTTTTCGAGCTAGTCGTCTCGCTGGCTCGTCCTCGTCTCCGCTGTCCACTCTCTACTCTCCACTGTCTACTGTCTACTGTCGATTACAACGAAAAGTTTGTCTGTCGTGTCGCCGCGGCCTGTTAGAGCGTGCATTAGCGACGATCGTCGCGTCATGCAGGGGCACGGCATAATTCACTTCGATTATCTCCATACGCCCTTACATTCCCTCTTATTTTGTGTTCTCTCTAGATCAAATCAGCAACTCTTGGAATATGGATGACTCCGGCGAACCCTCTCAGCATCCTCATGGTAGGGTCACATTGATAATTTATTTAACGCCTATATCGAGACCCAGACCCGTCTCTCCCGCCTCTCGACTCTCCATCGCTCGAATCGACAACTCCGTCCTCTAACCACACGTTGTGTCCATGTTTAAGGTTGTTCCGTTAAGCGATACGGATAATACGAGTGAATTATGCTTTTGTCTGACCAGCAGTCGTGCGTACCAAGTGCGATCTTGAGCGGACGACTGTCGGATCGTAACTGGTGCAACGTGTTGCTGTAATTTCAGATGAGAGCAAAGTGGCCTACGGTTTCGTATCTCCGTCCCCCTACGGACCCGTTGGTTATGGCCCCGGCGTAGGGGTCGGTCCATTGGCGGTTCCTAGCGACGTACCCGGCTACGACGAGGGCCATCCGGTTCCGCTCTCCTCCGGCGTGCCGCCGGGAATATTCGAGGACGAGGTTCATCTGCAGCGATTGCAGTCCCGGCACCCGGTCGTGCCCGGCATGGCGAGTCCCCTCGACGACGATCAGAAATCCATGAGATGGCGGGATCCTAATCTATCCGAGGTCATCGGTTTCCTCAGCAATCCGAATAACATCATCAAGGCGAACGCTGCCGCCTACTTGCAGCATCTCTGTTACATGGACGACCCGAACAAACAGAAGACGAGAAGTCTGGGCGGTATTCCGCCGCTGGTACAACTACTGGACCACGACAATCCGGACGTCTACAGAAACGCCTGCGGCGCCCTGCGAAACTTGTCGTACGGCCGGCAGAACGACGAGAATAAGAGGGCTATCAAGAACGCCGGCGGGGTGCCGGCTCTAATTAATTTATTACGTAGAACCTCGGACGCGGATGTCAAGGAACTGGTGACCGGGGTACTGTGGAACTTGTCATCCTGCGAGGTAAGCAGCAGAGCTCCCACGCCCTCCGCATCCCCCGTTTCTCCACTATTCGGAAGGTTTGAACGGTTTGAAATTCCATCCACGATCTCTCTCGCGCGACTATCATCCCATCCGTTTTCAGGACCTAAAGAAATCCATTATCGACGACGGAGTGACGATGGTAGTCAACAACATAATTATACCTCACAGCGGCTGGGATCCCAGTTCCGCGAGCGGCGAGACTTGCTGGTCGACGGTCTTCAGAAATGCGTCGGGTGTACTGAGAAACGTGTCTAGTGCCGGGGAATACGCGAGGAAAAAGTTGCGTGAGTGCGAAGGACTCGTGGACGCGCTATTGTACGTGGTACGATCGGCGATCGAGAAGTCGAATATTGGGAATAAGATCGTCGAGAATTGCGTCTGCATCCTGCGAAATTTGAGCTATCGGTGTCAGGAGGTAGAGGATCCGAATTACGACAAGCATCCGATTCAATCGACGGTGCAGAACAGGGTGGCGGCGCCAGCAAAAGGTGAGAGAGAGACAGAGAGACGTTTCGTATATACCTATGTACATGTATGTATATCTTTTGCACTTGAGAATGGGAAGAGAAGAGTGTGATTTTCGTTGCGATGATAAGTAAACGTGACGTCGCGTACCTCTCGCCATTGGGCATGCGGCGATACGCATGCGAGCGAAATATTGTGCGTACGAACTGACGGACGGTTTACTTTTCGAGGGAAGGATAAGATAACACCGGGAGTTTCAATTCCCATTTCCTATCTCCCATTTCTCATTTTCCATTTCCGATTTCCGATTTCCGGGAATATTCTCCGGTTAAACCACCTTGATCGACATTCTGACAAATTTCTCCCTCGCATTTAAATTATATTTATAGCCATCCTCCTCCCGACGATATTGACCCTCCAAGGAAGTAGATACTCGTCTCTCGATGTTTAGTCGTAGTAAGCTAATCCTCGCTCCAAAGATTATCCGCCCAAAATCACCAAGATAAATATTGTGCGATAAACGAAGCGTATGTGTCCCGTAACTTTGAGATATCTCCACCCAGTACGAATCGTAGATATTAGAACAAGTAGATTGCCCCGTACATCGACGCGTATCGGTACTAAAATATCATCAACCGTCCGTCCCTACACCTACACTTAATATTCACCGCAATTGCTTATGATTGACTTACGTTTTTATTTGGAATTGCTTAACGTGGATGTGATTATCGTACGATTGAATAACACATTATGTTACGTAATAGGTGGAATCTCCTTGTCGAGTAATTACATTTTAGCAATAGTCGACGACGATCGGCTATTGTTGACGAGTGGTCTTGTTTTCTTTTTCTTTTTTTTTTATCGTTCGGATGGTTTTCCTTTTGTATTCGTTGATCGCTACGGGGTATCGTAATTTGCTTAAGTATCTGAATTTATTTCAGGTTGGTAATTCATTTGTTACCGTATTTTAATTTGTTCCACTAAATGTCTTATTAGACAACGAAAATTGTGCCTTGTAAGTTGAAAGTTGAAAGACCGTGATAAAACTTGCAAAATACAATAAAAGTTGTACCTTCCTAGTTTAGCATGGATTAAAACGTGTTTCAATCTTTTTAGCGTACAGTTTATGTCAAGGTAAGACATTCTTGTATTCCATTGATAATTTTAGTTCTTCTATGGGAGAAAAATCGATAGCCAATGCATGCTTTTGCTTTTGCTCTGTGAAATTACAAAGAGCTCGCTCGACGATTCGACCGAGGGTTCATCGGCATACCGTACATGCATACATGTTGCGCCAAGGGCGAACACGAATAGTAAAAGCTTGAAAATGTTCGAAAAAGTTCACGAGTGACGAGTGTCTTTGGTACGTAACGCTTGCGATATGATTCTTATTTGCATAACCGCGGTACGTTGGAAATAAATCTACTTAGAGAATTATTAATCATAATTCCCGCTGCACTCGAACGATGCATCCGTTAATGCATATCCCGTGTACGCATATTCCTATTTCCGCTGTATATTGTATCGTTTGTTATTGATAGCCCCACCGAAATGCGCTGACGGTACGACAGGCGTTGCTTGTACAAATGTACGTTGATACACTTTCGTACGCGTAAATACTATTATACGCGTTCTTTCGCGTAAATACTATTTTATTAATGTACATGGGTACATATGCGCGTACGCACGCGTTGCTGACGGTGATTTGGAGCGAGTAGTTTCGTCGCAAGATTCATGAGATCGTCGCGCGAAATCTTTCGTTTTATTATATCCAAGGAAAGAGGAAAAAATATCACTCCATCGATCCTTCTATTCGAATGTGCACGATGCGAGTTCTCTCGACGAATGTCAGAGACCTAGTTTAACCGAAGCGTACGAAATGACTTGCGTCCACTCGAACATTCGCGTTCTCCAGGCACAAATTTATTATTCGCTAATTAACCGGCAGTTTCATGAGATTCTCGTAAATCCTTCGTAACCGATCGATATACGCGCGTTACGTATTACATGCATATCTCCTCGTGTAACGCAAATTATTCTTCCGCCGTCCTCCCGCGGACTACTCGTTTCATTCCTATTCCTCTATTGGTAGTAACGTCAGCCTTGAATTATTGTGCCCTAGGTGAAAATTTGGGTTGTTTCGGCGGGAGTAAAAAGAAGAAGGACGGCCAACCGGTGCAAAAAGAGACGACCGCGTCCCGCACCACGAGTCCGAGAACGGAACCAGTCAGAGGAATGGAGTTGCTCTGGCAGCCGGAAGTCGTCCAGTCTTATCTAAGTCTTTTGCAGAGTTGCTCAAACCCAGAGACCCTCGAGGCAGCAGCTGGGGCGCTCCAAAATCTCGCGGCTTGTTATTGGCAGCCGAGTATCGAGATTCGCGCGGCCGTGCGGAAGGAGAAGGGACTTCCGATTCTAGTGGAGCTCTTAAGAATGGAGGTGACACTCTTTGCTTTACTAATGTTATCGGCAGGTAGAAAGAGACGGGACAATTTTCACGGATGTTTTTACACGAATCCCTGACAGGTGGACCGCGTGGTTTGCGCCGTCGCCACGGCGTTGAGGAACCTCGCGATAGATCAACGCAATAAGGAATTAATAGGGAAATATGCGATGCGAGATTTGATTCAGAAGTTACCTTCGGGAAACAATCAGCACGATCAAGGGACGAGCGACGATACGATCGCCGCGGTTCTCGCTACCCTCAACGAAGTGATTAAAAAGAACGCTGAATTCTCGCGATCGCTGTTAGACGCGGGCGGTGTCGACAGATTGATGAACATAACTAGGCAACGGCAGAAATATACGCCTCGTGTTCTTAAATTTGCTGGTGAGCACTCGGCCTTTTTCTCTCTCGTCACCCTTTACCCGCCGCACCGTCCTTTTCGTTAAGTTTTGCGTAATTTCTCATTGTGGCAGGACAAGTATTGTTTACCATGTGGCAGCATCAAGAATTACGAGACGTTTATAAGAAGCACGGATGGAAAGAACAGGATTTTGTTACGAAAACGGTGGCGGCACGAAATTCAGGGCCTAATTCACCTAACAATGCGAACAGGTAAATATTGCATCGGTTATGTATCATTGTGTTGACCATAAAGATTTCTGTTTATTCACTTTTCACTCAGTTTTCTCCCGCGTATCGATAGAAATTTATTTGATTAACTTATGATTTCGGACTCTGCGCTTCACGTAGGATATATCTTTGTTTATGCTTTCCTGTGTTCCTTTAAGTTTCGTTTCGTACTCTAATTTCCGCAGAGTCCACAAAAATGTTCCCGAACATTTCGATTCTACGTTGAATTGTAGCTATGATTGCAGTACCCTCAATCGGCCAATGGCGAGTCAGGGAAGCACAAGATACGAGGATCGAACGATTCAGAGAGCAAATCTGAACTCTAATAATGTTGCTCGACCTACTATGTATCAGTCTGTAAGTAATAACAACTAATGGTATCGTTCGTTAACAATTTCTCGCGTAGATTTATTAGGGCGAGTTTTAGATCAGGTGGCGAGTTTCAGTGGTGTGAAAGTATAGGGTAACTATGAAAAATAAAAAGACAAAAAGATAAAAAAAAACACGAAAGGTTGACGAAGTAGGGCAACGAGTTCTACTAGAAACAACTTCTCTCCCGTTATTCCGTTCGATAATTATCATCTTCTGTGTCACAAATACCACGTAAGATAGCTTCTTTTGCGAGCGGAGTAACTAAAAAAAATGTACAAGTATATCGAGCTAGCTTTCACCCCATTCCTTGAAACGAGAGATACAAACATTGAGAAGGTTTTTCTTAATTGGCAAATCAATTTGGTAGATCCACGCTACGCGAAAATAATTCTCCTTCTTTTCCCAGGGAATAGAGTTGGGCGTAAGCCGCGAATTTTTTGTATACCCAATGTTCGTTTACGAACGAGATCCCTTGAATTTTAAATGTCTTCCTCTTGCCGGAATCTGCGTTTTTATATTGTTGAGAGAATAGCGACAGAAACGCAGACATTCCCCGTGATTTTTCGTTTGCAATACAAACATCGTATACGCGCGTCGTGCACGACAGAAAGAGATATGTATTTTCCTTTTTTTCAGTTTTATAATATACACTTAGGGCTATCTAGTAGCAGCATTTAGATCGGTAGAATTGACTGGTCGTCGCAGTCCGTCAGTTTCTTTTATTGTTAATTTTAATGTTAAATATTAGCAACAGAGATACCGCGTTTGCGTATACGAAATGCTTGGAAACATTAATTTAGAAGCGAATATATCGTATACTATATGGCGTATATTGAATCATAATAATCGTGCACTTTATTTATAATATTTATCCGTTTGCACGACTGACAAACCGAATACCGTGAAACATGCGTGTAGTAACAAGTGATAAGAAGCAAAGGAAATTGCAAAGGTGTATACCGTATAGTTGTGATACAGAAAACAGTAACTTAACGAACGTATAAGTGTATAAACTAAGTCAATTAATGAGTACCAATTATTACCGTGTTTCACGCTACGAGACGGCCATTCGCTATTACAGTATTACTGTAGAGTTATATGCAACGTGCATAAAACAGTCCATGGAATTATCACGTGTTTAACATTTTTACATCTTAATCTTTGATATACTTCAAAATATCTTGGAGAAAAGAGAAACAGGAACGCGTTATTATTATTGGGTAACGTGGAAAGTTTATATCGTGTTATAGGTATCGAGTTTCGAAACATACCATTTCATTTTTTAGCCAGCCATGGTACAGCTCTTTTGTAAACCTTAATCGTATTGCATCTTTCACTTTGGGAATCGGGCATTAAAATTATGTTCGGTTATTCGAATATGATTGCGCGAAAAGGCGTCACATCCGCGACGTCTCTTGCCGAGAAATCCGTTTCTCCAGTGTGCGTAGAAAAGTAGAAGAGGAATTTTTACTCGTTACCCAAATGATTATAGTCTATCTACAATCTACAGTAGGAATAACAACGTTCAATTATGAATTTACGTGCGTATCACGTAACAAATTCGATTCGGTTCACCATGATAAGGAAACGAACACAATTATCAACAATACACGATATTAATTGTATGAGTTTAAATAAGCAGGGTAATATACAAGCACAAAAAGTAATCGTCTCTTTACATTGACGCGAATACGGCAGATTCTCTTGACAAAAATCCCACGTGTTGCGCGGCTAACAAGGGGAGACCGGCAACGTTGCGAGCCCGATTTTGACGAGCTTTGGTACACTTATAGAGGACCACCCAAAATGAAGTTTTGCAAAGCAAGACGGCGCCATATTCAGAAACAGCCGAGAAAATCAACATTTTGTTGCTCGCGCGGGAGCGGTGCTTCGAATTCCTGCGGGGGAACATTTTTTTTTCTATTTCTTTCAATCTTATTGATTTGCTTTAATATTTTGCATCTTTCATAAGGAAAATAATATAATACTATAATAAAAATGTATAATTAATTACAATTTGTGCACAAAAATGGGTTATGCCGTTATGCGGCAGACGGAATCTTACTTACTATTAGGAAATAAAATGCAAAAATAATTTATACCAATAGAATATACTTTATTATTTTGTATCGCATGTACCAGAATGGTAGTTGTCGTAAAAACATACGAAGCAGAAATTTCTCCTACATCTCGCGCAAACTATTAAGGAAGAGTTTGTACAATCGCACGGTTTTTGCAATATGTCCATCGGAAAACATACATCATTAACATTTTAAAAAATCTCCCTATCGTAACACAACTTACTTGCGTACCATGCGTAATGAACCATGTCCCGAAAAATTGGAGAACTTAATTGGTGGTGTACGATGGACTGTATTTTAATGCAGTCCTCCCTTAAATTTACTTCGGGGTTATTTTCTATTAAAAATGCGCAGTTTTGAATGCGTTTGATTAAATTTTTATAAACGTAAATGATAAATATTTTCGTATCGATATCCTGAAAAAACCTCTGCCTGTAATAGCAAAAAAGTATTTCGTCCCATTGCCGCGTATAGCATCTTTGTGCACAAATTATAATTGATTATATATTTTTATTATAAAGTTATTATTTCGCATGCAAAAAAGGCAGTCATTCAAAGGGAAAAAAAAATTTCATCGGCGTGCTGGAACCAGCGCTCCCGTGCTAGCAAAAATTACGGGACAAGCGCGCTACGCCTGAGCCACCGACGCTGCTTGAAAAATATGCTTACGATTCTGAAGTTATAGGTCATGCCCACACCAGTTTTTGAAACTTTTTTTTGGCTGAATATGGCGCCGTCTCACTTTGTCAGATTTCATTTTGGGGGGTCCTCCATAAGTGTACCAAAGCTCGTCAAAATCGGGCTCGCAACGTTGCCGGTCTCCCCTTGTAAGGTAAAGAACACATCATCCGAACTCAAAACCTAGGGACAGAATTAGGAAATTCGAAATAACAATAAGAACTGTCAACGTCAACGAGAGTCATTACGAAATAAGTTTTTTTATACACGTATTAACTATAAACTAATTATACGCGAGGAAAGCTACAAGCACCTCTCGAAGCATAATTTATAACAATACGTTGATAATTGCACCAACTTATTTATAATCTATTTATATCCAGATTAATCGAGAATAATAAAAGAATATCTGATAGTACGTATTACGTGATTATTAGATCGAGAACGTTATGGATCCAACTTTTCATCGTTCAATGCTTGTCTCATAAATTATTTTTATCGCCACCACCACCACCACCACCACCACCACCGCCAGTACCACCACGTATCACACACATCTCACGTCATTCCACGACATCCAACCTTACCGTGGAACTAAAAGCCACAACGGTTAACGTGCCAGGTCCCTAAGTCAGGACCGCGAATGGGTAAAAGTCAAAGCGTCGTCGAGAAAATTAATAGCAGCAGAATTTCACACCCGGCGAAGGTGCCAGGCCGGTTCCCTTTGCACCCTGGACATAGCCCACCCCCCATCGCCCGCATATCCAGGGCTTTGACGACTAACCGTTGGCTTGTGTGTGTTGCAGCAGCCGAAACCCGGTGAGCCGCTCTACGCGCAAGTTAACTTGGAGAAGAAAAAGAAGCGGCAGTATGAGCTGGGGGTGGGCCAGGGCCAGGGTCAGGGCCCGGTTGTCGGCCAGGGAATTGGCGTCGGGGGTGCGGTCGGTGCACCACCTGGCCAATGGGTGGCCGACGGCGTAGGTGTGCCGGACGGTTCCGCGGCAACGGCGACGGTGAACGTGCCGCCGAGCTCGACGGTCGCCTCCGCCGGCGATTCCTGGGTATAACAGGCTCTAGAGCGTCGACCTGGACGCCAGGAAACTCGTGTGTCAAGTCTGCCCCCAAGCCTCTACGTCTAGATCGCGTTACCATTCGCTAATGGTGAACGGTTTTCTGTGTCGCTCTCGGGAGGAGAGAAAACGAGCGAGGGAGGTAAAAAGAGGGTTGAAGTTTTGCCGTTGCCAGGCAGAGGGCATCGCGTCAAAAGACTGGATAGGGCATTGCTGGAGAATGAAAGTGGAAGTACACTTTTTTTTCGTTTTTTTTTTTATCACTATACGGGGAAGGTCCGCATTGTTAGTGTACGTGTGCGTGCGTGCGCGCGCGCGCGCGGAGCATATTCGAAATACAATGTCGCGACATCATTGCAAATGTATAGATGGTGTAGAACGGGAAGACTGAAAGATGAAAGGCGAAGCTGTATCGTTCGTTAAAGTCGTTGATGGTTATACGTAGCGTTACGAACAATGCCAAGATTTCGATTGCTTTGGATCGAGATGAGATTGGAGAACAGATTAATCGGAGACAAGAGCCGTTGAATAATCCAGAAAAATGCACTCCGCACCATACGTTTTCGCTGTACGACATGTTATTAGGTGAAGCGACTTGTCCAACCACATCCGCAACAGTAGTCGCACTAATGGCTCTAACCTTCATTGCACAATTCTAAATTAATGTATACAATATATACATATATATATATATATATATATATACACGCGCGCGCGCGCATACGCGCCGCACACACACGCGCACACACACAAAACACACACACGCATACAAAACACAAACACACACATGTATATTTTAAGACTGTATCGGCCGACGAAGGGACGATACTCGTGACCGTAAAAGTACTACTAACTATAAGTAGGCGGTATTATAGGTGCGTGTAATTGCGCTCACGTGCGTAATCGTATTACAAATATACGGAGGAATAAATGAATGGACAAATTATATAGATACGTATACACACATGAAACACATACAGGATACAAACGTAGTTCTACCATTATTATCATTATCATGTAAACTTCCGAGGCTGTGGGTGTGGCATAAGGATACTGACTTTTATAAACTGCAATTATTTTACGTCACGTTGGTTTACCGGCGAGTTTGACGAATCGTAGGAAAAAATTTTACGTTAAAACGCGAATACACGTGTGCACGATTGATAACGAATGAATGATTCTGTGTTGCGTGATAAAAATATTGCGCGCGACGCGAGGGTTCGCTTTGAACACTCGAATTCCACGTTTGTCAATAGAAGAAATCATGAAAGCGACAAAATATGAAATGGTCGTCGATAAAAAACGCGGCCCCGTTGTCACGTTTCTCATTATTAGTAATATTCCATAGCGTTTTAATTTAAACGCGTCGAGACGCGTAGTGTGAGAATGAGAGCGCCTGCAATGCGAATGTTTAACGTTATCGAGTGTTTGATGGGAGACATATTATTGATAGCCGATATAAATATTATATATGTATATAGTATATATATATATAATATGTAATATATATATCTATCTATATATATATATACAAATAAATATATCCCTGTTCTATTTCTCAAATAATATTATTACGACAGTTGACGAGTGTTCGCGAATGATTTAGACGGGAGAAAGTAACACCAAGAGAAAAACAAACTTAACGCCGAGAGTCGAGTATATGCGTTTTGTGTATAAAACTATAAAGTACATGCATATTTATATATATATATATACACACATATATATAGCACGTGTTCGACGATGGTCGTTTCGATCGACAATCGATCTCGTCGTTCGTCTCCGTCGACCGGTCCAATCTTCATCACTGGGATATAGCCGCGGACTTTTAGTCTCATCCTCGTTGTTTTCCTTACCATTGTTCAAACGTGTACATATACTCATTCTCGATGGCATTTAAATTAAAAACGTATCCCAATTCTTCGTCGACCGAACGAAGAGCGAGATCGACGAGCGTACCTTCGGGACGAATAAAATTCTGCAAAAGGATCGTCGCGAACATCGAGGTGATCGTCGACGGTCTTTTCGCAACCAAAGTGCTGTATTATCGTTACTGTATCAAGCATTAATCACTTTCGATTCGTGGCAGACCTTCGCGAGAGGGGTGTCGAGCGTAAGATTTAAGTGACCCGCTGCAAAATCGATTCTGAGATCGCTTCTGCCACTATGATATCTATCTAGGTAAGCGGTAATCTAAACACCCTGTCTCGAGTGCTCGGAAGAGACACGATAAAGTATGTAATCGATTAGACGGGGCGAGTGGTTGGAAAGTAACCGCCCTCGCTCTTATCGATAACGTCGAAATTCTCACGGAGCGTGTGGATATAGATTTTTTAATACCGTATCATCGTGTTGCACGGTACGATATTGTGTCTGTTAAAAGTTATTATAACGATGGAACGTTATGTTTTTATGCGTTCCATCGCTATAATATCGGGGATAGGAATAAAGTATTTGCGTCCACGTGCAACTAGCGTTCCACGGTAATTCCCAATCGGCTTTTTCTTGAAATTCACGAGAGAATCGAACGTATGCGACCGCGAAATGTAAGATTGTACTTGCGCGAGTCGATAAGAAGGCATTATTGTTTCCCTCTTGATCGAGCTATACAGCGAATGCCAATGTAATGAACATTGGCGCGAAACTTTTACAATATTTTCGGCCATTTCGTTCAAAATAACATGCATGCTCGTTACAGTTTAACCTATCGCGCGTTTATGTCCTGGCGGAAGAAGAAGAAAAAGAATTGATCGCTGATCAGCGATTCGAAAGAATACCTTTGGTATCAAGTTTTGCGAGAAGATATAGGACACGAGCGCCGCTTCTATTCGTGTCGGTAGCAATTCCAAGGGTTCTCCGATATAAAAACAGTTCTAGCTTTAGTCGATCTGAAAACGTTTCTTAGATCTTATCGATCTTCCTACCGACCACGCGAATTTGTTACTGCTGGGTCGTCGTAGATTTTTTGGTAATAAGTCCGAAACCAAAGCGATCAGTTGTGACGCATTCGAGATTTTTATATCAGTTCTGTACACCACGCGAACCAACGTTTATAATTTTTTACGAAGGTTAGTAAAACAAGCAAATACGAGCGAGACCAGAGAAAACTCATAAAGAAGGGAGCCTGTTTGCTTCGGACGATCTAGCCACATAGATAAAGATGCGTTTCTATCATGCAGCCGCGACTATCGAAACACTGCGCCAAGAAAAATTGAATTTTCTTAATCAATTAAAGCTCGAGTAAGTTTAACGAAGCTTGGATAATTAAATAATTAACGATACACGTTTGATTAATATCTAAATTGTGTTTTTAATTTTGCACACGTCAGTGGGAAACGATCCAATTTCTTTTTTCTTGGCGTAACGGGAGCGAGAGAAACAGAGAGAGAGAGAGCGCGCGAGCGAGCGAGCGCCCCCACGTTGATCCACACACCGTCTCCCTCTTCATTGTATTATAAGCATTAAAGAACCACCTTTGTACAAATTTGCACCCACTCCGAGCATCTTCGCGATCGATAATGTACGGCAAAAACGAGGCTCGTTCGATCGGGCGAATAGTTGACGTTTTAAAGTTTTTAAAGTAGTCTAATTTATTTGCGATTTTGTTGATACGATAATAAATAGTATCTTTAATTACTCTCTTCGATTGTGTCATTCTCTAATTTACTTCTACTCGACACGTTTCTTCGATCTCTTTGCTGTTCAGCGACCGATCATCCGGCGATTATCACGATTTCCCGGATCGAACGTTGATCTCGAAAACACGCTTCGCCGTGGTTAATTCTTTTTGGACGAAATCAAGGAAGCTCGTTGAGCGCCGTCGAAGCGAACTTTTAATCGGGAGAAACATCAGTTTTTCATTTTCTAATTCCAACGTATCGCGACGTTAAACGAAAGACTAAAATGATACAAATTCATTTCACAACCACCCCACCCACCCCCCGTCCATGAAGGATTAACCAACGGAAAATCATAGATCTCGTCTCGAGCGTTTTACACGCGTTTTATACATATACTATACGTCTACTAACAACTGTAATTCTCATTAATGTACGTATAATAGAGAACGACACGATTCAGCCTACGGATCTTACGGGGGTACACAGGGATGTCCAGTTTTTTACGTCATCGGTGCGATCACGTTTTACGATCGATTTTTACGCGTTTGCGCTCTTCCTTTTATCACCTTTGTTCGAAGATCGTCGCGTCGGCCTAAAAGCAATACCTTCGGTACACCGAGAATATCGACAAGGATTTTCCCAAGATTACGGAAATCAAGCTCGTTCGATTAGGCGTCGATAAAAAAATAACCGAGCGAGTCGAAATGTGTCTGCGTCAATTCCTATGTTAATCGACAAACGACGACGGGTAATCGAGTTTCATTCGCGTTTTCTCGGAAGAAAGTGTTCTTTCCCTCCTGAGTTCATTTTTCATCGCGATCATCGTCACCGATAACTTCAAAAGACTGATAGCGTTTAAAAGAGAGGAAGAAGAAGAAGAAGAAGAGGATGAGGAAGAAGAAGGGGAAGGAGAAGGAGAAGAAGAAGAAGATCGGGCGATCATCGTTTCACAGAGTACGTTCGTTGGAGATTAGAATTAGTGCGAGCAGAACGTTAATCCGAGTGGCGACTAAAGAGCGAACCTCATTCGAATAAAAACGCAAAAGCAAAGCGAAAATAAGAAATAAATACCATTTGAATCTGTCCGAAGAACAAACGAAACAGGCGAAAAGAAAACTGGCAGAAAAACTCGAGAAGCGAGAGAAAAGGTTAAACGTTAAAATAACTATGAACAAAACTGAAGCGGGGAGAGAGAGAGAGAGAGAGAGAGAGAGAGAGAAAGAGGTAGGAAGAGAGGAAACGACAGAAGTAACAAAGCGTATTCACATACATACACATGCACACGCGCATAAAAAAAAATAGAAAACGATAGGCTACTTTGCTGCATACATATTTAAATTAAAGGATCATTAAATAAGCATGGATGTGCATCTTAGATGTATTAGAGGAGTTTCACCACGCATTTAGTATTAATTATAAAACGTTATAGTTCGACGCGAGGATGATGAGAGAGGAAGAGGGAGGCTTTCCGAGATGCGAGAATCATCGCAGATTAATCTCCCGTTTATCCGCGACTCTCGGGCTTATTTTCACTCTGTCCTTGCAGGGAAGATCCGCGATATCTGTCTATCTTCCATAAGCGTGCGTTTTACCTTACGCGACCCTCGTAATATTATTATATTATCGCCGATCGTCCATTCGCGTTTCGTTAACTTTCTTACCACCGCGTTTTTAAGGGTGGAAATTTAATCGCGCTCGAGGACGCTTCTCTCTCCACTCGATTGTCCCTCGAGAGCGAGAAAGTGAGAGTGAGAGTGAGAGTGCGAGTGTGTGTGTGTGAGAGAGAGAGAGAGGGAGATGAAGATATCGTCGTCACTATCATCGTCATCGTCATTTATTTAACTCGTACGTGTTTACGCAATTTATTGACGACGCAAGTACTAATAGCGTAGGAAATGTCATTTGTTAAGAAGGGTGATGAAAAGCAAACGTATTGTCATTATTTTATTGACGTCGTATTATTTATATCGAAAGAGTACCACGTATATACAATAATTATTATGATAAAGATCGACTAGTGTATTTCAAACCCGACTGACAACAATTAAAGAATTTAATTGCGCTGAACAGGCTGATGGCTTTCCGACAGTTTCCTTCCTTCTTTCCTTCCTTCCTTCGTCTCGTGCCCCGAACGAAGTGAAACGATCTTGAAATCGTTATATTTTTCATCCCCTTCACCGGTATTTATTGTCATTTTCCACTACCATATCGATTTGGAATACCAACTCGATTCTCGATTTCTCTCCGCGACGCGCTCGATAACGATATTCGGGGAAAAATTCCTTTGCTTTTCGTTTAGAAAACGATGATACGTTTAGCAATCGCGAGAGAAAAATAATCGAGGAAGACGCTCGAAATTCGTTGCGCGGCGAACAAAATCCGACCTTTTGTCGGGTAATTGTTAATTAAGAAGCAGATTGCCGTGCGGATTGTCAATTTACCATTGTAAAGGGCGAACCCCTCCTGGCTTTCCAACGAATCCGCACCCCCGTCTCTCCTTTTCCAATCGCACGGGAATTGTATCGCGTCCTCGCTCCTCTTTCCGCGCACAGCTGCGGAGATGCGACTTTGCGTGGGTTTATCGTTCCGCATTTACTCGGTTCTCAATTATTTTCTTTAGAATCAGCGTCGCGGCACGGTGTCCGCTCGAAAGTCGAAGAAAATGCTAGAATCGTTCTACGGTTCTCTATCCCTTCGCGAAGTACCTGGGCGGTAAGTACAAGTACTTGGGTTTTACCGAACATTGGGATGCCACGGATAGATTCCATGCGCGACGAAGAGCAGCGTGCATGGAACCCATTGCATGGGAACGCGCGATAGAGGGTGGCCCCGATGATTGTACTCTAACAAGAAAATCCTTACGCCTCGACGAGTACGACCACCTGCGCACCCAGCGATAAGAAATATCATCCCCTCGGTCCCCTCAGACTTTTCTCGCGTAACCGTAATTCATCCGCGTCGCGCGTTTAACGTCGATACACGCGCACGGTTACTACAAATATTTTTTAGCGACGCGCTGGCGATTTTCCTTGGAAATTGCAAATCTGACGGCAAGGTTGGCGAATTGGGAACGAAGGGCGGTACGACCTTGGTTGGAGCGTTGCGGTGAAAGAACTTGTATCTTCGGAATGACAAGTCGTTCGGGTCGCAACGGGGACGAAGACTTTATCTTTGGCTTCTTTGCATATCGATCCCATTTGAACGCGCGTATCGCGGCGCGACACGATTAGTAAAGATAGAACTCGCAAAAGATTCTTTCAGGGAGATTCTCAAAATTACGGAGAAACGGCACATTTGGTAAACCCATTCGAGCCTGGGAATTGGGATTTCCACGAGTTTAAACAGATTGCATCTAATCCGATCGGTAGACCGTGTCACAGATTCTTTCTCATTTCACACCCCCGTGAACGAGCCACCCCGCTTGCAACCAGCTCCATGCGCGGTCCGTGGCTGCGAGGCGGGTCCTTTGGTTCACGGAAGCAATGCTAAAGGATTCTCTCGCAGTTCGACAACGACCAGCGGAAGCACCGGAAGTACCGATAATACCGATAATCGGTGCGCTATCGCTCGTTATCATTATTGGAAATCGAAAGGTACTGAAAGTACTTCGACATCAATTTTTCGATTACATGGACCTTTGAGAGATCGCGAGGGAGGGATTTTCTTCGATCAATTCTTCATCTTGATTCGTCATCTTTGGAGAAGCTACGAAATTATTCGAAATTATTCGAGCACGCGACAGTATTCTAATTGATGGCAGACATGAGCGATAATAAAGCCTCAGCGGAGGCTACCAGGAAATCCCTCGAGTTCGCGAAAAAAGAATTACACTCGATAGTGGGGAAAATCGAGGACGGAGGGTTTCCCAGCAACGCTCTCAAGTTGTTTCGCGTCAATTGTCAGCTGCGATCGAGGAGAATCAAGATTCGTTGGAGACACCTGTGGATCCTGGCGATCCTTTCGTGGATGCTGGGACAATTTTTCTGGAATTATGCGCGCGCCACTCGTCACGACAAGGTGAGCCAGATTTCCTTCGTATTATCGCGATGGTAAAATCAATTTCACCAGTTTCCTCGCCACGAGCTATTTTCTTACTCGTTAGCGCGAGCTCCCGCATCTTTGAGAACGGAGCTCTCGCCGTCGCGTCGATCGATCGATTCGCGAAAGACGGTGCACGTTCGTTTCACCGACTCAAATGAATTATTTTGATCAAGTGCTTGGCGGAGTTACCCCCTTTCACGCAGAAAGTTTTTCGGCCACCGGAAGATTGCTCGATTTGCCGTGACGTTCAACAGGTTGACAGAGTATCCAACGTGAATCCTGGGATTTTCGAGGAACGGTACCTACCATCCATTTAAACTTAATACCGCAGCTCCCCCTTTTCCAATTTCTCGCAATTTCTTCCGGGTACGATTATACCCGGAAACACCCGTGGTTTATTTGACCTTTCGTTCTTGCGTAATTTTTAATTAGATCCCGCTACTATTTCGAATAATCTCGTTTTAATCCCGACGCGTGTGTTTTGGAAAATAGTTACGCGTATTCGGGGAGACCCGTCGTCGTGACGGACGCGATGACGAACTGGACAGCGGCCACGGTATTTTCCTTCGCGTTTTTTAAATCCCTTTACGACGGCGGGGAAGGAAATTGTCAGTTCTTTCCGTACAAAACCGACTTTGAGAGCCTTCAAGATGTCTTCGATATGAGCACCAGTCGTTCCCTACTCGAGGAAGGGACAAACCCGTGGTACGTCGGATGGTGAGTGAGAATAGCCAAAAAGTACCTCTTTATTCTCGATACGCGTTCGTAGGTATTCGGTAAGACTTTTTTTAAATTCTATTTTTATCGCGAGATTTAAGCCTAAAGTTAAAGGGGAAGGTACCCTGAAAAGATAATTCTTTTCCCTTTCATTTTTGGATTTTAAATGTGATCAAGAGTACACTGTTACATTTTCATGAAGAAATTCCAAGTGTTATATTTTCGACGCTATAAAGATTTTAATGGATTGGACACCGTGAAGTGCTCGTATCGCTCGAAACTTCAAAAGGGTTTTTTTCGAAAACTTTTTATCACCTGGTTGGCACGATGTCTCTGAAACTAATAGACCGATCGTGTTCAAATTTGTATGTGTCATTCAGCGCCTATCCGGCGATAGCCCGAACTAGGATTACATTTGTAGGATTACGTTTCTAATCGGTCTATAATTTATTAACAACGTAAGTTTCATAATAAAAAGCTATCGCTAGTTTAACAAGATAGTTGTTCAATAATCTATACAAATCTCAAGCCGATCGGTCTATTAGTTTCAGAGATATCACGTCAACTAAGTGAGATAAAGGTTTCGGGGAAAAACGGGTCTGAAGTTTCGAATGGTAGGGGTAGTACTTCACGATGTCTGATCCGTTAAAATCTTTATAACTTCGGAAATATAACACTTGGAGTTTCTTCATAAAAATGTAGCAGCACACTCTTGAACATATGAGAGGGTTAAAGATAAAGTGGTGTAAGTCATATGAATCTCAATTCGAGAAACAAAAGGTTTTACTAGAAGTTCTAGAATAAATCCTCAGATTACATAATCGCGTGGGTGATTGAATCAAATATTTTAGGAAGGTATGAGTCTACTATTATGAACAGAATTTTCAGAATATTTATTATATAATTGTTTATTATAAAATATGTATTTATTATAGAAAGTACAAATGTTACAATCTAATTCGAATTCGCAGGAGATCTTAGATCTACATTTGTTTGATGGAAAAAAGTAATGCTGATAAAGCTCTATACGAAAGTCTGAGTGGTTTGCCTGTTAACGAAACAACAGATTCATTTCCAGGCTAATATTGTTTCGCCATTTGGTGGTAGAAATTATGAATTACAATTTAATTCACTTTCCCTTTAGATGAATTGATTGTTTAAGAATTGCATACCGCACTTAAGGGACAACATCTGTTTGAAGCTTGAAAAAAATGTCTATTTTTTGGATTTTTTTTGGACTAAACTAAAAACGCAATCCAAAAATCTTATTGGATATCTATTAATGACACTTTGAAGTACAGAAAATTTTTTAAAAATTTTTATTTAGAAACAAAATGACGGCTGCAGGCGCTGCGATTCGAGTCATCCTCTTTTTTATATGCTTTTGCGGCAGGCAGCACAAGTACCGTCCATCTTGATTTAGGCGAATACCAACCATTTTTGCATTATCTATATGAGTTATGCTATTGAAGTACACACGATTATTAAAAAATATTTATTTTTGAAATTTTGGCACTGTTTTGAAAAAAGTGTTCCGTTTTGACCTAAAAATTCGACCTTAATTTGTTTATAAAAATCGTAATTGTTAATCAATCATGAAAATCGTGTGTACTTCACTGGATAATTTATCTAAGAAGCTGCAGCTAAAATTTCAATCGGTTCAAATCGGTCAATCGGTTCAAAATTGTTTGAGATTTACTGCCTGCCGATTTTGAAAGCATAATTTCGAGATAATCGCGTTTAAAGTACAAAAACTACTTATCAACATGAAATAAAAAATTGTATTTGTGTACTTGAAAGTGTTATTATAAGATATCTAAAAGGATTTTTTGATTGCTTTTTTAATTTATTAAAAAAAAAAAAAATTAAATAGACATTTTTTTTCAGGTGTCAAACAGATGTTGTCCCTTAAGTAAATTTGTTCGGAAAGTGGACTTTACCTTTAAACCCCACATACGTAAAATCCAAAAATGAATGAAAACAAATATTGTTTTCAGGATACTCCCCCCCCCCCCCTTAAGCATGCCCGTGAACAGCTCATTTCTGGGGCTTCGATAACTGCTCCGAAGCTCGCACGTATGCACGCAATCCCGTTAATAAGCTTACAAGGAACTACGAAAACTGCGTGTATTCGTCGTGTGTAACGATTACCTGCAAAACTGGTATTCGACCCAGTAAAGTTAATAAGCGAGCCCGTTCGGCTCTGATTCCGCGACTTCGTTGATTAGACGATTTTAAAGATGGAATTGCAAAACGACTCGGCGAATAAGTCTCGTGAAAATGACGTTCTTACGTTTCCAAAGGAGCAACTGCGACAACAACATAGGCGACGCGTTGAGGGAACACTACCAAAGGCCGTACTTTCTACCCGATACCGCGGAAAGCAAAAAGACAGATTGGATCTTCATGGGCAGCCATGGTTATGGGGCACCCATGCACGTAAGTTCTCACCGATACATTCTGATTGTAAGCTGTCGACGACTAATCGCTCAAGACGCGTGTACGCGTGTTCTCCAGGTGGACGACGTCGAACATCCGTCGTGGCAAGCGCAGATAAAGGGTGAAAAACTGTGGATCCTGGAACCACCGCGGGAGTGTCATTACGCGTGCAACAAGATTCAAGTGGTGGTGCATCCGGGCGAAATAAGTAATTACGATTAATTGAAGTCGGAATCGCGTTGTACAGCGATCAAGTTACTTTAGTTTATACAGCAATCCTTTTGACGCATTATTAATATTCATTAATATTCGTCCAAGATTAAGCTAATTAATAATGACCGCGATCAAGTTACATTAGTTTACATAGCAATCCTTTTGACGCATTATTAATATTTATTCATATTCGTTCAAAATTAAGCTAATTAATAATTAGCCGACCGACGATAATTGTCTTCTCTTTTACAGTCGTGTTGGACACGAACCGCTGGTACCATCAAACAAAGATCGTCTCCGAGGAGATGAGTATTACGATCGGAGCTGAATACGACTAGGAAGAGAAACGTCACGATTAAAATTCTTATTAAGACAAATTGTAATTGTAAGCGTATACCACATTCAATCAGTTATTGTACATACATCGTACGATGAAAACTACGCGCATAAAGGGAATTGACCGCTTCGAACGAAAGCAACGTCCAATTTCTACCACCGATTACGTCACCGGGGCATTAATCGCACCAATTTCTCCAAATGTCATCGTTCCCAAAATATGAGGCCACTTAAAAGTTTCGCCCCGTCGCGGGGGGCTTCCTCGCTTCCTTCGTACCTCGCGTAGTCCTTAAACCACGATAATTACGTCCGCTAGCGATTCCCGAGGTTAATCGGCAGAAATTGTGGAGGAAAGTGAAAAGGAAACGGTCCCGTGGCACGGGACCCTCGTGCAGATGTCCCGTCCGGTAGCACCTGGCGGCAGGTGGGCCCCTCTACCGTGGGGGGTTCTCTCCACTGCGTTAAGGACCCACGAGACCACCATCGCCACCACCACCACCGTTAACCCCCCCCCCCCCTCTCCCACCCTCCCCCCTTCCCCTCCTCCTACCACTACGTTCCCGAAGGCCCCTATCGTCTAACGGCGTGTGCCCGCGATCATATGTTACCTGGTGCGTGTTAAAGTACCCTCTCCTCGAGGAAACCGATCAACTGCTTCGCTCCCAACTTTAGAATCCAGGCCGCGGATCGTGGCCGGCTTACCTGCGAGACAAACTACCCCTGACGCATCGTTCGTTGCTAAGGGTTGAAAGTGGTCAATTGTAAGTCTGTTTACGCGTGTCTCCGTTCTACTCGATATCCAATTCAGAGTTTATTTCGAAGTGTGTACCTACACATTATCGATCCGATCGTGGGATTGGAAATAATTGGAAAAAAGAAAACAGAAACACTGAGACTCGGCAATTTGGGATATGCTATGCACCGGAGTAGATTCTTTTGGGTAGATGTTTTTTAGATGACGCTCGCCGATAGTTGTATTTCATTATTTCATTTCGATCGCACCGATCTGACGATTCCAATCGTGAGATTGGAAATAATTAAAAAAAAAGGAAACAGAAACACAGTTTAGGAAACAGTTTAGGATATGATAGGCAACAGAGTAGATTCTTTTGAGTAGAAGTTTTGCAGACGACGCCCGCCGGTAGTTGTATTTAGTTACTTCATTTCGATCGCACCGATCTGACAATGAGTCGAGAACAATGATTTCTTCATTTTTGATTAAATAGACGGCGCGTCCTCGGGAAGCAGTGTAGATAGGTGTAATAATACCATATGTACGGCGAGTGACGAAATAATTATAGATATTGATTTCTATAGAACGTGTGGTCGGACAAGCGGGAGTACCTGACGTTCTATATTTAAAGGGTAACGAGCTAACGCGTCCAAGTCGAGCCCCTCCTGGGGTAAATTTTCCATTCCGAAACACGGCTACGTTGATTATTTATTTCCGTCGGAAACCGACGCCATATCGCGCAGAATATCGTCCCGGAGTGAGGATAACGATCTATAACAAAATCAAAGAACCGGCAAGGCAAGAGAGCTTTTAAGCCCCGATACTCGAATAAGTATTTAATTTAAGAATAACGTATTTCGCTTTTGTAGAGATATACGAACGAGGAGCCCCCCGGGCTCTCTGTTTCAACCTAATTACATTCCGCGCGACGCACGGTTGAAATAAAAAAGGGAAGAAAAAAAAGAGTGCAGGGGGGGGGGACGCAACAAAATCTCGTTAATTCATAAAAATTCTCCGTTCGCTTCGTCGGAGTCTTTTTTGGTGGCGCAAAATTAAAATCCTTGCTCGTACGAATGATCGATGCGGGACGAACGTATAGGACGTTATATCGGTGGTAGCGGGAAATTTTATACCCGGAAAATTTGCCCCCGTATCGTAAAATTCCCGTAACTGGACGCGCGTGGACGACTGCGAGGATTGCCGTTGGATACTAAAAAAATAGAACTTATCCGAATTGTTTTAGGACGTCGGTCGGGTCAAAGAAAATTTCCGCGGGTACTTTAGTCGCTCGTCAAAGACGTTGCCCCGCAAATACATCCTTTGAACTGGCACGTACGCGTGTATCGTACTTCCAACTATTCTCCTTTGTCGTTTTACGCGTGTACGTGGAAATTCCTGTTCGGACGCAACAAATACAAGGTGTACTACATACGTCGCCCTGGCATCGATCACTCGCTTACCTCGGAGCAAGCTGGTATGGGTACTCGTACGAACTGACGAGCCATTCAATTTCGAACAAAGCGTTCCTTAATTTCGAAATTAACTAACGCGCGAACCGATGACTGCGTAATAGATCTCGTAGTATTTTCAAAGAATTTTTTTATTTCTGATACTCACCAGCCATCAAGCGAATCTACTATATTTTCTGTTTTTGCAGATCGAGCTGTAATTTTAATGTAATGGTATCGCGCTTGAATTTGTTACGACGTATTTTCAAAGAATTTTTCAATTTTTAATGCTTACTAGCCATCAAACGCATCTATCACTTTTCCTGTTTTACAGATTGAGCTACAATTTTAATGTAATGGTATCGCGCTAGAATTTTTTACGTATTTTCAAAGAATTTTTCAATTTTTAATGCTTACTAGCCATCAAACGCATCTACCACTTTTTCTGTTTTACAGATCGAGCTATAATTTTAATGTACAGGTATTGGGCTAGAATTAGTTACCACGTTAGGTAAGCGTGTACATGTATATTATGTACATTGGAATCAACAAACTTTACGCTTTTCCGCGAATTAGTCGCGCCTTGTCTCTCGTCGGCCAACAAAATTCGAAAGTTCGTTTCGATTTCGCGCGAATAATTCACGCAAACGCTCCGAACCGAACTTTGTCGAGGCTTCGTAACGGATCGCGGTTAGCTCTGGATTAGAAGGAAAATAATTTGATTCCATTACTTTGAATTCGAGTTGTCAACTTGTCTTTAGGTTGTCTAGAGAGTCTCTGTGGAAACGGGAGCTTAAGGTTGGGATTGCGGTGAATAGAGGGCAGCGTCGTCGAAACGACGCCGCCCCGTAGCGTCGCGTATTAATGGGAGAAAGACGCGAGTATACGAATGTCGAATGATCTCTAGGTCTCTGCGAAGAAGTCGATCGATTCGCCATCGATAATACCGCTAATGTTGACGATACCGTTAAAAATTGTAGCCCTCAACTCGAAAAAAAAAATATTTTCCGTCGACGTAACGTTCTCGGGGGATACGTCGAGAATGTTCGATATCGATACGAATTGTATTATCTCAAGTTTTCTTTTCGCGTTGACCGCCGCGCATTTTTCTCGTTAATTCGTCGACGTTTGCGGCATAGTTTGGGAATATTTTCAATGGTCGTCGACGCGACACGGTGCGCGCGATGACCAATCGGCGATGCCTGTGATAGTTTCTCCATACATACATAGATACATATATACATACGTATGCGCTTCTCACTGTCGCGCGGCTCGTTTCGTCTCCCTCCGCTGTTTCTTTGCGGCCATGTACGAATTTTACATAAATACCCTCTTTGTCTTTTCTCTCTACAAACCAGCCACACGCGAGTTTTACATACGTCTCTCCCTGTCTCCCTCTTTCTCTCTCTCTTTCGTTATCTCCCTCTTTCACCCCGTGTATACGCGCATCGTATGGGTTTACGTATGTAATTAAATTCTCTCTCTCTCTCTTCCTTCACACACACACACACACAGGCTACTCTCTTTCTCCCCATGGGCTCCCTATGTAAATCTCACGCACGTCTCCTCTCTCGCTCCGTTCCTCTCGCGTGCGCGCGCGTCTCTCCACACACGAAACACCAACGTTGGCCTCCAATATTTCCGTCTCCCTCGTTCCCGCGTTTATGGTTGCACGCGCTTTACGTACATTGACCACTCTCTCTTTCCTTTTCTCCGCTACCAACGCACACATAACAACGCGAGCACCAAACATAGACGGTACCGCGTGTTTGTGCTCTGAGCCGCGTGTGCGCGCGCGTATATACGCGTTGTACATACATATCGGTCGCGGTATCGATTATTTTACCCATGTGGAACTTTCCCCTATCCTCGGAGCGCCCCACTCGGCGTCGCGACGCCTGGTATAGAGCGCGATATCGACGTTACATCGCTGCTCTCACCCTCCGCGGCATCCCCTCTTCCTACCTGGCCATCCCCACTTTCGGTAGCTAAGGACTACCCTCAGGAACGTGGAAATTGGGCGTCGCGTTCCCAACTTGATTTGGACTTGGACCCTAACAATAAACAAGTTTCGAGACTAGAATAAAGTCGTTGCGTATGTTCTACGCACGATCGAGGGGGGTGATTCTTCTTGCCGAAACGTTGCAAGGTACTCGAAATTATTACGAGAATCCGTCAGGTAAATTTACAAGGTAAACGCGTAAACTTCGTACGTGCCAGAGGTACGGGTTAGTTTGAATTTTTTAGCGTCCCTTCGCTTTGCAGGTAGTTTCACCGGTCTTTGGATAAAGGATAATATTCTTTTCGAAAGATTGAAAACCCATATGTTCCGCGTTGGTCTGAATCCGTGGATAATCTCTCTTCTGAATTTTGATGGACAGGTGAATTTTATTTCCCAGCCTAGGGATTAAAACGAAGAAAAAAAAAGAGGCCGCGGGGATATCGATATTCCGCTTTATTCAATTTTCCGAAAAACATTGTGAAAGTACGTTCGCGTAGAGACGCCGGTAATTCCTGCCCAATATGGGAGTCGGTAATCGGACGAACTTAATTCCTCGCGAATCGGTGAGGTGCGACGCGTTTTTATTTCTTTCTCTTCGACTTCACCAGCCGTTGCACACCGATATCGATTTTATTTAGTCGCCGCCACCGATGGATTTCGTTCGGCAAATATTCCAGCTTTACTACGTAAGTACCCATATGTATATGCGTACTTACGTATTACGCGTAGCGCGATACGGTACGGTATACGGTCCGGTTTGAATTTTACCCCCGGAATAAAAGCCGGAACGCGTACCTCGATCGCGATCGATGAAATCGTTTCGCGACACCGTAATTCCGTCGCTGCGGCGAGTATCGTGTAACTCTACGCCGCGCTGTACCGATGAATTATCGGTTTCTACGCTGGCTCATCCATGATTCCTCCGTAGCCCAGGGTACCGAGATTCGTCGGGTTGTCCCTGAGCTACCCCTCGTAGCCTTTCCAGCGCCCTCCACCCCTCCCCCTCCTCCCCTCCCCTTGCAGCCCCGACAACCCGTCTCCTCTCACCCCTGCGTATCGAGTTCGTTACAGATCCCCGTGGCAAGATCTCCACCCCTCTGACTCCCCACGCGCTAGCCCCGAGCTTCCTAACCCCCGACCGCGCGTTTCCCCGCGTCACCCCTAAACGGTAGTCGCATTTGCGATTTGCGCAACTCCGCCGTGACCGTTCGTTCCTTCCTCGTTCTACTCGACCTCGTGCACCGTCGACTCTAACCCCCCCCCCTTCCCGCTGTCTCTCTATCTATCTCCTCAAAGTCTTCTCCGAGAGAACCTACGTTGACGGACAATTTAGCCGTTTGTTAGTCGAGTAGACATAGTTTGGACGATTAACGCGTATGCGCATCGCCGATGGACGTTCAGTGTACGCGCGCATCAATTCGTCGCGATATATAGAGGAAAATTAATAGGTGGCGTAGGATGAACTTTGAAGATGTTGTAGCTCCGTGCTGTCTCGAAGCTACCGCGGTTTCGAGGGAAAAGAGAGGGGAGGCTTAAGAAGGGGTTCGTAATCGGGAGAGGGGGAGGGAGGGAGAGAGAGAGAAACTCTCGTGGCGCGGTTTGAAGGGTGCGCACGCGTGCGCGTGAATGCGCACCGGCGGGGACGAAGAGGCGTGCGTGCGGGCATCGTCGCCGTCGAGGATCGCGAGTCGAAGAAGATTTCCTCGGGGGATGCACCTTCCGCGTCGTTGAATACACCGCGATGCCCTTGGAGCAATATCGTCCGGTGATCTACGAAAATCTAGAGTCGGTCCAGTGCGAGTAGGGCTAAATAGTCTTCGAAGAGGGGTAGGGGGTTTTGGAGGGGTGGTAGGGGGCGGTGGGGCGAGGTTGGAGGGGGACGATCGCGCGTTATACGCGGTGAAAATCGATCGGTCGAGGCTTCCGCGGAGAGCCGTCGGCAACTATCGGCTTCCCCCCATTGATTTCCGTATCGACGCGACGCGACGCCTCGACGGGGTTACCCGGACCGCCCGGCGTCGATTCAGGACGCATCGGCGTCGCGCTTCGACCATCCGTTCGATTCGATCGGATTCCGTATTCCTCGAACGTTCGATCCTATCCATCGACGACGAAGCGGGACGATACTCGAACGTGAGTTCTACGTGGCTGAGGCGAGGGGCGGGGGAGGGCGGACGTGGCAAGAAGAACAAGACGAATCGAGGAGAAGGGAAGATCGCGTGGGAAGACATCTTGGACGATACTCCCCTCCTATGCGGATGGGGATGCGCGTAACCGAGTCGGCGATTCGACGTTTTCGATCCTCAAATTGCGTCGAGGATAGCCCGAGAAGGTTCGAGCGCGGTTCCGTCGTGCGAGTTTTACGCGGCACGTGGTGGAACGCCAATCGATACCCGGGTGGTAAAAGGTAAAGCGCACTCGGCCGAGCGTACTTCGTCGAGGTGTTGGACCAGTGACAAACGAACGGTGCGCACGGATTTAATTGATTGCCGAAAAGAGACTAAATAAACTTATATTACGGCGAGGGGTGGGGGGAGAAAAAAAAAGAGAGAGAGAAAATGAAGAAAGAGGAGCCGTTAATTGATGAATTCTAAAAACAGCTTGTACGTAAGCGAGCAAAGTGTTTTTCCTCGACGAGCGATAATCGTGAACGGGGGAAGTTCCGTCCGTGTGGGACACTCGATAGATCCGTGCCGAACACGCGAATCGAACGTAACGAGGTGGCAAGGACGCGATACGCCGCGACGCGACGCGACACGACGCGACACGAGGCGTCGGGTCGGGGAGGTGGTTATCGGTCGAGAGTCGAGAGGATAGGTGACGCGAGTCGATGTTTATGCTCGAAGTATCGGCGCATCGAGCAACGTTGGTCACGAGGTATCGGAAAATCGATAGAAAGACCGACTGACGCCAGAGCGGTGGTAGTCGCGTAGTGGTGGTAGCCGCAACGGTTTTACTTGTGCGCACGTAGTGGTTTAAGCGCCGACGACGAAAGCCGTCCTTCGGCGACGACGTCGACTTTGAGACACGGTGGGGGGTGGCTCGAGTTATCGCTACGTGGAAACGTGGGAATCTCGGATCGAATAATCGTGACGCCTATCGAAAACAAACCTCCTAACCTTACCCGCGGACGTTACCCGTCGCGCGGGCGTAAAGTGGGAGGGCAGGGGGGGGGGGCATACGAGAGAAACAAAAAACGATAAAACGATGAATGGCACGGAGAATCGCTGTTTCGCTGGCTGAAGTCGAATCTCGGCAGGGACTCGCGGCTACCTTCAAATCGAGGCGTACAACGAAACGTCATACACGAGGAAATCCCACGGCAAACCGTCGTTGTCGTCGTAGCAGCCGTCGTCGTCGTCGTCGTGGAAGTACGAAGAAAAGGGGTTACCTCTCGCTCTTTCTCTCTCTCTCTCTCTCTCACTCTCTCTCTCTGTCGCGCGCGTGGATCGTCTTGCCTCGCGGAGCAAAGGAAGGTTGCACGGGAGAGGGGTTGCGAGAGAAGAAGGGCTGCTCGTCAAGAAAATATCGTTTGGATACGTTCGTAGTGGCGGCTAGAAGCGAACCGTGATGCGATGGTAGTGACGCGGTGATGGTGGTGGTAATACAGGGGTGTTTCTTTGCGACGCGGACTCGTCCCTAGTGTGGAATAAAGAAAAGAAAGAAAGAGAGAGAGGGAGTGGGAAGGAAAGGAAAGGAAAGGACTACGCGTACAGGAAGAGGGGAGGAGAGACGAGACGCGGGGATTTTGGCGCGGAGAAGAAACTCGTAGCGGAGGATAATATAATACGAGTCGCACCTGGAGCTGGCCGGAGAAACGAAACGGTAGTTACCGTAGCACGCGTCAGGGTGTCGCGCACAAACGTAAAACGAACGCGACGAGGAGTAGGGTGGACCAGGTGGTGGCGGTGCTAGTGTCGGTGAGGGGTTGCCGAGGAGGAGGAGGAAGGGGGGGGAGGGGTTTTGGGGTGAGCGGAGCGAGAGGGGTGCGGAGAGCAAAACGGTGCGCGTGTGTGCGAAGCGGAGTGAAACGGAACGAAAGGGTCCTCTGGAAGCTCGGGGTACCGGCGGGCACCGAGAGAGAGAGAGGCGTCCCCCCTTCTCCCCGGGTCCTCTCTCTCTCTTCCTTGCACGTTCCAGGGCACTCTCCCTGTCCCTCCGCATCAACTAGCGTATTCACTCGGGCGCAGAGTGTGCGTTCTCACTCGCTCCGCGTATGTCATGGGCGCACGGTGGTCGCCGCCGCTGTGGTACGGGATCTCTATGCCGATCCGACGTGCTCGAGGTGAAACGACAGCAGCAACAGCGACAGAAGCGGCAGCCTCAGTAGCAGCGGCAGCAGCAACAACAACAACAATAACAACAACAACAACAATAGCAGCGAGGGCAACAGCATCAACAGGATCATCGTTCCCTTCGTTAACCTCAACGTCAGGAGAGACGACGGCGGTGTCTTTGTCGTCGTACCGGTCGTCATCCACGAGTGACGTTCTCGATCGCGATCACGGTGGCGCGGTATATCTGATTCGTTCGAAGTCGACGACGTACACGAGGCGACGTTGGTGGTGGTGGCGGTGGTGTTGGTTGTCGTCGTCGTCGTCGTCTTTGTCCCGTTTGCCGTTGTCATCGTTCTCGTCGTTATTTCTCGCTCTGTGGCGCGACGCGAAGTGCGATTGGTATACTCAGTGACGGCGAGAAAACGAGAGAGAGCGGGAGAGAGGGAGCGGCGAGAGCGCGATCGAGCGAATAGAGATTAAAGAGAGAGGAGGTAGGAAGAAGCGCAAGGAGAGCGGGAGACAGGTGAAAGGAGACAGGGAGAAGGACAAGGATAGAGAGAGGGAGAGATAATCGGGGGTCGCGTTACGTACGCGTTTTCGTATCGTCGACGAGCGACAGGGACGCGTGCGAGAGAGGCGCCGATCGGACCCGTGGAGCGAAAAAGGAAGAAACCGCGGAAGGGGAAGAGGAAGAAGAGGAGGAAAGACGAGGACGAGGAGAGCGTGGATCAAGCGAAAGACGAGAGCGAGATTGAAGACGAGGTTGAGGGTAAAAGGTAAAAAAGAAAGGTAAAGGCAAAGTAGAGGACGCGGACGAGCGTACGAGGGCCGAGAACGTGAACGAAGGAAGAAGAAGAAGGAAGTGTGGCACAGGTGTCAAACTCGCGCTGTGCGTACACGCGGTGCGTCCGAGAACAGTGTGCACGGCAGAGCGAGCGCGCGCTCACCCGAACTAGATGTGCGTAAATGGAAGGTATAGGAGACATAGCCGATCATCAATCGCATAGCGAGCAATTACTGGACTCGGTCGATTCCCCGGCGGCGGTCTCTACGCATGGCCGGGGAAGCAGTGGGGGTGGCTCGAATGGGAACTGTGGAGAAGGAGTTGGTGGCGGTGGTGGTGGTGGAGGTGGTGGAGGAGGAGGAAGAGGAAGAGGAGGAGGTAGTAACAGCGGCGTGGGAGGTGGTAGCGCGGAGGGTATGTCGTCCTCCTCCTCTCAAAGCCCCGACATCGCGTGCGCGAGCTTGCCGCTGGAACTACTGGCGGCTGGCGCGCTCGGCGTCAAGGAGGAGCGAGAGCACACCGCCGCGGAGGATCTGTCGTCGTCCCAGGAACCACCGAGTAGCGGTGGAGGCCGTGGCGGCGGCGGCGGTGGTAGTAGTGGTGGTGGTGGTGCTGCCGGTGGTGGTGGTGGTGGTGGTGGTGCTGGTGGTGCCGGTAGTGGTGGTGGTGCTGGTGGTGGTGGTGGTGGCGGAGGTAGACAGAACGCGAGGGAGTCCCTGTCGGTGATCGTGCCACCTCAGGACGTGGATTCGCGCGACGCTGACTCGGAGCTCCTCAGTCCGGGCAAGCTAACGCCGACGTCGGGGAAAAGCGTCTCGGTCGCGAGTATGATCGACGCGACGGACTTCAGGGCGATGCAGCCAGAGCCTACCTATCAGACACTGACCTCGGTCGCGGAAAGGATGTCGCCGCCCGGCTTCAGTCCCGGCTCGTCTTACGCGACCCTCACGCCTTTACAGCCTTTACCGCCGATATCGACGATGAGCGACAAATTCGTGTACAGCGGCCACGCGGCCGGCGGTGTCACCGGCAGTTTTGCCGTTATGCAGAACAATAGCCTCGGTAACATCGGCCTCGGTATGGGTGGCTCGCCGTACGCTTACGACAAATTACCCTCGATGGGAATGTCGCCGCCGCACAATTATCCCTCGCCCGGCGCCGGTCTTCAGCCGAGTCCTCTGTCGCCGCAGAGCGCCTACAGCCAGAGTGGACTTAATTCGCCGCACAAGTCCGCGAGTCCGCACTACGATCCGGCCTTTTTGCCGAGGTTGCAACAGAGCCCGGCGGCACTTAGCCCGTCCTCGCCGCCCGCTGTCTCGGCGGCGGCGAGTTTCGCGCCTTCGCATCATTCCCCGCCCACGCATTCCGTGCCCGCTGCTTCGCCACCACCTATGCAGACACAGCTGCAGCAACAACAACAACAACAGCAGCAGCAACAGCAACAGCAGCAGCAACAGCAGCAGCAGCAGCAACAACAGCAACAACAGTCGATGCCGCAACAGACGATATCGCACACGCAGCACGTGCAACACACATCCGTCGTCATGAAGACGGTATCGTCCGCCGGCAATGGCGCCGGCGAGGTCGAGGAGATCAACACCAAGGAACTGGCACAGAGGATCAGCGCCGAGCTCAAGAGGTACAGCATACCGCAGGCGATATTCGCCCAGAGGGTACTCTGCCGTAGTCAGGGTACCCTCAGCGATTTGCTACGCAACCCGAAGCCCTGGTCGAAACTCAAGAGCGGCCGAGAGACCTTCCGACGGATGTGGAAGTGGCTGCAGGAACCCGAGTTTCAGAGAATGTCAGCCTTGCGGCTAGCAGGTTAGTCCTCCACCAAAATCTCCCACGCAATTCCTCCTACCCTTTATTCGTCTCTTTTGGTTACGTCGAAACGGATATCGTTGTCGTTCGAGTTGAATTTACATGGTATACACGCATTATGCCGTGTCCTCGTCACCGATCAACGGGATCATCCTTGTGCCGCGTCTAATCCTTTGCGTACCTTTACACGGGTGTCTCAAGCTCCACGCCGAGTCGCGTTATTCCCTTGCTCGGACTCTTTCGCGAACTCTCTCCTTTTAACTCGCGACCCGCGTAATTCTACGTTATCCGCTTCTTCATATATTATCGCCGTCCAAAGAACCCGACGGTCGGGAAGCGAGTCCTTCGAGGTTACGTAAAAAAGAAAAAAAAAACTAAAAAAAAAAGATATTAAAGAAACGAAAAAAGAAAAGCAAAAACATAGAGACGGAGATAGAACTGCTCGAAATCTATCAAACGAGCGTCTCGAGAATCTATTCATTCGATTCTCGACATAATCACCGATCGAACCGATCATTCGCCGATCTTTCCCGTCGACTCCTCGTCTCTGCACGATCACGCGTACTCGATGCCGAGCGTATCGAGCTCGTTCGAAAAATCCCGCCTCGATCGCACGCGAAAGTTTATCCCGCTTCCGCGGGGCCGTAAGAGGAACGTGTTTTGGAGACTCGACGAAATCCGTCGAGCGCGTGCACGCGCGTAGAGGCGCGGGCGGAAGCGCACACGTGGCACCCACGTGGAGAGGCGTTCCCTTCCATATCATTCAGAGATAGACGCGCGGAATAACACTTTTCGAATTCAACATCCTTTGCACCGGCACAACAGCGCGTAGAGTTATTGATCGTGGTCACGCGGTGTTGGCGTCGCGGCGCAGACGCGACCTCGGATGGCATCGTCGACGCCATGTTCGCCATGCCGCCGCCGCCGCCACCACCATCGCCACCGCCTCCACCGCCGCCACCATCACCGCCACCACCACCATCACCCACCACCACCACCACCACCACCTCCATCACCGCCACGCTGTCGTGGCGGCATTTTCCCCTCCTTCGGGGATTGCCTTGTCCGTATCTAGGAAAGTCGACCCTTATCCAAGCCCGCGCGTATCCGCGCCGACAGATACGCTTCGCGGAGTTCCGCGGGGTGCACGGATCCGGAATGTGAGGAAAAGAGAGACAGGGAGAGAGAGAGAGAGAGAAAGCTCTTCGAAAATGCTCACAGAATGATCCTGACGTTTCTGTCTCTCGTACGATGTCGTTCCACTTGCCATTACTGCCTTCCTACCGGCCAATTATCCCGTCCCTCGTTTCTGACTGACGCGTCGAAGGGAATTCCGTAAAGTAACAAAATTATGCAAAGACACCATCGTTCGCACGCGTACCAAATTACCGTCCGTTTCCCTTGACATTTAAACGCTCGTCGACTCGAACGCATCGAATCGCGTTTACGATAATCCATCACGGTCGTAAGTCGGCTACTATCTCTGCCATGACAGTTGAGATATTAACGAGGTCAAGCAGCGTCGCGGGGTGTCTCGAATACCGCCACGGACGAAATAAGAAACGTAAACTCGCGTTCGGGGAGGACAAATATTTCTCCCACGCACCGGTCCTTTCTCACCCCCTCGGGGTTTCCGTCGTTCCTTTTGTATGCCGGCAAAGGCGTAAAGATAATGTCGAGAAGGGGCGCCAGTGCGGTAACTATTCTGCAGGCAGTCCAACCTCTCTCTCTCTCTCTCTATCTCTATCTCTCTCCTTCTCTGTCCCCCAACCCCCTTCCCTGTCCCTCTCCTGCTCCTTGTGCCTCGCAGCTCAGCAAGGGTCGTAGAAAGACCGGGGTGCCGTGGGGGCCGAAGAAAAGGTGGCAGTGGTAAAGGGTTTGCCGTTGGAGACAATGCTGTGGAAGAAGGGTTCGATCCAGTGCCCTTCAGATTAGAGTCCCGCTATTGTTTCCCACGTTTCTTTCTCGCTCGTTTCAAACTCTCGGCGTGTCTTCTCATTAAAACACGTTGGAAAATGTCGCTGGTAACACAGGTTGCACCGTGAGAATCAGTTTAGATTCGAGTTAGGCTCTTTCGGCCGCGGGGAGGACCCGCGGTGTTCATGCGAAAATTTGGATCGGTGTAGGAAAAAAAGGACAAACGGTCGATTTCTTCGTCCTTTTGTCGCTGAAGAAGAGAACGTTACGCGGTCGTGTCCCGTCGATTCTCGTTTTACTAAGAAAACTCACATTTAAACAATTCACCGCGAAGTTGATTAGTCGGCCGCGAGTTAATAGAGTTATCGTGCTCCGCTAACTATAAGAATGCGTCAAAGTTAAGTTGCGATAACTTTGGCGCGGTCGTTTCATTCGTCTCATAAATGATTCAAATCGAGGATCGATGGGAAAACGGTGCTAATTTCGGTCTCTGTATCTCGAGCGTCTACCTTTGCGACAACGGACGTACGGCGCAACGAATATTCTTACCGATGTGATCGGAGAGTAAACTAAATAAACGAGAGAAAAAGTTACAAGCTCGACGAGCTCGTCGGGGAAACGAAAAGTTCTTAATAAACACGGACGAGAACGGTTCCTTGTGAGAGAGCGAAAAAAAATACCCGATGAATAATTCTTGCGGGGCTCGGAGTTTTATAAATTGCCTCGATTATCCCCGGGTTATTGCCAATGGTCAAATTCATCTTACATACGATTACTTATACTCGCGAAATTTCCGAACGTCACTTGCGCTTAATCGCGTCCACCGGTATTATTGATCGTTAAAATGGGTCAGGTACGTTGGTCACAGGGCCACCAACTAGTCCTCCCGTCCACCTATATTTACATTTTTCTTTCTTTTTTTGCAACGGCTGTCCGCGATATATCGTATTCCGGGAGAAAAATATCATCGACGTTAAGTGCGATCGGTGTGCGCACCGCGAGCAAAATATTCCCGTCTCGATCTTGCCGATCCGTGTATCAAACGAAGCGTCTATTGGCGTTACGGTTACCATGACGGCGTTGGTTGAAATTATCGTGTCGTTATCGCGTCAAAGCATAACTACTTTATTCCCGAGTTTTCGTGCGACGAAAAATTGTCACGATCGCGTTAGAGTGGAAATTACTCGTAGATACGACTGACAGCTGCTCTTAAATGTGCCTCGTAGAGCCTAAAGGGAATAAAGGGAGAGCGCGAGGGACAGAACGAGAAAGAGAAAAACAGAGAGAGCGAGAGAGATAGAGAGAGAGAGAGAGAGAGAGAGAAAGAGGGAAAGGTATGTAAGCACCTACGACGAGGCTTCGAATGACGTCAGAGCCCCTCGTGGTACCCACATCATCTGTCGCGAGGAAGGCACACCGGTAAAAGTGCTTTGGAAAAAATTCAAGAGGTTTCAAAGCGATCGGTGCCCCGTTTCAAGGATGCGCGTGTCCCAGTGGAAGCGGTCCCTGTACTTCCTGGGGATCCTCTTACCATTTCGCTTTTTTTTTCTTCCCCATTTCCTCTCCCCGCGATCGAGATTTTGCAATCTAAAACTAAGTAAAACTGCCAACGTCGCGCCATTCCTTTCTTTTAACCAAGTCGAGTCGCATTCTTGAAAAAATCATTCTCTTCTCGGTAAGACGAGATCAGATTATTTCACGGCTGTTCGTGGCAGGCTTAAAGAGGATCTACGAGTACCAGCTCGCGAGGGTTTCCGAGGGGGGGGGGGGTCCGACAAGTATTTGTTTTTTTTTTTTCCCTTACCCCGGGTCCATCAGCCTCGAAAGTAGTTTCTTCACGCTTTCCCGTCGCGGCCGATAAAGTGCAATCGATGCGGGCTTTTACGAGCGTACGACGAGAAGGCGTATCGCTTGGTGACCGCTGCGGTTTCCGGGCCGTAGTCACAGGACAATTATTTTCAACGCGCTCGCTCCCCTGCCGAGTCAAGATTCCTTTTATCCGTGTATACGAGTATAGAATATCCCTCGGCGCAACGCGAACCGCCTATAGAAACGCGTTATTAATAACGATTAGAAGCGAGAAGGGAGAAACTGACGCGAAACGCGCGCGGTCACGTCTTTGTCGATCCTTCGCTCGTCAATCCTGCGCCAAGGATCGCAGCCAATTCTTTTCGTGCCTCTCCGGCGTTAAGAACGAGCGGGAACATTGGAGTTAGGCCACTTTGCGTGAGAATATCGGGACTCGGGGACGCGTCGTCGTCGTCGTCGTCGTTGCTCGATCGTTGTCGGTACCCTGGTGCGGTTTCCAGGCGGTTGTCACAGCACGCGCCGAAATGCGACACCGATCGTGCGAAGAGGCCTTACATGCGTTCGCATGTCGGACATAGCGCGAATCGTGCGTAGACACTGGGAATTCCGCTTACCTTCGATTGCCTACCCGGTGACGCCGTGTTTCCACGGGACATCCCGTCCTCGCACACCGAATATAGCATTTCTAGTCGTGCCTCGTCGGTGCTCTAATTCACGCCCACGAATCCTCGGTTAATGTCGCGTAGAGGTGTAAGGAAAACTGTCGTTCCCGTGTCGCAGAATTACCGTTCAAATCTCGTCCTTCCTCTATCATTCGTCGATTTTGTCTTTCGACCGATTTCGCCTGATTTTGCCCCTCTCGCTCGTTTCTCGTGTTTCCACGCGTCGGTGACTCGGCAGACGTGAAGTTTGTATTCGGGGCCGGTGGAGGGAGGAGAAAAGGCTATTCGGCAAATAGTACAGTTGGTCCCTGAGCTGGTGGGGGGATGAAGCGCGGGGAATCAAGGTGCAGATGTCACGTCAACGAACACCTTTCGTGGAACAGCTGTTACGCGTTGCGCTTAGGAAAAACGAAACTTTTTGTATTTTATAGTTGCCGACTCTCGGTGTTTCGCGGATTAGAGGAATTTAGGAGCTTTAGGATTCGTTTCGGTAAAAAATAAAGCGAAGAATTTTTTCAACAACAATTACAGCGCGTTCGACGAGCGCGTTATTGTTGCGCGGTCGGTGACAGCGCGCGAGTGTCTCAGGCGTCTCGGGTCGAATTAAATTTCAGGTAGATCGTTGATAAACGAAAGGTGACACTGGTATGTTTTACGATAAGCCCTGCTCTCCACGAAGAACGTTTCTTGCGCCACGGCGAGTCTCGAGCCGCGTACAATTTTGCCAATGGAAGGAATCGTCGCGGATATTCCATCGATTCGACGGACGCGAACGATGGAATAATATCGACTCGTCGTTTTTTATTCTAAAATCGAAAATCAAAAATCGTCGTCCAGATATACCGATACTCGTTAAAGGATAAACTCGCATCAAACGGTTCTTGCGGGGCGGGAAGAGGGACAAATATTTCCGGAAAGTTTCGTGATGAATTCTCCCTGAAACTGTTTTCGCGAGCTGACTCATCCTCCACGTCATGCATGCGGTATATGTCTATGTGCGCCACACGCAACACATATTACACAAAGTCTCTCTTTTAGTCTCACCCCTTTTTGCAGTCCCTCTCTCTCTCTCTCTCTCTCGCTCTCTCCTTACCCTCTTTTCCATCACGTAGACGTAGTAACAGCGTTCTCTCAGTGGGAACCGGCTTACCGTTACGAGGCATACATGTCAGTCTGCTACTGTTACGTACGTGACTCGCGTATGTACAGGGTGGTACCGAATAAAAAGGGGTTGCGATTCCTCGTGAGAAAAAACATCGTCGCGGCGTATCCACCTTTTCGTTCCCTCGATAAATTCGGCATTCGTTTAACGGGCTAATCGAATTCGCGACGGATGAATGATCAATTTCTATTTTCTATTATTTTTTTTTTCGCAATCTTTTGCAATCTTTGCAATCACGAGCGTGATTGCCGTGACACGCTGAGTTCTACTCGTAGCTCGTGGTGGATACGAATCAATTGTATGCGTGTAAATGCATTTTCATGAAAAGTTGCGCGTACCGAAGAGAATACGTTCCCGATGTCTGTCAACGGCTTAACCGAGCGAAAGCAGGGTGTTCCAAAATTTCTTCGCGGAAACAATCGCTGTCGCTTTCTCTCTCTCTCTCTCTCTCTTTCTTTCTTTTTCCTCCGTCTCTCGAAATTCGAGATCTTTCGCTCGTACTTTTGCCACAAAAACTTTCTTATTCGCAGGGTGTTTTCTTAATCTTTCGCCTTTTGTTTCTTCCAACTATCAACAAAACCAACTGTAATTGTAACGTCGGTAGCCGTTCTCTTCTTGGTCGTCATCGGAAGATGATTGCCAGCCAGAAGCCTACACGGAAGATCGCAGACACAAAGAGGATGCTTTCGAGACATCGATTTAGACGTCGCGAAATCGATTCGATCTCGCGGGATTGACGAGCTCCTTGCCACAAAGAGAGAGACATCAGGGAGTGAAATTAATGTGGAAAGCGGAAAGACGAGCGTAAAAGAGAAAATGCAGAGAAATGAAAGAAAAACGAAGGATTCTACCTTCGCCTCTCGACGAACCAAACGGATAGACAAAACGCACCAAATTATACCCCGGATACTCGATTATATTTCAATCACGCGACACCGAAAGAAAGACGATCGCGCGTGCGGTATAATTTTTTTTATGCGTTTCAACCGCCACGCGTTTTATTCGTTTTTCCTGTTTTTACCGTTTGAGTTTAATGCGACAACGTCCTCCTCTCGCCCAAAGACGACACTGTCCCTTTCCCCAACTTCCTCCTCTATACAATTTCTCTTTCTGTCTCTCTATCTAGACCGCCATCCAATTCCTCCGATGAAAATCCAGATTCTTTATTTTTTTTTACACATTCGAGCGTCCGCTTGAAACGTGAATTTAATCTGGCAGCGTCTTTGATATTCGACGAAACTCGTGCCCCGTGATCTCGATGATCTCGATGATCTCGTCGAGATGCTTCACGGATAAGCTTTTTTTTTTTATTTCTCACGATCGTTAACGCGTGCTCCGATCGTGCTCCGACGGAGAGAAAGATTAAAGTAGAAGCGAGGAGGGAGAGAATCGTTACGTTCTCGAAAGCGCTGCCAGTATTAGCCGTTTTAATTAATTTAGTTTTATGATAAGTTACGAGTACCTTAAGTAAACGCGTGATACCCTGCCTTAAGTTCTATGATTTCTTTCTTCATCGAGGTATGCTTTTTTCGTTACGGTTGAGCCTTCGTCGTTTCTGTTTGTTTGAATCGAAAGGAAAAAAAAAAGAAAAGAAAAGAAAAGAGAGAGAACAAAGTCACGCGCCGCGGGTTAGAATCGAGTTTCCTCGAGGCAGAAAACAAAACTGCTCGCAGTGAGGAGAGTAGTCTTTTTATTTTTGAAAATGACTTCGTCGTTGCTCTTCCTTTCCTTATGCTCGGGTGATTCGGCGAATTAGACTCTCTCGCGTACCATTGTTTCCACGAAGTTTTGCGTAATCGCAAATTCGGTAACGGACCAGAGCATAAATATTGTTAATGAAAAAAAAGAAAAAGAAAAATACTTTACCGAATACCAGCTTGATTTCTATAACTTTGAAAGTTCTTTACGTTCCGACCAAACTACCGCGTACACGCGTCGTTTACTGAAAAGAAAATCCAAGCTGCGGTACGTCGATGCGTTAAATCTCACCGACGCGTGGCGTCGGTTGCGTAATCGATTACGCGTTTCCATCGCGTAAAACGATAGAGCTTATCAGCGACAATGGAGCGTCTCGTTAACGAGAAAACGATTAGAAGGAAAGGAAGAGACGCGCAATCGGGATTAGGCAGAGTGGGAAAGAAATTATAAGCGAGAGGGTATTCCGCGCGATGGATCCACAAATTAAAACCAAAAAAAAAAAACCTCATTTGAAGTGTAAACGCAAGGTGTGTGTCTATCGGTTTGGTTTTAGCCCTGAGCAACTGCTCTGAGAGCGGAGGCGAGACGGAAGCCATGCTGGATATCCACCACCCAGGAACCGGTCTCGAGTCTCATCACCAACAGTTTCACAACTCATATGGTAATATCAAATTCATCACTTTAATATACTTTATATAATTACATCGCGTATCGGTAAAGGAATTATTATCGCCGCGATTAATCGTTGTCGCTTTTACGAAAGCGTTATTTCGATCGTCCGACGTGTCGTATTATACAATTCTGTCATACATACAATTTGTGTGTAGTCCCGAATTACGGTGTACGTACGAGGATGCGTTTAATTCGCGATGCAATCTTTAAGTGCCTTCTTTGCGCGTCGAGAATACGCTTCCGTTTCATTGTCGGACCAATGTAGAAATCATTGGGACGTCGAATATATGCCTTTTTGACAATTTTGTTTTCGTAAAAGTCGTAACGACGGATCGAGGAGCCTCGTCGATATCGATAGTCGCCGATAACGCGATGAAAAGATTCACCCTCGACTAGTTAGCGTAATAGAGATATTAACGAAATATGAACGAGAGACCGATGCCAGCGATTTGTAAACTGACAATTTCGCGAATACATTTCGCTGCACAGTTTTCGTATATGTTTCGTCACGCTAGACCCTTTAGAGGTAGGTGCCCCTCGACACGTTCGTTTCTTGTAAATACGTTAAAGATCGCTAAGGGTAGGCACACTCCCTTTAGCATAGAAATTGTTTCTAACCGGGGGACAGAATGTCTCGCTATATTAGGAGGTCATATACGTTTCTCGGTTATAAAAAAATCGATTTCTATTCTTACATATTTTGCAAGGTACATCTTTTAGAAATATGATAAGCCCACTACGAAACTTGTATTTAAAGTATTGACAAAGTTATACCTGTTTGAACGAATTTAATCAGCCGGCTCGAAAATCGCACCTGCCAAACGTTAAACGTGCATATTCCTAATTAGATTTTGTCATGACGAACGGGGCTTTTTTTTGATAACTTTATCCACTTTTTAATCAAACCATTTTACAATTCATTCATTTGTACGATTTCATGCATTTATTTTTTCAGTGTCACTATTTTGTATTTTCTCTTAAAAAAATCCCCCCTCCCCCATAGTCGTTAATCACGGCCCTGAACCACATCGAGGGACAAGGTCTTGTCTCGGGCCAAGTACGAGTACGCGAGACTAGACCTTGTATCTTTTCCGGAAAGAACGAACAGGGGTTTTCGAGGAGGTCAAACCGTGTTACAAAGTTTCAAATTTTTTTTTCCGACTGACTCTACGACCCGAATCACGTCCATCGTTCGGGCCGACGGAAAAAAGTCTTTTGCGCCACTGTGTACGGCCGCCATATTAAAAAAAAGAATGTTACATCTTTTTTAGAAAATTCTTGTTATTCAAGATTTGTACTTTTAAATGAATTAACATTTAAAAGAATTGGGTTCGGCAGTCCTCTTGCAATCCACGACACTTTATGCACCGATTTTCAGGACATAGAAACGTATAAGACCCCTTAAGGCATATCGTTCACCGAATCGTTACTTCCACGCGACACGACACTTTCGAAAATCTATTTCGCGCCCCCCACAAATGTCGCGCAAATATTCCTCGTTGTTCGCTTTGACGAGTCGAGTGAAGAAAAAAAGCTTACGATATCAAACTTTCCCCGATACCCCTTTAATAATTCGTGATCGAAAACTGGGTCAAGAATTTTCGTCTTTGAACTGACAAAATTATTAATAACCGTGGCTCTTTCATTAGCGATGTAGCGAGTCCCTATTTCCATCTGGCAGTTTGATACGTTTCGGTGAATCACGTTTTATCGAAATTAACGCGTGACGTAAATATTATTACAAAATTCTCACGGAGCGCAGAAGCCAGTCCGACGAATGCTCCGTCGCGCTACTGCGAGAACGCGCCTTTAGCAGCGTCGAGTCGGTCGAACGAAGGATCGGAATCTTACGTCGCGTCGCGATCTTGAATCGGAAATCGGAGTAACGACGCGCTTACGGCCAGTACGATCGAATTAATTAACCCCCCCTCCCCCTTCCCCCTCCCTCACCATCGCCCACACCCAAACCCTCACCGTCACCCTCCACCACGTACGCGTATCGATCTATCCGTCATCGGAGCGCGTTTCGAATGACGCGAAGCCCTACCAATGACCGCGCCAAGTATTTTGATCGAGTGGATCGTTTGGGTCTTCGAATTCATCGGCGCGCGGCTTTTGCGTAAATCGCGTCGGTCGTTGGATTATGCAAAGGCTAATAAAAATAGCGCTGATCGAAGGATCGGGCGGCATAAGTAAGGGGGACGACAGGTTTGATATTACCGAGAGACGTTGTGTCCCCAACGCGTTTCCTCGTTACGAGGCAGAGTAACGAGGGAGTCAATTCCGTCCGGTATAATTTTTTCCGCTACGACGCTCGTCGCACACAATGGGAAACGAAAAAACCGCCACGCGCGTGCATTTCCTGCCGCGAAACTTGTCCCCGAGACTTGCGTCCCAGGTAAATTCTTGCGGTGAGTCCCGACGCGTTGAAGGGGATAAAACGGAAATCAAATCGATACATCCATACGGAACGGGGGGCTCGGCATTGATATTCGAATTCTCCATATTTCCCTATTCGTCCGCGATGACCGAGGGAAAGAAAACTCATTCCGCAACCTCTCTCCCTCGTCCGCGGTAATCTAAACACGGCAAGGTAGAGATTCGAAAAATTATAGAAACGAGCGCGTATAGCCCCCGACCATTCCCGCTATCCACGGTATCCCTGAAATCCAGGAAATCCCTGAAATCCCTGAAATCCCCGCGCTCGGAAAACGTCAAAAATTCCGCGGAAAACTAATCTCGCGTTTCCAACTACACCCTACCTTCGACGTTCTTTCGTCGCGGCGAAATCAAAGTTTCATTTTCCATCGATCTTCGTCGTGGCACGGCGAGAAAGAGGAACGGGATGGGAAGTAAAAATCCATCGGGAAGCACCTTGAAAAATGTATCCTCCCTCGTCGCTATTTAAATCGGTCAAATTCATAAACTCTTCCAGCATCGAAGCGTTAAAAATACGAACCGGTAAGGCACCTCAGCTTCGACCGAGAGTCTTCCTCTCGTATTAAAATATACATGTCGGCGAGGTAAAACGCGAAGGAATAAAATGAATCAGGATTCTCCAAAAAATCTCCCCGGCGTAATTCACCGCGGAAGAAGCACGGTAAAAGCTCGTTCGATTCGAGGGTTGGATGCAAGAAAGCCGAAGGAATGAAAGTCTAACGTGCTCCCACGCTACCCCAAGTTTAATTAGGTGCGCCGCGACGGCCTGTGCGCGTACACACACACACACACACACACGTACATGCCGATACACCGTGGATTGCCGTCGAGTATATCGTCGATAGAAATGGACGCTGGGGTATGGATACACGATGGAAAGGGGTGAGGGGGTGGGGTGGGTGGGTGGGTGCGGGGGAGGGTGGGGGATTGGCTTAAAAGGACCACCCTGCACGAAAAGGGAGAGACTCTCCGTGGCACATATACGCATGGAACGGTACACGTACATTATTGGTCAAAAGTTTGGGAAACGACGAGACTTTTTCTTTTTTTTTCTTTCCTACCAATTTATCTTAACTCGTCTGGAACGTTTCCAGTAGTCGGATCTGGTGGGTTCGTTTTCGTAGGGATGCGGGGAATGCTTTTTAACTCCTCGATTGGCACACCTTGGATTGATAATGCGAAACGGCGAATCACGAATCGTAATGATCTCGCGAAGGGTTGCTTCTAATTTTCCTTTAATCCTCTCGTTTTACTCTTCTCCACGATCTCTGTACTCCGATTAGAGACTCTACTAATCTTTGGTCAAAATATTCCCGCGTACCATCCTTCCGTCCGCAAACAATTCTTAAACTAGCCATCTCGAAACTTTTGCCGCCTGTTGTACATACGCGCGCAAGCTCGTAGATTCGAATGGACATGCAAACGTAGGGTAGAGAGATAGGGGGAGGGAGGGAGAGAGAGAGGGAGAGAGAGGAAGACGAGGCGGAGGATCGTAGAAATGGACCGTTGCCTCGAGCTCGAGTTCTACCTATGTCTATGTCACGGTGGAACCGATCCGGGGTGCGGGGGGGTTTGGAAGGGCTCGACTTTTGTACACGTCAGATTGAAATTTAGCGTGGGATTTCAATGAGCGACCGAAGTAGCGAGATTACCTCGCTGCCTGATACTACTTCGACGTTTCCCGACTTAGGCATGGATACGCCGCTTCAACGCCGATCGATCTTTTTCTTTCTTTCTTTCTTTTTTTTTTCTACGTCCTTTCCTTCGGCTACTTCGATTTGTGTATTTTATACTGTTGCGCCTAGGTATGTGGATTTTCCACTATTTCGTCGGATAGCGTCTGATCGGAGGAAAATCGACCCGATAGTCCTCTTCTTTTTCTTTTCTCTCTGTCGCTCCCTTTCCGTTACACTCTTCGGTATGCGGGAAAGAAATTCGTGGAAAGGAGTTTTCGAAACTGCTCTTTTTGACGGATCGTTTGCGGTCGTCTCGGAGTTTCCGATTGAAGAAATTCTATATTTTCCGTGGCGTACGGTCATCCCTCGTTACACAGCTTTTTCAGGATAAACGACTCGATGCGTCCGCTTTTCGTTGGAAATCGTAGAGAAACGCCAAATTAATACTCCTCGTCGGGAAAGTATCTTTAACTCGACGATCGTTCTCAACGTTGACAAGATACGCTCAAATAAATATCGGAGGTATCTCGATATCTCGAGGAAAGAGATATCGCCGACCAGAATGGGATTCCGTGGTTACGTCGCCGCGCGGCTCGATTAATTACTCCGTTAGTGACGAAACGGACCGCCGACGTGAGCGCGTGCCACTTGACGCGGCATTGCTTAAAAATATCCCAGTAAATTCCACCTTCCAGTCGCCGATTCTTGTTAAGCTCACACCACCCGGTATACGTATGTCCCGCTTATCGCGTTTAACCCCCGACAATTTTGATAGGCTACCCCCGATACGGAAGACTCGAGTCTGCTCCACCCGCGTCGCGTTGTAACGATAAAAATGTCCCGTCGTCGTCGTCGACTCACGATTCGTGACGGATAAATTATTCGGGCATTCCACGCTCTCTTCGTCAATTTTGCAGAATTTCGTACGACCCGTTTCCACGAATATAATAAAAAGGAAAAGGCGCGCGAAGAGCGTGTCGAGTGAGACGGAAATTGGCGCGAATAGATGTAGAAAATAGGAGATAGAAGAGTAGTCATCGAGAAAAGGAACGGGGGAAAGGGAAGAGTCGAAGCGTCTCTTAATTCGCCATTCGGGAAAGCATCTCCTTTCCCGCAAAGACGTGGGAACGATGAGGGATGTTCGATGAAAAAGTTTCGGGGGCTGCCGCCTAATAAGATCAATTTTTCGATAATGAAGCGTTGTTCCCTCTCGGGCGGGAGATAGTTTCGTCGTGGAGGAAAACAGGGATGCCGGGGTAGACCGAGGGGGTTGGAGGAGTGGTAGGGGGGGTCGCTCGTTCGAGTCCTCGTGTTTTAAAATGTGTCTCCAAAGTCGTTAATGCCTTTAGAGCGTCTTCGTGTTTTCTGGATATCGGATGGCCGGGTGGACCGAAGGGTTGGTTTCTTCGGGAGGGGGGTGAACTTTCAATGAGAGAACCCTTTCCCTCGGAGAGCACGTATCTCGGACCAACGATTCAGTGAGAAATATTTGGTAGGCGTGGTGGCAACGTAAATTGAATTATATTCGCCAAAATCTACGGCTACGTAGGGTACCGAGGCCGGGTACAGACGTGAAACATTCGCGTGTATCACACAGCGCACACCATGTTACACCAATATGCTACCCAAGCAGAAATTTGTCTTGGGACCCCATTAGCAACCAAGCAGCCAATTGGTGCCAACCAAGTGGCTGCTTGGTTTCTAATGGGGCCCTAAGAAAAATTTCTGCTTGGTTGGCACCAAGTGGCTGCTTGGTTTCTAATGGGGCACCAAGAAAAATTTCTGCTAAGTTGGCACCAAGTGGCTGCTTGGTTTCTAATGGGTACCCAAGAAAAATTTCTGCTTGGGTAGTTAAGATTATGTGTTCTCACATACGTTACCAAAACATTTGCAATGCGGTGTTTGTTACGCGCGAATGTTTCAGGTCTGTACCCGGCCTTAGTGGAGAGTATTACCAAGTACCCTTGGGAAACGGGGTTTGGTGGCGTCGTAGGCTTATCACGCGAGGAACAAACGTTCCGGAGAGATACGAGTGATTTTCCCAGGAAAAGAGTAGGAGATGACTTTTCCCGCGGCCCACTAAATAAATGCGGTGGAAGTTTCTCGTATCAATCTTAAACCACGATCGTGGATTCCTTCGACGCTGTTCGAGGGTTTAAGTGAGTTTGAACGACGTCACCCTCTTCCCGACACACCTCCCCACCCCCACCCCCACCCCCGTCGCGCAACTATGCACGACTTTACGTGAAATATTATTGTAACATACATTTATCTCGACGCTCGAGACGCTGAAGCAGTTTCCGGTTAAACTTTCTTTTCCGCTCGCGCGGTGAGATGGCGTAATCTCGATTTCGCATTGGTCCTCGATCGGCGAAAACGAGATTTTTCCCAAATCAATTGATAGGAATGTAGTTTGTACAGGTCTGTTGAAAGAATAATTGTCTGGCCTATGAATGGCGTGCCGATCGACGAGTATCGTTCGTTAGCTTTATATCGACGGCATCGAATCGATGCCGTTAAATCATGCTCGGTTAGTCCGCTTTTAGCTCATCCTGATCACGAATGAAGCGTCGCGTGAAAATTCCAAATGACATTTCGCATCCGGCGATAATCTCGGGGTCGAAAAAATACACGTAATGTGTATTAGAGTTCCTTCGAGGACTATTTTTACTTTTTACCCGTTACTGGAAAAAAAAGGAAGATTAGTAAAAAATAGATTGGTTCGAAAGGCGCGCGCCAAGGGAAGGTCGTTGCGCAGGGTCTTTGGGATACGAAAGGTGGTCGGAGTGAGACGATTCGCGTCCAAAGGGTAGGTGGGGGGTTGGTTGGGGTTGGGACCCCGACAACGACAACGACGACGACGGCGGCGTCGTCGACGTACGTAGTTACCTCTGTTCCGAGTACTCTCGTGTAACGGAGGCCACAGGGGTGGCGACGCGGAGGATCGCGCGGGATCGTGGACGAGGGGGCGACGGCGATAGAGCCTTTGTAACGGCGCGGGGCACCGTGCACGTAACGAGTTTCCAATAATGGCTCAGCTGCGTGCCGCCATTGGCCGCGGGTTTGGTCGCCGCCACAGAAGTCACGACTTGGTAAAAACATTGGAGAAATTGCCCATCTTCTCTCCTCTCCTCTCCTCTGTTCTCTTCTCTTCTCTTCTCTTCTCTTCTCTTCTATTCTCTTTTCACTCTTCTCCCTTGGTCGACGGAGAACGTTTCGTCCGTCAAATGTTCCGGATCCTTCTATTTTCACCATCTTCGCGTCCCGTCGTCCGCGTCCTCTCGTCGATCGCGTTTATCCCGATGGCCTTGAAACCCCTTTGATCTCTTTACGATTTCCTTACCGATCTTGGATCGCTACTTAATTCTCGTTTCTCAGTACCGCGCTCACCTATCGCGTTCGTTGCGTTGAAACGTTCTTCCTATTCATCGCAGGTTACGCGCTTCTCCCGACCACTATAATGCTCGACGCGTCGCCGATAGGGATCATTTTCCTTCGAGAGTCTCGTCTTTGACCGGCGACGCCTTCTTCCCTCTTCCTTTCTTTAATTCAACCCCCCAGATTCTGCAGTTGGATTTAATCCACGGTTTCTCTCCTCGGCCTTTTGACCGAAAGTGTCTTTAACCCTCTTCTTTCCTTCAATTTTGCCACCGGGTTTTGCTTTGGTTTCCTACCCTTTGAAGATCTCATCCACCCCCATCCATCCCCCATCCACTTTTTCCCTCCCCCTTTTGGCTCTTACACCGACATCCTCTCCATTTTCCGGCCGTACCTCTCGATACACGTCCCGTGGCTTCGTCGAATCGATTGTTTCTTTCCGCAATAAAATCCTACCTTCGTACGGCTTAATTATCTCTTTTCACGTCGCTACTCTCTCGCTTCTCTTTCTCCTCCACTCCATTCTTCGCTCCTCCTTTATCCCCCTCCTCACCGCGATTTTTCCTATCTCGAATTAGGTGTCCCTTCTCCGACGCTTTGATCCTTTGATCTCCGTCCGACGTCGTTTTCTTCTCGTTTGTCCACCATTCTACCTTTCTCCCTCATTCCTAACTTTTGCTTTTTTCGTTCCCTTCCACCCTGGGTCCCTCGAATTCCTCGCTACTGCCCGTTCCCCTTCTGCCGTCGAACTCTCGACAACGTTATCCTTCCCAGTTACGACGCTACGCGCGCGCCCAGGTCGAGAAAGTTAAATCGTGTAACCGCTTCCAGCGTCCTTCGATCGATTACGTGACTCGAGCGTTAGGCAGGTACGCGCGCATTCCCCGCATTTTCAAACTTTTAACAAACCAGACTTTCCGAGCACCGACATATAAGACTCCCGATCGAAGTGGGGAAAAAAAGAAGAAACGACAAGATTCGCGCCTCGTGCCGAAGTACCACGCACAGTACTCACCGTAAATACTCGCGAAACGTAATTGCGCGCGTCCAGTTTCGAGGGATTTACGTTTCAACCGTTCCCGGTACACCGGCCCGCCCCGCGCCGTTTTACACCCTAATCAAAATCACTGTAGCAAACTCGCGAAACATTGTCCAATAAAACGTCCACTCGATTCTCCTCGCAATCCCTCTCCCTCTCGCTCCCCCCCCCCCGCCCTTTGCCCTCGTGATTTCGTCGATCCATCACGCAACGAGTCCTGGCCATGCGTCGTCCCGCATTGTTCGATGCCAGGACACGCGTCGATATCGATGTTACTCGACCACCTATCGACCGGTCCAAAGGGCCGCCGATCGCTCTCCGGTGGCTCTCCGCGTTGATCCTGACCAGAGGTACGCATGCCTTTGGGGCGTTTGAACCCACATTCGCTGATTGCCACTCGGTGATCCGCGATTAATTCACTGTGTAAGCGTGCGTGAAACTGGACGACCCGTTAATTTATGACAATTAATTGCCCTTTGCCGAGTCTCTCGATCACGCACCCCTTCGTCCCCTCGCTCACCCTTTTCCAGCTGCGATTGACGGCGCGAAAGGAGAACACTTTATATCGGACGCGAGAGAGAGAGAGAGAGAGAGAGAGAGAAAAGAGTTTTCGTTTCGGGTCAGAGTTCTACTTTGTCGTTGCCGTTCTCACTGATTTATGACGTTGATTTATTAATCGCTCTCCGCGATTCCAGTCTCGCTGAACGCTACCGAAGAGCTTTCCGCGATACGCGATAGTTGGCTACGGGTATCGCGCGCTGTTCGAGTTGACCGCGTACGCGTTTGGTAGGAGCGATTCGTCGTTTCGAGAGGGAACCTCGTTCACGAATATCGTGAGATCTGACTCTCGAATTCGGTCCGGGGTCTATCGTGACGTTCGGTCGTTCGAACGATGTTCGACGATCGACCAAGTTCTCCATCGCAAAATCCGATTTCAGAGTTACGAGGGGCTCGATGAAATGAATAATTGACAGGTAATTCGGTCTCGCGAATAATATAATATCCATCGGCGAAACGAGATATTCGCTTACTCGTATAATGAGGCGTAAGTGGCGTGGGCTCGTACGGGATTTCTTGCCCGACTTTCGCCGCCATTACGAGCCTCGAGTATTTTCATTATATTTTTTACGAGCACTTCGCATTGATACTTTACCATCCAATCCTTTTTCTCTCTTTTCTCTTCTTCTCTGCCCCCTCCATCGCATCGCATCTCTCTCTATCTCTCTCTCTCTCTCTCTCTCTCTCGATACAACGCCGCGGATCGTAACGATCCACTTATGGAAAATGCCACGGCAAAAGAAGAAAGGCTCTTGTCGCTTCAACTCGGACATCACTCCTACCTCCACCTCCTTCCACCTGCTCCTCTTCCTTCCCTTTCAACTCCCCTCCCATCCCCCGGTGCCTGCGCTGCTGCTGCTGCTGCTTCTTCAACCCTCTCCCCTCACCCCTTCCATTCTATTCTCTATTCTGCTTTTTTCGGAGAGAATCCTCTTAGTCTTCTAGTGGCTCGCCGTCCTCGCTTCGGGAATATGCTTTGGGTTTATAAAATAGCGGCTATATATCCTTTCGTTTCGTTCGTGTATACCTATATACCTGATTTCACTCCGACGAGCCACCCACGCCCCTCGCCACTCACCGCCTCTACCACGAAACCCCTACTACGTCTTATCGCGAAGCCACTGGCTTATCGATTACTCGCTAAAGCATCGCTTTGCAAACGAAAAATCACCTCGGACGACCGGTTGGTTTTAAACATACTCCGATGGGAGGGGGGCGGGGGGGGGGGGGAGTCCGAGTGTGGCAAATCTTGGGGAGGGGAGATAAACGAGGAAAGAAGGAAACTCTGTCGCACGAAACCCCGGCAAATGTAAAAGCGATGATTTCTCACAGGTGACGGCTGACCCCGTCCCAATTCGTCCCGTTAATTAATACAGTTTCGAGGTAATAAAACAAAAACAACTTCGGGGGCAATGTAGAAAGATGGCAGGAAGTGTTGGGGTTGCTCAAAATTATATTGTAGCTTATATCCCTCCCCTCGGCATACTCCTTCCGATTCTCAAGCATTCATATTCGATCGGACGATACCGATAGCACGCCTATCGGCAAATTTTGTTCTATATACTCGACGCGAGAGTATAAAAACGAAAGAAAACGAGGGAGGAAAAAAGAAGGAAGAAACTCATTAACGCTCACGAACAAAATGCGACGGAGGTTTCGGGGGATGGGGTTGCTGGGTTGAGGGCGGTTGGGGGGAAAGTAGATTCGTTTCGGGCGACAGGCGAGTTGGCACATGTGCGCATAATGATCTCCGCTATGCCCAGGTTATGTCGGTGCACCCCCGAAAGGTTGCCTTTAATTAGCATAACTACTGCGTACCAACGTTAGCCGGAACGTTGTGCTGGCTCTGGTATGGTGGTAATATGCACCCCAACTAGTCCTTGAGTTATTGCCTGATCAATAATCTATATGTAGTACCAACAGTACCGTAGGGCGAGCTGCTGTCCACGTAACCCAACCCCCCTTGCGCGGCCGGGGGTTGCTCTAAGCTTCCAGCCCTGAATATTGCAGCTGGGTATCGCTCTTTGCCGATAAATCTTCCGTTCCTTGGTGGAAAAAAAAACTGGGCTAACTTCCGGTTCGCGACCGGAATAAGCATTAAGCGGTATTAGGGACCTCTGTGTGTGTGTGTGTGTGTATGTGTCTGTGTTTATGGATATACTCTTCCTTTTTTTTTTATTGCGAGAATAACAATGCTGGACGGAACGTCGGATCGAGCGGGAAAACGTTTCGGGGGTGGGGGTCAGTGGAATGGTTCTTGGGCACACGGTGGATATATTCGCGGATCGTCAAATTTCGGCAGGGATATCGATGCGCGGGGATGAATATTATTTTTTTTTTCCCGGGAGAGTGAGAGAGCGAGAGAGCGGGTGGGTGGATGAGAGAGAGGGAGAAAGAAAGAATAGAAATAATGCAGTCGCCTAGCGATCCGTTACGAGAACCCACATTTGTTTTCTCTGTTTTTTTTTCCCCGTGAATATTTTTTGTTGCCAATACGCAACACGGATCATCCATCGGTGGAGGAGATTTTATAAAAGTTCTCAGTTTTCATCCGTTACTCGGGGAGTCATTTTATTTGATACAAGCGCGTTACGAAGCTACGAAGAAGAGAATCGTAAAGTTTTTCGCAAAGTTCACGAATGCGAATAATAGTGGAATATCTTGCTACCGACGTGGTTCTGACGGCTTGTAAAATTTCGCGTTAGCTCCGTCGCTCGTTTCGCGAATCCGCGAAGCATTAATGGCGATTTACGGCAGCTCGACATTCTCGGAAGTCGGGAATTGTCTCGGGCGAATTGTTGACAAACGCGAGGACCACGTGGTCGATGCGTGGACGAGGAAATTTGCAAACAGCGGCGCGTAAATGAAGTCGGGTGAATTCGTGATCTGAAACGGATCGTGAAAAAGCATTCCGTCGCGAATGACGACGATAGTGGGGGTAACGCGAGGCAGGCTTGGTAGCTCGAGAAAATTCGAAAAATACAGCGGGAAAGCGGCCGGCCTCCGATTATTATCATCGTCGTGTTGAAATTTGGTCCGAAACCGATGGGATATTCTAATTGCCGCGAATTTAAATTCACGGCAGGAATGGAAAATTAACTCGTCCGGATTCTAATTAGTTCTCGTGTTACCGGAACGATTGGGCTTTTTCCTAGAAAACAAACTGCGTTAACGAGATCGCATTGTCTTTTGGACGAAACGCGTAGGATTAGCGCGATTTTTTACTCCCCGTTTAAGTGGCACCCGGGAACGGACCAATCGGAAAATAGCGTAAAATTTCTTCGTTAATGTTAAGGCTCGGGGGAAAAAAAATTGGCCGCGACACTTCGGCATTGTGATACATCCGGAAAATCGAGAATGAAACCCGAGGGAAACTGGGACGCGCTCAACGTCGCCGTCGCGAATAAAGGTTTTCGCGAATATAAAATGACCCCAAAACGTCGCTGTAAATCTGATTATCGCGCTAATTACTCGTTACATCGTTAAACTTATTATCGAATTTGCCGTGACAGACGCGCGGTCAAAGTACAATGCTTAAATATTAAACGATAACTAATCCCTCGCAACGTAGACATCGATTTTCGAACGTTAGCTCGTTTCTGCCCATTTCATCAATTTAATCGTCCGGCAATAACGGATCCGCTTTAAATAATCAAATTTGATATTTCATTACGACGACGGGGGATAATTTTGTCATTTTTACTGGCAAACGAACGCAACCTATTTTCGTTGCCGGCGGTACGGGTGAAAACGGGTAGTAACGCGCGCGGGATTACAAACTCTATCGCACGTTCGGATAATTTCTACTAAATACGAACGCAACGCTACGCGCGCCTCTATTCGTCTATTCGACAAGCTACTATATTTTTTTCAAACGTTTAATCACCGAGTCCACGATACAGATTCGCCACTCTCGAAATACAATTAATCGTCGCGTCACCATCGACCGTGCTTCGATCTTAATCGCAAAGACTGGCAACCGTAACGGGGAGAGCCTTAGGAGCAGCATCCGGTTCCACCGGAAAAATTCATGCGTCCGAGGGTTCAGTCACCCCGCATCGACATGTTATCATCCTTCGATTTCCCACGTGTGTGCCGAGTTGGAAGAGTATGGGGAGAGGGGGGCGAAAGTAAGAGAAAGAGAGTGAGAGTGGTGGCGGTCGGAGGGAGGTAGGATATAGAAGAAGATCGTTAGGGGGCAGAGAAATGCTCGGTATCGAAAATTCCGTGCATCTCGTAGGTAGGAGGTTGGACGGTGATATGGGTACTAATTTCGATAGCGGGTCGAAAACGGCCAGGTACGGTGCACGGGGGAACCTAGCCGGGGTACCGGCGTGGCGCGGCACTCTACGACGCGATGGAGAAAAAAAATCAAGAGAGGGAGGAGAACGGGGAAGCGAACGAGGGAGAAAGAAGCGCACGGACCACTCCGGTTCTGGTTCGACGCAGTTCGGTTCGGTTCCTAGCCAGTAAGCGGTAGATTAAAGAGAAATGGCTACACGTTCATATTGATTTTTGTCCTCAGTTCGCGGGTGGATGCGAGGGTGAGGGTGGGTGGTCGAGGCGGAGGGTTAGTCGGGCTGACTGAGGAAGACGAGGAGGGTGGCGGAGAGAGAGAAAGATAGAGAGAGAGGGAGAGAGAGAGAGAGAGAGAGGTGGTTGTCGAGAGAGGGAGACCGCCAGTCTTTGCGTCCCTCCCCCTCCCCCCGCCTCGCTCGGTTTCTCCCTTCAATCCCCATTCTCGACCTCCCCCTCTATCACTATCGCTCTGTCTCTCTCCCATCGCCGTTCACCCTTCTCGGTTCCTCTTTCTCATCCTCTTCGCCTCTGTCTCTGCCCAGGCCGTTCTCTTTTCCTCCGTCGGTCTCCCGTCCTTTATTCTATCTTTTCGTCCCTCTCTTACTCCCGCGTCTCACCCCTCATCGTTCGTCCCGCTCGCGTTGTCCGTCTCTCTTCGTTTCACCCTTCCCACGGGCCGCTTCCACCCTTGCCTCTTCCTACTCTTTCTCCTACCACCGCCTCCTCATCCTACGTGCCACTCTCTCCGGCTCTCCCACCACCCTCCGGCACGGCCCCTTGCAACCGCCCTCCTGCCACCCACCTCCAACCGTGGGAGGGAGAGAGGGAGGGAGAGAGAGAGAGAGAGAGAGAGCCGCTATTTCAAACCCTCTTTTTCTTTCTCGCCGCATTCAGTACGGACTCCATCCTTGTCCCCGTTCCATCCGACGGTCTGTCAGTCGGTGGAGGGCCACCCCCGCCGGCTGAAAACTCGTCAAAAAATATACATTCTACGACGGCCGGCAATACGTCGATGCTCGTAACGGGAAGGGGGTCGGTGGGAGGCGATGTGGCAGGCAGGAGGGGGCGGAGGGGGGGCACAGGAAGTAGGATGGTAGGAGAGGCCGGAAGGATTGATAAAAAGAGAAACAGAGAGCGGCCTGATAACGATGCAAATTTTCCAGGTATCTGCCTCCTAGGGAACACCGAGCTCGCGGTTATTCCGGCTGGAGGATAGATCAAATGAAGTTGAGAATGTTCCCCCTCCCCCGTTGGGGGTGGAGTGGGTGAATGTGCGAGGGAGGACCTGATTAACTCCTTGCCCGGGGACACAGGATGCGTGTTTCGGATGTCGATGTAATTTATAATTTCTTCGTATTCGTCGATTTCGAGTCGAATCATAATTAACCGAGTCGCGAGCGTCATTAGGGATGACACTTCGTTGGTGGTATTGCGCCGATTCTCGAATGAAATAAGAACTTTCGTCGCACACTTTTCCCTCTCTGTATTCGCCGGACGAGAAAGCAAGAGCCATAAGTGACTTTGGCCATTTTCTTCGGCACATCTCGACCGGCTACCCCGAATTACGGAATTTTCGACATTCTAATTGAAACGGACAACGTTTCGTATCTTCGAGAGAGGGAGAGAGAGAGAGAGAGAGAGAGAGATAGAGATAGAGATAGGCGGGGGGAGTTTCTTGTGGGCGATTGCAATCGATTGCACCGTGGAGCCCGCTTTAATACGAGTTCTGTCATCCATAAACACAATTCGACCGACCTTGCGGTTTATATTCTAACTTCTGTCGTGTTCGCGAGTAATACAATTATACTACGGGCGAACCATCGCGGCCGGAAATTGTACGTACGGTAAATTAGATTCGACAACTGTCTCTCGATTTACCGTCCGCGTACCAGAAGCCAAGTCAAAAACCCTCTCGATGCTACGGGCCGAGTGTGTACCGTTGCATTGTCATCCTGTCGCTCGCGCGAGAAGAAAAACCGTCATCCGATCATATCCGTCAGCCGAAAAAATTCCAAAGGTGCCTCGAAAGATACTTTGTCCTACCCAGGTGCCCCCGTAGAACCGAGTAACGAAGTTCGAGGACATCTCCGTCGCGGTGAAGAACGGCCATCGATAGTCGGCTGAATGGAGGCAGCGAGTCAAGGGAAGTTTGAAAAAAAAAAAAAAAAGAAAAAGAAAAAAATGTCACACGATCGGTGAATATAATTCGAGCGAGGCTGAAAAGGAAGGCGGAGGAGATCCCGGCCAGAAATAATTTCTTCCTTCGTCGGAACTTCGGCCTCGAATGGAAGCCCCGGAGTCTCCTCTAGCGGAACTTGACAAATTTTCAATAAGATCGCTAATTGGCCGGTTATTTCATCCCCCGCGAAAAAGAATTCAGTGACGCCGGACTTGGTCTCCGCCGCCACTACCGTCCCTCCCCCCCCCAGTCCTTTCTCTCTCTTTTTCACCCCCCCCCCCGCCCTTGGTCCCGGGTGCCCCGATATTCCTGCTCGTATCCCCTGGCTATCAATGTATAGCCGCGTTATCGATCTGGTCCGGCTTTCATTTTTTGCTTATTTGACTTTTCGGCCCGGGGTTTCGTTCGTTCGTTCGTTCGTTCGTTCGTTCGTTAGCTCTTCTTCGAGGGCCATCGAACGACGCCCCACCGCAAATAATTTCCCAGATAACCTCGCAGCGATGCGAATCCGCGAGGAAAGTCCCGGCAAAATTTGAAACCTTCCCGCTCATCGAGACTCGGAATAATTGTCATTTCGATTGCCAGTTTTGCGCGGGGGGGTACGCGTCGAGAATCCTTTTCCGCGTGACACGATTTTCCTGTCGGGGGAAACTTTGACGAGGAAACAAAATGATTTGTTGAGTCGACGAACTGTACGGGAGACGGAAACGAAGCTTTTTATACGCGACTCGTGTTCGAACTAATTTTGGTCGGCGAACGTTGGAAAATATTTTCATTGATATCAACCCATCTCGAAACGGACAGGGTAGATATCGCGATATGCCAAGACGAACAATATTTTCAGCAAAAACACGGAGCCCCGCACGGCACGGGGCTGCGAGAATATAATTAAAATTCTCGGTGAGCCGTGTGAAAATTAAAAACCTGACCGTTTATCGATTCTCGAAATCCTCGATCGTGGCTACGAGCTTACACTTTCCGCGCATTATTCACCCCCCCCCCCCCCCCCCCCCCTATAGTCCCCGTACAGCGTTACAAGCTAGCTGGTCCACCGCAGCCTTCGAGAGTCTAACGGGAGGCGGATTCCCGTGGTGTGGTTCGGGAGCTACAGTATTATTAATAAAATATTATATAACGCTTTATAAAAAGCGCGGGTGCCCGCCTCCGAGGTGGGTCAGGGGTGTGGTTCGAGGCAGGCTCGAGTAAACCACAGATACGCGACCATAGTTTCGTTCGGGGGAGAGAGAGAGAGAGAGAGAGAGAGAGAGTAGCACGGGAGGGTAGAGAAAAAGGAAAATTCAGAGAGAAACAGAGACGGAGAGTGGAAGGGAGGAGGGAAGAGAGAGAGAGAGATAGATAGAGAGTTCTGGAGTTCGAACGATATATTGCGACTAAACCAAACTGACGGAATGCCAAAACTTTTTTGTAATTAAATTTTTCACCGCGATAGAAAAGGCCGGGGTTGGTGGCTTGCGTCAGTATGCACTCCATATAGTTTGTTTTTTTTTTAGCCGATATACGCTCGCGGGCGAGGACTCTGCTGATTTTTTTTATCGCTCATCAATCCCTCTGGGCCAGATACGCCCTGGGTTTTTGTTAATGGGTTACAGGGTTCGCTACATTCTTGGACGAGAGGTAGGGAAAAAAAAAAAAATTCGTTTCGCGAGGCAACGTTACCGGTATTACACTGGTGGTTTTGACGTTTTTTCAAGGAATCGACGTATCGCGTTAAATGTTACGTGACGTACGGGGGCCAAGCGAACTTGCGCGTCACGCGTCATTATTTGGTCCGAATTAATGGATCCCCGTTACGGGGAATATTTTTCCCTTTCTGAGAACGGGTAGCGGCGAGTCTGGGTCGCGTTTTAGAAAAGTTTAGAAAACTGCTCCGAATCAAAGACGCGGAACTTGCGCGAGAAATTTGCACGGATGCGCTACGGAGGATCGGTCCGTTCTTAATCCTGCGAACAGAGAAGAACAAACAAACGACTTCCCGACGCAATAAGTTTCCACAAACGTCGAAATAATTTTTCCCCGAAGAATTTTAATTGCCCGAGGATTAATCAGCATAATCGCAAAAAAGATCCCACGGAGCGGGCGGAAGAATGAGAGAAAAAAGAAAAAGAGATATAACGGCTGGACAAATGCGCTCGCCGATACCGACCACCATTACGACATCCCGCGCAGCCGGTTTAAGCGAAAGGAAAATTTTTCCTGCGACGGGAAAAAAGAATATGAACGGTCTGATAAAACGAGTCCAAAGAGAGAAATAGAGAACGGTAGAGCGAGGGGGGGGGGGTTGGGGGTGGGTCGAACGGGGAAGTTCCTACGTGGGGGCGAGGAGAAGCACCCCTTCCCTCGATGGATGAAAAATGTGTAATTTTTATTAATTGTACCTTTATTAATTTTCGCCGGCAAAGCCGGGCCTTCCGACCAGGGGGTGGGGAAGGGGGGGGGGGTGGGTCGTTCCGGAACGCGGTGCACCGCCGCCTCGAAAGCGTTTCCGCGTGTATGTACGGCACGCGTGCACATAGGTAAGCGTATCCGTACAGCCGGTACAGTCAGCTGCAATAATGGCCCTCCTCGACTCCATTTTCCCCCGACTATCCCCGTTCCGTCTCGATGCTTCTGATAAAATTGTTTCGTCTCGATGCTCCTGATAAAAACGGCCCGCCGCTTAAGCCAGCTGTTTCGAAAACCCCTTTTCCTCCGAGCGGCCACTCCTCGGCATGCCTCGTTAAAGGTCAATTTCGACGAAGGAATCGCGGAAAAGTTTATTCGATGGACGCTGGAGCGTCGTTGCGGACGAGGAAGGGTCTCGACGCGGGGTGACCGGATCTTCGATAGTATTCTACCCTTAGCCGGGGGTGGGGGGGGATCTTGATTAAACCCCATGTTTTTCTTCGTCTCGTGAAAATTAATTTCCAAAGCCAGTGTGTATCGCGTGCCATTCCGGCCGCGTCGATAAAACTAAGAATGTTTCGTTTCTGATTTGACGTCGATGCGCCTGGATATCGGAATTCTTGGTCGCTACCGAACCGGGGCCACGTTCCGATTATCGATCGTCGCAGTTCGGTCCGCGAGATGTTTTTCATTCGGTCCAGCGTCCAGGATACCGGATCTCTGTCATTCGATTGACGATCTTTCAAAAAAAGTAATTATTCGCGGTTGAATACCTATCGGCCGATAATAGAGCCTCCATTCAAAGATAAAAATGTTTTCAGGCGCATTCGCGTATTACGGCGTACGAGTCGCGTAGGTACGTCGATCGGTCGTCGCGTCCTCTCTCATCGCTGGCGATACATGTATGTATTCCGTTCCGTTCTGTCGAAATCGCTCCTCTCTTGTCCCCGAAACGGTAGGCGTTCGGCATTAGGCGACATCGGATCGAAATCAAAATTCTTTTGGCGAGTCGGTGGAGAGCGGAGAAGACCCGCCCGGCCGGGTCGAGAAATCGACTCTTTCGGTCCTTCCGGAATATTCGAATACGCCCTGAGTTCCGTCCACTATCGAATTAACCGAAGTACGGACCTTCCGCGCTCGTCCTTTGTCGCACACCCTGTGCGTACGTTCGCTTTACCAATTATTCTCCTCTTTTGTCCCCTCGCCAAGGCACCTCTCCTCCGTCGCTTCCAAGAGGAGAGAACCCTCTCTCCCAGAGACGCCTCTTTGGAAGTACCTGTATAACGTTACCGGTAACTCAATAACGATCGAGAGGGCACCGGTAACCGAAACCGGAAGCGAACGCAAATGAGGAAACCCCATGCGAACGAGCACGAGTTCCAGGTTTCAGGCTGCCGCGCTACCACTTCCACTTCCACTGTCACTGCCACTGTCACTGCCACTAACACCAACACTACCACCGCTACTAACGCTAACGCTAACGCTACCACTGTCGCTAACACCACCGCGCGAGGATTGCGTCGGTGTGTCAGGGTGTCAATCGCGTCACCCTAATTCGATATCCCGATAACAACGCTGGACAAAGGTTTATTAGGCGATCGTTATCCGCGCAATTCACTCGCTCTTTCCACTCGATCGAATGACCATCGAGGGAAAACTTGAGTTTCGTAATTTTCCAATTGGACGACGATGTTTCATCGAGGACCGATCGAAACTGGAAAGATCGTTTCGAAGAATGGTTCGAGCTTCGAAACAGGACACTGGTCCAAGGTCCTTTCGAAATCGGAATTTATCGATGTTTCACTTTCCTCGCGATGACCCGGATATTCCGCGTACCTACCTTAGTGGACATGCAAGAGCTACATCGCCGATAAGGCTCGATACACGTCGGCGGAAGGTATCGCTTTAACGTTGATTAATTACCGCTGAGATTCGCTCTCCGCGACAAGTATTCATTATTTTTCTCATCGATATTCCCATGCGAAATGGACGTCGGCGTAAAGTTTTTAATCGATCGGATATCGCGAGAGGCGGCGGGTGAAGAGGAAGGCAAGTCGGAGAATGAAAAATAGCAAAAATGCCGATAAACGATGACCGGTTCGCCGAGAAGACGCGCGTCCGCGGGGTCGGTGACTCCGCGTCATCGACGCTTCGCGACGATTATCTGGCGATCGTTCGCACCCTCAAAGTCGACGATCGTAGACATACCCAATCCGCGAATGGTCGCCGAATATCGAGAATCCACTTGGAAACACGATCGATCGAGACGTACCGCGATTCGTCGGTACCCAGCGTAAATGCTCGTTTTCGATGCATATTAATCATAGTGGAAGCCGCACCCGCATCACCGCGATCATGGCCATTCATCAAACCAAGGGATTTCGAAATCTGCTACGCGGCAAACTGAAAACCTCCCTCGACGTCGCGACGCCTGAGACGACGACGACGACGACGAAGACGGCGGCAGCATTGAACTACGACGCCTTTACGAGATTCACGTTAAAGGAACGCGAATAATTGAAAAATAATTCTACGAACAATGTTACAACTAATTTCGAATGTAATGACCCGAATGGTATTAATCGAGCCGACGAAGAGCATCGAAATCTAACTGAATTGACATACAAGTCGCCCACTTAATTAAAACTCTCGACTTTGTTCGTTAAATCATTTAATCGTCGGTTGAAATTCGTAAATTTCTCTTCGCGCGGATTAACGCGTACAGATGCACGCGCACGCTTATGTATGTATGCACCGTACTAATTACGAGCGCGGGCACACGCGGGAAGGAAATAGAGCTAGAGGATCCTGTGCCAGTGGTTGCTTATCGTTCGGCGACTCTCCGCGGAGGGCGTATTTTTATTCGCATAATTAGATACCCATCAATCCTGCGGATGGCAGTTTGCCCTGGCCCGATGTGCTTCCCTTGCATTTATAATACGACGGGCGGAATGGGAGGGAGGGAGGGAGGGAGAAAGGGAGAGGAGCAAACGTGTCATAGAAATGGAGGGGCCAGAGGTTAAAACGAAGAGCCGTTGGGGAAACTGGGAGGGGAACGGATACAATTTTTCCCCCGCGTTTTTCTCGCCGTGGGATGATTATAAATTATAAATGCGCATCGGATATCGTAGCTCCGCGGGTAATCATTTCCGCGGATTAGCCGTTGGCACTTGCCCGGTTCGATTTTCATTTTCCACCCTTTATTCGCCCCTAATCAAGTTTCGTTCGATTCTCCCGGCTAGCGGTACGATACGATATTCCGAGTAGAGGCTTTGCCACGGTCTAGAAAATAAATGCCGTGGTCTTTTGCGTGTATTCGCCCCGATGGAACGGAGCGCGAAGGGACGATACTCTAATTCGTCGATGGACAAAAGTATCGATATTTTATATTTTCGCGAGAAGCTTCTCGACGAACGCTTTACTCCCGTAACTTCTCGACGCCGCCGATGTAACGGATCCACGGAGATCCGTGTAATGGTTTACATCAAATTTCCTATATTCGACTAAAAAGAGAAGAAACATTAATCGAACAAACGACTTTCCAAAGGCAAGGAGAGGGTAATTTGAAATAAAAAAAAGGGATCAGAAGCGAGGTAATGGTATAACATCGCCTTAATAAAAGTCGACCCAGCGGAGCCGATTTTTGGATTAACCGATGCCGATAGAGACGCCGCGCCGCGCCGGTAGTGGTAGCCAATGGCACAGTTGTCCTCCTCTACCACCCCTCCCCCCCCCCCCCCCAAAGGATATAAAATATACACGTCGATAGATATCCTGACTACCCCGAGTATGTGTGCACCGGCATATTAAGAGTATATCGCGTGCGCGCGAGCGCGGGCCAGGGTAACGCGTGTGCACGATACCAGAGCCTCGAAAACCAGTAACGGGGGTAGGTATTGTGTTTATATGCATATCGGGGGATGCCTCCGAGTCTCCCTTGTACTCCAACTCGCCGTTTTCCAATATTCGAGCCGAAACTCTCGAGCGAAAAGCCCGGCCTTCGAATCCGTGCCTGCCCAACCCTTTCAGAGTCCACCCTCCGCTCTCCCCTCCCGTCCACTCTCCGACCCACCCCCCTCTCCACGGCCACTGTACATCGAACCGTCATATTTGGACAAAATCGAACGCATCCTACCTAAACGATTCTCTCTACCCCCCTTCTTTCTTTTTATTCGTCTGTCTTTCGATAGGTCTCCTTCTCTCTCTCTCTCTCTGTCTCTCTCTCTCTCTCTCTCTCTTGGCCCCTCCGTACGGAGAATTTCAGACTCCCTCTTTCTCCCTCGTTTAACAGGCTAGTCTTTCGACCTTTTGCAGTTAGTTTCTCTCTCGCTCTCTCTCTCTCCATCTCTAGGTAGACAGATAGATGGATAGATAGACGGATAGATAGAAAGGGAGAGGATTCCTTTTGTTCGAGTTTTTTTCCGCTTCGATCCGTTTCCATTTTTTTTTCATTTTTATTTAGGGTAGGTCCTTTCATTCGAGTGTCTTTTTCTCTTTGCCACATTTTCGGATTTGTCGTCCGCTTGATTGCCTTCCCCGTGTTCGACGCTTGCCTTTCTTCGTTTTACACTCTTAGCGCGTGGACGCAGAGAGACGCGTATCTTTTATCTTAATTTTTCATATTTCTCGCTCGAATCACTCGAACCGTCGCGATCCCGAATATGAGCCAGAGAAAGAGAGGGACAGAGCGGGGAGGGGGGGGGGGGGCAGGGATAAAAGAGAAAAATTCAACGTAACAATCGGCGCGGAGCAATCGGCAATCGTTAAATCTCGCAAAAAAAAAAAAAAAAAAACTCCCGAAAAGTCCGTTCGCGACGTCGATGCTTCAAATTCAAAGATATTCGGACCCAAGGCCGGGGATGGGAGAGGAAAGCACGTAGTACCCAGCTAAAAAGCGATAGGGATAAAAAAAAAATACATATTCGCGTGCGCGAACGGTCCCGCGTTCCCGTTCCCGTTCTCGTTCCCGTCGACTGGCGCAAAGCTCGTGTGCAAAGGATTTATCCGCGACCTCTCGACTAGGATTGAAATAGTAATATGTTATTGGTAAGCTCTTCTTTTACATCGGCAGCGCCAATAAATGCTGCAGACAGGTTAACGAACCGCTCGGCATTCGAAATGAAAGAAAGACAGAGAAGTAGAAAGAGCGGCAGAGAGAGGGAGAAAGACGGATCGGATGGCGGGGAGTGAGAAAGAGACGCACAGGAAAATGCGGGATCGCAATAGAGAGTTAGCGGATGGGAAGGGAGGGGGGGGGGGGTGGGCACTGCGCGAGGGAGGAAGGAGGAAAAGACAGACAGGTGGACGAACAGATAGGAGATGGAGATAAAAAAAAGGGCTAGATGTATAGATCGACGAATAGAGAGTAAAAAAGAGTGAGACGGAGGGAGGGAGAGAGAGAGAGAGAGAGAGACAGGACCACGGCCTCGGATAGAGGTGGCATCGCTAAACTGTCGACTTCAAGCTTTTAATTCGCGATCAAAGGCCCGTAACGATCCGTCGGAAAACCCTTTCGGGCAGCACCACTCTTTCCGACGTCAAAATTACTTTTAAATTCCACCCCTTCCAGTCAACCGCCCCCGCTGGACACCCTTACCCACCGCTTTTCTCTACGCGATAGCCACCGGTATACCCTCTGTCGTCCCCCACCTCCCCCACCTGCCCCCCCCCCTCCCCCCTCCCCTAGCTCCCCTGGCCGACCACCACCACTATCCGTCGCCGACCACTTTACCCGCTTTATACCGTATGCGCCGGATACGAGCCATGAAGCGAATTCGGGCGTCGCTTAAGGAAAAAAGAGAAAAGGTCGAACAGGTGGTTCCGTCAAAGGTAATCGACTCTGCGGCCGATCGAATTCAATAACGCCCGAAAAAGCGAAATTCCTGTCGATCGGAACTCCCAGCGGGGGGTTCGAGATGCCCCGACGACGACGACGACGACGATGATGATCCGCATTCGACATTTTCGCGATTTTCTTGACTTCCCGGATCGATCCAAGTTTCTTTTGGGGGCGAGGGGGGGGGGGGGGTTGGAGCCGCTTTTCCCAAGCAGTTAGGAAAGTTTGTTACCCGGCGTGTTTCCACGCTGGGAATGGGGGGTTAAATTGGACTATTTCTTTTAACGCTCTCGAAGCGTGAAACAATAGCTGAAGATGATCTTGTGATCTCTTGATATACTCGAAGCTCGCGACTCGAATTCGTTGCGCGACATAAAATATCGACAACGACGGTGTGGAGCTGATACTCTCTCCCCGATCGATTTACGCGCTTTTCGTTTATCTTTCCGCTCCGTCCTTTTGCTTTCGTCATGTTCCCCCAACTAATGTTGCCAATAATGATAAGTGACAACGATATGCCTCTTTGTCCCATTGCAGGAACATAATCAATTTCTTTTCAGGTATTCGCGATCGAGAACCCTGGTGGCAATGCGATACGCTCGATTCCCATTTATTCGTCGCATCGTTTATCGTTTAATATCACTTCCTCCCGTCGAGTTTTGATCGGACGTTACGCCAGGGTTACTCGAGAAATTTCACCCCCCCAACCCCCCCACCCCCACCCCCACCACCACCCCCCCGAGCGAACGACTGGATCGAGAGTTCGGCAAACTAAATTCAGGACGCAGCCGGTCCTTCCGATCATGGTCGCCCCAACCGTTTCGCGGATTCTCCTCCGCTTTTGGCACTCGAGTCGAAAACATCGAGGAACGAACCGTTCCTCGTAGAGAGAAAAAAAAAAGTGTGAGAGGGAGAGAAGAGCGTTTCGAGCGAATCGAGAGCGCCAAGAGTGGATCGGAGAGACCCGTAGGATCGATCCATCGGAACGATCGCGAGGATCCACCTTTTCCCGTCTACCTTTTGCGACCGCAAATTCACCCTCGTTCATTTCGTTTCGAATTTAGAGTGGACTTCTATTCGTAGTTGGCACCCGTGTAAGAGAGCGAAAAGGCGCGCCGAGGACTACTTGATCTGCGTTTCGCTGATCGTGAGAGAAAAGAAATAGAGAGAGAAAAAAAAAGAAAAGAGCAGAGAGGGGGACGCATCGCGTTTTAACGGAGCGAACAGAGATGCTCGCCCTTTGCGTATTTCTTTCTTGCTTTCCTCTCGATTCGAGTTCCAATTGGACTCGTCTGTCTCTCTCGACGGAGAGACGAATATCGGACAGAGAGAGAGAGAGAGAGAGAGAGAGAGAGTGAGAGAGAGAGCCCGTGCGTCGGAAGTGTTTCGAGAGGACAGAAATTACTCAGTTTTTATTTATTTTTTTTTTCTCTTCTTGTCACCGATAATCCATGTCGAACGATAACAGAAAAGATTTCCAGACATTTCCGTCGCCCAGGAATGCTTTCCGATCGAACGCTGCACGCGGCCGATTCTCGATTGACATTCTTACTCAAAATTCGAAGAGTTGGAGGGGGTGAAAGATCCTCGCGGAGCCAAGTCGAGATACTTCGAGCGCCTCCCTCGATCGAATTTTATCGCGCGAATGGTACACGATTGTACAAACGATTCGACGCGAAGATTCTCCGACGGAAGAGCAACGGAATTGAAATGAACTCGAGAGCGTCGATGGATCTCGACGTGACCCCTGCACGCGAATCCACCCCCCCCCCTCCCCTTTGCCACGGGCTCCTACCAAAAGGAACGAATCGAAAACACAGACGACGGCTTACGACGGGGTTGTCTCGTCAAAAAAGTAAAAGACCAAAATAAAAAGCATCGGCAAGGGGGGGGGGGGGTTTCTTACGCGCGTCACCCCTGATATCTAACGATAAGAGACAGAGACGATACGAGTGAGAGATAGAGATCAGAATAAAATCGGCGAAGCAAAGAAGAGAGCAAAAGAAAGTCAACGTAAGCGATAAGCCAGGAGAACGATGAGTTGGCAAACGACAAAGTACCTATATATATATATATAGAAACACGGGAAATGTATTTCATATTTCGCAGATACGAAATTCGAGCAAAAAAAAAAAAAAGAAAAAAAATCCAAAACAATTTACTTTTCGTTTCTCGTCACCTCGAAAGGCCGTCGTCCGTCCCTGACCCTACCAAAGTGTGTTTTGCATTGCAGACTACCAGATGCGCAATGTTAACGTGAGATCGGTCAACTCTAAACGAAGGAAAACACCCTCCTCTTCCTGCTTGTGAGTCTCTCAGTTTCGGTGTTTCGTAACTAATTCCACCTATGATAACCACACTGTTATAAACCAGATTATTATGACATTGTTGTAATGGATCGAGACGTACGTTGACCTTTGACCTTGCCTTTTTATATATATATATGTATATATATATATATCTCCATATATATATCATATACACACATACATACATACGAACATGGATTCTATACATATATTACAACACAAATATATATATATATATGTATGTATCTTGCATACCTCCGCCGATGACATTACGACCCGGACTTGCATTTGCGTTTCCTCTTTTCCGTTCCGAACGCAACGAATGTAAATTTCTTTTTCACGACAAGTGGCGCGTCGAGCCGATCGATCGCTCCAATCGATCCATCGACCGATCGATCGTTCGGCTCCGCTAAAAGCGTACGTAGAGTATCCTTTGGATCATACCAGTTTATCGGATGTTTTCGTTGGAGCATTAGCCAAAGGCGGCCGAGCTCGGTAGCTTTTCTTTCCTCTTTTTGTCTCCCGCCCTCCCCCCCTTTCGTTTTGTTCTACACCACGGAAATCTATGCAGTCGCCGTTCGAGCAAACGACGATCGATTTTGTCGCTTCGTTGATTATTTAATGGCAACTCGTGCAGGTCTCGCGAGAATCCCTTGCCGTGGGTACGTCGACTCGATCGATTTAACCACGGAAAGTGCGTATCCGAGTCGGATCTCGCTCTGTCCTTCCCCCTCATACCCTGGACCGATCAAACATGGATCTTTAACAAAGTCACGGAAAAGTGAAAAAAAAGACTCGGAGGATTCCGGCGCAGCTCTTCGAACTTTAGCCGATGGCTCGAGTTAAACACGGAAAGGGGGTTAAATCGTCGAAACGATGGCGGTGTGTTCAATTCCGAGGGAACTGGTCACGTAACCGTGGAATCCAAGTCAGCCCTTCGAGCGAAATAGATCGATGAGGCTCGCAAGTATTCGACGAAGCGTTTACGTCCACCAGGCAGCGCCGCGTATCAGGGTATCACCACCGTCACTGTTTTCGACGATTCGACACAGAGTTCCGTTTACCTGGATGCTACGAAGCTACGAAGGGATCCGTCGATTCTCTTCGTTGTGAATCGAACGCCGGCGGTCGGTTTCATTCGCGAATGCCGCGCGAGACTTGCACGAGTCGTACGAACGATCAAAGCGAACGAGACTAATTAATACGGAAACGTATGTATGGAGCGTATTTTTTCGTCGATCGACCAAAGGACACGCTCCGAACAATCAGCGCGGTTCGTCGTGTAATTATCTTTATGTTCTTCGGTCGTTTATGCGTTCATCGTACATCGAGACTGTCGATTTCTCGCGATACAAGTAAATTAGCAAATTGAAAAGAAAATCGCCGCGAAATGGTGCAGGCGTACGCTGCGTCGTTGCGTCGGCGATTTTTTCCTTTGGATAATTCATTATTGTCAATGGTGTTCATGGGGGGTCAAGAACCTCTCGCTCGCTCGTGTCCGAAAATACGGATGTCTTGCGATTGTAGGCCTCGGTCGCAGGACATCTTCGTTCGGCACGTTGCGACGGTGGTTCCTTGCCCGCCGGATGAATTAGGTCGCTAAATTCATGGTTTAAACCGATAACGCACAATGCACGATGAAATCGACGCTTCGATCGAGAGGAGATCGAATTTCTACGACAGTACATAATGTAATGAAACGTATATTTCAAATTTGACTTTTGGAGTCAATTGCGCGATTTAGTTATTTTTTTTTCTGTCTGTTTCTCGCGATACGACGCCATTGGATCTATCCTGGATCGTTTAACAAAACATTGGAGAAATTGATTAAAGTAGTCTTGTTAAATTCTGGCCGGACAGATCCAGCGACAACCGCGCTGCTATTGAAACGAAAAGAATTCGGAAATCCGCGATTGTCTCGGGTGCTAAGGTCGACTGCATTTTTTTTGTTCGGATGAATTTTTCGTTCCTTCGTTTTGCCATGAGACGCCGAACAGCGTGCAAAAATGCAAGATAACGCAACAACGGACCAACGCGAGAAACACTTCAATCATAAACAACAAAAGAACACTATACAGAAAACAATTCCATGCACGTTCGCTGTACCTGTATGAATCGTATATATTTATATACGTATATACATATATATATAATCTCTACACATACGTACACACATAATTATGGCCTCTGTATACCCACACGCGTACACGGACACGTCTCTTTATACCGTATCTTTGCTGCTGCTTCTTTAAACGTAAGCTTTAGATCGAACAGAGAAAAGCGACAGACACCAACAACGACAACAACGAAAACACGAACAACATATACAACGACAGTCACAGAGACAGTAACACCACCATATATGTATATTATAAAAAAAAAAACAAAAAAAACAAGAAAGTACAAAGCCTAACAAGCGACACGTACGGAGGCATTTTATTGAGAAGCCGCTCGAGTCGGTGTTGTCGAGAACATCTAGAGAAGAAAGAGAGAGGGAAAGAGAGCAAAAAAGTTGAGGAAACGATAAAGAACAGAGAGAAAGAGGGGGAGGCAAAAGCAGGAGAAAAAGAACTTGACGACAATTCGAAGTTAATAGAAACGCGAAGGCGAGGACAATCGAGAAATCTGCTCGAGAAAAGGCGGGAAAGGCGCTCGAGATGGAGAGAGAACAAAGAGAGAGAGAGGGAGAGAGGGAGAGAGGGAGAGAGAGAGAGAAAGAAAGAAAGAGTAAAAGAAGGGTGAAATTCAGAGGTGTCATTAAAATTATCGATCGAGGGACTTCGATCGCGTTGAACGCTGGAATAGGGGTTGGTCGATACTCGCTAATCTCGATCCATTAAAGTTATTTCGAGATACAAAAATAATCTCCAGGCGAGAAGGTTTTTACTGCCACGGGATCGTAAAGCATTTACTGGAATTCTACGATTACGATAATCGCTCAAATTATTTCCCTACCGTTCAATTGGCGCGCACATAATAAATGTTTGTTCGCTTATTAATTTTACGCGACGGATCGGACCCGAGAAATGAATCGCTAAGCTCGTTTCGTCCTTCGGTGAGTAAAATGCGAAAGGTAATGCCGGCACGATCAATCGATTTCCTGGCACTAAAACGTCCCGACCTTGACCCCCTTTCGCGATCAACATGGACGACAATCCGCGCAGCCTCGATCGTGGGTCGTCTCTCTCTCTGAATTTTCTCTCCCCGAGCGTTTCCCCCTTTTTCTGCGCTTTTCATTCCTACGAGCTGCGCTACACCCTCGAATATACTCGGGCTAAAAATTGTCCCTCGAAACTCGGGCTCGTGGCTCATGGCTTTCGGGAAATTTCAAAATCTCCACTCTCGAACATTCTGTCCGAACGTACGAATTTAACCGCGTTTCGACGAATCGTTCAAACGCGGCATTGCCGAAAAGCCGAGAGACGCTTGGAGATTCTCAAATTGACGATCGACCAGAGACACGAATCCTAAAAACCTGGATCGGTAATAAAAGTTTTAAGTAACGCGCCGTCGAGCGCGAGTAACGCGGTCCTCGATAACTTCCGAGGAGAATACCTCGAGTAGGGCAAATCGCAAGGGTGAATCGCAGAGCGCATAGATCGACGAGGCCTCGTCTATTCTAATTGGCTTCGAATATTACCTCGAAGTCGAGGGACGAACGATCGACCACCACGAACGGCAAACGCGACTCTCGCACGCAAAAAAGTACATGCCACGCCACTGACCCAGAAACCGAGGGGAAAGCTGAAACGAAACAAAAAAAAAAAAAAGAAACGAAACGAAATGCCGGTCCGCGAGGTGAACGTATCGCGAAAAAAGGCGGAATAGCGAGAGACGAGTAGACGAATCCGAGGAAAAATCTTTCACGACTCGCATCCTATTTGTACAATCCTGCCATTAGCGACCGTCGCGTTTAAGTAACACCCGCGGGAATGGACAATCGTGCCTACGAGATCTGATAGATTTCTTTACGACGATGCAATGTACTTTTTTCACGCGCGACAGTCGACGTGGAAAAAAGAAAAGAGAAATTGCAATGAGATCTTGCGTTCCAGGCAATCGTCCGTTGCGCTTACTCCGGGGTATCGTCGTCACTACCAAGTAGCCACACTCTAAATTCGAAACCCACTGTCGATCGGACGATGTATAAAAAGGGGAAAAAAAAGGAAAGTAAAAAAGAAAAAAAAGAAAAAGAGATACGAGACTCGACAATTGGACAGAGGTAGATCGAACCGATGTAGGCGCGAACGGGTCCGGAGGATGCTCGCTCGTCGTTACGAGAGCATATCGGGGCTCTTCTTGTTCTCATCGACAAGAGATGTATTTCGCGTTTAAACATTTTCCAAATTCCTCGCACTCTGCGAATGGAACAAGAATAGTCCTTAATCTTCCAGCGGGGGTGGTATTCCGATATTAACGAATTAAAATTGACGCGCTTCAAATTCATAGGAAAGGATAACAAATTGTTCTTTTTGCAATATTAATTGTCCACATCTCGCAAAGTCGGGGTGTACAACATTTTCGGTAAAATCATCCGAACGTATTTGCGCGCCAGGCTCGCTGGTGACGCGAACCACCTCTCTAGAACCGAGTATTTCGAAATACTACCCACGCTTTGGAGCTACGTAGGCAAGGGGTTGGGCACTTTTTTTTCACAACGCCCGCTCCATCTTCCATTCTGCTAGGAAAACCCACCGTCTTTCTGATCGGCCTTCCTTCGCCGTCTCTGTGCTCGAAGAAAAAATAAAACTTGATATCTCGGAAAATATGTCGCGCTAATTATTCCGAGATACCTCGCGCGCGTCGCCCGCTCAATCCACTTCAACGATACGATCCTGGGGAGGGTCTAGTTAATTAATTTGATCCACCCCCGTAATCATCCCTTCGTCGAGTATCGATTGTTCTCTTTTGAATCGTTTCGCGGCTAACGAACCATGGTACGAAATTGAAGGATCGTTAAACACTCAAATTCGTTCTTTCCGGTGCAGCTTGGAAGATGGGAATATCGCGACGTTGAGCGTCGATGTATTTCAAGTATAAACCGACGAGATTTACCGCGTAACGAAACATGACAGATTTTTTCCATCTCCGGCGGAACTGGCACACGTCGTTCGCCGTTTTTATTAAGAATTTCATTCGCGTTTAGTTACTTTCCCGTTTTCCCCGAGTCGATGCCGCGTTTCGAGGGAGCTTCTGCATTTTTATTTCGCGCGTGCAACGATGACATTAGCTCCGGCGAGAATGACGGGTTTCTCGTTTTCCAATGAAACGCGAATGAGAATATCATATTTTCGAGGGTTTAAGAATAGAGAGCCGAGTAAAATTTCATTCGGTCCGTCCAACACCCTTGTTGCCACTACTGCGACTACAACAACGTTGCAATTATTTTCAGAGATTCGATTTCTTATTATTTCTACATTTTAGTATATATACATATGTATATAAAAAGAAAGATAAATACCTGTTTCTCGAGATTTCTCTCCGAAACGTAGAAAAAAAAGGGACTCTCGGCAAACTATCTCTTGAAATACATCGACGAAACCAATCACCCTTTGTCTATAAGAGCATACGGACGCCTAAACGGACGGGGAGACGATGGCAAAAAAAAAAAAAAAAAAATTGCGAAATTTGCAAATTCAGGGTATCGTCGCGACGTATATCGAGATGACGCATAACTTTTTAGAAGCAATAAAGAGGCAGGGAGAGAGAAAGAAAAAAGGAAGAGCAAAAGAGAGATTAAAGCAAAAAGAGGGGGGATGATACGGTGACGGTAAATCGTTGAGGAAGAGATCAATTTCTCAATAAAACGCCACCGGGCTATCTCAAATCTCTCAAATCTATCTATATATATATATACATATATATAGTAGCATATTTTGCATGGCCAACATATATATTATATGTATATTATTATGTATATCGGAGTGACTCTAACGAAGATTTTCCCCTATGTTCTGCGTCTTCGAGTCTGTTCTCCGGCGCGATAGAGGAACGTCGAGGGCGTTCCAATAAAAATTATTGTTCGCTGGGTAAACGAAAAAAAAAAAGAAAAGCACGATAGTCGAGAATAACGAACCACGTGGGTCGTTGGTAGGGTGTCCCCCGAGTTCTCTGAATATTCTCGCAATCTTGGCACGTTATCTGGAACATGATTCTCTTGTTTACATCGGTATCGCGGAATATTCCGAGGACGATCGAAAAGCCCGAGGGGGGGGGGGGGGTGCGGTGACGTTCGATATCGCGAAAAGCATAAAGAGAGGGGACAAAAAAAGAAAAAAAGAAGCGAAGCAGGACACCCTAGTAACGCGGCGACCCTTTCGCGCAAATTCGACGACGACGACAGACGAAAGTTTGCTTGCTTGCTTGCTTGCTAAATACCGCGAGAGCGTGGAAACCGGGACGGGGAACACGGTGACGTACCGTCCACCGTGGTGCTCGCCCTCGTTTCCGGTGCCCTTCTCTGTCTCTCGCGTCTTTGTCCTTGGAATACGACACGAAGACGTACGCGGGGAAAAGTGATCTTTAGACGAACTGTCGCCGCGCACGCCGACGAAACGCGTACGCTCGCTGCTCCTTCGACTTGTACTCTCGATCGGGTTTACCTTCCTACGGTAGGATTGACGAGAAGCGCGAAGTGAGAGAGAGAGGGAGAGAGGAAATCAATTTCGAACGCGAGGAAAGAAAAGCGAACGAGTTTCGTCGGCGTCCGGTCGCGGAATGCTGTCTTATTGATAAACCGCGAGCATTTTGCTGCGAACCGAACGTATCCCCAGCCAGACAAATCCCTGTTTTAGAATCCATTGTAACGCAGAGAGTGCCCTTACTTAGCTGTTAATTTTGAGGTCCTTTCGCAGGTAGTATTTGGCCCCCTTTTTCGCCCTTCGCCCTTTACTCAGCCACAAAACCAGTATTATTAGACGATACCTCGTAAGACAAAGCATGAGTGTTAAGCCCGTTGGAAAGGAGTCGCACACGACAGGCGCATACCACATTACCGGCGACCCTCGGCTCTGCTTATCAAGCGATATCGGCTGCGCACACTCTCGGTATTTAACGACAATTGCGCTACGCGTTTAAGCGTCACGGTAGGTACGAAAGCGCAATCGTTTTGTAAGAGAGTCGAGTGTCCCTCCCAAAGATACATATACCGAATATAACGGTACACGAAACGACGAGAGCCAGGCGAACGACGGGGGAGAACTTGTCGCGGAGAATGAGCGACAAGCGAGAACTACACTAGACACTCGAGAACAAACCAAAAGAAATCGAAGCCTCGATTCTCGTTTTCGACTGGGAAAAACGAGAAACGATCGCGAAATCGAAGAGAATCGCCGTATTTTTTCATTTTTTTTTTCATTTTCTCTTTTTCTATTCCAATAAATATGTCAAGCGTCGCGGCAAATTGGCAGAATGGTATCTTTTAATTTGCCGGTTAAATCGGGAATCGATTTATATTGTGCGGTGCTCGAACCACTCGATGGATTTGTGTCGACGATGAGCAAACGCTGGTTCGTCGGATACGCGCGTCGCGTCGTTGCGAGTACTGAAGTTTAAAGCGGCCGCGGCAGTAATCTCGGGCTTTAATACCACGGTACGAGGTATTCTCACTCATAATCAGCCTAAAGGCAGATTTTTACGACCGCGACGCTCCGTCATTTTCACCCCTGGTTAATTAGCGTAATTTTTTCTTTTTTTTCAAATGGGGGAGTGGGGGGATCGGGACAACGAAATGTCAGTCGAAAGATTTGGTTCGGAAGCGCTGGTTTTTTGGGATTTCGCGATCTGGAAATTGAATCGTAAAGCTGCCGCTTTCGGATGTAATCGAACGTAATGGGCTGATAATTGCGGATACGAAGACAATGGACATTGCTAATGGTATTCGTATTAACGCATCGACTCTCTCGTACTTTTCGATACCGCCAATGATAATTAGATTATTAATTTCCGGTGCTCGGGAGAGAAAAAAAAAAGTGCGGGGAAATAAATTTCGGCAAATCAATCGGTCAGAAATTTGTCGTTAACGATCGCGATGAATCGGAAAAAGTGTAATCGAATTACCGGTGTCCACGCAACCGGCAAACGGATCGCGCTTTGACCTCGTTCGTAAACCAGGAATAGAGCCTTCGTTTTCGTGTCAAATTAACGATTAACGGCGCGAAGTGTTCCTTGCGGGTCGCGGACGCGGCTGAAACTAAACTTCCACGCGTCAATTAAACCCTAAACGTACATTTATTTTTTATAATCGTACCGATTGGCAATTATAAAACGATTTAAACGTCCGTTCGGGTCAAACGGTCCAGGCTGATAATTTCAACGACAGTTTAACAACTATTACGCCGAGGCAAATATTTCTCCACGATCCGTTTGGCAAATCGGAAGCGCGCGCGCTCATAAGTAATATACGTGCATCGGAGCATGGAAAACAGAAAAGGAAAAAACAAAACAAAAAAAAAGAAGTATCGCGGAGTAGAGAGGGAAAAACTTTCCTTCCGCGTGGCTGGCGGGATACCACGAATATCGGTGAGTCCGGGCAATAAGCAATAAAATCGAATCACCCCCATAAATCTCCGCGGAGCGAGAAAATCCGAAAGGAACTGGGCGTCTCGAACTTACCCCGGAATGCGAGTCTATCGGGCGAGAGGGAGAAAAAAATAGGTCCCCGGGAAATCCTTGCGTCGGACATCTACCTCGCGTGCACGGCTCGTCGTTCGCGTAGAGGCCTAGTAAAAGATAAAGCAAAAAAAGAGTCGATCGACCCTAATGTCAAAACTCGGTACCACTTCCTAATGACAATAATTTGTGTAAAAGAACGGCGCGTCGGTTTTTCGCTTGCTAAGGGAAATCTCGATCCTCGATTAGCCAAAGTCGCTCAAAGTCGCCGGTGGATGTACACCCGACGTACGTGAACGGAGAAGATCGGAGGAGTACGGTATCGGGATCACGTGGCGCATGTAAATGCGCCTTCACCGCGCGTATTATTTTATTATATATCGTGGGGCTATTGGGGCCACGTGACGCCAGCAGGTTCTTCGCCCGAAACGCAATCATTCTTGAGTTATTCGTAAAAGTGGTGCTCGCGACGTAGTACCGTGGGCACAATGTCTCCCCCGATACACCTACATGTATGGAGATACGTGCCCGCCGTTCCTGCATCCCTGACAAACTTGATTTTGATCGGTCGGTAGCGCGAAAGGATATCACGTTGGACGCCGCGTCTTCGAAATTTTCCTCTTCTCTTCTCTTCGCTCCAATAGTTTCGCGAGCTCGTCGGGAGTATCGTTTGTAACCGGTAAAGACGATGAGGGTGGGGAGGCGTACGATCCCTACCGTTCGTTAGAAATTGATGAGCGTTCGGATGAAATTCGTTTAAGCGTCGCGTATACACGATTAGCGCGTTAATAGTTGATTAATGAAATTCGTTAATTTCGCAGAGACCTGCCGATATATCTCAATCACTCGTCCAATCGACAACTTACATCGGATTTCGGAGTACCTCATTCAGAAGTGATTCAATTTCATTATTTATTTCTCTGGTATCGATCGGGGGATATATCGGATCTCGTTGGATCGGGTCAACGTGCGCGCGTATCCGGCAAAATTTCGATAAATTCCAAAAACGGGTAAAATCAATAGCGCGCGTCTAGGGTCCTCGATTAACGAATCTTGACGAAACGACAGACGATCGAAATTCTTGCGCGAGATCGAACAACGGCGCCGTCGACTCAGCCCCGATCTTCTTCCGAAACTTCTTCGTGCTGCGTTCTCGCGAATCTCACCGGCGAGAGGTGTCCGTTGAATTATTTTCGGTTAAAGTCCGTCTTCGTCCCTTATCACCGAGCACTCTCCACGTCAGACTTTTCCACGCGAATCTCGTTAATGCTTTATCGCACCGCGCTCGCGATTTGGCCCAGTTCGCCGTTTCTGGGATCTTCGATCGTTCCCTGACATCTGTTCGTTCTTATATCCATTTCGAGTTACTACTTGCCGATATCGCGTGCCTGACAATGACAATTCTTCCGCTCGACAATTTTGACAGCTTCTCTCGTCGGCTGGAAACTGCCACTCGCTATCTTTCTCCCCACTTGTTTATCAACCGGCGCGGAAGAGTCGGGAGGATCGAAACGTTTAAATTCGCGAAAAATACGAAACAACGATTCGCGGTTAACGAATAAATCCGTGGGCCCGAGACAAAGACGTGGAAAACGCTGGAATGCCATCCCTTTGAGCCCTTCAAAAAAAAAAAAATTCGAGATCGTAACCGCCGCGCCGGGAAACGCGAAACCTCGATAAACGAGTCTATTCTCGTGATTCGAAAGCTCGCTAAAAACAAACGTTTAAACGGATAGTTCGCCAAGAGTAGGGTATCTAACGTAAGTCGATTTTTGCAGTTGATAGTTGAGTTTCGGCATCGAGAGACCCTTTCTCGTTCGAAAGCCCCGGCCAATAATGAACGCGTCAATTTTCCGTCTCTGCCCGCCGTGTCCACCCTCGCTTTTCAACCCCCCGGCCCCCGCACCCCTCCGCCCCTTCGATTCTTGGTCTCTCGCATCCGAACCACGATGTCCCTTCTCCTGTGCCATTTTTTTCGCGAGGATCCTTTCATTCGTTATCGGCCCGCTTGCTAATGGCATACGATTGCCATTCGCATTTTTTTTCTTTTCACTCCCCTCCCCCCCCCCCCTCTCTCTCTCTCCCCCCTTCTCACTCGTTCCTCCGTCCACCTATATCTTCCTTCTCTGCCTCCCGTTCTTTCTCTCGCTCGCGCGTGACCTTTACCCTCTCTCTCTCTCTCTCTCGCTCTCTCTCTCTCTCGGCGAACGACACGCGAACCAACCCGCGTGGGGGCTGGCATTCCATTTCGAAATTGACGTCGGAATGAAGCGTCGCTACGTCGACGTCGACATAGACGTAGACGACGACGACGCTGGTCGCCGACAATCGCTGCCGACGAATCGGGAAGCACGGACCGATGGAATAGAAATTTTAATTGGGAATTATTTCGCGGACCCGTTTGCGGATACGGATTTTCAAGGGTGGCGTCGAATAGCCTCGGGATTTTAAGATCGACGACGGAGGCGGGGGCGGGTTTGACGATGATGGGAATTTAATTGAGAATTATTCCGCGGCGCGCGTACGGGAGTGGGTGGTGGTGGGTTTCGAGGGAGGATCGAATACGATCGGAATTTTTGGGTATATTTCACGATCAGTGGAAAACTGAAACTGTGTTTCTTTTTTTTTTGTACGTTCCGAGAGAAAATTCGATGCGTTTCGAATCGTGGATATACCGTGACACGACTATTCGAGACGAACGACGGAAGGGCGAGCAACGCAAAGAGATCGCAAGGGACGCGGGAAGGGAAGGAACGTATGGACAATGACCATTCCATTTCGATGCTTTCCAGCGATTGGTTTCGCGTTGTTCGTTTTTTTTTTTGCGCGCGCTCGTAAAAATACGTGGAAATGCACTTTTTGAATTCGAAAGACTCGGACGAAATATCGTCCGAGCCTTGATTCCGACTTTACGGCGATTCTGAATTTTCGAGGAAACGATTCGAGGGAAGGACGACACCCGTCGCGCGTTGGAAACACATAGGGAACGATTACTCCGATTCGAGACAAAGGCATACAGATCAGAACTCACTCACGAAACACTGAAAGAAACTCACCGAAATACTCGCTTCTCCATGAAAATTGCATCTCCGACACTTGCATCGTCGCACAGTCGCCCCCTGCCCTCTGCCCTCTGCCCCCTGCCCATTTGGTACCCTCTTAGTGATATGTTGTCAGCCAGTAGTTTTAACTTTGATAATATTCGTGTATGCAACCGGATCCCACTTCCAATGACTCGTTGTACATGTTACTTATACCCGTTTATTTTCCATGTTTTCAATGTGTATACGTAAGTCGAATTTGTTTTCTTTCGATCAATGACAACAACAACAGCAACAACAACCAACCAACCAACAACAATAACAGAAACAAAGAATTATTAGAGAAAGAGATAGAACGCGAAACGCGACGACCGAGCGTGAAAAGGTCGTCCTACGTAATGGGTTCACCATGATTTACATTTGTCTTTTTTTTCTGCTTTCAGCTGCACAGATTCCACAACGCGGAAGTAAGTACGATTCAATTTCGCCGAAACGTTTCCTACCCGTTTCCACGCTCTCTCTCTCCTCGTAGTCGGGACGATCGTCAATTAAACTCATTTGCGAGCTGTAACGCTAACGCGGAAAATTCTCCCCGAACAACGCGGAAATTCGGTCTACTTTCACGCATATTATTTTTATCGTTTCGGCTTGAACGCGCGGTTTAGTCACGCGCGCCAGCTTCCACGGGAAGGGGCTTGTTTGAATTCGCGCTTTTCCGTCGAGACTCGCTATTTTTTTGCCGCCTAATGAACAATTAGTTTGTACGTCCACGGATTCCCCGTCGGAGGAGAGGGAGTTAATTAAGAAAATCTGTTCGCAATTACATTTTTCGTACGGGTGAAAATGACTCTCTGCCTTCGTACGACTATCGATCTCTCGAAGGAGAGAGTAAAGGGTACTTTTGCAACAACGCTTACAGGTCTCGATGCAACCCCCTGACCGATTCTTTTAATTTTAGCATGCAAGAGGAAAGACGAGATGGCGACCCAGGCAGAACATCAACAGCCCGCCCCCAAGAAACCACGGCTGGTTTTCACAGACCTTCAGCGCCGTACTCTACAGGCTATTTTTAAAGTGAGTCTTGCGTAACTGAACTTGCGTTTTGATCAATAGTAACCCTTTCTTCCAACCCCCCTACCCCTCCCCCTCCCACATCCACCACCCCCTCCTCCCCGTGCGGACACCGCTATTCATCCTCGAAGAAAAGAAAAATCACGAACCGTGAGGGCGTCACGGCCCACCGATACCCCCGTATCTCACATTTCGTATTTTATGTTAAACCCTACGAAACGATTGCGCGTTATTGCGAGATGCGCAGAACTCGCAGACTCGAAAATTGAAAATTGAAAGCGAAACGGTTTCCTTATCTACCACGATTCGATCCTGAAATGTCACGTCCCTGATTTTTCCGCGTGCACATGGAAATAGCCACCCCTTCTCCGCCCACAGGGGATACGTGAATTTAGTTGCGCGTCAACCGACAGTGCCGTACTATCGATCGCTCTTGAATAATTTCGCGGACTCGTTCTTTACCTATACGCTCTTGCATTTCATTCGGTTGATTGCAACTAGGGCCGGCATTTTAAGAATGGGCATCGATATTATCCGTTTCCTCATTAGCGCTCCTGTCGAGTTAGACCGCGCAACAGGGTGGAGGGGATTATGGCAGGGTGAGCAAAACGGACAACGATAGAGAGGGAGAGAGAGAGAGAGAGAGAGAGAGAGAGAATCATTGCCGAAAGCGTACAATTAAGACTGTCTAGTTTTAACGATCTCTTTTTACTAACCGGAAGTGAACGGTGTAAAATTCCGAGGTTTCCGATCTCTTCTATTTTCGAGCGCAGAAATTCTTTGAATTGGAAATCCGATCGATCGCCCGTCGAATCACGGGGAAACGATACTTTTGTATCGTTACCTCGTGTCGACGGCGAGATCGAGATTTGATTTGGAATTATTGGAAATTGGGGAGAAGAAGGACGCCGCGGCGCAGAACACGAATTCGTATCGACCAGCCGAAATTGGTATATTAGGAGGTATGCTTGGAAGATCGAAGGGTGGAAACGGTACCTTACGTTCGTAATGTCGTTGGGAACTATGCCAAATAGTTGGCAAACTGGTCTCCGTAACTGCCACGGGGTCTGTCGTTAGAGGGCAACGCGTTACGGGGGCGACGAAAGAACTCAAAAATCACGGGGCAAGATTTGCGTTCGCGGTATCGATTAATAATTACTTATTCCGACACGATATTGCGCGAATATCATTGACTCGAAATCAGCGCTCGCGAATTGCGCGGGAAAGCGCTCCCACTCGACGATGCGTGGATAAACTATCGTCGCGTGGATCTTGAAATTGTTGTACACCGTACGCGTGCCGACCGTATTCTCCAACGTTCAACCATGCGACGCGTTAACGTAAAATTCGTTAAAAAACAAATGGGAGCGTACATCGTCGGGGTTTCTGGAAGTGTGCCAAATAGTTGGCGAATTGACCTTAGCCCAGTTAACCGCTAGGCGCTCGATCTTTCTCGCATTCCGCTTCCATTTTCCCCTCGATTATTCGTGCATTAAAGTTCCTCCGAGTCTTTGATTCTTTCGCCCTCACGCCTAAGATTCATCGTTCGTACGAGATTGGCCGTTGGTTTATTGGCCTTCGCGTTATTAACTCCCGCGGTGGAGATTTGTTTCCGGCGATAAGAATCCATTCGGTTTCGTCGATTAAGTTGGATGCACGGAACCAATACCGTCCAGCGCGCGCGCGCGCTCGCGTGCATCGGTGGCGCGTCTCCTCGAGTATTTAGCGAATTACGCTCCGACCCTCTTGTTCGTTCCAATTTCGTTCGAAGACGGAGAACTCGACGGTGGAATTCTGCGAACGATGAGAATGAATTTTGATCGAACTCGGAAGAAGCGTAACTCTTTCCATTCGCGTTCGCTCCGCGTCTCCTCGGTGCACCCTTTGCCAATTGACAGACGTGTACGTCTGTGCACACGGACACAGAAAGGCAAGCAAGTGCGCGCGCGCGCGCCTACCGTATGCCTCGTTCTCGCTCTCCCTCTCTCCATCTCTCTCTCTCTCTTCCTCACGGCGCACAGAGGCTGTCAAGGAATAATCACGATCCTCTGTCCGATAGTGTCCTGCATTTCCAAACAATTGATGCGCCTCTCTCTATACCGAACTGGCATCCCGTATGCAGACGGCCACCTTCGTTTCGATGCGTTACATGGCGTGAATTACAGCCAGCGACAGGATATCGATGCGAGTGCATCTTAACCGTGGCTTCGCGTATCGTAAATTAGGTGAAATTAAATTTGTACGGCGGTACGTAACTTCTGTTCCTTTTTTTGTCATAGTGGTCGCGAATCCGCGTCTTCGACGTTCACTTTGTCGCGTGAGAAACGTATTTAAATGTTGTTCGGCGTTTAATAATGGCAACGACGGACGAAGGTCAATTTCGTGTCCGTGGATAAGTATAATATAAAGAGAATCAGTCGACGCGTAGGTAAACGAAGCGTAAAAGGGTTGAAGTACGGACAGAGAGAGAGAGAGAGGGAGAGAGTGTGGGAGAGAGAGAGAGAGAGAGAGAGAGAGAGAGAGAGAGAGAGAGAGAGAGAGAGAGCGACATCGCGAGGATAAAGGGGTGGAAGTATCGATAATAATTCTCAAACGTGCAGAACCGTTTGCGTCTAGTTAGGTCGATCCGAAGATAGTAATTTTGCGTTCGCGTTAATCGTTTCGTTCGAACAGAAACGGCAGAGGTATTGGTTTGTAATAATTGTTGCTCCGCCAATCGATACTCCCTAGCTCGTCCGTTATTGATCCGACCACTCGACCTACGGCGAGTGAGAAGCGTCGTCGCGTGGAAAGAAAACGTGCCAGTTTATGTGCCACGCGTGGAGAATTGTTTACCATTACCCCGGGAACAACGAAACGACGCGACGATTTTCCCGCAACTCCGTTCGCGGATACGGTCAATTTTCAATTCTCGCGGCACAAAGGGACCAATCGCGGGAGAGAGCTGACAATGAGAGAGAGAGAGAGACGCGAAAGATTTCCACCGATCGAGGTCCGGAAAAGTTCGATGATCGAAAAGTGAAATATGATGAGACAAGCCGGCCTCTGGTCGTCGATACGCGATCGCAAATAACGATACGAATTCTATTACGTTCGGGGTCTGGGTATTTCGTGCCGCTAATCAATAATACGCGCAAGAAAAATATCTATGTGCACCGTACTTCCCTGTATTCGTAAATGCAAACACACGCACGGTCGTTGAATTCTGAAACGCCGCGGAGCGCTTATTTACACGCGATACAATTGGCCAGGAGCAGTTTGTATTTTACATGGCAAAATGCATGGCCGCGATTTAATATTTGCTTTAAATCAACGTAGCTTTCAATGACTCTCGTTATTTTATTTGGCTGCGTAAACAATACCAATATTTCTACCCCCGTTTCTATCAATTACTTCTAATCAACGAGCGCGGGGGTGTATATTTCTGCGCGAACGGCTTCGATCGGCGAGCCTTAGGCGAGATGAAAGAAAATATAAATACGGTGGAATACCGCTCGTCGCACCGTTCGGACGAGTCTCGAGGTAAAAATAAAAAAATTAAAAAAACCAACAAATGTCATTAAAAATTGATCAGCCGATATCTATGAGACGCGCGAAGCTTTCACAAATTACGCGCCTCGCGCGTCAGAGTCAAAAGAAAGATAATAACAAAAATCAAGAACCGTCTATACGTCCCCAAACTCATTATTCCCAACCGTTTGCAGGAGACCAAGAGGCCGTCGAAGGAGATGCAGGTGACAATCGCCAGGCAGTTGGGCCTGGAGCCGACGACGGTCGGCAACTTCTTCATGAACGCTCGACGCCGCTCCATGGACAAGTGGAAGGACGAGGACCCGAAAACCGTCGCCGTCGACGAGGGGCAGCTATCGCCCACAATAGGTATCGGGCAGCGCCAACCAAGCGACGTTTTGTGACACACGTCCGACCACGAGGAGTACCACGACGAGTCACCCGAGGAAGACCTTCCCTTCTCGTAAGGGACGTCAACTTCCTCACCGTGGACGATAGGAACGCGCGTTTCGAGCCCGCCACGATCGATTTTGGATCATGCCGGGCAGGGCCGAGGTTAGAGCCGGTGGTAGGCCCGGCGATGGGAATAGGGACGGGGATTTCGAATTTTCAATCTCAAGGGCCGCGGGGCCTGTAGGTAAAGTCGGATCATCGTACAACGGTTTAACGTCTATCCGTCGACGCCGAAGAGGGTTGTCGCTCGAGTCGCTGTCTCGCGCGATTGAGATCGAAACGCACGGGTATACGGGAATACGGGAGCGCCGAAGAATTCAAGAGCGGGCGAAAAGATAGATCGAAGCGCGTAGACGCTGACCCGACAGTTCCCTCGAAAAATGAGGGGGGAACGTTTCGCGTATTCCCGTGTATTACGAGCATACGCGAAACTTGGAAATAGTTGGGCATCTCGAATGATCCCGATTTTGACGGGAGAAGCGTTCGTTGATTTAAACGGCGCGATCTCGCGTCGGATCTGGGTAATTTAGTATCGATCGAAACGCGTTATATAATACCGAAGCGTCAAAATTATCACAACTTGCCGACGGAGACGGGAGACAGCCGGTAAACAGTAATCTCGCGATCGTAGTCTAGCCCGCGAGACAGCGACTCGCGCATCGGTATACGATACATCGTTTCGCGAACGATCGTGGTCCAATCTACCCGACAGTCGTTTTAATCAACGCGAAGGACCAAGAGGAACTTTTCATTTAGTCGGGATGCCTTAGAAACGAGCCACGCAAAGTATTTTTTACGACAGTTGGAAGAAAACACAGGCGCATCGTGGAAATTCGAATCCCCGAGATCGTAGAAACGCGCGATCGAAGATCGTCCTTGCCGCCGATTGCCCACGACGATGATTCCCCCTTTCTCTCTTGCGATGGATCGAGCCGAACGATCGCCGAGAATCGTTTTCTGTATTCGACCGAGGGCAGGGCCGACGAGGGGGCCGAGGGGTCCCGGCGACATTTTGCCCCGCGTATTCACCGAATATCAATTTTCTAAAAACGTCGTCGCGGGGAAAATATCGTACCGCGGGACCCTTTGCCGCCGTCGATTCGCCCTTTTTCGGTCGATCGTTCGACACCGCGACTGGACCGAATTTCTTTTCGGAAACTTGGTGCAATAGTTTGCCATATTAGAGTAAGTTGTTTTATTCGTTAAAGAGGGATAATGTTTACCGCCATGTAGAATCCCGTTTTTTAACGTTCTAGTCCTCGTACGTACGTCCACGGACTTCCCGTCGTTTATCCAGGGACACATTCTTTTATCTAGTCAAAATTATCAAGGATGCACCTTGAGTCCTCCGATCGTTCGAACGACGCGTCCCGTTTAATTCGAACGAGGGTGCGCTCGACGGAAGTCTGCGATTCCCTAACAGAGCTTTGCATCTCGCAGATGCCTACGTACATACAATACCAACGCTGAGAGAAAGTATTGGTTCGATGGTCCGCGATTTGTCGCTTTAAATACCGTGCGTGGTAATTATTATCTCAAGTTTCTCACGTAAATTACAATGGCGAACAAATACAAACTTCTAAGAACACAAAAATACTTTTATGTTCTTCTCTCGGCAAGCCGTGTAGAAATTTAAGGCGTCATTCCTACGGCAAGAGAGAGAGAGAGAGAGAGAGGGAAAATGTTAAGGAAAGGGAGAGGGGGAGAGAGGGAGAGAAATCGTCGTGCAACCGGTGGCAAAAGGGTGTGCAGCGAGAGCTGCCAGGACTCGTCGTGTCCTCGTTGGTCGCAAAAGGACGCGTAAGAATTTTTTCTTAAAATGTGGCATCGTGTCGGATGCACGTGCCAAGTGATATATATATGTATCTATAAACATTGTATATCAGAGTGGACGCTCTTTTGTGCGAATCGATGGAAAACTGGGAGAAGGGAGAAGGGACGCGAAGGGAATCTTTCGCAAGTATTAGTGAAATGCACCTCGGTGCAAAGAGCGTGTATGTGAGAGCGCGAACAAGTGTGTGCGTTTGCGCGAGCGTGCGCGCACTCGCGCGTGTGTGTGTGTGGGCGGAGAGAAAGAAAGAACGAAAGAAAGAAAGAGAGTGAGAGAGAGAGAGAGAGAGAGACTTCGCGAACCGCACTCGATATCGTACCGCAATTGTGCTGTGCTATTGTACATATTAAAACAAAAAGAAGAAAAGAGAGGGACACGCGAGAGGAATGCAGAGCGAGAGAGAGAGAGAGAAAGAGAGGACAGGTGCAGAAACTTTTATTGCGTAAACGATGGTCGAAGACCCGCGAGAGATGCTTGATTCCAGATCGATGCGTGAGACAGCAAAGAGCAAGAGAAACAATAAGTGCATTCGTCTTTTCGGCAATTCGCCGATTCCAAACCTGCTTCTTTTCAGCGGCAAATTCTTGCCGTTTTTCTCGTTTCGCTTTCGCGGCACGTTATTTATATTAGGCGTTACGCCCGGCGTGCTTCTTCGAACGAACGTTCGTTCGACGGAACAAATCGGGGTGACAATTTCGTTAGCGCGATTATTTTCGAGCGTGACAAAAAAAAGCTTCGTACCGAGGTACACCTGTGCTAGTCGATGCCGTAAAACCTTTCCGTTGTTGCATACTTAATCGGCCGTCCCGTCGTTTGATTTAAATCCAGAAAACGTAATAGAATCGGGCGCTCGACGAGGATTGCCACGATCGAACGAGCTACCTCGATCGCGTACCTTCGCATTGCTTTTCGATTAGATTATTTAGTCCTGGGGCAGGCCGCGCACGGTCCTCCGGGGCCGTGCTTTATCCGTCGAATCCGGATTTTGGTTTTTGCTCGCGCAAAGATCGCGCGACGAACGCGATGCGGAGAACAGCCGGTTTTGAGACAAGTCATTGTATAAACTCATCGTACCAAAAAAAAAAAAAAACAAGAAGTGGATGCGGCCGTTATGGTCGTCGATTTAAGATCATATATAGTACAAAGTAAACATATATTATTGTAATAACGGTTTAATTAAATATAAGAGAGACGTCGCTGTTTTCAAGAGGGTATTAACAAAAGTGATACAAGAAAAACTGGGGACAATTTTCGGGGGTGGGACAAGTGCTTTCGGTGGCGTGTGTAAACGAAGAGGAGGAACGGGAAGAGGAAGAAGAAGATGAGAATAAATAGACAAATGTTGAAGAGTAGGGGGTTTAGGGGGGTGGGGGTGGGTTGGGAGGGGGCGTCGAGTTTTCATTAGGAGTTTCCTCGTCCGGCGTGGTTCTGCCTCGTTATCAGACGCGATAACCGTACGACGATAAGGATGCTTCGAGGTTCTCGCGATAATTCAAGGATTCGAGCTACACATCCGTATCCGTATCGAGTCACCGTACACAGTAAATTTTTACGTCGAGCAATTCGAGAGACTTCAACGGCCGAAAACCAAACTTTCGGAAGTTAATAATTGGCAGCGTACCGGATAATTAACGTAATCTAGAAAATAGCGTAGCGGAAGGAGAGGACGGTAAGAAGAGTTCCAAATGCAACAGGGAAATTCAGCGTTACTCGTCGGACACGAATAATTTCTTAAAGCAACGTCCAACTTTCGGCGAGCTCCGTTTCGTAGCGAACTTTCTGGTTTTGTACACAAAAAGCAGCGTGAACGCATTGATAACAGCCATAACGCCTTTCACGTTTCAAAAATTTGTGGAAGGAGGAAGGAAACACGAGCGAATCCTCGAAACTTCACGATAGCAAAGTTAACTCTGGAAGGACGGGACGCGAAGAAAGAAAGTGCGCAAGGAACGTAAACGAAAACAGCAGAGAGATAGATCGAGATAGAGGGAGAGAGAGAGAATGCTCGTGGAAATATCAAAAATCGCGTTAAAGCTATCTGCACGATAAACCTGTAAATATATTATTATTGCGATCATTAGCTGCAATCGCGAGTCACGAGGATAATTATTATCGTCATCATTTTAATTATTTATTATTATGATTATTATTGCCATTTTTCTTATTACAACGCGAGAGGCGCTTGATTATTATGTAACGTCAAGGGGCGTTCTTTGTTACGTAAGGAAAACTATAGAGGTTGGAAAATTATGTAGGGCAATTATTCGAGAAACTCTCAAATGGACAAACTTTGCAAAAGTCGGGTTCGAGTGAAAACGATTAGAGGGTTTAACGTGGAACAAGGAAATTGATGAGGGGTTTGGGGCACCGTGAGCGACGGAGAGTTTAAAATCGAAGGACACACGCTAGATACACGCAAAAAAATAAATTACCACTAAACGTAAAGCAAGAACATAGTATATGATTATATATATACTATATATATATATATAAATATGAATATAAATATAAATATAAATGAATGATATATTATATTATATATATATGAATATAATTGCCACTTTGAGGCAACAGGGGGTAGTTAGGGTGGGCTCGGGATGGGGGAGGGGAGGGATATATATATAATATATAATATAGTCTGCCACCGATGGGCGAACCTAAGTGGGGGTTCGATTATCGATCGATCCCGAAATCGATCGATCGATAATTGGTTCACATTGATATTGTAAAACGACGCGAAACGGAGAGAGGGAGAGAGGGAGAGAAGAAAGGAGGGTAAAAAAGATTCGACGATCTATTTATATATTTTGAGTGCGCGTACACCTCGTCAAGGGAAAGGGAAAGTTAAGATCGGTAAAGGTATCATCGGGGCAAGCAAAATCGTTGATCGCTTTGAAGGTATTGCCTCAATTGTTGTTCGCGTCGCGAGGAACGAGGGTCGTATTTAAAATTCGAGACGACGGCTGATATACGCATACGTGTAAAGGGGAATATACAATGTAGGGACTAAGGAAATCTATTTCGGGGCCGCGTGCGTATACGCGTTTTTTTATATCGCAAAATTAAATTTAAACAACAAAACATAGGTGTAAAGATAAGTCATTGGGACGAGGTCGAGGGAACACGGGGTGATGGACGTTGAACGAATGTTGAGTAATATATTAATTATATGATATATTATATTATATTATGATATAGCGCGCGTAAAGGTTGCGGATGGTACGGGAAAGATTGGTTTTCCACTCACTCGCTCGCTCTCACCGACCGCGGCTCGTTTTTTTCCCATGCTTTCTTTTCTCTCGTCTTTCTTTTACACCTACATTCTTCTCGTTTACCTTCGATCCTTTCGATTAATCGTATCTTTCGCCAAAGTCCCTGCCATCGTTTAGATTGGCCGAGCCATCTGAGGGCTGGAATATTTGTTTCCTTTCTTCTCAATTTTATTTATTAGAATCGTGTATTTATTCGTTCCAATTGAGAGTTGTATCGACATCGACATTGACATTCCATTGTATATACGCGTTGTTTCGTTATAGCGATTTCGGGCACGTACCTTCGTTTTTCCAGGCACGCGCCTTGCACACGGATTGTTTTTTTAAGATTGTCTATTAGGATTTATTAATTGTACCACGTAAGAGAACGATATAAGCCTGATACGCGCGTCGATCGGCGATGAGTTTCTTCGGAATGTTTGTAAAAGAGGATATGCACCTTGTAAAAAGATAAGATGTAGTAAACATTGTTATTTAACACATATCCAGTGGATTACGAATTAACGACGACGACTACTACTACTACAACTACAACTACAACTACTACCACTACCACTCTTACTACTACTACTACTACTACTATTACTACTACTCCTGGTACTGCTAGTACTACTACTATGACGACGATGACGATGACGAATACGACATTGACGACAACGACGATGCACAATATAGGCGTCCGACGATACAAAATTTTCGAACCGTTCAAAAATTCGCTAGTTTTTAAATCTGGGAAGAAGGAAAAGTTAACGTCGTTAAAGTTAAGGGGAAAGAGAACCGTCGGGAACAATACGGTCACGCGGCAGCCTATATCGTGCCAATTATCAAGTCGCCGGAGTTTTGATCCGCTCGACGCGTACCAGTAAGAACACACGGGGCAAGGAATTAGAAATAAAGCGCGAAAAAGAGTCGGAGCGGAGAAGAGGAAAAAAAAAGAGTAACGTTGGAATAACTATACTTGTTTCGATGAAGCCCGAGGACCTGTGCCCGCGTTTCGTACCGAGCAATTCGCGAGCGTTCAGCGATAATTATATGTACTAATTAAACGTAAAGGGAGACCGTAAAACGAGGGCGTTCAAGCGATAGTCGGACAGGCAAAATAAGAAGCCGAGGGAAGCTCGAGAGTGGAGAACGGGTGAACAGTTCGTACGACAATAAGGTATCGATTAGTTAATCAGAGATGAAATAATGTAAAATACAAGTGCAAAAGCAAGTATACATTATTATATTTATTATAATACGAGGGTTCGTCGCGTCGGCGTCCCGCCAAAAAAAAACCCAAAGAGAGCGGCTCTCGCGAGAAACGAATCTTCTCTCTTGATTCTACGAGAGAGCAGGAACAAAAGGAGGAGAGAGGAGGGGAGGCTCCTTCGGAGTTTTAAACCAGAGCGTTGCGCCACGGAGGACGAAAAAGACAGCTTAGATTTATAATAAAAAAAAAATAAATAAATAAACCGACAAAGAAGTATGAGAGGAAGAGGGATATCGGTGAAAAGAGGTGAACGAATGGCGAGCGAGCTGGAGAACGAGGGGGGATCGGTGAACACCGATCGGCCTCTCGCTTCGACGGCGTCGCTGCCTCGTTTCTCACCGAGGAAACGGACGACCTCGAGGAATCGATATCGCGGATCGATTCATCTCCGCGTGAACATACCAAAGGATCGTAGATTAACGCGAATAAAAGCATTATTTATTCTTTACACTTACGTATTCATTAGTGAACGAGACACAAACATACATACACACAAGACGCAAAAGGGACAGAGACACAGAGGTACATCGCGGTTATAAACCTGAAAATTATCGAGGAAGCGGCGTGCCATTGATTTTCAGATTTCAAAGCGGAGAAAGTGAAAGAGGCTTATGAGCGCGCGAAAAAGCGGAGGGGGCGAGGGGTAGGGGGTGGGGGGATGACAGGGGTGGTGAGAGGTTGAGAGAGAAAGAGAGTGCCTGGAAAAGATGCTGAATCGATGATGCTCGTAAATGATGAAATCGAATTTTAAAGGAGCACTTCGAGTCTCTCCAAGTTTTCTTTTCTCGTAAAAGTAACCCGCTGCTCGTCGATCGGCAACGAGGAGCGATCCCCGATACGCGTGTCGGCGGGCCAGCCTCGTTTCTGTTCAAAACAAACGATAATAAAGTTGGACGTGAATTCGTGGGAATTCGATTTCAGCATGCGGATGTGTAACTATGTAATAGACACATTGGTCATCGAGAACCGCGGGAGCGATTGTAAACTACTGTAAACTACGATGTTACTACGTTTTACCAAGAGCTTATTGTAGTCGAGAATCATTAAACACAACTTAAGTCGTAAACCAAAAAAAATGGTATTGAGTGTAGCACGAAACTTCTTTACACTTTTGCACGAGACGTGTGTTGTACTTAATTATTATTGACATATGTAATTAACGTTTTATTACTTAGCAATTAAACTTAATTTATTTATGATTAATCGAGTCGCTTGTGTTGAAGCCCTTGTTATACTAGATCGCGTATCGCGCGCGCTCTCTTCGCGAACATGTGCAATCGACTTTTATGACCGAAGGCATCTACGGCGAGTCGATCTTTCGTCGAACCACCGAATCGTTATCCAATTCGCGACGAAGTCGGTGCAACTTGGAAATTGGCAAACCAAACCCCGTCGAAATTCGATAACTTTATTTCGATAGTTCGACGTTACCAGCGGTTTCAAATTCTACCGGTGAGCCGGAGCAAACGAAGAGGGGGGCAATGAAAACGAAGGTAGAGTTGTAAGCGACTCCGAGTTGAAGTAGAAACTTCGTCGTCGCGGAAAAAGTGGATGCCTTCGTTGTAACAACGGAATCTAGTCAAATAAAGATTAACGATCGAAGTTGACAGTTGATTACCAGAGATCCTTGAAGAAATTCGTACGGGAGTCAAAGGTATCCCCGACTTTCTCGGGTGTGTCGACTTCTCCGAGGAGGAGCGGCGGATAGACCGTCTTGTTATTTAATGTACGGACGATCCTTTCGGAATCATAGATCATCCTTTCGTTTGTTTCTCAAGAAAAGGAAATGAGACACAGAGGAAATGTAAAACGCTTAATACCTTCGCGCTGTACTTGATTGATTTTGATTCGAGCACCGTTTCACGAATTTAAGCGTATCGCGTTTAAATTGCGAGACGGACTACATTATATACATAACTCTAGCTAACATATAGATTTTTATATTTTCGTTTAATACCGAATTAGTCTAAAGGCACCGAATAACACGTTATATTTGTACGGAGACCTAGCTGTTAGTCCCGAGTATGAGTGGGTAATCGCAATGTTGTATATACGTCGCGGTAATTCGGTCGATTTCGAACGTACGGATAGATAAAGAGAAGAGATATGACCGAGCGGACGGAGGAACGTCGTGCAAACGAGATATATAAACGAGAGACGGAGGAGGAAAGGAGGAGAGAAGCGAATCCACCGTTGCGTTTCGTCCGTTTAGAAATTTTATAATCCTAATCGATTATCGCTGTACGCAGTTGTAAATAACGTTTCCTTCGCTTGTCATATATATTTCGATCCCGTCAACCAGTGTACGCATCGTTGCGACGTACTTCTCCGGACAAGCCACTTGTTTGGGGAATGTATAAAAAAAAAATATATATATATATTATATGTATAATCAACGTTTTGCGTTTCGTCGCGCCGACGGTACACGCTGACTCTTTTGCTACTTTGATCGATTATCGCCTTCGTTCCACACCTTCTCGGCGACTTTGTTTCCGTTCGTCCTGTTTTTGCAACTACCGCACGTGTATTTATTCTAAGAAACAAAGCAAACGGAGAGAATGTGCGCGTGTGCGTGTGAGAGAGTGAGAGGCAGATACAGAACGAAAGTCGGTGTGCGAGAGTGAGGGCAAACTAAGACAGAACAGGCATAACGAAATTGTTAAAACAGAAACTAGAGAATAAACGAGCAATAAAATGTGCTACTCACGGAGTGAGATTTCATTGCAACTAGCAAATTTGCCGTAACTAGTCGTGCGACACTGTTTTCTTCTCCTCCATTCAATCGACGTCGATGATCACGCTCGAGGAAGATCGATCTCGAGAGGAAGAGTGGGGAAAAGAACAAATTCGCAAAGATCACCTTTCCCAATCATTGCGAGACTTTGGGAAATAAAAGATTCTGTGGTTGGTAGAAACGTACATATATTGTTCGCGTAAAAAAACATAAGCGTGTACTCCTTGATTGAGTGGTTGTGATCCTAAAATGCTTAAAAAATGCTTAAAAATTGCTTCTTTCCTTATTTTCATTCAGCATTGTTTAGATTTGCTCATCCACTGAACGCTTGGATCCCAGTGATGGCTCTTCCGAGTATAAGAGCGTGAATGTCGTTGGTACCTGCGATCAAGAGACGATTAATTTTCGCGTTTACACGCTTCACGCACCCCCCTCTCTTCGCGTACCTTCGTAAGTAATTACGCTCTCCAAATTCATCACGTGTCTTATCACGTGATACTCGTCGGATATTCCGTTACCGCCCAGCATGTCTCTCGCCGTTCTCGCAATTTCCAAAGCTTTCGTGGCCGAATTTCTCTTTATAATGGAAATCATGTCCGGAACGGCTCTGTTGTGGGCGAGTTTCGTGATGAAAATAAGAGAAGTTAACAACAACAGAAGATTAATTCTCCTAGTAGGAGGCGAAAACTCGCGACGTACGGTCGTAAAGGAACGTAACGTCTCTTACTTGTTCTCGTCCTTCAATCTCCCGACGCGCAAGCAAGCCTGCAGACCGATGGCAATGTCGCACACCATATCCGCCAATTTCTTCTGCACCAATTGATTCGCCGCCAGAGGCCTCTTGAATTGCATCCTGTCCAGAGCGTAAGATCTAGCTATTTTCAAACAGCTTTCCGCCGCCCCGAAGGCACCCCAAGCGATGCCGTATCGCGCGTCGTTCAAACAAACGAACGGCCCCTGGTGTGAAAAATTCAGAATCTCTGCACAATTTTGTCGCGATTAAATTCGACTCGGGCGTTCTCCACTCACTTTGAGACCCTGAACGTGCTGAAATACATTCTCGGCCGGTACCGTCACGTTATCCATTAAAATCATCCCCGTGACGGAGGCTCTTAACGAAAACTTCCCCTCGATCTTCGGCGTCGACAATCGATTCTCGTTTCCCTTCCTCTCGACAATGAACCCGCGGATCGCACCGTCCTCGCACTTGGCCCAAACGACCAGCACGTCGGCGATCGGCGAATTTGTGATCCTACCAGAAATCACACTCGCAATATCTTTGGAAAGAAATCTCTAAAACTCGTGGGTTTCAGGTTACACCCCGCAAACTAACCATGTCTTACTGCCGCTGAGCTTGTAAACTTTTTTCTCGGCATCGTAGACGGCCCTGGTCTCCAAGCCACCCGCGTCGCTTCCGTGATTCGGTTCCGTCAGTCCAAAGCATCCGACGTGTTCGCCGGAAACTGGAGACGATCGTTAGAGAATCGCATCATGAAGAGAAAAAAAAAAGAGAGAAAAGCAAAACGAACGTACCAAGTTTTGGAAGAAATTGTTCCTTTTGAGCCTCATTGCCGTGCGCGTAAATCGCGCCCGCGGCGAGGGAGGATTGAACGGAAAAGGCGGATCTATATCCGCTGTCGATCGCCTCGATCTCTTTGGCTAACAGTCCGTAAGCCACCGAAGAGACCCCCGCTGCGCCGTAGCCCTTCATCGTGCACCCCAATACACCCATGTCACCCAGTTCGCGAATGATCTCCTTGTGGAATATTTCTTTGCGATACGCCTCAGTGACGCGCGGCAAGAGCCTCTCCCGGCAGTAGGTGCGAAATTGATCTCTAATCAGGATCTCGTCCTGAGTCAATTGAGACTCGAGGTTGAACGGGTCTTCCCAGTTGAATGTGGCTGAACAAATTTCTTCTTTTTATAGAAATATTTGACACCCTATTGATCGAAAGGCGTTGTCGAAATCTATGAACGGGTCTTCCCAGTTGAAAGTGGATGAACAAATTTCTTCTTTTTTTTATAAATATTTGACAACCTATTGATCGAAAGGCGTTGCCGAAATCTATGAACGGGTCTTCCCAGTTGAAAGTGGCTGAACAAATTTCTTCTTTTTTTATAAATATTTGACAAACTATCGATGGAAAAGATTTGCCAAAATCCAAAACGTTACGTAGTAAAAATCTAACGGTCGTCGGCACGGGGAATTTGGTAGTCGAGGGAACTACCGTATCGACGCCATTGCGTACGGCTGAATGAAAGTCGATACCGTTCCGACATCTATCGACTATTCGGAGAGACATTCCCTGCAGAACGAAAACCCACAGGGACCAAGTGCCTCCGATAGGATCGGGCCGGATCGGATCGATTCGATTCTGTTTACACCGATAGTCGTAAATCATTCAGATCAAACTTTAAGACTTACGCTTGCTTCCCTGCGAAGACGAGACAGAAAATTCTGGTGGGACAAACGATGGGTTAAGAATAATATCGATTCGAGAGGTGTCGCAGAGTACGCCGATCGGAAATAACATCAAATTCTAACGATTCGAGGAACCTTTTGGTTCGCGAGTCTCGAAATTTCACTAGGAAAATAAATAAAGGCTCGTGACATAATTAAAGGATACGCCTCGCAAAATTGTTCCGATAACAACGACTGCATCGTAGGAGAAACTTGTGCGCGGAGCTTGCAGCCATATTGATCGACAGTTAAGAGACAACTGACCGTAGCAAGCAATGTTTCTTATCTCTGCATTGCTCCACCTAACGAGAGGGCTCGTAAAACGTTTTGTTTATCACGATTTTCTGGCAACTCTTTATCGGTTGACCTCCGAACCTGCCCGAAGCCCAACGTCCCCCGCTCGTTACGCAATCCCAGTCCTCCAGTCCCAGTGACGTCATCAGAATGAGAATCTCTCCCTCATTGGATCGAAAAATTGGCGGTAAAATTTAACTTCCGCGCTACTTTGCGAAGATGACATTGAACGTTTAAAGAGGAGTTTGTGCAGGTAGTAAAATTATATCTTTTTATTTCATTGTTTTAGTATTAAATGCTTATACAATCGCTGTATAGGAACCCTACGGACGGACATCGTGACGTAACTCTAATTATTCGAGATTCACTTCCGATTGCATCGCGACGATACTTGTACGATCAAACGTTTCCACGCGGCACTGATGTTTAAAGATTAAACTGTAAACGTCGATGGCGCGATAATGCACGGCAATTCACGTTACTCAGCTCTAAAGGCACTCCCATAATTTATAAATGTCACCACCAGCAGCCTTGACCACTCATCGTGCAGCAGTTTCGTCGGCTCGATGTCACGGGACGGTCGCGACTTATACCACGAGAATGTCATCCTTCTTATCCGGACCATCCGGTAATTTTTGATTCGACACTCGAATATTGTGAAAGAAATAACCGAGAGTTTCCGTGCAGGGCCGTACGATTGCGTGCGTCGCTGCCGAGAAAAAGTTCCTCGTCGCGGCGCAAGTGATCTTCCATACGCGAAGACACGGCGCCAGGCACCATATATGCTGCAACAAATAAAATATTTCCGTCAATTCGGTCGATCGAGCGACGCGGATATCTTTCAATTTCACGGTTACGATCCTGACTATCGATCGCCAGCCACGTGATATCAATTTGGACGGAGTCGACAACCGATGATCGGAAAGGAACGCGAGCGCGGGATGATGCGCGCCTTACCTGAAAGGCCAAGCACGCGAAGGTGAAGCCGAGGCAAAGAGCGAGTATCGGAGCGACGAGGACCGAGAGGAAGATGTAACAACATCCCCTGGAAATCCGGAAACAATGACCACTGAGGCGCCAGGCGCACTCGGGACTACGAATGCCTTCCGGTTCTCCAATGACGTCGTCCCACATCACCTGTGGATATGCATTAACGATATATACCTTGGCCAAACGCGCGTTACCGCTCGTCAAATTGTTGCGACTTAAGGGGTCACATAGGTACATTTCTCGGTTTCGAAAAAATCCAGTTTTTTTCTTGTATGTTTTGAAAGGTACATGTTTTAGAAATGTGTTAAACCCACAACGAATCCTGTATTTAAAATATTGACGAAGTTATATCTATTCGAAGGAATCTAACTCAGACCGCTCAGGTAATTGCACCTGCCAAACGTTAAATGAGCTTTCCTTGAAACACTGTTTCTCAAGGCGGCGGGCGTGATAACTGCTACACTAATCTTCCGATAGACTTCATTTTTCATATGCATATTCCTAATTGGACTTCCTAGGCCAACGGGGCTTTTTTGTATAACATTATCCACATTTTAGTTAAACCATTTTACATGAAGTAATTAGTACGATTTCATGCATCTATTTTTTTAAAGTATCATTATTTCCGTTTATTTTTTTTTATTTTTCTCAAATATCTCCCCTGATAGTGGTTGGTCACGATCCCAAACAACAATATAAAGTTTCACATCAATAGTCAAGGGGTTGTTTCGGGCCAAGTACAAGTTCGCGAGACTAGACCTTGTATCTTTTCCAGATTTTTATTTCATTGTCAGACTAACTCTGCGACCGGAATCACGCACATCGTTCGGGCATGCGGAAAAAAAAGAATTTTGTATTTTTTTTTTAGATAATTCTTGTTGTTCAAGATTTGTAATTTTAAATGAAACAAGATTTAAAACAATTGGTTCGTTAGTTCTCTTGCAATCCACTACGCTTTAGGCAGCGATTTTCAGGACATAGAAACGTGTAAGACCCCTTAAGTAGATAAATTGATGTCGTTAAAATCAAAATTGAACAAAGCGAAAGTAAATGAAAGTAAATCGAAGCAAAGTTCAACAAAGTGCACCCTTTGAAAAGAAAAGTGCGTCGTAGCTGTTGTCCGTAATACCTGAAGATGTTGATTCAGATTATTGGGATCTCTGTCCTCGAGATCGGCGGCGCTCTCGCCTCCTATAGAGGACTCGGGCTTATCCATCCCTGGAATTTTGAAATTACGGCATTTTGGCACTGAGCACCGTAAAAGATTCCTCAATCGAGCGAGCATGCTCCCGAGAAGCACCTTTTTTTCTCGAGTCTCGCGAGAGTCACTCTTTACTCTATACTTCTTCAACCGAGGGAAACCGAGTGTCGGCTGGATCAATGTTTAGTCGTTTCCTCGAGTGACCGCGGTCAAGTGTACCGCCATCGCTAAAATACCGAATATCGCTTCGGACCGAGAGGGGTTCACGGAAATCTATACGCCATTAGTTCTCTTGAATAATAAACGTTTCGGTAAGTTCCGCGAAAGCGTCGCGAACTAGTCAGAACCTTTCCGGAAACCTTTCTGAACGCCGACTAACGTAAGTTGCCGCGTCCACGTCGCGGAAAATGACTTAGGTCCCGAAGCTACGTGTACCGCGACATCAACGTCATAATTCTCTTATCGATTCGAGTACAAACCACGCTAATGTGGGTTACCGGGCGTTGCGTTGGGATCAAAAGTTACCGTAATGCAACGCGTGCGGCTACCTTGATTCGGCATAGGTTTCGCGCCACCCCACCGTACACGCGGAATTATCGTACGAAAATACATATACATATGTATATACAGGAAGTTTGTATCGTTGAACGAGTCTGACGGGTAATGCGCGCTTAAGTGCGAAAAGACTTTAGAGACGCAAAATCAGATCGTGAATTTTTTATTTTTAACGAGCCCCAAGAATAGCGGTAAGTCGAAGGGGACCATCGATCGTAAAGTTCCCATTGCCACGAAGATCGTGGAACAGGATTAATTATTCAGGAGCTTTCGAACGAGCTTATTGCACGTGTCTGCCCTTTAAAGGCACGCGCGTACAAACTCGCGTATCGGAAATCCGATCGTTTCCTAATACGAACGGAAATCATTGGCAACTAGCCGACTAACTTTTGGTCCTTTAATTTTTATTAAGAGGGAAATTGAACTGGACGTGGAAAGAAAATCAACGTCCCTTCGCCATCGAAGGGTAGATATACTCACTCGATTCCCCGTTCGCGACTCGTGATCCCCTTATTTTGCTGGCTTTTTTTTTTGACCGGCAGAAATTCGATTTATCCGTAACGATCGCGCGTTTCCTCGATGACCAGCGAGTGCGCTCGTTTACCTGGAAGGTATCCGGGTGCGAGCAGCCGAAGAATAATCCGAGGAAAGGATCTACGAAGTGGACAGCGGTCAGCGCGGCTGCGCGTTCGCTTCGACCCTCACCCCCCCCCCCCTCTCCTGGTTCTTCGGCGCCTCGTGTTGCTCGACGCACAGGGTGCAACCACCCCTGCGAAACGAAAGTGAATGGCTCGCTGGCTAAACACGAACGATCAAAACGAGTAGCGCTATCGACCCGACTTCCGCTAAAAACAAGGAAAAACGCCTTTGGTCTTGGATTTGAGCTTTTAACGGTTCGCGACGAGAGGTTGCGACGATTGAGAATATTCACCGAGATCGCGAAAGAAATGCGTATCGTGATCGAGATTCTGTCCGGTAAGCGATAGGACAAAATTAACGAGCGTACCAACTCAAATCTGAAAATAAAACTGTATCCGCGTCTCCCCTTCTAAACGCAAAATAATATATTCCTGAAATCGTTCTGTCCTTGAAGCACCTAATGGAATCTTTAATTTTCAACCTTACACGACTCAAATTCAAATTCGACGGTTCATTTTTGAAAGATCGTTATTTTTTCGATTCTGTTTATATCGCGACAAGACCGACGGATGGTATTACAGAAAGAGAGTTTCACGCCGACCCGGTAGATGGAGCAGGCGTCAAGTCTGCTCGATCGAAGTCGGCGGGCTTTACCGATCGTGCGGCAACGCGCGTACCGCGTCGTTCGTTCGATTCGATGCTGCGAGAGGACCGCGATAAAATGAATTTAAACGGCCGTTACCGATCAGCGAAATGCGAACGGGGAAAATTCGTGAGAAGCGACAACGACGATGGGCGCGAGAAGCGAATGGAAGGGAAGAAAAGGGAAGAAGAGGGAAAAAGAGGAAAGGAAAGGAGAGATAAGGCCTCGACGGAAAGAGAGGCGCGCAAACCGGATGCGGGTGTCTGTCTCGAGATAAAGATAGCTCAACCTTTCTTGTTGCGTTAGCTGCCTCATAAACGTTGCTTTCCTATTACGCGCCTTTTGCGGTCAGAGTTCCACGTAAGCGCATAGAAAGTCCTTTGATAGGCGAGCTTCACGGAGGGTCCCCTTGAAAGGAATTCGCGAATGCGGAGGTCGCCGGATCCCCTCTGCCCTATGCCCTATAGGTTCCGCCGAACGTATAAAAATCATGTAACACAGCGTCCCCTCTGTGTTTCATTGGAATCGAGTCGTGTCGTTTATCTGACGATTGTAGCGGGAGCGGACGGGACGGTGGCGGGAGCGGTGGCACGGGGAGGGGTCAACGTATTTTACACCCGAGTCGCACATCGCGTAATTTCATTTCGATTTTACGCCGCAGATTTACGAGCGGTGCTCCCGAGAGTACGCGCCACCGTAAGGGAGATTTATTTTATACGACGTTAATGCTAAGGAGTTGCGGTTAAAATTAAATTATCACGTCGTTGGCAATGGAAATTCTCGGAGAGCCGTCTCAAAGGGACATTTCCCAAAGCGGGATGGACGGCGGAATTAGTTATCGCGACGAAAAATTATTGCTCGCCCTCTCGCGAAGCGCGGCGATAAAATTTCCCCCGATTAAACCGCGCATTGTGCCCGCAATCGCAAATCAGTCGGAATTCTCTTCGGTCATTCGAGAAACGAATTCCGCGAGTAGCCAAATTAAGAGTTAACTGAGAGCCCGTTAAAACGATACGGTTTTAAAAATTTTTTTATACCGAAACCGCGACGACGTCACTTTTCGTCTGTCTTTGAAACAGATGCAGACGAGTGAGAAAATGACCGATTCGGTAAGAAAAAAACCGTATCGTCTGAACGGGCTCTCACCCCCCCTTCACACGATACGGTTTTTGGACCGAATCGGTCATTTTCTCACTCGTCAAAGACAGATGAAAAGTGACGGCGGCGCGGTTTCGGTAAAAAAAACCGTATCGTGTGAACGGGCTCTTTAAGCGGAACAAAATCGTCTCGAGATCTAAAATGTATCGCGCGACATAAAATTGCTCCGTTTCACGTTCCTACTACTTGGGGTGGATCGAAAATATTGCGTGCGCGCGTACGGTACGCGTCCACGAGTCGCGTAATACCCAATTGCACGAACGCGTAGGTGCAGTCGGGTTTTGCGCCACCACCACGATACCGGGAGGTGAGAGGGCTAGGGGGGGAAAGTGAGAGGGAGAGATAGAGACGGAGATAGAGACCGTTGGACCTTTCGATCAGCGACACGTGCAACTTGGTTGCAACGACAATACGTATAACTGCGGGTCCCGAGTCCCGGTGCATTGGTGCAGCAGCAGGGTGTCATAACCCCCGCGATCGTTGCGCAAGCAACAAACGATCGTATCGTTCCCCGTCTCGTGCTCCTTTAGGTAAGACAAATTCACGGATCGGTTCACATCGCAACGAGGTTGCGAGGGATATATTAATAGATATCGATATACACGAGGCGCTCGATCGTAACAATAAAATATGCCGATTAAGTAACGTCGAGCGGTTACGAGAATCGATGCCGAGTTTTATTGGGACCGGCGCGTTCGTCGATCTAGGATTTATCGTTTGTCGATGGGACGATAGAGCTTTGCGATACGTGGGTACTTCGCCACGTAACGTTGCGCGCGTGGCTCGTATTATAAAAACGACGATGCCGTGCCGTACACAGAGTATCGATTTTCCTTCTTTCTAACTTTTCCTTTGAACAGAAAGAACGAGCGCAGGATCGTTTTGGTGTTTCGATCCTTGCCACGCATCGCCGTTTCTTCTCGGTTATTTCCGAGTATCACGGGTAACGCGACCGTGGTATCGCATCGACGCGTTAGATTAGTTATACGCGTTAGAAGACACAAAGGAAAAGAAAAAAAGAAGAAACGACGAGTCGGAGGAACGTGGTAATTCACTCCGCGCGACTCTCGCCGATAAACAGGTATGTATGTATGTACAATGGAATTACCTGACGGATTAACGGGACAATAGAAATCTCCGATATACGGCCTATCGTCGTATCGATCTTCGATCTGTCACGCGGATTCGACGTCAAAAGCCTAAACAAAGCGGTTGCATCTGTGAACGACAATGACGGGACAGATCCGGACGCATGAATGGAGGTTGATGCGTGGTATTATAATGGACATTCCGGAGCACTGGCTCAAACGGAGTATACCCGAAGCCAGTGATCGGTTGCATAAGTCTGATCACGGCTGGTATCTCCACCGGATACGCAATAGAATCGTAGCTTTGCGTCTCCGATCGACGGATTAATACGGATGCGCGTCAGTCTCTCCAAAGTGTCCCCGAGAGATCCGTGCGAGATGCTTGCGAGATCCCTGCGGAACGCATGAATGTTTCAATGTATTTTTTTTTCTTTTTTTTTTTTTTTACAACGTGCCTACCAGATTCCGGGAAACGTCGCGGAAAGACGCAGGGGTTCGCAATATCGAAACGCGCTTTGCGAAATGAAAAATTCGTGGTTACGAGAGAAACCTCGTGCTGTGCGATTATTCTAAACGCTAAACGAAAGAAATTAACGCAACGACCGCGGCGCCCTTCCAATTCCCCAATCACCGGCAACGGCCTGCCGCCGCTCGATATATAAAACGTGTAATTCAAGATTTCCCAGGGATCGATTCGTGCCGCGATCGGATCTGAATTGCGTCAATGTTCGAGTTGCATAATGACTCGTAATGTGGCATAACTTGGCGTATACTTCGCGCGACCCCTTCTATTCGCGATTGCAGCAATTTTTGCGTTCGATTCTGAGGTCGACGCAAGAGCAATTAACTTCGTAGTACGTACAAACCGCGTATATTCACCGCGAGCCGACGCCCATCGATTTGCGCACGACAGCCTCCGGCGGTTTTTGTCCTATTATCAGCCTCAACCCAATTTTCCTTTAATCTTCCGTTCCAAACTTTTCTCAATAATCCTATCCTCCTATCAAAGCGCAAGAATAAAGAAACAGAAGAGATGAGGATGCATTCGAGTTTTTTTCTTTCTCAGATTTTTTAAAGTCGTGATTTAACATTCGATGGTGAAACAACAATTTCATGGACATCCATCGAACGCTATCCTTCAAATTTACCGCTACCATCGAATTCGTGCGTTTTCGCGAGGCATCGACATTCGTCGAAAGGTGAGACCGAAGGTTAAGCGTATTATTCTCTGTACAAGACTCTAGTTATTTGTTAACCGAAGCATTCGAGTGTCCGAAGGCTGGAAAGAAAGGTCGTTATTTCGCGTTGTCTAATTGATCTCCTCCGAAAGCAATTCGATTTAATATATTATCTGCATCGTGTTTTCATTGCATCGTTATCCGAAGAGATCTATCTAAACGTAATTAACTAAAGTTTAAACAACCCGAGAGTGAGAGAGAGAGAGAGGGATCGTCGGAACACAGTTGTGCAAGAGATCAGGTGGAAAATCGTATACCACAGCGGGCGACATGAGGTAAGAAAAATGATCGCTTAAAATTTTGTCGGAATAATTAAAGCCGAAGCAAATTATCGATCAAAAGTATACACCACAAAATAATCGGGAACAAATCTAGATCATGCGCATCTCCGAATCTCCGGATCTCCAAACTACTTCTAAAGCAAGCAAACACATGTGATTCCTTGTGAAATAATTTTCAGTAGAATAGAAATTCTATAATTATTTCGTGATCAGCGACCCAAAATACACTTGATAAAGTAAAAAAAAAGTTTGGAGATCCAGAGATGTGCATGATCTAGATTTAAGCCAATAATCGTGCGATTAAACTCGCGAGAAATGTTTAACCGATTCTCGATTGCTCGTGTTTCGGGATAGAAAAAAATATTGTCAACAGAAGCCCAGCCTTCGAATACGGCACCGAACGTTACCGCTTCGAATACCAACCGTCCGATACCTGGAAATATAATACAAATATTCTGTAACTCTTTACGTAAATTCAACGAAAATACATGTTAAGTGCTCAAATAGTTCCAGGAGACGGGTCTCGAAAAAATCGTCGAGAAAATCTAACAATAAGCCGTGCGGCAAAGATGAGTGCTGCTATTCGGATAGTACCGACAGTTCATCCTACTCGTCGGACGATTCGTCGGACTATTCGGACAGTAGCGATGGCGGCGATTGCGAGTGCTTTAATCGCTGTTCGCGGGTGCAACGACGTCGGGGAAAAGGAAAAACGAAACGCCGCGCCTCTAAACCATTGATAAAAGCCAGCAGAACCCCCTGTAGCGTGAAAGCGTCGAGGAAAAAGAAGACGTCTCGCCGCGCCAGTGAGTTTTCAATATATTATTCTTTTTATTGAAAAGGGACAGAGACGGGGATCCTTTAACGGTTTAATTTTTTTTTTTAGGGCGTTCGTCGTCAAGTTCGTGTTCGTGCTCGGAGTGCACGTCGTACAGCAGCGACGAGGACTGTTGCAAACGCGCGCCAAAGAAGAATCGGGGCAATTCGAGGTGTTGCTAACGACCGAATACCCCGCCACCAATTAGCGATATATTTATTTATTTATTTATTCATCCATTTATTTAATCACCATATCTATTGTAACCTTTTGCGGGATAGAAGTGCGTTAAGTTATTTTACGCGATAACTTACGATTCGAATATTTGTTTTAGAAATGATTTGATAATGACTGTAGGTTAAGGAGACCGTGATGTCCATAAAATTATAACAATTTACGCTAATAAAAGAAGTCCCCATTTTACGCGGAAAAAAGTCGATCAGTGGCCTCGTGTTCTCGCTCGAGCCGCCCGCGCCCGACGTTATACTAATTGCGCGCACGTGCGCCCCTGTCGTACTTTTGCCACTAATCGGGCGTATCTCTCCAACCGTGAATAATTTCGCAATCCGTACGATCTTTGTTACACGTTGACGCACGCTCGTTACGCGATTCGTTCGTAGAATTAAAGCCGCGATGACTCGCGGAGCGCGATTCACGCGCAATTGCGGATTGATCTAATGAATCTTAAATCAAAATTAAATTATGAAACTTGAAATTCCTTAAAAAAAAAAAACCTTAAAATTCCTTAGAATGTACGTATTGTTTGCAAAACGGATTCTCGTTGCGTTATAATCACCGCGGGTTCCAGGCCATCTCGTTATTCATTGTCCTACTCACCCTCCTCCACTCACCCACCCTTCTCTTTGCGTACGAGCTTGCACTCTTAATTGGATTTAAGGGTCCAAGTTGCGAAGAGGTCAGGCGATTGTTCGTTACTCGTTAAATCCCGATAGTGCGTGTCGTTGATTACGTTGGTCTGCTCGTTGAAAATAAAAGAATAATCCAATTTGTACGATCCACCGATCCCGCGAATTTTCGTAGGCGGAAGATTCTGTGCAATTTGACGCGAAGACATCGTTCCGATAACCAACGTCAAGTTTTTCGTTACGCCATTGCGCGCACACGTGGATCCACTGTGTACACGCGTCGATGTATTTTTAGAATAGAACTAGCTGGAATCTCGATTACGTAACGCAGATAAAATTGAAATAAGAGATTCCTTCGCGAATGAGGCAACCTCGAAACCCGCAATGACACGCTAATATTTAGATAAGATTATCCAGCCGCGTATTATAACGGTGCATACGTGGCAACGGAGGGCTCTCTTATCGTCTCGACATCGTCGCGATATTACCACTACGCACGCTCCGCTGTCAAATAAATTTTCCCGTCTACGGGCAACTCGAGGGTTCCTTTTACCGCGGCTTCCATTTTTCACTCTCGCTCCGAAGAAGGAAACATTTTGTACCAACGAAAGGGGCAGAGAAGGGAGGGGGCAAAACAGCGCGTTTTCCAAAATTCTTGTAAATTTGAGCTGGGAGGAAAGGAGTGGGGGAGACCGCGCTGGTATATGTATAGAAGCAGTCACGTGCGCTCGTGCAACGTGCCGGCTGTTCTTGGGTTCACGGCCTGGCTCTACCTTGCCACTGCAACTAGGAGTTGTGACATAATAGGCTCGGCACTTACTATCTATCTATGTATACCGCATTCGCGTCAACCGGGCGCACATGTGGATTCGACTCGCGAGTAACGGGCAGCGAGAGGAAGAGAGAGAGGGCTAGGCTAGAGGGGGGGGGAGAGTGTATGTATGTCTGGAGTTAAGATAACCGTTTCCGCCAAAATAATTCGGAAATAACGGTGAATCGAAAGAAATAACTTCCGAGAGTAATTACCGTTCCGTTAGGCTCGAAGGCGTAAGGAAATCTCGCGACGGCAACCCCGCGAGTTTTATTGGGCAAAGGGCAGTTGCCCAACGCGCCGCGTCGGTGAGCTCGGAGATAATGAAAATTAATTTTAGATTCCAGTTTATAGCTAAATACTCGCGTCGTGCGGTTTACCGTTAGCAATAATTTAGCGCGTCGCGTGGAATTTCAACATTCTACCCAGGTGCGTTAGGTAAGACAACTTCGCTAAAGGTCTCCGTCCAATCACATTGTTCGAGATCCAGGTGGGAGTAGTTATGGTTAGATAATAGTAATGTTTCTATCGCGTAATTAGTATCGCGATGAAACCACGATCGATGTATCATTCTCCCTCGAGCGCCGAATAATCGTAAATATCGTGATACGGGAGAGAGAGGAATTCTGCGAACCCTTTAAGTTTAAATGTCGCGCTAATGGAATCGAAATTTCGCGAGAGGAGCGAGGATCGTCGCGGGATTTAGGTGTCATTCATCGAAAGGATGCATCGGTAGGCGACAAGGCGAATCTCTGGCGAATACGAGATGCTTCCTCTACGGGGTGGGCTATTTTTATCAGCCTCGCGTTTCTGTTATTTACGGCGCGCGTCTCGCGCGTCCGGACGCACGCGGCGCACCCGTAATGAGCGTCACGTAACCTAAGGGCCACGCCGCACTATGCTGTCGCGAGTCGCCGCGATTTTACTCGGAAAACTCCATTCTGGCAATGGATTTACACGTAAAACGTGTCGCGGGCATCGAGCAATGATCTCCACTGTCGCGACGACACGCGACAGACGAGTTCTACAGGTGTATATGGGAGACACCGCACTTGCGATTCCCTGTCGCGTGTCGCCGCGGGTTTACTCGGAAAAACAACCATTATGGCGATGGATTTCGACATAAAACGTTAGTTTTTGGGATAGAAAATTGTCCATCATAATGGAACATGAAAGTGAACGAGTACTTACACTGATCGAACCTTTCGAATTAAATTAAAAAATTTTCTTTTCCTAAATTTTTTTTGTCGGTAGCTCTGTATTCGACGTTTACGTCGTCTTTTATTCGTCAATTCATGTAAGTGCAAATACTCACAGCACATTCCACTGACACTTTAATTTTAAAACTAACCTGCGTGAACTATATATATATATGTTACGGGTAATATAAATAATTGGGCATTATTTATAATGCCCGTAACTACGTTACGGCAATACTAAACAACACGATCCTGGCTTGAATATCCCTTTGGGCACTTTTTAAATTACCCGGGCATTATAAATAACGCCCAATTATTTAAATTGCCCTTAACATATACAAGAATCGCGGCGACAGTCGCGTCGAGAATCGCGAGTACAAAATCGCTGTCGCGTGTCGCCGCGACACGCGACAAGTGCGGTGTTGGCCCTAACATCGAAGCCTCGAGAAGCTGTCCACGACTACCCGTCAAACGGGCCAAAAACTTGAAATCCGGACAGCTCGGAATGTCGAGGAAAGAATTCAACGAAGGTCCTCTTTCACGTGTCGGTCATCGTGGGGATGGGAGAATAATATCATTTGCGGCGATCGCCCGGTATAACGTGACCGTTGTCCACGTGGTGGCGAGCACGTGTACCAGACGCGAGACTCTTACGTAAGAGCGAGGCAGAGCCGAGCCAAGCCGAGTGGAGTGGAGCGGAGCGGAGCGAAGCGAACCGAGCGCGAGCACGAATTTCTTGTCTCCTCCTCGCGAGAGTACCGTTCCGACGGCAAAACTTTCAAACACCCACGCTGCCGACGCGCTCGCGATTACCGCTATTATTTTTCAAACGAGCCACCGATCGCGCGCCCACGATGAACGGAGAACGGCCTAGTTCGACGGTGCTTCGAAATTCTACCCCTCGAGAAGCTCTTCGCCCAGCCTCGGCGTCGATATTCTTTACGCTCGAATTGGTTACCGTTAACGGTGTCGTTCGTCCCCGCGTAACGGACACTCCGGATTAACGCTGGAAAATGTCACTTTATCGGTGCGGGGTTACGCAACGGTGCATCGACGAGAACGCTGACCGGCGCGGCGATACATTATCGTCGAATCGGACGATATGGAAGTACGTACGTACGATGCTTCCCCGTTATAAATAGGAATGTATCGGAACCGTCGCCGACGGGATTCCAGCGACACACTTTGTAGAAAATTCTTACAAAATCTCTAATAATACGGTAAATTTATGTTGTGCCATTATTTCGTTAGAATCTCGTAGTCCCTGTCGGCCGGGACGTTGTTTATGGCCCGACTAAACGGGAGTTGTAAACTATGACGCTTGCCGTTTGGAAGGAAACCGGTGGCCCTATTTTCGCGGCGATTCGAACGAGTACGCGCGCCTGTTTGCTGGAAAATTATGCCGCGTTACGATATCGCGTGCAACGCCGCGGGAACGCGCTTCTCGAAATTCTTGTCGAAAGGTACACGCGCGACGTTTGCTCGCGTAATATGTACACTAGTGTTGGCCAGTCCAACTGTATGTACATAGGCGCGTCTTCAGTTTGTAGTCAACTTTGATTTGCGCGCATCAACGTTTCTTCGTTTAATCATAACGCGTTGAGCGCCACGCGAATTCTTAAGGAAATCCCCGTCAGGCGACGCGCGCTGATTAGAAGTGCTGATGTCAGCCACCGGTAGTTGACGCGGGCTAAATGGAAAGTTCAGTGTCAGCCACCGATAGCTGACGCGGCACTCAACGCGTTAAACGCGAGGATAGAACAAAGTTAAGAGGACAGGGAGTAAAATAATTGAAATGTACGTATTGACGCAAAGTTCGCTCTTTTGATTTTGACGTAACGCGTAACGAGGGACGAAAAAGAAACTTTCTACCCGTTCGCAAAAGATCGAGCGAGCGCGATTCAGCCAAATGACATCGACGCAAATGGTACCGTTCCTCGTACCACATTTCCCTGACGCTAAAGAGACGAATAAGTTGACACTCTTGGACCAAGTAACGGTACACGGCCGTCGATGCGCGATCCTCGCCGACTCGAAAAGCTTTCGCGCGAAACAAAGGAAACCTTGCGGATTCGGAGAGCTTCTTCGACGATAAGGAAAATCGACGGAGTCGGTCATTTTTCTGGTATTTTCTTCATTTTAACAAAACGGAAACGCCCTTCGCCGATCGCCATTCAAATATGGTAGAGTAACCCCGATCTTTGCGAAATCTTGACTCGCATTCGCGCCGAGGAGAAACTCTATGTGCAACGCGAGCGTTAACCCAGTTATTTTATTGTTCCGCGCATCGGTACCGGATTCGCGGCAGTACAACGTATTTCCCTGCCAGCGATAAACTCGTACCACGTGGAAGCCCAACGAGGCGGCGGGATAGAGTGAGCCGGTGGATAAAGTAGGAAGATAGCGACGATTCGATGTCGATTAATAAAGGACGGAGGACAAGAGGAGGGGCGCAGGAGTCAAGAGCGAGTCAACCATCGCGTGTCATTTGTCCAGAAATAGCGGGTCTCGAAAGAGCAGCTGCGAGATCGCGATGGGGCCTTCGAAAGACAAAAGCGATGCAAGATTTAGTAGCCGGTTTAACGCCGGTACACGCGAGGCTGGCCTACTTGCTCCCGTGCAAACCGGCCCCGAGCGTACCGAGCGCAACGAGTAAACGAGCGAGCGAGCGAGCGAGTGCACCGAGTGAGTGCACGCAGCGCACAGACGCCGGTCCGATCCTCTCCTTCTCGCCGACTGTTGACGTAACAGTTCGTGACACGCCAGAGGATAGCCGAGAAAACGGAGGAGACTCTGGCATTGCCACGGTGACTCGAAAAAGTAGGTTTCTGGAGCAAAGCGGAGCGGAGGAGAGCAGAGCGACCGCAAAGATGTCGGCGGGGAGCGAGGACGGCGATCGGCATCCGAACGCGTCTCTCCTAACGAGACCCGCGAAAAACGCATCCGATCGGAAATCAAATCGATCCAACTCGACGAATTTCAATATTTAAGAGTACCGGATAAACGATCGGAATAGAGTCGTTTGGGGACAAAAACGAGAGACAGAGCGGTTTTTCAATAGCCATTGACCGGGGTCAAGGTACAACGCGCGTATTCGATACATCGATTTCTCAATGTCTCTGGTTCGAGCGTTATGTAATGGTAACTGCTCGATTCCAGCCACTTACCTTGTACATAGCACCGGGTACGAATATGTTCGTGTCGCGTGTACGAGGTTAGTCTATGGAATCTACGCGGCAAACATCGAGCATGTATTATAAATTATAAATCATTTACACGAGAAACTTGACTAACGGATCTCCTAAAACTATTTCATCTTTCGAGAAATATGCGAAGTAACGTAACGCATCCTTCTCGTTCCCACGACGACAATCGCAATCAAGAGCTCGCGTCAGCGACGATAAAATATATTTTTCGCTAAAAATACGCGAGAGCTCCGACGCGATGATTATTACCCGAGCGAGAATGCAAAGACGTTTATCGATGACTCGGACTCGATAATTAATTAGCCCGCCGACGAATACAATAACATCCTTGCAAAAACGCCGATCAATCATGGCAAGTGTTTATTGGTAGATCGGTAACGACGATTGCATAATGGACGCGTTATAAAGTACCTCGCCCCCGCCGCGCGATAAGAGGCGCGAGTAACGGCGAATCTACGATCGTCGCGAATCGATACGCGAAATAGCGGTAAAAGCGTGTCAGAAAGAAAGTTACTTTTACCGGAAGGTCGGAAAAAGAATCTTGCGAGGCGAGTTGCCGCTTTCGTTTTGCTCGACAACTCGAAACTGCGGGACAAAATTCGGGACGATTCCGAAAGCTACCGCGCCGCGACGCGATCGTTTCAATTGTACGCGTGTATGCGCGACGCGAAATAATAATAATAATAATAACGATATTGCGAGATATCGGAGAACATCCAGGCAAAGTTATGGTCGCTCGATACCGAGTAAACGGCCATTTTATTCAATCGTATCGTTATTCTTTTCCAGCATGTTTCGCACCCTCGTACGCGTATCTTCTCTCCGATATTTCAACGACTCCGTTTATTAGCGAGAGCATTATCGGCAATTAACGACGAGACTTCCTTGCCTTAATGGCGTCATCGTGTAACCTCGTTTGTGCCGGCCTCGATTTGCGATGAAAACATTCGGCAAATCGGTTTTAACTGTATTCTTTCGTGGGCAGCGTGTGTGCGCGCGCGCGCCCTCGCCCGACACGCTCGCACGTAATGTGCAAAAGAAACGATCCGAACTCTGTACCCGCACACCTTGAGCTCGTTAGCTTCGAGTTAGATTTTGGGAATCGCGAGAGCGAGGACCGACATTATTGTGAGATTACGATACGTGATACAGTACTGATTTTTTTCGGAGCGTAATGCTTGCTAACGTTTTTCAATTTTTCATTGGAAGCATTCTATCGCGAGAGTCTACCGCGAAATTTCTTAACGGCGTATGCAAAATTATTTACCCGCCACGCAACCAATTCACTAGATATTATTTTCGTAAAGCAAAATTATAGTTAAACACGATATGAAAATATTATCGAACCAGGTGTCTCACTGTGTAGAGATTGCTGCGAGTAGAGGCATAAAATAATGTGCCAGATGCATCCGCTTGGTCCAAAAAGTACCTACTTGTGACGATTCGTACCTAGAATATAATGTTGTCAATTAATTCGATCTGATCGTTAATTCTCGTTTGACATTCCTGATCGATTAAATTGTTGGAAACAATTTCAAATATTTAATACCAATGTATTTATTATTTACCAATGATAAGATGGCGAGAAGAATGGTGGTTTGATCCCTAAAACATTAAATAGGGAAACATATACATAAATATAAGCCAGATATAATTATCGCCAACATTAAGATACGATACGCTAAACAAATATGTATGTTTAGCGATTAATTCGGCCATGACATTTTTCGTGCCCTTGCCGCCCTTTGTTTCCCAATCGCTTGTATTTTTGTGAAAAATTGTGTAATCTCAAAAAGACGGGTTTTAATCCTGATGCAGAGGCTCATTACTGCGATCAAATTGAGTGGCGTTTTACACGTCTAACATATTCTTTTCCTTTGTATTCTCGACAAAAAATTTATGTTCTTCCAATATCAATGAATATCACCTCACATTGAAATCTAATCACAATATTCAAGCGATGGAAATTTATGCAATTCAATTTCAATGCGACCGGGCACATATGTATATTAAACAAAACAAACCCGTTAAAAATATTTATTACATTGAAATTTAGCATTGTATCAAGCCTGACAGCAAAAAAGAAGGCCAAGCAGATTTGTTCGAATTTAATATTATTTTCATTTCGAGGAAACTTGAGCGTTACTCACGGAAGTTAAATAAATACGATGTTAACGATGATTATGTTGGACTTTTTTTCAAGATTGTCCGCGCGAAGTTCAAAGTAAAATTTTTCAAACGGTATTGCGTCAACGGTCGTCTTAAAAACAAATGCATTTCAAATCGTATTAGCGAAAGATTTGGTATCACAACTGGAGTGACTTTACGCAGAAACGTGATCCGATTATAATTTAGACGCAAAAGTGAAAAATACTATCAGCGTACGATAGCGTTGACACCGTTGTTAAATTGTATTTCACCATTTTTTAAAAGATATACGCAATTGCGATTGTATATTTTTCTCGCGCAAGCTTATCAATTTTCATCGTGTCAACGCAAGGCGAGCAGTACGATTCGTGTACGGTACTTGGAAAATTGATGAAAATCACTATTACTGTCGATAGTTACAAGTTACAAAGCTTCCTTTTCAGAGATACGACTGAGTATATGTATACATATGTATACATATGCACATATGTACACTTGTAAACCGGAAGAAACGTTGAAAACAAAGAGGAGACGCCGATGCGTTTGTATAGTTATATTATAACAATGCCTATTATACGTTCAATTATAGTAGAATAAAATTATAGACTAAAAATACACGATTGAAAAGAAGTCAAAATAATTGACAATTCCTGCTACAATTACACAAATGTCATTTCAAGATTAACTCGCGGATATTAATAAATTGTTGCGCAATTTCGAAACTGATGATCAGAAAATAATGAAGTCTGCATCATTACCTTTCGGATCACCGATGTAATTCACCGATTAATTTAATAATGACCGATAAAACAAAAATATTATTGTATCTACTTACGAAGGGTGCGGTCGATCGGAGCGTGATCTTCATTAACAATGAGTCTATTATTGTATTTCTAATGAACAAGACTGAGGATAAAATTGCGAATAAAATTGGCAATAAAAAGAATTTCACAAAATTGTCCTTGACCGTACGCGGAAAACAAGAGTGTGTGTGGTACGAGCAATCGGTCGGAGATTAAAGTTTAAAGGACGCGATCGAAAACATTCCGACCTTGATACAAATTGGTGCAAGAGACGATAAAGTTAAAGGTGATTAACGCGGAGAACCGTTTGACCGAGGTTGTGCCGGAGTTGCACATTTCGCGAGATGACTATCCGCAAACAGCGTGCCACCTGTTTACACATTCGGCTGCGATTATGTGTCTGTAACGACGAGATACTCCGTCGTATTTTGGCCCGGAGAGGACGAAACAATGTTAATAAGATTTTTACTGGCGTCATCGTGTTTTCGACTTTCGCGCTTACGTTAGGTTAGTGTTTCGAGAGAATGCAGGCACGAATGCGACGAAAGGTCGACGAAGGATATACACATAAGATATATAGGTATATATAATACGTGGAATGTTGAATGTCTTATTTCTGCCTCGCTAAATAATATCGCTCGGCGAGATCCATTCGCACAATTTCTTTCTCCTATCTCCTACTCGTGAGTAATCACCGGCCACGTTCAATTTTGCGAAACCACCCAATCGGGAGGAAAAGACGGGAATCGTCCCGGAAGAAGCAATACCGCGTGTATGTAGCATTGAACAAATTTTACAGGAAAGACAAGAAAGTGTTACAAAACTTATATTTCATTGATATACATATGTGCAAAAATGAATTTCAAGCACTTCAAAATTATTTCTTTAACTACCGATATTTTGCTGTATCCACGATAAAATATACTGAACGGCGATGTTACGAAGCCATAAATACCAAAATGTCCATTTCGCAAAAAGTGTCAGATAGGCGGTATTGTTTCTTCCGTGACTCCTCGATACCGTGACGATATCGTTATTGTCTCGAGCTGTCTCGATCGCACAACATTTGGATTAACAATAAGCCGGGGGAAGAGGGCGTTACTGCTCAGTGACCCTGAGAAAAAAAAACATCCCGTTGTTGCTTCGATCCGTGAAGTTAAGTTAGGTCGGGATTTTGGACTGTTATTGAGGCATCCTACGACGCATAACAAATGCGCCAGACGAGAGTCTGGTAACAGAAACAACGACCTCCCGTCTGGCGAGTAGACGATGCGTAGTAACAATTCAATGAATTTAATCTTCTTTTGATTTGACTTTTGATTTGTTTACCACTTTTTGTTGCAACGATACGTATCTCCGTTTAACCGTGATTCGCTGTGTGGACTCGAATAATGCCGTCTCCAAAGTATCTCGAGACAAATACGCCTGGCTCGAAAAAAAAAACACACACGCACACACGATTGGACGTAAGAGGACCAGATAACTTGCTCGCGTTAAGTTAGGTCAGGCCTACGAATATAGCGCGTTACGTCATCGACGTGTCAACGGGCCAGACGAAAACAAACGCGTATGTACGTTGCGCGGCATTGGAGATCGAAATAAAAAAAAAAATGTGTATCCGAACGTTTTTTCTCTCATGGTCGGCTACAAGATAATTCAAGACGGTCGATCACGGGCCGATGGGAATGTTTTGCGCAAGTTTTCCACTCGACGCTTTCCAATAGTCGCAAAATCACCTCGAGCCACCAAAATATTTACTCCACCCGTCGTTCGTCATTGCGGTACGTCGGTAATTAATTTCGAAAGTGATATTATGCTTACGCGTCGATCATACGCACATACGTGTGTACATGTATACATCCGTATCTGCGAAAATTTACGTGGCATGCTCGTTTGTCAGACAGATGAAAAATAGTTTCGGGAGTACTCGTACATATATCGCGCGGATCCCTTTATTCTTCACGGGCCGTGTTTTTGATCGCTGTTGACAGTAACGATAACCAATCAAACGAGCGTCCTCGTTATCCTCGATATGGCGAATTCGTCGTAATTTCGCGACGCCCTCACAGATTCGCGATTTTCAGGAATTCCATTCCAGGGTAAACAGTGGACGAATTTATCAGCGCGACGTCGTTAACGTACAAACGTACGAACGATTGGGTTGAATGAAAATCGAAAATGAGTGACGCAAGGTAGTCGATGTCGACGCGAGACAAGGATTTTTTTTTGTTATTAATCAGCGCCGCTGTACAAATAAAAGTGTGGGTTATCGATGCGACTCGCCCGCGCGGCGCGACACCTTAAAAAACCCGAGACGATGGATGCTCGATTACGCAATCGATACGGCGGCAAGGTCAGTTACATCGAAATGCGGCGAAAATGTGTATGAAAAAAAAAAAGAGCGACGTCATTCCCGCGTGTAAACATAAATGAATTGCGCAAGCGTGAGGCGAGTTTAATTATACTACGAATAGATAAAAATGACTTGTAACTTTAGCGGGTAAACAAATTTCCAAAGGCGTAAACGGTGAGCGTGCGAGAATTTCGCGAAATTTCGCGAAAACGTTAAAAAGCGCGATATCCAGACTCCGCCGATCTTACAGTGGAAGAATAACAATTATTAATGCTTGGTTTTTTTCATCACGTTCTCGCCAGAAGAGGTGAAAAATTTGAAAGCTTAGGCAAAAATGATTTCTTTTTCCAATAACGCGTATCGTTGCGGCATCGATCGCTTCTCGGAAAGATTCCTCCCATTACCATCGCTAAATCAAACTTCGCGAAGATATTCGCTTATTCTTCCAACCCGTCCTTCGGTCGAACGAAATAATCTCCGTATAATTACGGTGCTCGTGATGCACGCGGCAACGGTAGGCGGTTCTCTTAATTCGCGAACTGTGTATCAGGGGTATCAAGCTGTATATACATACTTTACATACTACATGTACGCGGATCGGCGATTCTCGCCGGAGCGTTGCGCGCATTTTTTTCACGGTACTTGGCGCGACGTACGCGCGAAATTGGAAAAGGACGCAGATACATGCATACGTGCCGAATAATAAGACGGATAACAATGCAGCCGTGGCACTCGAGACTACAAACATATTTGCAGACATCGTCCGAGAATTGATAACGTTATCGCGGTTACGATGCAGCTGTGCCTCGAATACATTTATCGAGCCCGATGCCGCTAGCATGAACTTCGTGGATTTGCTATTTTAATCGAGCAGTGATGTAACTGCACGCATAATAGTAAGAAAGTTAAATATAGCTAGCCAATGGAAGTATCAAGGGGACGGACGCGCCAATCAGCGAGCAAGCATAGAGAGAAAAAACTAACCAAAGATCGAGACTAATCGGATTTCTCGATTTCATTAGAAAATTAACTTTGACGGAATTGACGGAGGGAAGAAAAATAATTGCGCTCGTAGCTTTGGTGGCACGGCAAAAAAAACGAGATAACGCGCACGATTCGACGTTGACTATTTTTATTCGTTTCGTGAGAAGAAAAATTTCAACGATTCGCCGGAAAAGAACGATCGTGGGATTTCTTTCGCTCGACGAACACGCCTGCCGTTCAATTTCCCGAAGATGTAATTAAGTCGATGCGATCGCTGCGTCGCGTCGCCAAGAATTACGCATCGACGTAATAAACGCGATAGCCGGCTAGTGTCGTGCAAGGAATACGCGTAGAAATAATTGCTCGACGAACGATGCTAATGACGTAAAGAAAGGAAAAATATCGGCGCGTAATGATATCTCCTCGGTGAGCCCAACGAGCGCGGCAAGTGCAGTTAGCATGGTAATGGTGCACTTACGTAATTTAGCGCTAGGTAAAAGCAGTAATTTATTACTAACCAGTTAATTGGCCAATCGTAATTCCGAGCAAGCATTTCTAATTACGCGCGCAATACCTTGGCGAACGGACGAATAATAAACCGTCGCGATCGCCCCTTTCGTCCGTTCCATCGTTTTAATTGCGATCGAGTGCGAATAAATGTTTTGCGCTCTCGCGTCGCTACCTTTGCCAAGCGTCGAATCGAACGATCCGGCGCTGTGAAGATTTTGGAAAATTTCAAAATTGGCTAGCGAATTATTTCTCGACGCGAAACGGAGAGAGACACTCTTTCCGTTTCCAATGATCAAATCATACCTGGCGAAAGAAGCGGGATTTACGACTTACGATTACTTTCTATAGAATTATCGTGCCAATAAGCCGCAAATTAAAGACACGATATTGCTCTCGCCAACGTTACCGTGGTCTCTCTCTCCCGTCATTGCCTCGTAATTATCACATTTCGTTCGCGGATCTTTCTCTTTCGATTTATACTTTCGCCCTCGGATGAATGCGGTGCATTCAGCGGTTTGCGCGCAATTTGTCTCGGTACCAGCTTGCCGTGTTTGTTTAATAAAAGTCTAGACTGCGCCAACGCGAAAATACTCGCTCGTGTTTTGATAAGAGGATACAGGGACGGGTCGTCGAACCAGAATGCAGTCGGAGGTGTCAAACAATGCCTCCGTCGAGTGATTTTGTTTGATGCAATTTGACCACGAATCGGGGGGTTGAGGGGAGGGGAGGGATGGAAATCAACCATGTCGAAAGCCTTTTATTCTGGTTTCTGAAAGTCTACTCGTCGCGCGATAATGTTTTATCGATCCGCCTGCTCGTGGAACTATTTTATTCCGACGCAAAATCGAGAGAGGCTCGTCGATGATCGATAAATCACGGGTGACTATGGCAATATAAATTGTTAATTCGATAAAATTACCATTTTCTTTTATTTTAGTCGAAATTTCATTTGCCGCGTCATCACCGTTCGTTCGAGCCTGTGTTTCCAAGTTGGCGAATGTATCCATATCGTTGCGCGAAGATAAGGAAAAGCAAGCAAAACAGGCATTATCGATGAAATTCGATGCGAACGATAACGATGAAAAGCGCGATCGATAAGCGTATCATAGTGAAATTATATTAATCCTAACGAACCGTCACCCACGCCTTGAATACAAATTTTTTTTCAACACTTCCTGCTTCCTTTATCCATGCGCGCTATTGAAAGAATCACTTTATCGATAACATCCCGGACAACCGAACGCGCGCGCCCTCGTATATACGCGTTCTCAGTGCATCAATATTTTCCCCCAGATAAAAAGATTAAAACGCGTAAACAAAAATGTTGCTTTCCTTTCGCGGAACCGCGTGGAAGAGGAAAAATTCAAGTAATCGAGTCGTTATCAGCTTAAAACAACGACGATACCTATTGCCCGCGAATACGCGTATCGAATAATTCCAATTAAAACGCTTGGAGAGTAATCGAAATTCTACGCGAATACATCGCTGAAGGAAAATTATCGCGTTAAACGCTGTTATACGTATCTATTACGCTTCGCTCGTGTACGCGCGAACGATATCGCGTGATATCTTTGAAAATAATTTTTAAAAAAATAATGCGCAGCAGAAAAAAACGGCAGGGGTCATTTATTAAGGCAGCGATGTCATTGAAACATCGTCGACCTTGCCCGCCGCTCCCGAAATTCGTATCTCGTTGATTGTCGTGCGTTGAACTGTCTCTCGGAGACCAATGAGAGCGCAGAGGGAGAGAGAGAATGAGTGAGTGAGAGAGAGAGAGAGAGAGAGAGAGAGAGAGAGAGAGAGAAAGGATCGTTTAATCAGCGCGGCCGATCCTTTTCTCGGTGCAACTCTTACGAACGATAACGATTGCGTTGCGTTGCATTGCGCAATCATTGTTTGCGCTTCCCGTTAGCAATAATATCGAAGAGCGTCTGTCGGGGGGTTTAAATATAGAAACCTCGACCGTAGGATCATTGAAATTCTTGTCGAAATAACGAACGGCGAATAGCGGCGTAGCGTGACTTATTTTGTTGTCGTGGCGGGACGGGTAAAAGAGAAATTTGCCGCAGAACTTTGTTAACGTTCGACGAATCACGAATCACGAGTCACGCGAACGAAACGTGCGCTCAAAACGATCGACTCGCGCACATACGTACGGTGGAAAGTTGCGCGCCAAAATTTTCCCGCGCGCCGACGACGCGTTTGACCTTGGGCGAATCCGTTTCCCTGGAACGTAGTCGCGGTACAGCGCGAAATACAGCGACGCACGGTAATCCCCGTGAAATCATATGTATTTGGCGTTTGGTACCTATCGCGCGGCATTGCACAGCGTTGCACGGCGTTGCGCAATCGGAGGATATTTGGCAGTGCGCGCGAAAATAAAGTCGAATCGGGGAAAATTCGGAACGAGGAAAAAAGGTCGGTACGGCGAGAGGAACGGCGAAGAGACGTTCGAATATCCCAGATCCGTCGGGACGCGAAAAAAGCGGATGATAAAACATAATTCATCGAAATTTTTGAGTTTATTTACAAATGAATGACGTAACGCGAAATTCTTATACCGTGACGGTGTTGGTGAGAAAACGCGAAAAATATTGTTTCAACCTTAACGTCTTGGACGTGAAATTACTCATCGCTGCAGTCGAATTTCTTTGTCAAGTATAAATTGGTAGATCGAGGAGGAAAATCGTGTCTTTCTATAATTAATTTAAAAATGCCACAGTACGAGAATTTTACGTGTGCGAAAATTGTAAAGCCTCTCCACTTCCATTCGATCGCAGGTAATATTCGTTTGCCGATCGTTTCGAGCAGCGACGGAGGTAGCCGCTCTTTGTTTGACGTCGTCGAAACGCGTTGGTCGCGCGTCTCGACGTCGCGTCACCGAACCGGGCGGCGTCACGCGTTCCTCCGACCTTGAATGAGCCGAGGAGAGGAGTTCGTTGGCCTCCAGCGTGGGGCAAGGTCACGAGTGATGCAAGATCGACGTCGCCCGGTTCCTTTTCTGCCGATGACATTATATATATACCTATATCTGTCCGACAGATAAGCCTCCCCCGGACGATTATTTTATTTATGTTTCTTTCTTCTTTTTCGAAAAGACACACTCGTTCGCTCGATAATTTTGATCAAACGATTTTTTGTTCGTTTAATCCGCCAATCCGCGTTACGACGATCACTTTTAGGTCGTTTCGTAACATCGCAAAAAAGAGTAAACGGTTCGAGGGAGAGCACAGTTTCGAGATATTTTGCCACGGAGGTGTATCCAACGATGGATAAAGGGTGGTGGTACCGCGGGTTTGCCTAGAAATAAAATCCAATCGATCCAGCTTTGCCACGACGCGGCGGTACGAACACAATTTCTATTCCAACGAAGGGCGCGTTAACCGCTCCATTTGACGACCATTTTTTGCACTTACGATTAGCTAATTATAACGCGCGCTCGCCCTTTTCATCGATCTCTCCTACGATGGAAATAAAATCTAAATAGGCGTTAGCTAAACTTTCGACGGTCGCTCCAGCCGATTTGCCTCCGATGACGGCTACGAGAGCGAGGGCGAGAACGAGAGAGAGAGAGAGAGGGGGGGGGGGGGGATTCGAAGTAAACGAGAAAAGATTTCCATGGTCGTCAAAATTCAGGGAAAGAGAGAAAAGAGGAGGGACGGAGAAAAAGAAATGAAGTAAATCACGAAAAACAGCCACGGTCTATTTTTAACGCCTCTTATCGCCCACTCGTGACAGAGATCAGCTTCACTTTTCGTCGGCGTAAACACACACACACACGATCGGCGATGTTCCAGGAAAAAACGTTTCGCGGAAAACGGGATTCTTCGATTCGAGTAAACGTATCGTTGCGGTGCTTCTCGATGCGTTTTGCCGGAGTGGCGAGAGCGAGAGAGAAAGAGAGAAAGAGAGAAGGAGACCGGGACAAATATTTTTTCGATTCACTCCCCGGCGGATTCTCCGTTACGCGTAACCCAAAGCATTACCCGTACCGTTGTCCATAATTATTTGCCCGCCCCGCAAATGATTAATTGGAAATTACGAGATTCGCTGGCGTTGGCTCGATTATCGAATCGCAAAGTCATCGGAGTGCAGCGCTCAGCTCTCGTAACACCTCGATCGCATATTACGAAAATTATTCGACATATTTCAACATCCAGAGGGCGATAACGGCCATCATTGTATTCAATTTCCGTCGCGATGACTCCTCGGTACCGCGCTGGTCGACGAGCCGACACGTTATGCAACCGCAATGAGTTTTTAACGCTCTCGAGTCCAAAGTTTGCTCGCACGCGATGACCGTACTCGAATCCGATCAACGTTCAACGACCCTGTAGCGAAAAAAAAAATCAAAAGCGAAGCGTATACGTTTGGCGCAAAATCATTTCGTCTCGATCGAACATCGATTTCATCGAAAATTTGCTCTTTAATCAGAAATAATATGTCGCGAGCGAATTTTGTCGGAGGTTCTCTTAAGGATGTCCGCGAAAGCTGCGCGATTGGGAAACTTGGGATGAAATTGATATCCAAGCTACGATTATTTGCGTTACGATTACCGCTGAGCGCGATAAGGGACGATTATGCAATTTCCAGAGCGCAGAGACGGCCGCCTCGCGTCGGCGCAACTTGTCGCGATCTTCCCTTGATTCCCGACAGGGTCGAATTCCGCTTCGATACGAGGGAAGCGCACACCAGTTTGGCTTTCTCTCTCGAGTCTTATCCGCGACGAGATACATACGACGTACATACACGCGTCGTCTAACGATAACGCTCCTACCGATAGATAGTGGCGGTGCTAAATTCTATCGTATCGTTCGTATCGCATGGATTTTATTCGACATAGAAAAAATTCTCTAATCTGACGAGGCGACGCGGAGGCTCGCGTATCGCGCGACAAAATCCAGCGCGTCTCGGGTTTCGAGAAATCGCGAACGTCAGCTCCGGTCACGTGCGCCCAACGTTAACTCGAACAACAGATTTCTATTAACATGCTTTTTTTCCCGGCGGAACGTGACAGCTTGATTATATGGCCAGCCGCGCAGTTTACGCAACTTCCAAGCGGTAATATGCTAACGATTTTGCGCGTTCGAGGCATCGATAACGAGGGTCACGTGTCAGAAAATCGTCCGGGTGACTCACCCGCGACGCGGCGATACGTTTAATACGCGGTACCGCCACGAATAGCCGGACACCGCTTAATCTCGAGTACCGCCAATCAAATCGGAGCGTGTCGCAAGAAACGAATATTCGATACGAATTTAGAATAATTACAATTTTCTCGGATAACCGACGTGACATTCCAAACGCGCGAGCACTCCGAATCGAATCGAATCGACTCGAAAGACCCGCAAACGTTGGAAAGAAATGCGTAAGAACGTTGTCGGCGAGGTAAGGGGGGGGGGGGGGGGGGGGTAAGTTTTCCGGCTCCCTTAATTACGGCTAATTGGCTGTTAATGGGTCGTACATCGAGGTCGAAGCGGACCGTGTAACGTAAGAAGCTGCGAGTAAAAATACAGCCTCGGAAGCGCGTTGCGGTGAATTCGACTTTAATCTCGCGGTAGCACGCATTCGCCGTGCTATCGCTTTTGTATTTGCATCGGCGCGCCGCGTCCTGCGTATACATGCACCGCCGCCGCGCCGGATGAAATGGGTATACGCCCGACCCAGATGGCGAAAATATGGAACGATCGCGTTTACTAATGAGCCTCAATTTCCAAGACCCATCGAGGCCGGAGATGGAGATAAATACTCGAATCGAAGATCAACGTTATGCCCGGTCGACGCGATTACCCATCGGCGAGAATAGAAATTGCAAATGTTTCGCCGAATCATCGGAAAGACGTTAGCGTTTAGAGTCTCGCTAGTGGCTTTCCTCTCTTTACGAGGAGAAGGCGCGCGAATGCTTTTACTTCTCGGCGCTCGTCGTTTAGCGGTCGAAGCGACGCGACGCCACGATAATTCCTACTTACGAATCCCTCGCGCGAAGATTATGGAACAATAGGAGGATAAACGTAACCATTACGGCGCGGCGCGGGGGACGGGACAGACGTCGAGATTAAGAGGCAGGGGGGGGAGAGATGAAAATGTCAGTGGCGGCCATTGACACCGAAATGCCGTGCTCGATCGTAAATAGCGTCGATAAGACACCCCGTGGCGGTCAGATATCGAAGATCTGGCCTGACATTTCGACTAAAAAGCGAGGAAGGGTGCAGCGACTTCGATGACCAGAGAGCGCTGTCTCGTTAGCGATGGCTCCGCTGGGCTCGCCGAGGTATCGCTATTCGTTAAGCGTTGCTCGCGAAGCTATCCGTCGTGCCACGAGCCGCGCGTGACTACTACCTCGTAGCATACTTCGCCTACTTCGCATTACCTACTTCGCGTTACGTAAGCTCACCCGTGATTCTGCCTTTATCCGCGTACACGTACACACACACACCCCTTCTCTCCCTTTCTATCCATCTCTCTTTGTCGCTCTCGCGAAATTGCGCGCTGCGCTGGAGGAGCGACCTCGAGTCTATTGTCGGAAAACTCGAAAAAATGGGACTGGGTCGAATTGCGGATCGTTTCGAATTTTGAGCGGTGAGATTTTTTGCGAAAATTGTGGGAAATGGCACTTGCCGGTTATCGAGACGCTACGACAGATCGGCGACGCTTTACGAATGCTCCGTGCTCCAAATCCAGTGACCGCTCTACTCGCAAATACATTACGCCATCGAATTGAACCGTGAAATAGTAGTTTATCTCCGTTACGAAACTGCTCAAAAAAGCGGGACTAGGTCGAATATCTGGAGCACGAGAAAAACACGCTTCACGAATCTCGGATTGGAGTAACAATGCGCCGAATGTAATCAGAGATTCATTTGTAAATATCGTCTGTAAATATGTTAGGATAAAAACTAAAGCGTTACAGACTGACCCCTCGATACGCGATTCACGATTGACATACGCGCGGCGTACCAACACATGGAGTAAGAACGGGTCGCATAGCTGACACCGCGTGGTGACGCGCAAAATTCGTCCGACTGATTTATTAAAATGTATGTCTATCGAACGCTAAAATTAACCCGCCTAACGCTGGAATTCGAACGACCGTTTAAACGGCGCTGCGTCGCGCGGGAAACCACGTTCGAGTTACCGTAATTAATAGTAATGTTTTCATTTGCCGTTGTAGATAGGCGCGATAAAATCGGTGAACGACTTAAGTCTCGCGATAGCGAGTACAAATCGACGGTAGACGAGTCGACAGATAGAAATTACGACGACGCTTAAGTGCGCTCCAACTCTTTCGCAATTTGAACACGACGATAAACTCCTCGATAACTCTTGCGATGCACGCGAGGTAAAGTTAATACCCAAGGCCGCGGCTAGTTTTCTCGTTTCTCGTATTAATTACACATCCCTCCTCCCCTCCCCCCCCCCCGCCACCCTTTTCCCGCGATGTTTCCAAAGAGGTATGATCGTGGTTAGGAGACGTTGCACGGTCATTTCTTAAGAGAGAAAAAGAAAATTGTGCGCGTACCGTTGTAAAGGTCAAACCCGATTTAGAGGCGAATATGAGAGGGGAACTCGACATTGACGTTGGTCGCGAGTTATCCGCGGGCAATAGAGACGCGCGCGTATCGTACGATGTAACGGACGCGCGATCGGGTACGTAATTACTAATTGCTCGCCTCGTTTGCCGGCTCGTCTAACGCGCGCGTTTCACGCATTCCGTTTGCGCGTGCCACTGGTACGAAGAGGGAAATGTACGGGTGAAGAGGGAGTTTACTGTGACAGTTGTCAAAGATTCTCGAGTAAAGTAAAAAAGCATCGGTTGGCGAGGAGGGCGGGGGGGGGGGGGTATTGTAAGTGAGATCCTAAGAATAGGAAGCGGATAGACGCACGCGGTTACGCGCAATCGCGAACGAATCGTTTGTCTCGGTGAGTTTGTCTATAATAACTGCAACCCGGTGGCTGATTACGGGCAACTTGGCACGTGAGCCGGGACAAACGTGAGGGTTACACAACGACACGAGGATCGCGCCGGTGTTGGTAATCGTGGAGGTTGTACTTCTACGCGTACGATCGAACGGTGAGAGACGTGCGACATCGTTTTCTTTTTTATCAGATATCGGCAATCGATATGCCTCGCGTCATTCCGTTGGTTTGTGGGGACCGTCCGGTTACGAGTCTCTTTGAATCGTCTCGATTTTTATTTTCAATGGTTTTCAACAAATCTTTTGGTCGAGGATACATGAAAAATTTCAACTGGACGCGATCAGCTTTGATACAATGTTACGCTTGAGGTAAAAAAAAAACCTGGTAGTTATACAATCTACAACGGTGGGAATTATACGGGACTGTTGTCCGGCTGGTACTCGCAAACTCAGTTCATATAAATAGTACTGAAATTCGCTTCTCGTCGAGCTTCCGTCGATCTCACTTACATCCGCATTCCTCTCGCATCTTTGCCTATCTAAAAAAAAATTCAGAAAGATACATCAATTCTCCGAAGACGCGTCGGAGATGCGTAACAGCCACCATTAAGACCAATCATGTTAACAGGGTTAAAATTTTTGTTTAAGGCTACTCAAATTTACCGTTTTTCAGTATGTGAACGAAAATTTATTTTTTGAGTAGTGTATAATTTTAAGTATACATATACTATTAGACTATGTAAAAATGAGTAAAATTGTTCAAAGAATCATAGAAATAGGTATACATTAATCGTCGGTAGTTCTAGTGTTAAAGAAGCGACACGAATTATCGATAAAAGTATCGACCACCCTAGTCCCTAGGGTTGTGTTTTACAAACGGTTGAACAGCCGAGTTGTCCATCCGCTGCAGTAGTCGTTAGGCCGAGAAACTTCCTTATTTCCTTTCTACGGCGACTTTGAACACTGTCAAATTCGCGAATCGGAATCGAACGAAAAGTTCTCCTTTTCTTCGGCCGAATGCCACGGGTGTTTAAACTTTAAACCAGTGATGAAGGATTCTGGAAAGTGAATCGACCTTTTGGATCGATCTAAATCGAAGTGAAAAAATCGGTTTACAAAAAGATTTATGGCAAAAGACTGATTTTTTCAAAAGATCGATCCAAAATATCGTTCTCATATACATATATAAAAATCATCACCTACATATCAACATTTTATTTAAGGAAATCGACACTATCGAATGTTTTTCGGTATCGAATGAAAGGAGGAAAATACTGACAAAAATAAGCTTTCTTTTTAGGAGGAGCATCCGTCTGAATAAAACAATGTTTCGCTCTACGCAAGGTCTCAAATATAACATAAAAGTCCAAAGAACGAGAGGTCTGGTCCCCAATTCAGAGATCATCGAGAACTATCGGGATTGTCACAGTCGAACACCGCGAAAATTCGTGGTGTCACACCTTCTCAGACGAATGACCCAACAATACAGACTTGAGATGGATCGATGGATTCGATCTCTAGAAAATTGGACCGATTTTTCAAAAGATCGAGCAATAGAGATAGATTAAAAAAATCGATATACCGGATTCAAAAGATCAATCTTTCGAAAGATCGATTCAGATCGCCCATCCCTACTTCAAATGCGGTTCAACAAGTTCGGGCGAGTTTAAACGGAGGAAAAATGTTGCGTCTTCGCCGAGTAAACGAGGCACCCGGTGCAGCGGTTCGCGCACGTGATATCGCGCGCGGGCGCGCACGCACGCACACACGGTGGTGTTACGCAAGCGCGGAAGGATTATGGGTGTGGTGTGGTGTGGTGTGGTGCGCTGCAGTGTTTTGTAATACTCGAGATCGAAGAATGGAACAATCGAATTAATTTCGCAAGCAGCCGTGACGATTTCGACGCACGTGCCCGCGGCGAATGCGCCGCAAAGGGTGATAAATTTGCAACGTAATAACGTGTTTTGCTGGGGGGAAAAAAAAAAAAAAACCCTCGACGACTTATTCGGTGTGTCTTTGGCAGTGCGTGGAAAACGTGAGCGTTACGAAAGCCTAACTGCGATGCGTTTTTATTTTTAATCCTGATCGGCGGAAAGAGCTGAATAAAAAATTTATATTCGTAGCGAGGACGCTTACTACGGCTTTGATAAGGAAATCGTTTTCCCCGAATTCCTTTTATACGTTATATCGAACGCGAAGAGGAGTCTTTGGCTCAATGGGTTGCTCCGATCGATGCGACATCGCGAGCGAACGGGAGAGAGGAGATTCAAATTATTTGGCGAACTTGAACGTAAATTATGATCGAGTTAATCCAGACGAAAAAAATCGATGAGACGACCGTGGATTGGATTACGACGAAGGACACCTAGTACGATATACACACGTATACACCGGCAGAGCCTTGGTCGAACGTTGCCTCGTTCCTTTTGCTCGAATTAATTTTATTTTCGCACATACGACGAGCTTCGACGATCGTTGGCCATTTCACGATGAAAATCGGAAATAATAATAGCAGGTATAAACGTCGCGGTTGGAATAAGATATTCCCTCGATTTGCACGCGTCGAGTATAATCATGGATACGCATATACATATACATATACGTAAACGAGTGCCTCCGCGAAACGAATGGTACATACACGGCACGTCCTTAAAGCCCTGAAAGTCTAAAAGTGCGCCACGAGTACGCGGACGATGATTTAACTGAAAATTGGTGGGTATAACGGAACTATACGTCCCGTTGTAATTGCAACCGCGAGGCGTTATTTGGTTCTCGACTCGGGCCGTGTCGGGTCGCGTCGGTCTAAACGCGTACCGCGCGTACACGTATGTATGTACGTACGCGACACGCGATATCGATCATCGGTTCGTTTCCCCCAGCCTTTTTCTTTTCTTCCACGATGGATTTTAGTTCTCCCGGAATGTCGGACGTTGCGTTATTCTTGCTTCGCGATAGTTGTCGCGGCTGGGCAAATGTGGGTTACGTTACTCGACCCTTTAAAGTAATCTCCGACGGAGTTGGGTAACTTACTCGGTGTAACTAGGTCGAGACCCCTGCATATGCATTCTTGGTCTATTTAGAAGCAAACTAGCTGACACGCTAGGCCGGACGATTATCTTACGCTGCCGGTCGAAACTTGGAAACGTCGAAACACCGAAACGTCGTGATCGACGTCACGAAGACCAGCGAGAAAAACGTTCGTCGGTGTGCGGTATCCGTTTGCAAAATCGATCTACCGCCGTTCGTCACGGTGGAAAGGTTAGCTCCTGAAATCGCGGTGCGCGCGCGACGATTATTCAACGATTATCGTCCAATGAGATCGCGGGACACGCATATCCATATCAATGCGGCGCAATGTCATTTGCATTCCGACCGCCGGCTCGTAACGCGCGTTCAACCACGCGCTACAGACGAATCAAACGATCGCTCACCGCTCGCGAACGAGGAAAATTTGCGAGAAACCAGTTTCTAGCGACGATGGGGAAAAAAAAAAAAAAAAAAAAATATGGGGTTAAAGGAACTTGCCGAGCACCTTGCCCGAGAACCTTTGTCGGGAGATTGGCTTACGACGGAAAATGTCTACGAGTCATTTTTATTGGAGCGCCCAAGACACGATGGTAGGGGCTGCAACCTTTGTTATTAAATCAAGGTTGCTTGATTTGCCGGCTTTCACTCGGCGGAATAGCGAGATACGAGATTTGCGTTTCACCATTGCTCGGTGCCCCGCGCAATCACCTCGCCTTTAACATAATTTGCTGCCGCGTCTACGAGGAGAGGTACGATAGTACGGGAATGTTGGAAAATTAACGAGGGTGTTTCGCCGAACCGCTCAAGTAGCCGTCCATTGGAATTATTGGTATCGAATTCGATTTTGGAGTAGAATTCCGAAAAGCTCGGAAAAGCCGAGCATCTCGTAAACTCGTATTCCGCTTTGATACGCTGTATATCGGTGCGCGCATACAAAGTATTCCTATTAAGCGTGATGTAATCACCGCGGATAAGCATAATCGCGAGGAAACCTTGCCACGAGGCCGCCATTTTACGCGAGATCCTTACGCAAGTCTTGCGATTCGCTCATTTGTTTATCCGCTCCGGTTCATGGAGTTTTTTATAAGACAGCCTTCGATCGCAAAGTATCAATTAGTTACAATTTCCCATTGTAACGTTACCGAGCCACGTCGAATGTCCGTGGCGTACGGGGCTGATGCAACTCGTTCCTACTCGAGTCCCCCCCCCCCCCCCCCCCCCCCGTAGCCCCTCCCGGAACGTCATATTCCGTCCCAAGTGTGCGTTCCAGGAGATGCAATTTTCCCTACAGAGATTTTTTGGCAAACGTTCCAGCATCCCCGAATAGTACGTTAGGCGGTTGTACGTCAAGAAAATCCACGTCGTTCGTCTGCTCCTCGTCCTCGCGCATAGGTCACGCCGCGCCGGTTCAAAGTAAGTAGGTATAACTCGTATCTGGTGCACGGAGGGACGAACGGCAAAAAGGGTAAGAGCTTCCGAAAACAGGAGCGTGAAACCAACGAAAGGGGTGGGGTCGGGGGGCGGGGGGGAAGAGCGGAGAATGGAAGAAAAAGATGAAAAAGGGTGACGATGGTAAAAATAATGTTTCGCGAACGTCATTAACTGGCGACGAAAATAAGGCTGGGGATCGTCTCGAGGCGTCTCGGCGGAGAAGGATGACCGTTAAGGGAAGACGGAGAGAAAGAGAGAGAGAGAGCGCGAAGAAATGCGCCACGAACGGACGGATAAATCACGGTAGCTTTGCCACGCTAAGTCAGTTCTCGGCAAGCCCAGACAAAAATCGTAAAAGAGTTTAGGAGCCAATGGGACGACGCCCACGGCATCTACGCCGCGCCGCGGCGCGCCGCACCGTGGAGAATCGTCGCCTTCCCGAGAGCCGCCCTAAAGAGCTTGCGCCGACGTCTCGCACCGAATTGCTCGTCTTTGTCCCGTACCCGTCGCCGGTCGCGTCGGTTCGGCCGAGAGCTCTCCCGCCACCCACCCTCCGAGTCGATGGGAGAAAACGAAGAGGCGAGAGAACAAAAATCAACGGCACGCGCGTCTAACGCGAACCGCGAGCGCGAATTGTGCAACGCGCGCGTAATCGGTGTAGCAAGAATAACGAATGTCTTTGAATAAACTGCAGAAGGCTGGGAGGCCTAGACACAGATGGGCAACGTCCGTGTGATGCAAATAGTATGCGATTTCGTAATAAGGTATTAATTGACGTTCCGGCGTATGTATCCTCCGTGCTTATTACGTAAACCAAAGTTTCAGCTCCTCGTTGATCGCTCCTCTTAATCGCGATCGGCGATCATAACGCGCGCTTCGACGAATTTGAGGCCGACGATTTCGCGTGGTCTGCCCGTATCCGACGAGATTGGCGCACGGCTGAATATCGTCGTCGGCGAACGATTAGAGCGTCGAGAGATTTCTTAAATCGCGCGACGCCGATAACGATGGACGGCGTATTCAGCTCCTTCGTCATCTCAATCTTGTTGCAGCGGGCACGCGGACCGTTACTCCGGGTCGTAGGCCCGTTTCAATCGTGAAACAGATATCGGTCCGTCGACGAGAGATACAAACGCACGGCATTATGGAGGTTAATTGCGGATAATCTCGATCGTAATTCTACGATCTAGGCGCGTAACGATAAATTAGCTGCGAGCGATATTACGAGGCTTTACGTAACGCTTACCCACGCGGTAGAGCGGCGCACCGTTAGCCGAAAGAATGTTAGCCGCTAACGGAATTGGAGGCGCGTTCATTCCGCGGCCGAAAAATTCGACGAGGACACAGAGAGAGAGAGAGAGAGGGAGAAAAAGGGAGAGAGAGAGAGACTCGCGTGGGTGGGCGAGAGTGAGTTATCGATCGGCAGAAAGATCGGTAATGAATCGGAACGAGTCGCTATCGGTAACGGTAAAATATTTCCCGTTACGTCGGGGCTACGACAATGAGAATAAGTCGTCGTTGGATCGATTCGGTAATCGTTCCATTTGTCCTCTCGACGATGACGCCCGGATCCGACGAAATCCCGCGAGACCGAGCCGTGAAAAATATTCCGCCTCGACCGTCGCCGCCGTTGACGGAAGGGCGGCAAACGCGAATCGTTTCGAATTCTCAAAGTCTGCGGCGCCCATCGATGCGTATCTCTTCTTAACGGTAATCGCGTTACGAGGAAACCGTCCATCTCGGATCTCGAATCTCGAATCTCGGGACGGTTTTCTCGTGACTCCGAGAGCAGCGTCCTCTCTAAAAGAGGTCTCACCTTTGCTCCACATCGCGGCTGTGCAAGACGGTACGAGATGTGGGACGCCGAGGGACGTCGAGCGAATCCGGGGCAGGGCAATAACGATAATGAGTTAAAAACGTCGACACCCTCCCGCGGACACGTACTCCCCAATAAATATCCGGCGACGTGCGACGCTTGGGGTGGGGTGTGAGGGGGATGTGAGAGCGGGATCCCTCTCTCTCTCTCTCTCTCTCTCTCTCTCTCTCCCTCTCTCGCGTCATATCAATTCGAATTGTCCGCCGCGGCGATGGAAAATATATTGCCGATCGTCGCTGCCTCCGAGAGGAAGGGAGACCGAGGAGAGTGCGAGGGAATTGGGCCAGCGAATGGGCTACCGGGTCCGGGCCCGATCGCGAGCGATTCCGTTATCGTCGCGGTCCCGATAAATCATGCCAACTTTTGCATCTCGCCACGCGATACCATTCGCGCTAAGCTCGATCGTATTTACGTTTGTATCCGCGATGCGTGCTCCCGACCGGTTGAACGTACCGGGCCCAAAGTACCGTACGATAATTCTCCGAGATTGTCGAAACGTTGGAGGGATTCCGATTTCACGTCCAACCGATTCTACCGTCGCGGAGCGAAGCGGAAACGCGAGACGGGAAGGAAGGGACGGAGACGGAGACAGAGACGCAACCACGTTAAGCGCTCGTGCGAGGCGTAGACGCGACACGTTTACATCGCCGTCAGAATTCTATCGCGTGGTTACACGGCGAATAACACGCGTGGCATATTTGTCGGAATAACTGTAGTCGTAACCGATTGTGTTGGGTACGTTAGACCGCGAACTAGAATGGACGTTAGGATCGGGAAGGACTGTATTAAACCGAAACCGGTTTAAATTCTTTTATGGCGCGCGAAGCCGTAAGACGGGGGGGGTGGGGGGATCCGGACGGGACCCACTCAACTGGCACACGATCTTATTTTTTTATGTCAGTCGGTCGTACGTGACGTCAGAATTAAATCGGAGACTTTTAAACGACGGTACGGCGTTTTATTAATTCGGTTTGCCGTTTCGAGGATCGAATGTGTCGTCGGCTAATTACGGTCCTCCTTCGCGAGGAAACGAGAAAACGAGTGAGAGCCGTGAGGGAGAGGCGAGGAGGCGAGGAGCCGAGGAAGCGAAATGGGAACGCGACGATGAGCGTATCTAACGGTAATAATTCGTATCTTACACCATGGAAACGCTTAATGCCGGTCTCTCCTCGGTAACGCCAAGTAATAACTGTAATCATCCCGGTGCCACTCGTTGCGTCACCCACGTCTCGTTCGGTATTATTCAGATTTCAATGCTATCGAGCGTCTATCGTTCTCCCTCCCCCCCTCCCCTCCCCCCTCGGTTTTACGCAACGCTCGGGATCGCTTGCAAAAGTATCGTCGCGTCGTTCGCTCGTCGATTTCCAAGCCTTCCCCAAAGATGCCGATCTCACGTTCGTCCTTCGACCGCTGGTAGCGACATTCGCGACAATGGACTCGGAAAGAAACGGTTTCAGCGCCTCGATCGAGAACTTCGCCGAATCGGTCCTGGCCGATCGACGTTTACGATTAGGCGTAGAGAGTCGAGTAGCCGATTAGAATGCCTCTGACCCAATTAAACTCCCATCTCTCGCCTCTCGCTCGGCTGTCTTAATTACGGTTGTTTTGCTCGAACGGAGAGAGCAAGAGAGATGTACACCCTGTCGGTACGTAAAAACTTGCCTTGTCCCTGTCCGAGCGCAGAGATGCAATCCAGTCGCGTCTCGCGAATTGCGGCAATGACTCCACGAAAGCGGTGCAATGTCTACCGACGAGGAGAGAGAAAGAGAGGTTGAGATGATACGAGGGGTGGGAGGGAGGGAGGGAGAATATACCATGCAGAGTGTGCCAGTCCCCTAGTTGCTTAACACTCGGTGCGTTCCGTTACCCGGTTGCCTCATCATCATCGTCGTCGTCGTCGTCCAACGTTGTCGTAGCCCGCTAGAAATGATTGAAGATAAAGTAATACGATTTTTCCAAATTTCGTAACGCTTTGGAAGTCGAAATAAACATTTTTTTAACTGTTCGGGTGACTTAACTCACTTCCCTCCTTAATATGTTTCACAATTAGAATTTCGAAGATTTTAAATGTGCGATTTGGTGTGGATCGACCATCCGTAAATCAAGCAAGATACGGTATAATATCATTCTACCGATACATAAAATAATTAAATAATTAATTAAATTAAGTTATAGAATTAGCAATTGTTTATTCTTCCATAACTGTAAGAAGTGTAAATTAAATGATGAATAAACTATTACTTAACAATGTGTAAACCAAGCGATTTTTTGCATAGACATTTCAATTTTCCGGTTATCAAATATAGCATACTTCCACGATATTCGGGTTGGGCGCTATTCGGGGAAAATTTCCTAAAAACAGAAATTTGTTAGTCGCAGTTGGAAATTCTATAATAATCTACTTATCCGAAAGGATGTTTTGATAAGCGCGGTATTTCTGTGCTAATTACGCATTAACATTCAGACCGTAAGGTTAAACGGTCAACGTGCAATTCACGCTGTATTAATTTTGGCATCGAAACGTCCCGGCTTCGAAACGGCCCGGCATCAAAAACGTCCCATTCCGACAACCGGTTGCCCTATCTCAGAACCGACGGGAACCGCGGGAAGTCGATTGCTCGTCTCCTTACTTAATTGCCAGACTTCCATTACCGTTACGTCGCTCAACGTCGTCGTTGCGTAACCCATCGATGGGTATAGTGTTTGACCGACGGACGAGGATCGCGAATGCTCGCTCGGCCCAAGCGTCCACGGTCCTACGAACGATGAAAGAATCGATTCTTGTGGATTACACGGTTGGAAAATCTCAATCGTCGACCGCGAAGATCGTTCCATTATCGGAGCGAACCTCGCGACTCTTTTGTATTCACGGCCGATGATTTCAAAGTCCTTTAGATTCAAACGCACCTGTTACACGGGCAACGGGAAGCAAACTGTCGACAGCAGAAACGATTCCTACATAAGAATACGCGATACTCTTGGCATTGAAGGATATAAATACCTTTTGTATTTTACGCTAAACAAATGTTTCCGTAAACGTCACACCACGACCCACGTGAACCACCTGCCCGACGCGAGCGTACTTTAACGATGAAAATGTCTCGAGACGGGAATCATCGTTGCGCGGTTAGTCAAAATTACCGGAATAACGACAACGTTATTCGTTTACGTAAGGAATTATTACCAAGATTATTTACGTTGCAAATCTTGATCGCGAGG